>LR738561.1:14800000-16295000 GCA_902685375.1 Neostethus bicornis
ATTTATTCATATTTTCTTCTCATCTTCTCTCATTTGTTTGCGCTCTTGCTCTCTTCGTTCAGAAAGTTTAGGCTTTAGATTTTAGTATGAGCTGTCAAAAAGTTACGCTCAACAAATACAGTTTTTTTTTCTACATATTCAATAAATCAAAGGGTTCTGAATATTCATTTTGATCCGTTTTAAGTCAGTTTTTTTCTCATCATCCGCTGATTTTATTTCACCTAGCTGTCGTTCCCTCCACCGTACGGCTCTCCATCTCTGCATGGTGAAAGCATACCAACCTCCTTCTATAAACGCCTAATGCTCTCCTTCCTAATCTCCAGTTTTCTCGATTGTTTTCACGGCCTGTTCAGAACGAGCGAGGGGACATTGGGAGGATTTTCCACAATTTCTGGGTTGCTGTGGTAGCCAGGCTCAGGTGGTGCTTGAGTAAATTGAAACAGCGTGAGGGATAAGCTTGAGTGTACGTGTGTGCATGTGCATAGGTGTGTCTGAGTGTGTGTGCTTGTGTGAAACAGAGGCTGTTCAAGGATTTGCTGAATCCGCGCACTAGCTGAGATAAGAGAGCGTAGCCCCACTCATGGTAGGTTAACGCGGTCTCCCAGCTAATATACTGCAGCACCTTTTTTTGTGTGTGTATGTGCATGCCTGTGTGTGAGTAATCTGTGTTTCTTCTGTTGCAGATTCCTGCCCCGTGTTGTGCAGCGGGAACGGTGTGTATGAGAAAGGAAGGTGTGTGTGCCTGCCGGGCTGGAAGGGGGCAGAGTGTAACGTGGAGGAAGGTCAATGCATCGACCCCACCTGCTCCAACCACGGATCCTGCATTCAGGGCATCTGCATATGCAGCCCCGCCTACAAGGGAGTCAACTGTGAACAAGGTAAAGAGTTTTACAATGTCAGAAACAAAAACAGATCAGTCATAACAGATTAAAAAAAACTCTACAACAAACCGAAAAGTTTCATATCGTTCACACGAGCATCTATCAAGACCTCATAAACTTCAGATGCTTAAAGTCCACCCTGAAGATTTTACCAAAGTCGACGCCTGACCCGTCCCATGAAGCTCAGATTAAATCTTGTAAACTGAGACAGCACAATATATTGATATCGAATTGATATTGTTTTATTTTCCTCTCCTCGAGCGCATAGCGTCTCTGTGAGGTTTCATTGAAACTGACCACAATTAATCTGTACCAACTACTGATGAACTGGTAAAGTTTGTGATGTGGTTCAGGTGGAAGTATGGCTTTCTTCCGCTTGGACAGGCTATGGGGCGGGCAAAGGCATATTTTATCATACTGTAACAACCCAGAGCAATGGAGAGTGTCAAAAAGAGGTGAAGAAGCGTTTGCAGGCAGGCTGGAAAAGGTGGAGAAAAGTATCAGGTGTGATGTGTGATAGAAGAGTTTCAGATAAAATGAAAGGAAAAGTGTAGAAAACCATGGTGAGACCGGCCATGCTGATTGGTCTAGAGACAGTGTCACTGAGGAAAAGACAGGAAACAGAGATGGAGGTAGCAGAGATGAAGATGCTGAGGATCTCTCTGGGAGTGACCAGGATGGACAGGATCAGAGGAACAGCACATGTTAGAGGTTTTAAAGTCAGAGAGGCCAGACTGAGATGGTTTGGACATGTGCAGAGGAGAGAGAGAGTACATCAGAAGAAGGATGCTGGGTTTGGAACCACCAGGAAAGAGGACTAGAGGAAGACCAAAGAGGAGGTTCATGGATACAGTGAAGGAAGACATGAAGATAGTTGGTGTGACCGAAGAGGATGCAGCAGACAGGGTTAGATGGAAGAAACTGACTTGATGTGGCGCCCCCTGAAGGGAAATGCTGAAAGAAGAAAAAGAAGAGTCTAAAATATCCGATTACACAAGCAAAAGTTGCCATTTTTTAAACCCGAAAACCTTGTCTATTTATATTTAAATCAAATGTTTCTGAACATTCTGAAAAACAATCTTTTACGTCACAAAAATCAGTGTTAAAGGACATTTTTAATCACTGGGGAAACTTGTGTCCTGCATTACGCCGCAGCAGGCTGCCACCTATGACGGCGCCAATGGTGGGAGAAACGGGAGGTTAGGTGTCTTCTCCAAGGACCCTAGATGTGAACTCAGCAAGACTCGAACCCGCAAACTTCCGGTTAACTTCTGATGGTGAATCCTCTACCACTGAGCCACCGTCTGTACGCCTTTTACGTTCCAACGTAATCGTTTCTCGTTCTGACTTTAAGTTTTAATGTAAAAAAAAAAAAATAGTTTGTTTGATTTGAAACTGCATTATATTAAAAATCTGATACATTTCAAGCTGTAAAAATGAGGTAAAAATGATTTTAATCAGTTTTGACTCATAATTTAATATATTTTTAATAACTTCATCATTTAATGTTAATAATTAGACTCGTCTGAACAATTGCAGTTTATAGATACGACAAATTAAAAGTTTGTATTATATCTAACTTCATCATCACCTTCTCATTCTTCTATCCCTTACACGGTTACGGGGGGTTGCCGGAGCCCATCCCGGCTGATTTAAGGCGAGGGCAGGGTACACCCTGAACAGGTCACCAGTCTGTGATGGGGCCTATCTAACTTTTTTTCATTCTAATATTTTAAAGGTTTTAGAATTACAGTTATTTTATTTTGTAACTGAGTAACAGTGACGTTTTGAGGTTTATTTTTAATGATAATAATGTAACTAATTACATTTTTTAAATCAGATACACGGGTGTTCAAAACCTTCAAATCTACATCCTGAATTTTAATCTGAAGGCTTTTTCTCTTTCTTTTTTCTCATGTTCTGTTTTTCTTCCATTTTCCATTTTCTCTATCTGTTGTTTTTTCTACTCTTTTTTTTTGTATCTTTCTCTAAATTTGAGACATTTCTTCTTTCTTTTCATTTTTCCTTTCAATCCATATTTTTTTTCTCTTTTTTTTCTTTTAATTTTCTTTGACTGGGTTTTTCTTTTGTTTTTGTCTTTCAATTGTTCCTTTTTTCTCTTAACCTTTTTTTAAAATCTTTTATCCCATTTCTTTTTATTTTCCACTCTTTTTTGTCTCTCATCGTTCTTTCTTTCTGATTAATTTTCCCTCTCTAAATTTCTCCGTCTCTTTTTCCTCCCTCTCTCTCTCTCTCTCTGTCCTTCCATCATTCCTTCTCGCTGCTCGCTGGTAATTAAACAAGCAGCCTTGGGATGAAACTTTAGCCGTGAGAGGAAATGAAATTTCTCCGCTGTGGGAAGCGCTAATCTTTCCGGCTTTGATCTCTTACAACCAAACTTCTTTCCGTTTGTCGGTTTGAATGTGAAAAAATATTCCAAATAGGAAACAAAACAAACGAGTTCGGAGCCCGACTGCGTTGCTGGTGCTTTGCTTTCAAACGACACAGTAAACGAAACACTTCGAAACTCGTTTTTCTTCTCAATCCATCTGTTTATTTATTTGTTGATTCAGTTTTTCTTTCATCAGAACATTCTGCTAATTAGTCAATAATCTAATTATTTGTCCAACTATCAAATCATCTGTTCCATTGTCTTCCGCTTATCCGGGGCCGGGTTGCGAAGGCAACAACCTCACGGGAAGCCCAGGCTTCTCTCACCCCGGCTGCATCTTCCAGCTCACCCGGAAGGATCCCGAGTCGTTCCCCAGCCAGATGTGAGAGAGTCTCTCCAGCAGGTCCGGGATCTGCCTCTTGGTCTCCTACCGGTGGGACGTGCCCGAAACACCTCACCAATGAGGCGCTGAGGGGTATCCTGACCAGATGCCCAAACCACCCCATTTGGCTCCTCTTTACCTGGAGGAGCTCGGGACCGAGCTCCCCCTGGATGGCAGAAATTTTTCCCATAAAAATTTATTAAACAGGTTAGAAATGATGGTGGGCCCAACACACTACCATGAGGAACACCATAGATTCAATTCTTTTTGCGGCTGCTTGTATCTGCGATCTATTCTTTCGGTCACCACCCACAGCTGGTGACCATAGGTGCGGATATGTTTGAACTTGAAAATCTGTTCTGTGATGTGTTCCATTTTTTTACGTCTTACCTTTTTGGATCCACGCCAAATTCTACGTACGCCGCACCTTTAAGAAATGCTCAATTTGGGTTGAAATTGGCAATTACATGGATTTTGGTCTGAGCATGCTTTATAAATGATGCTTAATTTTTTCTTTTCCCACCGTTTCTACTGACCAAACACACACTGAAACACACACACACACAGACACACACACTGACACACACAGAAGGAAGTAACACTTTTTAATTGAGCTAAAGCCAATAAATCCCTAAGTAGGTCTTGTTTTCCCGGAGCTGCAGAGCCGCCCGCAAAGCGTTTTATAACTACGTGTGTTTTATGGATTAATGCCTCCTTCATTTCTAAATGTGTAAATAAAACTGAACCGTGGCATCCCCTCCATTTACACTAAGACACCAAACAAAACACATCTTTACAACCTTATCCAGGTTAACCCAAAGGGAGAACAGGAAGAAGATCCCTCGCTACAACAGACACAGAGCTGCAGATGAAAACAGTTTTAATTGTGTGCGACACAGATGGAAGTCTGGGCTTCCTGACAAAAAAAATGCTTAAAAATCAGTCAGAAATCCTGAGAATTGGACAGATTTTGGTTGTGGATACACGTCTTATCTCTACAGGCACAAGTAGTGAGAATCTGCTGTTAAAACACAAGATTTAAACCAAAATTTTAAGTAGGAAAACATGCATTTGTGTGTGTTTTTTAAGCGTGTTTTTCTGCTGAATTAAGTTTTAGAGGTTTCTACTGTTTTTAAACCTTATTCACACATCAAAAACTGGACTGAATTGGGTTTTTCTACTTTATTCTTGCATTTTTTTTAGTTATTTCTGAGCCCCCCCATCGGATGCCATTCGAACACTGGGTTGTTCTTAGCCCCGCCCACATTCTAACATCAGCAAGAAATTATTGCGGCAAAAGTTTTTTTTTCAAAAAATACCACATTTTTGAGTAAACGGTAGCCGCCATGTTTGTCTATATTTTTTTACATACTTTATTGATCTATTAAGATGGGTTGGTTCGGGCATCTGGTCAGGATACCCCTCTCCTCTCCGAGTGCCTCACCTGTGAGGTGTTTCGGGCACGTCCCACCGGAAGGAGACCAAGAAGCAAACCCCGGACGCGCTGGAGAGACTATGTCTCACAACTGGCTGGGGAACGACTCGGGATCCTCCTGGGTGAACTAGAGGATGCAGCCGGGGTGAGAGAAGCCTGGGCTTCCCATCTGAGGCTGTTGCCCCTGTTGCCTGGCCCTGGATAAGCGGAAGACGACGGAACGGAACTCTATTGATCCCTCACCAGGAAAATTTGTGTGGTGCATTACACCACAGCAGGCTGCCCACGACAGCGCCAATGGTGGGAGAAATGGGGGTTAGGTGTCTTCTCCAAGCACCCAAGAATGAACTCAGTGGGAATCTAACCCGCCAACTTGCGGTTGACTTCCAGATGAGGGTGAACGCTCTACCACTGAGCCACTGTCTCCCCACCTGGGACGCAAATTATTACACCACAGATATACAAAACGCTCCTTCAAGCAAAACAACTTTAGGGTATGTTGGCATGGAAACAGGATGCCACTCATTGTGTTATAGAAGTGTCCTTAAACAACAAATCTGCAATGTTTTGGATAAATGAATCTAAATGGATCCAAAATTAATTGAAGAAAAATGTGTATTTTTAAAAACACAACACACAAAAAGATGTTTGTAAAATGTCTCCTAATTTTTATGATCCTGTACGTCCCAGACGGCCGGCATTAGCCGACAAAGCGAGCAGAACAGTCACAGTTTGTTGGACGTATGTGTTTTATTTGCTGTTAGCCGGTCATAAATCCATCCGCTAGCATCATAAAACAGACCATAAATGAACCCAAATAAACAAAGTAATGAGAGGGGGACGGAGATGGTAAATGTGATTAAGAGCATGCCAGTTCTAAACTCCCTCCTTTTCACCCCATACCCCGCTCCACACTGAGTCCCTCCGCCCACTCTGCTGTCTCTCTTCAGGTGTGTGACCTTCAGCGACGAGCTGAGCCGAACTCTGCTGAGCTTTGGCTCTGCGTTGAGGGCTGTAATCACACACAGTAGCACACACACACTTTTCATAGCTGCAGCTCTAAGTGTCCTATCAAGTGTAATGTTGTGGAACAGATACAGGATGGTTAACTCCTGGATGGGATGCAAAGAACACTGCTTTCATACTCGCTGAGCTGATGACTATACGCCACTCACTTGTAATAATGAGGCTTAACTTTCACAAGTTTTTTAGTGCAATTATGCAGCTTTCTTTTTTTTTTTTTCATTATTGTTGCTTTCTGAGTCCAAATTGATGGATTGTGTTTTTTGGGCAGTGTGGCTGTGATTAAGTTAGACCAGGTGGAGGAACTATATCACCTCCTTCATCACTCCTTCAATTTTCTCCCAAAAGAAACAGTTCCATTACGTTGCCTTCCGCTTATCTGGGGCCGGGCCGTGGGGTCAACAGCCTCAGATGAAAAGCCCAGGTTTCTCTCACCCCGGCTGCATCCTCCAGCTCACCCGGAAGGATCCCGAATCGTTCCCCAGCCAGCTGTGAGACATAGTCTCTCCAGTGGGTTCGGGGTCTGCCTCTTAGTCTCCTCCCGCTGGGACGTGCCTGAGACACCTCACCAGCGAGGCGCTCGAGACGCATCCTGACCAGATGCCCAAACCACCCCATCTGGCTTCTCTCGACCTGGAGGAGGAGCGGCTCGACACCGAGCTCCTCCCGGATGGCAGAGCTCCTCACCCAATCTCTGAGTGAGAGCCCAGCCACCCTGCGGAGGAAGATCATTTCGGCCGCTTGTACCCGCAATCCAATTCTTTCGGTCACCACCCACAGCTGGTGACCATACATGAGAGTAGTAACGTAGATCCTGGTTACCATGGTGAGGGTATGAACATAGATCCTGGTTACCATGGTGAGGGTAGGAACATAGATCCTGGTTACCATGGTGAGGGTATGAACGTAGATCCTGGTTACCATGGTGAGGGTAGGAACATAGATCTTGGTTACCATGGTGAGGGTAGGAACATAGATCCTGGTTACCATGGTGAGGGTAGGAACATAGATCCTGGTTACCATGGTGAGGGTAGGAACGTAGATCTTGGTTACCATGGTGAGGGTAGGAACGTAGATCCTGGTTACCATGGTGAGGGTAGGAACGTAAATCCTGGTTACCATGGTGAGGGTTGGAACCTAGATCGACTTGTAAACCGAGAGCTTTGCTTTTCGGCTCAGCTCTCTCTTTTCCACGACGGAACGATGCAGCGTCCTAGTTATTGCTGACGCCGCACTAATCCGCCTGTTGATCTCCCGCTCCATCCTTCCCCCACTCGTGAACAAGACCCTGAGATATTTAAACTCCTCCACTTGGGGCAGAAGAATCCTGTCCCTGACCCGCAGGGGCATTCCATCTTATTAAAAATCCTTTGTTCCAACTGTAATCAAAGCGTTCAACAATAAATTTATTTAACCCATTGTGATTTTATCTGTGGTCCTTTTAGGATTAATGTAGGTCATATTTATTCTGTATTCTTATGTTCTGATGAGGTTTTATGTATCGGATTGTATTTTGAGGCTCATTGAAGACAAAATTCTGTTATCTTGATGCCAGAAAAAATTATTTATACCATTTTACTTACATTTTCACACTGTAGATCTCCTTCCTCTCGTTCCCCATTTAGTCCCACCCTTAGGGCGTGAGAGGAGAGGAAGAGGGATTGATCATAAAACCTCCTGACAAATTTTTTCAGGAATATTTTTGATGTGAGAATAATGTTCAAAAGTTCCATAAACCTTCCAAATTTCCTCTTAAAACAAGATAAAAAAGTGCAAACATTTGTCAATTTCAAGACTTTCAAGACTTTAAGCACTCGGGCTGCTTGTGCATCTGTAACACTTTTATACACAAAACATCTCCTAAACATCTGATGGAATTTTGATTAATCCTCACAGTTATTCAGTACCAACTATAAATGAACTATTCATGTTTTTAGGTTTATGTACTCAAAGATCAAGTTCACAAAAGTTTATTTTAAGAATTCTTATGAACAGCATATTTTACCTGATGAGATTTTAATTAGTAGTGCCTCAGTACCAACTATAGATTAACTTAGAGGATCACCTACAAGTTGTCATACCTTTCAACCACTAACCATAATTAATTTTTTTTAACCAAAATTTGTTAGTTTTTTTTCAAAGCAGAGGGAGGTTGTAGCTCAGAGGTAGAATGGCCGTCTTTGGACCAAAAAGTTGCTGGTTCGCTCCCTGCCAGGTGCCCATGCCCAAGCGTCCCTGAAGCAGACAATTAATCCCCAGTTACTCCCATTATTGGCACTGTTATGGTTGCTGCTGCAGTGCAATGTAGCACTCACGAGGATTAAAAGTGATCAACATGGCACATTTTCTTTAGCTCTTCCATGCTGGCAGCATATTGTTTTTTGGCATCAACTTATTCCTTTTTATAACTAACATGCCAAACCATCTCGCCCTCTTTCTGCAGTGGACTGTGTGGACCCCCAGTGTGACGGGCATGGCGTGTGCGTCCGCGGCGAGTGCGTATGCTCTGCAGGATGGGCAGGAGTGAGCTGTGGGGACCCACTACCAGCCTGTCAGGAGCAGTGTTCAGGACATGGTACCTACCTGCCTGAGTCGGACACCTGTGCCTGCCAGCCCAACTGGACCGGACCGGACTGCTACACTGGTGAGACGCGCATGCTGGTCCTGCCAGATGTGGACACTGCATGGTCTGATCGACGTGTGTGTGTGTGTGAAGAACTCCGTCAGCAGCAGAGGACTGATGCTGTTCTTCCTGGTGAACAAAAGAAAACTTGTGTAACACACGTAGAGACAAAAAGTTTGACATATTCTACACACACGTAAACTCATACACATCCAGATACTCATGCTCACACAGACGGGTGCCCACACATACCCACTACCACTCACACGGATGACACACCACACACATAATTCCACATGCACACAAAGTAACACACACACAGCTGGTTGGAAAAACACATTCTCTGTATTTAAATATTTTAAAAAGGTGATTTTTTTTCCATCTGTTTCTTGTCAGATTTTTGCAGCTCTGAGAAACTTTCAGCTTATTAGTTTGTGAATCTTTCCTCATTACAGCTTTAAAAAGCTTTTTCACAAGTAAAAAACACCTTTTATTGCCCACTGAAGCTTCGACCTGGTAAATAAGGAGCTGCTTGGCATTGCTATTGTGGCGGAGCATGCGAGGCCACAGACACATACACACACATACACGTCCTTGTCCTTGCGGTGTGAGCTGAAAGTAGCCATTATGAAAGGTCCTTTTCTCTTCTTTCCGGCACACTAACTTCACTCTGAGAAGGATTTCAGGCAGCGAGCATTAGGCCTTCCTTCCTCTCAGGTGCATTCACACTTTATTATGCTGATATAGCCCATGATAATGACAGAGCATGGCTGAATATCTGAGATATGAGCCTCCTCCCCTACACCTGCCGGGCTTTTAATCAAAAGGAGCCAGTGACTGTGTGTCCTGGTCGTGTCCAGGCATAGCTAAGCTAATGTAATTCTAATAGAGAGCTGAAAAAACTCTCCAACTTTAATCCAGTTTTTACTCCCCCTCTCCCTCTTTGCTATGTATATTTAAATTGAAATAAGTTTTTTACTGCAGCCGGGTAAGTAGGCTTTGTGTGCCTGCAGCACTTTGCTCTCTTTACTGATGGATGAGGAGAGAGAGTACCAGAAAAAAAAGGAGGGAGAGAATTTTCTGACAGACAAAAACAGATGGAGGGATGGAGCGGAGGAAGAGTAAAACCGAAGCCTTTAAACCTGATCAAAATGTCAGAGAAGAAGAATGGAGTTTAAATATGAATCATTTGGCTTTTTATGAGTCTATTCAGTCGTTCTTCATTCAGAGAGCTCACAGATTAGAGGTGAGAAGATTGGGATTGAGTTGAAAGTAGATGCTTTCGTTTTTTAAGACTTCAACCATCTGATTTCCTTCTATCGAGTGCCTTTAATCGGAGTGCAGCAGGGTTCTGTTTAGGGCTGCACGATATTGACCTAATATCACAATGTGAATTTATTTTTCTGTTTGATATGAAAGAATCCGGGTTTTTTTCTTCTTAGTTTTTGATTAAATCCAATCTTCACTTAAACTATCATTCATTAATTAATAATCTCACCACCTGGTCTTTCTTGTGTGCGCAGACTGAAGAGAGAAGGCTGGTGATCAAACTACAAAATACCGAAATATTAAAACATACCAAGCATTTAAAAAACTACCAGGATTCAACAAGTTTTCCAATTTTCAATATTTATTCCTCAACAGAAAATCTAAAACAGATGTATCTGGGTTTCATTGTCCTCACAGAGCACACCTATGTCTCTCTGTGAGGTTACAACAAAGACAAAAACAAATCTCAAATTGTCATATTTTATACCAAGAAATACAGTTCATGAATATTTATTAATTAAGACTTATTTCTGTGTTGCCATTGGCCCTTCGTTCTTCTCCTCCCATCTTCTTGTCTTGCATAGAGGTTTCTCCTTATCACCCGAAACAAAGACAGTTCCACACCCACATGCTCCCCAGGCATCACCCTCAGGATGCACCACCCTCTGGTTCACACTGGCTTATCCGGTCTCCTATACAATGCTCTGAAAGGTTTCCATTCAAACAATCTCATAGAACACAACAGGAGGCATTCACCCAAATCACCGCATTAGCAAAATAAAACACTCAAAAACAACAAATCCGTGTAGTCCCTCATTCATCCAGGAGTGATCCATAGTAGAAAAAGTTTCAAAAAAGTCTTCTGGACAGTTTAATTCTTCAACGAGACGTTTCGACTTCCATCCGGAAATCATTTTCAATCTGAATGAAATGGACTGAAACCTGGATATATTTATACTAACCTGAATAACAGGTAAAAAAAATAGTAAGGAGGGCTCGACCAATGAGCCTGTGTTACTTAAGATGGCCGTGAATGGCTCCTATTGTAGCCACAGACCAGTAAACGAACCCTATTATAAAAATGCTAAAAGCCTAGTGAAATTACTTGCTAACGAGAGGCGTGAAACTGGGTCACGAGGTGTCATGACATCTGCATCTTAAATCCACCAAACACACTTTTGAGGACAGATAGGTGAAGATTCCAAGTAGAGAGAAAGGTTGGTTTGAAAGAGGGGTGAAAGAAGCCATCTTTGTGATGAAAGAAAATCCCTCACGGAATCGGAGTGGAGGCATTAGATACGTTTTGCCCGGTATCTATAGCAGCCTTTTGAAGCCATGGACTAAAGATGACACCTCGTGACCCAGTTTCACGCCTCTCGTTAGCAGGAATTTCTATTCACTAGGCTTTTAGCATTTTTATAATAGGGTTCGTTTACTGTGGCTACAATAGGAGCCATTCACGGCCATCATAGGTAACACAGGCTCCTTGGTCGAGCCCTTCTTACTATTTTTTTACCTTTTACTCAGGTTAGTATAAATAGATCCAGTTTTCAGTCCATTTCATTCAGATTGAAAATGATTTCCGGATGGAAGTCGAAACGTCTCGTTGAAGAATTAAACTGTCCAGAAGACTTTTTTGAAACTTTTTCTACTCAAAAACAATGAAAAAGTAAAACAGACATTTAAAAACCTATCTCTATTGAATAAAAAGTTACATGTTAAACTTCTTAAAATGTAAAAAGATAAAGAATAAAATATCAACTTTCTTCAGATAAAAGTTATCAATTCAATATTTAATTTTGGTGATTTTTTTTTTTTTTTTTACAAACTCTTTCACAACATTTAAAAATGATAACCATACAAACCGTTAAAAAAAAATCAACTTGCTCTGCTTAGTTTTATTTGTCAAATTTTAAAGCAATGGATCAAAATAATACAGCATCAATTTGGCCCAATTAAAAGTAATTATCTTGACAGCTTTTTAATGTTTGATTTTGGTTAATTGTTGTTATTAAGCTTGAATTTTTAAAGTACGTAATAAATTTTATTAAAAAAACTAATCCATGACGTAAATAATCACATGTACATTTTTATGAATCTCTGAAACTTAAGATCCTATGAAAAAAAAAGGAATAAAAACGCAACATTTCCAAGAAAAAAAGTAACATTACACATGACCAGACGCACACAAGTAATTTACGTTTTTATGCAGATGATACAGTGGTCTGCTGGTGCTGGTTTGGCTTGTTTTTGGGCCACAACTCGTTTTATGGATCATCCACAGTATTTGATTCGACGACTGGCAGAAATCTGGCAGGATGCCAGTGACTGTTTTGGAACTTTTCAATGCCGATGATACAGTCCTCTATTGTTGTTCAGCAGCTTGTCAAATCCTTACAGTCAGTGTGGTTTGGTGTAATCTCTGTTGAATGCACTCGAGTTAGAGTTAGTGTTACTTTATTTGTCATTATCATTTTTCAACGCAGCGAAACTACACATCCAAGATTTTCAACTCGAGGTCAGACACACATACAACACAAGTTATAGAGTTGAGAGAATTGAGATTGCAGCCAAACAACGGCGCTACCTTTCTAAAAGAGATAGAGATACTAAAGGAAGGAAGGGTCGTTTGGTGTCACACGGCTTCACCGCCCAGGTCGATGCAACTGGGCAAGTAAAAAAACAAAACACACCAGGTACTTTGCAAAACATCAACATGCACATGCAGAGGAAAGCATTGAATTGAGGCAGGGGTTGCTTAAATAAGCGTTTTTCAACCATTGTTCCACGGCACACGAGTGTACCATGAGAGATCGTCAGGTGTGCCACGCGCAAATGATCCTATCTCACCTCATGCGGTGATCGATCAACCGGTAGCTCCCGAAAATCATTTTGGTTGATCTCATGGTGTTTGTGCAAAAAAATAAAAGATTTAAGCGTATTTATTTTTGTTTATCTGAATTATTATTTTAATTCGAGACAGACAGCGCTATGCAGCGTTAGGTTGTTTACTGTAACCATAGCAACCCACTCTTCTCTGCTTTTATGTTGCATGCTGCTGTTCATCCTTCTTAAAAACTACCCCTCTTAGTGGATCATATTTTCTACATGTGTTTGAGACATTAAGAAAAAAATTAGGTTGTGTTTTAAAGCAGAAAAATTGTGAATTCTAATTAAATCTCACATTTTCTGCAAGAAATTCAAGATTTTTGGTTGGTTCGCTTTGAGATTTTTTCCGATGGAAAAATGTACCTTGGCATGAAAAAAGTTGAAAAACGCTGGCTTAAGTCTACCGTTACTGGTTGGTAACAAGTTCTAACTCTGTAGGACGTTGAAGGTCCAATCATTTTTGATTGGTGAACAAAACCATTGGTGCGGAGTCTGTATACCACTCTAACTTTCTCCTTCAGCATGCCATCATGCCTTCATGGCAGCTCAGTATCTCCCGACTTATTTTCTTCTTTACAACACTGAACCTCTCCATTTGTTCTCTCATTTCCACAGAGTTGTGCCCGGTGCCGTGTGGCAGCCATGGCGTGTGCTCAGAGGGCCAGTGCCGGTGTGAGGACGGTTGGATCGGCGCTGCGTGCGATCAGAGAGCGTGCCATCCCCGCTGCGAGGAACACGGCCAATGTCACGATGGGACCTGCATCTGTCAGCCCGGATGGGAGGGCGAGCACTGCAACACGGGTCAGTCTGAGTGAGAAAGATGGAGAGGTCAGGTAGATCTGGTAGGACACGCCTCCAGTAAAAGTGTGTGTCTCTTTTCTTGCAGTTACTCATGATTTGGACGTCGTAGTGAAAGGTAATTAGTTTCTTTTCAGGTGTATAAGTCACGTTTATCTTATAAATAGAATAAAAAACACTCCTATTTTGTCTTTCATGCTTGTTTTCAGACGGCTGCCCGGGGCTGTGCAGTGGACACGGTCGCTGTACCCTGGAGCATAGCGGCTGGCGCTGCATCTGCCAGCCCGGATGGAGTGGGCCGGGATGCAGCGTTGTCATGGAAACTGACTGCAGTGATGGAACCGACAATGACGGAGGTGACATTCCCACAACATCTGTCATATTCCTTCTTATAGTTTTTACTCTTTTTTTTTTTTTTTAAAACATCGATCATGCACACAAAGGTTCTTCAAAAATAAAAAAAAGCCTGATAGATTTTTTTTGTTTTTTATTACATATTGAATCTTAATTTTGTAGATTTTGGAATCTTAGATAGATAGATAGATTTACTTTATTGATCCCACACTTGAGAAATATGTGCGTTACAGCAGCAACAAGAAAGAAATAGACAGTATATATAAATAAAAAAAAATAAAGTTATATAAATAATAAAAGATAATTATTGATTAATTGATAAAAGATAATTATTTTCATCAAGATGTCTTAAATCATAGCCTTCAATAAAAATCAGCTTCTGGAGGTTTTTATCATGTTTAAACTTGATCCACGCGTTAAAAACCGAACTGAAGTTGTTTTGTATTTTATTTATGAAAGCTTAAGTGATCTGCAAGCTCTCCTGTCCAGTATTCAGATACAAGTTGAATGCCAGGTTGTTCATGTCCATGTCTTTTGTTCTTTGCATCCTACATTCTCTGCACACTCTCAGCTCATACTCTGCTCACGCTCAGTCCCAGCAGGGAGTTAGATTTTTATGTAAACGTACCAAAATGAAAATGTGATAATGTACACACTAGCTTTATTAAGTTAATGCACTTTGCAATATATATATCAATTTTTTTGTATACTATATTTATCCCTCACCGGACCGCAGCAGGCTGCCATGTCAGCGCCAATGGTGGGAGAAACAGGGGGTTAAGTGTCTTCTCCAAGGACCTTAGACGTAAACTCAGTGGGAATCAAGCCCGCGAACTTCCGGTTAACTTCCGGACTACGGGTGAACGCTCTAACCCCTGAGCCATCGCCTCCCACTTATATTTGTGGCCTTAGACAAGTTTTATGCTTTTTGATGCACAATGTTAAGAAAGAGACCAAGCACGGAGCGAGAGGAAGGGGGAAATCACAGTGTTAAGAATAGAATTCAAGCTGCAAAATGTGCTTTAGAGCTTTTTCTTGGTGAATATCATATTTCTGTGATACCAAAGGTGTCATGTTTAAAATGAAAGCGGTCAGTGAGGAATTTGACAATTAATGGAAACTAACAATTTTATCAAAAAATTTAGAAACAATAACCTTGTTTTCTTCCATTTTTCAGATAAGTTTATAGATAAATAACCAGAATTCTGACTCGATCTATACGTGTCTTCATTCATGCATGTTTCCTTTCCCTCTAATCTCATCTAAATGCCTGATATGCATACCACCTGCTTGGATAAAAGACCCTTCCAGATTAGTCGTGTAGTCTGAATGCAGAGTGTTTGGAGGTGTCAGGTAACAGGTGGAAGTCTGTTTCCTTTCCTCAAGGGAAAAAAACATTTTAGCAGGATTTCAACTCATTACCACCATTTCCTGACCATCCCAGTCTCTTCACCTGCACAGAAATCTCTTTTATGGTGTTTAATACGATACAGCTTTCATGTTGCTCGTGCACTTTGCAACCCATCAAAGAGCCATTACAGAAAATCCAGGAAAAGCTTCTGTTTCCTCTCTTTATGTGGTTTTTATGTAGCTCCACATTTTTGTTTAGATGTGTCAAAACCCTTTTTTTATTATTGCATTTCTCTGATTTCGTAAAGAACTTTTTTTTTCTCTCTCCTGCACATTGTTTACTAATACTCTGCGACCGGCTCCGGCAGCACTTCAAAGTGTCAGAGATGATAGCTGCTCAAAACATGAGTCACGGCTCCTTATTCTGGATTACGACTGCAGAGCCGGCCAATAAAACATGTCCGCTGGACTGTATAATAAAACTGAGCAGGAGAAATGAGCACGCCCAACACTACCGGTCAATTTCTGTCACATCGTTATTCTATTTTTTTTTTTTTCTTAATGTGTTTCATCTGCGGTGAAGTGTTACTGGAATAAATTAACTGCTGCTTTGTGAATAGCATTAGCAGTTAATGTAGAAAAACACTGTTTTTAAAGCAACCTCTAAAACAGACGGAAAAAAAAACTATTTTATTTCCATTAATTTCACTTTTAGAATTGAAGGAGAGAAAAGAACAGGGCGTGGTAAAGTTTGGGGACCCTGCAGAGTGAAAGTTTGGAACTGTTTATTTTGGCAAGAATTCAAACTTGTAACTGAGACAACACAATATATCGATATCGAATTGATATCGTTTTATTTTTCTCTCATCGAGAGCGTCGCGTCTCTGTGAGGTTTCATTGAAACTGACCACAATTGATCTGTACCCACTACTGATGAACTGGTAAAGTTTGTGATGTGGTTCAGGTGGAAGGATGGCTTCTTCCGCTTGGACAGCTACGGGGCAGGCAAAGGCATTTTTTGCCTTACTGTAACAGTCCAGAGCAATGGAGAGTGTGAAAAAGTGGTGAAGAAGCGTGTGCAGGCAGGCTGGAACGGGTGGAGAAAAGTATCAGGTGTGATGTGTGATAGAAGAGTTTCAGCTAAAATGAAAGGGAAAGTGTATAAAACCGTGGTGAGAGCGGCCATGCTGATTGGTCTAGAGACAGTGTGGTGAGAGCGGCCGTGCTGATTGGTCCAGAGACAGTGTGGTGAGAGCGGCCATGCTGATTGGTCTAGAGACAGTGTGGTGAGAGCGGCCATGCTGATTGGTCTAGAGACAGTGTGGTGAGAGCGGCCATGCTGATTGGTCTAGAGACAGTGTGGTGAGAGCGGCCATGCTGATTGGTCTAGAGACAGTGTGGTGAGAGCGGCCATGCTGATTGGTCTAGAGACAGTGTGGTGAGAGCGGCCATGCTGATTGGTCTAGAGACAGTGTGGTGAGAGCGGCCATACTGATTAGTCTAGAGACAGTGTGGTGAGAGCGGCCATGCTGATTGGTCCAGAGACAGTGTGGTGAGAGCGGCCATGCTGATTGGTCTAGAGACAGTGTGGTGAGAGCGGCCATGCTGATTGGTCTAGAGACAGTGTGGTGAGAGCGGCCATGCTGATTGGTCTAGAGACAGTGTGGTGAGAGCGGCCATGCTGATTGGTCTAGAGACTGTCACTGAAGAAAAGACAGGAAGCAGAGATGGAGGTAGCAGAGATGAAGATGCTGAGGATCTCTCTGGGAGTGACCAGGATGGACAGGATCAGAGGAACAGCACTTGTTAGAGGTTTTAAAGTCAGAGAGGCCAGACTGAGATGGTTTGGACATGTGCAGAGGAGAGAGAGAGAGTACATCAGAAGAAGGATGCTGGGTTTGGAACCACCAGGAAAGAGGACTAGAGGAAAACCAAAGAGGAGGTTCATGGATACAGTGAAGGAAGACATGAAGATAGTTGGTGTGACCGAAGAGGATGCAGCAGATAGGGTTAGATGGAAGAAACTGACTTGATGTGGCGACCCCTGAAGGGAAATGCCAAAAGAAAAAGAAGAAGAAGATTTTGTAGTATTTTAACTCCTGGATTTTTCATGAAGTTTAAACATCGCGACCCGCAGTAACGCAGCTTCACATGTTGTTTCAGCCATTTATCACAAACATCCTGAGGTTGATCCACTCTGGATGTCTCACTGTTATTTGGTCTTTTTTTTTCTCGACTGCTCTTTTAAAGTCTGTTCCACTTGAGGAAACAGTTAGCCAGAAATTTATCAGCTAATAACTTTACATGTAAAACACGCAGCTTCTAAACAGTCGGAAATGGCGAACGTGAATGCCACTCAATGTGGAAGAAAGGCCAGCATCGGACCCCGGCTGGTGATATTTAAACATGAAATGGCAGGAAAATGAGAAGAATAATGACTTTATATTTTTCAAATTGAAGCAGTCTTTTATTGTTTTCCAGAAAAGAAGAAAAGCAAAACGCTCCAGCGTCTAACACAAAGGTTAGGAACGTTCGTTTGGAGCATGAATAAAATGTCAAACGAGACGCTGAGTTTGAACGAGGCACCGAAAAGGGACTTTAGGACCAAGTTCTGTTCCTTTGTTTTTGCTTTGAATAAAGAAGATATTTAGCTTTGAAGAGATGCAACAAAACAAAATCATCCTCAAACATACATAAAAATTTACCTATTATTTTTTTAATTACAGAAAATATGCAGAAGTGTTACCAGAAATAAGAATAAAGTTTGGGGGCTTTGTTACTAAGAAGTGGGTTCATCTTTGGCTGAGCACGCCTGTTTACTCAGCACTACGCTGGCACTTACGCCATGCAAATATGAGATTTATTAAAAGCTTCATCTTCGGCAGAAACTAACTCAAATCTAAGCCATGAGAACTCCTTACATGGGCCATGCATTTGACGTTACACGTGTGCACTTGTCTTCAAACCCACCGGTTGTACCTGAAATTACTCATGATCAATGGGCGGTTTGTGTGGAAGTTATAATAATATTAATAATAATTTTATTTGCAATTCGTGTCGTCCCTCATTCATCCAGGAGTGATCCATAGTAGAAAAAGTTTCAAAAAAGTCTTCTGGACAGTTTAATTCTTGATCGAGACGTTTCGACTTCCATCCGGAAATCATTTTCAATCTGAATGAAATGAACAGAAAACTGGATCTATTTATACTAACCTGAGTAAAAGGTAAAAAATAGTAAGAAGGGCTCGACCAATGAGCCTGTGTTACCTATGATGGCCGTGAATGGCTCCTATTGTAGCCACAGACCAGTAAACGAACCTATTATAAAAATGCTAAAAGCCTAGTGAATAGAAATTCCTGCTAGCGAGAGGCGTGAAACTGGGTCACGAGGTGTCATCTTTAGTCCATGGCTTCATAAGGCTGCTGTAAATACCGGGCAGAATGTATCTAACGCCTCCACTCCGATTCAGTGAGGGACTCTCTTTCATCACAAAGATGGCTTCCTTCACACCTCTTTCAAACCATCCTTTCTCTCTACTTAGAATCTTCACCTCACTGTCCTCAAAAGTGTGTTTGGTGGATTTAAGATGCAGATGTACAGCAGACTGTGGACCACTTGAGGCTTCTCTTCTGTGTTGGTAAAGTCTTTTGTGGAGTGGCTGCTTCGTTTCACCAATGTAGTGTTCTTTGCAGCTCCCTTCACTGCACCGGATCGAATAAACTACATTGCTCTGTTTTTCTGTAGGAATCTTGTCTTTAGGATGTACTAGTTTCTGTCGTAATGTGTTGACCGGTTTAAAGAAAACCGGGATGTCATGTTGTCTGAAGATTCTCTGTACCTTCTTGGACAGTCCTGACACGTAGGGAATAGAGACTCCATTTTTCCTCTTCTCAGTTTCTGTTTCCCTCTTCTCACGTTTCTTGGACGTTCTCACCCTATTCAGGGCCCATTCGGAGTAGCCACAGACCGAGAGGGCTTTTTGGACATGCTGTGTTGAAAATGATTTCCGGATGGAAGTCGAAACGTCTCGTTCAAGAATTAAACTGTCCAGAAGACTTTTTTGAAACTTTTTCTACTATAATTTTATTTGTAACGCGCTTATATCTCCAGTGGAGATCTTAAAGGGCTACAATGACCAAAAGGAACAACAAAGAGCAAAATTAAATAAAACCACAACACAAAAAACAACACTAAAAACTTTGTTGAAAAGCCTTTAGAAATAAAAATGTCTTCAGTCTTTTCTTAAAAACCTCAACGCTCTGTGGAGCCCTCAAGCTCTCGGGAAGAGCGTTCCAGAGCCGTGGAGCAGCTGCCTGGAAGGCCCTGTCCCCCATAGTGGAGAGTTTGGTCCTTGGTTGGTGCAGGCAGGAGAAGGAGGAGGAGCGCAGGTCTTGGACAGTGGTGTGGAGGGTTAGGAGTTCTTGTAGATAAACAGGTGCAGTGCCGTGTATGCACTGATGGGTGAGGAGGCAGAGCTTGTACTGAGTTGGCATATGCACATTTGATAAATCCCTTTGATGAGTCCCTGGGCCTTTTTTTCCCCTCTTCTGTTGTCTTTTGCTAATCCGTGAGTGTGTTATGGTGTAACAGCCTCAGCCCAGCTTCATCCTCCAGGTCCCAGACGGATGCAGCATCCTGATTATTGCGGATGCCCCTCTGATCTGTCTGTCGATCTCCCACTCCATCCCTCCCCCACTCGTGAACAAGATCCTAAGATACTTAAACTCCTCCACTCTGGGCAGGACTCTGTCCCTGACCTGCAGGAGGCATTCCACCCTTTTCCGAATGAGGACTGTGGTCTCGGATTTGGAAGGCGCTCATTCCCATCCCAGCCAATGGGAATTTCGAGGCATAGCCGAGGTGTTTGGTGGCGTTAGGATTGGATCTCTGCTTTTTGCAGATGATGTGTCCCTATTGGCTTCATTTTTTACCTATTTTTTTAAAACTTTAATAGGTACAGTACGTATACAGTGCATATGTAACAAGATTATTTTTTTAAATCCATTTAGATTATTTCTTTGTTACGTTCTTTAAAATACCAATAAAACTTATGCAGAAAAGGTGTTTTTTTGTATTTTCAAAAATCTGAAAAGGGTGGCTGAGCTCTCACTCAGAGATCGGGTGAGGAGCTCTGCCATTCGGGAGGAGCTCGGTGTCGAGCTGCTCCTCCTCCAGGTCGAGAGAAGCCAGATGGGATAGTTCGGGCATCCTCAAGCGCCTCGCGGGTGAGTTGTTTTGGGCACGTCCCACTGGGAGGAGACCAAGAGGCAGACCCCGGACCAGCTGGAGAGACTAGGTCTCACAGCTGGCTTGGGAACAAGTTGGGATCCTTCCGGGTGAGCAGGAGGATGCAGCCGGGGTGAGAGAAGCCTGGGCTTCCCGTCTGAGGCTGTCGCCCCGGCGACCCGGCCCCGGATGAGCGGAAGATGACGGAACGGAAAACTTGAAAACTTTTCTCATTGTTTGTGTAAAACAATGAGACAAATTACAGACAAACAAAAAAAATTATAATTTTTTTATGACATTAAATTGACTTTTCTTCAAAAATAAAAAACGTGAAAATCTTCTGAACAATTGCAATTAAATCTTGCAATTAAATGAAAATAACTCTTGTGAGTTTTTTTTGTCTTTTTTTAAGCTCAAATACTCGTTAAATATCAGCTTGTAGAGACGGATTTTTAAAACCAGCAGGCTTCGTTAGAGAAACTCTTCACCTCCATTCAGCCCTAGATTTTATAAACTCATTCTAACTCTATTTATTTATTCATTTTTTTTGTCCTGAAAAGCACGTTTGACTCATTTAAATCTGATGAAAACAGGATTTAAATCAACGTTACATTTTACAGTGTTTAAATATGCATGTTGGTACATTAAGAATGGGATTCAAATAAACTAGAACACGCGTGTTAGATATAGAAACATTCTAACTCACTTTGTCTCATTCCTGATGGAAAAGTCTTGTTGTTGTTTTTATTGTTTTAATCTCTTTTTCTTGTGAAAACAAGATAAAAAAAAGACCTCTTTTTTACTTTTTATGAAGCTAAATGTGTTATAAATTCATTTTATTGCTCCTTCAAAGAAAGTGAGAGGAAGGATGAAATGGTAGGTTGAAATACGGATCGGTGTGGCATCCGCAATAAATAAGAAAACTGCGTTGTGGTGAAGAGAGAGCTACCCAAAGAGCCAAGCTCTCAATTTACCAGTCATGTTTTGTTATCCTCCCTTTGGGTGGTGGCCGAAAAACAGGATCACAAATACAAGCGGCCGAAATGACCTTCCTCTGCGGGGTTGCTGGGCTCTCACTCAGAGATAGAGTGAGGAACACTGCCGTCCATGAGGAGTTCGGAGTAGAGCTGTTGCTTATCTGGGTCGAGAGAAGCCAGATGGGGTGGTTCGGGCATCTGCTTAGGATGCCTCCTGAACCCCGTGCCAGGCACATCGCACTGGGAAGAGTCCCAGAGACAGAACGGGGATCTGCTAGAGAGACTATGGCTCACACCTGCAAAGGGAACACCTCGGGATCCTCTCGAGCTGGAGGATGCAGCCAGGGTGATGGAAGCATGGGGTTCCTGTCTGTTCCTCTTTTTGTTTAAGCAAGTAAGAAAAAGACTTCCAACCCTCACCTATGGTCACCAGCTGTAGGTGGTGACCGAAAGAATGAGATCGCGGGTACAAGCGGCCGAAATGAGCTTCTTCCGCAGGGTGGCTGGGCTCTCACTCACAGATCGGGTAAGGAGCTCTGCCATCCGGGAGGAGCTCAGTGTGGAGCCGTTCCTCCTCCAGTTCGAGAGGAGCTAGATGGGGTGGTTCAAGCATCTGGTCAGGATGCCCCGCGAACGCCTCGCAGGCGAGGTGTTTTGGGCACGTCCCGCCGGGAGGAGACCAAGGGGCAGACCCCGAACCCGCTGGAGAGACTATGTCTCACAGCTGGCCGGGGAATGACTTGGGATCCTTCCAGGTGAGCTAGAGGACGCAGCCGGGGAGAGAGAAGCCTGGACTACCCGTTTGAGGCTGTTGCCCCCGCGACCCGACCCCGGAATAAATGGAAGATGATGGAACGGAACAGAAAAAGACTTTTATTTTGAAAGTCTGACCGTAGAACGTTGAGCTGGTTGGATGATAAAATGTTTTTTGTATAAATTTCTTGGCAAATTTTGTTTGATGAATGCAACATTTTAAACATAAAACTCAAACCAAAGAAGTAAAAAATTAGATTTCCTATATTTTTAATAATTAAAGATATTATAAATTCATTATTTTATTCCAATGTTTGAGCTGAAATTTTTTTGTTCTGAAAGAACCAACGATCCTTCTGTAAAAACGTTTAGATGTTTCTTTCTGCTTTTCAAAAACCATCATTTCTTTTCTGCACGTTTCTGGCCTTTCGTTTAATTGGCAGACATACTGTCGACTTGTGCAGCGTCTCCTCCACTGGGCTTTTATTTTTCTGATAGAAGAACGTTATCTCAAGCAATCAGTGAATAAAGAGGAACTTTGAAGAGAGACTTTCAATTATTCCACCTGGTTGTGAAAAGAACCATCCTCATGCACGGCGTTCATCCTGAACTCGTTATCACATATTTATAAAGCGTCGCTTCCATTCCAAATCTGCATTTTTAATATGCTTCATTTTGCATAACAAGCTCCCATCTTGTGTATCCCTTTAATGATAGCATGCCTCCGAGCTCAAATAGATGCTCTTATGGAAATCAGCCATTGTGCGGGTGTAGCTTTAGAGGAGGAGGTTATAATAGAATATTGTTGCCCTTTCGCTCTCTGCTCTGTGGTCAGATGCATTTAAATGTCAGCGCTGCTTTCGGTTGGTTCAGAAACAGCCTGGAAATGGGGGGAAGAAATGACAGCCCTGCTCTTATTACCTGCTGCCGTGGCTCTTTGTTTACGCCAGACTTTTTTATAGATCGGTCACAACATGTTGTTGAATTACTCATAGTTATAATAACGGACATTCTAATTGACCTGATGATTAATCTACACTTTACTGGTGACTTATTTTGGGGTATCCATGTGCCTTACGATGACATTACGGGAAAGAGTCGACCAAGTATGACTAAAGACAGATGGAAGACATTATCGCCTCTGTTTTCTGGGAGCCTCTCTCTCCAGGTTGAGAGAGCTCAAATGGGGTTGTTCAGGCATCTGGTTAGATGCCTCCTGAACAATTCGCTGGTGTGGCGTTCGAGGCACGTTCCACAGGGAGTAAACCCAGAGGCAGAAGCAGGACCGGCTGGTGAGACTAAAGCCCTGTCCACTCGTAACCGGGTATTTTTGAAAACGCATATATTTTGATCTGTTTTGGCCGTCCACACAAAAAAGGAGGGCTTTTTTTCACTCAAAAACTTGCGTTTTTTGAAAACGTTGGCCAAAGTGGAGATTTTGAAAAACTTCATTTTTGCGCTTGCGCATGGACTTTCGAAAGTGGAGATTTGCATTTTTGTGCGTCATAACCTGCGACAAGTAATGCACATACGTCATTTGTGTGTGTTGGGCAGCATGGACCCAATCTATGTTTTCCTGTGTTTTCTTAACTTTATAGTCAATGACGACTTTTAAAAGTAATTCCACCTCCTTGTCGATCCACACAAGCGAGATGCCTGGCGCCATGTTTCAGGTTTTGCGGAAATGACGAGAGAGGTGTTCTGATTGGATAGCTCAGAACTTACGTTTACATCAATACTGCCCACTACTGGTCTGGCATGCTCATAACCGCACTCAGAAGCGTATTTATACGGCTCCGTGTGGATGCGGAAATTTTGAAAACGGTTACGTGTGGACGCGAGCGTTTTCCTAAAACGGAGGACAGCAGATATGCGTTTTCAAACATTCCCGGCTACGTGTGGACATGGCCTATGTCTCACAGCTGGTAAAAAAAAACGCCTCGGGATCCGGATAATGTGACCGATGTTAGGAAAATTTGAGCTTCCTGGCTGAAGCTGTCGCCCCTGCGACCCAGTCCTGGATAAAGCAGAAGTTAATGGAACACGAAGTAGTGTTTTGTACCTACGATGTTTAGATGTAAACATTGTACTTTTTTTTCAATTGTTGGATTTTAATTATTTTCCATGCTTCCATGCATTACATCACCTTATCAGTTCATCTGTAGTTGGTACTGAGTAACTGTGGGCAGTTTCATTAAAAGCCTTTCTCTTGTCTGGGAGGTTTCAATTTAAAAAAAATCTTAGGTAAGCACAAACGCACGCACTGCCCAAGTACTCATGATCTTCTCCTCGTTCTTTGGGAGACGACATAAACCTACTTTATTTATAAACGATGCAGCAGGGAGGGTACTGGACCTGGTAGCAGCGTGGGTGAGGGGTGTTTAGTAAACCTTCTCTGTCTCACATTCATGATCATTAAACAGAATTTATTTTACTCTGCTGCAGATGGTCTGATTGACTGTGTGGACCCGGACTGCTGCGAGCAGCTAAGCTGTGGTTCTGATCCGTTGTGTCACGGCTCGGCCGACCCGCTCGCTCTGCTGCAGCAGAACCCGCCTCCCCCCAGCGTGCCGCCTGGCCCCGCCAGCACACACAGCTTCTACCGACGCGTACGCTTTCTGCTCGGCAAGGCGGCCACACACACTCTCCCTGGAGACGTGCCCTTTGATACCAGGTATGCATCTGTTTACTCTCAGCATGTGTGCGTTGTGTTTGTTTGCATCTCCGTCCTTGAATTGTGTCACTGGGCAAAAAATAATAAAAAAATGCCTCTTTTACGTGATGCTGAATGTACACTTTGTGATTTCAGAGCATTTCTAGTCAAACCTCCTTCCACACTGTGCGACTAGATTGCCTACATTTTGAGCCTCATGATTCAAGTGTGCACATAGCTCTCACACAGCAGAGATAGTCTGCTGCAAGTGAACCACTCACATTGTACCAACAGAATTAAACAGAGCTTGTTCTACTAGTTTTACCTCCATGTTCATGTTGCCATGGTTATACCACCAACTGATCAGGAGAATTAATCTGTGGAGCTGCTTCTACAGGCAATTGTTATGGAATTTTCAAACCACCAAACTCTGCTGTGAGAGGTTTTTAAAGTTTTATTTATTGCAATAAAAAAACGCAGCAGACCAACGGCCTTGGTACAAATTTGATCCTTAGAAAAAAAAAAACTCCTGGATAAACATGTTTAAAACTGAAGTCTTATTCATGAGTGGGGGTAAGATGGAGCGGGAGATCGACAGGTGGATCGGTGCGACATCAGCAATAACTAGGACGCTGCATCGGGCTGTCGTGGTAAAGAGAGAGCTGAGCTGAAAAGTAAAGCTCTCGATTTACAAGTCGATCTACGTTCCTATCCTCATCTATGGTCACCAGCTATGGGTGGTGACCGAAAGAATGAGATCGCGGGTGTAAGCGGTCGAAATGTGCTTCCTCCGCAGGGTGGCTGGGCTCTCACTCAGATATTGGGTGAGGAGCTCTGCCATCCGGGAGGAGCTCTGTGTCGAGCCGCTCCTCCTCCAGGTCGAGAGGAGCCAGATGGGGTGGTTCGGGCATCTGGTCAGAATGCCCCCCGATCGCCTCGCAGGCGAGGTGTTTCGGGCACGTCCCACCGGGAGGAGACCAAGGGGCAGACCCCGGACCTGCTGGAGAGACTATGTCTCACGGCTGGCCGGGGAACGACTTGGGATCCTTCCGGGTGAGCTGGAGGATGCAGCCGGGGAGAGAGAGGCCTGGGCTACCCGTTTGAGGCTGTTGCCCCCGCGACCCGACCCCAGAACAAGCGGAAGATGACGGAACGGAACGGAAAACTGAAGACTGATCTACTCTTACACAACCGACTCAGAGCCATAAAACTGCCGTTGATACAAAGACGACATACCACGATGTATGAACCCCGAGTGGAACACCCACGACTAGAGCTGTAATTGGGTCTGAAAAGTTTGGCCCGAAAGGGCCCGAACCCGGCCTGAACCCGACAACAATACTTTGACTGAGAGCCCGAACCCGTTTAGTGCCCAACATTATTTAAATGTTCTAATTCGAGGGATGACATTTTATTTTGAGGATAAATGTGTGTAAATGTGACCCTGGAGACCTGTTGCCAGTCCGGCCTTCCTCTCGTCCTCCAGGATCACAGTCAGATTGTTTCTACAAAGTTTTCTGCACCATGTCTGAATGCTTTATGTGTCGTTCTGCAGCAGCGGCCATTAAGGAGTTTCTTAGTGGCCCGAAATGCCTCTCACCAGCAAACTGATGACCTAGAAAGTTGGGTTTGTAAAACTAGAGGGGATGCTTCTGAAAAATGGCAAAGTGCTCTTTTTTTTTTTCCTTTTTCTTCCCCCTCGGTTCACTTGTAGAATAAACAAATAAATTAATTATGTGTCTGGAGGAAAATCGATGGCAGCTTTCAGGACAGGAGTAACAAACGGGGTGAAGCAGTCACCCGCAGAAACCTCAGCATCCTTCATTTATGCTTTTTCTAGAGTAATAGATATTCACCATCATTGACCCTGCATGTGTGTGTGTGTGTGTGTGTGTGTGTGTGTGTGTGTGTGTGTGTGTGTGTGTGTGTGTGTGTTAGAACCTGTGCAACTGCTATCCCAGATTTAAGGCGAGTGTTTTGCTCGTGATAGTTTAAGGTTTGCATGAGGAAGCATTTCCTGCTGCACGTTTCATGTCTGCAGCGTCTCAACATGAAAGTTTAGGGATGAGTTGCTGAAAGGTTTCACTGTGAGGAAGCTATATTTATGACCTGTAACCGAGCAATGCACACACACACACACACACACACACACACACGCTCATTGCAAAGCTCCATCTATATTTATTATGAATCTGCAAAATGAAAAGAAAGCGTATCCATACTTCTGTGTTTCGGCAACACTATAGTGAATATAAATCCAACCACTTATAGGATTTTAATTCACTGCCCACAGTTACTTGGTACCAACTATATATGAACTGTTAAGGTTTTTAGATTCATGCGACCAAACGTTCGTTTCAGGCCAGCCAAAGGCAAACTGTTTGATCGTTGGTCTTGAAATATTCTTGTTTTTTCTCTCCAGCCGTGTTGCAGTGATTCGAGGCAGCGTCGTACTACAGGACGGCTCTCCGTTGGTCGGGGTGAACATCACCTTCCCACAGCATCCTGAGTTTGGTTTCACTATCAGCAGGCAGGATGGAAGGTAACAAACCAAACTTTGTGACCTTGTTTTGGTCACAAAGTGGTTACATGTGGACGCGGTGGTTATGGAACACTTGTTCGATACCACGAGTGTGTTGAACAACAAAAAGTCTGGCAAACATCACCAGCGTCAGAGGAGGCAGTCGTGAGTTATTTTCTGAATAACACAGGAGTAGTAAAAAATCTGGAGAGGTGGAGGTTTGCACTAGAAAGAAGAGGTTTGAAGATTAGTCAGAGTAAGACAGAGTACATGTGTGTGAATGAGAGGGATCCAAATGGAAAAGTGAGGTTACAGGGAGAAGATTTTAAGTACTTAGGATCAACAGTCCAGAACAATGGAGAGTGTGGAAAAGAGGTGAAGAAGCGTGTGCAGATAGACTGGAACGGGTGGAGAAGAGTATCAGGTGTGATGTGAGACAGAAGAGTTTCAGATAAAATGAAAGGAAAAGTGTACAAAACCGTGGTGAGACTGGCCATGCTGTTTGGTCTAGAGACAGTGTGGTGAGAGCGGCCATGCTGATTGGTCTAGAGACAGTGTGGTGAGAGCGGCCATGCTGATTGGTCTAGAGACAGTGTGGTGAGAGCGGCCATGCTGATTGTTCTAGAGACAGTGTGGTGAGAGCGGCCATGCTGATTGGTCTAGAGACAGTGTGGTGAGAGCGGCCATGCTGGTTGGTCTAGAGACAGTGTGGTGAGAGCGGCCATGCTGATTGGTCTAGAGACAGTGTCACTGAGAAAAAGACAGGAAACAGAGATGTTTGTAGCAGAGATGAAGATGCTGAGGATCTCTCTGGGAGTGACCAGGATGGACAGGATCAGAGGAACAGCACATGTTAGAGGTTTTAAAGTCAGAGAGACCAGACTGAGATGGTTTGGACATGTACAGAGGAGAGAGAGAGAGTACATCAGAAGAAGGATGCTGGGTTTGGAACCACCAGGAAAGAGGACTAGAGGAAGACCAAAGAGGAGGTTCATGGATACAGTGAAGGAAGACATGAAGATAGTTGGTGTGACCGAAGAGGATGCAGGAGATAGGGTTAGATGGAAGAAACTGACTTGATGTGGCGCCCCCTGAAGGGAAATGATGGAAGAAGAAGAAGAGCAGAAATAGTGCTCAACCAATCAGTGGCCCTCATTTTCGCCCCATTAGAACTTAAAAAATAATTTGGTGAAAGTGACAAAAACTCTTGGGGAATGCTCGAAATGATTTTTTGCAGAATTAAGTTGACACGCGTTAGTAGCATCATTTACTATTTGTTTTTGGTTTTTTTGTGCATTAAAACATTGTTTTAAATCCAACATTAAGATGTTAAGAGATTCAATAATTGATAGATTAATAAATTATTTAATCCAATGATCAAAATATTAATCGATTATGAATATAATTGATCGCTCAAGTCCTGAAACCATGTTTTCTTTCCAACCTAATGTTGCTTTTTTTTTTTTATCTACAGCTTTGACTTGGTGACTTTTGGGGCCACATCTGTAACACTCATGTTTCAGCGGCCCCCTTTCCTCCCACAAACACGCACCGTTTGGACCCCCAACAACAACTTCCTAGCTTTGGACCAGGTGACCATGTCCAGAGAGGAAGTTCAGACTCCTAAATGTGACATCAGGAGTGTTTTGAGTCCCTACCCGCTGGTGCTGCCGTACCCACTTCCCAGATACACAGGAGCGTGTGCAGATAAGGGACCAGCTGTACCTGAACTACAGGTAAACATCACCCCTGAATACTAAATACTGCTGAGTGATACGATCACAGAGATTGTCTGGATGATGAGAAAGAGTTTTTTGTGCCATTTCTTTCCTCTTGTTTCTATAGTACAGCAAATTGATCTTTAAACAGTTGTGAAGATAAATATTTTCTTTGGCGTGGTTGGCGGGGTCTTGTTCTATGAGTGGGGGAAGGATGGAGCAGGATATCAACAGACGGATCAGAGTGGCATCCACAATAATCAGGATGCTGCATCAATCCGTGCTGGTGAAGGAATTGCTGAGCCAAAAAGTACAGCTCTTAATTTACAAGTCGATCTACGTTCCTACCCTCACCATGGTAACCAGGATCTACGTTCCTACCCTCACCATGGTAACCAGGATCTACGTTCCTACCCTCACCATGGTAACCAGGATCTACGTTCCTACCCTCACCATGGTAACCAGGATCTACGTTCCTACCCTCACCATGGTAACCACGATCTACGTTCCTACCCTCACCATGGTAACCAGGATCTACGTTCCTACCCTCACCATGGTAACCAGGATCTACGTTCCTACCCTCACCATGGTAACCAGGATCTACGTTCCTACCCTCACCAGGGTAACCAGGATCTACGTTCCTACCCTCACCATGGTAACCAGGATCTACGTTCCTACCCTCACCATGGTAACTAGGATCTAGGTTCCTACCTTCACCATGGTAACCAGGATCTACGTTCATACCCTCACCATGGTTACCAGCTGTGGGTAAAAATGAGATTGTAGATACAAGCCGCCGAAATGAGCTTCCTTTGCAGGGTGGCTCGGCTCCTTGCCACCCTGACATTACATCTCACAGCTGGATGGGGAATACCTCGGGATCCTCCAGGGTGAGCTGGATTATTTATGTTGCATTAAAATGTATTTTTTCATTTGTTACAGTTCAGTTAAATTTAACTTCAAAAAAACACTGGATTAAAAGAAGCAATTAAATTTTTGTCAAACTTTTCAGAGATTAATGTTAAACAGTTGGTACATTCTTCATTACTGCACAATTTGTCAAAGTCTACAAGGCTGCAAAACCACAGGGTGTTCAAATACTGTATTAGCAGAGCCATGAAAATGAGGACTTTAGTCATGTCGTTGCTTGGACCTGGCACCAGCAGGCAGGATTAGGAGCTCAGCTCGGGATCTCTGCTAACATAAAGTGCACTGTATCACCATGGCAACTAATGCTGGACCACTAATCTTCTCCGTGGTAGGTTAGATGTTGTGCTAAACGAGTAACAGAGGGAGAAGCATCATTTTCTGACAAATTTGTCACCCAAAAAAATTCATCCCAGGAAGAATTTTCACAGATTTTCATCAGATTTGCGACAACAGGAAGGAAACAAATTCCTTCAGAGTTAACCCATTAGAGTCATACTATTTACAAACTAATCATAAGTTACTGAACAAAATATTTCCCCAGTGGAGGGAAGATGCAGTATTTCTGTTTGAGCTGTAAAAGACGTTGACAGGTCGACTAAGGGGTACGGGGCGAGCTAACCACGTTTATGAAGAGTTTTCAGGTGGTAGATACACCAAAATAATCGACAGGGCTTAGAATGCACTTATTCTGGTTATGATTAGTGATCTCTGATTGATTTTATGTGTGACACACACTCCAATGGCTCTCAGATTGTTGTAGAGCCGAGCCGCCCAATGCGTTCTCGTGGCATTGCATTACCATGGCTAACGCTAACAAAGTCAAACACACAGTGACGTCGATCAGTCGTATTAATTTTCAATTAGTCTCAGATTCCACCAAGTTTGTTCTGAGGTGGTAAAAATACACAGATGAGGTGTGAAAAGATTTTAAGGCAGACTTTTTCAGAATTTGGACATCTGGTCAGGATGCCCCCAAGCGCCTCGCTGGTGAGGTGTTTCGGGCACGTCCCACTGGGAGGACACCAAGAGGCAGACCCCGGTCCCGCTGGAGAGACTATGTCTACAGCTCAGCTGGCTGGGGAATGACTCGGGATCCTTCAGGGTGAGCTGGAGGATGGAGCTGGGGTGAGAGAAGCCTGGGCTTCCCGTCTGAGGCTGTTGCCCCTGCGACCCGGACCCGGATGAGCGGAAGATGACGGATCAGAACGGAACTTAAATAAATAAATGTTTTACTCTATTCATCCCTCACCGGGGAAATTTGTGTGCTGCACTCCTACACCGCAGTGGGCTGCCTACGACAGCGCCAATGTTGGGAGTAACGGCGGTTAGGTGTCTTCTCCAAAGACCCTAGATGTGCAGCCAGTGGTATGCAAACCCGCGAACTTCCGGTTCGCGGGTGAACGCTTTAAACCACTGAGCTACTCCTCCCCCTTACTTGTTCTTCAACTTGTTGAGAATAGCGGAGAAAAATGTGTAAATTTTTTTAACTCGGCGTGCAAATTGTCAGAGAGTCGATGAAGAGTTGAAAAAATGTGTCGAGTAGAAAAAGTTCTTCTGCTGAACATGTGGGCATCTCTAAGAGAGCAAACGTTCTGAAGGTGACCAGATGATCACAATAGTACCTCAGAATGTTGGGGAGACGGTGGCTTGGTGGTCAGACTGTTCGCCAACGGACCGGAAGTTAATCGGAAGTTCGTGAGTCCCACTGAGTTCACGTCTAGGGTCCTTGGATAAGACACCTAATCCCCATTTCTCTCACTATTGGTGCCATCATAGGTGGCAGCCTGCTGCGTTGTAGTGCAGCACACAGATTTCCCGGTCAAGGATAAATAAAGTATATTTTAAAAAAAAGTGAAACAAACATATTCCTGGTGCTAAAATGTTTTGGATATGAGTTCAATTTAAATGCACAATTGTATTTACACAGTCTTTAGACACACTTAAGACACTAAGAGTTCCCTCAGGATTGGTTTTCTACTTTTTGCAGATGATGTGTTTCTGTTAGGTTAGAATTTTCAGTTCTTACTGATGAGTATAAATGACCAGGGATTGGAAACGGTGCCACTAATTGTTTAAACTAAAAAGAATGGACCGTCTTTAATGGAATCAAGTTTGAAGGATGAGTATCTCGGTGAACGTAGTGAGTGTTACATCACACTGAAAATGTTGCTTCTAAAAACCACACTGATTTTAATTTCTTTGTTTTTGGATATGTATACCTAAAATGACGAGCAGGATTTGTTGGGACCGTCTTGGCCAGCTCAACTCCATATGATTTTCTGGAACAGTCTTTGAAAAAATTAATCTCCTCAACCAATTAGTGAAGCAGATTTAAGTCATGTTCCGTTCCGTCATCTTCCGCTTGTTCCGGGGTCGGGTTGCGGGGGCAACAGCCTCAAACGGGCAGCCCAGGCCTCTCTCATCCCGGCTGCATCCTGTAGCTCACCTGGAAGGATCCCAAGTCGTTCCCCGGCCAGCCATGAGACATAGTCTCTCCAGCAGGTCCGGGGTCTGCCCCTTGGTCTCCTCCTGGTGGGACGTGCCGGAAACACCTCACCCGCGAGGCGCTCGGGGGGCATCCTGACCAGATGCCCGAACCACCCCATCTGGCTCCTCTCGACCTGGAGGAGGAGCGGCTTGACACCGAGCTCCTCCCGGATGGCAGAGCTCCTCACCCGATCTCTGAGTGAGAGCCCAGCCACCCTGCGGAGGAAGCTCATTTCGGCCGCTTGTACCCGCGATCTCATTCTTTCGGTCACCATCCACAGCTGGTGACCATAGGTGAGGGTAGGAACGTAGATCCTGGTTACCATGGTGAGGGTAGGAACGTAGATCCTGGTTACCATGGTGAGGGTAGGAATGTAGATCCTGGTTACCATGGTGAGGGTAGGAACGTAGATCCTGGTTACCATGGTGAGGGTAGGAACGTAGATCCTGGTTACCGTGGTGAGGGTAGGAATGTAGATCGACTTGTAAATCCAGAGCTTTACTTTTCAGCTCAGCTCTTTCTTTACCACGACGGACCGATGCAGCGTCCTAGTTATTGCTGATGCCGCACCGATCCGCCTGTCGATCTCCCGCTCCATCCTTCCCCCACTCGTGAACAAGACCCCGAGATACTTAAACTCCTCCACTTGGGGCAAGACCCTGTCTCTGACCCGCAGGGGGCATTCCACCCTTTTCCGGGCGAGGACCATGATCTCGGATTTGGAGGCGCTAATTCCCATCCCGACCGCTTCACACTCGGCAGCAAATTGATCCAGCAAGAGCTGGAGATCTCGGTCCGATGAAGCCAACAGAACCACATCATCCACAAAAAGCAGGGATCCGATCCTGAGGTCACCAAACTGGATCCCTCCAACGCCTCGGCTGCGCCTCGATATTCTGTCCATAAATGAATTTACAAAGAGTTTTTATGTACATATCTTTTCCATCTATCGTCCAGGACTGGTTTTGCTGCAGCGTTATGTGGGTCTCCCTCACACCGTGAATCCCATCACACACATTTACACTTTATAAATTACACTGAAAGCAGTTTGAAATCAGATTTTTTATTACTTGTCGTCCAGAATCAAGAGGACAGAAAAATAAAGCTGATTTTTTTCTTCATACAGCCCAGCCGAGTATGTGACAGAGAGATGAATGATGAATTTGTTGTACTTATTTAAAAAAAGAGTCTGATTTAATAGACACCGGACCGTAAATCATGCTTTGATAAAGTGTCACTGATATTGATCAGCTTATTAATCTATGCAAACACGCAGTCGCTGCTTCGTGTCCTTCCTCCTGCAGCTTTTCCACCATCCTCGTCTTCACTCTCTCACAGTTTTACTCATTCCACACACGCATATCAGGAGTTCCTGCTTTTTACGCCTCAAACCTCTGGAAAAATTTGAATGAAACCCCCCACAGTTACTCAGTACTAACTATAGATGTAAAGCAAATAAAAGACTTTAATTACTTTAATTAATCTCTTGTCTCTGTGTTTCCATTTGTCTGTGTTCTCTGTCCAGGCGCTTCAGGAGGAAATCTCCATCCCCGGTGCTTTTGTGAAGCTGAACTATGTGAGCACCCGCTCGGCAGGGTACCTCTCTCTGCTGCGGATCCTCCTCACACCTCCTTCTTCTTCATCCCCCGTTTCACCGCTCGGAGGGCTTTCCAAGGTGCACGTACGTGCTTCTGTCCAGGGGAGGTTGTACCAGCGATGGTATCCTGCAGGACCCGGTCTGGTGCACAGGCTGGTCTGGAACAAAACGGATGTTTATGGACAGGAAGTCTGGGGTCTCACACATGCAACCAGTATGTATCTCACTTAATATGTAGACAATTCTGAGGAATTTGGAAATATTTTTTTATATTAGAGCAAATAATGAACAGGTTCAAGCAAATAATCTTTAATTTGCAGGTAAAATCTTCTACAAGATATTAAATTGAACTCAAATTCAACATCATTGTTTAGGAGTAATTATCGATCATGTTGGCTGGGGGTGTGTTCGTTAGAAAGAAGAAAAGATCCCTCAATGGGAAATTTGTGTGCTGCATTACACCGCAGCAGGCTGCCACGATGGCGCCAATGGTGGGAGAAATGGGGGGTTAGGTGTCTTCTCCAACGACCATAGATGTGAGGACACCGAGACGTGAGCTCAGTGTGTCCTTGAGCTCACACCCTCCCTTCTGGAGATGTTCCGGTCCAAGGGCAAACATTCTACCACTGAGCTATCGCCTTCCCCCCATTATGGTGGTTGGTGTGCACCACCATAAAGGTATACTGGTCCTCACATCAAGTGGGTTTATTGCTAAAATCACCGGCCTTCCTGTTTGGAGTTTGCATGTTCTACCTAAATATCTTTCCTTATTTTTCCGGCAATACTGTATGTACTTATTCTGCTGAAAAAAAAAGAAAACACACATTTTTTTTGGTCCTCGCCCGGAAAAGGGTGGAATGCCCCCTGCGGGTCAGGGACAGGGTCCTGCCCCAAGTGGAGGAGTTTAAGTATCTCGGGGTCTTGTTCACGAGTGGGGAAAGATGAAGCGGGAGATCGACAGGCGGATCGGTGTGGCATCAGCAATAACTAGGACGCTGCATCGGTCCGTTGTGGTAAAGAAAGAGCTGAGCCGAAAAGAAAAGCTCTAGATTTACAAGTCGATCTACGTTCCAACCCTCACCTATGGTCACCAGCTGTGGGTGGTGACCGAAAGAATGAGATCGCGGGTACAAGCGGCTGAAATGAGCTTCCTCCGCAGGGTGGCTGGGCTCTCACTCAGAGATCGGGTGAGGAGCTCTGCCATCCGGGAGGAGCTCGGTGTCGAGCCACTCCTCCTCCAGGTCGAGAGGAGCCAGATGGGGTGGTTCGGGCATCTGGTCAGGATGCTCCCGAGCGCCTCGCGGGCGAGGTGTTTCCGGCTCGTCCCACCGGGAGGAGACCAAGAGGCAGACCCTGGACCCACTTGAGAGACTATGTCTCACAGCTGGCCAGGGAACGACTTAGGACCCTTCCAGGTGAGCTGGAGGATGCAGCCGGGGAGAGAGAGGGCTGGGCTGCCCGTTTGAGGCTGTTGCCCCCGCGACCCGACCCCGGAACAAGCGGAAGATGACGGAACGAACTAAACATATTTTTTTTTACTCACTCTACTTTTTACTCATCCCTCAGCGGGGAAATTTGTGTGCTGCACTCCTACACTGCAGGCTTCCACGACAGCACCAATGGTGGGAGAAACAGGGGGTTAGGTGTCTTTAATAACGACCCTAGACATGCACTCAGTGGGATGCAAATCCACAAATTTCCAGTTGATTTCCGGTCTGCGGGCAAACGCTCTGACCACTGAGCCACTGAACCACCTGCCAATAGCAGATGATTTTAAACAAAAAAAAAAATTCCTTCTAATTCCTTCTAATGTGTCGTTAAACGCAGCACCGTTAATCACTAAATGGCATGATTCTAATAAACAGATTAATGCTTTTTTCACCTCGAAAAATAACTCAATATTTTATTTATTTGTGCAGAGAGAATGATTTTTTTTTTTTTATTTCCCTGCTTGTTAATTTTTTTTTTTTTTTAAATGACATGCAGAGCGTTTTGTTTTAATATGTAAAAGCACTTTGTGTCGCTTTTGAATCAAAAGCACTTTATAAACAAATTGGATTTGATTAAGTTTGATTAATTCCTCCCTCTGATGTAAATAAAAACACTAAAAACATGAAGACTGAGAGTTTAGTAGAAAAGCAGAAAGGTGGAGCGGACTGATCTGGATTTAAAAAAATCTCACTTTTTTACAAACTGGAGGATTGTTAAAAAATAAAAAAGGAAAAAACACCACTTATAAATACGGGAGTAAAACGGAATAACATCTGGTGGCTGTAAAATACCGCCGTCAGATATTCTCTGATATTAAATGATGAGTTCATAAAAATAAAATAAAAAACAGGCCAATTTTAGGTTTTGAATTTCAGAAATCAACTTAAAACAGATTAAATGAGCTAAATATTATTTTTCAGTTTAAATGCTCCAAGAAAGGTTGATTTTTTTTTTTTTTTTTTTATTTTCATTTTTTTAAAGTTCATCAATACAAATGAATAATGTTTTTAAAAATATTCATGTGTTAAATCTTTCAAAATCTTTAGATGACAAACATTTAGAAAACTTTGTGGTGAAAGTTCGTCATGATTTACAGGCGATTATTTATTTTCAGATAATTTATTTTCTCACTCAGAGACCGGGTGAGGAGCTCTGCCATCCGGGAGGAGCTCGATGTTGAGCTGCTCCTCCTCCAGGTCGAGAGAAGCCTGATGGGGTGGTTCGGGCATCTGGTCAGGATGCCCCCGAGCGCCTTGCTGGCGAGGTGTTTCGGGCACGTCCCACCAGGAAGACACCGAGAGGCAGACCCTGGATCCGCTGGAGAGACTGTGTCTCACAGCTGGCTGGGGAACAACTCGGGATCCTTCCGGGTGAGCTGGAGGATGCAGCCGGGGAGAGAAAAGCCTGGGCTTCCCGTCTGAGGCTGTTGCCCCTGCGACCCGACCCCGGATGAGCGTAGGTCAGCGGAACAGAATTATTTATTTATTTATTTATTTCGGTCACAGTGCAACCTCATATCAATGAAATAAAGAAAACAACCATATTCCAGCAAAGGACCGAAAAGGTAACGGCTGAAGCAAACGCTTATTACGCCGACCCTTTTTTTTTTTTTTTTTATGTCATAATAATAGCAAAAAGACATAAGTAAATACTAAGTCATCATAATTGTTATAACACATAACATAATAATATCATAATACATCATAACATAATCATAACACATCATAACATATAACATAATCATAATACATATTCGTAACACATAATCATAATCATAACACATCATAATTGTTTACTTTTTATAGAAGCTTGAATTTAACCATCAAGACTTGCATATTTTTTAAGTATTAATAACTTAAATTTCTTTTTTAAACATAAAAGATTTAAACACAATTTAAGTTCATCATTACAATTATTCCAAAGATCCACACCTTTAATAGAAATACAGAATTTTTTAACATTTGTTCCAAATTTATTTTTAATGAACACATCATTTCCTCTTAGTTCGTATGGACTTTTCCTAATAATAAACATATTTTGTAGAGAGTTTGACATCATGTTTTTTTTTATCTTAAACATAAATTTTAAAGTGTGTAATTCCACTAAATCATATAACTTTAATGTTTTTAAATTTATAAATAGATTATTGGTAGGTTGATTATAAGATGAGAATGTTATTGCTCGTATTGCTTTTTTTTGTAAAATATAAATTGGTTTTGTGTTAGTTTTGTACGTATTTCCCCAAATCTCGATACAATAAGTTATATATGGAAGTACTAATGTATTATATAACATAAACAAACTTTTTTTATTTAGGACAAATCTGAATTTATAAATGATTGCTATTACTTTAGACAGTTTATTTTTTGTATAATTTATGTGTGATTTCCAGCTTAATTTGTGATCTATAATCATTCCAAGGAACTTACTGTCGTAAGCTCGTTCCAATGGGGTGTTATTAAGCATAATTTGAATTTGTTTAGGTACTTTTAATTTTGTAAATACTATAAATTTTGTTTTTTCAATATTTAATGATAATTTATTTATGTCAAACCATATTTTTATTTTACTCAATTCTCTTTATAATACAATAATATGATACGATAATTATATAAATTAGAGAATTATTTTATTAGAATCTGCAACATTTTTGCCAATTTTTGTTTTCTCATAAGTGTAAAATTGGTTGATTAATTGAAAAAAGAATCAATCAATTGGGCCCTAATGTATGAATCATTCAGCTAGCTTCCAACGACTGGCTGGTTATGGAGTCATTCTGCCGTTGACATCCATGTTGACGTGTGCGACCAGCTGCTGGCTCTAGGAGCCACATCCATCTTAGATGGAGGAGTTGGTTTCGGTCCTGAGAGAGTTGAGGAGATGGAGTCGATCTGGATTAGGTGCGAAGAAGGAGACTGTCTAGAGGAGGTGCTTCCTGTGTTTTTACGGTTTCCATGGAAACGTCCGGTTGCTCGCTTGAGGAACTGGAGGCGCTCATTCGGACCCAGTGAAATACAAAGAGACCAGTTTGGGGTTCTTCACTGCAGCCTGGCTTTGTGGAACCATTTCTGGACACCATATTTTGGGTTTTGGATGTTTGCAGATGACATTGTGATCTGTAGTGAGAGGAGGGAAGAGGTGGAGGAAAAGCTGGAGAGGTGGAGGTTTGCACTAGAAAGAATCAGAATGAAAATTAGTCAGAGTAAAACAGAGTACATGTGTGTGAATGAGAGGGATCCAAATGGAAAAGTGAGGTTACAGGGAGAAGAGAGAAAGAAGGTGGAAGATGTTAAGTACTTAGGATCAACAGTCCAGAGCAATGGAGAGTGTGGAAAAGAGGTGAAGAAGCATGTGCAGGCAGGCTGGAACGGGTGGAGAAAAGTGTCAGGTATGATGTGTGATAGAAGAGTTTCAGATAAAATGAAAAGGAAAGTGTACAAAACCGTGGTGAGAGCGGCCATGCTGATTGGTCTAGAGACAGTGTCACCGAGGAAAAGACAGGAAACAGAGATGTTTGTAGCAGAGATGAAGATGCTGAGGATCTCTCTGGGAGTGACCAGGATGGACAGGATCAGAAATGAGTATATCTGATGGAAGAAACTGACTTGCTGTGGCGACCCCTGAAGGGAAATGCCGAAAGGAGAAGAAGAAGAAGAAGCTTTTGGGTTGCCAGGTTGGACATAGTACGACCAGATTGGGATACCAGGAGACAGAGGCGAGGGGGCATTGTGGTGTTTACACTGCAGCACTCAAATTTTTCTTTGAGGATAAAAACAATAGCTAAAATTAAGAGTTTAAAACTGCCGGTTAAATCTTCATCAAATTGGTTTTATTTCTATTTACACTTATTATTTAGAATCTTTATTTGTGTTTCCTCTTTAAATAAATCTTGTCAGTTGTTGATCAGGATTTATGTGACACAATCAGGCCACAATAAAAGAAAAAAAGCCGCTGGCCGGCATCATCGCATTTACCCAAAGGCGTGCAGCAGTAACAAAGCTGATTATGAGTTCAATGCAGGACAAATTTATCCACATTTTTCTGCTTTTATGACCAACTAAACAGATATTTTTATCAATAAGCTTCTTTACTGAAGTTACCAGAAAGTTTTTTTTTTTTTCTGCAGGACGTTTACAAGCCTTAGAGGTATTTCCAGCTTATGAGGATCTGCTTGCATTAGCTGCAGAGTCAGTGGTGTGATTTGATGCTCTCTGATCAACACGAGGCTAAAATCCAACCGTAACCCGGCACAATTAGTCTCATCATCCTTATTAAGTCGCATCTCTGCCAGAGATGAAGTGCTATGTGCACAAAAGCCTGATTAGGAGTCATTGTGTAAATGATTGAGCATTCAGTATGTAATCAACCAATTGCTAATGGGCAGTTTCCTTCCAGGAAAACAAGGATTGGACATCGCTTGATAACAAATAATCATTGCAGCTTTGAGTTGCGTTCCTTTAAAAAGTAGAGTGACAACTACTGATTTAGAACGCCTGAAAGTCTAATTGAAATATTAAATAGAAATTAAAAGAATGTGATGGAGAGGAAATGATACAGCAGAGCTGCCAGCACGTCTGAAAGGATAACAAAAGTTTTGAAACAGCTTCTAAGCTGCTTCTGATTTAACCTCTTGGGATCATTTGGGAAGCTATTTTTACGAATGTAGGTTTGGGGATTCGTCCAAGAATTCATCTCTGTCTTTTCTTTTCTCTCCGATGATATTTGTGACCTCTGCAGAAAAAAAGAAAACAAGTGCTGCAATCAAATGTGTAGTTTGGACATGTCCCAGAACAGAACCCAGGGGTCTTTTTTAAACCATCGTGTCTCCAAACACAGCTCACATTTTAAAGTGAATCCACGTTTAAACAATATGAATTTCACTGGTGAACTGACGAGATTAGACAGGAATCTCAATGGACAATGATGTTTGCAGATGACATTATGATCTGTAGTGAGAGGAGGGAAGAGGTGGAGGAAAAGCTGGAGAGGTGGAGGTTTGCACTAGAAAGAAGAGGAATGAAGATTAGTCAGAGTAAGACAGAGTACATGTGTGTGAATGAGAGGGATCCAAATAAAAAACTGAGGTTACAGGGAGAAGAGATAAAGAAGGTGGAAGACTTTAAGAATCTAGGATCAACAGTCCAGAGCAATGGAGAGTGTGGAAAAGAGGTGAAGAAGCATGTGCAGGCAGGCTGGAACGGGTGGAGGAAAGTATCAGGTGTGATGTGTGACAGAAGAGTTTCGGTTAAAATGAAAGGGAAAGTGTACAGAACCGTGGTGAGACCGGCCATGCTGATTGGTCTAGAGACAGTGTGGTGAGACCGGCCATGCTGATTGGTCTAGAGACAGTGTCACTGAGGAAAAGACAGGAAACAGAGATGTTTGTAGCAGAGATGAAGATGCTGAGGATCTCTCTGGGAGTGACCAGGATGGACAGGATCAGAGGAACAGCACATGTTAGAGGTTTTAAAGTCAGAGAGGTCAGACTGAGATGGTTTGGACATGTGCAGAGGAGAGAGAGAGAGTACATCAGAAGAAGGATGCTGGGTTTGGAACCACCAGGAAAGAGGACTAGAGGAAGACCAAAGAGGAGGTTCATGGATACAGTGAAGGAAGACATGAAGATAGTTGGTGTGACCGAAGAGGATGCAGCAGATAGGGTTAGATGGGAGATGCAGAAAGAAGAAGATTTTTATGATTTTAGTGAAGTTTTATTTGAATGAAAAATGCAATTTGAAAAATTGGAAAAACGGACAACATGCAGAACATTAGGAACAGGAATAGTTTGTTTTTTGGTTTACTTTTTGCCGCATTTAAAGAATCATTTGAAAAAATTACAACATGAGATGAAGAGCCAAGAAATTAGTAACAAAATCATCCATTTTTAGAAATGAGTCTTTTTTAAGGGTCTTTATAACATCAATAAAATTTGACTTTTTAATTTTAGGAACTCTTGGAATTTTAATACATTTTTTCTTTAAATTATATAATTTGATTTAAAAAATATTAAATTAAGTCTTGTAAATCATAACAAATTTTTACTTCAGAGTTTTTCTATTTAACATTACTTATTACCTGAGAATTAATTTTGACAACTTTAACGAATGAATTTAATCATTTCAAACATTCAAAAAAATTGGCCATTTAATCAGAAATTTGCCTCTTTTTTTTCGGTTCTTTAAATTAATATTGACGTCAACTTTTTTGTCCCAGGAGGCGTTGGCTCGGTGGTATGTTTTCGTCTTTTGACCAGGAGAACCTGGTTCGATTCCCACCGGGCCCAAGCTGCCCCTGGGACTACTGGAATACTAACTAAAAAAAAAAACCCCCAAAAAAACACTAAAAAGGCAAAAACAAATAAACCTTTAAAAATTTAAAAACAAATAATGAGAAAAATCCACTCTTTTCCCACCGTTGCACCGATCCGACATCCACTCTACAAATTTTAAAAAGTGTATCTGTGATGTGCTCGTGTTACTAAACGTGGAGATTCGACTAAATGATGTGCAAAAGTGAAAAATGTCGTGAGAAAAACTGTAAAAAGATAAAAATACTAAACTAAATGTTGTAAGTTTATCAGCTGTTTGGATTTTTTTCAAGAAAAAAGAGACTAATTTTTAACTTTAAACTCTGTAGTGATATTCCCTCCGTGTGTGTATGTGTATGTGTGTGTGTGTGTGTGTGTGTGTGTCATCCGGCTTAGCAGGGCTTTGTCCACTCGAGTGTCTCTCCACAGAGATAGCATCTTTCCATCTGTCCCTCTTCATCCTACCTTTTTTTGTCTTATCTGTTGGATCAAGCTTTCATTTACCCCACTGCTGCCTGTTTTTACAACTCTTATGATTTTTATTTGAACCCACCCGTTGACCCCCCAGCCTGGTCTCCTCTCCTTCTTCTTCTCTTGTTATTTCTTTTGTTTCCTCTGATTTTTGATGTTGCTTTGCCCCTGTTTTCTTTTCCTCTTTTGTTTCCTGCTCCGTACTCACCGGTTCTTTGTTGCCACACACATATTGCACATGTACATCCACCGGGCCGTTTGCTCACACATTTCCAAAGCAGATCATTCTCTGTTTGCCGGGGTGAACACATTGCCGGAGGCTTCGGCAGCAGGGAATGAAAGCTTTCACCTGTGAGATATTGAGTGTGTGTTTACGAACTGTGCGTGTGTATTGTTTGGGAGTGAGTGTGTGTCTTTCTTGTAATACAGGAACAGTAGGATTTGGTTTTGGGGACACTTCTCCTCGGAGATTGCTTTGCCCAATTTACCCTGAAAGAGTCTCCGTCCTAAAAATGAGATTATGGGGGAAAACATTTCAAATTTTCCTACAATTTGTGAGAAATTTAACCAAACCAAAAATAATTTTTTTTTCAGCCAACTAAACATTTTACATTCAAACACATAAAAACATCGGGTTTTATAAAAGAGCATCGCTCACTGGGAAGTTTGTGTGCTGCATCACACCGCAGTAGGCTGCCACCTATGGTGGGAGAAACAGGGGGTTAGGTGTCTTCTCCAAGGAACATAGACGTAAACTCAGTGGGAACTTCCGGTTAACTCCCCGTTAACTTTCGGTCCACGGGCGAATGCTCTACCCACTGAGCCACCGTCTCATTTTCTTAGAGTTTTCTATAGAAATCCAATCAGCAATATTTTCATTACAATGTCTCATGAGAGAGCAAAGTCAACCTTAATTGATATGTTTGGTTCTAAATAATGAGCTTGTACTTTCACGAGGATTAAAGTCAAATGTAAGGAGATTTTTAATTGGATAACGTTCTGTTAAATCAGGTCTATGAGTGGTTTTTACCTTTTACTCAGGTTAGTATAAATAGATCCAGGTTTCTGTCCATTTCATTCAGATTGAAAATGATTTCCAGATGGAAGTCGAAACGTCTCGTTCAAAAATTAAACTGTCCAGAAGACTTTTTTGAAACTTTTTCTACCATCTTTGTGATCTGATTAATCAGGATCAGCATAAAAGGCATTAGGAGTACATCCGGTATTCCAAACCTTTTCCTTCATGTTACAATGCGTTCCACCCAACAACCATCTTGTTTTTGTCCTCCACATTAAGATTAGAGTGGATGAACCCAATGATGGAGCTCCTAGGTGGAGATCTTTTGTCCAACAAGAAAAGGTTCCCTTTTTCTCCCTCTGATTCCCAGATATGTCAAACTAACCGCTACTTTCCCAGTATCGATTGTACCCAGTAAGAGTTGGGTTTGAGTTTGCCCGGCGTGTCTGCTGAGGGATTTTTATCTGGGTTTCTGCATAATGCCGGCACCCCTGCTTATGTATTCCACCATCTCTCTACCGGTCTTTGTGCTGACTGTGCTTCACATTCTCCCTGGAGCTCCCATCAGTTCACACACTTCTGGGTCTACAGTGAAGCAACTTAAGAGAGATCAGTGAGAACAGTGATATGCAGAGACAAGCTTTCCTCTGAGGCTTCTGTGTCAGACATGTCAACCTCTTTCTCTACACTGGATCATTATTTTTCATCTAAGTAGACTTATATCACTTTAAACATCAATTAACTTAAGAGAATCAGACTCCTGCTTCTTCCACTCATCAGCATCACCTCCAAAACAAGAAGAAGCCAAAATGTGGAACAATATGCCTCTGCACTGCCCCAAATCACAATCTGTGTTAATAATGAATGGTTGGAAAATATCAACTCAATTCTGGACGTCTTTATTCTTCCCACGGGGACAGTTTGTTTGTAGAAACTGATGAATGGACAGCTTGATCTCTCTTAAAGCTCTCGGACGCAGGCATTAACATGTTTAAATTAGGACATTAGGACCCATCGCAGACTCAATGACAATGGCTTAGAGGTGAGCAGGACCCGACCCGGCCCGAGCCCAAAGCAAATTTATAATTTATTTGTGAGGACTCGGGATGAGCAGGGTTATTCATAAATAGGAACATTTTCAGGAACACGCTTTTTAAATCTTTTTAGTATACATTTTAGAAACATACGTATAGATGTTTGAAAAAAAAAGTCAGCGAGAGAGAAATCCAAGCCCGACCCGACCCAAAGTAAAGGTTGACATTTTAAGCCCGACCCGAAATTTGGGTCGGGTTCGGGCTCGGTCTTAAGATCTTACCTCTACAATGACTTCTATTGGTTGATTAGAAGCCAGTTAGCTTCTGTTATTTTTATAGATAAATTAAAGATGGAATTTTTTGTCATCTTTCTTAGTGGAAAGATTGAACACCGATCAACAGTGCAGGTAGGAGCTCACCTCAGGAAACTAATTAGTTACATTACAAATTACCGTTCCGTTCTGTTGTGATCTTCTTATCTGGACAAGAAACCCAGACATGTCTCACCCCAGCTGCATCCTCCAGCTCACCCGGAAGGATCCTGAGGTGTTCCCTGTCCAGCCATAGGACATAGTCTCTCCAGCAGGTCTTGAATCAGCCTCTGATTCTCCTCGGAAACACCTCACCAGCAAGACTTTTAGGAGGCATCTTAACCAGATGCCCGAACCACCCTATCTGGCTTCTATCAGCTTGGAGGAGCATTAGCTCTAATCCAAGCTCCTACCTGATGGCAGACCTCCTCACTCTATCTCTGAGTGGGAGCTCACTCCAGCCACCCTGCAGAGGAAGCTCATTTGGTCCGCTTGTATTCGTGATCTGGTTCTTTACCTTTTCTTGAAAAGTAACTCAGTTAGTGACTTCTTCTTTTTCTCTTTTCGGCATAGCAAGTCAGTTTCTTCCATCTAACCCTGTCTCCTGCATCCTGTTGGGTTCATGTCTTCCTTCACTGCATCCATGAACCTCCTCTTTGGTCTTCCTTTAGACCTCTTGTCTGGCTGTTCCTCTCTCTCCTCTGCACATGTCCAAACCATCTCAGTCTGACCTCTCTGACTTTAAAACCTCTAACATGTGCTGTTCCTCTGATCCTGTCCATCCTGGTCACTCCCAGAGAGATCCTCTGCATCTTCATCTCTGGTACCTACTTTTCTAAACTGCGTGGTTTGAATGCCCTCTCACTCAAATACTTCATTTCTAATAGTAATAGTAATAAAAACTATATAGAAGTTAAAGAGTGTTATTCCTGTCACTGCTAATCAGTAACATTTGGGTGGTTAATTTAAAAAGGCTCTTGTTATCCCCTCCTCCATGCATCACAAAAGACTTGTTGATAAATCGATGCAACCATTGGTCATCCCAGATGGATCCATGCAACTGCTAATTTGACGCAGCAGAAGGTCTGTTGCAGGAAACCCCATAGCTGTGATAGCACAACGCTCACAAGATTTTAACTTGGATCAAATTAAACTATCACTTTCTGTTATTTAAACAACACACAGACAAGGTCCAAGAACTCTAAAACCATCCACAGCTCTGCAGATTGAAGGTGCAGTGAAGGTGTTCTGTTAGCACATGTTTGTGGCGATACTAAAACGCATTGTTTCTATGTTTCCTTTTATTCTGTCGCCTTTTTGTTCTGCCAATAAATGTGTTTGCAAGTTTCCAGTCAATACACTTGAAGCAGAAACGACACAAATAGCGTGGTAATGAACGCAGCCGTTCGCTTTTTGTCTGTGTTTTAGCACCCGCTGTGCAGGCTGTGAGTTTTTCTTCATGTTTTACATTAAAAAAATCTTCTATAAAGCCTTCGCCCAGCAGGCCTTTCTTGCTAGTATTGGCAATTAGCCTTGGACTTTGTAACAAGACACAGAAGTGACACTTAGGTTGGGGTTGGATAAGTCACACGTTCCAAATCTCCATCAGTGAGAAGCACTCAGCGTCTTTGGCTGTGGTTCACTCCCCGCATGGAGGATCAGAATTTAAGCCGACAGCTTCTTACAACGGAGCCGTGCGAGGATCAATTCTGACTTTCTAAAACAAATCCAACCAGAAGATTTTACAGAGCTTGTAGTAAGCTTCATAAATTGATCATTGCAATGTGTTCTCTATTGTTTGGAGAGTCGCTAATTATGTCATCTCTAAGCCGGGCCATAATCTCACTCGTCTGCAAGGATGTTGCACAAGAAAAATCCTTTCAAACTTTTTATATTATTTAGTATAATTAGCTGATTGATTCATTGAGTTTTCAAATTAGTTTTGTTGTTTGTTTACATGTGTAAAGGAATCCGCAGTAGGATATAAAGATTTTATTTCAGGTCCATATTTTAATATGCTGTGCAGCAGGTGGTTTGACAAAGGGAATAAATTGAGAAAATATTAATAAAAACATAAGACGCTTAAATTCCTCCTCTAGAGGATTAAAAAAATATCTTGTATTGTTTTTTGGTAAAAAACAAAAATGCAATCGTATCTGCTTAAAATGAAAAACACAAAGCCAACAAAACCGAGCAAAGATCTCTAAGAGTGCTGTGAATGATGCCGTTTACGACCCTCTGATATCCTGACATTTTTTAAGAGTTTAAAGTCATAACTTAAAACATTTAGGGAAACCAAAAAGGGTCAAATTTACTCTAAAACATAAACAATTATGGGTATGTTTTTGCATCAATTTTAATAGTACAACGCTGTGAAAGCTGCATGACATTTTAAGTAATAAAAGACGCCGCAAAATTATATTTTTATATTATAATGTATTGTCATGGTGTGGAGCTAAGGCCAAAAATATACCCTTGACACAACAGACAGGCTCAGATGAAGAAATCAAAAGCAGATTTATTAGATTGATAAAAAGTTCAAATAAAGAAGACAAAAACAGATTAATTAGGCAGGTTGTGACGTAGGAGCTGGAGCCAAAAAACTGGGTAACAGGTCAAGCATGATAAACAAATGATCTGGCTAAGAGTGTGTGAAAAACTGATCCATTCATGCTCCAGCAGATGAGTGGATGAGTTTCAGGTGTGACTTGTTGCATACAGACAGACAAGAGAGAGGGGGGGAAACAGGACACAGAGGGGGAACAGACTACTCACCTGACACGTATGACGTTATGATGCTACGTCATGATGCGCAAATGTGATCCGTTTTATGTAATAATAACATATTATTTTAATAAACTTGATAATATGAAACGTACAACTTAAAAAAAAAACATAATTTACTCAAAGTTTTGAGTAATATGTAAATTGTTTTTTCAGTCACCGTCTTACCCATCTATTGCTTATCATGTTACGAGAGTGCCGGCGCCCATCCCAGCTGATTCAAGGCGAGGGGCAGGGTACACCCTGAACAAGTCGCCAGTCTTTCGCTGGGCTACACAGACAGTGTGTGTGTGTGTGTGTGTGTGTGTGTGTGTGTGTGTGTGTGTGTACAACCAAACACACACATATAAATAATGCAACTGATGTGATATTTGGGCAATTATTTTAATATTGATTCTTTTTTCTTTATTTATTATAAAAAAGTTTCGGTATGTAGATTTAAAAGAAAATCAAAACATTCTAAAATATATAATCTGTACATTTTTATTGTCAAATTTTTTTTTTATTATTTATTTTTACTCACTCTATTCATCCCTCGCTGGGGAAATTTGTGTGCTGTACTCCTACACCGCAGCAGGCTGCCATGGCGGCACCAATGGTGGGAGAAACAGGGGGTTAGGTGTCTTATCCAAGGACCCTAGACGTGAACTCAGTGGGACACGAACCCAAAAACTTACGGTTAACTTCCGGTCCGCAGGTGAACGATCTAACCACTGAGGCACCGTCTCCCCCCTGCGAATTGACGCTAGGAATGAATGTGTATGTGATGTGGGTGTGTGCGGCCCGTGACAGACAAGCGACCTATTTGGGGTGTACCCTGCCCCTTGCCTTGAATCACCCGGGATGGGCTTCGGAAACCCCAGCAACCCCGTAAGGGATAGACAGTTAAGACGATGACTGACTAAAATCTGAGTGACCAGGAGATCATTGTGGGAGAAACGGGGGGTTAGGTGTCTTCTCCAAGGACCCTAGACGTGAACTCAGTAGGAAAGGAACCCGTGAACTTCTGGTTGACCACCGGTCCACGGGTGAACGCTCTGACCACTGAGCCACCGTCCAAATATCTTTGAGGTTTTAGAATTACAGTTACTGATTACTATTACAAAATTGTGACTCAGACGTTTAATTGAGTAACTTTTGGAGAAAAGTAATTTGTAATGTAACTAATTACTTTTTTAAGACTGAAAACACAATACAGATTTTCACACACACGCTCTTCAGGATGAGTTATGATGATACCGTTTTATGTATAGCTGCCTGGAACTGAACTGTTCATCCTGCTGGGAGTTGTAGTCCTTTTTTCAGCGAAATGTAGTTCTTTATTTTAGGAGTCTCTAAAAAGACAATCAAGCAATTTTAGTTAGACAATTTGACGGTTTTATTTGTTATTTTTTTCTACTTCATGTTACATTAAAGGTCCCCTATTATGCCTTTTTTCCCTTATTTTATCCAGTGCTATGTATCTGATATGCATAATTTTACATTCCGCCACAATCTCAACACAAAAGGTTTTAAATACTACCCTGTTTGGGAGCGCAGTTTCCAACCCGGAACTCAAAACGGCTTGTTTCAGTCTTTTTTTCTTTTTTTTTTTCCCGGGACCCGCCCCGTTGGTTGCGATTGCTTGTCATTCATTGTGATTTTCATTCATTCGTGTTTGAGCTGCAGGGGGCTGAACAAAAAACAGATGTACGTCACTATGTTCCACCAGTCGTTAGAGGTTTGGAGAACACGCCCCTTACTTTGAATTTAAATATCTCAAAATAGCATGAATCACAATAAAACACACTTTGGGGGATTGTTTGGGGTAGTACTAAGTAAAATAAAAGGTTAAAACCTCATAAAAGTCAGTTTTGCATAATAGGGGACCTTTAAATTATTGTGTTTCTAGCGTCAGGGTTCAAGAACACGTTCATTCAAGAAGCTATGCTAAAAGCTCCTTCAAACGGGTTTACACAAAGAGTAATCAACTCTTTAGATTGTGAACATTTTCTCCTTTGAGCGAGCTCATTTTCCACCGCATGACTTTGACATCAGACACTTGTCAAGCTTAATTAGCCGAGCTCGTCAGGATGAGTTCATGTGCTTTTTGCTGAGCATCTAAACAGATCACACTGACGAATTGATGAGGAAAGACGATTTGGTGGCTTCAGGACGGGTCTCTGAGGAAGCAAATCTGAGACTTAAGTAGTTGAAGTTGTAATAAAGAAACACATTAAAACACCAGATGCTTCTGTTTGTGGGAGACACTGCTACAAAATGGTGACACTTGGCCATTGTTCATGAGTAATCATCGGCAGCACGGGTTTCTTAGAATACTTTACTCTTAGAATACATTTCCCTTCACCACGTCAAGTCAGTTTCTTCCATCTAACCCTATCTGATGCATCCTCTTAGGTTACACCAACTATCTTCATGTCTTCCTTCACTGTATCCATGAACCTCCTCTTTGGCCTTCCTCTAGGCCTCTTTCCTGGTGGTTCTAAACCCAGCATCCTTCTTCTGATGTACTCTCTCTCTCTCCTCTGTACATGTCCAAACCATCTCAGTCTGACCTCTCGGACTTTAAAACCTCTAACATGTGCTGTTCCTCTGATCCTGTCCATCCTGGTCACTCCCGGAGAGATCCTCAGCATCTTCATCTCTGCTACCTCCATCTCTGTTTCCTGTCTTTTCCTCAGTGACACTGTCTCTAGACCAATCAGCATGGCCGCTCTCACCACACTGTCTCTAGACCAATCAGCATGGCCGCTCTCACCACACTGTCTCTAGACCAATCAGCATGGCCGCTCTCACCACGGTTTTCTACACTTTTCCTTTCATTTCATCTGAAACTCTTCTATCACACATCACACCTGATACATTTCTCCACCCGTTCCAGCCTGCCTGCACATGCTTGTTCACCTCTTTTCCACACTCTCCATTTGATTAGTTTCTTAGAATACATTTGTACACATATCCCATCAGTTGCATTATCCATATTTGGAGTTTTTGAGACGTGGTTTGGGCGGGGTGGAGATCAAGTTGGCGTACACCTGAAATTTTTCCCAGGTGGGATTTTTTGAAGCTTAGATTGCAAAAGAAAGTTATAGAGATTTTTATAAACCCTAAATTTTGCAGCATAAGCAGAACTTTAAAATAGGACGGCATTTCTGGCATAGTCTATTCATCCCTCAACAAGGAAATTTGTGTGCTGCATTACACCACCACAGGCACCAATGGTGGGAGAAACAGGGGAGATAGGTGTCTTCCATAAGGACACCTAGACATGAGCTCAGTAGGATTCGATCCCACGAACTTCCGGTCCAAGGGCGAACGTTCTACCACTGAGCTATCGTCTCAGGTTACCTGTAACCTGACTCTTTCACACCTACTGCATCACGGCCTAACACGGTTGTGATTACTTATCAGCTTAATGACTTAAAGTGTTTATGTGTTAATTGAGTTCCAACCGCTCGGTTGGTTTTCACCACACATCGTGTTTGTGGTGGTGAGTCACCATGGCGACGCAGTGAGAAACTAATCGATAGTTGTAGTGGGAAGCTGTACAGCGTATCATTACGAGTAAGAGGCCGAGTAGCTAATTGAAGAGCTTCTTCATGAAGATGGGCTGCTCCTGATTACGCCTCCACTCCTCTCTGATCTGCTCTCAGAATCACACTGATGAGGAGCACAGCTTTCAACTTCTCTCTACAATATGATTGTCGGAAAGAGACGAAAGGACGGAGCGGCCATTAATCTTCAGGTTTTCTGCATATCAGAAAGGCTTTCATTTTTTTTTCTAAAAGCTTTGACCAAAAATGCTTTAAAAATGCATCATTTTTAAAGACAAATTAAATTAATTAAAAATGTATTCAATCAATTTACAAAACGTAAACAATGTATTGTTATTGAATGCAATACTTGTCAGGGTTTTGGGGATGTGGAAGGAGGTAGACCCAACTGCAGGACTTCAAACAAGATTTATTAACTCAATTCAGGAAAATCTGTAAACCAAGAAGCACAGGGTTAACTCAAGGTTTCAAAAGTCCAAATAATAACGAAGGTCAAACATGGTCAGGAAACCAGGGTATCCTGGCTGGAAGGGATAGTAAGACCCCACAGGGAAGTCCAGGGTGATTCCCCTGGCAGGATGATTCCCCTGGCAGGATGCACAGATGAGTGGAATCAGGAATCATCCTCAGGTGATCCTGATCAGATGGATTAGGAATATCCAGGGCTCCCTCTGGTGGCAGGTGAGAGATCCGGACACTCAAACCACCAGTCACACATATTACTGGGGACAATTTTATCAACCTAACATGGATGTTTTTAAAGAGTTGGAGGAAACCATAGAAAACCCCCACATATAAAGGAGAACATGCAAACTCCACACAGATAGACCTGTGATTTTAACCTCGCCTCCACTCTGGGAGTCGAACCCCTGACCTTCTTGCTGTGAGGTCACCGTGCAGCCTTTTGCAAGAATGTCAAATGTAAAATATTCCTTTTTTTTTTTACAATTATAACTACAAAAAAATTATTTTTTCACTGCAAAAAACATTGAAAAATATCTCTTACTACAAAAACGAAAGGGACGTCTTTTTTGGGTTTTTTTTGCGATTTCTTTTCCTCATAAAAGTTTTTTCTTATTATAGAGCCAATTTTTATGGAATATTTTTCACATCATTTTTTCAAATATTAATTACAGACTTTTTGTTTTATTTCATTTTTATTGTTGAGTCTAAATGATTTTTTATTGATGTTCTAAAAGCTAAAATGTGTTTTCCGTTCCGTTCCCGTCATCTTCCGCTTGTTCTGGGGTCGGGTCGCGGGGGCAACAGCCTCAAATGGGTAGCCCAGGCTTCTCTCTCCCCGGCTGCATCCTCCAGCTCACCTGGAAGGATCCCAAGTCGTTCCCCGGCCAGCTGTGAGACATAGTCTCTCCAGCAGGTCCGGGGTGTGCCTCTTGGTCTCCTCCTGGGATGTGCTCGAAACACCTCACCAGCGAGGTGCTCGGGGGGCATCCTGGTCAGATGCCCAAACCACCCCATCTGGCTCCTCTCGACCTGGCGGAGCAGCGGGTCGACACTGAGCTCCTCCTGGATGACAGAGCTCCTCACCCAATCTCTGAGTGAGAGCTCAGCCACCCTGCGGAAAGCAAAGCTCTCCATTTACAAGTCGATCTACGTTCCTACCCTCACCATGGTAACCAGGATCTACGTTCCTACCCTCACCATGGTAACCAGGATCTACGTTCCTACCCTCACCATGGTAACTAGGATCTACGTTCCTACCCTCACCATGGTAACCAGGATCTACGTTCCTACCCTCACCATGGTAACCAGCTGTGGATGGTGACTGAAAAACGATAAATGCTCCTTTTCTTATATTTTGTGCGTTTGTTTTCATTTCAGTTTCAGTGGGGTACGAGTATGAGTCCTGTCCTGGCATCATTCACTGGGAGAAGAGGACAGCCATGATGCAAGGCTTTGAACTGGTTCCTTCCAACCTCGGAGGATGGTCTCTGGACATCCATCACGCTCTGAACATACGCAGTGGTAAGAACCAGGCCTTTTACCTCCGCACCAGATCCACAAAATATCAAATTGTAATTTTTCTGATTGAATCATGACATTATTTTAATACTTAAAACAAAACTATTAAACTACTTATTCAGAAAATTAATCAGCAAATGTTCATTTTTCCAAGAAAATTTTCAGAATAAAAGTCTATAAAGTTGAAACAGAAATTTCCTCTGTTCTCGTTACCAGTGAACTCCATTATATCCCATAATAAAGTTACCATGAAAGTCTAATATGAACGTATCATACATCAGGATGTTTCAGTCTTCACTTTTCTCTGCGTTTGCTTTGCTCTCTACAGGAATTCTTCACAAAGGAAACGGAGAGAACGTTTTCCTCTCTCAGCAGCCTCCAGTCATCAGCACCGTGATGGGTAACGGTTTCTATCGCAGCGTTCCCTGTGGGCCGAGCTGTAACGGTGCAGCCCGGGACATGATGCTGTTTGCCCCGGTGGCTCTAGCCAGCGGCCCCGATGGATCGCTCTACATCGGAGACTTCAACTTCATCCGCAGGGTGCATCCAGACGGCTACACCAGGACCATACTGGAGCTAAAGTGAGAACGAGAACAAGATAAGACTTCAGTGTGTTAGGGACTTCCAGTTTTCTAAAATAGTCCTTTTCTGAGGTGTACATAACAGGTTTAAAGCTATAAACACATCGGAACATCCAAAGCAGTCAAAAAGGACCTCATGTATTCGCGCAGAAAGGGTAAAAAAGACTTTTAAAAAACCTAAAAACAATTTATTATTTTTTATCAGTTAAAATATTACATTTCGGGTTTAAAGGACACAAAATTAAAAAAAAAAAAAAAACACTTGTTTTCTCATCATTTTTGAGAATCGGCATTAATTGAAAAAAAAAAAAAAAACTAACAGCATTATGTCACATCTAAATATTTAGAAATTTTAGTTTAAGATCAAAAGAAAAATTTATCATTAGTTAATATTAAAATTAATTAAAAAGTTCACCTTGTTTTAAAAAGCAGCTGCAGTCATGCTGCTTATTTACGTTTAGCAAATACAAGAAATTAGTCTTTTATTGTGAAAATGTGTTTTCTTCCAAACTATTCCGTTCCGTCGTCTTCCACTTATCTGGGACCGGGTCAAAAGGGCAAAGCCTCAAACGGGAAGCCCAGGCTTCTCTCTCCCCAGCTGCATCCTCCAGCTCACCCGGAAGGATTGCGAGTTGTTCCCCAGCCAGCTGTGAGACACAGTCTCTCCAGCGGGTCTGGGGTCTGGCGCTCGGTCTCCTCCCGGTGGGACGTGCCCAAAACATCTCACAAACGAGGCGCTCTGGGGGCATCCTGACCAAATGCCCGAACCACCCCATCTGGCTCTTCTCAACCTGGAGGAGGAGTAGCTCAACCCCAAGCTCCTCACCCAATCTCTGGGTGAGAGCCCAGCCCCCCTGCGGAGGAAGCTCATTTCGGCCGCTTGAATTCGTGATCTCATTCTTTCGGTCACCACCCACAGCTGGTTACCATAGGTGAGGGTTGGAACGTAGATCCTGGTTACCATGGTGAGGGAAGGAACGTAGATCCTGGTTACCATGGTGAGGGTAGGAACGTAGATCCTGGTTACCATGGTGAGGGTAGGAACGTAGATCCTGGTTACCATGGTAAGGGTAGGAACGTAGATCCTGGTTACCATGGTGAGGGTAGGAACGTAGATCCTGGTTACCATGGTGAGGGAAGGAACGTAGATCCTGGTTACCATGGTGAGGGTAGGAACGTAGATCCTGGTTACCATGGTGAGGGTAGGAACGTAGATCCTGGTTACCATGGTGAGGGTAGGAATGTAGATCCTGGTTACCATGGTAAGGGTAGGAACGTAGATCCTGGTTACCATGGTGATGGTGGGAACGTAGATCCTGGTTACCATGGTGATGGTGGGAACGTAGATCCTGGTTACCATGGTGAGGGTAGGAATGTAGATCCTGGTTACCATGGTGAGGGTAGGAATGTAGATCCTGGTTACCATGGTGAGGGTAGGAACATAGATCCTGGTTACCATGGTGAGGGTAGGAATATAGATCCTGGTTACCATGGTGAGGGTAGGAACGTAGATCCTGGTTACCATGGTGAGGGTAGGAACGTAGATCCTGGTTACCATGGTGAGGGTAGGAACGTAGATCCTGGTTACCATGGAGAGGGTAGGAACGTACAGTAGATCCTGGTTACCATGGTGAGGGTAGGAACGTAGATCCTGGTTACCATGGTGATGGTTAGAACATGGATGCTGGTTACCATGGTGAGGGTAGGAACGTAGATTGACTTGTAAATCGAGAGCTTTGCTTTTCGGCTCAGCCCTCTCTCTGTGACGGCGGACCGATGCAGCGTGTCCTAGTTATTGCTGACGCCGCACCAATCCGCCGTCGATCTCCCACTACATCCTTCCCCCACTCATGAACAAGACCAGGAGATACTTAAACTCTTCCACTTGGGGCAGGACGCTGTCCCTGACCCGCTTGCGGCATTCCACACTTTTCCGGGCGAGGACCATAGTCTCAGATTTGGAGGCGCTAATTTTACCCAAACTATTAATATTTTTGTAAAAATGTGATGTTTTATTTTTACTATTTAAAGAAAAAAATACAATAAAAGGTATGAATTTTGATTAATTAATGAGAGCAGAGCGCCGGTAGGTTTTCTGAGCGTTAGCAGTTTGGATCAGTTTGATCTGAAAACAAAGTAGTAAAATTTGCCTTTTCACACGGTGAAATCTCAGATCTTACCTCTTTAGGACAGGAGAGAAGCTTTGCAGGAAAACAGAGCCGTTTTTTTTCCCTTCTTTTCTCTGGATTGTGAAGATGATATCATATCTCCTCGTGCGCTGCAGGCGCTACGTTTAGCTATTTCTGTATTTTCTCCAGCGTAGAATCTCAGTGGAGTTGCACAATAATTTGTCCTGTAGAGTCGTCTCCTTATGTAACGTAACACTCTTTAAGCCGTCATTATTGTATCTCTGACAAATATTTTTGGATCAGTCAGAGCATCTCTATGTGATACGTTCCCGCTCCTTCGGGAGGAAATGCCCAAAAGCTTCCTGTTTAGCTTGATATTTAATGTAAAATAATACAGTTGGCTGAATCTAAGTCACGTTAAGAGGGGAGAAAAAACTTCATGAAATAAGAATGCACTGATACCGAAATCAAGCCGATAGTAGAGCACTGTACCAGTGCTTGTTTTCACTTGAGGGGCCGAAACCACATTAAATCAACATAATTTATTCATTCCTTTAACCATTTACTCAATAAGGATTAACTATCTCTTCGTTTAACCAATTACCCCTCGCAGTTGTTTTATGGCAGCCATTTACGGTCTTTTACGGCAGTAGAGACGTAAGCGTGCTATTCTAGGCCGTGCCCAAAAACGTTACAAGTCTGATGAAGATTTTTTGGATGCCTCAGCTACATGCATGTTGACTCTTAAATGGTTTCCCACAGTAGTGAAAACTCCATTATAATTGGCAGCAGGGTGTTGATTAATCCACACTACTGAAAGATGTTTCGGTTAAATAACCACAGTGTTTTCTATAACTACATCTGCCAAAGTGTCGTGAAAGTTCTACCAAATACAATTTCCAATTGGCAACAAACAATAACAATCCTCACCTATAGTCACCAGCTGTGGGTGGTGACCCAAAGAATGAGATCGCAGATACAAGCGGACGAAATGAGCTTCCTCCGCAGGGTGGCTGGGCTCTCACTCTGAGATCGGGTGAGGAGCTCTGCCATCTGGGAGGCGCTCAGTGTCGAGCCGCTCCTCATACAGGTCGAGAGGAGCCAGATGCTGAGGGGAGCCGCCCAAGATGCCCCCTCAGCACCCTGGCCTGCCTCCCAAGATGCCCCCTCAGCATGAGCCCAAAAAAAATGCAACCCCAAAAAAACCCAAACTGAAAAAAAATGCAACCCCAAAAAAACCCCAAACTGATTTTATTGTTTTTGAGAAAGAGTTTGGATGTGGGGACGAGGGGGTATTTACAGCGGGGTATCAGATGGGGTATCCTGATCAGATCCTGATTAGCATCTGATCAGGATTCACCCCAAGCACCTCGCCCGTGAGGTGTCTCGGGCACGTCTCATGGGGAGGAGACCAAGAGGCAGACCTCGGACCTGCTGGAGAGGCTATGTCTCACAGCTGGCCGGGGAACGACTTCTTCCGGGTGAGCTGGAGGATGCAGCTGGGGTGAGAGAAGCCTGGGCTTCCCGTCTGAGGCTGTTGCCCCCCTGACCCGACGCCGGATGAGCAGAAGATGACGGAACGAACAAAAACACTAACAAATAGTCGTCACTGCTTCTTATGAAAAAAAACAAACTATAATTTAAACTGTAAAAAATAAAAACAAAGTAACATATTTTCTGCTCCTAAAAGCTTTTAAATTTCTGAAAAAACGTCCATGCATCTCAAAATCCGATGGGTCTTACATATGAACCATAAAAACTGGAAAATCTCAAGTTAGCTAAAAATCTAATCAGAACTTTTAAAAGGCTTCTACATCAAAACGGTGACCTGGATCATCCCCAAAACTTAATCACTTCTTCATCTTCTTGCTGTGGGTTTATTCTGAAAATTTAATGAAAATCCACCCTGAACTTTTTGAGCTATCTTGCTTGTGCACACTCCCTATCACATGCCCTCTCCGGTGGAGCAACGGCGCTGGCACTTGACATAAACATTATTGAATTTAGAGGTTGGTCCATCTTGGTGCTTTTGTTCTGTAAAAAAACGTAATCTGTTTTCCCTTTAGAACAGCGCCACCGGGTGGATGCAGAATGGTTTTTTTTACGTCTTATAATTCGGTGCGACTTATATATGAAATAAAGTTAGGCCATTCAATAGAGTTACACCTTAGAATCCGATGTGTCTTATAGTGCGAAAAATATGATGCTCAAAGAGAAAATTTTCTTCTTGCAGTGATTAATTTTGGTGTAAGCGATATAACGTATTTTGAGGCGTCGATCAACCAAAATTAATGGACTTCGCAGAAACAATTTTCCAACGTGACCCGGATTCATTTCAATTAATGGAGACCTCGTCAAGCCAACTGTTTACTTAAAAAATAATGTAATAAAATTCTCAATTTACAAGTCGATTTATGTTCCCACCCTGACCTATGGTAACCAGCTGTGGGTGGTGACCAAAAGAATGAGATTGTGGATACAAGCGGCCGAAATGAGCTTCCTCCGCAGGGTGGCTGAGCTCTCACTCAGAGATCAGGTGAGGAGCTTTGCCATCCGGGAGGAGCTCGGTGTCAAGCCGCTCCTCCTCCAGGTCGAGAGGAGCCAGATGGTTGGGTTCAGGCATCTGTTTAGGATGCCCCCCGAGCGCCTCGCGGGTGAGGTGTTTTGCGCACGTCCCACCAGGAGGAGACCTGAGAGGTAGACCCTGGACCTGCTGGAGAGACTATGTCTCACAGCTGGCTGGGGAACGACTCGAGTTCCTTCCAGGTGAGCTGGAGGATGCAGCCGGGTTGAGGCTTCCCGTCTGAGGCTGTTGCCTCTGCGATCCGGCCCTGGATGTGCGGAAGACGACGGAACGAACAGAATAGAAATTCAATGTCTTTTATTTCACGTTAGAAAAGTAACACTATTGGTACTCGTTGTTGGCGAGTACTCAAACGTAAGTACTCGATTTTGTTTCTAAAACGTGGTAATAGTGCACCCCTCGTGTAAACATATAAAACTCATTGTGGACAATGAAATGTTTTACTCTTGTTAGCACCATGAGTAATTGTTGTTACCTTCTCTTTTTCTTCTTTTCAAACACCCCGTAATGGCTTATTGTCAGGAACCGGGACACAAGACACAGGTGAGAACTACTCATTACCACCTGCTTTGTACACCTGTATAGTCACACACAAACACACACAAACACACACAAAACAAAAGGACTTGTCACAAGAGAACAAGAGAAAAAAAACAACATGTTGTAAAACGGATTGTGTTACTTTAAGTTGGTTTGTTTGCTACAAATTACACTGACCTATCTTCCTAACAAATACACACAAACACACTCTTTACAACCTGAACTCACACACAGACAAACACAGATTCTGATAGCGGCATCCATCAAATCCTAATTTAAATATCCACCCGGGGACTTTAAAAATAGAAATTGGAAATAAGCCAAAAAAATGTGATAAATTTTTTTTTTTTTTGAGGATTACTGGAAATGTGTTTGTAGGATAGAGGTTTGCTTACTTCCTGAGCTGAGTTAAAAAGCAGGAGGCTTTGGCCCCGGGTGTGAGCTTTGTACACCGTGTTTGACGGGAGATTAGACAGATGCTATAGGGGTTGTGTGTCTGGCTGTGAGTGGGTCACTATTCTGAGCGTATGTGTGTGTGTTTATGTTAGTAAGAGAAGAGGATTTCTCAGACGTCCAACAGAGTCCTTTTCAAAGTACTGAAGCTCAACTTTGCAAAAGTTTGATGCAACAAAATACAAACAAACAGAAACAATGCCTACTGTTTACAGTTTGCGGGCCGAGTACGTCGCCACCTAGAGGCAGAACAAAGACAGTAATTTTAGTTTAGTTTACCAAAGCAGTACGAAAACTTGGATGAATGCACGGGCAGCTCAAGTGCTTAATGCCTCCTTCGCATCCTGTAGACGGAGACATAACAATGAATTAAAATGTGGGGTGAGCAGCCGGTCATCAGGTAAATTGAAACGTGGAGGGTCCCTTTAGAAGCTGGGACACACAGTATGCAGATGATACAACATAATACACAGTAAGGAGGAGTAATTGGGGATAACCTGACTCTGCTCAAAATGGCACGTACCTTGTTTGAATCTATGTTCCTACCCTCACCATGGTAACCGGGATTTACATTCCTACCCTCACCATGGTAACCAGGATCTACGTTCCTACCATCGCCATGGTAACCGGGATTTACGTTCCTACCCTCACCATGGTAACCAGGTATCCAACAACAAGAGCCATGAAGATGGTGGTGGGAAACACTCTCAGTGTGTCTTCTCGTACTAAAAATTTAAGAGCATATGAACGGAAAGTTTCAATTTGATGCAGCAAACGTAACGCATTTTTGCTTCAAACATGTCACAAAATTGAATCACAAAGTTGCTCGAAGAAGTGCTGGTTACTTTGCACTGGAACCAATCATTGCACACAGAAATTGGATATACTGTAAGAGGTCGCTTACACCAACATACCAAATAGGAAGCATCATAGACTTCTATGTAAAAATTGGTAGCTTTTACTCAGTCATTCTTGCTGTTACAATAACATTTTTGGGTCCTCAGTTACAACACATTCCTTTTCATTCTGAAGGGTTTTTTCTCCTTGTTTGCCCCATAGTATAAGTTATTAAATTTCATAACTGGGTAAATAAATGTAGCAGCATCCTGGACTGATTGGCTATAGTTAGGGCGTGTACCTTCAAAAAGCAAGCTCCTGGCTGGTAAAGGGGTTGCCAGATGAACGCGGACTCATAACAATGACTTATTTATGACTATAAAACTTCAACATGGCGTTGTGGTTCATTTGGTCAGAGGTGAACGTTACAGGTGACATCACATTCGTGGTGCCAGCTTGACTAGGATGAGGACCTAGAAACTACTCGTTCCCTTCCGTCGTCTTCCGCTTATCTGGGGCCGGGTTGCAAGGGGAAAAGCCTCAGACGGGAAGCCCAGGTTTCTCTCACCATGGCTGCATCCTCCAGCTCACCTGGAAAGATCTCGAGTCGTTCTCCGGTCAGCTGAGACATAGTCCCTCCAGCTGGACCAGGGTCTACCTCATGGTCTCCTCCTGGTAGGACGTGCCCGAAAAACCTCACCAGCAAAGCGCTCAAGAGGCATCCTGACCAGATACCCGAACCACCCCATCTGGCTTCTCTCGACCTGGAGGAGGAGCAGCTTGACACTGAGCTTCTCCCGGATGGCAGAACTCCTCACCCAATCTCTGAGTGAGAGCCCAGCCACCCTAGGTAGGAAGCTCATTTCTACCGCTTGTATCCGTGATCTCATTCTTTCGGTGCTAAGAGTTATGTTGTCTGGGGCTTAATGCCCCTGGAAGGGTCACCCAACGCAAACAGGTCCTAGGTGAGGGGTCAGACAAAGTGCAGCTCAAAAAACCCTATGAAGAGATCAAACATTGCCAAATTGCCCTTACCCAGACGCGGGTAATCGGGCCCCCCTCTTGGAGCCAGGCCCAAGGTTGAGGCACGAAAGCGAGTGCCTTGTGGCCAGGCTTCTACCCATGGGGCCCAGCCTGGACACGGGACATGGGCCGCTCTTCCAGTGGACTCACCGCCTGCAGGAGGGGCCTTAGGGGTCGGGTGAAGGAGGACATGGGTGGCAGCCAACGACGGGGACCCTGGCGGTCAGACCCTCAGCTGTATAAGCTCGAAACTACTCAAAGTGGGATAAACTGCCAGTCAGAGGATACCCTGGACCTCCCTGCAGCAGGGTGTGTCTCACCCTGCAGCAGGGTGTGTCTCACCCTGCAGCAGGGTGTGTCTCACCCTGCTGCAGGGTGTGTCTCACCCTGCTGCAGGGTGTGTCTTACCCTGCGGGGCTATTCTTCTGTCTTTTAGAAGTATTTGATTCATTTTTTAACAAACAAAAGTGTTTTTAATTCAAAGCAATAAATTTTAATTCAACGATACGGAAGCAAGCGGTTAGTTTAAACAGTTGTTAAATTAGCTGCGAGTGGATAAATGGTTCAAACAGAAAGCTCCGAGTGTGGCGGCGAGTCTTTAATCAGTTACATAAAAGAGAATGAAGTGATAAACGAGTGTCTATCTGCTGCATTTCAGCTGGGAGTGGGCGAACGTACAAATTAATAATGAAAAGATGTTTGAAACTGTGATAGATAAATGGTTATTTTGGCCCGAATACATAACAGAATTTAACGTCTCTCAACGGGAAGTGAAAAACGACTGTTACCAAATTTAAAAGTTAGACGCTGAGTTTTTTATGAGGAGGAATAAATTTTTCTAACAGGAAGTTTGCTCCACCATCTGTTATCCATCCATCCATCTATCCTATCATCCATCTGTTCATTTGCACATGCACATATCTGAGTATCATCGATGTGATTCTCTATCCAGTCATTGGTGAATCTCATCCATCCATACATTCTTTCATCCACCCAAGATTTAACAAATATTTTCTTCTCTGGAACAACTTGTACTTGTTTTGTGCATATGGCCATACCAGCCCGTCAATACCTGATCCCGTCAGACCTCAGAAGCTAAGCATGCTGGGTCTGGGCTGTACTTGGATGGGAGACCGCCGGAACCCCCGGTGCCACATTGGGAGGGTTGTTGAGATTAAATTGCCATTGTGTCCCTGGTCAAGACACTTCATTTCTCCGTCCATGCATTTATTCCTCCATCTGAGGTGGGCAAATTATGGCCCGAGGATCACATGCGGCCCGGAAAACCCTTCAACTCGGCCCTTTAAACGTAAAAAAAATTATGGAACTAAATCTTTTTACTGCTTTTTTTTGTGTTTGTTTCATGTAATTGCAGTGTTTCCCAGTAGATGGCAGACAGATTGGTATTGAACCCGAATCAGAAGTACTTTATTGATCCCACATGTGGGATGTTTGTGTGTTGAGACGTATTTTAGAAATATTGGGAAGTCCCAGGAGTGGTGGCCTAATGGTAGAATTTTCCTCCTTTCAACCAGGAGAACCTGGTTTAATGGGGAGCCAGATGGGGTCGAGAGGAGCCAGATGGGGTGGTTCAAGCATCTGGTCAGGATGCCCCTCGAGCGCCTCGCTGGTGAGGTGTTTCAGACACGTCCCACGGGTAGGAGACCAAGAGGCAGACCCCAAACCCGCTGGAGAGACTATGTCTCACAGCTGGCTGAGGAAGGACTCGGGATCCTTCTGGGTGAGCTGGAGGATGCAGCTGTGGTGACAGAAGCCTGGGCTTCCGTCTGAGGCTGTTTCCCTCGCGACCCGGCCCCGGATAAGTGGAAGATGACGGAATGGAGGCGTGTTTGGGGTGGAATGGTAAGATTTGACGTTTGCTTGATCAACAAAGCTCCGAAAGTGACTTACAGAGATTTTCTGGAAATCCCAAAGTTGCAAAACTATAATTAGGATAATCAAACGTGCGTGCTCAGCTTAAGATCTACGCAAGTCTTTATAAACGAAGCCCCAGATGGACGGTTAAATCATTTCCTCTCTGAGTTTGATTAACCCGTCAGTATTCCAAGAAGATGTTTGTTGTCAAGTCGGGATCACTCGAGGTAATCTGTCAGATTCGTTGGCGTACGTGAGAGGAAAAAGTCTTAAATCATTGGCCCGAGTCTTTTGAACTTTTCTTCTCTTCGGGCACTTTGGGTACTCTTTGTTTCCCACCCGGGAGCTTTTCTGCTTCCTTCTTCTTTTCCTTTTTCCACAGCAGCTTTTTACTGTTCAGAGTGTGTTAGTGTCTTTCTTTTATTCCATACTATTGTTCTCTTAAGTCAAATGCATTAATAATTCATCCATATTCAGCTTTCAAAGCTTTTCACTTCGCATTCTTCCCAGCAAAGTGCCTATCAGCCGAAAGGGCTTCAAAACAAGGTGCTCTCTGAGGGGAGACAATATGGGAAGTGCTCAACAGGAAACCGCTCTCTATTCTTTCCCTTCATGAATCTGAGAGGCAAATAGTAGAGCAAGTCCTCAGTTATAACGTCTGAGAGGCTGAACGGCAGATTCAGGAAGACAGTCAGATCGTTTTTCCTGGTACGGGGTAGAAATTGTCTAAGATTGTTTGTGATGTGGTTATTTGTTACTCCGGATGAATATGTTTGGGTTTTTTGAGGACTTTAAAGATAAAAAGAAGTGATTTTCTGACATTTCTATGCAGCGGGCATTGCTTACGAGTGCCGGTGATTCGCTAAGCTGCAGAGGCGTGCTCCAAAGCTCAGAAAACAAGTCTCAAAGGATCCGGTTTAAATTATAGATGTGCAGTTCAGCTCTGTAAACAGTTATGCACTTAATGGACTAGATGACTGACAGCACCATGGACCTGGTTTTTTTCTTTCTCTGTTTAGAAAATGTCATGAGAAACGAAGGGTTTTCTCTCTCTTTTTTTCAAAAGTAAAGTCTAAGAAAAACAAGTGCAAAACAAATGGTAAATAATATGAAAGACTGAAGATTTGAGAAATCGATCCACGCATCGGTCCATTCACTCATCTGTTTAACATTCAGAGCAGAATAAGTTTGTCATGATTGAATTTCTCCAGAAAGGTTTCAGTTGGGTGTAAAAGAGTTGAAAAAATTGCAGTTAAAGAGGATTTCTTTGGTTTTAATTGGCAGGAACTCCTCTGACCAGACTCGGCTGACATGGATTTCACACTTCAAGAGTAATTGCTTGCGTTTTAGTCACACTGTGTTCAAAGTGCGAAAACTTTTTTCCCCCCGATTCTTCCTGCTATTGTGTCCGAGTCGTAATGATGCAACACAACGGCCTCGTCACATCAGAGGTGTTTTATAATCAATTAACTTGACTTTACACATAAAGAAGTGAAATGTCGCCAAAGTACAAAACTTTTTGCTTCCAGTCTTTTTTTAATATAATATTTTGTGTGACTCGTTTAAATATCACTACATACACATCCCATCGTTTGCTTCCCGTTACGTCGTCTACCGTTTATCCGGGACCAGGTCGCGGGGGCAACAGCCTCAGACGGGAAGCCTAGGCTTCTCTCACCCCGGCTGCATCCTCTAGCTCACCCACAGGATGGGTGAACATTCCCGAGTTGTTCCCCGGCCAGCTGTGAGACATAGTCTCTCCAGCGGGTCCGGGGTCTGCATCTTGGTCTCCTCTTGGTCTCCCGGTGGGACGTGCCAGAAACACCTCACTAGCGCTCGGAAGGCATACTGACCTGATGCCCAAACCACCCTATGTGGCGTCTATTGACCCGGAGGAGGAGCGATTCGACACCGAGCTCCTCTCGGATGGCAGAACTCCTCACCTGATCTCTTAGTGAGACCCCAGCCACCCTGTGGAAAAAGCTCATTTCAGCCACTTGTATCCACAATCTCAGTCTTTCGGTCACCACCCACAGCTGGTGACTATGGGTCAGGGTGGGAACAAGAGATCCTGTTACCATGGTGACAGTAGGAACGTAGATCCTGGTTACCATGGTGAGGGTAGGAACGTAGATCCTGGTTACCATGGTGAGGTTACGAACGTAGATCCTGGTTACCATGGTGAGGGTAGGAACGTAGATCGTGGTTACCATGGTGAGGGTAGGAACGTAGATCCTGGTTACCATAGTGAGGGTAGGAACGTAGATCCTGGTTACCATGGTGAGGGTAGGAACGTAGATCCTGGTTACAATGGTGAGGGTAGGAACGTAGATCCTGGTTACCATGGTGAGGGTAGGAACGTAGATCCTGGTTACCATGGTGAGGGTAGGAACGTAGATCCTGGTTACCATGGTGAGGGTAGGAACGTAGATCCTGGTTACCATGTTGAGGGTAGGAAGGTATATCCTGGTTACCATGGTGAGGGTAGGAACGTAGATCCTGGTTACCATGGTGAGGGTAGGAACGTAGATCCTGGTTACCATGGTGAGAGTAGGAAGGTATATCCTGGTTACCATGGTGAGGGTAGGAATGTAGATCCTGGTTACCATGGTGAGGGTAGGAACGTAGATCCTGGTTACCATGGTGAGGGTAGGAGCATGTGGATTGAGAGCTTTGCTTTTCGGCTCATCTGAGATATTTTCCTGCACTATGAGACTTTTTTTTTTCAGTTCACCAATTTTTAAATAAGAGTTCAACCATTAAAGTCAGCTTTAAGTAATATTGAAAAGAAACTCGTCCATTGAAGTTAAACCATAAAAAAAAACATTTTAATATAAAGAATAAGATTAATTTTATAGAATGGACCATGTGCTGGGCAGCCAATCCCACTGCTCGATACGTTTCATAAACTAACAATAACAATGGAGAATGACTCATCCGACTTAAATGGAACCTTATGAGATGTCCAGCTTTCATTTTGGCCTCCGACCTCTGTGCCAGGTTATTCCCACTTCCTTTTATTAGTCTGCTGGCTTTAACTCCTGTTACTGTAACACGTTCCAAAATAATAAAGTCATAAATGAAGACTTCCAAACCCACTATTATACATAGGACAAAACAAGGTGTGTGTTACAAAGAAATGGTCAGCATTTTAAGGGTTTTAAATTACTTACTTTTCCATTCGGTTCCGTCGTCTGCTGCCAACTCGCAGGGACAACAGCCTCAGACGGGAAGCCCAGGGTTCTCTCACCCCGGCTGCATCCTCCAGCTCACCTGGAAGGATCCCGAGTTGTTCCCCGGCCAGCTGTGAGACATAGTCTCTCCAGATCTGTGGTCTGCTTTTTGATCTCTTACTTACTTTTCTGTTTCGTTCTGTCATCTTCCGCTTGTTCCGGGGTCGGGTCGCAGGGGCAACAGCCTCAAACGGGCAGCCCAGGCCTCTCTCTCCCCGGCTGCATCCTCTAGCTCACCTGGAAGGATCCAAAGTCGTTCCCCAGCCAGCTGTGAGATATAGTCTCTCCAGCGGGTCCGGGGTCTGCCCCTTGGTCTCCTCCCGGTGGGACGTGCCCGAAACACCTCGCCCACGAGGCGCTCGGGGCATCCTGACCAGATGCCCGAACCACCCCATCCGACTCCTCTCGACCTGGAGGAGGAGCGGTTCGACACCGAGCTCCTCCCAGATGGCAGAGCTCCTCACCCGATCTCTGAGTGAGAGCCCAACCACCCTAAGGAGGAAGCCTAATTTTGAAAGCACTGAAAGTTCTTTTGCAGCAGGAATTCTGAACGTGTCCGATAGCGATGGGAAACTATTCATTTCTCTTCTTATGGAAGCATAACGGTGGTGTTCATCTTGTTATTATTAAATATCAAATATCCCCATCTGTTTTACATATAGCTGTCACACTGTGTCACTGTGTTACTGAAGCATGGACATCCGGACAACTCCATCGCTTTATTCCTCCTCCACATTTTTTCAGGCGGAGGCACAAAAAGCAGCAGATATGAAGCATGATCACTGCACCTGCTGCAGGAGCACCAGTCCTCTTAGCGGTGTCACATCTGAATGAGACGCTGGAATAAGATGGAGCTTATGCTAGAAATTATACATGCCTGGATTATACCGCTCCGTACCTATCTTGTCTGGATGTATTCATTGAAACGTACGCTTCCTTATCTCCGTCTGGCATGCGGGAATATTTCTGCTGACAAATAAACGACTAACCAGAGGAAATCTGACATTCTCAGTGCTGGCAAACCAAAGCACACAGTCAGGTCTACACACTTTTAAAAACGAGATGATTTGTCCCTCTTTTCACAAAGATGGAATTAGACGTGTTTGCTCTTGTATTTTGTCGACAATTTGAGCTCCCAGAAAAAGCTGTTTGGTGCATCCAACGTTTGTTATCCATCCATCTATCTATCTGTCTGTCTAACAACATGTTGTTTGATTACTCATTCATCCTTCCATCTATTTAACCACACACTCATCTCTCCGTACAAACTGGACACTTTTTGACTGTGAGGATGATCAATTTTTACCCCAAAACAGACCAAAACGAAGCGTTAAGATTTAATGAAACGTCAGACTCTCCTCTTCCAGCTTGTGTTAAATCTAACCTTTAGGTTAAGACATTTTGTCGGATGTTTATCAGCGAGTCCACCCGCGGTGAAGGTTTTTCTCTCGAGCTGACACGTCCTATCAGGAATCAGTCTGAAGCCAAACAAAATCAGACGAAAAGAAGAGAAACATGCTGCCCAGCGGCTGGTTTAAGCTCTGAAGGTCACGACACTTCCAGCAGGATGAAGGACTGTTATAAAAAAGCAAGGACTGGATGATAAAAATCATTTGTCCATTAGAAAACACCCTGCTGTGAGATTCACACTGAGGAGAAGAATTAAAAACAGAGACGACTGGAAGTTTGATTTAGAGTTAAATCTCCTGTTCTGATGGTTACAAATGGAATAAAGATGAACGTAATCCAAAATAAACCCACGTCAGTCCACACCATTCTGTTTTGGATTGCTTCTGTTCTATAAATAAGATTTTATCTTAATAAATTAAAATATGGGCGGCACTTTGGCGCAGTGGGTAGCACAGTGGCCTTACAGCAAGAAAGTCGTGGGTTCGAGTCCCAGAAGGGGATGAGGCCTTAAGATCTGTGAGTGAGAGCCCAGCCACCCTGTGGAGAAAGCTCATTTCGGACGCTTGTATCAGCGATCTCGTTCTTTATGTCACCACCAATAGCTTTTGACCATAGGTCAGGCTGGTTACTATGGTGAGGGTAGGTAGGTAGATCCTGGTTACCATGGTGAGGGTAGGTAGGTAGATCCTGGTTACTATGGTGAGGGTAGGTAGGTAGATCCTGGTTACCATGGTGAGGGTAGGTAGGTAGATCCTGGTTACTATGGTGAGGGTGGGTAGGTAGATCCTGGTTACCATGGTGAAGGTAGGACGATAGTTCCTGGTTACCATGGTGAGGCTAGGAACATAGATCCTGGTTACCATGGTGGGGCTTGGAAAATAGATCCTGGTTACCATGGTGAGGGTAGGAATGTAAATCCCGGTTACCATGGTGAGGGTAGGACGTTAGATCCTGGTTACCATGGTGAGGGTGGAAACATAGATCCTGGTTACCACGATGAGGTTAGGACGATAAATCATGGTTACCATGGTGAGGCTAGGAACATAGATCCCGGTTACCATGGTGAGGGTGGAAACGTAGATCCTGGTTACCATGGTGAGGGTAGGAACATAGATCCTGGTTACCATGGTGAGGGTGGAAACATAAATCTGGTTACCATGGTGAGGGTAGGAATGTAGATCCTGGTTACCATGGTGAGGGTAGGAACATAGATCCTGGTTACCATGGTGAGGTTAGGAACGTAGATCCTGGTTACCATGGTGAGGGTAGGAACATAGATCCTGGTTACCATGGTGAGGGTAGGAAACATAGATCCTGGTTACCATGGTGAGGGTACGAACATAGATCCTGGTTACCATGGTGAGGGTAGGTACATAGATCCTGGTTACCATGGTGAGGGTGGAAACGCAGATCCTGGTTACCATGGTGAGGGCGGAAACGCAGATCCTGGTTACCATGGTGAGGGTAGGAACGTACTGTAGATCCTGGTTACCATGGTGAGGGTAGGAACGTAAATCCTGGTTACCATGGTGAGGGTGGAAACGTAGATCCTGGTTACCATGGTGAGGGTAGGAACATAGATCCTGGTTACCATGGTGAGGGTAGGAACGTAAATCTCGGTTACCATGGTGAGGGTAGGAACGTAGATCCTGGTTACCATGGTGAGGCTAGGAACATAGATCCTGGTTTCCATGGTGAGGGTAGGAACGTAGATCCTGGTTACCATGGTGAGGGTAAGAACGTAGATCCTGGTTACCATGGTGAGGGTAGGAACATAGATCCTGGTTACCAAGGTGAGGGTAGGAACATAGATCCTGGTTACCATGGTGAGGGTAGGAACGTAGATCCTGGTTACCATGGTGAGGGTAGGAACGTAGATCCTGGTTACCATGGTGAGGGTAGGAACATAGATCGACTTGTAAATTGCGAGCTTTGCTTTTCGGCTCAGCTCTTTTTTTTTTTACCACGATTTAATCCATTCTGAAAAGTCTGTGTGAAAGTGAAGCGCTGTGAATACTTTCCGGATGCTCCGCATATATATTTTTCTCTCTATCTAATAAACACTGTTCATGTTAAATGGACTTCAGATTGTTGCATTGTTGATTATAAGTTGGTAAAATCTCCCATAAACACATTAAACGTGTTCCCACACACAGAAACCCAAAGCTGCGCTGGATGTGCTCATCTGTGTATTATGGAAATGAGAAGACATTAATCTTCTTTTTTTCTTCCCTTACAGAAAGAGTCTCGCTAATGTTTTTCTTTGGGCTGACCTGATTGCCTGTAAATACTTTCTCTTCGACTAATGCCCTTGTTAGTTGTAAAAAGGATCGTATTCTACAAACTAGGCTACTCTGTCAGAATTACTGCAAACTTTTAGTTTGATAGGGAAGCAAAAATAAGCTGGTCCATCAAAAAAAATCTGTTTCTTCTTCTACTTCTGTGACTTACCAGTTTTTATTTGATTTCCTTCCTTTTCTCATCAGTACCAGCCCTGCTCATAAGTACTACCTGGCCATGGATCCTGTGGGTGAGGTCCTCTACGTGTCGGACACGAGCAGTCGCAGAGTTTATCGTGTCAGAAACCTCGGGCAACCCAAGGATCCATCACGTAACCTGGAAGTGGTGGCGGGAACGGGCGAGCAGTGTTTACCTTTTGACCAGAGCCACTGTGGAGAGGGCAGGAAGGCCACGGAGGCTGCGCTTAATAACCCCAGAGGTAGGACAACACGGGAGGGGTACGCACTCTGTGATTGGTCACACACACACATACACACACAGCATTAAACCTACATTCAAACGTAACGATACACAACATTACATTATGTGAGTCAGCAGTGAGATGGTGGTGCCTGGTTTGAAATACAATCTCTAGCTGTTCTTGGTAAATTTTTAAAAGTTTGTCAGTTTCCAGTAAGGTATGGAAGCATTGAGCTGGAAGACCAAGGGGGTAAAATATCGCTCTAAAACAGAGCTGGGCAAACTTTTTGATTCGCGGGCCACATTGGGTTCTAACATTTGACAGAGGGCTGAAACAGGAGCAGATGGATGGCATGCTTTGGTAACCTCACCTCATTGGAGAAAAAAAATACACATCTTGGGATGTGGAGAAAACATGTGCTTTAATTTCCTGATGTTAGATTGAGTGTGTTAAATTTCAAATCTAGCGGCGCTGGGTCTGAATTCTAAGCACTTGATGTAACAGTTTGCTTGTTTTAACATCTAACACACTTGTTTACGTGTGTGTATTGGCCCCGATGGCTTTCCATATTTGTGCACACTCTTTATTTTGACAATGTGCGCATCACGGAGGCACACACACTTTAATAGGAGCAGTGTTGTTTTCTCAAGCCAAAAGATCTAGGGTGCCCCATCTAGAGAGGAAACATCAGAATTGCAAGAAAATAAAACATTAATACGGTTCTGTCCCATCGTCTTCCACTTATCCGGGGCCGGGTCTCAGAGGCAACAGCCTCAGACGGGAATCTCAGGCTTCTCTCACCCCAGCTGCATCCTCCAGCTCACCTGGAAGGATCCCGTGTTGTTCCCCGGACAGCTGTGAGACATAGTCTCTCCAGCAGGTCCGGGTTCTGCCTCTTTGTCTCCTCCCAGTGGGACATGCCTGAAACACCTCACCAGCGAGGTGCTTGGGGGGCATATTGACCAGATAACCAAACCACCCCATCTGGCTTCTCTCGATCTGGAGGAGGAGCAGCACGACACCGAGCTCCTCCCGGATGGCAGAGCTCCTCACCCAATCTGTGAGTGAGAGCCCTGCCACGCTGAGGAGGAATCTCATTTCAGCTGCTTGTATCCGCAATCTCATTCTTTTGGTCACCACCCACAGCTGGAGACCATGAGTGGTCACCATTAACAAGGTTTAATTTAGTATTTTTAAGTTCAGCGGACCGGATTAAACGGTTTAGCGGCCCACATGTGGCCCGGGGACCATAATTTCTCATGCCTGCTCTAAAACAACCATGTCAGCTTTTAAAAGAACCTTTTTGTACCTGTTATTAATATAAAAATGAACTTCTAAAACATGTGAAAAGCAATGTTTTCTGTTGCAAAAAGTGTCGTAAAAGAATATTTTTAGTTTCTAACTTGGTTCTTTTATTTAGTTTCTTCTAAGAACAGATGAATGCATGGACGGAGGTTTGAATTCATAGATAAATGGTCGTTGAAAACATGACTGTATGGTTTAATAGAGAGACAGATTGTTTCTCTCTGCTCACCACTTGGACATTAGCACCTCATCGTGTTCTTACGTTGCCATGGCGACACCGTCACAACAGCCCTCCATTCCTACACGCACGCAGCATTCATCAGATGACCTTCTGCAAACGCATCCCCTACAGTTAGAATCATCCACAAAAGATTAATTTTTAATTAGTTCACCGACGCGCCGTAGGACCAGAGATAATTAGCATCTAACAGATTATCAAAAATAAATGTTTAAAGAGGAGGCATTGTGCTTTCGTGGGGTAATAATTCTTATCTCATAACACATACAGATAAGAATTATGTCTTTTGTTAACTCAGAATTATGATATTTGCCCCAAAAAAGGAAGCTTGTAAATAAATTTATACAGTTTTGCTTCTGTTTTTGACTCTGGGATTTTCCCCTCCTTGCCTTCCTCACTCAGACCCGCACCTGGACCATATACATGACACAGTGTAATATTTAAAGTTTTTAAAGTTTTAAAGTTTTTAAATCAGTTATAGTTTGTATGAGAGCTCATTTTTAAGGAGTTTTATGTTGTGTTTATAATGATTTAGTAGACGTGAGAATTGGTACAGGCTTCAAGGCAAAATGAAAACATGGTCAAATTAATGAGCATTTCAAAACATGCATGGCATAATAATTCTACAAATATTTGCAAGGTTTTAGCTTCTTTTTTTTTTTTTAAAGACAGTTTGTTGCTTCAATATTAAATTTCTATCCGTAATGACCCCCAAAAATCTGAACTCATTAACTTTTTCAATATTAATACTATTTCACATTTGTGTGTGAAAAAGAAAAGTGAGGTTACAGGGAGAAGAGATAAAGAAGGTGGAAGATTTTAAGTATCTCGGATCAACAGTCCAGAGCAATGGAGAGTGTGGAAAAGAGGTGAAGAAGCGTGTGCAGGCAGGCTGGAACGGGTGGAGAAAAGTATCAGGTATGATGTGTGATAGAAGAGTTTCAGCTAAAATTAAAGGGAAAGTGTACAAAACCGTGGTGAGAGCGGCCATGCTGATTGGTCTAGAGACAGTGGCACTGAGGAAAAGACAGGAAGCAGAGATGGAGGTAGCAGATATGAAGATGCTGAGGATCTCTCTGGGAGTGACCAGGATGGACAGGATCAAAGGAACAGCACATGTTAGAGGTTTTAAAGTCAGAGAGGTCAGACTGAGATGGTTTGGACATGTGCAGAGGAGAGAGAGAGAGTACATCAGAAGAAGGATGCTGGGTTTGGAACCACCAGGAAAGAGGACTAGAGGAAGACCAAAGAGGAGGTTCATGGATACAGTGAAGGAAGACATGAAGATAGTTGGTGTGACTGAAGAGGATGCAGCAGATAGGGTTAGATGGAAGAAACTGACTTGATGTGGCGAACCCTGAAGGAAAATGCCAAAACAAGAAGAAGAAAACTATTTCACATTCATTTAAATCTGCAGTGTTTTTTTTTTTTTTAAATTACTAAACAACATAAAGCCGAAATGAGCTTCCTCTGCAGCACAGAAATTTTCCCGAGTAGGGGAGGCGATGGCTCAGTGGTAGAACATCCGCCCTTGGACTGGAAGTTCGCGGGATCGAATCCCACTGAGATCAAGGCTAGGTGTCCATGGGGGAGACATCTAACCCCCTGCTTCTCCTACCATTGGTGCCATCGTGGCAGCCTGCTGTGGTGTAATGCAGCACACAAATTTCCCCGGTGAGGGATGACTTAACCATACGTTTTATTTAACATTGAAATCATTGGTATGACTCGACGAGTACCTCAGATCAACAGGACACTGGATGGGTTTGTCTCTGCCGTAACACCACACACACTTACGAAAGTGAAATATTGAGCTTTCCCGGGGCATTAAAATTAAACTTAATTGGCTGAAGGATCCAACTGTTATCTGGCACAAAAACACCCCGTCACGTTCACAGCATGCCCTGCTAGATTGATGGATCCATGCTGCTCGTGGCCTTTTCTCCACCATCAGCTTCTCTGAAACAGCAATTGATTCAACCCAGCGACTCTTCACTCATCTCGTTTTGGTGATCGTTACTGACTGTCACAGTTACCTTTACTGGTAATTACTTCATTTCTTCCTGTGTGATTAAAAGTTAAAGAAATGTAACATAGAAAAGGGGATATTGTAAAGAAGTGCAGGGATTAGCGGTGGAGGTGTTGCATCATCAGTCTGTTCGAAATCTTTTAGCCTTATTGAAATACAGCCGCTTCGTTTCGGTTACATTTGGTTTTCGATTGTTCACTAAACTAGTTGATGTGGTCCTGTTGGTTTCTTCGGACCGTGATCTCAAGCTCTCACTGGATCGATTTGCTGCCGAGTGTGAAGCAGCCGGGATGGGAATTAGCGCTTCCAAATCTGAGACCATGGTCCTCGCCGGGAAAAGGGTGGAATGCCTATGTTCCTACCCTCACCATGGTAACCAGGATCTACGTTCCTACCCTCACCATGGTAACCAGGATCTACGTTCCTACCCTCACCATGGTAACCAGGATCTACATTCCTACCCTCACCATGGTAACCAGGATCTACGTTCCTACCCTCACCATGGTAACCAGGATCTACGTTCCTACCCTCACCATGGTAACCAGGATCTACGTTCCTACCCTCACCATTGTAACCAGGATCTACGTTCCTACCCTCACCATGGTAACTAGGATCTACGTTCCTACCCTCACCATGGTAACCAGGATCTACGTTCATACCCTCACCGTGGTAACCAGGATCTACGTTCCTACCCTCACCATGGTAACCAGGATCTACGTTCCTACCCTCACCATGAAAGAATGAGATCGCGGATACAAGCTGCCGAAATGAGCTTCCTCCGCAGGGTGGCTGGGCTCTCACTCAGAGATTGGGTGAGGAGCTCTGCCATCCGGGAGAAGCTCTGTGTTGAACCGCTCCTCCTCCAGGGCGAGAGAAGCCAGATCGGGTGGTTTGGGCCTCTGGTCAGGATGCACCTCACTGGTGAGGTGTTTCGGGCACGTCACACCGGGAGGAGACCAAGAGATAGACACTAGACCTGCTGGAGTGATTGTGTCACACAGCTGGCTGGGGAACGACTCAGGATCCTTCCGGGTGAGCTGGAGGATGCGGCCGGGGTGAGAGAAGCCTGGGCTTTCCGTCTGAGGCTGTTCCCTCCCGCGACCCGGTCCCGGATGAGCGGAAGACAACGGAACAGAATGGAACGGTTTTAAAGAAATCTGCTTAAAAAAATTATATAGTTCTTCGTCTTGTTGATAAATTGATGCTTTGCAATGAAAAAAAAAAGAAAAGTTAAATAAAACTAAACTAAGTTGAAAGCTTCATTTAAAAGAAAAAAATCCATTTACGGTGTAAAAAATGTTAAATTATTGCTTCATTCTTTCCTCCATAACGACTCCTGGCATTCCTTCACACCAAGCTAACCGACTGTTACACGTTACGGAATTCAAAAAGCCTTTTTCTTTCATTTGAAGAAATTATCTGCAAAAAGTGACAAAAACTGCAAAAGAACAAGAACAAAATCATTTTTAATACGCCGTAGGAATGAGGAACATTTCCTTCTCTGTAATACACTGACAATTATAGCTCGACTAAAAGGGTAAGCATGGTTTCCTCTGACTCCCATGAAGAAATGGCACTACGCTTACAGCAGAAAATGCCTGTCGTATTAAGATTCTCTAATGCAGATAAGTCTGCAGATCGTTGAGCATTAGCCCAGTTGTTTGAATCACTGCTTGTTTCTCAGACATTAGGCCCGCAGAATCAGTCTGACTCCACTAATCGTTCCAGTCTTTTTTTTTCTAAGATGACAGGAGCTCTCTGTCCTTTCTGCTGCATGTTTCCTTTATTCTGGGTGTCAAATAGCGTCTGTGTGTCATGTGGAAACTCTAAATGTCTCATAATAGCATATTAAACAACTTCCTTCAGCTTCGTAGAGGCCGTAAAGATACATGTTTAATTTTTTTATATCTGATGGTCACATTAAAGAGATGAAGATACATTAATCCTTTTCTTATGACCTTTACTTCTAAGGAAGGATTTATATGCACACATTGATCCCTGAACAAATTCAAAGTCTTCTTCGATGGCGTAAAAAATTCCTGATTCACAAACTGGTATTGATAATATTTTATACAATATTAACTTTAAAAAATCCCCAGTGTTTCTTTTCTTTTGTGTTTTTTTTTATAAATATGTTGCTTCAAAACGTTTGGGGTGTTTTTTCTTTAACATTTCAGCCAGCATTTGTTGCTATGTAGCTTAAAACCAACAAAGTTTCCATAAAGTTTTTAATGATATGTTCTGTTGGTTCTTTCTACTAAAAGCTGACGGTGATGAATCTTTTGCTTTAGTTTTTAGTTGTTCTTTCAAAACTTTTTCTAAGTCTGCTGTAATGTTAGTATGACCTCATCGTTTTCAGGCCTTCCTATTGGACAGTAACAGCATCTTGATTGGAGATATTGTTTTGAGGGTTTAAAAAAATTTCCGTTCCATTCCGTCGTCTTCCACTTATCCGGGGCCGGGTCGCAGGGGCAACAGCCTCATACGGAAAGTCCAGGCTTCTCTCACTCCAGTTCACCAGGAAGGATTCCGAGTCGATGCTCGACCAGCTGTGAGACATAGTCTCTCCAGCAGGTCCGGGGTCTGCCTCTTGGTCTCCCCCCGGTGGGACGTGCCCAAAACACCTCACCAGCGAGGTGCTCGGAGGCATCCTGACCAGATGCCCGAACCACCCCATCTGGCTTCTCTCACCCTGGAGGAGGAGCGGCTCAACACCGAGCTCCTCCCGGATGGCAGAGCTCTTCACCCGATCTCTGAGTGAGAGCCCAGCCACCCTGCGGAAGAAGCTCATTTTGGCCGCTTGTATCTCTCGTTCTTTTGATCACCACCCAAAAAAAATTTAGTAGCAAAAAGTTAACTAAAGAAGTAAAAGAAATATTGTTTCTCAGCACCAACTATAGATGAACTGATTAAGTTTTCCCGGTCATGAGTCCTAACACCAATGTTGCAAAAGTCAGAGGTCACAAATTTTTGTGAATAACGTATCTCCAAAACCAGTTCAGGGATTTAAATGAAACTACAATAGTTACTCAGTACCAACTATGATTAACTTTAAGGAATCACTTCTAAGTTGTTACTTCTTTCTACCACTTCTTCTTCTTCCGGCATTACCCTTCAGGGGGCGCCGCATCAAGTCAGTTTCTTCCATCTAACCCTATCTGCTGCATCCTCTTCTGTCACACCAACTATCTTCATGTCTTCCTTCACTGTATCCATGAACCTCCTCTTTGGTCTTCCTCTAGTCCTCTTTCCTGGTGGTTCCAAACCCAGCATCCTTCTTCTGATGTACTCTCTCTCTCTCTCCTCTGTACGTGTCCAAACCATCTCAGTCTGGCCTCTCTGACTTTAAAACCTCTAACATGTGCTGTTCCTCTGATCCTGTCCATCCTGGTCACTCCCAGAGAGATCCTCAGCATCTTCATATCTGCTACAAACATCTCTGCTTCCTGTCTTTTCCTCAGTGCTACTGTCTCTAGACCAATCAGCATGGCCGCTCTCACCAAGCTGTCTCTAGACCAATCAGCATGGCCGCTCTCACCACACTGTCTCTAGACCAATCAGCATGGCCGCTCTCACCACACTGTCTCTAGACCAATCAGCATGGCCGCTCTCACCACACTGTCTCTAGACCAATCAGCAAGGCCGCTCTCACCACGGTTTTGTACACTGGTAGAGTTTTTTTTTAACTCTACCATAAAAATTGACACCTATACAAACTACTGACCTGTTTTTGGACATTTTTAGGTCACATAAGACATTTTGATAACTTGACAGTAAAGTGTAAACTTCTTGGATCTGAATTCTTCAACCAGTTTTTACAAAGAGCTTAATCATTTATTATTAATGAAGTTTGTGACACGGGGTAAGTGGAGGCTTTGGATTCCACTTGTTCTTTTTAGATCTCTCTTATTTTCGTGGCGTCACGGTGGACCTGAGGGTGAATCAGAGATGAAAATGACTTCATTCAGTTTCATCGAAGCTGCGAAGAAGCACTGTTAGATATTTCTTTTATCTGATGATCACATTAAGGTGACAGAGACAAATTAAAGCTTTTCTAATCTTTTCTTATCATAAATTTGAGTTCTTTGGCGGTGACTTGAGAGGTCTTTTTTAAATGAAATTGAATCAGGAGATTATTTCTAGTGATCATGAATGATTTGAATGTCTCAGGAGAGAGAAGGGATGAAAACAGCAGCTCTCAGGGTTATTTTATTTTAAAGCAGAGGATTCAGGAAGGACGCCTCGGCTCTGTCGGATGGACAGCTGAGAATCTTTTAGTGACACAGAGTAGACAATGAGATGACGGTGTGTATCAGGGGTACGGTAAGATGTCTCAGGAATGAACAGATGACAGACTGACTGGGAGCTTAATAATGCTCATCTATTCAACTCAATAAGGAAGTCACAGAGGTCCAGTTTTTAATTTAAAAGGGTCCGTGACCCAAAAACTAAAGGCCAAAGGGAAGACGAGTCCAACCAGAAGCTCGAGGATGGATTTAAAGTGTTTAACAAAAAAAAAACACAGAGAAGAAATATAATAAAAACCATATTTCTTTTAAAGATGAGAATTTAAAAACTAAAAGACAAGAGTTTATAAAAACACTTTTAGTTTGAAATCTTTTGGTAAAAGTCTACAGTAGTTTTAAATCTGGATTTGAACATCATTGTGTTTGATGCCCTTCTATTGGTGTCCCAACACTGAGAGGCGGTGGCTCAGTGGTAGAGCGTGGATTCGATTCTCACTGAGTTCATGTCTAGGGTCCTTGGAGAAGACAACTAACCCCTGTTTCTCCCACCATTGGTGCCATCATGGCAGCCTGCTGCGGTGTAGGAGTGCAGCACACAAATGTCCTCGGTGAGGGATCAATAGACCATGTAAAATAATAATAATAATAATAACACTAGTAAACACTAGTAGTAAATTTAAAACTAGTGGTAAATTTAAAATCTTATGAACTTGTGAAGGGATTTTAAAATAACTGCCCAAAGTTACTCAGTACCAACTGTGAATGAAATGATTTTGTTTTCTGGATCATGGAATCAAAGCTCATCGTCACAAATTTAATGAAGGGCTTTTAATGAAACTCTGATACCGAACACGTGGAGGCATTTTGGAGTCGATTTGTTCTTGATTTTTGTCGTTATTTGCTCGGTGGCACAAGTTTTTAAAGTCAGTAACAACCCAATCAGATGCCCAGATTGGACATTGTAATGGCTGGGATGTTTCACCACAAATCAGACTAATCGATTGCTGTCTTGAGTGGAAGGGGCGAATGCTTTCAAAAGGCTCGCTCCTGGTTGGCAAGGGGGTTAGTATGAGAATGAAGAAAAGCTCCAATGATTGGTTATAGCCGTCTCCAAATAATCAACATGCAACTGTACGTAAGGCAGAAAATGGCAACTGAATTGGTTTCATTTCAATGGAGTTGAAGGCTCCAACTCAGTGACACCCCACTTAGTACATGACGACACTTAGTACATGATGTTTCAATAAAGCAGGAAGACGGAAGTGACTTGCCACGCCCAGTTCCTGAAGACAGGAAGTCAGACATAAACCAGAGAGTCATCTGCATAGTGAGTGATCGGACACAAAAAAAAACGTTCCAAAACTCAAATTACTGTGTTCATATGCATCTCGTACGATGAGACAAAACATTAAACTTTTATTTAATGATTGAACAAGTAGCACTGATTGGTCCCCTGCGGTTCTGGACGGGTTTGCAGTAAATTATTATGAGACAAAGTACAATTTTTTTTTCTCACTATGAACATAAACTATTACCACCTGACACTATAAAAGTTTTATATCGATCTACATTCCTCCCCTCACCATGGTAACCAGGATCTACGTTCCTACTCTCACCATGGTAACCAGGATCTACGTTCCTACTCTCACCATGGTAACCAGGATCTATGTTCATACCCTCACCATGGTAACCAGGATCTACGTTTCTACCCTCACCATGGTAACCAGGATCTACGTTCCTACCCTCACCATGGTAACCAATATCTACATTCCTACCCTTACCATGGTAACCAGGATCTATGTTCCCACCCTCACCTATGGTCACCGGCTGTGGGTGGTGACCGAAAGAATGAGATCGCAAATTTCCTCCGCACGGTGGCTGGGCTCTCACTCAGAGATTGGGTGAGGATCTCTGCCATCCGGGAGGAGCTCGGAATCAAGCCGCTCCTTCTCCAGGTGGAGAGGAGCCAGATGGGGAGGTTTAGGCATCTGCTCAAGATGCCCCCCGAATGCCTCACTGGTGAGGTGTTTTGGGCACGTCACACCAGGAGGAGACCAAGAGGAAGACCCCGGACCTGCTGGAGAGACTATGTCTCAGAGTTGGCTAGGTAACGACTCGGGATCCTTCCCGGGTGAGCCGGAGGATGCAGCTGGGGTGAGAGAAGCCTGGGCTTCCCGTCTGAGGCTGTTGCCACCGCGACCCGGCCCCGGATAAGCAGAAAACGATGGAATGGAACTTTAATAGTTGTTTTTCTCCCAAAAAAAAAAAAAAAGGAAAAACAGCACTTGTACAAAAACAAGTCATTTTTTTGTCATAAAATTCATTTTTGTTCAAACAAATTGACATTTTAGTTTATTTTTTATTTAACAACAGAAAAATTTAATTAAAACTTTCAAAATTTTGTTTTCATTAATAATGACATTTTTCTGTTTGCAATCTTTTTTTAAATATTTAGAATTGTGTTGAAATCTGTGATTTCCACGTCTCGAGGTGAGAATCCAAACACCAGCGGTGTAATTACATTTAGAAAAGCCTTTATTTTTCCTTCTAATGGGTTTATTTGTTTCTGTTACACCCTGAATGTTAATCAGCTCGTTTTTGTGTTTCCATCATGAGCAATCAGACAGTTCTAACACTGAAAACATGCACTGATGGCCGGCTGGGATTGGCATAAAATGTGCTGGTGTGAGCAGGAAATATGCAGCTGACCGTGTTTAGTAACCCTTGTTTACACACCCTGACAGATACACACACACACATTCAGAGGGGATGTAAAGTTAGGGCACCTTTGGTAAAAACTGACCATCAATGATCACAATAAAGCCAAAAAAAGATGGAAAATGAGACCTTATTATCAAAATGGGAGAAAATGGAGTTTTATTTTTTTTGTTTTCTCTTTCAAAATAAAAAATAACATAATGGTGTCTGCAAATGTTTTGACAGTCTCCATGGTGACCACCTCCCTTTTATTTTGCTTATGGGCAATGCCACCATGGCAAAAGTTAAACAGTTACAAAGGCAGAGAACCCAAAAAAACATGGCTGTTCTTCTTTATAACCTACGGGATTTCAGCTTTGCACAGCGGACTACTTCTTCCCCTTCAGGGAACGCCACAGCAAGTCAGTGTCTTCCATCTAACCCTATCTCCTGAATCCTCTTTGGTCACACCAACTATCTTCATGTCTTCCTTCACTGTATCCATGAACCTCCTCTTTGGTCTTCCTCTAGTCCTCTTTCCTGGTGGTTCCAAACCCAGCCTCCTTCTTCTGATGTACTCTCTCTCTCTCCTCTGTACATGTCCAAACCATCTCAGTCTGGCCTCTCTGACTTTATCTCCAAAACTGACTTTCCACAGCAGACACGCCCTTTAATTTAGAGATGTCAAATTGTCTGCATTTCTTCATTAAGGTGTTGGGTACACAAAAAAGTGGTTCTCAGAGCAGGGGCTTCAAGTCTTTATCAAGATGTACTGAAAGGAATTCATGAACAAAAGTGATCAGACATTTTTTTCTGGGCTTTATAGACAGTAAATTTTAGATTATGGCCCACGCAGACTTTTTTTTGTTCTAACAACGTTCATCTACGTAACAAATAGGGGGAGACAAATTTTGTCAAACAAAAAATATCAGTGGAGACGGTGGCTCAGTGGTAGAGCATTCATCTGTGGACCTGAAGTCAACCGGAAGTTTACAGATTCGCATCCCACTGAGTGCACGTCTAGGGTCCTTGGTGAAGACACCTAACCCCCGTTTCTCCCACCATTGGAGCCTGCTGTGGTGTAGGGGTGCAGCACACAAATTTCCCCAGTGAGGGATCAATAGAGTGAGTAAAAAAATAAATAAATAAACAGGTAGTTGGTCAGAGAACCCCAAAAAACATGGCTGTCCTCTCTTCGAACATGCTCAGTTTGAGCTTTCACACACTAATAAACTCGTCCCATTCTGAGCTTTCCAGTGTCATCCATGGAAGGTGTTCCTCTCTCTGACTCGACGCTCTTTTCTGGCTATTGTACTAAAAAAGAAGCAAAGCTTAGAAAACCTCTGGAGACTTCGCCCCCTGTCATCCCCCTGCCATCCCCCTGCCTCACTCCCCTGCCTCCCCCACACCCGCCTGCCAATGGTAATGAGTGGTAGACTTCCCACAGAAATATCTGTCTTGTTTCGTTTTTGAAGTCGTGCTTCTGTGATTCTCAACCATTGATCTCGTCTTGTGTCCTCTGGTGAGCTCCCTGCTTCAAATTAGATCCGTTCCTTTTATTCTTTTGCATGCATTCCCTCCAAACAATTCCACTCTCATCCATCTGATCTGTGGATTGTCCTAATTTTGTCTCTTGTGTCTTCGGACAGCTCTCCGTTTTAGGTTGTGTTAGTAGTTTAATATGTACGGTGGACACGTAACGATTAGCGTGCATGCTAGTGTGTGTTTTTAAAAAGGAAGTAGGAACAAAACTGAGTTTGATTGTGATTTATTGACGTGTTTAGCATGTCTAAAAGCTTCCAAAAATCAGAGGAAAATCAAAGTTCTCATCTTGTGTATCTAAGAAGAACAGCTGATTTCTATCAAACATGCCATGTTCCCCTTCCTCATGATGCTCATGAGGAGCATCATTCTGCGGCTCCTCATGAATGATGCTGCAAGAACAGTGCAAACAGACACGTTCGCCCAAACATCTAAAATCTGTAACTTGGACGTTGCTGCATCCCAGTCTTAGAAAAACAGTCTTCTCCATCTTCTTTCAAGGCAACACGCTCTCCTACATCCACTTCCCCAAGTCACACAGCAACAGATTAGGCCAGGGATGGGCAAACTTTTTGGTTCGCAGGCCACATTGAGTTGTAACATTTGACAAGGGTGCCGGAACAGGATCAGATGGATGGCATGCTTTGGTAACCTCTAGATTCGACCGATAGAATGGCGCACTAGATTTTAAACAAGCGCTAAATGTTACATGAAGAGTGTTAAATTTTAAATCTAGCGGCGCTAGGTCTGAAATCTAGTGTGATAGCGCTTAAAATCGTGTTTTTAGCAGCGCTAGGTTTGAAATCTAAGCGCTTGATGTAACATTTTGCTTGTTTTAATATCTAACACACTTGTTTACGTGCGTGTATTGGGCCTGATGGCTTTCCATATCATACAGTGCCTTCTAGTGAGGAAACATCAGAATTGCAGGGAAAATTTACAAGGTTTATTTATTTAATTTTTTATAGTTCGGCGGGCCAGAATAATACGTTTCATGGGCCTCATGAGGCCTGCGGGCCGTAGTTTGCCCATGCCTGGATTAGGCCCTCCGTACATTTTGAAGAAATAAAACTATAAGTGTGTCTTATAGTTATAAAAATACAGTCAGGAGGAAGAAAACAGTATATTCAGATCCAAGCCTAGTCATACTCTTATTTTACATGGCAAGATGGAAGAAGGCAAATAAAAAAAACGAAGTGTTACGTGTTAACGCAACACCGGTGTCATACCAGAAAATGATTAGCTTAAAAACACGTGTCGATTTGTCTGTTTTTCAACCTTCAAACTTGATTTAAAAAACGCACTTGCAATAAAAAAAAGTGTAATTAAATAAAACCAGAAAATGTTAAAGCTAAAATGAAAAGGGAAAGTGTCCAAAACCGTGGTGAGAGCGGCCATGCTGATTGGTCTAGAGACAGTGGCACTGAAGAAAAGACAGGAAACAGAGATGTTTGTAGCAGAGATGAAGATGCTGAGGATCTCTCTGGGAGTGACCAGGATGGACAGGATCAGAGGAACAGCACATGTTAGAGGTTTTAAAGTCAGAGAGACCAGACTGAGATGGTTTGGACATGTGCAGAGGAGAGAGAGAGAGTACATCAGAAGAAGGATGCTGGGTTTGAACCACCAGGAAAGAGGACTAGAGGAAGACCAAAGAGGAGGTTCATGGATACAGTGAAGGAAGACATGAAGATAGTTGGTGTGACTGAAGAGGATGCAGGAGATAGGGTTAGATGGAAGAAACTGACTTGATGTGGCGCCCCCTGAAGGGAGATGATGGAAGAAGAAGAAATTGCCAAGCCAATATGCCTCATTGTGCCAAATAAATGTTGCCTTGACTTTTGTGACCTTGAGCTTTGGTTGCATGAGTAAAAAAACAAAATCAGTTCATCTATAGTTGGTACCTAGTAATAGTAGGCACTTTCATTGAAATCCCCTCAGTAGTTTGGGCGATATCCCGTTCACGAGAATGTGTTCTTGATCTTCAGTTACATGAGCATGAAATCTTAATCAGTTATAGTTGGTACTTCGTCTGTTTTTAAAAAAATGCACATACTTTGAACGACGTTGTGGAGCTACGATGTCTGATTGTTCCTGCTGCATTAGTAAGCAGCTCGGTGTTAGCACGTAAGCAGCTCGGTGTTAGCACGTATGCAGCTCGGTGTTAGCACGTAAGCAGCTCGGTGTTAGCACGTAAGCAGCTCGGTGTTAGCACGTGAGCAGCTCAGTGTTAGCACGTAAGCAGCTCGGTGTTGGTGTATAAACTGCAGTGATTATCTGGTGTCCTTCAAACACTTACTTCTGAATAGCAGATCTGGGGCATTGTTTGGAGTTGGCTTCACATGCAGTTCTGCACTCAATTAGCTCAGTAAATAAAAGGCCTCGCTCCATTTAGGATGCACCCCCAGTCCGACATGAAAGAGACTCGGGTCCCACAGGACGAACGCAGCAGCCTTCGCTTCCAAGTTACTTTTTATAAGAAAGTTTTTCTCTTTTTCACCAGGATATTAAATAAGCTCACTGTGTGCATGTGTTTGGGCACATGAGGGTGTGTGTGTGTGTGTGTGTGCGTGCGTGCGTGCGTGCGTGCACGCACGTGCGTGTGTGTGTGAGTTTGTCAGAAGAAGCGATTGTCACATGAGGAAACTGAAAAGCACTCTGAGTGCTTTTTTTTATGTTTTGTTTTATTCATGCTTAAAACTAAACTTAACTAAAAAGTTAAAATAAAAAAAGAAGAAGACGAGGAGGAGCAGCTCAACACCAAGCTCCTCCAGGAATGGTAGAGCCCCTCATCCGATCTCTGAGTGAGAGCCCAGCCACCCTGCGGAGGAAGCTTATTTCAACTACTTGTATCTGCAATCTCATTCTTTCGCTCACTACCCACAGCCTGGTTACCATGGTGAGGCTAGGAACATAGATCCTGGTTACCATGGTGAGGCTAGGAACATAGATCCTGGTTACCATGGTGAGGGTAGGAACATAGATCCTGGTTACCATGGTGAAGGTAGGAACGTAGATCTTGGTTACCATGGTGAGGGTAGGAACGTAGATCCTGGTTACCATGGTGAGGGTAGGAATATAGATCCTGGTTACCACGGTGAGGGTAGGAACGTAGATCCTGGTTCCCATGGTGAGGGTAGGAACGTAAATCCTGGTTACCATGGTGAGGGTAGGAACGTATAACCTGGTTACCATGGTGAGGGTAGGAACGTAGATCCTGGTTACCATGGTGAGGATAGGAACATAGATCCTGGTTACCATGGTGAGGGTAGGAACGTATAACCTGGTTACCATGGTGAGGGTAGGAACGTATAACCTGGTTACCATGGTGAGGGTAGGAACGTAGATCCTGGTTACCATGGTGAGGGTAGGAACGTAGATCCTGGTTACCATGGTGAAGGTAGGAACGTAGATCTTGGTTACCATGGTGAAGGTAGGAACGTAGCTCCTGGTTACCATGGTGAAGGTAGGAACGTAGATCTTGGTTACCATGGTGAGGGTAGGAACGTAGATCCTGGTTACCATGGTGAGGGTAGCAACATAGATCCTGGTTACCACGGTGAGGGTAGGAACGTAGATCCTGGTTACCATGGTGAGGGTAGGAACGTAGATCCTGGTTACCATGGTGAGGGTAGGAACGAAGATCGACTTGCAAATCAAGACCTTTGCTTTTCGCAACCGCTCTTTTTTTACCACGACGGACCGATGCAGCATCCTAGTTATTGCAGACGCTGCACCGATCCGCCTGTCGATCTTTGAAATGATTTATTGATATTTATTTTGAAGAATTTGTTGAGTCTGAGTTTGCATGTGTAAATATACCGTTAATAATGTTTGAACAAATTTAAATGTAGATATTTTAATCTTTCTGTGAATATAGTTTTTTTTTGGTGAAAACCTGGGAGAACGATCGCTTCCAAAGAAGAGGTTGTTTTGTGGTTGGCTCGGGTCTGAAAGGAAATTGTAAAATAAAGGAGTAAACAAAACCCAAGTCCTGAGTAAGGTATCTGTGCGTGTGTGTGGATGAGTGTGTGTTTGTGTGTGTGAGAGAAAGAGAACTGAGTGTGTTTTGATGGGGAGTTTAGTTGGTGTTTTATCAGCAAGCTGTTGACCAGTTCCATACAGCAAAGCTGACGTCTATAGAGCTGTGTGTGTGTGTGTGTGTGTCTCCATCTGACCCACAGGGGGCAGGCTAATGCCCTTATCAGCCTCTGACACACTGCCACCACATTTCTCCCTCTCTTCCTCCTCCTCTCATCTATCCTTTCTTCATCCTCGCTCTGCTCACACACACACACACACACACACACACACACACACACACACACACACACACACACACACAGGCCATTTGTCTCCTTCAGGCTGTGGTTTGCCTTCAGTGTGGACATGAAGCAGTGGCAGATATTAGCATGTGGAACCATCGGGATGTTTAAAAGTCCCAGGCAGGAGTAAACATGGCTCACATTGCTCCAGGAGAGCCATGCTCCGTCCTGTCCTACTTGGTGGTTGGACAGGTACAGAAACATTTCCACATCCTGAGTGATAAACTCATTTACAGAAAAAAAAGCTTTAAACATGGAAGATTATTTTGGTAGTTTTGAACCAACCCCAGTCAGAGCAGTTAGATCCTCATAGTGACGAGGAGGATGTTTGCAGATGACACTGTGATCTGTAGTGAGAGGAGGAGGAAAAGCTGGAGAGGTGGAGGTTTGCATTAGAAGAAAGAAGAATGAAGATTAGTCAGAGTAAGACAGCGTACATGTGTGTGAACGAGAGGGATCCAAATAGAAAAGTGAGGTTACAGGGAGAAGAGATAAAGAAGGTGGAAGATTTTAAGTATCTAGGATCAACAGTCCAGAGCAATGGAGAGTGTGGAAAAGAGGTGAAGAAGCATGTGTAGGCAGGCTGGAACGGGTGGAGAAAAGTATCCGGTGTGATGTTTGATAGAAGAGTTTCAGATAAAATGAAGAGAAAAGTGTACAAAACTATGGTGAGAGCGGCCATGCTGATTGGTCTAGAGACAGTGGCACTGAGGAAAAGACAGGAAACAGAGATGGAGGTGGCAGAGATGAAGATGCTGAGGATCTCTCTGGGAGTGACCAGGATGGACAGGATCAGAGGAACAGCACATGTTAGAGGTTTTAAAGTCAGAGAGACCAGACTGAGATGGTTTGGACATGTGCAGAGGAGAGAGAGAGAGAGTACATCAGAAGAAGGATGCTGGGTTTGGAACCACCAGGAAAGAGGACTAGAGGAAGACCAAAGAGGAGGTTCATGGGTGCAGTGAAGGAAGACATGAAGATAGTTGGTGTGACTGAAGAAGATGCAGCAGATAGGGTTAGACGGAAGAAACTGACTTGCTGTGACGACCCCTGAAGGGAAAAGCCGAAAAGAGAAGAAGAAGTGTCACACTGTGTCCTTCTAAGATGTCTTCTTAGATGGTCCTCATTTATTAAAGGTTTAAATTTTCGACACACAGGATATACACGTGGGATCAAGAAGAGAGGTATATCTGTAAATGTGGCGAATAAGAAACCAAATCCTAACGAATGTACCTTTATCATCTACATTCTTATTTTATAAAACAGAGGAATGGAAGACAACAAATAACGGTTACATTTTATCTCTAAATCCCAAAATCACAGCACAGCGATGTCATCAGGCTTCACAAGAAATTGAGCAAAATAAAACCTTAAAAATAAGTTTTGAGATAAACATCTTTCATATCTTGAACTAAGTAAATCAAAACAAACCCAAGGCCGACCGGACAGAAACAGATGATTCATCAAGAACCAGGAACAGGACTCACTTCCTAGAATTTTTCTGAACGGTCGAAAGCATTTACAAACTTTTTTGGCAGGAAGTGAGGACTCATTGCGAAGGATTTATTTATTTTCATAGAATTATTTTCTTCCTGATGATTAAAATTAATAACATCCAACAAATTGTAACCGATGGTGTTAATCAGAATAACAACAGCTGATAAATTAAATAAGAGAGACGCGACATGTAATGTTCCATCCTGTCATCTTCCGCTTGTTCTGTGGTCGGGTCGCGGGGGCAACAGCCTCAAGCGGGCAGCCCAGGCCTCTCTCTCCCCGGCTGCATCCTCTAGCTCACCTGGAAGGATCCCAAGTCGTTCCCTGTCCAGCTGTGGGACATAGTCTCTCCAGCAGGTCCGGGATCTGCCCCTTGGTCTCCTCCCGGTGGGACGTGCCCGAAACACCTCGCCTGCGAGGTGCTCGGGGGCATCCTGACCAGATGCCCGAACCACCCCATCTGGCTCCTCTCGACCTGGAGGAGGAGCGGCTCGACAACAAGCTCCTCTCGGATGGCAGAGCGCCTCACCCGATCTCTGAGTGAGAGCCCAGCCACCCTGCGGAGGAAGCTCATTTTGGCCGCTTGTACCCGCGATCTCATTCTGTCCGTCACCACCCACACATGTAATGTTGACGTTTTAAAAAATTAGGATTTTTACACAAAATGATGTGTCATCATTATTTTCAATCACAAATTTAACAGGTTATATCATTTAAAATAAGTGATTTTATACAAAATCAGTCCCTGATGATTTTAATCATTCCAGTGTTGCCTGTTAATTATTAAAAAAAACAGACATTTAATTAAGGAGTTTTTAGATTTTAAATTTAGGATATTAAAATATGAGTGGTGGCATGGTGGCACAGTGAGTAGCATAGTGGGCTCACAGCAAAAAGGTTGAGGGCTTGAGTCACAGGTGGGGGCGAGGCTTGGAAAACTGTTTATCCTGTGTGGAGTTTGCATGTTCTCCCTGTGTATGCGCAGGTTTTCTCCGGGTACTCCGATTTCCTCCCACCTTTCAAAAACATGCATCTTAGCTTGATTGGCCACCACATGATTGCCCCTATGAATGATTGTATGTGTGTGGCCCCGCAACAGACTTGTGACCTGTTCGAGGTGTATCCTGCCCTTGCCTCAAATCAGCCGGGATGGGCTCCGGCACCCCCTGCAACCCCAAAAGGAATAGACGGTTAAGAAGGTGACTGACTGGTACTGAGTAAATATAAGTAATACCTTTCAAATCCCTTCAGTAGTTTGGAAGAATTTCAGTTCACAAAACGGTTGTAAGAAACCAGTTTTGGCTGCCACCTTCATGTCCTACACTCTGTGAACAAATACATTCAAAACCACCGAAAAGACTCACAAATAATTTAAAAAGACATGTTTTTTTTTTTCTAACTGGAAATAAATTCCATTTTTTTCATGTAACGGCATACTTTTAACCACTTTCCTCCAAACGGATCTCACTGAGGTCCTCAGATCTCTTGGGGCTGTACTTTTTGTGCCAGCTGCTCTGCGCCATTCTCGCCCCACCTCGGGCTCCCACAGCATTTAGCACCGAGTGGTTGTTGCTTGTGACAAAATGGAGAAGCAGAGGGAGGAATGAGCAGATTAAATAGATGGAGAGAGGAAATGAGAGCGAAAGTGGGCGAGCGAGAAGAGAGAAATAACATTGCATTAAGAGAGAGAAAGACAATGATTGGATAGAGGGGTGTTTGGTATCACCCCTCTCTCATTTGCATATTAAACTGCTTCTCATCGGGTCAGCCATTGTTGTTTGTGTTGCTTTCTCTGAGCTCGGCAAAACAAGGGCATCAGATAAGTCCTTCTGTGTTTTTTTTTTTTAAGCTTTCTGCAGGATTTTGTCGAATGTGTGCAGTTTTTTTTAACCAACCGCTTCAGTGTTTTATTTCACATTGACCGAGCTTTTGTCTTTGCCCCTGGACATTTCTGCATTAATGATACACACATGAATTAATCACACAGCACGGCAAACAGCGGCGTGCTCTACGATAATGCATGAGAAAGAGAGGCACCATTGGGCCGTTTCCACCACAGCTTGTTTTCTCTCCGCAGCGTCCATGATAATTAGAGGAACGGTGCTGATTTGTGCTGCAGACTCGCATCGCTGAGCAGCCACAAAATCAACTTCTGCCAGAAACTCATTTCTCCCCAAAGTAAAACGGAGAACATGGCTGCTGCCAGGTGGGGGAAGCCAAGCTGGTTCAATTCCTCATGTGGACTTAGTCACAAGCATCTAGTCAGCAGTGTGGATCTTAGAGAGAGGCCAAACTCACACAAATCAGTTTGAATGATGTATCTATATGAAATCAAAATCTTAATAATATTAATATCACTCGTGATTAATCGATCTTTTCATTTTTTATCATCGTGTGGATAAAAAAAAGCAGTGAAAGGCTATGTTTACTTTTGAATTGATACTATATCTTGCATTTGTCATTTTCTTCTGCCGCCAAGTCATGGATCAACTACAAGTTCTGTTACCATGGCAACAAATGCCAACAAGTAGGGTCTGGATGGGCTCAGCCCGAACAGGGGACATGGGCTGGTCTTCCAGTTGGCAATGGCATTGGGATCGGGTGAAGGAAGAGATGGGCTGCAGCCAACAATAGAGACCCTGGTGCTCAGACCCTCAACTGCATAGGCTAGTCCGTTATTGACCATTAAAAAAAATGTATTCGTTCAATAGTAATGTTTCTTCCGTTGTCTTCCGCTTATCCGGGGCTGGGTCGCGGGGGCAACAGCCTCAGAAAGAAAGCCCAGGCTTCTCTCACCCCAGCTGCATCCTTCAGCTCACCTGGAAGGATCCTGAGGTGTTCCCCGGCCAGCTGTGAGACATAGTCTCTCCAGCATGTCTGGGGTCTGCCTCTCGGTCTCCTCCCGGTGAGATGTGCCCAAAACACCTCACCAGCGAGGCGCTCGGGGGCATCCTGACCAGATGCCCGAACTACCCCGTCTGGCTTCTCTCGACCTGGAGGAAGAGCGGCTTGACACCGAGCTCCTACCGGATGACAGAGCTCCTCACCCGATCTCTGAGTGAGAGCCCAGCCACCCAGCGGAGGAGGCTCATTTTGGCCACTTGTATCCACGATCTCATTCTTTCGGTCACCACCCACAGCTGGTTACCATGGTGAGGGTAGGAACATAAATCCTGGTTACCATGGTGAGGGTAGGAACGTAGATCCTGGTTACCATGCTGAGGGTACGAACATAGATCCTGGTTACCATGATGAGGTTAGGAATGTAGATCCTGGTTACCATGGTGAGGGTGGAAACGTAGATCCTTGTTACCATGGTGAGGGTAGAGGGTAGAAACATAGATCCTGGTTACCATGGTGAGGGTAGGAACGTAGATCCTGGTTACCATGGTGAGGGTAGGAACGTAGATCCTGGTTACCATGGTGAGGGTAGGAACGTAGATCCTGGTTACCATGGTGAGGGTAGGAACGTAGATTCTGGTTACAATGTGAGGGTAGAAAAAGAAATCCAAAAGTCTTGCTTGAAAGTATAAAATACTCAAAAACTTAATCTTAAAAGGCATTCTATAGATTCTCATTCACTCCTCTAAACTGTAAATAAAATCCAACACCTTACCATGGTGAGGGTAGAGGGTAGAAACATAGATCCTGGTTACCATGGTGAGGGTAGGAACGTAGATCCTGGTTACCATGGTGAGGGTACAAACATAGATCCTGGTTACCATGGTGAGGGTAGGAACGTAGATCCTGGTTACCATGATGAGGTTAGGAATGGAGATCCTGGTTACCATGGTGAGGGTATGAACGTAGATCCTGGTTACCATGGTGAGGGTACGAACGTAGATCCTGGCTACCATGGTGAAGTTAGGAATGTAGATTCTGGTTACCATGGTGAAGTTAGGAATGTAGATTCTGGTTACCATGGTGAGGGTAGGAACGTAGATTCTGGTTACCATGGTGAGGGTAGCAACGTAGATCCTGGTTACCATGGTGAGGGTAGGAACGTAGATTCTGGTTACCATGGTGAGGGTAGGAACGTAGATTCTGGTTACCATGGTGAAGTTAGGAATGTAGATTCTGGTTACCATGGTGAGGGTAGGAACGTAGATTCTGGTTACCATGGTGAGGGTAGCAACGTCGATCCTGGTTACCATGGTGAGGGTAGGAACGTAGATTCTGGTTACCATGGTGAGGGTAGGAACGTAAATCCTGGTTACCATGGTGAGAGTAGGAACGTAGATCCTGGTTACCATGGTGAGGGTAGGAACCTAGATCCTGGTTGCCATGGTGAGGTTAGGAACGTACATCGACTTATAAACCCAGTAATGTATTGAAGTTAAATATCTTAAATGTTAGATGGATGAGGGTGACGGTATCGATACGCGTATCGGTTTTGAAAAATTAGTATCAAAGCAACTCGTATTAAAAGTGTTGAAGTTCGGTTTGACATTTATTTTGAAGAAACTCCTCGGTTCTTCGTCTCCTTTCTGAATCCTGCTGATAACGTTCCTTAAGACGTCTTTGTGACTCTACAAACAAACCGGCTCTGCTCAAAAAAGCAAACAGTAGAGTTTTACCCTCCATTAGGAGATGAAAAGACGGCAAAATTGGTTTTAACATCTGAATCAAGAGAAAGTTTTTCATTGATTAAAAAATTATGCTGCAAAAAATCTCTTCTAAAAGAAAAAAGGATCAAATTAGTTTAGAAATGTTGATTAAAAAAAAAAAAATCCTTTACCAGTCCAGTTAGATTGAGTTTAAAGGACTTTTTCATGGTTCTGATTAAGCTTTTGATGCCGTGCAGAGGAGAAATATTTAGAAAAATTCTTCTAAATGTCCCAAATAAATTTGGCAGCTGGTTTTAAAGCTGCAGTTCCCGCTGTGTGTGTGTGTATGTGTGTGTGACACAGTTTTATTTGTAAAGAGATAGCTTTAGACAAGCCGTCAGTCTTTTTCAGCTTGTAAGATTTTCACTTTCGTCTTACGATGAACAGAATGTAATTTTCATGACGTCTTTTTATGATTCTACAGTAATTCTTCCCAAAAAGGATGAACTCTGTTTGGCTCTCATCGTCCTGTTTGGTATCTAAAGGAAGTTCACCACATGTCTTCTTACCAGAAGAAGAAATATCAACTGGAATGTGTAGGAATTAAGTTCAAACTGATTGGTCTTTTTATTGAAAGGGAAAGTGTTTAAAACCGTGGTGAGAGCGGCCATGCTGATTGGTCTAGAGACAGTGTGGTGAGAGTGGCCATGCTGATTGGTCTAGAGACAGTGTGGTGAGAGCGGCCATGCTGATTGGTCTAGAGACAGTGTCACTGAGGAAAAGACAGGAAACAGAGATGGAGGTAGCAGAGATGAAGATGCTGAGGATCTCTCTGGGAGTGACCAGGATGGACAGGATCAGAGGAACAGCACATGTTAGAGGTTTTAAAGTCAGAGAGGGCAGACTGAGATGGTTTAGACATGTACAGAGGAGAGAGAGAGAGAGGACATCAGAAGAAGGATGCTGGGATTGGAACCACCAGGAAAGAGGCCTGGAGGAAGACCAAAGAGGAGGTTCATGGATACTGTTGTAATGTTGAAGGAGGGGGACCCAAATGCAGGACTTAAAACAAGGTTTATTAAACCAGGAATCAGCAAAGCTGTAATCAAAGAAGAAGGATCAAAAGGTTATCAAAAGTCAATCTCAGTTTCAAAGGAAGTCTGCTGGGTCGGGAATCAGCCAGGGCTGGAAGGCATGAAGACCCAACGAGGAATGCTGGAGAGGCTGCCTTTAAATAGGCAGCTGGGAGATTAGGTGCAGGTGACCCAATCAGGTGCAGGTGTTCCAATCAGCCAGAATTGGGGGAAAGGTGAGATGGTCCCTGGCTCCCTCTGGTGGTGGTTGAGGGAATCACAACAGATACAGTGAAGGAAGACATGAAGATAGTTGGTGTGATCGAAGAATATGCAGGAGATAGGGTTAGATGGAACAAACTGACTGATTTTTTTAGATGGAAGAAACTAACTGATTTTATCTGAAACTCTTCTGTCACACATCACACCTGATACTTTTCTCCACCCGTTCCCGCCTGCCTGCACACGCTTCTTCACCTCTTTTCCACACTCTCCATTGCTCTGGACTGTTGATCCTAGATACTTAAAATCTTCCACCTTCTTTATCTCTTTTCACTGTAACCTCACTTTTCCATTTGGATCCCTCTCATTCACACACATGTGCTCTGTTTTACTCTGACTAATCTTCATTCCTCTTCTTTCTTGTACAAACCTATTTTTGTCAGATTCTTCTTTTATTATTTCAGAATTAAAAGAATCAAACTTTGAATCAAACTTTTTTCTGAATCTAAGTTCACAGATGAATAAAACCTCTCTTTTTTCTCCCTTCTTTCTGCTTTATTAAATCTCTTCCTCTCATTTTCTTGCCCTGCACAGACAAACATTGCACATTTGTCTTCTTCACATTGCTAAGAGGCACGCCTTCAGCGTGGGGTTAGCAGGGCTGTGAAGACGAAGGAAGCTGTTAGCCTGAAACTTGTGGTTATTCACATGTTGAATTACTGAAAAAAAAAATGTTGAAACATGGTGTGAATGCGTCTCATGTTGCTCGGCTATCTCTTCATGCAGTGCAGTGTGTGCCGTGGCTGGGGTGTAAGTGACATTTCCTGCACCTGCAAACCGTCTGATGGCAGCGTTTGTGTCACAGGAAACCTGCTGGACTCTGAGACGCTTGCTGTGTCAGTGAGGTCCTCTCATCTCGTATAGCTGTCTTCTTTGTGCCAGCTGCTTTTTCTCTTAGTGTTTTACTAAAACTATGTAACATTTAAATGTTCCATTTTATTTGAAATTACACGTTAATATTGTCAAAGTTTTGACATGAAAGAGGACAATTGTGCAAATCTTTTTTTTTTTTTTTTGGAGTTTTTGATCATGTCTGAACATTATTTTATTTTATAAATACATTTGGAGCCTCATTTACTTCCACAAATTTGCCTTTACCTCACCGACAGCTGCTCCCATGCTGCTGAAGATCTGAACGGAACTGTTCTTCTACTACAATTTGATTTTAAAGGAACAATTAAATCAGAGTTTAATTTAACAATGATTACTGTCCGAATTTTCCGAAATAATTGACGGTAATTTTTAAAAACGACATTATTCGGGTTGCACAAAACTTCACATTTAAGTTGTTTTGTTTCTTCAAAATCATCCCTAAAGTGGTTTATATTTCATTTATGTATTTTTTATTGTTCGTAAGCTTTACTATTCGATTGCCAGGTTGTTCTTGGCCATAGATTTTGTTCTCAAAAGTACTCTTGAAATCTTTGACTTTGTTGACTTAACAAATTGGTAAAAAAAAAGCTGGACCTGTGGTTGGCTCACCTCCCTCGCCTGCATGGAGGAGGTAACGAGGGACAGAATGAAAGCAATGCTAAATCCCTCCCACCGTCTCCATGAATCTGTGGAGCATCTGAAGAGCAGCTTCAGTAACAGACTCCTGCAACCCCACTGCTCAAAGGAACGTTACAGAAAATTATTATTTCCAGACAAACCTTTAAACTTTCACTCACAAAAAATAGGAATCATGTTGATTGCAGCACTCAAATTTCCCTTCAGGATAAATAAAGTTTCCTCTATTCAATTTACAAGCTCCCATGTCCAGTATTGGGACATGTGAGTACATCAGAGGAACAGCACATGTTAGAGGTTTTGGGGATAAAGTTCGAGAGGCCAGACTGAGATGGTTTGGACATGTACAGAGGAGAGAGAGAGTACATCAGAAGAAGGATGCTGGATTTGGAACCACCAGGAAAGAGGACTAGAGGAAGACCAAAGAGGAGGTTCATGGATACAGTGAAGGAAGACATGAAGGTAGTTGGTGTGACTGAAGAAGATGCAGCAGATAGGGTTAGATGGAGGAAACTGACTTGCTGTGGCGACCCCTGAAGGGAGATGCCGGAAGAAGAAGTCCAGTATTGGGAAGTTCTAATTCCAGCAGGACAGCTCTTGTATTCATTTACCACAGCTTTCTGGGACAAATATATATTTTTTGACCCACATACAGTATATTTGACACCAACATTGCAGATGATTCTTTGTCTGTGTCTTTTGTTCTCGATCTAAAATGTTCGTAGGATGACTTGAACATATTTGAAAGGCTCACGGTGGAGTGTGTCCACAAAGAAAATGACACACTGGGAAAGACCGAATTGTGCGACCATCCGTTTTTCAGCTGTTACGTTGTCCATTTGGTCTCAACACAGCGGACGTCAGAAATCCCTCTGCGCCTCCGACGGAGCAACCGTCATTATTTCTCCCTTCCTCAAGAGCAAGGCCATTTTCTCTGGGGCTGAAAGGTGGCTTCTCACAGCAGAAATGTAATCAGGAAGGGAGCGGGGTGACGCCACTCCATCCCTCTCTCCACGGGGATGGAGACACAGTGTCCTCACAGCCCATCAAAAAAGCCTATGAGGACGTGGATCCAAACAGCGAGGTGACCGCATCCTTTCTTTTTTGGTCTCAGGTGGCCGACAGTGTGTGTAAAACGTAACTGAGCCGGTTTGAGAGACCCTGCTGCCATTCGTATTGGATGAATAAATTCACTCCCCTTTCTATCTAAATTCATTTCCTGTTTTTATGTCCATGCAGTGCGTTCATGACCCGCTGGAAAAGTCTCAGAATATATTTATCTGTCCGTATATTTAAATATAGATAAAGGTACACATAAATGGTGCATATGTGGGTCAAATCATAAGCCGTCCACCACAAAACACACAAAACCCTTTTACACATAAAACATCAGCACAAAATAAACCAAATAAAAGGCTGTTTTATAACTAAAAACTGTTTTTTAAAAGCTATTAAAAAACCTTGTGAAATGTGGCATTCAACATACACTGTGATGTATTTTTTTCTTTTGATTTTCAACCACAAACATCAGCTCCATCCAAAGTATTTCTAAAAATCAAGTGATAAATTTAAATTCTAACCACACGGGGCTCCTCTGGTCAAAGTTTTTCAGTCTATATAAACCTGTTTTTTTTTTTTACTTTTAGTTGCCTCCGGGTGTAGGATGATTGATATACATCATCTTCACCTATCTGTCAGCCATACTGCAAATTCAGTCTCCAAGATTTTGCACAGATTTTTTTTGGTCCATTCCAAACACCATAATAAGAGATGCACTGATTCCGATACCAGTACTGGGTATTGGGATGATACTGAACCACTGTACTGCTATTCATATTCGTACAGCCCATACGACTGTAACATTCATGTAATTTATTTGTTCATTTTCAATAGACTATTTATTACGTCTGGTCGTTTACGGCAATGAAGACATGCCCACAATAAATACCCAAGCACATAAATTTTCTTAAACAGTTCTCTGAGATTTTTCAATTCCATAAAAGTTGACTCTAAAATGTAATATCGTGGTGATTACTTCATTCTGAAGGGTAAATGACGGTAAGAGCCACCGTCAGGGGAGACGGTGGCTCAGTGGTTAGAGCGTTCGCTCGCAGACTGGAAGTCAACCGGAAGTTCGCGGGTTTGCCTCCCACTGAGTTCACATCTCGGGTCCTTGGAGAAAACACCTAACCCCCTGTTTCTCCCACCATTGGTGCCATCGTGGTAGCCTGCTGCCGTGTAGGGGTGCAGCACACAAATTTTCCTGGTGAGGGTTGAATAGAGTAAGTAGAAAAAAAAAAGGACTCTACTTCTCCAGCGCTTTTCTACCTGTGTCGGCTACCTGTGTCACATTCATACCTGATGGGGACGCTGCCATGCAAGGTACAAACCACCATCAGGAGCAATTGGGGGTTCAGTGTCTTGCTCAAGGGCACCTCGGCATGAACTCCTGGTTGGGGATCGAACTGGCAACCCTTCGGTTACAGGGCAGTTGCCCTACACACTGAGCCATGCTTCCCCCACCTTTGGGCCACCTCTGAAAGATGTTTCGGTTAAACATCCTCAACATTATACGGCTAAACACCAGCTGGTAACCATGGCAACAGAAGCACAAAACAAATGGTTCGTTATCACAACCGTAATAAAATAGAACAAAAACATAAATTTCTTTTTTTTTTATTATTTTACTCCTTTGCATTTCTTGCAATAAAAAATATCTTACAAACTACTTGCGAATGTTATACTTTTTAAACCAAATTTTATATCATCTTCTGGACAAAACCAAGCAGTTCCTAATCATCAAGCATTTGTCCCTTTCTTCTGCTGGTAAATTCCAGACCAGCTGAATGTCTTGTGGTAACCTGAATTTAGTTTTGAAAATAGGCAGACTGGCCATTTGGAATCATTTAATGCAGTGATCCCCAACCACTGGGCTGTGGACCAATACCGGTCCACGGGTTATGTGGTTAAGGGCCACACAGAAAGAATAAATAACTTCCATTATTTTTATTTAGTTTATCCAAACTTAATGATCTTTTATTTTGAAAAGTTGCCAGATTTTCTGCACAATTTCTGCACAACAATTACTCTAATTTGACGCATCATTCTGATAAATTTGAATCTTCAAACAAGCAAAATAGGTTAAAAAAAAAAAAAAACAGACATTTTTAAAAAGTTTCTTTGCTAAAGAGAGTTACACAGTTATGGAGCAAACTGGACGTTAGCAACACTCTGGATTTCAGCCCAAAATGGGACTGTCTGGTTACAGCAAAACAAGCTCAGGGCTCACACTGATTAAGTCTTACTTTGAGAAGCCGCACTAATATTTTAATGCTCTTTGTTTATGTGAGAACTTTTATTTTAAGGGTATGTTTTAATGTTACTACAGCAACCAGAGTGCGTTAGAAGAAAAGGAATGTAACTTATGTTACAAAGACGCTGCTCTAATAAATTTTATTTAAGTTCATTATTATTATTGATAAAATACCAAATATTAATGCTGTCTATTTACTTTTTCTGCTAATTTTTTTTGACCAATTCGTAAAAATATTTTCAGGCACGAAATCGGTCTGAGGCATAGGAAAGGTTGCGGACTAGGGATTTAATGTATATTTATTGGAGGGAAAATAAAAATAACATTAGTATGTGGTTGATTCTGATCTGATTTGAAGTTGAGCAGAGAATCATACCGTTTGTACATTATTGTTTTGATAAATGACCCGTTTGATTCGTCGTCAGTCTGACCTGTTATTGTGTCACAAATGAAAGAGCAGAAATATTCTGAGCGTTGACAGTCAATCTGCTCTCATTGTTTTCCTGGGTAAACATATATAGGTAGTGCTTTTCATGTGAGGTGATGTGCAGACGGCTCCACAGACTGACAGATACCTTGTTTGTAGGCAGAGTGTGCAGAGTGGCTTCAGAGAGATTACCCAAGCACACTGTGTGTGTAATGAAGCCCCGAGTCAATAAGACATGCAGGCTCAAGGCCAGAGGCCGAGCTTGCGCGTCAAACCTGCAACACTGGTGCGAGTCTCTGTATGTGTGCATGCTTGTTTCTGACCGACAGCCCTGGACCTCCTCAGCTTCCCACAAAGTAGCAGACGCTCTGTTGTGTGCCTCGTTAAAGGTGTGTCAACCTGACAACGTCAACGTGATCATGGGAAATGTGACACGTGTGTTCCGATAACTGGTTGGGATGGCCGCTGCTGGCAGCCGGCCTGACAACCTCTGCTGGGAAGCTGGCAGACTGACAGGAGGAGTGGAGCCGCTCGGTTGCAGAAGAATAAATTGCATTTACACGAGGTGAATGCCCGACACAGTCACACATTCAGATGGACGTATTTGTGCTGGTCACAAGGTGGATGGAGGTCGGGAAGGGAGAAGACAGTAAACCCATCTCATGCAGGTTTGTTTCCACCTTGTCTATTTAAAGACCCTCTGACAGAAGGATAAACATGAGGATGGATGGTGGAAGGCAAAGTTCAGAACAACACCCACAATCTACAGGTCAGCTGAAAACACAGTGAGCAGTCATGTTGGACTTGAGAAGACCATCCCTCGCTTCAAGAGTCCTTTTGACTGATCTCAATCTAAAGGAGGATTTACACATTTTTCTTTAACACAGCAGCAAGATCTCTTAAGTGGAAAAGTTCACGTGTGTCAGAGGTAATAATCGAGGACTTCTGGAGGAAGACAACCGAAGAGGGGCATCATCAGTCCATCTGGAGGAAGACCTTCTTACCCGCACTCATGACCGATGTCTTTGGGTGCTGAACCAAAGAACAAGAAGTCTCTTTTATAGAGCATGCATATGCTAAATCCCTGCGTGAACACCTGCTTCCAATTGAGTGTGTGGACTGTTGATAACTGTACAAACTCAGAAGCTGCCGTACACAAATCGCTCTGGTGGGGGAAAGACCTCACTTATGAACGGAACCTCACGTGAACTGACGACAGTGAAATGAAGCATTTGAAGCTGCGGAAAATGATTAGAAACTACAAATAAATGTCTGTCATAAACATTTAGTCACCTGCTGTGGGTGGTGACCGAAAGAATAAGATCACGGATACAAGCGGCCGAAATGAAATTCCTCCGCAGGGTGGCTGGGCTCTCACTCAGAGATCAAGTGAGGAGCTCTGCCATCCGGGAGGAGCTCGGTGTCGAGCCACTCCTCCTCCAGGTCGAGAGGAGCCAGATGGGGTGGTTCGGCCCCTACCGCCTCGCTGGTGAGGTGTTTCAGGCACGTCCCACCGGGAGGAGACCAAGAGGCAAAACCCCGGACCCGCTGCCGAGACTATGTCTCACAGCTGGCTGGGGAATGACTCGGGATTCTTCCGGGTGAGCTGGAGGATGCAGCTGGGGTGAGAGAAGCCTGGGCTGCCCGTCTGAGGTTGTTGCCCCCGTGACCTGGCTCGGATGAGCGGAAGACGACGAAACGGAATGGAATAAACATTTGGACCACATCAGATATCTATTAAGATATTTTCCTGTCATAAATCACCACATTTGAACTCCTTTTAACCACGTGCTGCCGTGCAACCGCTTTTATGCAATATTTTACATCCTAAACTTAAAGAAAACTAGTGATACAATATTAATGGTGGACGAGGATTTCCTGTGAGTAGCTAGTTTCTTTTCTCTAGCTTTTTTGATGTCGGACTATTTCTTTTTATTTCACTGACGAATTGGTGTGCGCCACTCAGAGAGCTACCGTAATGACCGCCTTCCAGTCCACTCTCTTGTGGCCTAAGGGATCTACTTTTGGCAAAATTAAACCTCCTTGTGATTGTGCATGAGTAATGAGAGGCGGCACCTGCTCATTGAATATTCATCAGGTCATTTGAATAATCCAGGTTTGGACTTTTAGACGGATGTTCGGGGCAGGATGGAGATCAAGTTGGCATACAATTGAGTTTTGTTGCATAAGTTACATAAAGCGAGTAATGGCAAATTTTATAAATCCTCACTTTGCATGACGTTAGCAAGGCACATAAGCCTAGCAATGCTTTCTCAGCTTAAGATCTATGCAGATCTTTATTAATGAAGAACCCTCTGAAATAAGAAGCTGAAAAAAGAAAGGTCTCATTCGGCTTATCCAAAATGATGCTCTTGTGATTTTTAAAATGACTTCTACCATTGGATTGTTGGGGGAAACTCCGTCAGCTTCTTCCTCTATTGTACTTCATCATAAAAACATTTGTTTCCGTCCATCTGATCCCGGTTTCTTGTTCTGCTGCTGCGGCTCCGCCTCACTGCTTGGTTGTTATGACGATGTTTGGTGAAGGAGCTTCTATCGATAGACTTCCTTGGGTTTGTTTGATGATCTAAACAGCTCCACATAATCTGCAGGCGCTTCGAACCTCTCAGCCTTTCATGCAGCTTTCTAGTCCAAAGCTTTTCAATTGCTTTTATAATTGAGTTTGTCTGCCGCCCTGTGATTGCTTTGGATCTGACTTTGCTATCAAACAAGGCAATTACTGCCGAATCGTATATTTTCACTGACAAAAAGAAAGTTTTTTTCTCTTCGAAATCACCATACAGACGATCCAAAATCTCCCTGTGAGACGTACATGTGTGTACCAGAACTACAGTAGTAAGAATAACTAGAAGACATCTATCAATAATTAATTAATATGGGTTAATATGTTAACAAACTTATAGTGGTTGATAATTAGAAGAGCCACATAGCCCGATTCAGACTTAATTACCAAGCCACTGTCTCTTCTGTGGGGCTTTAATGAATAATTAATTGAAAGACGCATGAATTATTTCTGCTTACCAAAGATAAACTGAAATACACGCCTGTGCTGTTTTGTATTTATTGACGATGTTTGATCGGGCGGAATGAGAGTCATAGGAATCAGCAGAAGCAGCTCGGAGAACTGGTGCAAAATGTGCAGAAATATGTACGAAATACGCACGACTGCATTACAGTCGGATATTCACTGGAACGCACACGCTCGTGCACACATTCATATATTTATGTGGCTTTGTTTGTTGCCAACGGCAACCATACTGTACGCACACCAAGATGGAAGTTCACAGTCAGTCACTTTCTTATCCTCTCGGCTTGCGGGGGGTGCCGGAGCCCATACCAGCCGATTCAAGGGGGGTGCAGGGTACACCCCGAACAGGTTGCCAGTCTGTCGCGGGGCCACACACATACAACCACACACACACTCATATCTACGGGCAATTTGGCTCCGGCCAATCAACCTCGCATGCATGTCTTTGGAGGATGGGAGGAAACCCATGCAGACACAGGGAGAACATGCAAACTCCACACAGAAAGAACAGTGTTCCAAGCCTCATCCCCACCTGGGACTTGAACCCACGACCTTCTTGCTGTGAGGCCACTGTGCTACCCACTGTGCCACCGTGCCGCCCTTAAGATGGAAGTTTGTCCGCAAAATGTAGAGGAGATATTAAGCAGCGGTGCTGACCATGCACCTGTGCTCCTGTAACACTTTTATATCTCCAAACCAGTTGCTCAGTACCAACTATAGATTAATTATTTGGTTTTGTTACGATTCTAGTAACAAAATCTAAAAACCCAGAGATTCCTCATCATGTACATTGTGTTTTTCCCACTTTTCTCACTGATCATTTTTTCTTCTTTTCCTCCTTAAATCTGACCTCAAACGAAACCATGTAACTGTATCATCATCATTTCCCCTCCGTCCTATTTTTCCCTCCTCTTTCTAATTCATTTTCATTGTGAATTGAAACCAGCTTGGTCCAAATGTCCATTTCCCTCCGGACTTGCAATTTATCTCAATTTCTTCTTCTGTGGCGTGTCCACTGGCCTCCAAACATGAACATCAGAGTGCCAGTTTCACTCCAGGGAGAAACGTTAAATCTTTTGATGTCTGCTGAGCATCCTTTGGAAATACGGACGAGTTGTAAATTCCCTTAATGCCGCACACAGCTTCATCCACAGCAGCAGGAAATTTAGCTCCCTGATAGTTGGAACGAGGACTAATCTACTGCCTTTTCAATCACTTTGAAAATTTCTCTTAACCAACACATAAACAGCCGTAAATCTATCCTCGAAGAAATAATCTTTCCTCATAGTCGGTTTTGTTTGGGATAAATAAATCCTCCTGCTCGCTCTTTTTTTTTTTGTGGTTATTGATAGTTTGGCCGCTATTTAGAGCAGAAGACAAACAGGACCTGAGCGTGCATACTGAAGATGTCACAGAAGAATAAACAACAGACAGGAGAAGGGTGGAAGTCAAAGGAAGTAAAGTAGGCGAAAGGAAAAGAGTGATGGGAGAAAAGGAGAGAAATCTGTATTGAGTAAGAGTCCTGTCTGCCTCGTCATGTCCTTGTGCAGGATTTATGAGCTCTAAAGATCAGGGACAGGTTTAAGGTGAACCAGTGAGGAGGGAGAACAGATGGGAAAATAAAGGAAAGGTGTTATGGCTTTTCTGTTTGGGGGTTTCTTAATGCGCCAAGATGGATCAAGTGGCAAAAAAACAGGACTTAAGACTGATTTATGATTATAAAAAGGTTATTTATGACAACATAAAATATCGTCACACCCAACTCTGATGAGCCAAATATTTTGCAACTTTCAGCTAAAATCAGTGCATTTTTGGAAAGAAGTTTCCAGTCGTGAACTAACACATGAATGCAGCAAGGTGGCAATGTGTCAGCAAGAAGAGGATGACCAGGTTGGGTCATTTCAGTCATGCTAAGCTAGGATTGAGCCATCATTACAAATGTCAGGAAGGGGTGGAGGCTACTTCCCTCATGTTTCTTTATCCGTTCCGTTGGTCATCTGCCGCTTGTTCCGGGGTCGGGTCACGTGGGCAACAGCCCCTAACGGGTAGCCAAGGCCTCTCTCACCCTGGCTGCATCCTCCAGCTCAGCCGGAAAGATCCCAAGTTGTTCCCCGGCCTCTCCAGCGACTCCGGGGTCTGCCCCTTGGTCTCCTCCTGGTGGGACGAGCCCGAAACATCTCGCCCGCGAGGCACTCGGGGGCATCCTGACCAGATGCCCGATCCACCCCATCTCGCTCCTCTCGACCTGGAGGAGGATCGGCTCGACACCAAGCTCCTCCCAGATGGCTGAGCTCCTCACCCGATCTTTGAGTGAGAGCCCAGCCACCCTGCGGAGGAAGCTCATTTCGGCCGCTTGTATCCGCGATCTCATTCTTTCGGTCACAACCCACAGCTGGTGACCATTGGTGAGGGTAGGACCATAGATCCTGGTTACCATGGTGAGGGTAGGAACGTAGATCCTGGTTACCATGGTGAGGGTAGGAACATAGATCCTGGTTACCATGGTGAGGGTAGGAACTTAGATCCTGGTTACCATGGTGAGGGTAGGAACGTAGATCGACTTGCAAATCGAGAGCTTTTCTTTTCGGCTCAGCTCTCTCTTTACCACGACGGACCGATGCAGCGTCCTAGTTATTGCTGATGCCGCACCGATCCGCCTGTCGATCTCCCGCTCCATGCTTCCCCCACTTGTGAACAAGACCCCGAGATACTTAAACTTCTTTTTAGTGATTTTTAGTGATTTTGAAAATCACTCCACACATTTTTGCAGGTTATTTGAACAGGCATGTAATGGTTTTGTTATATTTGAGACGGTGTGTAACTCTGTGGATTAGAAGCATGGAATGCAGCAGACAGGAAACAGTATGGCGCTGTGTGCTTGTCTAAACGAGGGATGCCTATAAGCGCATGCTTGTGACGGGAAATTTTGGTTTTATGATTTAGATTGAGATCCTAAAAAATAGAGAAAATGGCCAAAGAAAGTGATGGGGATCATGGGTGTGAGGTGAAGAGATTGTAACAAAACCAAGACAGTGCTGAAGGATTAAAGGTCAGGAATTTGATTAGAACCTGTACGACACAAAAAAGCAGAGCAACAATAATAAAAAAAATACCAAACAAAAGCAAAGGACAAGGAGAAAAAAAGCTAAAGGGGAAGAGGGCGCCCAAAAAGAGCAAGAGAAGATCAAGTTAGGAATGATGGAGAGCACAGGAAAGCTGGAGGAGGATGTGTGTGGTTGGAGAGAGGCCGTGTGGGTGGTGTAATCTGTCTGTGTCAGAGGGATGATGAAGGGGCCAGCAGGGAGAGCTCTGCAGTTCACCTTCTGGCCTCTGGAGGAAACACGCTGACCCTGGCCCTCCAACCCCCCACCACGCCTCTTGTCTATGGCACCACTTCACCTGCACAATTTATGGCTCGCAGGCTCGTGTCCAGGGTTGCACGATCTAAGGACACCACAGAGTCTGAGGGTACGAAGCCAAAAAGAAACTCCTGTTTGGAGAAGAGATTTCTGTTCCTCATTCTTAGTGTCAGTGCTGGGCGATACGGAAAAAGACGTATCACAACATGGATCATTTATATCACGATAACAATATTTATCAGATAGGCCACATTTTAAAACCTGTTTATTCTCTAACCTGATCCATCAGACTGTTTCTTTCTCTCTATAGAAACAGTCTGACCTCTCAGCATTGGGGTTCAAATGCTCCACGTAGGGTAGGAACTCTTAGGATTCAACCAATCCTGGTGCTGTTATGAATAGCTAACACTCAACGCCCCTGCAACGTTGTGGGCAGGTCGTAATCTGGTCGCATCAGATTTGTCGTTGTTCATGTTAATAAAAAATATGCTGAAGAATTTAAAGGAATTTTCATTCAGACACTTAGATTTTTCAATTACTTCCCAAATCCATGTACCAATTTTTTTCTTCAATTTTAATGGCAATAATGGCACTTCCTTCTGAATACGACTCTCTCAAGTTTGTTCTATAAATTATTATTGTCAGGATTCGTCGCTAACACAGACCGTATAGCTTGTTAAACCCCGTCCCTTAGCTACTGAGTAACAAACAGATGGATGTAGCAGAGCGGAAGTAGCTGTTACGTCTTTGGTTGGAAAAAATTGGAAATAAATTTGTGGAAAAGCTAGAAGCAAATTGAGTGCTGAAAGACATAAATATTTCTACTTAAAGTTCAATTTTCCGATGGAAAAAAAAAAAGTCAGAGTGAGACATCTGTACTTTTGAGGATAGTTTTTTTCTTCGTCTTCAGAGTGACTGGTCTTTCCAACATGGTCCATTTTTGACGTACCGGTATTTTCAGCCAGCAAACAAAAGGGCGAAATGTTTTCACAATCACTTGAATTTAAGGAAATATTTGGCTTTTTAAGTATGTTTTTTTTGCATTGATAATACTTTTTGGTAACCTGATTAATATGTTTGTTGGTTAATTTTATGAAAACCATGTGAACAGAGTTTCTTCTTTACTTTTGCTACTTGTTTAGCTTCATATTCTGATTATTCCGTTCGTTCCGTCATCTTCCGCTTGTTCCTGGGTCGGGTCGCGGGGGCAACAGCCTCAAGTGGGCAGCCCAGGCCTCTCTCTCCCCGGCTGCATCCTCTAGCTCACCTGGAAGGATCCCAAGTCGTTCCCCGGCCAGCTGTGAGACATAGTCTCTCCAGCCAGTCCGGGGTCTGCCCCTTGGTGTCCTGCCGGTGGGACGTGCCCGAAACACCTCGCCCACGAGGCGCTCGGGGGGCATCCAGACCAGATGCCCGAACCACCCCATCTGGCTCCTCTCGACCTGAAGGAGGAGCGATCTGATATTGTCTCTGTTTTCAAATCAAGCTGGAATATTGTAAATAAACAACACTAATAATACAAAGCTGGCTTCTTCTTTCGACATTTCCCTCCAGGGGGCGCCACAGCAAGTCAGTTTCTTCCATCTAACCCTATCTGCTGCATCCTCTTCGGTCACACCAACTATCTTCATGTCTTCCTTCACTGTATCCATGAACCTCCTCTTTGGTCTTCCTCTAGTCCTCTTTCCTGGTGGTTCCAAACCCAGCATGCTTCTTCTGATGTACTCTCTCTCTCTCCTCTGCACATGTCCAAACCATCTCAGTCTGGCCTCTCTGACTTTAAAACCTCTAACATGTGCTGTTCCTCTGATCCTGTCCATCCTGGTCACTCCCAGAGAGATCCTCAGCATCTTCGTCTCTGCTACCTCCATCTCTGTTTCCTGTCTTTTCCTCAGTGACACTGTCTCTAGACCAATCAGCATGGCCGCTCTCACCACACTGTCTCTAGACCAGTCAGCATGGCCGCTCTCACCACACTGTCTCTAGACCAATCAGCATGGCTGCTCTCACCACACTGTATCTAGACCAATTAGCATGGCCGCTCTCACCACACTGTATCAAGACCAATCAGCATGGCCGCTCTCACCACACTGTCTCTAGACCAATTAGCATGGCCGCTCTCACCACACTGTCTCTAGACCAATCAGCATGGCCGCTCTTACCACACTGTCTCTAGACCAATTAGCATGGCCGCTCTCATCACGATTTTGTACACTTTACCTTTCATTTTATCTGAAACTCTTCTATCACACATGATACATGGCTGGCTATCTTATTGAATTGAAAATACTTTATTGATCCTCGATCGTGATTGTGTTTGTAATTAGTTGGATTTTTATTGATCCGAAGGGGATCAATGAAGTAGGATTTATTTTCCATGAAACCAATCTACAATAGTGTAAAAACAATAGAAACAATTGAAATGGTTGGAGAAACTTATCTATCAAAATGTGTAATCACATCACCCTGCAAAACAGAAAGGTGTAAAGAAAAGAAAAAAGGGAAACCAAACGTGAGAGAATCAAGTGGGAATATTAAATAAGTAAAATTGCATTCTACATGCCGTCCTTATCTCCTGCAGGGTCAGGTCCTCAGACAGTACATAAAATATGAGCGTAACCACGGTGACTTCACCCATTAGTTTGTAGACGTGTGTCTCGGAGCCTCAGTGGAGGACACGTCCCATTCTCACAGAATGATTTACTCACATTTAGACCATATTTTTACTCACTCAGAAGACTTTATGTCCTTCAAAATATTACACATAATCCCATTAAAATACCGCTCCATCTTTTATTTAAATGACTAGTTCATTTGGTCCAAACACTCTGTTAAAATGGAATACATTTAAATGCTTCATGTTTTAGAACTAAATACCATAAAAGATTCTTCTACTGAGCAGTCGTTTATTATCTGATGTGCAAAGTTGTGCATCTGACTCAAGAAAGGAACAGTAATTAGTTACGTTACTAATTACTCATTTTGTAACTCAGTTAAAAGTAATTAGTGACAAACTAAAATAAATGTGATTTTCCGTTCTGTCATCTTCCGCTTGTTTCGGGGTCGGGTCGCGGGGGCAACAGCCTGAAGCGGGCAGCCCAGGCCTCTCTCCCCGGCTGCATCCTCTAGCTCACCCGGAAGGATCCCAAGTCGTTCCCCGGCCAGCTGTGAGACATAGTCTCTCCAGCGAGTCCGGGGTCTGCCCCTTGGTCTCCCCCCGGTGGGACTTGCCCGAAACACCTCGCCCGCGAGGCGCTCGGGGGGCATCCTGACCAGATGCCCGAACCACCCCATCTGGTTCCTCTCGAACCTGGAGGAGGCGCGGCTCGACATCGAGCTCCTCCCGGATGGCAGAGCGCCTCACGCGATCTCTGAGTGAGAGCCCAGCCACCCTCCGGAAGAAGCTCATTTGGGCCGCTTGTACCCGGGATCTCATTCTTTCGGTCACCACCCACAGCTGGTGACCATAGGTGAGGGTAGGAACATAGATCCTGGTTACCATGGTGAGGGTAGGAACGTAGATCCAAGGTTACCATGGTGAGGGTAGGAACATAGATCCTGGTTACCATGGTGAGGGTAGGAACGTAGATCCTGGTTACCATGGTGAGGGTAGGAACGTAGATCCTGGTTACCATGGTGAGGGTAGGAACATAGATCCTGGTTACCATGGTGAGGGTAGGAACGTAGATCCTGGTTACCATGGTGAAGGTAGGAACGTAGATCCTGGATACCATGGTGAGGGTAGGAAGGTAGATCATGGTTACCATGGTGAGGGTAGTAATGTAGATCCTGGTTACCATGGTGAGGGTAGGAACGTAGATCCTGGTTACCATGGTGAGGGTTGGAACATAGATCCTGGTTTCCATGGTGAGGGTAGGAACGTAGATCCTTGTTACCATGGTGAGGGTAGGAAGGTAGATCATGGTTACCATGGTGAGGGTAGGAACATAGATCCTGGTTACCATGGTGAGGGTAGGAACGTAGATCCTGGTTACCATGGTGAGGGTAGGAACATAGATCCTGGTTACCATGGTGAGGGTAGGAACGTAGATCCTGGTTACCATGGTGAAGGTAGGAACGTAGATCCTGGTTACCATGGTGAGGGTAGGAAGGTAGATCATAGTTACCATGGTGAGGGTAGTAATGTAGATCCTGGTTACCATGGTGAGGGTAGGAAGGTAGATCATGGTTACCATGGTGAGGGTAGTAATGTAGATCCTGGTTACCATGGTGAGGGTAGGAACGTAGATCCTGGTTACCATGGTGAGGGTTGGAACATAGATCCTGGTTTCCATGGTGAGGGTAGGAACGTAGATCCTGGTTACCATGGTGAGGGTTGGAACATAGATCCTGGTTTCCATGGTGAGGGTAGGAACGTAGATCCTTGTTACCATGGTGAGGGTAGGAAGGTAGATCATGGTTACCATGGTGAGGGTAGGAAGGTAGATCATGGTTACCATGGTGAGGGTAGGAACGTAGATCCTGGTTACCATGGTGAAGGTAGGAACGTAGATCCTGGTTACCATGGTGAGGGTAGGAAGGTAGATCATAGTTACCATGGTGAGGGTAGTAATGTAGATCCTGGTTACCATGGTGAGGGTAGGAACGTAGATCCTTGTTACCATGGTGAGGGTAGGAAGGTAGATCATGGTTACCATGGTGAGGGTAGGAAGGTAGATCATGGTTACCATGGTGAGGGTAGGAACGTAGATCCTGGTTACCATGGTGAGGGTAGGAACATAGATCCTGGTTACCATGGTGAGGGTAGGAACATAGATCCTGGTTACCATGGTGAGGGTAGGAACGTAGATCCTGGTTACCATGGTGAGGGTAGGAACGTAGATCCTGGTTACCATGGTGAGGGTAGGAACATAGATCCTGGTTACCATGGTGAGAGTAGGAACATAGATCCTGGTTACCATGGTGAGAGTAGGAACGTAAATCCTGGTTACCATGATGAGGGTAGGAACGTAGATCGACTTGTAAATCGAGAGCTTTGCTTTTTGGCTCAGCTCTCTCTTTACCACGACGGACCGATGCAGCGTCCTAGTGTGATTTTAAGATTTCAAAAATATTTGACAAAACTTTTTGCAATAAATTTTTTGCAAATGAATTTGCACATAAATTATTTGACGGGTGCATCATTCAGCTCAGCCTGGAGCATCCGGAGGTGTTCCCTGTCCAGCTGTGAGACATAGGCTCTCCAGTATCTCCGGGATCTTCCTCTGGATCTCCTCTCGGTGGGATGTACCCAAAACACCTCACCAGCGAGGCAAACATGTGTTCTTTGTCCATGTTTAAAAGAACAAACAGAACATTTTCCACCTTTTTGCACTACTGTGCTTTTTCAAAGATAATTTCTACTCTTGGTTTGTCATGTTTTTAGGCAGGAACGGTTCAGTGTGTTTGATGTGCAACGCACCTCTAATAACAACCCGAAAAGTCTGATGTTACCACACCCACTCCTACACAGACCACCCATCACTTTCCAGTCACACTACAGAAGATAAAGAACTCCAACTTTAAAGTCTGTGCTTCTGCTTTGCTGCCTCATGCTGAGGAAATCAATAGATGGAGCAATTTTTTGGACCTCACGGGTTGAGAAGCTCTTCACAAGCTGTTTCGCCCTGATTTCGGTGCCACCTTTTCCTTTTTCTCTTCTTGTTTGATTGTTTGATGAGCTCATGTGATCTATAGTAGCTCTATCCATGTCATTCTGAAACGTAAAACATGTTAATGTGTCATGAAGCGGTGTGCAGGTGGACCCGATTGCAGACAGAAACATGGTTTATTTTATACTGCGAAAAGAAAAACAAAGTTTCAGTGGCATGGCAAAAGGTTATTGTCAGAATGTGTTCATGGTCAGGCAACCAGGTAGACCTGGTTGGAAGGGATGGTCTGACCCGACTTGGAAGTCTGGGATGATTGCCCTTAAATAGATGGTAGGGTCTACAGATGTGTGGAATCAGGAATCAATCTCAGGCGACCCTAATCAGGGTGATGAGGAACATCGAGGGCTCCCTCTGGCAGCAGGAGAGGAGATCCTGACATAATGAAAACCAAAGCAAAGAAAAACAGGGTCAGGCGTTTATCAGCGTTTGTTTTGCCTAATAGAATAAAGTCTGAATGTGAACTGAAACCAGAGACATCATGAGGACATTCTGTGAAGCAATGGTTTCACTTTGGGCTTAAATAAGAACACATTTGGTGAAATGAAACAAACTCCAGAAAGCTTCAAGTATCTCCTCTGTTGGGATCTGTGTGACCGTTTGGAAGGAGTTGAAGATAAGTGTCTCTTCAGTCATCATCTGAGGTGCTTATACTTGATTATTTTTAAAGTAGGCAATCCTCTTTGCTCCACTGGAAGTCAGACCAGTTAAAGATTAGCACCTAAACGCTCTCAGAAGAGATTCCGAGCCGAATAAAAAGCAGCCAGGATGAGAGTTGGAAAGTTTCCAATCTCAAACCGTTGTCTTTGAAAAGAAGAGGTGGTGAAGCTCGGGGGCCTCATTTATCAAATGTAATTACACCCAAATCTGAGCGTATGCTCATTTTTACATTAACCGAGTCATTACTGATGTTGGAGAGTACGTTCCTACCCTCACCATGGTAACCAGGATCTACGTTCCTACCCTCACCATGGTAACCAGGATCTACGTTCCTACCCTCACCATGGTAACCAGGATCTACGTTCCTACCCTCACCATGGTAACCAGGATCTACGTTCCTACCATCACCATGGTAACCAGGATCTACGTTCCTACCCTCACCATGGTAACCAGGATCTATGTTCCTACCCTCACCATGGTAACCAGGATCTACGTTCCTACTCTCACCATGGTAACCAGGATCTACGTTCCTACCCTCACCATGGTAACAAGGATCTACGTTCCTACCATCACCATGGTAACCAAGATCTACGTTCCTACTCTCACTATGGTAACCAGGATCTACGTTCCTACTCTCACCATGGTAACCAGGATCTACGTTCCTACCATCACCATGGTAACCAGGATCTACGTTCCTACCCTCACTATGGTAACCAGGATCTATGTTCCTAATTCTAGAAAGTTAGGCGTTCCTAACTGCTGCGTAACTCTAAGCAAACCATAAGACTTGGAGAAAAGATGACCTGAAGTGAACCAAGGACAGTGAAATGAAGCCTTTTTTTTTTTTTAATCAGAAATTTATTTGAGCAGCTTTTTTCACTTTTGGCTGGACTCTGATTTAGACGTGGATGCTCTCAGAGAGGAAACACGACGCCTCTTGGCGATCTGTTCCTGGCGTTTCTCTTTAGCTTCCTTCTTCCTCTTGGCCAGGAGCTTAGCGTACTCAGATGCTTCCTCGTTGTTCTTCTGGGTGCGCTGCCTCTTTAGAGCGATACGACGCCGCTTGTGCTGCAAGACACGAGGAGTCACCAGTCTCTAGATCTTGGGAGCCTTGGTTCTAGGTTTCTTCCCTTCTTTAGTCGGGGGTCTTCACACAACGTATTGCCTCACATCATCCTCCTTAGACAAGTTGAAGAGCTTGTGGATCTTGCTGTGGCTCTCTTGGGACGGCGTGGGACAGTGCTGTCGGTCAGACCGGGAATGTCCTTCTCACCTTTCTTGACAATGACCAAGTTGAGAAGCAGTCCGCTTCTGGTAGGAAGCAGTGAGGAAACAATTAGAAAACACACAGAAATGTCTGCTAGTGTAGGACCAGGGGCGGATCCAGGATTTTCTAGGGCGGTAGGGTGAGCTTTTCAAAAGGGGGGCGGGTTCATTGACAAAGCCAGTACCCAGAACGTTTTCCTGCATTTTGGTGGCCTATTCGCTGGCCCTGCAAGGGGATATCTGGACTTGTCCCCTTTCCTTTCTTCTTCTTTATTTTTTAATTTTTTGTGGACCAAAAGGGGGACATGCGCCCTCCATGCCCCCCCCTGAATACGCCCCTGAGGACTACACCTGTGTGTCTGTGTGTGTGTAATCAATAAATAAGAAAAACAATAATAAATTGATAAGAGCTAAATACTGGATGGTTGAATTAATGGAAAGATCATTCTGTTTCTGGTTTACTCCATTTCAAGCATTTAGATTTGGGATTGATTTTTAGGTGTTTTTTTTTTTTTTTTATCTCCATAAAGTCCGGCGAGGCGTGCCAGAGACAAAGAGATCCCCACATAAATCTGACAACATTTAATGTGGCCCCATAAACAAAATGTGTTGGTAAATAAAAGGATTGCACTGCGGGGAGCTGAAATATGGCTGATTGTCAGAGATGCTAAGTGAAGGCAATCAGAGGGAATTGGCAGCGATGCAGAGGAAAAGGTGAGGGCTGAGTCGCAGGGATTATTGCACTAGAGTCGAGTCAAAGATCTCGTTTCTGCATGGAGATGAGGCGGGAATGAAGGTCGCTCCTCATCCATAACAGATGATTCATAGTCCGCCCTGACCTTTAATACCTGGACTTAACTCTGCCGCTATCTCTGCTCTCCATCTCCTCTGCAAGGAGAGTTCAAGTATACGCTGCCCCGCTGTGCACGCCATCCTAGTAAACATATAAACGCACGTGCATTGTGTTTGAGGAACTCATGCTCATTCCAAATGCACAAACGTCAAATGTCAAAAGTTCACTGCGGTACCTTCCTCACATCCAAACGTGACAAATAACTCCTTCCTCTGGTTGCTTTGTTCTAATCCCTTTAGTGGGCTCCGGGATGGAAATATAATTACATTTCTGTGCTGCAGTGCTTCGGATAAGACAGCCGCTCGCTGTGCTGAATGTCTAACTGAGTTGCAGAAACCTTCTCCTCTTTTTTCTTCTTCACTCTCACTCCTTCTCTCCGTTCAGGTATCGCCGTGGATAAGAGAGGCGTCGTCTACTTCGTTGATGGCACCACCATCCAGAAGATTAATGAGAGGGGGATGCTTTCCACTGTGATTGGTTCAAACGGTCTGATGTCGACTCAGCCGCTGAGCTGTGATGCTCACATGGATATCAGCCAGGTAAGCTGAGGAAACAGAGAATGAACCATAGAATGTTTTAGTCTGAATTGGGAAGAAAAAACTTTGGATCTGTAAGTGGTCCAGCATGGTGATAAAAATGAAATATGGATAAACAGTCGGGTTACATAAAAAAACAGAACATGTGTTTTAAAAACTAATTGTTTGACCAATCAAATTTTGTTCTGGGCCAACTTGTAGAAAATGTGCCTGTTTAGAATCAGTGTGGCATGAATTGACTTGTTGCTGAGCATTATGAAGCTGCAGGAGAAACAAAGTATGTATTTGCACATGGGGTAAAAAACAGTATAGTTTTTTCCATATTTAACAGCCCAACGCCACCAATTATTAGCCCAAAAGAGTAATCTGTAGAATCCATGCCCCCATAGTGTCACGATCCCCTCACCTTCCACCAGAGGGAGCCCTGGACCTTCCCTTATCATCCTGATTGAGACACCTGAGGGTGATTATTCTGATGCCACACACCTGTGGACTCTGCTGCCTATTTACGGGCAATCACCGTAGACCTCCACGTTGGTCATTGTCATCCTACCCGGCCAGATCCTCCTGGCTGCCTGACCAAGTTTACCTTTGGACTTTGAGACATTTCTTTGGATTAATCCTTTGCTTTTGCCTTACAGACGTCCCTTACTTCTGTTAATAAATCCGGTTTATGTCCTGCATTTGGGTCTTCCTCCTTCCACATCACAACAAATAGATGCAATTTAATTATTGTAGGAAAATTTAAAATATAAAAATGTAAATACATTATGACAAAATGTATTCCACACAGAAAAAAATACTAGCTTAAGCGTCGACTAGTTTTAGAAGATGATTGCCTGTGAGCGCTGATGATTAGATTTTGTTTATACTGTATATGTGAAATTCTGATCATGGCATCTTCACTGTGAAAAAATAACTTCCTTTTTAAATATAATTTGACAAAATCAAGGACATTTAATCATAACATTGTTTATCTGATGCTTAACTTCCATCCTTTTACAGACTGAGCATCATGTTTTTTATGGACATCTTTTCATTTACATTCGCCGAAAATAATCTACTTAAAAAATGCACTTGACAAACTTTTTCAACTGAATACATTTTGTCAGGAAAGAAAAATTATTCAATGTCAAATACGGCATACGTCAAACAAAACGCAACCAGTTTCTATATATTTTTTTACATTGACATTTGTCCCCTAAAAACAAATGTCAATGTAATCAGGCTGTTAAATTTGGTCTTGAATAATTGTAAGCGGTTTCATTACCATCCATTTGGTGGTTTGAGAGATATTAATTTGACAAGAATTTGTGACCTTGAACTTTGGTGGTATGACACTAAAAACCAAATCAGTTCATCTATAGATGGTACTGTTAACTGTGGGTAGTTTAATCATATTCCCTACAGATGATTGGAAAATATTTGCATAAGTGTTACGAAAGCCTGATCTAGCCCTATGTGGGCGGAGTCATAAATACTTTCTAAAACAAACGTAACACTTTTTTTTTAAATGAAGACCCATTTTAATTATCCGTTACGTTCCGTCGTCTTACACTCATCTGAGGCCGGGTGGCAGGGGCCACAGCCTCAGACGGGAAGCACAGGCTTCGCTCGCCCCGGCTGCATCCTCCAGCTCACCCGGGAGGATCCCGAGGTTTTCCCTGTCCAGCTGTGAGACATAGTCTTTCCAGCAGGTCCGGGGTCTGCCTCTTGGTCTCCTCCCGGTGGGACGTGCCCAAAACACCTCACCAGCGAGGCGCTTGGGAGGCATCCTGACCAGATGCCCGGACTACCCCATCTGGCTCCTCTTAAATTGAAGGAGGAGCAGCTCGACACCAAGCTCCTCCCGAATGGCAGAGCCCCTCACCTGATCTCTGAGTGAGAGCCCAGTCACCCTGCGGAGGAAGCTCATTTCAGCCGCTTGTATCCGCGATCTCATTCTAATGTCTTTTTAATTGTATTAGATTTTTTTAGGTGAAACTCTTTGTTTGTCAAGTTCACACTTTGTGTACGCCTAAAAAAAAGGTACACCTCCAACCCCCTTTGGGGTATTTGTTGTGCATGCCTGAAATATACAGCATTTTGTTTGCAGCTTTGATAAATGAGGGCCAATGTGTGGAATTAGAAGTTTCCTGCAGCTAATTACAGTCATTTATTTAAAATAGAGACGATGTGTTTGTTGTTTCTTCACAGTTAGCAATCATTTCGTCAATCCATGTCGCTTCCTGCAGAAACTCTTCTGCGACTCATTAAAGAGCTGCTTTGTATGAAAATCAGCTTGTGAGCCAGTTTCGATCAGGCGGCCGTCAGAGCGCCTCGCTAACTAATATCAGGCTTATTAAAGCAGAGGATGAATTATAAATGAGCTCCGTGGAGGGAAATCTGAAGCAGGTGGATTCCCCACAGAGATGTACTGTGTTTCTGTCCTTGTATTTATACGTTCCTCTCATCACATCGCCTGCTTTTGTCCTCCGTTTGGGTTGGTCTTCTCGCTGCGCTGTGACCTCAAGTATCGATAGGAACCCCCTCGAGCCCTGTGTCTAGATAAACATTAGAGCAGAAATGGTAAATGAGCTGAGTCCCTCTACTCTTTAATTTAAGGTTCACCTGAACTCTACGTGGCCGTTGTCTTTCTGTGAGGATGTACGAGGGTTGGGGTGCAGCATTTATAACCCCCAAAGAAGGATCGTAAACACAGGAAACCATCAGGAGTCATTGCGCTCATTCAGACGGAGAGGATTGGTCGGATGAACTAAAAACGCAGGAGTTCATTCTTTCATCATCCATCCATTCATCTACTCAAACATTCATTCATTTATTCATAGCCCACTTTGGAAATATGATTACTTGCCGTGTATTTCTGTCCAAATACCTCACCAATGTGTGGTGGCAAGCTGTTCCAATGTGCCAGGAGGAGATGTTTCTGTATTTCTATTCCTGAGGAACCAGTGGACGAGGCAGGTCTAACAAACCAGGACTCACTAGAAGCCCACTCATACCTCGTCCATATGTAGCCAAATTTTCACCAGGACTGTTTCCTTCCTACTCCGTCCCTCATGGAGCAAATGGGAATGGAGGTCCTTTGCAAAAGAAACTGGAAGCAGACGCTGTGCCCACGATGTTCCATCAGACTTTTTGAGTGTGGAGCCAGTCTAGCACTAACAAGGACAATCTGAGAACTGGTAGTGAAGCTTCTTTAAAAACTAAGACAAAAAAAGAGTAAGAGTTTAAAATAAATATCTGTTTACTGCAAAAAAAGAATCAGCCTAAATGAATAACTAGGACGCTGCATCGGTCCGTCGTGGTAAAGAGAGAGCTGAGCCGAAAAGCAAAGCTCTCGATTTACACGTCGATCTACGTTCCTACCCTCCCCATGATAACCAGCTGTGGGTGGTGACCGAAAGAATGAGATCGCGGGTACAAGCAGACGAAATGAGCTTCCTCCGCAGGGTGGCTGGGCTCTCACTCAGAGATCAGGTGAGGAGCTCTGCCATCCGGGAGGAGCTCGGTGTCGAGCCACTCCTCCTCCAGGTCGAGAGGAGCCAGATGGGGTGGTTCGGGAGGAGACCAAGGGGCAGACCCCAGAACTGCTGGAGAGACTATGTCTCACAGCTGGCCGAGGAACAACTTGGGATCCTTCCGGGTGAGCTAGAGGATGCAGCCGGTGAGAGAGAAGCCTGGGCTGACCGCTTGAGGCTGTTGCCCCCGCGACCCGACCCCGGAACAAGCGGAAGATGACGGAACGGAACGGATAAATGTATAATTTTGTCAGTGATCTACTGAACATAGACTGTATTAAAGCAGGTGCACACGTTGGTATTCCAAACTTTTAAATTTATCACCCCTTTTTCACACAACAATTAAATTAATCAATTATTTAATCCTGTACAGTCAACTTAAATCCTTCTCAGTAATCTGTTCGTTTGAGTTCGATGAATCACCACCCTCGAGCTTCCTTATGGTTCAAACATATGAGGGTAAGCTCCACCGAGTCGCCAGATTCTTCACTGTATCATTTTAATTCTAAGATATCAATCAGGACAATACCATTTCTTTTTCTTCTCCTTTCGGCATTTCCCTTCAGGGGGCGCCACAGCAAGTCAGTTTCTTCCATTTAACCCTATCTCCTGCATCCTCTTCGGTCACACCAACTATCTTCATGTCTTCCTTCACTGTATCCATGAACCTCCTCTTTGGTCTTCCTCTAGTCCTCTTTCCTGGTGGTTCCAAACCCAGCATCCTTCTTCTGATGTACTCTCTCTCTCTCCTCTGCACATGTCCAAACCATCTCAGTCTGACCTCTCTGACTTTAAAACCTCTAACATGTGCTGTTCCTCTGATCCTGTCCATCCTGGTCACTCCCAGAGAGATCCTCAGCATCTTCATCTCTGCTACAAACATCTCTGTTTCCTGTCTCTAGACCAATCAGCATGGCCGCTCTCACCACACTGTCTCTAGACCAATCAGCATGGCCGCTCTCACCACACTGTCTCTAGACCAATCAGCATGGCCGCTCTCACCACACTGTCTCTAGACCAATCAGCATGGCCGCTTTCACCACACTGTCTCTAGACCAATCAGCATGGCTGCTCTCACCACACTGTCTCTAGACCAATCAGCATGGCCGCTCTCACCACACTGTCTCTAGACCAATCAGCATGGCCGCTTTCACCACACTGTCTCTAGACCAATCAGCATGGCTGCTCTCACCACACTGTCTCTAGACCAATCAGCATGGCCGCTCTCACCACACTGTCTCTAGACCAATCAGCATGGCCGCTTTCACCACACTGTCTCTAGACCAATCAGCATGGCTGCTCTCACCACACTGTCTCTAGACCAATCAGCATGGCCAGTCTCTACTATTACCATCTTTACTATTCTCATTTTTATCAATGATTGTGTCCACGATCAAACACACTAGGTTACGGCTTCGAAAAATGTGTGTTTCCTGCACAAAGGATTTACTACCAACCCTAACATGCATCCTTCCGTCTTCCATCCATCTATTTGTGTTTTGTCCATGTATTAATCCATTCATCCATCCAACTAACCATGCTTATTTATCTGTTCAACCATCCATCCAGTCTCCATCACTCCATCCATCCAACCATCCACAGATAAATCGTTTTAATTAACTCTACTAAAACATTGTCGTTGCAAATATCGAAGCAATTAATCTGAGTCAAAAAATTCCAAACAATTTCATTTTTATATGAAGAGAATTTTCTAAAAATTTCTTTTCAGTAATAAAAAGTATGTTATGTAAATTTTATTTACTTTCATCTCCAAAAAGTTAATTTTTGTTCATTAAAGAGGTTTAAAAATAAAAATGAATGTAAATAAATGAAGTTTATTTTATTACCTCTTATTTAAATGACTTTTATAATGAGTCGTTATCTTCTGTAGTTCTGATTGGAGCCTTAATGAAAACAAATTTAAGCCCTTATGTTTAACATTTATAATTCAGAGGATTATAAGACCAGCTCTGCAGTTCTGACTGAAAACTTCTTGTACGTCTTCGGCCCACCCACGCAGAAATTTCACCCCTCAGACTGCCAACGTTCACATTGTCAGGGGACGCCAAACAATCTGGCCTTCTGGAGGAGACAAGAACCAGAACAAACTATTAAAACTTTTTATTTTAAAGTGGAGTCAATATTTCAAATGACACTACAATTTTATTTACACAGCTACTGGGTCAGGGTTACTCATTTGATTGTAACCCTAACCCATCCCTAACCCTAAACCCTAACCGTACCTTACCCTTAGTAGACTAGGGCCTTTTAGGGTTAGGGTTACACAGTACTCATTTGATTGTAACCCTACCCTTAACCCTACCCTAATCCTAACAAGCAAGCACAGGACCAAAGTGATGTCATTCTAACAATCTTTAACATAAATTTGAATTTTTACTTTTTGCAAAGTGTTACAAATTGCGTCGTCTTCCGCTTATCCGGAGCAACACCCTCAGACAGGAAGCCCAGGCTTCTCTCACCCCGGCTGCATCCTCCAGCTCAACTGGAAGGATCCCAAGTCGTTCCCCAGTCAGCTGGAGAGACATAGTCGTGCTTGAAACACTTCACCAGCGAGGTGCTCGGGGGACATCCTGACCAGATGCCTGAACCACCCCATCTGGCTGCTCTCGATCTGGAGTAGGAGCGGCTTAACACCGATCTCCTCCCGGATGGCAGAGCTCCTCACCCAATCTCTGAGTGAGAGCCCAGCAAATATGTTACAAAACTGTATTACTAGGTTTTTTTCCCTCTATTTTTTCCTCCCATACGCTCGGTTCTCCACTCAGTACCAACTATAGATGAACCCCTGAGTTCTCCACTTGGGTCATCTTAACTTTTTACAAGAGACTTTATGTCATCAGAGAAAAAGTTCATTATCATGAACCTCAGATATTTGATGTATGTCATCTTCAGCGGTGACCACGACGCGTGATGAATCGCTTTACCTCTCAGAATGGAATTTTCAGAGTGAATCCTCTTCTCCTTCTCATTTGACGGAGTCTATAATTGAACATGTCAGCAGCAATTTAACATGATCCACTTATTTACCAATCCATCGTGTGAGTCATCAATCACCTGATCCCGGTCACCCCCCAGCTCGTCTCTGCGGCAGCTTTGTTTATGTGTGTGTGTGAGATGGACATTGCTATGTGAAGCTATGTGTGTCCAGCTCTGACCCCCACCGTGTCGTGCTATTTGAGCAGGCGGCGATCACGGTTATTGGATGACATTTGAAGCGAGGCGGTGTGAGTCTTGAATAAACACGGGGAAGGTTTTCTGCCCGCCGCTGACCTTTGCATGAGCAGAGGAGGGGGTCAGGAGGCCTAATTCTATGTTATTAACAAGATGTTACTTGTATCACCTGAAACAATCTTGTCCGGGGCTCTCTATCAAACCCGATAGTCTGAAAAGGAATGACTGCTTGTCGCCCTCATAGGTACGTCTGGAATGGCCGACGGATCTGGCTGTGAACCCGTTGGACAACTCGCTCTACATCCTGGATAACAACATCGTCCTGCAGGTACAAAAAAAACAAACAAAGATGCACTGATAAAAATACCACTCTGTTCTGATGTCTGATGCACAGGTTGGTAATTAGGAAACGTCACGTTGTTCTCTGAAGTTAATAAATTGCTAGTTTGTTTCTTCTGAAAAGACAATAAGTCGATAGATGATCCGTCTGATCCACACACCTGTTTGACTGGTGATCTGTGGGATTAAAAAAAAGCTGAAAAATCCTCAAACGTGGTCAAAATGTTTACATTCTGTATTTAGATTCTATATTTTTTAGAAAGACGGGAAAACCTTTCAACTGAGCGACAGATAAAGTGGAAAACAAGCATTTTGAAATAAAAATTTGACATAAGAAAAGATAAAAAAAACACTTTCTAAAATTTTTTCCACTTGACGAAAAAAGAAAAAAACTAAAAAAAACATAAACCACGCAATTTTTTTTTTTTTTTTTAAAGGCAGAACATCTTTGTATAAAAGAAGATTAAATGTATTTTTATTAGACAAAAATAAGTTTCTGTCTTCTACGGCAAACCTAGCAACAAACCTAATCAGTTCATTTATAGTTGGCACTGAGTAACTGTGGACAGATTTATTTAAAAATACAAAAATGAACGAACAAAATGACCAAAAAAAAGTATAAACTTGCCTTTAAATAAAAACCCAATAAGAATATTTTAGATTTTCCAAAACAGGCAGAAAATTTAGGAATTATTTTAAGTTTTCAAATTTTTAAATAAGTTTAATTTTATGACAGAGCTTTTTTTATTATTAAAAAAAAGGACAAAACTAATTAATGTAGAGATTTTTTTTGTTTCATTTATTTTCTGAGAAAAAAAATCTTTTTAATTTTTTTTCTCAAGTTTTTAAGAAGGGCGATTATTTCTATAAAAAAAATACATGTGAATAAATACATATTTTTTAACACAAATTCTGATATTTTCTCTTTTTCAGGTGTCAGAGAGTCTGAAGGTGCGCATCGTGGCAGGACGTCCCATACACTGCCAGGTCCCAGGAATCGACCATCACCTGGTGACCCGGGCGGCGGTACGAGCCACTCTAGAAGCTGCAAAGGCCATCGCCGTTTCCCATCTGGGAACTCTGTTCATTGCTGAGACGGATGAGAGGAGAATAAACCGAGTCCAACAGGTGAACATAAAAATAACACAGCTGGTCAGTGAGATAGCTGCTGGTTTAAAACCCAGTGAGAGCAAAGATTAGCTCAGCTTTTACTGTGAGGAGTTTGTGGGATCTGATTGGCTAGTCTGGCTTCATCTCAGATGCTAAAAACAAGAATAAGTCTGAGCCGAAACCCTTCCTGTCCTACATCACAAACTGTAGTAATAATAATTAACAACTGTGGGCAGTTTCATTACAGTCCTGTCAGTGGTTTTGAAGATATCATGACTTTAATCTTAGGTTTCATGAACCTGAAAACAAAGCAATGCGAGTCTTCTTCTTCTCCTTTCGGCATTTCCCTTCAGGGGGCGCCACATCAAGTCAGTTTCTTCCATCTAACCTTATCTGCTGCATCCTCTTCAGTCACACCAACTATCTTCATGTCTTCCTTCACTGTTTCCATGAACCTCCTCTTTGGTCTTCCTCTAGTCCTCTTTCCTGGTGGTTACAAACCCAGCATCCTTCTTCTGATGTACTCTCTCTCCTCTGCACATGTCCAAACCATCTCAGTCTGACCTCTCTGACTTTAAAACCTCTAACATGTGCTGTTCCTCTGATCCTGTCCATCCTGGTCACTCCCAGAGAGATCCTCAGCGTCTTCATCTCTGATACCTCCATCTCTGTTTCCTGTCTTTTTCTCAGTGGCACTGTCTCTAGACCAATCAGCATGGCCGCTCTCACCACGGTTTTGTACACTTTCCCTTTCATTTTATTTGAAACTCTTCTATCACACCTAATACTTTTCTCCATCCGTTCCAGCCTGCCTGCACACGCTTCTCCACCTCTTTCCCACACTCTCCATTGCTCTGGACTGTTGATCCTAGATACTTAAAATCTTCCACCTTCTTTATCTCTTCTTCCTGTAACCTCACTTTTCCATTTGGATCCCTCTCATTCACACACATGTACTCTGTCTTACTCTGACTAAGCAATGTGAGTGCATGAAGAAATTTTCTGTCTGGAAGTAAGATATCGTCCACAAACCAAAACAAGAAAAAAGGCTGATGCCAAATCTGACAACCATCTCTAATACGTGTGTACATGGGTACACAGGACAGGCTGACAGACGAGGTTAGACAGGAATCTCCATGGACAATGATGTTTGCAGATGACATTGTGATCTGTAGTGAGAGGAGGGAAGAGGTGGAGGAAAATCTGGAGAGGTGGAGGTTTGCACTAGAAAGAAGAGGAATGAAGATTAGTCAGAGTAAGACAGAGTACATGTGTGTGAATGAGAGGGATCCAAATGGAAAAATGAGGTTACAGGGAGATGAGATAAAGAAGGTGGAAGATTTTAAGTATCTAGGATCAACAGTCCAGAGCAATGGAGAGTGTGGAAAAGAGGTGAAGAAGCGTGTTCAGGCAGGCTGGAACGGGTGGAGAAAAGTATCAGGTGTGATGTGTGATAGAAGAGTTTCAGATAAAATGAAAGGGCAGGTGTACAAAACTGTGGTGAGAACAGCCATGCTGATTGGTCTAGAGACAGTGTGGTGAGAGTGGCCATGCTGATTGGTCTAGAGACAGTGTGGTGAGAGCGGCCATGCTGATTGGTCTAGAGACAGTGTCACTGATTCAAAGACAGGAAACAGAGATGTTTGTAGCAAAGATGAAGATGCTGAGGATCTCTCTGGGAGTGACCAGGATGGACAGGATCAGAGGAACAGCACATGTTAGAGGTTTTAAAGTCAGAGAGGCCAGACTGAGATGGTTTGGACATGTGCAGAGGAGAGAGAGAGAGTACATCAGAAGAAGGATGCTGGGTTTGGAACCACCAGGAAAGAGGACTAGAGGAAGACCAAAGAGGAGGTTCATGGATACAGTGAAGGAAGACATGAAGATAGTTGGTGTGACCAAAGAGGATGCAGGAGATAGGATTAGATGGAAGAAACTGACTTGCTGTGGCGCCCCCTGAAGTGGAATGCCAAAAGAAGAAGACAAGATAAGAATTAATACCTGATGAAAACACAATACCACCTCTTTAAAGAGTGTTTGAAACAAGCTGTGACTCCCTGTTTGGGTTCACTCATCGTGATCCGGTTCGATTAAATCTTTAAAACTTGTTTTCATGTCTCCTTTCAGCCGAGCGGACCTGTACACGTCTCCTCTACCGAATGAGGATTTTACTTTCCTGTTCAGTGGAATAAAAGTGTCACTCGGTCTCCGACTTGTGCTCGCCGCTGAGCGAGTGTTTCACCTTTTTAAATGTCGACAGATGGATTATTTTTGCTCTAGTTTGACTTTTACCTCCTGTTGCTGAGAGGCTTGATAAATACGGGTCTCCAAATGACAAATTCAGTCAAAAAGGCGATCTTTTCATTGCCCTATCCGATATAGCTGGCCAGGCTCCATCAAAACAGGCATCTGAGGCATTTTATGTTCCTGTCTGCCTTCACATGGACCCAGCGTGGTGCTGGAGGCCACAAAGGAACTATTGATTGAGTCCAGCAGGCAGTATTTTGGAGGTGTTGGTGCCAAAACGCTGCAGTCCTGCTGCTAGCTATTGGATGAAAATATTTTCTAAAACGGGAAAAAACCGTCTTTCTTGTTCTTTTGTTCTTTTCGTTTTGTTGGGTTTTGATGTGTTTTATTGTGAAATTGGCCTCGCAGTGCGGCATCTGTTATGCAAAGAGGTCGATAACAGAGGGTAAATAAAAGTCAGAAGGTCTGATGGTTCGCCGGCAACATCTCTGAAGTTCTTCCAACAGAAAGAAAATCTCAGAAAAAAAGTTTCAACACATTTTTTTTTGGATAAAAAGGTTATAAATACTTTATTCAAGTTAGCAAAGTTAGTGCATCCTTTTTATGGATTTATATAAAAAACGGTACATCTTATTGAGACTGAGCTTGTGCGCTAAAACACGTCCTACATAGGTTAGACCAGGGGTGGGCAAACTTTTTAGTTCATGAGTTACATTGGGTTCTAACATTTGACCAAGCGGCCAGAACAGGAGCAGATGGATGGCATGCTTTGGTAAACAAGTGCGCTAAATATGGAAAGCCATTGGGGCCGCTACACGCACATAATCTAGCGCACTAACGTTAAAATCAAGCGCCCTAAAATCAAGGACACGCTAAGATACTAAGTGCATCTTATCATAGCTCGACTTTCCAGAGTTTTCTAGCTTGTAAGAGTGATGTCCGGGCCTTGTATGTGTGTGTTTGTGTGTGTGTGTGTGTGTGTGTGTGTGTGTGTGTGTGTGTGTGTGTGTGTGTGTGTGTGTGTGTGTGTGTGTGTGTGTGTGTGTCTTTCTAGATTGATTTAGCCCGTTTTTCTGTGGATTTCTGGTACACTCAGACAAAACAACCAATGAGCAGATGTCTAAAGTATGACACATTTGACGTAGCCAGGACAGACTTCGCACACACCCCCTCCCTCCTCACCACCCGCCCGCCCTCCTCACCCGCCTCCACTCCGGCCTTACGCCCTCACAAACTCGCTTTCAACGTCCGATATACAGGCTGGTTCGCTGCTCTGCGTCTTTCTTATTTTCCTGCTTGAAACACGGTTTTTGTAGCTACACGCGGGTTTACGCCTGCCTTCCCCCTCCCGCTCAGAGATGGGCGGAGGAATAGCGGCTCAGTGAAAGCAGAGGGCGGAGCTTGTACTTTCTCAGGACGGGCGGGGGGATGAGCGATACCCGGCCTTTCATAGTTCGGGGTCTGTGACTGCGCTCCATCAAATCAATATATTTTCATAACTATCGTGTAATGCATGTTGCAAACCCCACATTTTGCGTGTGTATGTGCAGAGGATACAATGTGAAAAGAGATATTTTGCATGAGATGGGCTCTTTAATGGGAGCAGTGTTGTTGTATCTTTGGTGCCATCTAGTGACGAAACATCAGAATTACAGAAAAATAAAACATTAATATGGTTTATTTATTTAATTTTTTTCGGGCCGGATTAAAACATTTAACGGGCCGCATGTGGCCCGCAGGTCGCAGTTTGCCCATGCCTGGGTTAGACTGTGGTTACGACATTGAGAAAAATCCTCAGCCAGAACAACCTTCCATCCGAATACTGGGCGAAAAGAGCTCGCAAAATACTCAACATAACAGCATGCATGACACAGTGTAAGTCTCATTTGAGGCTGAAAATAAAGTGTAAAGCGCACCAAGTTAGCGAAACGATATTTTTCATGAATGTTTTGAGATACATGACATATAAAATTGTTATTTGCGGTACTCATAAACAGCACAGCATTCCCTTTTGGGACCAAGTGAGTAAAAGTAAAGCTGACGTTCCATAATTTTAAAAAAAATTCAATCAAATGTTCATAAAAATGTTTTTCAAAAATTTAATTTAAATTTATTTTCAACAAATAAAAGATACAGGCCAGATTGGGTGTAGCGAGGGGAAACCAACGCTTGAAGGGGAAGTGCGGTCTATTATGCTTTTTAAGATCGATTCTTCTTCTTTCGGCATTCTCCTTCAGGGGGCACCACAACAAGTCAGTATCTTCCATCTAACCCTATCTCCTGCATCCTCTTCAGTCACACCAACTATCTTCATGTCTTCCTACACTGTATCCATGAACCTCCTCTTTGGTCTTCCTCTAGTCCTCTTTCCTGGTGGTTCTAAACCCAGCATCCTTCTTCTGATGTACCCTCTCTCTCTCCTCTGCACATGTCCAAACCATCTCAGCCTGGCCTCTCTGACTTTAAAACCTCTAACGTGTGCTGTTCTTTTTAAGCTTTATAAATTCACAAACATAATGTTGGTAACTCATCAGAAAACTTTAGATTTAATAAAGGATTTGAGACTTTTGGATTCAACATTGGAATGAAAAGCAAGCTGACTTATTGACAAATCACAGCTGCATTTTTTTTAATGAAGTGTTTTATTGAAACACATCATAAATCTTATCCCTTTCCAGCCCTTTGAGCAAATTTTAGAGCCATCTGTGGCCCACATAGACCTCAAGCATTTATTATTAACACAGTTTGTGATTTAGTTTAGGTGCCTTGGTATCGACTTATTCTCCTTAATGGACATTTTAGAGGAAGCATTGAAGGCTCATGTGGATGTTAGGGTTGCTAGTTCGCTTCTCATAAACACAATAAACAAGATGTCATTTAGATTAATTGGATAGATGAAAATATGGAAAACTTTAAGCTGAAATATGTTCTTTCTTTCAGTAACTCTGTGATTTAAAGCATCACCGAGAGAAACGTTTACAATATTACTTGTTACTATTTCATACAAATTTAAATAATATGATACTGGAAAAAAACGCTAAAAAATTTAACAGTAAAAAAGATTATGGTGATATTCTATTGAAATTATGCGATATTCTTATTTTCTATGCATGAGTTCAAAATGTGACTGAAAATTATTGTTTGCATGAATTTGCATAAAAATTGTTACACTCTTTGCAACTTCTTTTTCATTTGGCATTCCCCTTCAGGGGGCACCACAGCAAGTCAGTTTCTTCCATCTAACCCTATCTGCTGCATCCTCTTCAGTCACACCAACTATCTTCATGTCTTCCTTCACTGTATCCATGAACCTCCTCTTTGGTCTTCCTCTAGTCCTCTTTCCTGGTGGTTCCAAACCCAGCATCCTTCTTCTGATGTACTCTCTCTCTCTCCTCTGCACATGTCCAAACCATCTCAGTCTGGTCTCTCTGACTTTAAAACCTCTAACATGTGCTGTTCCTCTGATCCTGTTCATCCTGGTCACTCCCAGAGAGATCCTCAGCATCTTCATCTCTGCTACCTCCATCTCTGCTTCCTGTCTTTTCTTCAGTGACACTGTCTCTTGACCAATCAGCATGGCCGCTCTCACCACGGTTTTATACACTTTTCCTTTCATTTTAGCTGAAACTCTTCTGTCACACATCACACCTGATACTTTTCTCCACCCGTTCCAGCCTGCTTGAACATGCTTCTTCACCTCTTTTCCACACTCTCCATTGCTCTGGACTGTTGATCCTAGATACTTAAAATCTTCCACCTTCTTTATCTCTTCTCCCTGTAACCTCACTTTTCCATTTGGATCCCTCTCATTCACACACATGTACTATGTTTTACTCTGACTAATCTTCATTCCTCTTCTTTCTTGTGCAAACCTTGTTTTATCAGTTTTTAAAACCCTGTTCATGTTTAAAAGATGGTTGGCTAAGAATATTTGGATGTGGGATCGAATCGTCTTGGAAAACAGACCAAACTAATGTGTCCATCTGTGTTACTATGTAACCTACAGGTCTTTAAAAAGTCAAAGGAGAGCATTAAGCATCCAGTGTCTTCACCTAGGGTCACTATAACTCAGGGTTACAGTGACTTCAGGCCGGTAAAGAAGTCACAAAGGGGTCAAAAACTTTGTAGATATCAGCAAAGTGCCCTTAAAAAGTTTTGGAAAGAAATAGAAGGAGAAGAAATATCTTAAACACAAAGTTTATGTATTCACTTCAGATGAACTCGGTCCTTATCTGATAGCCTTAAGAAATTGTTAAAACTCGAGCAAAGACCTGACACGGGTCCCAGGAGAAGCAGCCGACTTTCAGCCTACTCATCAGAGATGGCCTCCATGGAATGATGACTGCTGAGGAGTCTGGCTTGGAGAAGGAAAATGGAAAGAAAAGGCTGAGTTGTGCTAAATGGTAGAAGAATGGCTCTGATTCAGAGCGACTAGGATGATAAATCTAACTCAGAATACAACTTTATTAAAGTGATAGAAGAAAAAATGGAGAAAAAAGGATTTTTGATTTGTCCTTTAAGAAGACAGGAAGATGTTCTTATTAAAGAAACTTTAATAAAACTGGTCAGAGATGAAAAGACCTGCGGTGGTTTCAGGTGCCTGATGATGATAGTGCAAAATGTGGGATTTTTTTTTTGGTCCCACGTGTGTGTGTGCACGGCACTTTAAATAATTTAGAAATAATTTTGAACACATTTCAACAAGGTTATGTCTGATTTTGTTTTAAGGTATTTTTATTATCAAGTAAAACAGAGTAAAATCAATTACCGTAATTTCACGACCATTAGGCGCACCGTACAAAAAGGCGCAGTCTCAATCACACACCGGCTCACAACAACACACACGCAAACATGCTAATGTGGGTATTAAAAAATAGATCGGGATCAAAACTGAGTTTGGTTGTACTTTATTTAAGTAGTAACGATACTAAACAAGCACATTACCGGTAATAGTCTTTATTCAAATCCGTCAAAGTCCTCATCCTCTGTTTTGGAATCGAACAGCTGCGCAAAATCCAACAGAGCAGGTCCACTTCGCTCCTCGCTGTCAAAGTCACTGTCTGTACTGTGTGGCTCCTCAGAAAGGATACCAGCTTTTGAGAAAGCTCGGATAACAGTATCAGCAGACACGTTAGTCCAAGCATCTACAATCCATTGGCAAACTGTAGCGTAACTCGCCCGGCGCTGCCTTCCACCCTTCGTGAAACTGTGGTCTCCTTCGGTCATCCATCGCTCCCACGCCGCTCACACTTCACTCTTTAACGTTCTCATGCCTTTTTTTTTAGGTCCGCCTTTTCTCACACACAAGGCGCACCGCACGAAAGGGCGCAACGCTCATTCCGTTCCGTCATCTTCCGCTTGTTCCGGGGTCGGGTCGCGGGGGTAACAGCCTCAAACGGGTAGCCCAGGCCTCTCTCTCCCCGGCTGCATCTTCCAGCTCACCCGGAAGAAACCCAAGTCGTTCCCCGGCCAGCTGTGAGACATAGTCTCTCCAGCGGGTCCGGGGTCTGCCCCTTGGTCTCCTCCTGGTGGGACGTGCCCAAAACACCCTGCCTGCGAGGCGCTCGGGCGAACCACCCCACCTGGCTCCTCTCGACCTGGAGGAGGAGCGGCTCGACACCGAGCTCCTCCCGGATGGCAGAGCTCCTCACCCGATCTCTGAGTGAGAGCCCAGCCACCCTGCGGAGGAAGCTCATTTCGGCCGCTTGTACCCGCGATCTCATGAGCGGACGCATCGCTCATTTTGAAGAAAATCTAAGACTTTTATATGCGCCTTGTAGCCGTGAAATTACGGTATATACGAGTACATGTTAGTTTTTGATGATTAATTTTTCCCCCTACCACCGCACCACCTCCACAACTCTGAAAAAAAAAGGAGAAATAAGAAGGGGGGAGTAGGCAAAGGTGTCGGGTGGCTACTCTTGCACCACAGTACCTGATTTGTTAAAAAAAAAAAATTAAAAATAGGTGCCATAGCTTGTAGAATTTACTTTCTGCTTCTGGGTGGAGACGGTGGCTGCGTGGTTAGCGCGTTCGCCCGCGGCCCGGAAGGTCGCGGGTTCGCGTCCCACGGAGAGCTCGTCTAGGGTCCTTGGAGAAGACACCTAACCCCCACTTCTCCCACCATTGGCGCCGTTGAAGGGCAGCCTGCTGCGGTGTAAGGAGTGCAGCAAACAAATTTCCCCGGTGAGGGATGAATAGAGTAATTCAAAATAAAACAAATAAAAAAAATGAACAGTAAATCTAATTTTTTCAGGTCCATAAACGACATGAGGTCTTGAATCTACTATCCATGTAATGGGGTGCCGTTTTTTTCCATTTAAAATTGCTCTTCAAGCAATTAAGAGGGAAAAAGATAATGTTATGTCGGATTTTAAATGTTGTGGAAAAAAAAAGGTGAAATATTTTCTCATCTCTGAAATTTTGCCTTTAACGTTGCAGGTGTCGACTAACGGTGAAATCTCCATCATCTCTGGAGCTCCAACGGACTGTGATTGTAAGATCGACCCAAACTGTGACTGCTTCTCTGGTGGGTCATCACACTTGTACACACACACATTCACACATACACACAGTCATATACACATTCATTCTAGGGGTGTAACCACAAAAAAATTGTTTGGTACGTACATCGGTTTCAATTCATTTTCAGTTCGGAACAAAATAATATTCGATTATAATTAATTTTCTCAAGCACTTCGACTGAAGGTCGTTTTAGATTCTGTATTGTAAACTCAGGGGGTGATGAATTCAATAGTTCGAGCATTCGAACAACAATTTCAATCGTTGAATTATTCAAATTGAAGGTTTCAAATGTGCGAAGTATTCTGGAGTCATTTCAAACAAATTTGTTTGAATTTGTGACTACGCAGGTGGAAAGGCATTTTATAAGTGGAGTCCATTTACCATCTCCATTTCACTGCACGTTTAGATGTTGTAATCCTCAGTGAAACATCTAAACACTAACCATCCAAATGGTTGTGCAATGGGCATTAGCCCAGATCATCACAGGGGTTATGTCAGGAAGGGCATCCAACGTAAAACTACGCCAAATATTAATATGCAAGTCAGTTGTTTAAGGAATATCATACCGGATCGGTCGTGGCCCGAGTTAACAACGACCGCCATCAGTACTGTTGATCAACAGGGTGCTGGTGGAAATTGGATATTGTAAACTCAGGGGGTCAAAATCAAACACCCATTGGACGGAAATTCAATGTCAGGTCAAATTCAGATTGCAAACTGTATTAAATAGCAAATCAAACATGTTAACTTGCATTTATTTGCTTTAACTGGGTGAATTTTTGATCCCTCAGCGAGGAAATTTGTGTGCTGCATTACACCGCAGCAGGCTGCCACGATGGCGCCAATGGTGGGAGAAACAGGGGTTTGGGTGTCTCCTCCAAGGACCCTAGACATGAACTCAATGGGAATCGAACCCACAAACTTCCGGAATGTGGGCGAACGCTCTACCACTGAGCCACCGCCTCCCTCCCTGAATTTTCAGGATATTACCACAACTGGAAGACGTGATTAAATTTTCAGGTTGATATGAGTCACCGTTTGGGTTTCAGGAGTGTTTTAAAAGGTCCTGCTGAGACTTTTTAGGTTTTCAGGTTTTTCTGTTTTGTTTTTATTTTTGTTGTTTTTTTTTTTTGCTAACTTTAGCCTTTTCAGTTTTTTTGTTGTTTTTTTTTTTAGCTTTTTATCTAAATTTCCCTTTTTTCAATATTTTTAAGCTTCCTTTGCTTTCTCACTAACTTTTGCTTTTCTTGCTTTAACACTACGTACGGTAGATAACAGCGTTTTTATTTTGTGCAGATGTGAGTTCACAATGAGCTGATTGGTTAGTTCAAGTAACAATAGGTGAATGTCTTCATGTGATTGGTTGTCGATCTCTCTATGCGGCCTTAAGACCGGCTGGAGATCTGGTCAGGTTGCTAATCTGCACACATTGGCTAGCAGGCAGAAAAAAGGCCGGCCTTTCTCTCAGAGTGATTTTCTAATTGTTATTGAGTATAACAATTACTTTGCGTGGGTGTTTACTCATAGCAGGTGTGTGACAGCCTGCATCATGCCAGAAAAATACTCTGTGTGTGTGAAATGCGTTTTGCGTTCACATTGGTCTCATGTTTGACAGTTAAGGACAGAATGACAGCAGGTTGTAACCACAGCCTTGAGCTGAACCGAACATCCTGTTTCAAAATGTTTTATCATCACACCCCGAATTTATTTACATGAACATGCACACATTCAGATGTGGGCAACATGCATGTCTTTGGGTTGTATTTGGGGGGGTTTCTGTGCGTGTATGTGTTTGTGTGTGTCTGATGAGCTGAAATTTTCTGCTTTCAAACTTCCAGTTTTAATTTTACATAAAAAATCTCAAGTCAGATTAAATAAAAACCAGTTTGAGGATTTTTTTTTTCATTCAGATTCCAGCTGGTGAAATAAAAAAAGTTTGCACCAGGAATGTTTTCACCCGTTGCCATGCCGATGCCGATGGAGAGCGTTTAACTAGGATGCAGGAAAGCAGATGTTCCTTTGATTCACAGGCCGTACTTTCATTGCAAGTGTCAGAGGATGTGATTTTTATCATTTAATTCCGCTCATAAAAAAAAAACCAACTCTGTTTTGCATGAGAATGAAGGGAAGTGTGTGTCTCACACCACGAGCCAACGGGTTGTAACCGGACCCATTTCTCCGCTTGTACTTTGCATATTTTCAATCATGTCTTGCTGTTAACAGATGATTACTCTCTTCAGAAGGTTTTTGCCGTAAACACTCACGCAGTGTCTTTGAAACGAACAGGAACTCACACACACACAGTCAGGAGATAAACCCACCATCCTGCTGCCAATGTGGACCCATCACAGACCTGCAAACCTACTGCTGGTTGCATTTAAAACCCCCACCCAACCATCACCCCGTCGGGACACAAACATCTGGATCTATTCATTGATAAAATGAAGGTTTCTATCGGGGTGGTCATCACATCCACTTATTTGGGAAGCCCCACCACCCAAACCAATCCTGAGCCGGAATGATAACCGCCTCAAACACACCACAGGGTCGTCATATTTTACACACAACTCTCTCACTACGTGTGTGTGTGGGGTTGGTTTTTATATATAAAAACCCTCCGCCCACAAAATGGGGAAAGTATCGTCCAAAAAGGAAAAGATTTTAATGAGACTGTGCACACTGATCTTATACCAGCTATAGATGAACTGATTTGATTTTTAGGGTTATTCAACCATGGGTGAAGTTTACAAATTATAAAGCAGCTGGAGGCATATTTTTATCGCCTTGGCATCAACTTTTTACTTCCGCCGAGGAAATTATGTGTGTGTGCGTACGTGTGTGTGTATGTTTACAAGATAATTTGAAATAAGATGATATACAAACCTGAGTTTACCCAATCCCTAAGGAGAGGCTATCCCCTGTGGGTTTGTATAGTACGTGTGTAACCTTTTAACACTAAGACCGCCGCATTCTAAATCTACCTGCAAGCGCCATGACCGTCAATGTGACACTTAAGTAATTATTCATGTTTTGCGCTGCTATATTTCATAAATTAACCTTTACACTCAGTTATTAATATACCGTAATTTCACGACCATTAGGCGCACCGTACGAAAAGGCGCAGCCTCAGTCACACACCGCCTTACAACAACACACACGCAAGCATGCAAATGTGGGTATTAAAAACTAGATCCGGAGCAAAACTGAGTTTGGTTGTACTTTATTTAAGTAGTATAAACAAGCACATTACCGGTAATAGTCTTTATTCAAATCCGTCAAAGTCCTCATCCTCTGTTTCAGAGCAGGTCCACTTCGCTCCTCGCTGTCAAAGTCACTGTCTGTACTGTGCGGCTCCTCAGAAAGGATACCAGCTTTTGAGAAAGCTCGGATAACAGTACCAGCAGACACGTTAGTCCAAGCATCTACAATCCATTGGCAAACTGTAGCGTAACTCGCCCGGCGCTGCCTTCCACCCTTCGTGAAACTGTGGTCTCCTTCGGTCATCCATCGCTCCCACGCCGCTCACACTTCACTCTTTAACGTTCTCATGTCTTTTCTTTCAGGTCCGCCTCGCGGGCACCGCGTTTTCTATTAGGTTCGCCTTTTCTCACACACAAGGCGCACTGCACGAAAAGGCGCACCGCTCATTTTGAAGAAAATCTAAGACGTTTTCATGCGCCTTATAGTCGTGAAATTACGGTAATAATAATGATAAAATGTTAAATATTTTTAAAACTAAGATAAAAAAGCAAACATCAAAATAAAATGGTCTAATTTCGTCATTAGTCTGTCCTCGTTATAAATTGGCTACATTCCAATATGTTAACCTGAACTTTCAGGACTTATCTAGAAAACATGGCAGACTTTATTCATGGTGTCTCTTCAATATGATCTCACTCAACCTTTCTAAAATATTTCTGTAATGGCGTCAGTGTCCTCCTTGTCTCTCTCCACAAATATAAACACACACTTATGTGTCGCCATGGAAATTTGTTTGTTACCACAGCAACGTAGCAGCAACTTCTAAAGTTGTTGCTATGTGTTGCAATGCCATAGCAACAACTTGTAAGTTGTTATGGCATTGCGTGCTTCCTCCCTGCAGCGAGGTGCAGCAGGTTAGAGGAGATAAAATGCTTATAAATCTTGAAATGTTCATTTTTAGAACACAAAAAATACATGATAAAATAGAAAACATCTTCGTGTTAAAGGTCATAAAAGGTCAGCCTCCTTGGTTGTGTTTTATTTTTTCTAATTAGCATATTAAAGTGACATGCAGTCAAATTGACGGCTGCGGCGGTCCTAGAGTTAAACAATGGTAAAGTGGGTCCGAGCTTGACTTCTATTGACCTAACCGAAACTGACGACCCAGTTAGACGCTCCCCTATTAGACATATGCTAATACCGTAACCTGTGAAAGTGAACTGGTCTCAATGAGAGCATTGATTCCGTTCTCTTTCGACCAGGGGTTGAGAATACTATCATATACTCCAGGTAAGTGTATTTTAAGACCCCAGTTGCTTTGTTTTTTTAACAAAGATGGCTTCTTTTACACCTCTTTCAAATCATCTGTTCTTTCTTACTTAAAATAATTAAAAATAATAAGGTCAGAAGTTTTATTTTGTGCACAAAATAAGTGAAAAAAACTGTATTATTATGTTTTTGTTGATGCAGAGTTTCTTTGTGTTTTATCAGGAGATGGAGGCTACGCTAGGGATGCCCGTCTCAAAGCCCCCTCCTCTCTAGCCGTGGCTCCTAACGGGACTCTTTACATTGCTGATCTGGGGAACATCCGGATCAGAGCTGTCAGCCCCAACCAGCCACAGCCCAGCCCGAGTGGACTGGTAGAGATCAGCTCACCGCTGGACCAGGAGCTCTATCTTTTTAACCAGGTATGCAGCACTCAGCTCTGAATATTAAACAATGCTGCTCCAGAAAGGTCAGAATAAATTGTGTTGTGTGGGTGTTTGGATGTGTGCACGCCTTCTTTAAAACATGACCAATACGACACAATATGGAGGATAAAATTTGCTCAAAAATTATTATGTCCATGCATAATTATTATTATGCATGGACATAATATTAATAAATAATAAATAATAATAATAAAATAATGGACGTGAAATGTTTTTAGGTGAAAGATTTTCTACCTGAAATCCAACTTAAAGTTTCGGTGCACATTATAAACAAGGTCAGGGGTGACCACATAGCCGCCAGCATGCCAGAGAGTGCATGTATACAGAGCTCACCAGTTCCTCCAGGATTTTGTAGGTGTTTTTTAAATTGTTTTGGTCTAAAATGCTTTATTTCATGAACATTTTTGTAGAAGTTGCAAGAGTTTTCAACCTGAAAACCTTTTTTGTTTACAATCAAATCAACTGTTTCTGACTATTTTAAACACAAATCAAAATCAATGTTAAAAAAAAGCAATAAATATGTAAAAAAAAAAAAACGTTTATTTTAAAAAGTGGATCAACTCTCTTAAATAAGGATTAACTTGCTGCACTTTTTATTTTCTGAAGTGTTAAACTCATCTCTGAAAATGTGGTTCAGTTGGACACTACCACGGATTTTTTTGTATTCATTTGGTTCCACTGTTCAATCGAGATCCGCCTCATTAAGATCTGCAGCCAGTTGCAGATCTTGATAGATTGGAGTTTCGAAAACTAACCCTAACCAGTAGAGGTATGCAGGTCGCAGATCTCAACGATTAGATCATCTGGAAGGAAAGGTAGCCTTTTGGGCATGCGCAGAGGCGTAAAGTCGCAGATGTAAATGGTGGCAGATCTCGTCAGGACATCACGTCCTTCTTTCTTGTTTTTCCTTCATTGCTGAAAACTAGATGTTCTTCTTGGTGTGTAACTGCTGACACTACTAGCACACACACACACACACATTACACATGGAATGAATCACTAACAAATCACTAACCAATGCGGCACAGTGGCGCAGTGGGTAGCACAGTGGCCTCCCAGCAAGGAGGCCGTGGGTTTGAGTCCCGGATGGGGACGAGGCTTGGAACACTGTCCTTTCTGTGTGTAGTTTGCATGTTCTCCCCGTGTCTGTGTGGGTTTCCTCCGGGTACTCCGGTTTCCTCCCACCCTCCAAAAATTTGCAATTGCTAGGTTGAGTGTCCGGTGCCAAATTTGCCCCTAGGAATGAGTGTGTGTGGATGGTTGTATGTGTGTGGCCCCACGACAGAGCGGCGACCTGTTTTTTTTAGTAGTTTTTAATTTAACAATTTCTAATGTTTTTAGATGAATAAAATATCTCGAGGTAAAACCAGCAGCTGTTTTCTGTGTTTGTTTCAGAACGGCTCCCACATCCACACCAAACACCTGATCACCGGGCACTACCTGTTCAACTTCTCGTATGGCGCCGATGGCCAGCTGGCAGCCATGACGTGTCGGGACGGCCGTGGCCTCCAGGTCAGGAGAGACGCCCACGGTGTTCCTCTGTGGCTGGCGCTCCCTGGTGGACAGGTGTACTGGCTGTCGCTCAGCAACAGTGGGACGCTGCGGAAGGTTTCCGCCCAAGGCCACGACATCGCCCACCTCACTTACCACGGCAACACGGGTCTCCTAGCAACCAAGAGTGATGAGAACAGTTGGACTTTTGTTTTCCAGTAAGTTTGCAGAGCGTATGAGTGGTGTGAAATGAGAGCGCCATCTGGTGGAAATACATGTGTCTGTGTGTGTGTGTGTGTGTGTGTGTGTGTGTGTGTGTGTGTGTGTGTGTAGCTGGAGTATTTGGGCATTATTGACTGTTTGGCAGGACCACGTCTCTGCATCACTCGCAGGTTTAGTTTTGTCAACACACACTGAGACGTGTGTGTGAGTTATTCACCAGTGTGTTTGTGTGTGTCAGTGTGTGTGTCACAGTGTTTGTGTGTGTGTGTTGTGGGGGTGGTGGGATGGGGTGGAGGGGTTCGGGGACTCCACAGCTGGATAATTACAGGTATAAATCATGGCTGACACTTTCTCTATGCTGGTAAAGAGATGGGAAACAAGAGTGTGTGTGTGTGTGTGTGTGTGTGTGTGTGTTGTTCTGTTTTAACATTTGTGTTTATATGTTGCTGTATTTTTTGTGTTTGTAAATGTGTGTTTGCACGTTCGGCTTTGTGTAAATGTGTGTGTTGGTCTGTGTGTGAGAGAGTTTGTATTTCTGAGGTGTGTGTGTGTGTGTGTCTCTATGTGTGTTTGTGTGTGTGTGTCTGTATGCTTGACCATGTGTGTTTCTATGTGTGTGTGTTTGTGTGTGGATTGTCTGTATCTTAGTGTGTCTCTATATTTGCATTGTTTTTGTATGTGTGGGTTTATGTGTGTTTTGTGTAAATGTGTGTGTGTGTATGTGTGTATTGTGTGCACGGGTGTGTATGTGTGTTCATATATGAGGGGGTTTGTGTGTGTAACTGTGTTTTTTTCTCTGTGTTTGTGAGTACAAATGAGAGAGTTAATAAGTGAGTGGAAACGTGTGTGTGTGTGTGTGTGTGTGTGTGTGTGTGTGTGTGTGTGTGTTGTTCTGTTTTAACATTTGTGTTTATATGTTGGTGGGTTTTTTTTGTGTTTGTAAATGTGTGTTTGCACGTTCGGCTTTGTGTAAACCTGTGTGTGTGTGTGTGTGTGTGTGTGTGTGTGTGTGTGTGTGTGTGTGTGTGTGTGTGTGAGAGAGTTTGTATTTCTGAAGTGTGTGTGTGTGTTTTGTTTGTGGGTTCTCTGTATCTTAGTGTGTCTCTATATTTGCATTGTTTTTGTATGCATGGGTTTATGTGTGTTTTTTGTGTAAGTGTGTGTGTGTGTGTGTGTGTGTGAGAGAGTTTGTATTTCTGAAGTGTGTGTGTGTGTTTTGTTTGTGGGTTCTCTGTATCTTAGTGTGTCTCTATATTTGCATTGTTTTTGTATGCATGGGTTTATGTGTGTTTTTGTGTAAGTGTGTGTGTGTGTGTGTGTGCGTGCATGCGTGTGTGTGTGTGTTTTGTGCACGGTTGTATGTGTGTTAAAATGTAAGGGGGGTTGTGTGTGTGTAACTGTGTTTGTGTTTGTGTATATGTGAGTACAAATGAGAGAGACAATTAATAAGTGAGTGGAAACGTGTGTGTATGTGTTTGTGTATGTGTGTGTGTTTGCATCTCTTCCTCTCCATCTTGATCTTTGCTCTTCTTCGTCTGCGTGACGTGTGTGTGTTTTTTTTATTCCACCAGGTACAGCAGTGAAGGTCGAGTGACCAACATCACCTTACCCACGGGTGAGGTCAGCGGTTTCCACGGCAACCTGGAGCGCTGGTCCCGCGTGGAAGTGGAAGCATCGAATCGTGAAAACTTTGTAACCAGCACCAACCTGTCAGCGAGCGACACCATCTACACGTTTAAGCAAGGTGAAAAAAAAAAAATGATACTGTTTGTTTGTGTTGGAAAGATCACACCTCCGCCACAATCAGGTCACCACCGACATGATTCACACTGTGGGAGTCAACTTTAACCAGCGGGGTCATTAAAGTAACCAGTAAACATCGTTTTAAAGTCTATGTGACACAGTGTGATATTTATACGTAAAACAGATGGTGAAATTTAAAAATACCAGGACAAGAAACGTCATTTATGTTCCGATAAGAAGAGAAGTAAATAGTTTCACCACGATGGAACACGGTCATAGATCCAGCTGCAAAGTTGAACCCTTGACACACTTATCAGTCGTGACGTAACGAGAGTCATATATCTGGATGCAGGGGCGGATTCAAGGAGGCACACACGGACCCCTCTTTTGGTCCACAAAAAAAAAAAAAAAGAAGAAGAAGAAAGAAAAGCGGACTAGTAAGCTATCGTCTTAAAGGGCCAGCGAATAGGCACCAAAATGCATAAAAATTACTCTTATTTTTCAAAATGTTCTGGTGGGTGGCGGAGGTGGAATGCCCCCAGCTTCTCCTGTACTGGCTTTTTTTTTTTTTTTCATATACTATATTGATCCCTCACCAGGGAAATTTGTGTGCTGCATCACACCGCAGCAGGCTGCCACAATGGTGCCAATGGTAGGAGAAACAGGGGGTCAGGTGTCTTCTCCAAGGATTCTAGACGTGAACTCAGTGGGAAGCAAACCCACAAACTTCCGGTTAACTTCCGGTCTGTGGGCGAACACTCTACCACTGGGCCACTGCCTTCGTTTGTTAAAGGCACCTCCCCCCCTTTTAAAAATCCTACATCCGCCCCTGGGATGTATATAGCTAAACAAAGCAAGAGACACCATGGATGTTTGATCCCAGGATGGACATATTTCATTGAATTTTGAGGTAGTTTCACAAAAATGTCTCACCGATGTGTGGCTGCAGCTGTTCCAATGAACCACAGCGGGTGTTTCTGTATTTCTATTTTTGAGGAAACAGTGGACGAGGCAGGTCCAACAAACCAGGATTCACTGGAAGCCCACTCATACCTCGTCTCTATGTAGCCTACATGACAACAAGACTGTTTCCTTCCTACCCCGTTCCTCATGGAGCAAATGGGAATGAAAGTTCTGCTCCGTTCTGTCGTCTTCCGCTTATCCGGGGACGGGTCACCGGGGCAACAGCCTCAGACGGTAAGCCTAGGCTTCTCTCACCCCAGCTGCATCCTCCAGCTCACCCGGAAGAATCCCGAGTTGTTCCCCAGCCAGCTGTGAGACATAGTCTCTCCAGCGGGTCTGCTGTCTGCCTCCTGTTCTCCTCCTGGTGGGACGTGCCTGAAGGAGACGGGATGAAAGTCTGCTACAAAAAAAAACTGTAACCAGACGCTGTGCTCACTGGTTTCTATGAACCAGTGAAGCAGCACTTTTACTGCTCATTATGGTCCATCAGAGTTTGTTGGTGTGGAACCAGGCTGGCTCTCACACAGAGTCCGAGCACTGGCAGTGAGATTAACAGGTAACACAGATATTCATCTAAAATCTTTACCCTTTTAGGTCATAGTTTTGAAAAACCTTCACTTTTTTTAATCAAACCGACCCTCAGGATGATAAAACAGTAGATTTTTTTTTTTTTTTCGGGGATAGTGCGACCGGCCGGTGAGAAGGATGGAGAGAGTGACGAAGAATAAATGAGAGCGAAGAAGAAGCCACTCACAGCGGCCGTTTCTTCTCCTCATGTCAGCCCCTTAATTGCTTTCGAGCAGTTGTCACAATGATGGCGCTGCGGGGAGCTAGGAGCTGCTCCGTGTGTGCACGTGGACGCATGCACATGTCTGAAACTACCAGAGGAAAAAAAAAAATCAAACTTAGAAGTCACAAATTCTTATGAATGCAAAATCTGGTAAAGTAGTGAAGGGATTTTAATTAAGCAGGCCACAGTGAACTCGTTAGGTTTTCAGGTTAATGTGATCGAAGATTAAGGTCACAAAGGTCGAGGTTAAATAAGGGGCAGGTGGGGGCATCTTGTTTTATAATCGACGTGTTAGAAATGAGGTGGATTAATGCGTGCAGGGGGAAAAGACGTTAGAGCAGCATCAGAATGAAAGAGCCGTTTCTGAGAAAAGCTTTTGCAATGTGTGAATAACTCTGCAGGACCACCAACACCCCCTCCCACTGCTGCTGTTTTACTCTCATTGTGACTCTTTTTAGTTTTAACGCTTTCCGAGCCGCGCCGCTACTGACTGTACAGAAATCACACCGGAGACCGCTTTGCTTTTATCACACGGCTGCTGTTTTATTCTCTAAACATCCTTTTTTCTGACATAATGACCGGTTTACACGTTCTCAATCTGGTGCATGTTTGTGTCATGATGCAGTTTCAAGGGTGTGTGTGTGTTTGTCCATCTTTGTTTTTATATGTACATATAGATGAAAATATAAATAGACATATTGTTTAATATGTCTATTCTATGCTGGTGACCTCACCATGGTAACCAGCTGTGGGTGGTGACCGAAAGAATGAGATCGCGAATACAAGCGGCTGAAATGAGCTTCCTCCGTAGGGTGGCTGGGCTCTCACTCAGAAATCATGTGAGGAGTTTTGCCATCCAGGAGGAGCTCGGTGTCGAGCTGCTCCTCCTCCAGGTCGAGAGGAGCCAGATGGGGTGGTTCGGGCGTCTGGTCAGGATGCTCGCTGAGCGCCTCACTGGTGAAGGATTTCAGTCACGTCCCACCAGGAGGAGACAAAGAGCCAGACCCCGGACCCGCTGGAGAGATTATGTCTCACAGTTGGCTGGGGAACGACTCAGGATCCTTCCGGGTGAGCTGGAGGATGCTGCTGGGGTGAGAGAAGCCTGGGCTTCCCATCTGAGGCTGTTGCCCCTGCGACCCAACCCTGGATAAACGGAAGACGACGGAACGGAATATTGTTAAATATTGTTAAAATGTACAATAAAATCAGTTAAACTATGGAATGATGGTAAAAATGTAAAATTATAAACAGTCTTTACCATGATCTGCAATGGACTTAGAACGTCATGTTTAACCAGAACGTGCATTTTAATAATTTATTTTATTAAGTTTCATTTAACCAGAAAAAAAAGGCCTTCTGAGATTAAAAACCTTCTTTACAAGAATTTTTTTTTTTTTAATTTTCACCAGCGAGGCACTTGGGGGGGCGTCCTGACCAGATGCCCAAATTTTTAAAAGTAAAAATCAATACATTAAATGCAGTTACAGCCAGATAATTGTGTCTTTCGAGCTCTCAGTCTGGATTTAAAACAGTTTGAAGGATTTATTTCATTCAGTTTCCATCTTTCTATAAAATGTTCCACATTAACGAGGCAGAAAAAACAAAACACTTTTACTGTTTAATCATTAATTGATGAAGTGATATAAGTTTATTCCTGGCCGACGCGGAGGAAAAGTTCTTTTTGAGAGCGGGCGATGTCGCAAAAGTGACTCATGCAGCCGTGGGAGACACGTAGACTGTTATTACTCACTAAACCAGAGTGTACTAAAAAAACATGACTCATTTACCTGTATTTTGGTGGCTCATTCACTGGCTCTGCAAGGGAATAGCTTGACTAGTCCCCTTTCGTTTCTTCTCTTTTTTTTTTTTTGTGGACCAAAAGGGAGGAGCGTGCGCCCCCACGCCTCCCTCTGGATCCGCTCCTGGTGCTGGAGCCTGACATGAAGATATACGTATGCGTTGTAATACATGGGTGTGACCGAGTTTGATCTGAATACAAGTGGGCGTGTTCTCACGTTTGTTTTGAGATTTTTGGGCTATAAATATAAAATTAAATTTGATGTGTGTTTATGTCTGAACATGTGTTTTTTATGTTCATGTGTGTCCCCTCACAGAGCACGCTCAGAGTTCATACCGAGTCAGCGCTGACGGTTCCTTCCTGGTGATGTTGGCCAGCGGGATGGAGTTGGCCCTCAGCACTGAACCTCTGGTGGCGGGCGGTGGTGGAGGCGGGGTCAGCCCCACCGCCAGCCGCTGTAACATCAGCCTGCCCGGCGACCATGCCCCGAGCCTGGTGGAGTGGAGGCAGAGAAAGGAGCAGAGCAGAACAAACTACAGTACCTATGAACGCAGACTGAGGGTAGGCCTACAACAACAAGACTTTACACGTCACCCTGGACACGCAGAGCCTAATACTACTGAATACAAACGATACTAAACTATAAATTACAAGAAGCTGGTATCGGGTCTGTACCAGCTGTCAGCAAAGTAGAGCTTGTCCAGGATTTGTAGTGAAACCTCTACGTGCACTGTAGCTATAAAACCAGTGGGTTCACTTCAGTTGTCATTTGGAGTAGCTTGCCGGCCAAATGTAATATACTTTATTAATCCCTCACCGGAAAATTTGTGTGCTGCATTAAACCGCAGCAGGCTGCCACCTATGGTGGGAGAAACAGGGTGTTCGGTGTCTTCTCCAAGGACCCTAGACTTGAACTCAATGGGATGCGAACCCACGAACTTCCGGTTAACGTCCGGTCCACGGGTGAACACTCTAACCACTGAGCGACCGTCTCCCGCCGTCTCACAATCACTGCATGCCAGAGTTTGTAAGAAATACTCCATGGGTCCTAAATTAGCAGAGACTGGCTGCTTGAATGCTGGCCATGAAGATATACGTTATAAAGTGATATTTACTTTATAACGGCGCGTTTCAGGTGAGTTAGTGCTGAACCGAGCTAAGCTGAACAGTGTCGGTATCCCCCCTTCAATTATTGACCTGTTTTTTTCTATTTCAATATTTAACCAGGAAAGCAAAGTTTTTTAATAGGAGACTTTAGCAACTAGGGAGCGTCTTCAAACTAGCAGTTTGGGTGAGAGGGCTCTTTAATATCCATGAGTTCACGGTGAACTGAGCCCCTTGCCTGGCGGTGCACACAGCATGTTGGATTGTAAATACACGGAAATTTGTGCAAAATGATTTGTGCACAGCCCTGCACTGAACTGAATGTCCCATTTTAAAGTGTTTCAGCTCAAATGTGTAACATTACAAACAAATGCAGACATTTTTTTTAATTGCACGTTACATCAGGAAGACAAATCTCAGGGTGCGACGATTTGTCAGCCGGCTGACACGACGGCGCAGATGGTGGGAGAAACGGTTCCAGGACATTTCAGCCACGGACATTTGGGCCAAAAACCTATTTTATGTAGAAAATTGTGATATTTTATGTAAAACATTGTGATATTTTGTAAATAGCCTAGGTCACAGTTTCTTGGCCCAAATGTCTGTGGCTGACATGACCGTTCACCCAGTAGGACAGTTATGTAACCCTTTGTGTTACATGTGAAGTAGATATATTCTGAGCGTATCTCAATACGTGGTATTCACACCTAAGACAAAAGGGCATGAAGAAATTCTGATATTTTTTAAAAATTCTGATATTTTATGTAAAAATTTTATCGTAAATAAACAGTTGCACAACAGAAAATAATTGCTTTTAGTCATTTTTATCCCATGGCTCAAATAAAAAATTCTGATATTTTTTAAAAATTCTGATATTTTATGTAAAAATTTTATTGTAAATAAGCATTTTTATCCGATGGCTCAAATAGCCTGGGTTGCAGTTTTTTGGCTCAAATCTCCGTGGCTGAAAAGACCGTTCACCGGGAGAAACGGGGGGTTAGGTGTCTTCCCCAAGGACACTTAGACATGAGCTCAATGGGATTCGACCCCGAGAACTTCCAGTCCAAGGGCGAACGTTAAAACACATAGTAATTAGGAAATACGGATCACCGAACACAGACAGCCCAAACACTTCATACCTCCACCATATTTTATGGGTGAAGCTATAAAAAATGTACCATAATAAAGTGATAACTTATGCTTTTTGTTATCCTAGTGACCAAAACTAATTAACTACCTAACTATCGTCACTTTTTAGCTGTTTTAGTTTGAACAGCGGTCCGTTTAGAAGCTCCCAGCAGGTTTTAAATCACAGTGAGTTTGTTTTGTGGATGATTTGGGTGATGATGGAACCGAAGCGGTGAGACTCTTGTGGTGTATTTCACTCCAACAGCTCATCCAACCCTCCGTTTCCCCGGCACCACGCAGCCAGCAGAAATCCAACTCATGTTTACTAATTAATTTGCAGTCGTCAGGAGTCTGTTTTTCTCTCTTTTCATCATCACGCAGGCCCAGTTTGCTCTAAATGTCACAATTAATTTATCTCAGCTAATGAAAACTCCATTTTATTTACGTTTCCATGTCCACTGCTTCGGTTTGTGTTTGTTTTAAAACTGCTGCCGGTTTATTTTCTTTCATTTATTTCTAGGCACACAACCGGAACCTGCTGTCCATAGATTTCGACCAGAGTACCAGAGTGGGGAAAATCTATGATGACCACAGGAAGTTCACGCTCCACATTCAGTACGACCCGCTGGGCCGGCCGGTGGTCTGGTCCCCCAGCAGCAAATACACCGAGGTCAACATCAGCTATTCCAGCGGAGGGTTGGTGTCCTCCATCCACAGAGGAGAATGGTCCGAGCGGCTGGAGTATGAAAGCGACAGGGTGGTGTCCAGAGCCTGGGTCAACGGGAAGATCTGGAGCTACACATACGCAGACCGGGTGAGAGTGTAGGAAAAAAAGAAACGCCATGGTGTACCCCGCCTTCCCTGGTGCTGAGTTACTGCACCAGAGCAGGTGCAGAAACTGTTGATGTTATCCAGAAAACATCCATTTAAACATGTTTTATCACAATTTAATGAAAACAATGATCCGTCTTTATCAAAATGGCACAAAAATGTGCCAAAGGACACGTGACATTTATAAAGAAGTCCATTTCAGCTGTACGCAAAATCTTCTTCTTCTTTCGGCATTTCCCTTTAGGGGTCGCCACAGCAAGTCAGTTTCTTCCATCTAACCCTATCTCCTGCATCCTCTTCGGTCACACCAACTATCTTCATGTCTTCCTTCACTGTATCCATGAACATCCTCTTTGGTCTTCCTCTAGTCCTCTTTCCTGGTGCTTCCAAACCCAGCATCCTTCTTCTGATGTACTCTCTCTCTCTCCTCTGCACATGTCCAAACCATCTCAGTCTGACCTCTCTGACTTTAAAACCTCTAACATGTGCTGTTCTTCTGATCCTGTCCATCCTGGTCACTCCCAGAGAGATCCTCAGCATCTTCATCTCTGCTACAAACATCTCTGTTTCCTGTCTTTTCCTCAGTGACACTGTCTCTAGACCAAACAGCATGGCCGCTCTCACCACACTGTCTCTAGACCAATCAGCATGGCCGCTCTCACCACACTGTCTCTAGACCAATCAGCATGGCCGCTCTCACCACACTGTCTCTAGACCAATCAGCATGGCCGCTCTCACCACACTGTCTCTAGACCAATCAGCATGGCCGGTCTCACCACGGTTTTGTACACTCATTTCATTTTATCTGAAACTCTTCTATCACACATCACACCTGATACTTTTCTCCGCCCGTTCCAGCCTGCCTGAACACGTTTCTTCACCTCTTTTCCACACTCTCCATTGCTCTGGACTGTTGATCCTAAGTACTTATGATCTTGAGATTTTGGGGCGGGGGTTGTTTGCATTTTATGCTAAAAAAATACAGAGAATATTGAGGTATTTGGCTGTTGGTTTTCTGGTGGCAGAAAGATGAGGTTTGAAAAACACCTCTCGCTTCAAAAATATTACAAAAAAATTGTAACAGCAATTGTGAGCTTAAGTCAAAGTCACGAAAGAATCATGTCTGGAAGTGTTTATTCCTAAAGTTTTGGGTCAAAATGTTCAACCCCTTTTTGACTGACTTGAGAAACTTGACTTGAGTACTTCCTTTAATTACTGTGAGACATACGTTTGGTCTGTTGGGCAAATTTTTCGTATGATCGATGACCCCTAAAAACCTTCCTTTCCACCACTACTGAGATAAAGTTTTACATACATTTTAGTCTGTGTTTTTTCTTCTTTGAACAATGAGTTCTAAACATCTACGAGAACATAACAGGTTTTTTTTCTGTTAATCAAACTGTCTGCTCTAACTTTTTACAGTATTTTATTTTGATGAAACGGTGCAGAACGCCAAAGGCTACAGATCTAAATCCTTCCGGTTTGACGCACAAAAAAATCTTCTGCATTTAATCAACTTCACTGACTCATCAAAAGAAAATAACAGTTTTATGAAAATGAAAAACATGGCAAATATATTTTTATTAGATTATTTCCTGAAAGTGATGCTGTTTAATTTACAGAAAAAAATCACGGTACTTTTTATTAAATAAAAATCAATAGATTTGATATAAAATAATTAGAAGTTTTTTTTTTTTTTAATATATTGAGAAACATCTAATATTTTATTTTTCCATCTAAAGCTCGACATTTATTCTTTTTCAATGGAATAAATTTTATTTTTTTATGGGGGTTTATTTATATCGTTTTTAAGAGTAAAAAACAGACAAATCCAGAAGTGTTTACCAGCCGGTCAATTTTTGGCAGCGAGTCACTTTCATGGGTCACAAGTTCTTGTCGGGGGCATTTCCTCTGCGTAGGCCAGGATCTGCAGTGAGAGGAGGGAAGAGGTGGAGGAAAAGCTGGAGAGGTGGAGGTTTGAAGATTAGTCAGAGTAAGACAGAGTACATGTGTGTGAATAAGAGGGATCCAAATGGAAAAGTGAGGTTACAGGGAGAAGAGATAAAGAAGGTGGAAGATTTTAAGTATCTAGGATCAACAGTCCAGAGCAACGGAGAGTGTGGAAAAGAGGTGAAGAAGCGTGTGCTGGCAGGCTGGAACAGGTAGAGGAAAGTATCAGGTGTGATGTGTGATAGAAGAGATTCAGCTAGAATGAAAGGGAAATAGTACAAAACCATGGTGAGAGCGGCCATGCTGATTGGTCTAGAGACAGTGTGGTGAGAGCGGCCATGCTGATTGGTCTAGAGACAGTAGCACTGAAGAAAGACAGGAAGCAGAGATGTTTGTAGCAGAGATGAAGATGCTGAGGATCTCTCTGGGAGTGACCAGGATGGACAGGATCAGAGGAACAGCACATGTTAGAGGTTTTAAAGTCAGAGAGGTCAGACTGAGATGGTTTGGACATGTGCAGAGGAGAGAGAGAGAGTACATCAGAAGAAGGATGCTGGATTTGGAACCACCAGGAAAGAGGACTAGAGGAAGACCAAAGAGGAGGTTCATGGATACAGTGAAGGAAGACATGAAGATAGTTGATGTGACTGGAGAGGATGCAGGAGATAGGGTTAGATGGAAGAAACTGACTTGCTGTGGCGCCCCCTAAAGGGAAAGCCGAAAGAAGAAGAAGAAGGCCAGGATTATATTTGTATCACAAAATAACTATAAAAATACATGTTCTGGTTAAATATCGCTTGATAAATGATTAAATACCATAATGATAACTCTCCACGTCATAATTTACAATTATATTTTCATTCATGCTCCTATTTGATTCCAACCTCTTGATCGTTTTTTATAAATCCGATTAAACACCCCAAATTTTAGTGATTTAAAACTTTCCTATCTGAAGGCCGCTCTGCGTCCGTTCATATCTATCCTTTAAGGAGTTTTCTTCTCTTTGTTTTTCCTTGCAGTCCATCATGTTACTGCTCCACAGCCAGCGCCGCTACGTCTTCGATTACGACCAAACGGACCGCCTGGTTGCCGTGACGATGCCCAGCATGGTGAAACACACTCTGCAGTCGCTGCTATCCATCGGCTACTACAGGAACATCTACACTCCTCCAGACAGCCAGGCCTCCTTCACACAGGACTTCACGCTGGACGGGAGGCTGATCCGGACCCGTTACTCAGGAACCGGGCGGAGCATCAACTACAGGTGAGAGACTCTTGCATGTTGGATTCGTTTAAATTTTTGATACAGAGGACTCAATCTTTGAAAGAAGTTGGAGACATAAAGATAATATGTGGAGAAACAGGAGAGTCATGAATTAATAGCTGAATTTTTGGAGTAAACCAATTTTTTAAAGAATAAAACAGAAATGTTGACAGTGGGTGGAGACGGTGGCCGCGTGGTTAGAGCGTTCGCCCGCGGACCGGAAGGTCGCGGGTTTGCTCCCACAGAGAGCATGTCTAGGGTCCTTGGAGAAGACACCTAACCCCCGCTTCTCCCACCATTGGCGCCGTTGAAGGGCAGCCTGCTGCGGTGTAAGGAGTGCAGCACACAAATTTCCCTGGTGAGGGATGAATAGAGTAATTCATTTATTTTATTTATTTAAAGTTAAAAAAGTTGAGAATGACTTAAAAGGGAGAAAAATTTGGAATATGTTGCGCAATAAAAATGGATATAGGACAAGCTTTAAAAAAAAAAAAATTAAAAAGCAGAGGGATGTAAACGAGGGAGATTCTAAAAAAAGGAGGAACAGGTTTTTTTTATTAGAAAATTGTTATTTGAAACATTTTTCTCAAAATTTACCCCTTAAAACCTAATTAGTTCATCTATAGATGGTACTGATGAAGTGATCTATAGATGGTACTGAGTAACTACCACCTGTAGTCACTGGTTCTGAAGGGAGTTTCCCTTCAATGAATTGGGGAATATTGTGTTTACAAAAGTTTATCAGACACGCCCCAGAATTTACGCCATGTTTTCTGCTGCCCCTCAATTTTTCTGAGAAACATTCTTCTGAGAAAACGGGGTGTTTCTCAAAGGAATGTGACGACGTGCTGTTTGGACAAGAATTTTGGATTCGGACAAATTTTGCAATAAGTAAAAACAACTGTACGACATTTTTACGACTGTTTTGTTTTCTCACACATTCAATAAAATAAAAAAGACTGTTTTTTGTTTTGGTTTTTTTTTTTACTTTTTAGTTTCAAACGGAGTAAAAAGAAAATAAAGAACGAGATTTAATCAAATTAAATCAAATCGGAAAACTAAATGTTTTCCCATTTTGGAATTCCAAACTAAAACTGGAAACTGAACAGCTGTAAGACAGATCGACCGAGTCGTTTTTAAAATCCTCTTTCCAGAGCGGCTTTCCTGATTGGATGAAATATTGAAGGATGAAAAAGCTTTTTCTGATTAGCCGGAAGGATCCGTGTTTTATTCAGCACGTTTACGCCCACGCAAGACCTTAAAATCTACACCTATTTATCTTATCTGCTTCCATTTCCTCTTATAGATACACCCCGGCAGCCCGTCTCTCGGAGGTGGTTTACGACTCTACCCTGGTGACCTTCACTTACGATGAAACCTCCGGCACCGTCAAGACCATCCATCTCACCCATAACGGCTTCATAAGCTCCATTCGATACCGACAGACAGGTACAAGCACCCTGTTAAATATTTAGGATGTGCAGATGGTTTCAGAGGAACATTGCCTGCTGAGTAGGGGGACAGAGATTTCAAAACGGGTGGGAGTGTGAAAGTCTGTAGTTTGGTTTTCAGTCAGACGTCATGCTATTTCATCCGAGAGCCGCGTCAGTGTGTGAACTGAGCGTTAGAGTGGAAGAACGTGTGGTCTACCACAGCTGTAAATACCAGATCAACTCGTCCCCGGGCAGATCTTTGTTTTTCCCACCTCTGAAACTCATCTTCCAGATCAAAGAACCTGTGTGTGAAACAATACGAGCTACAGGGTGTTAATTTGCATGTGAAGTGGTGAATGTGACTGTGAAGCTGTGCAAACAATGACTGCATATAGGGATTGGACGAGTTGAATCGTTACCTCCTGCGTGCCAAAAAGGAAGCAGGTTCTGGCTCAAAAAGGACGTCTAATGAAAAATAAAAAGGCGTTACTCAGTCACTACTGAGGCTTTGTTACCGTTTGTTGTGGTGTATTTGGGATCAGATTTAAAAAAAACGATTTGAGTCAGACTAAGAACCTGTCCATACGCAGCCGGGTAGTTTTGAAAATCCATATATCTTAATCCGTTTTGTCCTGCCGTCCACATGAAAACGAAGGGTTATTTTCTTTCAAAACCGAAGTTTTTGATACTCTGTTTTTGCGTTTGCGTGTGGACGTGTGAAAACGGAGATTTGTTTTTGTTACCATGACAGCAACGACTGTTGGGTTATGGAGGCTGACAGTTAAAAAGCGGTTGATGTATATTTTAAATATAACAAAAGCAGACCGTTACTAACTGTTGGTAATTTTAACTGTCAGTGGTAGAAGGTAAACTAGGAGTGTGGTTGAATATGGTGAAGAGCTGTCTTGGAATTAAAATGAATGTTTCAACTGTACCCTGGTCTCCCTGCAAAACAGAACCTGCAAAGAAATCTATTTGTTACCACTCGGCCACCGGTAACAGTTTTTATGCGTCACTACTTGTGACAAATAATGCACATATGTCATTCGTGTGCATCCTTATTTACAAAGCAGACAGTAGGCAGCATGGATTCACGGACCCTGGTGCAGACCCTTTTTTTCTAGCCTTTCTGTCCACTCTCAACAGATCTTGCTTCTTGTTGAGGAGCAAAGGAGGAGAAATGCGTAGCAATCAGCGATTATTATCAATAATCCTAGATTATTGATCTCATAATTTTAATAATCACATTTTTAAATTTGTTTGCATTGTATGTTTGTTTTTATTGTTATTACTGTTTTAATTGTTTTAAGTTTTAATGTTTTAACCTTGTAGCACTCTGAGGCTTGATTTCAGGTGTAGAGTGCATTATAAATAAAATGTATTATTATTATTATTATTATTCATAAGCCTTCCTCCTACTCCTCTCAATACTGCCAACTACTGGTGTGGCTCATAATCGCACTCCGAAGCGTATTTATACGGCTTCGTGTGGATATTTTGAAAACGATTACGTGTGGACGCGAGCGTTTTCTTAAAACGGAGGACAGCAGATATGCGTTTTCAAAAATACCCGGCTACGTGTGGACGGGGCCTTAAAGCAAACAAAAAAAAAAAGAGTTTTTTTTTTCAAGAAAAAATTATAACAACATATTTATAACTCAGGATGCAAATTTTGAGAAGTTTTTTTTTCCTGCTAAAAAGTGATCACAACAACTTTTTTTGAACAAAAATCACTACATGTTATTTTAAATCAAAACAAAAATTTAGTACTGTTAACAATTCAGTTACAATATTGGAACAGTTCCATTCTGTCGTCTACTGCTTATCTGAGACCTTGAGGGCAACAGCCTCAGACAAAAACCCAATCTTCTCTCACCCCGGCTGCATCCTACAGCTCACCTGGAAGGATCCCGAGTCGTTCCCCAGCCAGCTGTGGGACAGTCTCTCCAGCGGGTCCTCCCGGTGGGACGTGCCCAAAACATCACCAGTGAGGTGCTTGAGAAATGGAATCGACATATTGCCGGCTATGCAAACCAAGCTCTAGCACCGGTCATTCAGAACCCGGACAGCCCGTACTACGGGCACCTAGACTCCTAGCCTCCGTACTCCTGGAGTACCCTCCACAGGAGTCCCCGAGAGGCACGGTCGATATTGTAAAATCATAATTTCCATGTTTAAAGTGTCTCAATCTTTTAAAATCTGCAAAATGTAATTGTTCATGTGAGTGAAAATATTACAAAAAAATAATGAAAGTATTCCAAGTTTTTTTCTAAAACCATGTAAAACTTTGACTAAATCACGTTTTGTTTATTGTATCACGTTATAACATAAAAACTTCCATTTATGGCACTTTTTCTCTGTGAAAATGTTTGAGACGCTACCTTTAAACCTCGTCTTTTGCAGCACTTTATGTTCAAATGAACATAAAAAAATTCTTTTGAATGTTGGTGTTCCCATTTTTTATTAATATTTGACCCTTTTGTGAGTCAGTCGGGTAGCAGAGATGCTTATACTTATTGGTTCTTAAAGCTCACACAGGTAACAGCAGGACCATCGATGGTACACTTTAGCTGTGACAGCAGACACAAACCACCACTGTTAATCCAGCTCAACAATCCCCCTCATGTTACAGGGTTGGTCCGGGGTCGCTGGTTCACTTCCCGAGTCTTTGTGATTGGCGAGCCGTGATCAGGTGTCAGTAATCTGCTAGCCCTGCAGTGTGAGTGTGTGTGTTTATCACTTTGCCCTCCCTGTGAATAGACTCTCACCTTCCTTTTAACTGATCTCATTTCAGCAGAACAAACGGGGACTGGGTGAGGGGAGAGATAGCGGTAATTGTTCCCTGAGAGGAGACAATAAAACGCAAGGCATGAAAAAAGTTGGCAAAGCTGTTTCCGTGCGCTCAAAAGACTGGACCAACGACTGAATAGTTCCAGTTCCATAGAAATGTTCAAACATGGCACCGTTCAGAATGTCACGTAGGGCACGTAGACCATGAGAGATGTTGAACTCAGTAGATCAAAGGAGAGTAAACCATGTCCCATAGGCCAGGTGTGACCCGCCACCAAACTTAAGGAAATTACACGTGAGGACTGTGTCGGACTTTCTCAGTTTTTAAAAAAAATTCTTTTCAGAAAGTCAGTCAGTCACCTTCTTAACCATCTATCCCTCATGGGTTGAGGGGGCTGCCAGACTCCATCCCGGCTGATTCGAGGGGCAGCGTACACCCCAAACAGGTTGCCAGTCTGTCACCGGGCCACACACTCACTCATTTCTAGGGGCAATTTTGGCACCGGCCAATCAACCTAGCATGTGTTCAGATGGTGGGAGGAAACCAGAGTACCCGGAGAAAACTCACAGGGTGAACATGCAAACTCCACACAGAAAGCCCATTGTTCCAAGCCTCGTCCCCACCCGGGACTTGAACCCACGACCATCTTGCTGTGAGGCCACTGTGCTACCCACTGCGCCACCGTGCCACCCTGTCAGAAAGTCATTCTTTTTAAATATTTGGATTTTGTTTAACTCTAGATTTTATTGGATCAAATTTTGTGATTTTGACCTTTGGTCGGAAGACCGTAAAAAGCAAGCAGTAATTCCATAGTTGGTACTGAGCAACTGTGAGCAGTTTCATTAAAAAATTTTTCACTGTTTTGAGACATATTACATTAACATAATTTATTTTTACATCAACTTTTGGAACATGTCGTTTGGTGAACTTAATCAGTTCATCTATAGTTGGTACTGAGTCTGAGCAGTTTGATTAAAATCCCTTCAGTAGTTTGGGGACTATTGTGTTTACAAAAGTGTTTCAGAAGCAGAGAGCCATGGACAGCCTGATTGGCTCATTTCTCCTCCTTGTTTCAAAGTTTTCAGGTGAATCTGAGGTCTTTAGGGCTTTAGAACAGCCTCCGTCTCTCTTTCTCTGTCTTCTCCACTATTAGCCTCTGCTTAGAGAACTAGGATATGTAATGCTGATCCAGCTATCCAGCAGCTCAGTCACTTTAACCACAATCAGAGTCATCTCAGATTGCGGCGTAATGTGCTTTCATTAGCCTGCTTTCTCTGAGCCGCTCGAGCTTGCAGCCGTGGTGACGGATGGCGTTGTTAATGCTGATGCTCTGACATTAAGAAGCACATTGGCCCATCATGGCTATTGTCTTTAGATTTCATTATCTCTCCATAATAAAGGTCAGCAGTGAAAATGCCATGAAGATGTTGGGATAGTTAAGATGGAATGAATTGAACCGTGCGTGTTTGTGTTAACGATGTTGAATTAGTCTTTGATTTAGATTAATTGGCTCGACTCATACAGGCTCTCTGATTTCGGTCGATTGCATGAAAAATAAAAGGTTTTACGTGAACGTGCAGGAGTGAGTGACCTTTAGGAATTTATTTTTACAAATGTTACCTAAATCTGTTTTCAGAGGTCGGGTGCGAATTTTAAAATCCAAAACAGATCCTTGTTCACGAGTGGAGAAGTATGGAGCGGGAGAGCGACAGATGGACCCGTGCAGCATCAGCAATAATGAGAATGCTACGTCAATTCGTTATTTGGATCGCTCTTTGGAAAGAAAGAGCTGAGCGAAAAGGAAAGCTCTTGATTTTGATCGAAGAATCTACATTCCCATCCTCACCATGGTAACCAGGATCTACGTTCCTACCCTCACCATGGTAACCAGGATCTACGTTCCTACCCTCACCATGGTAACCAGGATCTACGTTCCTACCCTCACCATGGTAACCAGGATCTATGTTCTTACCCTCACCATGGTAACCAGGATATATGTTCCTACCCTCACCATGGTAACCAGGATCTACTGTACGTTCCTACCCTCACCATGGTAACCAGGATCTACGTTCCTACCCTCACCATGGTAACCAGGATCTACTGTACGTTCCTACCCTCACCATGGTAACCAGGATCTACTGTACGTTCCTACCCTCACCATGGTAACCAGGATCTACGTTCCTACCCTCACCATGGTAACCAGGATCTACGTTCCTACCCTCACCATGGTAACCAGGATCTACATTTCTACCCTCACCATGGTAACCAGGATCTACGTTCCTACCCTCACCTATGGTCACCAGCTGTGGGTAGTGACCGAAAGAAATGAGATGGTGGATACAAGTGGCCAAAATGAGCTTCCTCCGCAGGGTAGCCGGACTCTCTCCTAGAATTCGGGTGAGGAGTTCTGCCATCTGGGAGGAGGTTGGTGTCCTCCTCCAGCCAAAGAAGCAAGATGGAGGGGTTCGGGCATCTGGTCAGGATGTCTCTGGAGCACCTCACTGGTGAGGTGTTTCGGGCACATTCCATCGGGAGGAGACCACGAGGCGGACCCCAGACCCGCTGGAGAGACTATGTCTCACAGCTGGCTGGGGAACGACTTGGGATCCTTCCAGGTGAGCTGGAGGATGCAGCCGGGGTGAGAGAAGCTTGGGCTTCCCATCTGAGGCTGTTGCCCCTGTAACCCAGCAACAGATAAGCAGAAGACGACGGAACAAAAATCTATTGATGATGAGTTTGCCATCTTCTCTTTATTTATTTTTTTTTCATTTTTTCATCTGTGGAGTTTTTGGAATGAAAAACTTCAGCCAATTATAATTTTATGGTGAGCAAAAAAAGAAAAAAACGTTTAGTTTCAGTTTTTGGCCACAAGTATTTTTCTTATCTGGATTCTTTTATGCAAACCTAGAAGAATCCAGAAAAGACCAAAGTGGATTTTAATTCTTGCATTGTATTGACACAGAGTTGTAAGGCTGTCAGCCTTAGATTTTCCACTCTACCTTTAAACGTCCTCGTCTGTGCTTCTCTGAATCTCCATAGGTCCTCTAACAAGTCGACAAATCTTCCGCTTCAGTGAAGAGGGTCTCGTCAACGCCAGGTTCGACTACAGCTACAACAACTTCAGGGTCACCAGCATGCAGGCGGTCATCAACGAAACACCGCTTCCCATTGATCTGTATCGCTACGTGGACGTTTCCGGACGGGTCGAACAGTTTGGCAAGTTCAGTGTCATCTTCTACGACCTCAACCAGGTGGGAACATATCGACACATCCTGTACCATTCAAAAATAACTGCATCCTTCTTCTGCTTTAACATGACGCTGAAGCATTAATCAATTTTTTAATTAACGATGGGCTAATTGGTTGTGTAATGTGAAAGCAAGCAAACAAAGTAAAGATAATTAAACCCTGCCGTTGCTCTTCGGTTCAGTGGTTGGATGCCTTTTAGCACCTTGCTCGTTATTGTTTAGGTTTTACAGCTCACAGATTAAATTAAATTTGTTTCTAGATGAGATTAGGTGACATTTTAATACATTGATAAGAACAGAAAGAAAAAAAACAAGATCAATTAATTAGTTTTATTAGAAAACTTTTCTAGATTTTAGTTTCACATTTTAAGAATAATTAATTTAATATATTTTTAAGGATAATCAAGATATTTGTTTGCAGATGACATTGTGATCTGTAGTGAGAGGAGAGAAGAGGTGGAGGAAAAGCTGGAGAGGTGGAGGTTTGCACTAGAAAGAAGAGGAATGAAGATTAGTCAGAGTAAAACAGAGTACATGTGTGTGAATGAGAGGGATCCAAATGGAAAAGTGAGGTTACAGGGAGAAGAGATAAAGAAGGTGGAAGATTTTAAGTATCTAGGATCAACAGTCCAGAGCAATGGAGAGTGTGGAAAAGAGGTGAAGAAGTGTGTGCAGGCAGGATGGAACGGGTGGAGGATAGTATCAGGTGTGATGTGTGATAGAAGAGTTTCAGATAAAATGAAATTGTACAAAACTGGGGTGAGAGCGGCCATGCTGATTGGTCTAGAGACAGTGGCACTGAGGAAAAGACAGGAAACAGAGATGTTTGTAGCAGAGATGAAGATGCTGAGGATTTCTCTGGGAGTGACCAGGATGGACAGGATCAGAGGAACAGCACATGTTAGAGGTTTTAAAGTCAGAGAGACCAGACTGAGATGGTTTGGACATGTGCAGAGGAGAGAGTATTTTTTGTCATGGTGGAGATTTATGACCCAATGCAAAGCCAGTTGGGTCAAGAAATAGGGGGAGGTACTGTATGTGCAGTTAGTGGCCCACCTGGGTAGGCAATAGTCCTAGACAGGCATTGTCTTGTCCAGGTGCAAGACCTAGGCGGAACACACCTGGACAAGACACCACTATAAAAGATGACCAGACACAGGAGGGAAAAACACCAGGTGGGGAAGATGAGACACATGCGCAAACATTAGGACAAAGGGTAGATCAAGGACGAAGGAGAAAGTTGCAGAGGGTCAAACAGACTATGCTTTAAACCCCCACATTACCAAAACCTTAATTTATAACCACTGCTTCCTCATTGTGTGTCGATGTTTCAGGTGATCACCACCCACCTGATGAAACACACCAAGGTGTTTAACTCCTACGGTCAGGTGGTAGAGGTTCAGTATGAAATCCTAAAGTCAATCGCCTACTGGATGACCATTCAGTACGACTCAGCCGGCCGCACCACCACCTGTGATATTAGAGTCGGAGTGGACAGCAATGTGACCCGTTACACCTACGAGTACGACGCTGACAGCCAGCTGCAGAGCGCCTCCGTCAATGAGCGCCCCCAGTGGCGCTACAGCTACGACCTGAATGGGAATATCAACCTGCTCAGCCATGGGACGAGTGCCAGGTAGGGGCTTTGCCATTTTGTGACGAAAAGTTGTTTTTGAGGAAAAAAACTCTTAATTTTAAAAATTCCCATGTCTTATTTTACTTTAAATTCCAAGCATCATTTCAGATTTTACATTTGAAGAGTTTTGATTTAATATTATAAAAAGATGCTAATTTGTTGTTTTAAATGTGTCAATTTCAAATTATTCCGTTTCGTTCCGTCATCTTCCACTTTTCCGGGGCCAGGTTGCGGGGGCAATAGCCTCAGACGGGAAGCCCAGGCTTCTCTCTACCGGCTGCATCCTCCAGCTCACCCGGAAGGATCCCGAGTCGTTCCCCGGCCAGCTGTGAGACATGGTCTCTCCAGTGGGTCCGGGGTCTGCCCCTTGGTCTCCTTCCGGTGGGACGTCCCCAAACCATCTCACCAGCGAGGGGCTGAGGGAGCATCCCAACCAGATGCCTAAACCACCCCATCTGGCTCCTCTTGACCTGGAGGAAGAGTGGCTCGACACCGAGCTGCTCCCAGATGGCAGAGCTCCTCACCTGATCTCAGAGTGAGAGCCCAGCCACCCTGTGGAGGAAGCTCATTTCGGCCGCTTATATCCACGATTTCATTCTTTCAGTCACCACCCACAGCTGGTTACCATGGTGAGGTTAGGAACGTAGATCTGGTTACCATGGTGAGGGTAGGAACGTAGATCCTGGTTACCATGGTAAGGGTAGGAACGTAGATCCTGGTTACCATGGTGAGGGTAGGAACGTAGATCCTGGTTACCATGGTGAGGGTAGGAACGTAGATCCTGGTTACCATGGTGAGGGTAGGAACGTAGATCCTGGTTACCATGGTGAGGGTAGGAACGTAGATCCTGGTTACCATGGTGAGGGTAGGAACATAGATCCTGGTTACCATGGTGAGGGTAGGAACGTAGATCGACTTGTAAATCGAGAGCTTTGCTTTTCGGCTCAGCTCTCTCTTTACGACGACGGACCGATGCAGCATCCTAGTTATTGCTGATGCCGCACCGATCCGCCTGTTGATCTCCCGCTCCATCTTTCCCCCACTCGTCGGCAAGATCCCGAGATACTTAAACTCCTCCACTCGGGGCAGGACCCTGTCCCTGACCCGCAGGGGGCATTCCACCCTTTCCCGGGCGAGGACCATGGTCTCAGATTTGGAGGCGCTAATTCCCATCCCGGCCGCTTCACACTCGGCAGCAAATCGATCCAGTGAGAGCTGGAGATCACGGTCCGATGAAGCCAACAGGACCACATCATCTGCAAAAAGTAGACATCCGATCCTGAGGTCACCAAACCGGATCCCTCCAGCGCCTCGGCTGCGCCTAGATATTCTGTCCATTAAGGTGATGAACAGAATCGGTGACAAAGGGCAGCCTTGGCGGAGTCCAACTCTCACCGGAAATGGAATCGACATACTGCCAGCTGGCTCCGGTCGTACAAAGATCGGACAGCCTGTACTAAGGGCTCCGAGACTCCGTACTCCCGGAGCACCCCGCACAGGAGTCCCCTAGAGACACGATCGAATGCCTTCTCCAGATCCACAAAACACATGTAGACTGGTTGGGCAAACTCCCATGACCCCTCCAGGATCCTGAAGAGGGTATAGAGCTGGTCCGTACTTCCACGTCCGGGACGGAAACCGACTTGTAAATCGAGAGCTTTGCTTTTCGGCTCAGCTTTTTCTTCACCACGACGGCCCGATGCAGCGTCCTAGTTATTGCTGACGCCGCACCGATCCGCTTGTCAATCTCCCGCTCCATCTTTCCCCCACTCATGAACAAGACCCTGAGATACTTAAACTCCTCCACTTGGGGCAGGACCATGTCCCTGACTTGCAGGGGGCATTCTACCCTTTTTCAATTTCAAATTATGTATTGATTTATTTGATGTCACAACAAAATCTTTTAATGACACAAACAGAGGCACTAACTCGCCACGTCTTCGATACACGCGACAGTGTAGAAGACTTGTTTGTTGTGGGTACGATGCTACAACTGAACGAGCTCCAGCAACCTGCGACTCAATCTCACACTGTAGCCACAAAGATAAACAATCATTGCTGTCTTTAGTTCTGTTTGAAATGTCCCTCTATGCTGATGACACCCTGTATGTCTTAATTCCAGGCTGACCCCGCTGCGCTACGACCAAAGAGACCGCATCACTCACCTCGGCGAGCTACAGTACAACGTAGACGATGACGGCTTCCTCCGCCAGCGAGCCAACGACCTGTTTGAATACAACTCTAACGGCTTGCTAACCCGTGTCTACAACCGCGCCAGCGAGCACACCGTCTGGTACCGCTACGATGGATTGGGTCGTCGCGTGGCCTCCAAAAACAGCCAAGGCGAACAGCTGCAGTTCTTCTACGCTGATCTTTCCTACCCTACCAGGGTGACCCACCTTTACAACCACAGCAGTAACCTGATCACATCGCTGTACTACGACCTCCAGGGTCAGCTCATCGCCATGGAGCTGAGCAGTGGGGAAGAATACTACGTCGCCTGTGATAGCGTCGGAAGCCCAAGAGCTGTGTTCTCTAATAAAGGTCGCCTGGTTAAAGAGATCCTCTACACCCCATATGGAGAGGTTTATCAGGACACCAACCCCGACTTTAAGCTTGTCATTGGCTTCCACGGGGGGTTGTACGATCCTTTCACGCGGCTGGTTCACCTCGGCAGGCGGGACTACGATACGCTCGCAGGACGATGGACTTCGCCCAATCACGAGCTGTGGGGGGAGCTGAGCAAGGAGCCAAAGCCTTTCAACCTGTATGCCTTCAAGAATAACTGCCCGGTCGGGAGAGTGGAGGAGGTGACACAGTTTACAACAGGTGAGCTTCACACGTTCTTACTCTTCAGCTTAAACACACGGGCCTGCTAAGTGACAGTCAGTAAGAGACACAGCTGCATATATCACTGGGTGACACCAACTCCCTCAGCCACACATGCACGGAAACATCTGCCATGAAGAGTGAGTGAACGGGCCGCATAGCAAACCACAGGTGTCAGAAAAAAGAAGATGTGACAGATAGAAGGTACCAGATTCAGAAAGGACAGCCGTGCCTCTGATCACATTTTTTACAACGCGAGCTGTTCTTCAGTTTTTGTTCTCTCTGACTGTCAAGAGCTCTATTTCACTCAGAAACAAAATAGAAACCAAGGCGAGGAAAGAAAGGTGGAGTAAAGAGAATGAATGCAGAATGTCCTTCTGCATAATAGACCATTCACTCAGCCTGTTACATGTCCACGCAGTGGGATGTGTGTAGTTGGAGTTATTGTGCTGGATTTATTACAACAACTAGTTAAATTACACATATTCTTCTAAATGTAACTTCTTATCTCCTGGATTCCTTTTAGTGAGTCTATGAGGTCTGTAGATCCTCAGAAAATCTGAATTTAATTCATAAAGTAACAACATATTTTCAGAGGAAATGACCATAGAAGGAGAAACAATGGCTGACTGGGTGTGGCACACATTAACATAAAGATCAGACCCCTCATTGGCTGCTGCAGCCGCCATCTTGGATCGGTAGTCCTACCTGCAGACAAACTCATACCTACACCACTAACTTTAAAACACACAACACATCATCTGACTAGAGAATTGTTCATAACATCTAGTGTATTTTTGTCTATGGTTGCTTAGATTAGAAAACACAGGGGCTGGCGGAGGGGTGTGAAGTATCTCATTTGCATTTAAATGGAGCTATGCAAAAACACTGTGGTTTGTCAGTTCTTAGTGCAAAAGTAACAGATAGTAACAAGTGACTTGTCAGAATCACAGGATATGGGGTTGTCTTCTCTAGATATATTGGTAAAGAACGTAATCTGGGGATACTCCGGTCTTACTCTGGTTGGGTGTGGCCCACTGCACTGTGTATGACACTTGGGACACTACGGGAAGAAGGGTTATTACTTCAAATTTGACTCACCTCGTCTAGTAGCTTCATTGGAGAAATTAGCTTTTTAAGACTTTTTTTTCTGCACGTTTACATCCAGATATCGGCAGCTGGTTGCAGCTCTTTGGCTTCCAGCTTCATAACGTGGTCCCTGGTTTCCCGAAGCCTGAGGTGAGCAGAATGGAGCAAACCTATGAACTGATGAGGACCCAGACAAAAACACAGGACTGGGACACAAGCAAGGTAAGAAGCATCCTTCTGCAAAGGTCTCTAAAAAAATGTAAGTCTTTTGTGATGTTTTTTTTTTTTATAAAAGGCTTCCTTTCAATTCATTCAATGGGTTATTTTTCATTAAAGTTGTAAAACACACCATCAGCCTTGAATGAAGCTTCATCCTTCAAACAATCACATTTAAAATGACACTTTCTTTGATAAAAAATAAATTTGTCATTTGCAATAACTGATTTTTTTTTTAATTAAAAACAAGGCCAGGGGACATTTTTCACTTTCTTTTCCCTTTGTTTTTTTTTCCATTTAAAAAGAAAATTGAAATGGATTTGTGAAGGTTTGCAACAATACATAGAATGGAAGTGCCTACAGCTGGGAATGTGTATACTAAAAAAAAAAAAAGGTTTTCAGATGAAGTATTTACCATTTTTCTTCTCAAAAACTTTGAATGACGCAATTTGTTTTCAGATAAATACTTTCGAAAGAGTTTCGATGCTGAAATTAAGATTCACCAAGAACTCAAGCAGAAAATAGAAAAAGTAGCCCTGAATGCCTTCGTGCTTGATTTACACACTGATTAGAAACACTCTGTAACATGCATGGGCAAACTACGGCCCGCGGGCCACATGCGGCCCATTAAACGTTTTAATCCAGCCCGCCAAACTAGAAAAAATTAAATAAATAAACCTTATTAAAGTTTAATTTTCCTGCGATTCTGATGTTTCGTCACTAGATGGCACACTCTAGATATATTCACCTTGTTGAGAAAACAACAACACTGCTCCCATTAAAATGTGTGTGTCTTTGTGATGCCCACGCTCTCTAAATAAACAGCGTGCACAGATATGGAAAGCCATCAGGGCCGATACACACACATAAACAAGCGTGTTAAATGTTAAAACAAGCAAAATGATACATCAAGTGCTTAGATTTCAAACCTAGCGCCACTAGATTTGAAATTTAACACTCTTGATGTAACATTTAGCGCTTGTTTAAAATCTAGCGTCATTCTATTGGTCTGATCTAGCGGTTACCAAACCATGCCATCCACTTGCTCCTGTTCCGGCCCCTGGTCAAATGTTAGAACTCAATGTGGCTCATGCATCAAAAAGTTTGCCCACCTCTCCTCTATAACGTTGATTATTCGTAAATACTGAAGGCGATACACTGTAAAACTCTGATTGTTTAATGCTGAACATTGTGTACTCTACGTTTCATCATCTTCCACTTATTCGAGGCTGGCTCGCGGGGGCAACAGCCTTGGAAGGAAGACCCAGGCTTTTCCCCCTATCGGGTGCATCTTCAGTTCACCTGTGAGGATCCCGAGGTGTTCCCTGTCCAGCTGTGAGACATATTCTCTCCAGCGGGTCCGGGGAAAAACTAGAAATCTATTTTGTTCCAAACACGTCTCTAGAACTCCATATATGTAGCGTACGAATAACATGATGCATATATAACAGTATACAAACAAGCTGGACAATGGGCAATGGCAAGGTGTCGCTATTGTGCAGCTGCAGTTGGAGGTGGTTACCATGGCAACTCTCTAAGAGACACACACCGCTTTAACATTGAAATAAAAATTAAATGCTTTGATCCTAAAGTAGTGGTCAAAAATAAAGTATTCACAAATCTGTGCCAACAGAGACAGTCCAAGTAATCCTGAGCTTCATGTCTCAATGAGAGCGTTCTGATCCGTCATCTTCCGGGGCCGGGTCGCGGGGCAATAGCCTCAGACGGGAAGCCCAGGCTTCTCTCACCCCGGCTGCATCCTCCAGCTCACCCAGAAGGATCCCAAGTCGTTCCCCAGCCAGCTGTGAGACACAGTCTCTCCAGCGGGTCCGGGGTCTGCCTCTTGGTCTCCTCCTGGTGTGACGTGCCCAAAACACCTCGCCAGCGAGGCGCTTGGAGGGGGCATCCTGACCAGATGCCCGAACCACCCCATCTGGCTTCTCTCGACCTGGAGGAGGAGCGGCTCGACACCGAGCTCCTCCCGTATGGCAGAGCTCCTCACCCGATCTCTGAGTGAGAGTCCAGCCACCTTGCGGAGGATGCTCATTTCAGCCGCTTGTATCCGCGATCCGCGTCAATGAGAGTGTTTTTATCAATAATTTTCTTAATGTGTCACTTGTGTGGCACATTAAGAAGTGGGTTTTCTCACTGTTTTCTCATTTTTTCCTGACTGCTTTAAATGCTTCATTTCACTGTCCTCAGTTCACTTCGGGTTCTTTCTGACTTGCCCTAAACTAACGCTACAGTCCATGCACTCCATCACCTTCTTCTTTTGCTTGATTTTTGTAGACGTCAGCGTGCGCTTGGTTCAGGTGTGAGCACCTTGTATAAATAAGCCCCTTGAAGTTTTAGAGCTTGGGAAATTAAACAGGGTTGTGTTTATGTGCCTCCTACTTGTCTGACTTGGATCTTCTCTTTTTCTCCAGGTGGTCCTGGGGATCCAATGTGAGCTACGGAGACAGATGCGAAGCTTCATCTCTCTGGAGAGGTTACCTCTGGTTTCAGACCCCGTGGGCTCCACCTGCCACAGACCAGCCCGTCCTCCACCATTTGGCTCACGTCCCTCCATCCTCGGCCCCAGCATTCGCTTTGCCGTGTCCCACGGCCACGTGAGCGTGGAGGTGATCGGCGTGGCCAGCGAGGATAGCCGCAGGGTGGCAGCCATTCTGAACGGCGCCGTCCACCTCAGTGGGTTGAGCTTCACCGTCAACGGCTGCGACACCCACCACTTCCTCCAGTCCCGCCCCATCGAAGAGGACTTGGCCTTCGGGTTGGGCGTGGGGGGGCGTGTTTTGGAGAGCGGCGTGAATGTTAGCGTATCGCAGATGAGCGCCACGGTGGGCGGCAGGACTCGACGCTTCGCAGACATCACCCTCCAGCAGGGGGCACTGTGCCTGTGCGTGCGCTATGGCGGCACAGAAGAAGAGGAAAGGGCCCGGGTGAGGGAGGAGGCGAGGAAGAGGGCGGTGGAGGGGGCGTGGGAGAAAGAGAGGAAGCGTTTGGATTTGGGGGATGTGGGGAGCCGGGCGTGGAGTGAATCGGAGAAGCAGCAGCTGCTAACGGACGGACGTGTTCAGGGCTACGACGGATACTTCTTGCTGCCCGTGGAGACGCAGCCGGAGCTCTCCGACTCCTCCTCCAACATCCACTTTATGACACTGAGCGAGGTGGGGGGCAGGTAACAGCCCCCCGCTCACCAAAGACTGCCTGTTTCTACTCTGCTCTGATTTCTTCTACTCTTTCTACACCGTACCCTAAAAAAGAAAACACCTACAAGGAAGAACAAGAAGAGCGATTGCGGAAAAAAAAAAAAAACTTCCAAATGCCTTTAATTGTGACAAAATGATGGTATTTTATTATTCGTCCAGTTTCTCCGATTTCTAACCGTGGCACAAGCAGTGTGGTTTGGCTGTGGCTTCGCTTTTTGTATTCAGACTCAGACTGAACCAGACTCTCTCAGACCGGATCAGGCTAGTGATGGCTTTGTTATCATTTAGAATCTATCATTAAAAAACACGTATTTTAAGTATGAAACACACTCGTACACGAACGCTAGAGGAACGTTAACAACAAAGACAAGGTGTACGGACGTAGAATGCAGGACCCCACCTCTTATCTGAAGGTGGAGTTTGTCTTATCTCCCAAACCAATGAACGGTTATTAATGAAACTACCCACAATTACTCTGTACCGTGTATTGATTGGCTGATTTTGTGTAAAAGTAGAACATATTTAATCATTTAAATAAACAAAATAAAGGAGGTCCATGTTTTTACCAACAACAGGACGGTCAGCACGCTGGCTTAGGTCAATACTCCTAACGTTCAACCCAAATAACGTCCCGGTGGGACCTCACCCGCGAGGTGCTTGGGGGGCATCCTAACCAGATGCCCAAACCACCCCATCTGGCTCCTCTCGACCTGGAGGAGGAGCAGCTCAACACCGAGCTCCTTTGGAAGGCAGAGCTCCTCACCCAATTTCTGAGTGAGAGGGGAGTGACTTTTTTTTTTTTTTTCTTCCAAAGTTAACAAAAATAAGAAAAAGAATTCAACACAAAAATATGGTAATAATTATAATTCAAAAACTTTTCTTAATGTGACACTAATATTTTTATTGTCTGACTGATGTTTTATATTCTGATTGGGGATTTTTTTTTACAGTATTTTAAATGTAAGTTCCTCTAAGTTTGGCAACATTTTTATGATTGTTTTGGTCTAAAATACCTTGATTTTACAAACAGTAAAAAAAAAAGCAACAGTAAAGAGTTGTGATTTGAGGGCTGATCGTAAGCGTTCTGAGGCTAACGCTCAATCCCAGCCAATCGTAGAGCTTGTCACATGAAAATAGATGCCTTCATGGTCACAAGAAAACGTCGAACCAGGGTTGCGGCCAATTGTTTTAAATAAATTCCAATCACACTTTTATGAAATTGTCAAATGATCAAATATATTTAGTCTGTTTTGGTACCATTTATTGAACATCAGTAACACTGTTTGTGGATTTTGTTTGGATTTGGTGATAAATTCATGGTCAAAAAGTTTAGGCTCAACAGCTAAGCCTTTCATTTGAAATAATAAACTCTTTACCTACGATTAGACTGGGTGTAAAATAAAAATTTAACATTATGTTAGAAGTGAAACTGAGACTGAAGTGAAACCGGCGGGGTTGGAACGCCACTAAGTAAAAATGTTAAAAAGGTCATGATCCTGACCTTCGTTCGCATGACCCTGAAAGTCCGATCAGTTCATCTATAGTTTGTACTGAGTAACTGTGCGCAATTTCATTCCAATTTCATCACTGGTTTGGGAGAAGCTGCCTTCACAAGAATTTCTGACCTCAATTTCAAAATTGGCAAATAAAACAAAAAAAAAGCCAAAAATAAATCTGTATTTTTATTGTTAAATACCAGAAAAACCAGAAAGACTTTTTTAGTCCACGTCACCCTTCCCTAAAGCAGAACCAATCAGAGGGACTCAGACTTTTACAGACTTATTCAGACTCACTAAGAATGACTCAAAGTCACTTGGAACAAATCCGACTGATTCAGAATGACCCGGTTTGATTCACACTGACTCGGAGTGACGCAGACTCGCCGCCATCGGCTCACCGTTCATCCTTTTCTTTGGACTCTTGTTTGATATTTCTGAACTCTGGAGAACACCACGTAGGCTCCTCTTCATGACTCGGTTTACCTCGGACACTCGATCGTTTACATATTGTGTAAGAGGCCTTGTTGACTCTGACACCCTCCCCGGCCCCTTTAGAGAAGAAACCTTTGGTTTCCGCCTCTGGTGTGCTCTCCAACTTGTAGTTTGTATGAGTGTGTATACTAAAATCAAGAATGTACATAGCCAGTGCTTTCACACTGAAGAAAAAAAAACTGAAAAAGAAACAAAAAAAAAAGTGCTCAACTGGAAATTCTGTTGTTCATAAGTGTCGGTATTGTTAATCAATAGAAAACAGTTCCATTTTTGCAAAGATTATAAATGGCTATAGTAAATATTCTCGCTGAAAAAGCTGAATTTATTGGATTACGATGCTGATTAAAGTTACTATGTGTGAATTATTGGGTTTATTATCTCGTCTCTCTCTGGCGTTCCTGCTGTTTGTAGTTTATAACTTTCATACGGCCATCATTACGCCTGTGTGTGAGACATGCATGAGAAGTGTGTGACAGCTGAGGCTCAGTGAGTGGGTGGTGGGGTGCAGGAGGAGCGGGGGAGGGGCAAGACCTGGACTTGGCTCCACGCTTCTCTCCAGCTTGTCTCCTCTCATTAGGAAATGCCAATCAGGATCTTCCAAGCTGAAGGAAAACTTACAAAGTTTTTTTTTTTAATGTAATCCTTTTCCATCCATCTGCATCCCTCCATCCTTCCCTCCACTCCCTCCCCCTCACCATCTGCCCACTATTAATTGTTTGTGTTTGTCTCCTGGGCGGCGGTGGACGCTCCTCGCATATGTTCCCACGACGACCAGGTGATATACGTTGCCGATGAGCACTTAGCGATGCTCCTTTTCTTTTTTCCTGAACCATATGTTTCCGTAGATACTGTCTCCCTGCACGAAGAGGCGGTTGCTAGGCGACGGCTCCCATGAAGAATCGTCTGGACTGAAAAGATGCTCTCGCTCCTTCTCGTCTCTTTTCTCTCTCTTTTTTTACTTTGTCAATCATGGGACTGACGCCTCCTCTTCACACACACACACACACACACACACAGAGTTCCTCTGCATCTTCAAAATGTCAAATTGATTTCTCCACATCATATCCTGTGTGTGTGTGTGTGTGTGTGTCCATGTGTATGTACACAGTCGTGTGTATCTGACAAAAATGCATTTAGTTACTTTCTTAATTACTTCTTTAAAAAGTAACTTAATTAGTTACTTTAGTTACTTTTAATTAACAGAGTACATGTGTGTGAATGAGAGGGATCCAAATGGAAAAGTGAGGTTACAGGGAGAAGAGATGAAGAAGGTGGAAGATTTTAAGTATCTAGGATCAACAGTCCAGAGCAATGGAGAGTGTGGAAAAGAGGTGAAGAAGTGTGTGCAGGCAGGCTGGAACGGGTGGGGAAAAGTATCTGGTGTGATGTGTGATAGAAGAGTTTCAGATAAAATGTAAGGAAAAGTGTACAAAACCGTGGTGAGATCGGCCATGCTGATTGGTCTAGAGACAGTGTGGTGAGATCAGCCATGCTGATTGGTCTAGAGACAGTGTGGTGAGCGCGGCCATGCTGATTGGTCTAGAGACAGTGTGGTGAGATCAGCCATGCTGATTGGTCTAGAGACAGTGTGGTGAGAGCGGCCGAGCTGATTGGTCTAGAGACAGTGTGGTGAGAGCGGCCGTGCTGATTGGTCTAGAGACAGTGTCACTGAGGAAAAGACAGGAAGCAGAGATGGAGGTAGCAGAGATGAAGATGCTGAGGATCTCTCTGGGAGTGACCAGGATGGACAGGATCAGAGGAACAGCACATGTTAGAGGTTTTAAAGTCAGAGAGGTCAGACTGAGATGGTTTGGACATGTGCAGAGGAGAGAGAGAGAGTACATCAGAAGAAGGATGCTGGGTTTGGAACCACCAGGAAAGAGGACTAGAGGAAGACCAAAGAGGAGGTTCATGGATACAGTGAAGGAAGACATGAAGATAGTTGGTGTGACCGAAGAGGATGCAGGAGATAGGGTTAGATGGAAGAAACTGACTTGATGTGGCGCCTCCTGAAGGGAAAAGCCAAAAGAAGAAGAAGACGTTACTTTTAACTACTGCATTTAAAAAATGCAGTAAAGCATGAGAGTTTTCTAACCTGCTGTTGGTAAATCTGCAGCATGGGGGAACAGGGTGGTTTCTGCTGCTTTATTTAAACACATCATAGAAACAACACGCTATATTTTTAGTATTGGGTGGGTAGTGTGACTCTAGTGTGTGTGTGTGTGCGTGTGTGTGTGTGTCTACATTTGAATGGGCAAACCAGGGTGGGTTCATTCCATAGCGAGTAGAAAAAACTTTTCAGAGTTTTCTAAGTTTGTAACTTTTGTTAAAAAAAAAACCCAAACTATCAGACATCAAGAAGACAAGACAAACTTTCTCACGATATCTTTACTGCTTTAAAAACGATAACAAGATAAATTTGAACAGAGCAGTTTGTTATTTTATAGTAAAACTAAGAATAAAAAACAAAAAAACACATGTTCTGACCAAAAAATCTACTTTAAACACCAGACTTACAGTTTGATTCATTTCCTTTGGCTGAAACTCGGTCTATGTGTCCCTAAACAACCTGCATTAGAAACCGCCCCTGGCTTTCTGAATGTACGTCCTGACAAAGTTTGATCAAAGTAGTTCCTCTTTCTGCTGCATCATTAATGAGCTTCAACGAAGAAACTTTTTGTTCCAAAGTCTCACCAGTGAGATGTTTACTGACGACAGTGACTGAGATTAAACTACACAGATTATATTATTCTGTTTCTCAGGAGGATCCTCCACACTTACTGCTTCCTGTTTTGTAATGTCATTTTAGCAGCTGCACATGTGCAGAGGCGAGAGAGAGAGTACATCGGAAGAAGGATGCTGGGTTTGGAACCACCAGGAAAGAGGCCTTGAGGAAGACCAGAGAGGAGGTTCATGGATACAGTGAAGGAAGACATGAAGATAGTTGGTGTGACTGAAGAAGATGCAGCAGATAGGGTTAGATGGAAGAAACTGACTTGATGTGGCGCTCCCTGAAGGGAAATGATGAAAGAAGAAGAAGTAGCTCCATATTTGTCTGGTAGAACCCTTCTTCATCATGTCTCTATCTGTCCTGCACAGTGTGGACTCTGAATCAGACACTCATCTCTTAAAACGGAACATTTTCATCCTCATATTTCCTGTTTTTTAGCAGCAGAGATCATTGTCTTTCCAAGATTGATGGAAATATTGATCTGCTTAATAATTTGAAAAAAGTCACGAAAAATTTCAGGACTCAAAAACCCTGAGAAACAAAACAATTCAAATAAAGCAAAGAAAAAATCAGGTTGATGCTTAAATTTTATTTGCATAATAATTTCAAACACATTGTAAAGAAGAGCGAGGAGCGACTGATGATGAAATCAGGGAATTCTACTCTTTGGAAAGTAAGGGCTCGTCTTGTATAATGTATTTCTTTAGGAAAGTCATTTTATCTGTAAATGATTGCCTTTAAAACATACGAAAAAAAGGACGTTTACTCGTCTAAATTAGTTTAATCACACATTTTTTTGCACACAAGCTCTGAATGTCAATTCGAAAATACGATTGGTGAAATCAGAAAAGTATTTTTGTATTAGAACCACATGCATCAAACCACAGCATGAGGACCACATCCAGCTCATCAAAAATTTTAATCCGGTCGACCAAATGAGAAGAAATGATCAACTATTTGATCGTTTCTTTCCACCAACAATTCCAGTGCTTCTCCAGAAGGTGACCTGCTTGAGTTTGAAGTCAAAATATTGGACTTTCTCAGTTATTTTTCCAATATATTGGGTGTTTTTTTTTAATTAAGTCATTATTCAGATCATTTTGGTCCCATTTGGAAGAATTTCCAATTTAATTTCATTTCCTTTACATAGCTCAGTGTCGTTATAAGATCATCAAACTGTTTCATTCAGAATGGTTTATTTTAAATATAAAACAAAAAATAATTAATGTGGATGGAAAATGGTTTTAATCAAGCAAAATTAAATTCAAGCTCCAATGGTTTTTATACATCTGATTTGATTTTTTTGGGGTTTGGCCCATTAAGTCACCGTTTTTTGGGGTAAGACTCTATCTATCCCTGACCTGCAGCAGACACGCCACCCTGTTCAGGGTGAGGACTGTGGTCTATGATTCCCATCTTGACTTTTTTACATTAAGCAGTAAAGAGAGAGCTGAGCCGAAAAGCAAAGGTCTCGATTTACAAGTCGATCTACGTTCCAACCCTCACCATGGTAACCAGGATCTACGTTCCTACCCTCACCATGGTAACCAGGATCTACGTTCCTACCCTCACCATGGTAACCAGGATCTACGTTCCAACCCTCACCATGGTAACCAGGATCTACGTTCCTACCCTCACCATGGTAACCAGGATCTACGTTCCTACCCTCACCATGGTAACCAGGATCTACGTTCCTACCCTCACCATGGTAACAAGGATCTACGTTCCTACCCTCACCATGGTAACCAGCTGTGGGTGGTGACCGAAAGAATGAGATCGCGGGTACAAGCGTCCAAAATGAGCCTTCTCCGCAGGGTGGCTGGGCTCTCACTCATAGATCGGGTGAGGAGCTCTGCCATCCAGGAGGAGCTCGGTGTCGAGCCACTCCTCCTCCAGGTCGAGAGGAGCCAGATGGGGTGGTTAGGGCATCTGGTCAGGATGCCCCCCGAGCGCCTCGCAGGCGAGGTGTTTCGGGCACGTCCCACCGGGAGGAGACCAAGGAGCAGACCCCGGACCCGCTGGAGAGACTATGTCTCACGGCTGGCTGGGGAACGACTTGGGATCCTTCCAGGTGAGCTGGAGGATGCAGCCGGGGAGAGAGAGGCCTGGGCTGCCCGTTTGAGGCTGTTGCCCCCGCGACCCGACCCCGGAACAAGCGGAAGATGACGGAACGGAATGGAACGAACTTTTTTACATTCAGCAGTAAATCGGTCCAATAAGGGTAGGAGATCAAGGCTGATGAAACCAACAGGATCAGATCATCTGTAAAAAGCTGAGATTCGATCCTGAGATCTCGAACCAGATTCCCTGTATGTTCATACATGATGTGTGTGTTTATAGGTGGTGTGTGTGTGTCTGTCGTTTGGTTTTAACCAGAGGTGTCAAGTAGCGAAGTAAGATTACTTCGTTACCTTACTCAAGTAGAAAATCTCGTTATCTTTACTTTAACGAAGTAATTATTTTTTTGTCTACTTTTTACTTTTACTCACTACTTTTTTATGCAGTTATCTGTACTTTTACTTCGTTAATTTTATAAAAAGTAGTCGCTACTTTCTCCATTTTGTCACCGTTAAAAAGCCGCGACTGTTTGTCGGAGTTTTTTTTTTTTTTATGAACCCTGAATGCATCAAACAAAGGAACAGATGAATGATTGGCTGAAAGGTCCGGTCAATCATTACTATGGGCCGAGTAGCCCCGCCCACAAACCTTTAAGGAGCAGGAACGTTAGTTTGCGTGTTTAAAAGACTTGTTGCGGGCTCGGAAATCAAAGAGTTTCTGATGCTGCAACACTGAACTTTGAGTGAATTATCAGGGGTTTTTTTTAAAAAAAAAAACAACAGCAAAGAAATGTTTTTTTTATTATTATTTTCAGTCTGCGGTTATTGTAAACGTCTTTGCTGAAAATGTTGTAGATGGTATTTTTATAAAAATAACTTTGATCTGTGACGCACTATTTTATCTTTAGAAACAAAGCTAATTAAACTAATTAATCCATAAATAGTAGTGGATGAAGTATTTGTGCTTAAAAACATCCAAAATGTTATTAATTAGTTTATAAAGACTGACTGAGGAGATTAAAACTACACATCACTTAGATTTTGCATCATGTAGATGTTTGGGTTAATATTAAAAAACCTTATATGTACACATATATATGTAGATATGTATATATATAAATTTATATATACCGTCTCCTAAGTCCCGCCCCCACTGGTTTCTTTCTGGGTTTCTTAAAATCTTAATTCCCTGGTTATTTTTTTATTTTTACAGTTCTTAAAATTTTAGAAAAAGAATCCAAGGATTTTGCCTCCTGTGTGTTTCCTTCACTCCCACTGCCTTACGAGTGCATGTAAAGGGTGTTATTTTGTCAATGGGTGTGGTTTTACTGGGTGTACGATATTTTTTGTAAAATACGATAATTTTACGTCATTAGAACGATAATCCAGCACCTCCCACCTGGCAACGCTGCCCAGGCTGTATGTGGCACTCCCAAAGACTATTCAGTATTGCCTCAAAGAACTTTGAAAACTAGCTGCCTTCAAGGCTTAAAAAAGCCTTTTGGTCATTTTTTTTTTCATTTATTTATTTTTTTAACATTGAGTGTGTTTGTGTTTTTTTTACATTGAGTGTGTTTGTGTCTGCTGAAGTTGGTTAAATTAGGTGATGCAGAGTGAAGCTTGATAGCTGAAGGGACGTTACATATTGCCCTGCTTATGTTAATACATTTGATTGTGTTCATTAATTGATTTCCAATAAAGATTATTAAGAAATAAATGTTTCTGATTCATAAAGTTTAAAACCAAAACACTTTCATTTATTATCATATTTTCTGCTCCTTAAAGCATGTGATAATAGTTAAAAAATATGTTCATACGCTTTTGTTAACAATATTCCTTTTTTTCTGAAAATTACTTTTACTTTTTTTACTTGAAGTAGTTTTAAAATAGGTTACTTTTTACTTTTACTTAAGTAGAAAACTTGAGTTGATACTTCTACTTTTACTAAAGTAGTTTTTTAACTCGGTATTTATACTTCTACTTGAGTAGAAAATGTTGGTACTTTTGACACCTCTGGTTTTAACCCATCAGAATTTTTGTTCTCAGCTCATCTACCCCGTCAGATATTTTCTCATTTTAATATCAAAGCTCTTAAAGTTTTTTTTTGTGCTGAATAGAAAATAAAAGGCTTTTACTTCAAAGAAAAAAGTGCAAAAGCAGTAAAGTTCATTTTGTGGTTCCCCTCGTTAACCAAAAGCCTGCCTCGCCTCCGTCTTGTTCCTGTTTTTCTTTCCTTCAGAGGAACTGCCCGCCTGTTGGACCAAGTAGGGGCTGCATGTCGCTGACAGACTGTCACCGGATGCCCTTCGCTCAGTGATGGACCCCGCTCGTTTCTGGGCGGTGATGGGGTACAGAAGGGGCATGGCCAGTCCCTGCCCAGGCTTCTTGTAAGCTCCTATCAGGTTCTTGATGTGTCTAAAGTAACGTTTGTGCGCTCCAGGACTGGTCTGAAAAACAAAAACCAGGAGGTGAGAAAACAAGAAAATCACCTCCGTTCATCATCAGGAGGAAAGAGGAGACACAGGTGTCACATGAACATTTGCAGGAAGTATTTATGGGTTCTTTTTTTTTTTCATTTTTCAAAGAAAATAATAATAATAATAATACATTTTATTTATAAGGCGCCTTTCTCGGCACTCAAGGTCGCCGCACATCACATCAAAAATACAAAGAAATACAGTAAGAGTTAAAAACAACATAAAATATTAAATACATACAAATTAAAAAATTATCAGTATAAAACATAGATTTAACAAAGAGAATAGGCCTGTTTAAAAAGATGAGTTTTTAATCCAGTTTTGAAATGTGAGAGTGTGTTAGTGTTGCGGAGGTCAGGAGGGAGTGAGTTCCAGAGACGAGGAGCAGAGCGGCTGAAAGCTCTGCTCCCCATAGTGACAAGACGGGCCGGGGGAACAGAAAACTGAATAGAGGAGGAGGAGCGGAGAGAGCGAGCAGGTGTAGCAACATGGAGGAGATCAGAAAGATATGGAGGTGCAAGGCTATGTAATGATTTGAATGCATAGAGCAGGATTTTGTATTGTATGCGGTACGGAATGGGGAGCCAATGGAGGACAAACATAAAACAAAATGACATGAATGTGTGAGAAGGTGGCACGTGGGATTGTTCAGTTCAGATTTAGATTTATTCATTTGGTCAGACACAAAATCACAACAACACAGACTGCAACAAAGAAACAAACAGACCAAAGAAAAGGAACAGGCTGAAGCATGGCTTACATGTGACTATAGTAGACCGGGATTGGCTGGTTTGGGATAAATTGCACATGTCAGTGTGTGTGAGTGTGTCGTTATAGGTGTTATAATGTTGTAACATGAAACACATCACATTAAAAAAAACACAACTTTGAGGCACTTTTTGTCACCTAAACTTTCTGAATGTTCTCCTGCAATAAAACGTGAGTTTAAACGTGGCCTTACAGAACAGATTAGGTAAGTCCTTATCGGGAACATCATGTCATTAGTATGACACATACATGAAGTTCTAGAGACGTGGTTGGGGCGGGATGGAGATCAAGTTGGTTTACATCTGAAATTTCTTCCGGATGTGGTTTCTAAAGCTTACATTTTGTAAGAAGAGAGACATTGGTTTTGAAAAATCCCAAATTTGTGTGGCATAAGCGACGCAGTAATGCTTAAAAAATGATAGACCAGCTTTTTTTTTTTTGCTCCAAATTTCAAGTCAAGTGTCAATTTTTCCCAATCCAACGAGTAAACAAAGCCAGATGATTAAATTTCTTCCTGTGTGTTTGGGACTTTGTGGACTTCCAGAATGAAACGTGCACTCTCAGATCTGCTGACTCGTCCCAGGTCTCACTTTGTGCCATAACGACATCTGATTCTGAAGTAAGTAATGAATCTATGGATGACATCTGTAGGTCCTGATTGGGAGTCTGAAACAACCAGATTGATCCCATCATGACATGTAAACAGACATCCTGGATTAATGTGGGTGGAAGGTCTCTGGGTCTCTGACCAAAAAAAAAAAAAAAAACGACTCAATGTGACTAAATTACTTTTTCTGTAAATATTTACCCAATTAGTTCAGTTTAATCTCAGACTGTCCGTGTGAACCCGAGCGTGCTTCTATAAACACGATATCTCCCAAACCAGCCCACATGTACTCAGTACCAAATATAGATGAACTGATTACATTTTCTGGGTCATGTCACAAAAGTTGAAGACACGTGATCATTTCTAAACTCGTCAAGAGATTTTAATGAAACTGACCACAGTGCCTCAGTACCAACTATAAATGAAAAGAGTAGCTTTTATAGGATCATATGACCAAAAGTCAAGGTTAGAACATTTTAAACCCTCAACCTCACGGAGACCCTAAAGCATACTGCACCAGGGACGGATCCACAAACAAATAAAAAGAAGAAAGGAAAGGGGACTAGTCAAGCTATTCTCTTGCAGGGTCAGCGAATGGCCACCAAAATGCAGGAAAATGACTCTTATTTTTCAAAATGTTCTGGGGGGCATGCCCAAGCACCCCATCCTGGCTTTATCAATGACCTCACGCCCCCCTCCCCTTTAGAAAATCCTGTATCCGCCCCTGTGTACAGTTAGTGATGGAAGGCAGGTGGAAGTGGTGAGGAGGGGGTACGGCTCGTTAGAAGTGACTCCATGACTGAGAAGAGAGGTCCTGTTTTTAACGCTAGCTGTGTTTATGTCCAATAATGAGAAGCATCGTGGAGTCTGTTTTCTATCTCAGAAGAATGGGATGGTGTGTCCCACAGACACGGATCATCCATGTCTCTAACACCACCCCCCGGTTCGACTCGTGCCCCTCACCAGCCGGTCACAAATTCCTTATCTGCGTCTCTTTTCACGAAGCTTCCAGTTTTTAAAGAAACAACAGAAACATTCTCGTTTCTACTTTACTGTCAGTGTTTAGAAAAAAAAGAAAGTGAGTGTGTTCACCTCAGATGTGCGGTGTGTTGGATGACTGCGGCACCCTGAGTGTGTGTGTGTGTGTGTGTGTGTGTGTGTGTGTGTGTGTGTGTGTGTGTGTGTGTCAGTGAGCTGCAGCTGCTCGGCCTCGAAGCAGAGCAACATGTTAGAAAACAGGAAAAACAAAGAGAAACGTCTCACATCTGCAGTCCAAGAACCTGCTGCATCCTGGTGGAGTCTGTAGGTGTAGACCAAGCCTTTACACCTGCACACACACACACACACACACACACATAAATATATACATTTACATACACACACGAAAGCACAGTTCCATGTACATGCACAAACTTTCATATAAAACTCACACATACAGTTTCAGCTGAAAGTTTGGACACACCTCGTTCAGTATGTTTTATTATTATTATTTTAAATCGTAGACTTTAAGACAAACATCCAGAGTTTTATGCACGTAAAAAAAAGCTGAAATAACTAGAGACATGTTTTAACATCAAATCCAGGCATGGGCAAACTACGACCCGCAGGCCAGATGCGGCCCGTTAAATGGTTTAATCCGGCCTGAAAAAAATTAAATAAATAATCCTCGTTAGTTTTATTTCTCCTGCAATTCTGATGTTTCTTCACTACATGGCGCCAGAGATACAACAACATTGCTCTCATTAAAATGTGTGTGTCTCTGTGATCAAAATAAACAGTGTGCACAGATATGGAAAGCCATCAGGGCCAATACACGCACGTAAACAAGCGTGTTAGATGTTAAAACAAGCAAAATGTTACATCAAGCGCTTAGATTTCAAACCGAGGACCACTAGATTTTAAATTTAACGCTCTTGATGTAACATTTAGTGCTTGTTTAAAATCTAGCGTCATTCTATTGGTCTAATCTAGAGGTTACCAAAGCATGCCATCCATCTGATCCTGTTCCCAGGGGCGAATCCAGGATTTTCTATAGGGGGCAAACGCGGCGTGAGGTCATTGACAAAACAAGCACCTGTGGTGCTCCCCAGTTTAGAGAGGTCTGAGGGCATTCCTCCCTGAACAGTTTGAAAAATAAGTAATTTTTCTGCATTTTGCTGCATATTTTGCCCAAAGTTTATAATAATTAAAGTAGTTAGAACACTTTTTGTTTTTCTTTAATGGACCAAAAGGGGGGCTCGTTTGCCGCCCTTCCCTTCTGAATCCGGCCCTCTTGTCAAATTTTAGAACTCAATGTGGCCCGCGACAAAAAATTTGCCCACCCCAATCTAATCAGTTCCAACTGGTCTTAATTACTGCTCTGTACTCCCATGGCCTTCTTCAAGAGGTCACTCAGATGGTCGTCGGGGTGAGCTAGACAAATGTCTTGCTTTATCTATAATATCACGACCATCGGTCACGTTGGGCACCGAGGAGCCTCCTAAACTCAATGGTTTTTTAGAGGAGAGGCATCGGCTCAGTGGTAGAGTGTCTTTCTTTGGACCAGAAGAAGACGGTTTGAAACCCACTTAGCCACCTAGATGTCCCTGGAGCAGACACATAGCCCCTTAAATACTCCCACCATTGGTACCGACATGACTGCAGTGCCGTGCAGGACAGGAATTTCCCCATGAGGGACTAATAAAGGTTTTTTTTTAAGGGACTTGTAGATAAATTTGTACGCTGACGCTCAACCTAGAAAAGCATGATGGATGATGGAGCAATGAAAACAGATCGTAGCTCCGTCTGTACGGTGGTACGTAGACGGCTCACATGTCCACTGTGAACATGTCCGGTATGATGCTCACAACGGACTTAATACCGACTTTATCGTCGGTATCATGAGTTGAATCATAAAGTTCATAAACGAACACGACCTCCAGCAGAGCTGTTGGATTTTATACGAACAAAAAAAATGGTTTTTATCATTATTTTAAGAAATGAAGGTCGAGAAAATGACAAAAACTACTGTATGTGTGACCCCGAGGAAACGTGTAAGGAGGCCTTGTACTGACACACACATACACACAGATTTATATAAACACATACTGTATTATATACAGTATATATACATAAATGTTTGGATGTGAACACACACACACACACACACACATTAAAAATAAAAGACCCATGTGTCAGAAGAAATCTTCTGTTTAGTAAAAACCAAACTGTTTCGTTTCCTCAACGTGTGATTTTTAACTGATTTTAATCCAATTTAAACTGATTTTAATAAACAAATTATTTGATTTTTGTGCGTAAACCTCAGAAGTATTTTTGTAGTTCTAACGGCCGACCGGTTTCACCGTCCGTCCCTTTTCAAATCTATTTTAAAACTTTCTGTGACGACCTCCTTAAAAAGGTTTACACGGTCCACATTTACTCAGTACTGGTATGGATGAACTGATTCAATTTTGATGGTTGTGAAGGTCACAAAAATTGAGGTGACAAACTCTTCTAAATTACTGAAGGAATTTAAATTAAAATGCCCACAGTTAGTCAGTACCGACTATAGATGAACATAAGGAATCCTCATATATTTCTACAGATAGTGCAAGTGGACCAAAAGTTATGTTTGACTTTTGGTGTCGTTGAAATTTAAGATTTTTTTAATCATTAATTTACTTTTACTGTTAAATTTTAACTTAAACACAAGTTTGTTTTATTACGTCTGAATAAATTGAATTGAAAATACTTTATTAACCCCCAAAGTGAAATTTGAGAATCAAAAATTGCTGATTTGTGTTTGTTTTAAGCTTTACTTTTAAAATCACAAACATTTTGCATCTTTTTATGATGTTTCGAAATCATTTTCTGCAAAAAAAGTGCTTTATGATTGGTGTAAATTTAATTTTTACGCCTCGTGAACTGGATTTTTTTGCTACTAAACAACAGAAACTTGTTGGATGAAAAAAAATGAAACTCACAGCACACAGAGGCAGAAAACATCTGGAAGGGAGTCACTGTTCCGGAGCAGGTAGCAGCCATCTCGACCATCCTGACCCAGTCGTCTCTCGCCCTCCTCCTTCCCAATGGGTCCGTGGTACACAGGCAGGTTCTCCATCACAGGCTCAGAGGGTCTGGATCATCGTGTGTGTCCTCTGTGAGCATTCAGCATCTCCTTCTATCACACACCCACATGTGCCAGGCAGGAAACGCTCAAGTTCACGACAGGAAACGACTTGAATGCTTTTGAAGTGAATATTTCCGACACATTAACATGCAGAAGAAAAGGATTTCAGAAAAAAAAAATGGTTTGTTCTGAAAAAGAAAGAAGATTTCTGAAAACAAATCACTTTTTTTTTTCTTCCTTCAAGTTGTTTGATTTTTACTTTAGTTTTTATGAAGAATAAAAATATGAAGTTTTGTCAAAATGATGGAAAGTTTATTACAAATACATTAAAGTTTTAAAATTTAATTTTCAAACATTTTATCTCCAAAAACTTAAAAGTGAGTTTAAATTGTTCAAAAAGGATTTAGAAAAAAAAATTCAAATGAATTAATTTATCAATAAATTTTTGAGTCTGAGTTTTTAAAAAGTTTAATTTTAGTGTTTTTTTTAACATTCAGTTAAAAAAACTTATTTAAAAACTGATTTTCTAAAACAAACATTTTATGTTGATTTTCTCACAAATTTCTGTCATTAAAAATATTCTAAACATTTTAAGCAACAAATTAATAAAAGTGTTTAATTAATTTGTGTGTTTATTAAAAAACAAAAATTAGTTTTAACACAAAATCAACTAAATTAAAAATAGTTTAAAAAATGAAACTCAAAGTTTTTTTTTATTCTTGTAAACAATAAATAAAATAACAGTAAACAAGAACTGGATCTAGTTTTTGTTGATTTGTTCATGTTTGTCAACAAACTGATAAAATTAGTTAAACATATTAAATATTAATAAAAATAAAAAGTTTAAATTAGAAATCTAAATATTTTTTAGGACATTAATATTTATTTTTATACAGTCAACAAAACCTAATCCTGTAATCTGTTAATTATTTTCTGGTTTTATTGAGCGTTACTCGACCTGTTCACGTGTAAAATATCTGGTATTAATTATTCCTCTTCTTACTTTTTTATTTGAATATTTGAAACAATAAATACTTAATAATATAACAATAAAAATTTTTACAAAAAGTGAGTTCAACAAACAAATCAATGATTCTAATTTGATCAGTCAGTCAGTCATCTTCCTATCTGTCCATCCCTTTCGGGATTAAGGGGGGTGCCGGAGCCCATCCCGGCCAATTTTAGGCAAAGGGTAGGGTACACCCCGAACAGGTCGCCAGTCTGTTGTGGGGCCACACACACACAACCACTCATTCCTAGGGGCAATTTGGCACCAACCAATCAACCTAACATGCATGTCTTTGGAGGGTGGGAGGAAACTGGATTACCCGGAGGAAACCCACACAAACACAGGGAGAACATGCAAACTCCACACAGAAAGGACAGTGTTCCAAGCCTCGTCCTCACCCGGGACTTGAACCCGCGACCTTCTTGCTGTGAGGCCACTGTGCTACCCACTGCGTCACCGTGCCGCCCCTAGTTTGATCAAATATAGAAAATTATGTTACTTTTTTTTCTCAGAAATGGGATTTTTTTTTAACTTTAAAAAGTTTGAAAATATATTTCTTCAGTTTTACTTCCATTTTGACACATTGAATTCCCTCCTCCTCTCGCTCATCAAATTGTCCCACCCACTGAGCATGTGCACAACACAGCGTAAATTTTCTTTGCAGTACGATTTAGTAACATAGATCAAGTTATGGTTGATCATGTTATGGTGGTTCGGGCATCTGGTCAGGATGCCCCCCGAGCGCCTCGCAGGCGAGGTGTTTCGGGCATGTCCCACCGGGAGGAGACCAAGAGGCAGACCCCGGACCTGCTGGAGAGACTATGTCTCACAGCTGGCTGGGGAACGACTTGGGATCCTTCCAGGTGAGCTAGAGGATGCAGCCGGGAAGAGAGAGGCCTAGGCTGCCCGTTTGAGGCTGTTGCCCCCGCGACCCAACCCCGGAACAAGCGGAAGATGACGGAACGGAAAAAGATCAAGTTATCAAAACTAAAAAGTACTGTTTTAGTTCAGAACATGTTCATTAGACACTTCCTGTTTACATTTAAATGTGAACGTGAGAACAAAATCCACGGCTAAGAACACACAACTGACGTGTGAATAATCTACAAACATAGAGAAACTCTTTAAAAGGCTGGTTTTTAAGAAAACTTTTAAAAGGTTTTATTTTATTATATTTTTTTTATTTGAAAAGTTTTTTCTGAGTTTTTTCTTCCTTTTTTTTAGCCTCATATTTTGTGGTGAGCCACGACAGTGTGAGTTACACCAAATTTTTTTCTAAATCAAACCAGAGCAACAACCCACTGTTCTAAAAACACCCTGTGGGTTCAGAGTGGTTCACACACATCACTAATGACAAGATGAGAGAGAGAGTACATCAGAAGAAGGATGCTGGATTTGGAACCACCAGGAAAGAGGACTAGAGGAAGACCAAAGAGAAAAAGACAGGAAACAGAGATGAAGATGCTGAGGATCTCTCTGGGAGTGACCAGGATGGACAGGATCAGAGGAACAGCACATGTTAGAGGTTTTAAAGTCAGAGAGGTCAGACTGAGATGGTTTGGACATGTGCAGAGGAGAGAGAGAGAGTACATCAGAAGAAGGATGCTGGGTTTGGAACCACCAGGAAAGAGGACTAGAGGAAGACCAAAGAGGAGGTTCATGGATACAGTGAAGGAAGACATGAAGATAGTTGGTGTGACTGAAGAAGATGCAGCAGATAGGGTTAGATGGAAGAAACTGACTTGATGTGGCGCCCCCTGAAGGGAGATGCTGGAAGAAAAAGAAGAAGTTTGGGGGGAAAAAAACGATAAATAACAAGTTGTTAGAAACTTTGACTTTGGTCGTTAAGTTTTGAGTAAACGACCTGCAGAGGTCACGTATCATGTTAAAACCTTCCGTTCCGTTCCGTCATCTTCCGCTTGTTCCGGGGTCGGGTCGCGGGGGCAACAGCCTCAAACGGGTAGCCCAGGCCTCTCTCTCCCCGGCTGCATCCTCCAGCTCACCTGGAAGGACCCCAAGTCGTTCCCCGGCCAGCTGTGAGACACAGTCTCTCCAGCGGGTCTGGGGTCTGCCCCTTGGTCTCCTCCCGGTGGGACTTGCCCAAAACACCTCGCCTGCGAAGCGCTCGGGGGGCATCCTGACCAGATGCCCAAACCACCCCACCTGGCTCCTCTCGACCTGGAGGAGGAGCGGCTCGACATCGAGCTCCTCCCAGATGGCAGAGCTCCTCACCCGATCTCTGAGTGAGAGCCCAGCCACCCTGTTAATGTTAAAACCTCCCACATTAAAAAAAAACATCATCAGCTGATTTTAAAGAGATTTCATCAGTGATTTTTCTGTTTGTCGGTTTCAGACGTTTAGAAACTGACAAACACAGAGTCCAACATGACTCATCCGTCTGTGTCGAAGACATTCTTCCCTCTGTGCTGAAGCATCATGATTGTGGGGACTTTGGGGCCTCGATCTCTACCAACAGCTACTGGTCTGCTCCTCGCTCCATCTGCAGTGTTTCACCACCATCTGGTGGCAAAAAAGGACTGAAAACACACAACAAAATATTCTATGAAGCCAAATTTAAAATGGAAACCAGTCCTTTTTGTGTGTTTAAAGGATGTGGAACATCAATAGAAATGATTCATTCATCGGATATCTGCCTCCAAACACTAAGACAAATGTCTGGAATGTCTCGTGTGGACTTTAGGAGAGATTATGATATTATCAAGCAGAAAATCCAAGAGAGACACTGTGGGAAAAAAGGAAATGAGTTGAGCCTGGACGTCCATCTGCCAAGCCCAGAGTAATCTCAGTACTCAGAGTCCCAGGTGGTGGAAACTCTCAGTCACAGCTGTTAGAGCCAAAAAAGAATCATTAAAACTGAAAATGTTTCCCATTTTACTAAACTCTGCACATGGAAGCGTTAAAAAAAAAAAAAGAATAAAAGTAACCAAAGAAAATATTTCAGGCGAGAAATGAGTTTTTTATTTGTTCTTCAAGCTTTTTGAAGAAAATAAATGTAATAAAATGTTACACGTAATTAAACAGAATTTATTTCAGAAACAACGACTCGGTAATAAAGTTGTTTTTATGCTGCAGCTCATTTTTTTTTATTTACGTCCAAAAAAAAAAACAACTTCGACAAATGACGTCGATCAAAATCAACTTTTAAAATCATGCAAAATTTTTAAGACATGTACAAAAAAAATTAAAGTTTGGATAAAATCTTGTTTTTCTGAAGCAAAATTTCACCAAATTTTCTGTCAAAATTGTTGCAAAATATTGATTTAATGCATGATTATTAAAAAATAAAGACAGTTCATAGATTTTACATTGAAATAAGCAAGTCTTCACAGAAATAAAAATGATTATGGATGCCACTAAAAATGGGGTGGTTCGGGCATCTGGTCAGGATGCTCAATGAGTGCCTCGCTGGTGAGGTGTTTCAGGCACGTTCCTTCAGGAAGAGACCAAGAGGCAGACCCCGGACTCGCTGGAGAGACTGTCTCACAGCTGGACGGGGAACACCTCTGGGTCCACTCAGGTGAGCTGGAGGATGCAGCCGGGGTGAGAGAAGCTTGAGGCTGTTGCCCCATGACCCTGCCCCAGACAAACGGAGAACGACGGATCGGAACAGTCTACTAAAAAATTGTTTCATTGTATTCATTCGTCATGCTTGTTAAAGTCTCATTGGGGGTTACACATCATGTACCCCTTAAAAAAAAATCAGTAATAAACACTTTGTCGTATCTCACTTTGTGTTTGATAGTTTGTTTACATTTAAAGCTTAAATAAAAGATTAAAAAGCTGGATTATGGATGTTTACAGATCACCTTTAATCCAGATGTGTAATCAATATGAAATATTTATTAATGCAGATAAAAAAAAACAGCAGAAAATTTCTATTCTTTTAAATGTTAATTTTTTTATACATTTGTAAAACATCAAACTTCACATTGAGGCTGCTTATGTCAACGTTTATCTACACGTGTGTTTTTACCAATCACACCCATATCGGACGGTATGTGTGTGATTGGTTGGCGAAGATTAGAGGGGTCGATGGCACAAAAATGGCAGCCTCTCTTCTGTCGGTCTGCTCCAAGACAGCTGTGGCTACAACAGTAGCTTATCAGTCCCTGGTATGGAGTGAATGAATAATACACGTGTGAAACGTCTTTGAGCGTCCTGGGAAAGCGTTGTTTAAGTACAATGTCCACATTAAATCTTCTGTGTCTGGACTCGCTCTCTAACAGGAGGGTCCTTATGGTTGTGATTGGTTTTAAAAAGTTTTATTTGTAGTTCTTTAGGCGTCGATTTCAGGTGGAAAATAATACATACATTTTTGTGTTTACACAGTGGTGGATGAAGGACTCACTTTTTGTACTTAAGTAAAAGTACAAAAGTAATTGGTGTAAATTTTACTTTTTAAATAAATGTAAAAGTATTCAACCATAATTTAAATGTTATTTTTTCTCACAGATAAATACTCTGTGTAACGATGGCTCAACTTTTTATTTACAGTAAAAGTAAACACAATCAACAACAATCTTCGGACTCTTTTTTAATTTGTGCAATACTTGATGTTAATTTTTTGGCGATGAATGACAACGGAAAATGTTTACTCTCGATTCTGATTGGTCCTCGATTCATTACTTCTTCTCCCTCTTGGAGACCGCAGGCGATCAGTTGCTCCGTCTACAGGTTGATTTTGGCGATGCGGCTTCAAGATGTGCTAAAAAAAAACTGTATTTTTCACATTTCTGACTGAAAATATAACGAAAAATACAGAACACACTTTTAAAAAGTAGCGATGTAAAAGTACAGATATTTGCTCAAAAATGTAGTGAAGTAAAAGTACCGGTCTCCAATTTTACTTAAGTAAAGTACAAATACATTTTTTTTTTTTTTACTTAAGTAAAGTAACAAAGTATATTTACTTCGTTACGTTCCACCGCTGTGTTTACATAAGTCATCAAAATCGAAAATCGAGTTTATGTAAGAAAAAAAAAAACCCTCATCAGAAGTTTTAGCTTTTGATTTAGAATTTAAAAAACACACAAAGTCCTGCTTAATGTGTGTGTTTTTCACACATTATGTGGTATTTGACCACTTTCTTTTAAAGATGCTTTTATTCTGAAATACCTACACCTTTCAAAGATCCAACCAAAATGTTGCCGATCGGCACCGACGGATTTCAGTCTGAACCTTGTGACATCACTATGAACAAATAAGTACATTTTGGTTGTTGTGTTGCATTAATAGAACGTAAGAATACTCAAGTTTAGATTAGTGTGTGTTTAAAGGAGAGATGTGGTCAGTCATTTGGACTTGATGCCAATAACATTATTGGTGCCATTCCTTTGTGGCGCAAAGGTCTTTAGGTCTAGGTGAGGCCAGAAGGCTCTACGATCGCCAAGTCCTTCAAGTCACTGAGTTTTCGAGAGAAGGAGCTCAACCTGGTGCTAAAGGAGCCTCTCTTCTGACTGTGTTCCTCTCTACGTGCCTTCAAACAGGTGCACAGATCCTTACAGAGACTCCCCAGGCGACCCCGGAAGTGGTTTCCCATGAAACAGTAAAGCACGGGGTTGATGGCAGAGTTGGAAAAGCCCAGGCAGAGTGTGAGAGGGGTGAGATTATGGATTGTCCATGTCACCCAGCAATCATCCAGCAAATCTACACTCTTTAGTATGTCGATGAATGTGACGCAGTGGAACGGGAACCAGCAGAGGAAAAAGGCCAAAACCACCGCTGCAACCGTCCATAATACCCTCTCCACTCCTCTACCCACCGGGGGTTTACTGCTGCTAGATCTGGGGCTAACGCAAGGAGTCGGAGGTCGCTCTAGTTTGCCATGGCGTTCCTTGGACTGTGATGATTTATAAGAGGACATGTTGGAGCTGTGGCATTCACTCTGCATTCTCGCTAAAGTTGTATCGGTCAGTAAATGCTTCCCGATAGCGCAGTAGCAACATAAAATGGCCAGTAGGGGCAGTAGAAAGCCAACAACAATCTTCATCAAAACCAGGACCAAAAAGGAAACATGAGTAGGATAAAAAATCACGCAGGCTTCAACACCGAGCATCTCCAGTCTGTAGGTGTCCCGCAGATACAGGCTGGGGGTGGCGCAAACGCACGCCATTACCCATACCACCAAGCACATGAGCCGCGCCCATTTGGGGTCACGAGCACTTTGGGAGCGAAGCGGGTGCACTATGGCCAGGTAGCGATCCATGCTCATGCATGAAATGAAAAAAATAGAGGCGTAAAGATTGAGAGTGTGAATCGCTCCGCTGACTTTACAGGCCATCCGTCCGAATGGCCAGCTGTAGCCACGCGAGTAGTAGATTGCCCAAAATGGAAGAGACAACAGGAACATAAGGTCAGACAAACAGAGGTTCAACATGAACATATTAGCCACGGTACTCCTGGAGGATCCTCCATGACACAACACACACACTGCCAAACCATTGGCAATGGTTCCCAGCACACAGATGATGCCGTAAATGGTGGGGATAACTGTCTGTACGGGTAATTCGGACCATCCCTGGCACGATGGACTAGTAATGTTCAAAGAGACTTCTGTGATTTGAAAGGGGGAGGGCGTAGAGCTGAGCAGTGAGAGGGTGTAGGGGGTGACCATTATAATTCAAGCTGTATTGTTGCCTTGCTCAATCAGTCTCCAACTCGACTGAATCTTCTTTATCAGCTGAAAAACATACAAAAAAGTTTTTTAGGCAAAGAACCAAAGCTTTATTTTAAAGGTAGCACAGAATAAATTTACTAGCGATGGTAAAATGGAGCCTCGTGAAGCATCGACACCTGAGGTGCAAAATAGTCTCAAATGGTTCAAAGTGTCAAAGCCTCAGCAAACACTAACCTCTGGTGGAAAAAATTTCTACACTGCAAATTAGCACCAAACTCAAGTTTGGAACCTAAAGCTGTATTTTGTATTTGTTGCAGTCATAGAATTTAAATGTTCGACTTTGAACATTTAAAATTGAACAAGACATGTAAAAGCAAAAATATCCAAAAGCCTCTCTATTAAAAGTCAAATTAAATATCAACTTGATTACTAGCATCAACGGTCCGGAGCAATGGAGAGTGTGGAAAAGAGGTGAAGAAGCGTGTGCAGGCAGGCTGGAACAGGTGGAGAAAAATATGAGGTGTGATGTGTGATGGAAGAGTTTTAGCTAAAATGAAAGGGAAAGTGTAGAAAACCGTGATGAGAGCGGCCATGCTGATTGGTCTAGAGACAGTGTCACTGAGGAAAAGACAGGAAACAGAGATGTTTGTAGCAGAGATGAAGATGCTGAGGATCTCTCTGGGAGTGACCAGGATGGACAGGATCAGAGGAACAGCACATGTTAGAGGTTTTAAAGTCAAAGAGGCCAGACTGAGATGGTTTGGACATGTACAAAGAAGAGAGACCGAGTACATCAGAAGAAGGATGCTGGATTTGGAACCACCAGGAAAGAGGACTAGAGGAAGACCAAAGAGGAGGTTCATGGATACAGTGAAGGAAGACATGAAGATAGTTGGTGTGACCGAAGAGGATGCAGAAGATAGGGTTAGATGGAAGAAACTGACTTGCTTGGCGCCCCCTGAAGAGAAATAATGGAAGAAGAAGAAAGGTCGGTATAAGTAACCAGGTCCTATATAGGTTGGTATTAGTAACCAGGTCCTATAGGTTGGTATTAGTAACTAGGTCCTATAGGTTTGTATCAGTGACCAGGTCCTATAGGTTGGTATTAGTAACCAGGTCCTATAGGTTGGTATTAGTAACCAGGTCCTATAGGTTGGTATTAGTAACCAGGTCCTATAGGTTGGTATTAGTAACCAGGTCCTATAGGTTGGTATTAGTAACCAAGTCCTATAGGTTGGTATTAGTAACCAGGTCCTATAGGTTGGCATTAGTAACCAGGTCCTATATGTTGGCATTAGTAACCAGGTCCTATAGGTTGGTATTAGTAACCAGGTCCTATAGGTTGGCATTTGTAACCAGGTCCTATAGGTTGGGATTAGTAACCAGGTCCTATAGGTTGGTATTGGTAAGCAGGTCCTATAGGTTGGTATTAGTAACCAGGTTCTATAGGTTGGTATTAGTAACCAGGTTCTATAGGTTGGTATTAGTAACCAGGTCCTATAGGTTGGTATTAGTAACCAGGTCCTATAGGTTGGCATTTGTAACCAGGTCCTATAGGTTGGCATTAGTAACCAGGTCCTATAGGTTGGTATTAGTAACCAGGTCCTATAGGTTTGTATTAGTAACCAGGTCCTATAGGTTGGTATTAGTAACCAGGTCCTATAGGTTGGTATTAGTAACCAGGTCCTATAGGTTGGTATTAGTAACCAGGTCCTATAGGTTGGTATTAGTATCCAGGTCCTATAGGTTGGTATTAGTATCCAGGTCCTATAGGTTGGCATTAGCAACCAGGTCCTATAGGTTGGCATTAGCAACCAGGTCCTATAGGTTGGTATTAGTAACCAGGTCCTATAGGTTGGTATTAGTAACCAGGTCCTATAGGTTGGTATTAGTAACCAGGTCCTATAGGTTGGTATTAGTAACCAAGTCCTATAGGTTGGTATTAGTAACCAGGTCCTATAGGTTGGCATTTGTAACCAGGTCCTATAGGTTGGTATTAGTAACCAGGTCCTATAGGTTGGTATTGGTAACCAGGTCCTATAGGTTGGTATTAGTAACCAGGTTCTATAGGTTGGTATTAGTAACCAGGTCCTATAGGTTGGTATTAGTAACCAGGTCCTATATGTTGGCATTAGTAACCAGGTCCTATAGGTTGGCATTAGTAACCAGGTCCTATAGGTTGGTATTAGTAACCAGGTCCTATAGGTTGGTATTAGTAACCAGGTCCTATAGGTTGGTATTAGTAACCAGGTCCTATAGGTTGGTATTAGTAACCAGGTCCTATAGGTTGGTATTAGTATCCAGGTCCTATAGGTTGGTATTAGTATCCAGGTCCTATAGGTTGGCATTAGCAACCAGGTCCTATAGGTTGGCATTAGCAACCAGGTCCTATAGGTTGGTATTAGCAACCAGGTCCTATAGGTTGGTATTAGTAACCAGGTCCTATAGGTTGGTATTAGTAACCAGGTCCTATAGGTTGGTGTTGGTAACCAGGTCCTATAGGTTGGTATTGGTAACCAGGTCCTATAGGTTGGTATTAGTAACCAGGTCCTATAGGTTGGCATTAGTAACCAGGTCCTATAGGTTGGCATTAGTAACCAGGTCCTATATGTTGGCATTAGAAACCAGGTCCTATATGTTGGCATTTGTAACCAGGTCCAATAGGTTGGTATTAGTAACCAGGTCCTATAGGTTGGTATTAGTAACCAGGTCCTATAGGTTGGTATTAGTAACCAGGTCCTATAGGTTGGTATTAGTATCCAGGTCCTATAGGTTGGCATTAGCAACCAGGTCCTATAGGTTGGCATTAGCAACCAGGTCCTATAGGTTGGTATTAGCAACCAGGTCCTATAGGTTGGTATTAGTAACCAGGTCCTATAGGTTGGTATTAGTAACCAGGTCCTATAGGTTGGTATTGGTAACCAGGTCCTATAGGTTGGTATTGGTAACCAGGTCCTATAGGTTGGTATTAGTAACCAGGTCCTATAGGTTGGCATTAGTAACCAGGTCCTATAGGTTGGCATTAGTAACCAGGTCCTATAGGTTGGCATTAGTAACCAGGTCCTATATGTTGGCATTAGAAACCAGGTCCTATATGTTGGCATTTGTAACCAGGTCCAATAGGTTGGCATTAGTAACCAGGTCCTATAGGTTGGTATTGGTAACCAGGTCCTATAGGTTGGTATTGGTAACCAGGTCCTATAGGTTGGTATTAGTAACCAGGTCCTATAGGTTGGTATTAGTAACCAGGTCCTATAGGTTGGTATTAGTAACCAGGTCCTATAGGTTGGTATTAGAAACCAGGTCCTATAGGTTGGTATTAGTAACCAGGTCCTATAGGTTGGTATTAATAACCAGGTCCTATAGGTTGGTATTAGAAACCAGGTCCTATAGGTTGGTATTAGTAACCAGGTCCTATAGGTTGGTATTAGTAACCAGGTCCTATAGGTTGGTATTAGTAACCAGGCCCTATAGGTTGGTATTAGTAACCAGGTCCTATAGGTTGGTATTAGTAACCAGGTTCTATAGGTTGTTATCAGTAACCAGGTCCTATAGGTTGGTATTAGTAACTAGGTGCTATAGGTTGGTATTAATAACCAGGTCCTATAGGTTGGTATTAGTAACCAGGTCCTATAGGTTGGTATTAGTAACCAGGTCCTATAGGTTGGTATTAGTAACCAGGCCCTATAGGTTGGTATTAGTAACCAGGTCCTATAGGTTGGTATTAGTAACCAGGTCCTATAGGTTGGCATTAGTAACCAGGTCCTAAAGGTTGGCATTAGTAACCAGGTCCTATAGGTTGGTATTAGTAACCAGGTCCTATAGGTTGGTAAAAAAAAAACTCAGTCAGACAGTCACCTTCTTATCCGTCTATCCCTTTCAGGGTTGCGGGGGTGCCGGAACCCATCCCAGCAAATTCAAGGCGAGGGGCAGGGTACACCCCAAACAGGTCGCCAGTCTGTCGCGGGGCCACACACATACAACCATACACACACATACACTCATTCTTAGGGACAATTTTGGCACCAGCCAATCAACCAAGCATGCCTGTTTTTGGAAAGTGGGAGGAAACCCTCACAGACACAGGGAGAACATGCAAACTCCACACAGAAAGGACAGTGTTCCAAGCATCGTCCCCACCCAGGACTTGAACCCACGCCCTTCTTGCTGTGAGCCCACTGTGCTACCCACTGCGCCACCGTGCCGCCCAATAAATCAAACATAAAATAAATAAATAAACAAAACTATTCAATTACGTCTCAGTAATTATTAAAATTAGACAGTTCTTTTTACCAGAAACAAGAAATGATAGCAGTCGTCTTAAACTCTGATACCTCACCTGTAGAAACGGAGTGTCCGGTCCAGTAAAGTCTTCACTGGTGTCTTCGGCTAAAGTCCATGTTCCTACAAAACCTCCAGGAACGCTCTAGGAACTCCCACACAAGCCCGTCACGCAGACCGTATCATGCTTCTGCCTCTCTGTGTGCACAGAGTATTCTAAAAAAAAAAACAGATGCAGTTTGGGGTTTTTATACCTCTTGTGGATTGCACAACAGAGACACGGCTACGCGTCATCGTGACAGAGAGGCTGGACTGTATCTGGACACTGGCCAGTCTACGGAAACTTTTCTTTGCTTTTTATTGCGTTCCAACTTTTTTCCCCTCAATGAGCCTCAACTAGAGAAGAGCCAAATGTGAGAAAATGAAGTCAAGATGTGAGTAATGTGAGCAGTCCAGCAGCTTGTGTGTGACAGTGGTGTAAAACTTAAAGACCCCGGCCCACCCTTTGACCTGAGGAATTCAGACCTAGCAGTAATTACCAAATGCTCACACTTTACATGTCAACGGTCAGCTGAGGCATGGGAAATGTTTGCTTTGTCTGGACGGAAGGAAGGGAGGCTCAGAAGAGAGAACGAATGAAGAGGATGAGAGGAAAAAAAAAAGGAGTGAAGGCAGAGATTCGATCCACCGAGTTTTTAATCAAAGCTTTGGGTGAAAGTTGATGATCAGAGTGGTGACTTCTAGTCACCAGTGTGTAAACCACCCTGCATGCATGTCACACATAAACCTTCAGCAGTGCTCCATCTGCATCCATTAGCCTACATAACTATTTAATGGTTATAAAACTATCTTGTTGTACAGTTTTAAAGCAGGAGGAAAATGGCGTGGGGATCACAAATAATAAACTGAACCTTTACTCAATCCAGTGGTACAAACAGCTGCTGCACACAGACCCATATGTAAAGACCCATTCTGTTCAGTTCTGTTGTCTTCCACTTTAAAGGGGTCGGGTTACAGAGACTCCAGCTTATATTCTGGTTACCATGGTGAGGGTAGGAATGTAGATCCCGGTTACCATGGTGAGGATAGCAACGTAGATCCTGGTTACCATGGTGAGGGTAGGAACATAGATCCTGGTTAGCATGGTGAGGGTAGGAACATAGATCCTGGTTACCACGATGAGGGTAGCTAAATCCTGAGTGTTGCTTTTTGGCTCAGCTCTTTTTCACTACGACGTTTCGATGCAACATCCTAATCCATGCAGACGCTGCACCGATCCGTCTGTTTATCTCCCTCTCCATCCTTCTCCAACTGTGAACAAGAACCTGAGATACTTAAACTCCACCACTTGGGGCAGTCGCTGTCCCTGACCTGCATTGGAGGATCACACACCTTTCCAGGTGAGGAGCATAGGGTCAAATTCGAAGGCAAGACCTCATAAATTTAATAAAAGAATTTGACAACATTCTATTCTGCAAAAACTTGCATTAGATAGTCCAGCCTGTCCTGACACATTTCTGCTGAAGTTTTTCTACACATGTGGACACAGCATGTGACAAACAGCATGCCCTGCCCCATGCTGCTTGCAGTTCTTTACTTTGTTCAACACATTTTGAAAATAGCCACCAAATCTCTTCGTTTTCCTTCCTCGGTTGTTGTTTTCTGATTAAAAATAGTTTAAATCTAAGTTTATGTACTTCTTCGTGGTTTGAACTATTTCCTTGTATGTACACGATGTGTGAAACCAGTACCAGGCGTGGGAAAGCAAGCAGAGAGAATGAGGGATGGCGTTGGGACAGAAAGCTACAAATTTTAAAGATCCATCAATAAAAATCTGGTCTGCAGCTGATGAGAACCTGCCAAAGATCTAAGTGTTTAAAATGGAATCGTTCTGCATAACTGTGTTGCTGTGTAGGCATGCTGGGTATGCACAGTTGTTCTCACACACAACATCTGTGTGAGGAGCTCACACACAACATCTGTGTGAGGAACTCACACACACATCAAATTCCCTGACCTCGTCGCCTTTCACTAACTAACACAACTCATAAGAACTAAAACCCTGTAAAACAGAGTTACAGTCTTTCTGAAAGTTTGGAGCAGTTTGAGAGGCACACAGAAGCCAAAGGCCAGCGGTCAGGACACGGACTCTAAAAACAGAAATTTATGGAGTCATGCACGCCAACAGAAACAGCAGATAACGCAGGAAAACACAAGATGGAAAGTATTCGCTTTCATGCCGAAAAACTGTTCCTTTCGTTTAAGATTCAAATGTCATTTTTTAACTTTATAAAACATGATCAGTTTTTAAAAAGATGACAAAACAACGCTTTAACGGTTTAGATGTGAAAAAAAAGCAACAAAAAGTTCAATACATGCTAGTTTTTATTGGACTTTTTAAGATCGAGAAGAAAATGTCGTTCAGTCAAAACAAATCAGAGATTATTTCCTCTTTATTTCACCTCGACTCACAGAATGTGGAGGAAGCATTAAGCATTCTGTCTGTCTGTACGTCCATGATTCCAAAACACTGATGTGAACACGACTCCCCAGAGAGGTTTCAATGAAACTACCCACAGTTACTCAGTACTAAATATACATGAACTTAAGGAATCACCTCCAAGTCATAATATCTTTGTACCTCTAAGAGCATGTTCTCCTCGTGTCTGCGTGGGTTTCCTCCCACCCTCCAAAGACATGCATGTCAGTACCAAATTGCCCCTGGGAATCAGTATGTGCGTGTGTGTATGGTTGTGGGTGTGTGGCCCCGCAACAGACTGGCGTCCTGTTCGGGGTGTACCGTGCCCCTCACCTCGAATCAGCCGGGATGGGCTCGCAACCTTGTAAGGGATGGATGGTGAAGAAGATGAGATCTACCCGAAGGATGCCCAACCAGTCGATCATGGTCTATTAGTTGCCCAGGGACTGATTTCAAATCAACCGCCAGGTGTGTAGGAAAATAAATCAATTAAATCAGTGTCGTTAACTCAGCTACTTTGATGCTATATTTAGCGGGTATTCAGACCCTGTAGCTGCTAGAGGTAGATTTTCTAGTGTTAATGAAGATTTTTGGAGTCTGTGACGTGAAAGCATGTTGTTAAGTCTGAAATTAATGAGCAGCGCCTGTTCCTGTTGCGGCCCCTCCCTCTCGCAAAGCGCTGCGTGCACCCGCAAAATGTCAGTGTGTGTGTGATGACACTGGACTGGTAGATGTCAGGAGGTTTGATATTTGAAAAGTAGATCTTGGGATAAAAAAGTTTGGGCACCCCTGATCTACACTAAGTTCACACACTTGATAAATCTTAAAAACAAGAGAGCTTAAAGTATAAAACCCTTAAAAATAAATTTGCTTCAACCCAGTTAACACAAAGACTTCAGCCTTTCATTAATATGTTTTAGGATGTAGATGAGGCGGAGACATTTTGTTTGAAATCCTAACAGTGAATGATCATCTCCACCGAGTGTGTGTGAACAAGATAACTCAAAAAGTTCTGGGTGGATTTTCACCTAATTTTTAGTATAAATCCACACTGAGAAGATGAAGAAGTGATTACATTTTTGGGAGGATCCAGGTCACTATTTGGGTCCAGGAGGGATTAAAAGGTTCTGTTTAAAATATTTTTAGATCTTTAGCTGATTTTACTTTTTTGGCTAACTTTAGCTTTTAAACTAATTCTATCTTTTCTTTTCTTTTTGACAAGATTTTATTGCTGGACAGATTTGCTCTACCGGGGTCAGCACCATGTGCTCCGCTTGGCAAGTCTTATTTTATTCTTTTTTATGTTACATCCTAAATATCTGTGTTTTCTGTGGCTTTTTTTTTTTTTGCTTTAACTTGACAGGGAATACTGAGGAGAGAGGAGTGAGAAAGAAGGAAGATAGGGACAAGGGTATAGAAGTAAAAAAGAGGAAATAAAGACTGCAAATAATCTGTAGTTACAAACTTCAGCATCACGACCAACCTGCTGGATTATCTGAAAAAAAAAAAAACAATCAAAAGTTTAAACCAGAGATAAAGTTAAAACACAAAGACAACCTTCTATGACAAGAGGGATGATGGTGGCTCAGTGGTTAGAGCGTTTGCCTGTCAACCAGAAGTTTGCAGATTCGCATCCCACTGAGTGCATGTTGGTAGTAGTGCATGAAGACACCTAACCCCCATTACTCCCACCATTGGTGCTGTCATAGGTGGCAGCCTGCTGCGGTGAAATGCAGCACCTAAAGTTCCTGGTGAGGGATTAACAAAGTATATTAATATATAAATAACACAGATCAATGTTACCAAAGTTATATTAATAGGCAGCAAGGAACATAGCGGACAGTAAACAGTGTGGCACTTATTTTTTTCTATGAAACCAGGTCGTGTTGGCTATGAGTTTTAAACTGACTAACCCCGATCTATCCAGTTTCTATGTGTTCAGTCTATAAATCCACCTGGTTTCATTTATTAATCCATATACCCATTCCTCTGTTCCTGACTCACTCCTGCAGCGTCTCTCTGAGTTCTCCAGATGTATTTTTCTGGGTTTTAACTCTGCTGTTTCTCACTTTAGTTACAACTAGAGTGAGGAAAACATTACAGGCTGTCAAAGTGATGCTGTCACGCTCTGTCAAACACTGACACATTCAATCTCACTTTGACTGGTTTCATCTCATCGCTCCTTCAACCCATCTCCAAGCAATCAATTAAATCCTTCTGTGGTCCACAAAATACCCTCTGAAGTCAGTAAAGGGAAATAAAAGTGTGAGACTTGTCTCTGTTGTGAAACTCAAACAGGGATTGAGATGCATGGTGATTTACAGTCAGGGCGTGTGTGTGTAGGAGTGTGTTTATGTGTGTGAATGATGATCCAAACACAGAGATTCAGTGACAGGCAGTGTCTGTAGAGGCTGATAAGATAAAGAGAGCAATGAAGCAGAGAGCATCAAACCCTCCAAACACACCACACAGCCCTCATCGGACATCAATCTCACAGCTAATTATTTTTTTACTTTCCAGATTAAAACAGAAACACATTTATTTTCAGACTTTGTTTTTGTTCGACCTCAGTGTTCATTAAACGTCTCACACCAGGGAATGCAGACGGTTTTTTCTGATCAATGTTTTCACAGCGTTAAATAGGATCAAATAAATGAATCCTGACATCATCTATCTGAGACCTGCTGAATCTTAGAGCTGTGTTTCAAACATGTTACCACAAGATTACAACAATAACGTGTGGAATACCACAGGGGTCTATCCTGGGTTCTCTTTACATTGACAATACCAATACTATAAACAGGAACAGGCCATAGAAAAGTATTTGCCAGCGTGCCAAATAGGAAGGCTAATTTCTGATCAAAAGGCTCAAAAGTAACGACCAATTATGTTTTTTTAAACTGATGCCAATTTCTGATTAATTTGCTGATTTTTAAAATTATCTGTGATTTAATGGGTCATCATTTTCTATTCTGTGTTTTTAAAACGAACCCCAGGAAAGGATGTCTTCACTCAGTGGAGATTCTTTGAAAATTTTGATGGAAAAATGTTCCGTTCCATTGTCTTCCGCTTATCCAGGGTTGGGTTGTGGGGGCAACAGCCTCAGATGGGAAGCCCGGGCTTCTCTCACCCAGCTGCGTCCTCCAGCACACCCGCAAGAATCCAGAGTCGTCCCCCAGCCAGCTGTGAGACATAGTCTCTCCAGCGGGTCCGGTTTCTGCCTCTCGGTCTCCTCCCGGTGGGACGTGCCCGAAACACCTCACCAGCGAGGTGCTCTGGGCATCCTGACTAAATTCCCGAACCACCCCATTTGGCTTCTCTCGACCTGGAGGACCAAGGTCCTCACCCGATCTCTGCGTGAGAGCCCAGCCACCCTACGGAGGAAGCTCATTTCAGCCGCTGTATCCACAATCTCATTCTTTCAGTCACCACCCACAGCTGGTTACCGTGGTGAGGGTAAGAACGTAGATCCTGGCTACCATGGTGAGGGAAGGAACGTAGATCCTGGTTACCATGGTGAGGGTAGGAACGTAGATCCTGGTTACCATGGTGATGGTAGGAACGTAGATCCTGGTTACCATGGTGAGGGTAGGAACATAGATCCTGGTTGCCATGGTGAGGGTAGGAACGTAGATCCTGGTTACCATGGTGAGGGTAGGAACGTAGATCCTGGTTACCATGGTGAGGGTAGGAACGTAGATCCTGGTTACCATTGTGAGGGTAGGAACGTAGATCCTGGTTACCATGGTGAGGGTAGGAACGTAGATCCTGGTTACCATGGTGAGGGGAGGAACATAGATCCTGGTTACCATGGTGAGGGTAGGAACATAGATCCTGGTTACCATGGTGAGGGTAGGAACGTAGATCCTGGTTACCATGGTGAGGGTAGGAACGTAGATCCTGGTTACCATGGTGAGGGTAGGAACGTAGATGCTGGTTACCACGGTGAGGGTAGGAACGTGGATCCTGGTTACCATGGTGAGGGTAAGAACGTAGATCCTGGTTACCATGGTGAGGGTAGGAACGTAGATCCTGGTTACCATGGTGAGGGTAGGAATGTAGATCCTGGTTACCATGGTGAGGGTAGGAACGTAGATCCTGGTTACCACGGTGAGGGTAGGAACGTAGATCCTGGTTATCATGGTGAGGGTAGGAACGTAGATCCTGGTTACCACAGTGAGGGTAGGAACATAGATCCTGGTCACCATGGTGAGGGTAGGAACATAGATCCTGGTCACCATGGTGAGGGTAGGAACGTAGATCGACTTGTAAATCGAGAGCATTAAATCAATATTAAATTAAATAAATCTGTGATAAAAAATCTGTCATAAATGACCCATGTGCAGGCGTTAATAGAATATTTTTTATATAAAATGATATCATTTTAAATGTCAGTGATTCGGGTGTGGAAGCAGTTTTCTTAAAGCGGTCCAGTGACCTCCCAAAGCTTCACCCGGGTGTTTATTTTTCCAGGAAACTGAGAGAAACTACGATGTGGGAGACCAAGAAATGCTGGCAGTGAAAATGTTCTTTGAGGAACATTGGCTCGAAGAGTCTCTCCAACCCTTCCAGGTGCTCATAGACAATCACAGGCTGTGGTTCCTCCGTTCAGCCAAAAATCTGAATCCCCGCAGGCTAGGTGGGGCGTGTTCTTTTCAAAATTTGATTTCCCCATACTGTACAGACCTGGAGGCCAGGAATGGAAATGAGGAATAAAAACAGTCCAATGAACTACTTGGTGTTCATCAATCTCATAGTTTGGGACCTCAAAGCTGATATCAAACATGGATTGAGGAGGGATCCTGCACATCCAGAGTGTCCAACACATCAAAATATATACGTCAGAACCCTGTGTGACAGAGTGATCAGGTGGCTTACACAGAACAAAGCATGCCGCTCATTTAATTGTAGAAAAAAAAATAGTTGCCACGTCCAGCACCGGACTTTCTTCACTATGTTTGCTCTTCTTCTTTCAGAAACATTGATGCCACTGCCAGTTCCCCAAAGACCATAATTTCACATAGCTGTGGGCTTTGTGACGAACCTTCCAGCCTCAAGTGGACACTCTGTAATCCTGCTAGTAGATAGCTTTCCTGGTGGTACAAGTTTTCCGTTGGCTGACTTCTCAACTTTCGTCCAGGTTGATGAGGGTTTGTTCAGCCATGTTTTCTGGAGCTTCGGGCCTTCCTGGGACGTTGTTTTGGATCAGGGACCCCAGTTCCTAGGCCGGGCTTGTAGGTCCGTCTTCCATTCGCTGGGAATTTTAGTGAGCTTGACTTCAGGTTACCACCCTGAGTCTAACGGCCAGGCAGAGAGAACAAAGGCTCCTCTGGAATGATTGAGCTTAGCTCCTGCTCTGGGTAGAATATGCTCAGAACTTGAGGAAGAGTACGTTTTTTTGTGTTGGGTCAGTAACTTTATCTGAGACCTCAAACACTTGACCTCAAATCTGACAGGTCGGAAGGATGGCTCAGTAGGTAGGGCAACCGTCTTGTAACTGAAGGGTCACCGGTTTGATCTTCCACCTGGAGTTCATTTCGAAATGTTCTTGAGCAAGACACCGAACCCCCAATTGCTCCTGATGGTAGTGCTATGTGCCTTGCCTGGCATCATCTGGTATGAGTGTGTGTGTGAATGGGTTGTGTGCAGCGCTTTAGGTACCAATGCAGGTATATAAAAAGCACTATATAATAATAAATACTTTATTGATCTCCCAACAGAAAAATTTGTGTGCTGCATTACACCGCAGTAGGCTGCCATGACGGCGCCAATGGTGGGAGAAATGGGGGGTTAGGTGTCTTCTCCAAGGACCCTAGACGTGAACGCGGTGGGATGTAAACCTCCGGTTAACTTCCGGTCCGAGGGCGAACGCTCTACCACTGAGTAGAGTCCATTTACCATCACACTGAATACATAAGCAGCTAATCTATAGTTGGCACTGAGTTACAGTGGATAGCTTCATTAAAAATCTTTTACATTGCATTTACAAGTGTTACAGGTGCACGGATGGCCTGGTTTAAGCATTTAAAAAAGCACATTAATCAGTCTGCTGATTGGTCCGTTAAATTCCCTGAAAGTGTTTGAAATCATTTAGTTTAATTTGAAACATTTTTAATTCCACTATTGGTTTTTTTTGTATTTTTATTGCATTCGTCTCTTTAAATAAATTGATTGACTTTATTTAGAAATTTTCCTACAAATAAACTTGTTTTAAAACTGAACTCGACGTTGTTGAACTCATTAAACCGTCATGTGCATGGGAACCGAAACATCCTGCTTAGCATGTGCATCAAACATGTACACACACTTATAAACAAGATGAGGATGTATGTAACCACACACACACCCACACACACACACACACTTACATAACTGTGTTGTTTATAGCTGCTGCTGATAAATGTGCTATGTGTTTATTTGATGCCGGGGGAGACGAGGGAGGCGAAGACCCTGAGAAGATAACTACAACGAGCCGTTACCCTCCCAAAGTCCTCCACGGAAAATCTGCCTCCCTGAGGTGAAGGGTGAGAAGTCACGGTCACCCGCCCCCCCGTCTCGTTTCCTCTCGGCATCGTGTCCTACATGGCCGAACTCGCTGAGAACATCACAGGATCTACAGCGAGGAAAAGAGGGCGCAGGACCCTCGAGATGGAGTTATAGTTAGCTCCGGTTTGGAAACCACGGCAACATGATATCTGTCCTTCCTGGTGTCCCGAGAGGAGAACAAATTCCGGTTTTCCAGAATTCCCAGTTTGTTTGGTTCCTATTTAAAGCAGTCATGTGTCCGTTCATCATCTGGTTTAATTTTGTGGAGAAACACTTTGTACAACAGGACAATTAGGGGGTGTCAGACCGCCCCTTTCCCAACATGGACACACTGTTTAGAAACACTTGGCTCCCACACACCCCTCAAGCCATGTTTTACAGGAACAAGGATGAGAGAAAATCAACTTCCCATTGATTTTTTTTTTAAATGACAGATTCATGTTGGTTTTATGAGAACCCAGAGTCTACTGGTTCCTCGGAGGAGCCGTAAAGATGTTCTGGTTTGTTCCGTGGGCGTGGAAACAGAAAGTATGCGGTTCAGAGAAAACATCAAACATTCCCAAGTGGATTGATTAATAATCATCGGCATTATTCACATGCGTCATCTGAAGGAGTAGAACGAGTAACATCTGACCCCCCGTTAAAGAACATCCTAAACAAACGTTAGATCTACCAGGAAGAGGATCAGAAAACTTTGAACAAAGTTAATTATGGGTTCCGTTTCGTCATTTTCCACTTATCCCGGGCAAGGTAGCGGGTGCAACGGCCTCAGACGGGAATCCCAGGCTTCTCTCACCCCGGCTTCATCCTCCAGCTCACCTGGAAGGATCCCGAGTCATTCCCGGGCGGCTGCGAGACATAGTCTCTCCAGCAGGTCTGGGGTCTGCCTCTTGGTCTCCTCCCGGTGGGACGTGCCCGAAACACCTCACCAGGAAGGCACTCAGGTAGCTTCTTGACCAGATGCCCAAACCACCCCATCTGGCTCTTCTCGACCTGGAGAAGGAGCGGCCCGACACTGAGCTCCTCTCGGATGGCAAAGCTCCTCACCCGATCTCTGAGTGAGAGCCCAGCCACCCTGTGGGGGGAAGCTCATTTCGGCCGCTAGTATCTGCGATCTCATTCTTTCGGTCACCACCCACAGCTAGTGACCATAGGTGAGGGTAGGAACATAGATCCCGGTTACCATGGTGAGGGTAGGAACGTAGATCCTGGTTACCATGGTGAGGGTAGGAACGTAGATCCTGGTTACCATGGTGAGGGTAGGAACATAGATCCTGGTTACCATGGTGAGGGTAGGAACGTAGATCCTGGTTACCATGGTGAGGGTAGGAACATAGATCCTGGTTACCATGGTGAGGGTAGGAACATAGATCCTGGTTACCGTGGTGAGGGTAGGAACATAGATCCTGGTTACCATGGTGAGGGTAGGAACGTAGATCCTGGTTACCATGGTGCGGGTCAGAACATAGATCCTGGTTACCATGGTGCGGGTCAGAACATAGATCCTGGTTACCATGGTGAGGGTAGGAACGTAGATCCTGGTTACCATGGTGAGGGTAGGAACATAGATCCTGGTTACCATGGTGAGGGTAGGAACATAGATCCTGGTTACCGTGGTGAGGGTAGGAACATAGATCCTGGTTACCATGGTGAGGGTAGGAACGTAGATCCTGGTTACCATGGTGCGGGTCAGAACATAGATCCTGGTTACCATGGTGCGGGTCAGAACATAGATCCTGGTTACCATGGTGAGGGTAGGAACGTAGATCGACTTGTAAATCCAAAGCTTTGCTTTTCAGCTCAGCTCTTTCTTTACCACGACGGACCGATGCAGTGTCCTAGTTATTGCTGACGCTGCCCCGATCCGCCTGTCGATCTCCCGCTCCATCCTTCCCCTACTCGTGAACGAGACCCCAAGATACTTAAACTCCTCCACTTGGGGCAGGACCCCGTCCCTGACCCACAGGGGGCATTCCACCCTTTTCCGGATAAGGACTAAGGTCTCGAATTTGGAGGCGCTAATTCCCATCCCGGCCGCTTCACACTCGGCAGCAAATCGATCCAGTGAGAGCTGGAGATCAACAGGACCACATCACTATATTTATGTTTTTGGGGTTTTTTTCTCACTTTGGTGCATTTCTCACATTATTAGTCACATTTGCACAAAAGTTAATTCAAACTGCAAAACTTGCTAAATTAACTTCATTCTGTTGTCTTTTGTTTCTCTCAGGACCGGGTCAAGGGTACAACAGCTTCAACCGAGAGTCCCAGGCTTCCCTCGCTCTGGCCACATCCTAGGAGGCGATCCCTGTTCAGCTGTGAGACGTAGTCACTCCATATTAACGAGTCATCCTTACATTTTGTCAGTTTAGATGTTTTTCAATGTAAAAACGTCCGATATATGAGTCAAAAGTAAAATCTATTTTCAGTCATTTAGAAACTAAAATGAATAAAAAAAAACTTTACAGTTTTTACTGACAAAACGGAATATTTTGGTTTTTTATACTGCAAATAATTTTTTACCGTTTTTGTCATCTTTTTTTATTGTCTTCTTCAGGAAGTCCCAGGAGTGGCTTGGACCCAGTGGGAATCAAACCAGGTTCTCCCGGTCGAAAGGGAGAAATTCTACCACTAGGCCACCGCCTCTGGGACCTTACCGTTTTAATGTAAACACAGCATCGTAGAAAAGAATGATGTATCACAAACATGAACCTCTTTGGGGAAATCCTATTAGTACAATGTAATTCCTTTACATCCAGACGTTCCTCTCTAAATCATTCCTGTAGATCCAGACGTTCCTCTCTAAATCATTCCTGTAGATCCAGACGTTCCTCTCTAAATCATTCCTGTACATCCAGACGTTCCTCTCTAAATCATTCCTGTAGATCCAGACGTTCCTCTCTAAATCATTCCTGTAGATCCAGACGTTCCTCTCTAAATCATTCCTGTAGATCCAGACATTCCTCTCTAAATCATTCTGATTGGACTTAAACTGACTGATTTCTTGCACACGTGCAGAATAAAGAATATTTACTTATTTTGTCACAAATAAAAGATGTTCACACATCCAAACATCAGCTCCAAAAATATATTTTATTTGCTTTGTCTTTGGGGTGAATCCTGCTTAACGAAGGAGAACCATTAGTTCATGTTGTATTTATTAGCAGCACACGTAGCGACAAAGAGGATTCTAAATGACAATAAATACACTGTAATTTAAACAGAAACATCTGGAAGTCTCACTTCTACTCCAAACATCGCTGGGTATTTGGTTCCAGGTTTCTCGGCCGTGAAAGAGGAAACACTTTACATGCTGTGATGTGGGTGTGGCTCTCAGCTGCGTGTGCTGTACAGGTCTTCATCCTCTGGGCTGGACTGGCCAAAGTCCATGAGAGCGGGGTCTGGCTTGAAACCAGAACCTACAGGGGGAAAAAAAACGTGGACAATGATCAGATAAAAAAGACAAAGACGGAATAAAAGATTGTCCAGAAACTCCATGTGAATACCAACCGGCCAAACATCAAAACCAACGGAAGTCTCAATAAATCACATCTCCAACAAATCTCATGCGTAAACCAACTTAAAAACCTATCCCACCAGAACCCAACCAGAACCGGGCCACTGGAACTCCAAATATAAATCATGTACATATACCAGTCCTCAAACGAGCCGATGCCAACCAGTTATTTTTTGAGGATGATCCCAGCTGTGGTAACGTCGCTCACTAAGATAGCAAAGTGGGAGGTGGTTGCCATAACGACCTTGTAACAGGTGCACACAGATCTGTCAGTGATATAAAAAAAAACCCAAAACTACCCGTGCACCCATTTTTTTAATCAGTTTGAGGGTCTACATCCCTATTCCCGGCTACGATCAGGCAGCGCCATTTTTTTTTTTTTTTTTTACCAGAATGAGAGGCTGGATGATGTCAACGCCCAAATGGAATTTCTTAAAATAATAATAATAAAAAAACTAAAGTAGCATATTTTTTTGTTTATTTTTGTTCATCTATTTTTTTAAGAGGGGCCAGCTTTACAGAGGTAGTAGTCGTACGTTTGGATTTGGGTGTAAACATGCTTTAAATATCCGACCTTTGCACAATAATTTCAACAGTTTTTACATTCTTATCATTTTAAACTGATGTAAATACAAAATTTTAATCAATTTTAGTCAAAACAACCTCAAACGTATCTTTTTTTTTTAGATTTTGAGCAACAAGAGGTTAAAAAATAAAATAGCAAATCTTTTTGAAATGCTTTCTTAAAAAAAAAAGTTATTGTAAACCAACAGACTATGAATCTCAGACCCTCCAGGTTTCTATACGGGAGAACTTTTACAACCACAGGGAGTTCAAATCCTTATTTACCTCAGTGTGATTCAGAGTCTGTGTGTCTACAGATTAGTTATGGGATGGCAGTACCTTTGCTGCTGTCAGCGGGCTGCTGAGGGGGTGTGAGTTCTGGTTGTAGTGTCTCCGCCGTGTCTGAGTCGGATGATTCAGGTTCAGACGACTGTTCGGTTTCAACTGATTCTGTAGAGAAGGAAACATGTTCAAAATATTTAAAGTGTTTTAAAACATCTCATGGAGAGACCGCTGCCGTCAGTCTGTTCTATTACATTTTAGAAGATTAGACTTTGGATCATCAATAAAATCACATTTGAAACATTTTGAGCAGTTTTTTCTCTGTTTGGAGTCTTAGGGTTTGAAGGTGAAGCTCTCAAAATGCCAGCTTTTTTTTAAATGTATTTATGTGGTGGGTCTCCACTAGGTCAGAAAAAGTTACTGTCCGGCGGGACTGGATCGTCCTCCAGATCGAGGCATGGAAGAGCTTTGGTCTTTTTTTGTTCTTTAGTTAGTAGTAGAAAAAGTTTCAAAAAAGTCTTCTGGACAGTATAATTCTTGATCGAGACGTTTCGACTTCCATCCGGAAATCATTTTCAATCTGAATGAAATGGACTGAAAACTGGATCTATTTATACTAACCTGAGTAAAAGGTAAAAAACAGTAAGGAGGGCTCAACCAATGAGCCTGTGTTACCTATGATGGCCGAGAATGGCTCGTATTGTAGCCACAGACCAGTAAACGAACCCTATTATAAAAATGCTAAAAGCCTAGTGAATAGAAATTCCTGCTAACGAGCCTTTTAGCATTTTTATAATAGGGTCGTTTACTGGTCTGTGGCTACAATAGGAAAATTCACGGCCATCATAGGTAACACAGGCTCATTGGTCGAGCCCTGACTTACTATTTTTTTATCTTTTACTCAGGTTAGTATAAATAGATCCAGTTTTCAGTCCATTTCATTCAGATTGAAAATGATTTCCGGATGGAAGTCGAAACGTCTCGTTGAAGAATTAAACTGTCCAGAAGACTTTTTTGAAACTTTTTCTACTATGGATCATTCCTGGATGAATGAAAGACTACACGGACTTGTTCTTTAGTTAGTGTCCAAAACCGTGGTGAGAGCAGCCATGCTGATTGGTCTAGAGACAGTGTCACTGAGGAAAAGACAGGAAACAGAGATGTTTGTAGCAGAGATGAAGATGCTGAGGATCTCTCTGGGAGTGACCAGGATGGACAGGATCAGAGGAACAGCACATGTTAGAGGTTTTAAAGTCAGAGAGGCCAGACTGAGATGGTTTGGACATGTACAGAGGAGAGAGAGAGAGTACATCAGAAGAAGGATGCTGGGTTTGGAACCACCAGGAAAGAGGACTAGAGGAAGACCAAAGAGGAGGTTCATGGATACAGTGAAGGAAGACATGAAGATAGTTGGTGTGACCGAAGAGGATGCAGCAGATAAGGTTACATGGAAGAAACTTGCTGGAATGATGGAGTTCATTCGCTCACAGGGAGACATTTTTTCTTTCTAGAACATCAGGCGATGCAACCATTGATCTGAGAGTGAGCTCGTTGATGTGTATGTGATGCTTTGCAGTGTTTAATTTGGGGTATGAACATCCCCCAAAGGTTTGCTAAATTTCTCGAGTCTGTTTAAAACAACGACAGCATATCATTATCGGGCCGGGCACAGACGGGTATGGAACAATCCATCATCTCAATCTTAAGTCCCTAGGTGTTTGGATGGGGTCAAAGTGGACTTTTTAAATGCATTTTACACTATTTTTCAGCCTCGAACAGGATTTACAAAGGGTCATGCATGTGTCTGGGGAGTGGGATAAAGCAGGGAGCGAGAGGAGGGGGGAGTTCACTGTCAAAGATGAAAGTGAAACCGAATTATTATATTTTTAAACTTTTTTTCAGCAAATATCACAATTTTGAGCGAAGAAAAAGAAGCCTGTTTATCTACAGTATTTGTGTAACCAGATAAGATACCTCCTCTTTATTGGTTCTAGTTTAACTTCATTTTTATTTCTATGTTCACAGCTCAAACGTTGCGTCAATCCACAAACTAAACCGTAAGATTAACTCTAAAACTAGTTTAGATACTTTGGTTTTAAACATGTAAACTTGTGGCTTCGATGTGAAGCCGACTGACCCTTAAAGCCCCCCTCCTGATCTGAGTGAGTCCTGTGGTCACTGAGGAAGTGGGTCTTGCTGTGGAAAAGTCATGGAGCTGGTTTCCTCACAGCGGGATTAAACCACATGTTTATCCAGATGTTTTATTTTTATACGGAGAGAGAAACTGCAAGTCAGGGTTGATGTTCGTCCAGAGCGCAATGTGTCAGATTAACTCAGATCTACTTAACTGGGACTGGACGATAGCCACAAAATATATCAACAACTCTGCAAACTTTAACTGTCATGTAGATAAAATTAATACCCAGGCATTAATTAATTCGAATTAAAAGTAATTAGCTTAACATTTTAGTTATGTTTGTTTAGATTGCGATCTACGACGCTGCACCGTTCCGTCGTTACCCTCACCATGGTAACCAGGATCTACGGTCCTACCCTCACCATGGTAACCGGGATCTACGTTCCTACCCTCACCATGGTAACCGGGATCTACGTTCCTACCCTCACCATGGTAACCGGGATCTACGTTCCTACCCTCACCATGGTAACCAAGATCTATGTTCCTACCCTCACCATGGTAACCAGGATCTACGTTCCTATCCTCACCATGGTAACCAGGATCTACGTTCCTATCCTCACCATGGTAACCAGGATCTACGTTCCTACCCTCATCATGGTAACCAGGATCTACGTTCCTACCCTCACCATGGTAACCAGGATCTACGTTCCTACCCTCACCATGGTAACCAGGATCTACGTTCCTACCCTCACCATGGTAACCAGGATCTACGTTCCTATCCTCACCATGGTAACCAGGATCTACGTTCCTACCCTCATCATGGTAACCAGGATCTACGTTCCTACCCTCACCATGGTAACCAGGATCTACGTTCCCACCTTCACCATGGTAACCAGGATCTATGTTCCTACCCTCACCATGGTAACCAGGATCTACGTTCCTACCATCACCATGGTAACCAGGATCTACGTTACTATCCTCACCATAGTAACCAGGATCTACGTTCCTACTCTAGAATGAGATTGCAGATACAAGCGGCCGAAATGAGCTTCCCCCACAGGGTGGCTGGGCTCTCACTGAGAGATCGGGTAAGGAGCTCTGCCATCTGGGAGGAGCTCGGTGTCGAGCCGCTCCTCCTCCAGGTCGAGAGTAGCCAGATGGGGATGGTTTGGGCATCTGGTCAGGAGCGCCTTCCTGGTGAGGTGTTTCGGGCACATCCCACTGGGAGGAGACCAAGAGGCAGACCCCGGACCCGCTGGAGAGACTATGTCTCACAGCTGGCAGGGGAACGACTCAGGGTCCTTCCAGGTGAGCTGGAGGATGCAGCCAGCGTGAGAGAAGCCTGGGCTTCCCGTCTGAAGCTGTTGCCCCCCCAACCCGGCTCCGGATGAGCGGAAAACGACGAAACGAATGGAAAGGATTGAGATTAGCACCCTCTTTACTAAACCACACATCCAGGACATATATCAACGAGATTATATCAGATAACCTGGCTGGGTGAGTGTGGACCCGGGTTTCATGTGTCTCTACCGCCCTCATTCCAGATTTTTGGGGCTGAGAAGATCTGTTACTACTATTAAACCAATGGTTTACTTCTGGAGCATGCTAGTACTTGCACACACACACACGCTGTGCCATACTGTTTACCGTCTGCTATGTTCATTGCTCCCAAATCAATATTATTAGAGCTTTAGGAATGTTGGTTTTGAAAAAAAAGTGTGTTTACGTTTTCATCTACGAGGCACAAAATTACAATAAAGTTCAAACTAATAGAGGAAATGATGAGTTTTATTTCCAATGCTTTTATTGTGATAAGTTAAGAACAGGAAGTGGTGGATGGTAGTGGTGTTCAGATGGTGGATTGTTCCTCGTTGTTCTTCCTGCTTCCATCCATCGGTGAAAATACAAACACCCGGCTACACTGGCATGTTTCTTGTACTGTTTCTGCTTGAGCTTGGCTTTTATAAAAATCCATGAATAGTTTGTTTTATTGTATAAGCAGCAAGGCATGAAAAAAGTATCGACTTATACACCGGAAATTCTGATAATGCTTTATACATTTCATCCAGGTTTGGTTCCTTCAGCCTCATCCAACGTATTACTGTCATCAGAACCCTTAAAACCAGCTGCATCAAGGAATCAATGTATGATGTTTTTTGATGAATGTTTTTTGATGAAGTGTTTTTTGATGAATGTGTTTATGTGGAGTTTTTACTCCTGCTGACGTTCCATCAGTTCTCTACCTATAGATAATTTTATCTATTGTTTCTTTGATAACATAGATGTACAGATGTGCTACCTGTCTGCTGTAGAACAGATGTTTCTTCAGGTTGAACTGATTCAGCTACTTCTGCTTCTAAACTTGGTGGGTTTTCATCTGATCTGGAGTCAGCAGGTTCATCTGCAGCTTTTTCTGGAACAAATAAAATCATTGCTAATATGTTACATGAAAAGGAGATTTTTCTAAACACCAAAAATAAAAAGCAGCTAAAAGTAAAAAAATATCTTCAAAGAGTTTCCACCTGGTCTGAGATCTGAGGGTTCAGGAGCAGAATCTGCTGAGTCTTCAGGAACAACCTCAGTCATCTCGGGTTCTGTGCTCGGTGGCACCTCAGCAGTACTGATCTCAGAGGGAAGATCTGCTGCTTCTTCTTTAGAAATTAAAAAGCAAACATAATTAACATCAGAAAGAGTTTCTGTCAAAATACAAACAGAGGCAGAAATGAACTTAAAGGATTCAAAAAAACAACAAAGTCAATTACAGCAAGTGTTGCAGGAACAAACCATCGTTTTTACTGTCAAGCTGGATCGGATCGACGTCACCGAAAAACAAATGACCCATAACTGAAAATCCGTTCCGTTCCGTCATTTTCCGCTTGTTCCGGGGCGGGTCGCGGGGGCAACAGCCTTAAACGGGCAGCCCAGGCCTCTCTCTCCCCGGCTGCATCCTCTAGCTCACCTGGAAGGATCCCAAGTCGTTCCCCAGCCAGCTGTGAGACATAGTCTCTCCAGCAGGTCCGGGGTCTGCCCCTTGGTCTCCTCCCGGTGGGACGTGCCCGAAACACCTCGCCCGCGAGGCGCTCGGGGGGCATCCTGACCAGATGCCCGAACCACCCCATCTGGCTCCCCTAGACCTGGAGGAGGAGCGGCTCGACACCGAGGTCCTCCCGGATGGCAGAGCTCCTCACCCGATCTCTGAGTGAGAGCCCAGCCACCCTGCGGAGGAAGCTCATCTCGGCCGCTTGTACCCGTGATCTCATTCTTTCGGTCACCGCCCACAGCTGAAAATCTTTTTTTGTAATTTGCCCAGTTTAGAAAAATGAAAATCTTTATGACAAAATTAACTAAAAAAAAAAAAAAAATTATTGACATGATTTAATTTTTAAACTAAATTTAAATCGCTCGGGCCAACTCGCTACCACGACACACGTGAGCGAAATGTAATTTTTTTAACTGATGAAATGGAAACATTTGATACGAATAAAAGTAATTATTTAACTTTTAAAGTTGAGGTTTTTATATAAAAATTCTACATTTGATATTTGATAAAATCAAATAGATTTTTTTTTTTACATGATTACAGAATCAAATTTTATTTACTTTTTTGTCACTCGATGCATAGAATTTAACTGATTTTGTTTTTGAGTTTGTTTTACTCACAAATACTCAAGATGGAATTTTTTTTGTTGACACTTTTTCTTTTTCGAATAAACAAACCTGAGGGGATTTTTCAATCATTAACCATCATCAAGCAATTTTTATTTATGTAAATATTTACGTATTGAAAAGTATTTAAATTCATCTTTGACTAAAAAAAAAAAAATTTTCCCAAAATTACAAATGTTTTTGTTTTTTTTGTGGAGTCAAATATGATTAATTTTCAAGGTATTTAGAAACTTAAGTACCGTATTTTCACGACCATAGGGTGCACCGTATTAAAAGGCGCAGTCCAAATTTTGCGTGCTCTGTATTTAACACACACATAAGGCGCACCTGATGATAGGGCACGGGTTTTATATACATATCCTCTACTATGTAAGTCCGCCTTACAACAACACACACACATACACGCACGTGCATACGCACACACACGTGCGTATTTAAAAATAGATCAGGAGTAAAACTGAGTTGTTGGTTTTATTTAAATATTAGTTACAGTCGTCATAAAGTCATTTATCAAATCCATCCACGTCCTCATCCTCTGTTTCAGAATCTAACAGCTGCTCTAAATCCAACCTCGCAGGTTCACTTTCCACGCTGTCAGAGTCACTTTCTGAACCGTGCAGCTCCTCGGAAATGATGCCTGCTTTTGGGAAAGCTCGGACAACAGTGCCAGCAGACACGTTAGCTCAAGCATCTACAATCCACTGGCAAACCGTGGCGTAACTCACCCGGCGCAGCTGATTGCCATCAGTTTAAACTGAGCTTCATAAGCGTGTCTCTTTTCCATTTTCAGTGTTGTTAAAACAGCAATGTTCTGCATAAAGAACACACCTGTTCTTTTATACATAATCCACACCCACACTTCCCCCTTTAACATTCTCATGTTTTCAATTGCGTCCGCCTGATGGTTCTCTAATACGTCCGCAAATCACAAATCAGATAGGGCGCACCGCTCATTTTGAAGAAAATTTGAGACTTTTAGGTGCGACTTATGGCCGTGAAATTACGGTATCTTGACAACTCAATGAGCAGCGCTTGCTCTCCATATAAAGAGATAGTAGTGCACACCATGTTTACACTGTTGCCATGTCACTACACCAGTATTGTTAAAAATACTGATTGAGTTGAAACTTATCGGCTCAGAAAAATGAATGACGGGATCAAAGATACCGGATTTGGTATCCCAATACTAATTACATCATTGTATTTTCTACCTGTTGAGATTTCTTCAGCCTGTAAAACCAACACATCTTCTGATGTAGATTCTGTAGGAACACTTGTTTCTGGTTCTGAACTCAATGGGAGTTCAGCTGGCGTGGGATCACTGGGGATGCTCTCTGGAGATTAAAAAACAAAACCAAACCTTCAGATTACTTTCCTTATGATCAAGCTACCGTCCCATTCTCTCATCCATCGGTAATGAAATTGGGCTTTTTCTGACCTGCTGATAAATCTGGGACGGCTTCTATCATCTCTGGTTCTGAGATTTGTGAAAGTTCAACTGGAGTAGGATCGCTGGGAACGTCCCCTGGATTTAAGAAAACAACAGCAACAGCTCAGGTTTATTTTTTAAGACCAAGCTATAGTCCTTATTCTCTCCTCCACCGGTTATTAAATAGGTGAGAATGTAAATTTTTCTGACCTGCTGATAAATCTGGGACGTCTGAAGCAGACGCCTCGGTAGGAACGGCTTCTATCGTCTCTGGTTCTGAACTCGGAGGAAGTTCAGCTGGACTTGGATCGCTGGGAACATCCTCTGGATTAACGACAAAAAAAAAAAAAAAAATTTAGACACTCGAACATTTTAAACTATTCTTTACATTATTGAGTGAAATTTTATAAGGTTTTTTTTTTTCTGACTTAAAAAAGATTTTCTAATAATATTATGACATAAAAAATAAAATGAACAAAATATGAATATTTATCAAAGTTATTGTTACAAAACACCACTAACAGGTTATAAAATGGGTGAGAATGTCATCTTTTCCAACCTGCTGATAAATCTGGGACGTCTGAAGTAGACGCCTCGGCAGGAACAGCTTCTATCGTGTCTGGTTCTGCGCTTGGTGGAAGTTCAACTGGACTGGGTTCACTGGGAACGTCCTCTGGAATAAAAAAGAAAAAAACAACTCAGTTTTCTTTACTTATGACCACGCTATAGTCCCTTTTTGTTCCGTTCCGTCATCTTCTGCATATTCGGGCCCTGGTTGTGGGGGTAACAGCCTCATAAGGTAAGCCCAGGCTTCTCTAACCCCCCCTTGCATGCTCTAGCTCACCCAGGAGTATCCCAAAGTGTTCCCTGTCCAGCTGAGAGGCATAGTCCCTTCAGCAGGTCCTGCACCTCTCTCTGGGTCTCCTCCCTTTGGGATGTACCCGAAACATCTCACCAGTGAAGCAGTCAGGATGCATCTTAACCGGATGCCGGAACCACCCTATCTGGCTTTTCTCGACCTGGACGAGCAACGGCTCTTCTCTTACCTCCACCTGGATCTCTAATCTCCTTTCTCTGTCTCTGAGTGAGAGCCCAGCCACCCTGCAGAGGAAGCTTATTTCGGCCGCTGGTATCTGTACTCCATTTTCCCTACCTGCTGATAAATCCGGGACGTCTGAAGTAGACGCTTCGGCAGGAACGGCTTCTATCGTGTCTGGTTCTGAGCTCGGTGGAAGTTCAGCTGGACTAGGATCGCTAGAAACGTCCTCTGGATTAAACAGAAAAAAAAAAACAGCCCAGATATTTTAATCTACTCATTATTCATTAAGTGAATGTGATATTGTTGTGAAACGGATCGACATTGATACATTTGATCTCTTCGGATTGACCCTTTACTGCACACTTTCTCCCCACACAAGTGGAGGAGCGGCGGAATTTGAGCGCCCCACGTCGTTTAAAATTGCTTTTATCAAAACATTTCGACTTCCCAGTCAAATTTATCAATGAAGCAAAAAAGTTAGTCCAGATATCTGCAACATTTAGGGGAGGATCTGCGTCCTTGGGAGGAGCCAATAGCTCAGTGGTGGAATGTTTGCCCTTGGATCGAAAGTTCTCCAGAATTTCGTGGGATCGAATCCCACCGAGCTCATGTCTTGGTGTCTTTGGAGAAGACACCTAACCCCCCATTTCTCCCACCATTGGCACTGTCCTAGCAGGCTGCTGCGGTGTAATGCAGCACTCAAATTTCCTGATGAAGGATGAATTAAATATGAAAACATTTAAATCAAGTTGAAATATATTATCTAAGTAGTTATTTTGGTTCTCGTTCGGAGATGCAAAAAACATCAGCCCTATGCAGCCCTAAAATGTGATGTCATCAAAGCTGTTAAAAAGTATGTTAATTAAACGTCTAATAGAAATTTATTTCGAACCTAGTTTTATTATTGTAATTTATTGATAAAGAAATCTTTCAGCAAATCAAGTCTAATCATAATATGAGCGTTTTAAAAATGTGATTGGTTTCATGTTGCCCCATGAAATGCCCCAACTTACCTCACTGAGCTCCTCTCCCCACTTATCAACCCAAGACACCTTCGCTCAAATTCCACCCACTGCCTCCACCAGCCCAGGACCAGGCTGACCACATTGGGGGACAGAGCCTTCCAGGCCGTTGCCCCACGACTGTGGAATGAGCTCCCGGAACTCCTCAGGGCCCCACAAAGTGTGGACCTTTTCAAAAAAGGCCTAAAGACATTCATTTTTAATAAGGCTTTTAATTTTTGATTTTATGATTCTTTGTTTTCAGAATGTAGATTTTAGTTTTTAAAATGTTTTTATTGTTTTTACCTTTCTATGTAGCGCTTTGGGATTTTTTCTTAAAATGTAAGGCGCGTTACAAATAAAATCTATTATTATTATTATGTTGTGACCTGGTTTTATTTTGTAATGAACTTTCCTTCCTGTCAGTGAGACACTGATCCAATCTGTGACTCTGATCCAAATCGTCTACCTGATGTTTCTTTTGGTTCGTCTGAAGCTTCAGCAGGAACAGTGTCTATGGTCTCTGGTTCAGAACTCGGTGTAGACTCGGCTGGTTTGGTATCAGCAGTAGTGTCACCTCCTGCATGTTGTGTCTCAGTGCCTTCATCAGAGAGGGGCAGCTCTTCTTTGGGAGGAGAGTCCTCCGTTTCTAAGCCAGCTAAGAGAAGATGGACAGGGTTAAAGGAGGTGGTTCATAAAGACCTGGATGGATCATGACAGAGATTAATTCATGTGAAACCTGCGCTGGTCTCTGATGGGATCGGATCCGGAGATGAATCTGATGGTTGTTCTTCGGTGGGGACACTTTTTGGTTCTTTCTCTGAGATGGGGGAAGTTTCTGTAGAAGAACCGGACTCCTTGGAAACAGCAGCCGACTGAAATTAAAAAACAAAGTGTTTTTTACTGGATTCATCAAAGAACTTTGTCAAAATAAAACATAAACAAATCTGAGCGAGGTTTATTGTGTTTGTGACTTTGACCTTTGATCGCATGGCCCTAAAAACTTAATCAGTTAATCTCTAGTTTGTACTGAGCATTAAAATCATTCACAAACATGTTATGGAAGCACAACGGCCTGGACTTCCTCAAGCGCGTAACGCCTCCTCCACATTCTGTGGGCAGCGGAATAACAACATTTTATTTAATAAAAAACCCTGACGTTCGGTTTCAGATGAGAGAAAATGGAAAGTGGAAACTAATCTGAGTAAAAAGAAATCAGTCAGTGGGAAGCGAGCTGACGTTATGACTTTTTTACTTTTAGTCACACATTCTTTCTTTTTTTTAAAAAAAAAAAACACCTTCAGTCCAAACGGAAACAAAGCTTGTTTTTGTGGTTTGTGGTGACGGCGAGCTCCTTCCTGCTTCGCCTCTTTGCAAAGGTTAACCCTTCCATAGAAACGATGATTTCACCAGGACAAGTTAACAGTGAGAGTTAACACAGTGGTGCCCAACCCCCGGGCCGCGGACCGGTACCGGGCCGCATAGAATGAAGAAATAATTCCCTTACAGTATTTGCATTTGGTTTATTATTTGAGTCTTTTCTTTGATTTCTTTCTTTGAGTTTTTCTTAATTTTTGATGACAACGTTTTAATTTGAAAAGTGACCGGATACAGAGTTACGAAGCAGACTGAACTTTAGAAACACTCTTCAGGTTTCAGGTCAAAATGGGACTGTCTGGTTCCAGAAAAACAAACTCAGAACTCTGATTGATCTAGTTTTACTGTGAAGGAGACTAACTGGTATTTTTATTCACTTTGTTTTTTGTAATGTCCTTTATTTTGAAAGTATGTTTACAGTTACCAAGGCAACCACATTACATTCGAGTAGAGAGAATGTTTCCATGTTACAAAGACGCTGCTAATAAATTTTCTCGTGAGGACAAAAAAGATTTAAGTTTATTATTTATTTTAAAAAAAAACATTTTTTTTCAGGCTGGTCTTATTTAGTTTTTCTGCAACACCTTTAGACCCGTCCGTGAAAATATTATCGGACACTAAACCGGTCCGTAGCGCAGGAAAGGTTGGGGACCTCCGAGTTTAAATCTGACTAGAAGTAACTACCTTGGATTGCGACCTACAATGTGGTTGTTTACACTCTTAAGAAGACATCGTTCCTACTCTGGGATTTACTTCTGACTTTTTGGTGTTTTTTTTCCTCAAAAGTAGGGACAGGAAATTAGATTTGGGTGAGTTTTGGCACTGTTGCCAAAAGAAGAATAGATGAGAGTGAGCTTCTCTTACAAAACCCAACGTTTAAAAGTCTGCTTAGGTTCTAGGGGGCATTGGCCTAGTGGTAAAAATACCATCTTTCCACCGGGAGAACCTAGTTCGATTCCTACTAGGCCCAAGCCGTCCCTGGGACCAAAAAAAGACATGAAAGGACAGAAAGTAAAACCCCTGAAAAGACAAAAAAAAAAAGTCTGCTTCAATCAAACCATAAAAACAGTGATTTAAGACAAACTCATTAAAAAAAAAAACTCCTGCTTTAAAGACGGGGTATTGTGTTTTATTTGGTTTTACTTTGTTTGTGACTTTGTGAATTTTCCCCTACTTTTTCTTAGTCCCAGTACCTTGTTGCATGCATGACACAACATAAATTTAATTGGCTGTAATTACGAGCGGGAGCAGAGCTTAGGCTAGAATGCGGTAAATCTGGGCGTTCGAGTATAAAATAGAATCTCAATTTTTCTTTTCTGTTCAACTCAAAAATAAATCAAAGATGACACACAAGTAGGCAGCACGGTGGCGCAGTGGGTAGCACAGTGGCCTCACAGCAAGAAGGTCGTGGGTTCAAGTCCCGGGTGGGGACAAGGCTTGGAACACTGTCCTTTCTGTGTGGAGTTTGCATGTTCCCCCATGTCTGCGTGGGTTTCCTCCTACCCACGCAGACAAGACATGCATGCTTGGTTGATTGGCCGGTACCAAATTGCCCCTAGGAATGAGTGTGTGTGTGGATGGTTGTATGTGTGTGGCCCTGCGACAGACTAGCGACCTGTTCGGGGTGTACCCTGCCCTTTGCCTTCAGATGACTGACTGACTGACACACAAGTTGTCCAGAAGATCACCTGGTACACCCCGTCTCACTCTTTTCACTCCTCAGACGCAAATCTCCTGTCCCTACCATGCAGGACTAAGCTCCGAACCTGGGGAGACGGAGCCTTTTCCACTGCTGCTCCCACCCTCTGGAACAAGCTACCCCGGTGCATTCGAGACGGCACTGAACCCTCACAATTAAGGAGCTCCTTAAAACTCATCTTTTAAAACTTCTTTTAATGTTTAAATATTTTAATTGTTCTTTATTTTGCTAAATTTCTTTCTGCAGTTTTATACTGATGTTTTGATGTTAATGTTTTGTTTTTAACTATGTAACAGTCTTTGAGGGTCCATTAAAGCAGTATATAAATAAAATTTATTATTATTACAACTCTGAGGCCCGTCTACGATCAAAATCAGAAATACTTTATTAGTCCCCAGCGGGACATTCCTTCGTTCTGATGGAACATTTGCAGAACAATAAAATTATTTAGTGACCATTAACAGGCTGTCTCCAGTAGTTTTTTTCCAGTAGTTAAGAGGGAAGTCAGAGTGGTAGAGCATTCGGCCTCGAACCGGAAGTTAACCGGAAGTTCGCAGGTTCGATTCCCACTGAGTTCACGTCTAGGTGTCCTTGGGGAAGACATCTAACCCCCCATTTCTCCCACTATTGGCACCGTCATGACAGCCTGCTGCAGTCGTAATGCAGCACACAAATTTCCCCGGTGAGGGATCAATAAAGTATACTTTATTTTTATTTTATTAGTTTATGTAAAATCCAAACAAGAGGATTTAATAACTAAGCAGGAAAACTATTAATTATGATCTCTTTGAATCAGTTAACCGATAAATTGGGCCCTCGTTATTCTTCACTGTAGAAACCAGGTCATTTGATCTTGTTTTATTGCACATTTTGGTTGCACTGTTTGAGAGTTGAGGTGAATAAGCATTGCTTCTACCCACTCCTTTTCGGTATGCATGAGAGAAATTTAGATTGAAAATTGCAAAGAGAACTGTTGCAATGGATATTTTGGTTGATGGTGGAGGTACAATTTTGTAGATTTGCAAATTAGATTCTGTAAATTTGTAGATGACATTGTGATCTGTAGTGAGAGGAGGGAAGAGGTGGAGGAAAAGCTGGAGAGGTGGAGGTTTGCACTAGAAAGAAGAGGAATGAAGATTAGTCAGAGTAAAACAGAGTACATGTGTGTGAATGAGAGGGATCCAAATGGAAAAGTGAGGTTACAGGGAGAAGAGATAAAGAAGGTGGAAGATTTTAAGTATCTAGGATCAACAGTCCAGAGCAATGGAGAGTGTGGAAAAGAGGTGAAGAAGCGTGTCCAGACAGGCTGGAACGGGTGGAGAAAAGTATCAGGTGTGATTTATGACAGAAGAGTTTCAGATAAAATGAAATGAAAAGTGTACAAAACCGTGGTGAGAGCGGCCATGCTGATTGGTCTAGAGACAGTGTGGTGAGAGCGGCCATGCTGATTGGTCTAGAGACAGTGTGGTGAGAGCGGCCATGCTGATTGGTCTAGAGACAGTGTGGTGAGAGCGGCCATGCTGATTGGTCTAGAGACAGTGTGGTGAGAGCGGCCATGCTGATTGGTCTAGAGACAGTGTGGTGAGAGCGGCCATGCTGATTGGTCTAGAGACAGTGTGGTGAGAGCGGCCATGCTGATTGGTCTAGAGACAGTGTGGTGAGAGCGGCCATGCTGATTGGTCTAGAGACAGTGTGGTGAGAGCGGCCATGCTGATTGGTCTAGAGACAGTGTGGTGAGAGCGGCCATGCTGATTGGTCTAGAAACAGCGTGGTGAGAGCGGCCATGCTGATTGGTCTAGAGACAGTGTGGTGAGAGCGGCCATGCTGATTGGTCTAGAGACAGTGGCACTGAAGAAAAGACAGGAAGCAGAGATGGAGGTAGCAGAGATGAAGATGCTGAGGATCTCTCTGGGAGTGACCAGGATGGACAGGATCAGAGGAACAGCACATGTTAGAGGTTTTAAAGTCAGAGAGGTCAGACTGAGATGGTTTGGACATGTGCAGAGGAGAGAGAGAGAGTACATCGGAAGAAGGATGCTGGGTTTGGAACCACCAGGAAAGAGGACTAGAGGAAGACCAAAGAGGAGGTTCATGGATACAGAGAAGGAAGACATGAAGATAGTTGGTGTGACTGAAGAGGATGCAGGAGATAGGGTTAGATGGAAATGCCGAAAGAAGAAGAAGATGGAGGTACAACAATTTTGTCTTGTTTTTATTTTTATCAAATAAAGATCTTTCATTTATTTGTCGTGTGTTTGTGAAAAGATTTTTTGTATAAAATCATAGATAGTATTTTGTTTTTCTAGTAAAGACAAACCGGTAAGTCTGAAGCGGGCGGTACTTTTGGGGCGAGCAATGACGACATCGTAGAGCTGCTCCACTCTCCTACAGCGTACACCTTCTTCCCCGTCACCTTAAAACACACAAAACTAAAGATTAAACCGCAGAAATAACCTGGGATTATAGAATAAAAATGGCAGGATTACCTTTAGGACGGCTACTGCTTGAGCTGGGTAGCACACGGAGGCTCCGGCACTCATCAGGCCCGCAGGAATGGCCAGCCGCTTAAGTCGAGAACCTGGGAATAAAGTTTGACTGCAATCAATAAGGGCCTAAACATAAAATCTTTACGTTTGCTCGTTGAAAAGGTCTGTAATCAAAGACTCGAGAAAGAAAGTGAGATAAAAATAAAATATTGGATGCGTCTTAAATAGAAACTAGAGAAGTGTTTGGTTATTTTAATGTGGTGGGTGTGTGGAGGTGAAGAGCGAGAGGTCTCTAACCTCAGCTCCTGTGGTCTCAGATTAGATCACAGATTATTCGTACACACAAGGATGACTCATAAGACGTTCGTAAGCACAGCAGCAGGTAAATAAGACCACACAGAAACTACATCTGGGTTAAATGTAAAATAGAGGCAACTCTGGCAGTTTAAGAAAAACATCATCATAGATAAATTTTTATATTGATATGAAACAGAAAGCGTTTCACGCATAAACATGTTAAAGAAACAGACAAACTGCTGAAAATGTCTTGAGTAAAAATATCTAAATGGTATTTCGTTCCGTCATATTCCGCTTATCCGGGGCCGGGTCGAAGGGGCAACAGCCTCAGACAGGGAGCCCAGGCTTCTCTCACCCTGGCTGCATCCTCCAGCACACCCGGAAGGATCCCGAGTCGTTCCCCGGCCAGCTGTGAGACATAGTCTCTGCAGCAGGTCCGCGGTCTGCCTCTTGGTCTCCTCTTGGTAGGACGTACCTGAAACACCTCACCAGCGAGGTGCTCGGGCCAACCACCCCATCTAGCTTCTCTCGACCTGAAGGAGGAGCGGCTCAACACCGAGCTTTTCCCGCATGGCAGAACTCCTCACCCGATCTCTGCGGAGGAGGCTAATTTTGTCCGCTTGTATCCGCGATCTGATTCTTTCAGTCACCACCCGCAGCTGGTGACCATGGTGATGGTAGGAATGTAGATCCTGGTTACCATGGTGATGGTAGGAATGTAGATCCTGGTTACCATGATGAGGGTAGGAACGTAGACCCTGGTTACCATGGTGAGGGTAGGAACATAGATCCTGGTTACCATGGTGAGGGCAGGAACGTAGACCCTGGTTACCATGGTGAGGGTAGGATTGTAGATGCTGGTTACCATGGTGAGGGAAGGCACATAGATCCTGGTTACCATGGTGAGGGTAGGAACGTAGATCCTGGTTACCATGGTGAGGGTAGGAACGTAGATCCTAGTTACCATGGTGATGGTAGGAACGTACATCCTGGTTACCATGGTGAGGGTAGGAATGTAGATCCTGGTTACAATGGTGAGAGTAGGAAAGTAGATCCTGGTTACCATGGTGAGGGTAGGAAAGTAGATCCTGGTTACCATGGTGAGGGTAGGAACGTAGATCCTGGTTACCACGGTGAGGGTAGGAACGTAGATCCTGGTTACCATGGTGAGGGTAGGAAAGTAGATCCTGGTTACCACGGTGAGGGTAGGAACGTAGATCCTGGTTACCATGGTGAGGGTAGGAACATAGATCACCTTGTAAATTGAGAGCTTTGCTTTGAAAATATGTTTAAAACATAATGCATTTTGTATGGACGGACCGGTGGCGGACTCAAAAGCTTCAAAGCTTTCTCTGCTAGCGTGTGAATTACCTTTCCGTGCCAAAAACATGCCAAGCAAGCCGGCCATGGTGATGGTACCCAGTCTGGGGAGGAGCCCCGGGGGCGGGTCGATCAGGTAATAATAAATATCTAAAAGATAAACACAAAAATAAAATCATGTTTAGTGAGAGTCCTTCGTCACCAGAAAATAAATCAGTTTATCTGTGAAGGATGTTAATAAAGTTTAGGAGCAGCAAAGACTGGTCCATACCATAATATCATAAAACTCTACCAAAAGTCTGACGAAATATATTCAAATCACAATTAGGTTTTTATCACAAAATAAATTGGAACTTCTCACTAAAGTTTGACCAAATATGTTTTTTTGAGACTGTTAATGATACTAATTTGAAGGCCCTTTAAAATGAATCGAATTATCTAATGTTTTTATTATTATTCATGTGTTAAATTTGTCAAAATTATAGTTGAAATCATTTAGAAGCATCAATGTAGTCATTTAATCTCTGTTTCTTTCTTTCTTTGTATGGACACACTGCTGGCGGACATTGAATGTCATGGCTGCTGTAACACACAAATTTCCCACATCTGGGATAAAAAAAAAACTAAGTTTGATTTCAATCTAAAGTTATAACATTTAAATACTTAAAGTTAAGCAGTGACTGTGTCCGACAGTGACCGTGTCTCCACTTTGAAGACATCCAAACAAATCAAAATGATTTGTTCATGTGACGCAGAAAGAACAAGATGAAAACAGTCTGTTTCTGCTTTCTTCCTCTGTGACAGAACAAGAGTCACAGTAGTCCACGTCATGTCACATAACAGTGCGTTTTTAAGCTGTTATGAATGTTTTTTTAGATACGTTCGGACTAAAATCCATCAGCGCCATCCGTCTACCGATGTCCCACAAAATTGTGACGCTGGTCGATTTAATTGGCCAATCAATAAGTTGGTCTTTTTTATACTGGGTTTGTTTTCTGAGTTTTTTCTCACAAAAAAGAAAGATGTAAAGACATAAAAAATTTCAACATTATATTCAAAGAAAAACTTTTATTTTTTTATTGCTTCCGCTCACAAAATGTGGAGGAAACAAATAAAGAAGGGTGGAGACGGCAGCACAGTGGTTAGCGCACGGACTGGAAGGTCGCGGGTTTGCGGCCCACAGAGAGCACGTCTAGGGTCTTTGGAGAAGACACGTAACCCCCGCTTCTCCCACCATTGGCGCCGTCGAAGGGCAGCCTGCTGCGGTGTAAGGAGTGCAGCCCACAAATTTCCCCGGTGAGGGATGAATAGAGTAATTCATCATTATTATTAAACACTCGGGCTGTTCATGTTCCAACCCAACGTCCCACAAACTGTGAAGGGATTTTAATAGTTACCCCCTGTTACTCAGAACCAACTATAGATGAACATATTAAGTTGTCAGGGTAATGTGACCAGAGGTCGTGGTTATAAAAAACTTTTTAACTGCAATAATCGTCAAACCAGTGAAGAAATTTTAATAAAACGGCCACATTTAAGTGATGTTTTCTTGTTTTATTTCTGTAGTTTAGATTCTATAGTCTGACAGTGAACCAGTGTGTGCATGTGTTTGTGTGAAAGCTACTGTTGACTCACCCTCTCCCGCATGGTAAAGATTAACACTTCCTGCTTTCACAGAGATGCAGGCTCCCTGCAGGGAAAAAAGGAAGAAAAAAAAACCCTGAAACCACAACCGTCAGGTACACAGCAGAGTGAGACATCTGAGTCAGCCCTCACTGCTTCTCTTTTCCTGTCTTCCACACTATCAAACTGTCAAATCTACTCGCTGCAAAACATCCCGGCTGCATCGGCACGACCGTTTCCTGTCAGGCCGCCACGCTTTGCAACCGCACGCGGAGCAAAAAATCTGGGCTACAAACTCCATTCATACAGGAGTTGTTCACTGAAACTCAACGAGCTTTAAAAACATGATGAAAAAACTCATAAAAACAGTAGCAACTGAAATAAACAGCATGATTTCGGATATCTGTTTTTTTCTAATTGACTCTTAAATCGACTCATGTTTTTGTTTTACATTGTGATAAAAAATAAAATAACTTGTAAATAAATTGAATTGAAAATATTTTATTAATTCCTGAAGAAAAATCTGATACACCTCGATGCCTTCCCGATCCGCTTACACGGTGCAAAATCTGGCATCTGAACAGTTAAAAAAAACAGTCCATAATAAATCCACAAAGTCAGGCTTCAATGAAGCACACCAAAGTGGAACCTCCACATTCCTGCTGGGTCAGAACGAGTGTCCCCAGTTCCTCCATCTTGCCAGCGAGCGTCCGGATGTTAACCATGACAACCGCAGGGACACTGAGCTCAAAGCGCCTCCTTTCTGATCGTCTCCTTCTCAGTTCTGTCGGGACTGCATAGACTCCTCCAGCCACGGTGGATCTGGTTCTGAGATCTAGCTGCTGGTTGAGTCCACGCTAATGAAGCAAAACGACTCCATGACCAACAAAACGGAGGGCTAGCCTAAAAACAGCAGTCTGAAGCAAAACAGTGCGGTCCAAAACGATGACCAAAGAGCGCACAAAATCACATCTCCAGAACGGGATCAAACACATGCAATAGAAGGGACAGAAACCGAGTGGAAAAAATGCGAAAATAGACGACCAGACGCCAAAAAAAACAGGAGACACCGGAGCAGGCAGCCGCCCGGGGGGGGCAGCGGCCATCCGCCCGGGGGCAGCGCCTTTTAACGTTTTTGATAAACAGTATCTGTTTCTGCTTCTGTTGCGGTTGGATTTGCCAACATTTAAGAAGGCATGATAAAATAGGATGCTGAGGTTATTTAACCGAAACATCTTTCGTTGGTTGACGTCTTTTTTTTTTTACATTAATTAAATTTTGAGATATTAAATTTTGTTTCTAGTGAATAAATTGAAATGAAATACCTTTATGGCTTTAGCGAGCGGGAGAACGGCTTCTCTCGTTGTGGTTAAACCTCTCTCGATCAGTCCTGGACTTTCTGGAACAAACTTGACGGGAGACAATGACGGCAGCGGTGTGTAGATATTCAGCTGAAGAAACAGGCAGAGTTAGCATCAAATTAAACACGTCTCATTAATCGAAGCTTGAACGCTCGCACCTTCTCCCGAGCGACCAGTCCGTCAGCTGATGCTTCTGTAACGGTGTAGACGCGGATGGAGGCGATTCCCAGCACTGTCGGGACGGCCACCATCGCCACCTGCGACGGCACAAAAACAACCCGTTAGACATGCGGCAGGTGGAATTTCTACAACATTTTCTCCTTTTTAATTATTTATAAATTCATTAAAAGTGAACTAAAAAGCTAAAATCATTTCATGAAAAGCATCTGGAACTAAAAAATAATCTTTTTTACAAAATTAACTTTTTAAAAATGAGACTTTTTAAGCTGCTCTAAATTATTTTAATCTATTAAAATGGAAGTTTGTGGAACTTTTTTTACAGGATGTTGAAATGACTTGGAAAATAAGTCAATTGTAAAATGAATATGATTTTATGAATCATATTTACACCGCAGGCCAGAAAAGATCTTCTGACGGGATTTTTGACTCTAAAAATAAACCTATAAGAATAAAAAACAGACAAACAAAGTGGTTAAAGTTTGTTTTTGAAAGAGATGAGTGAAGTAAAGAGGATGTGCTGTGATGACTGTAGATAATAAACAGGAAACATGCAGATGACAAGCAAAGATTAAGACACTCTCAAGACGTCAGCATCCCGTTCAAACCGAGTGTGTCTGCGACTAAAAAAAAAAGATGGATTAGTCTGGACTGTTTGAAGAAGCAAAAAGTTGCTGCATCTTCTACGAAAATCCCTTTAATCTGAAAATGACATTAAGAAACAAAAACATTATTGTTCACTTTATATTTTAAAAATAGTAATTTTACACATTTTATGTCATTTTCAACAAATTGAGTTTATTTGTTGTTAAAGTTTAAGTGACACGACGTGATGTCACTACGTAAAAAAGATGGAGCTATTTGATGATTAATAAAGCCTAGATAAACATCTCCATCTTGGTCCCATAAGAGGAGAAATAAAGTTTTCTACCACTACTGAACACATTCATAAATCCTGCAAAATTTAACCCTTGACACACTGATCAAGTGTGACATAACAAGAGTCGTATGTGTACTGGGATTTATTTTTGATGTCAAATGCCCTCAATGTTCAATGTTATGAGAAAATTGTACGGAATCTTGTTATAAGAAAGATTATTATGAGAAAGAAGCCTTCAATGTGGGTTGTTATGGGGAAAATTGTACGGAGAGAGAAACACGGAACCTTGTTATAAGAAAGTTTGTTCATGGAATGTTGTTTGTCATGAGGTAGAAAAGCGGGGATTCCTCTATACTCGGTAGAGTTAGCTGCGAGCTTTATGATTAACACATCCAACCGGATTTTATGCACGCTCTACCGGGGTTGTGGGCTCTCCAACCTTGCTAACGGTAAGAGATGGAAACTTAAAGTGCTATTGTCCACTATTATGCTTTTATATATATAATCAGGCTAAATAAACGCATTTAATAATCAGGAAGTGTTGTGTCATTCTTTACCGACTTCCAACAATCCTAAAAAAATAATAAAAGTGTTTCACTACAGTATGGACGGACGATGATAGCTAAACAGAGAAGAACTGTGGATGTTTGTTTCCAGGAGAGACATGCTATAGACTTCTCATCGATGTGCGTCAGCAGGTTGTCCCAATAAACCAGGAGGAGATATTTCTGTGTTTCTCTTCCTGAGGAAACAGAGAATGAAGCAGGTCCAACAAACTCACTGGAAGCCCACTCATACCTCGTCTCTATGTAACCAACATTTCACCAGGACTGTTTCCTTCCTACCCCGTCCCTCATGGAGTGAACGAGAAACCAGACACTGTGCCTACTGTGTTCCGTCAGACAGTTCGGAGCTAGACAAGAACTAACACGGACACTTTAAGAACTGGAAGTGAAGCTTCTCTCAAACCTAAGACCCAAGAGGATGGAATTTTAAGAGAACATCTGTCTTTACCAGTCCTTTCAAGATTTTACGCTCACAACTATATACAAACATCAACCCAATTTCAATAATCTACAACTTCGTCCAACTTTTTCTCATCAATTGGGTCTTAAAATCCTGTTTGAGATGAGATTAGTAATTAATTTCGTGTGTGCATGCGTGCTCATAGTGTCAGCAGCTTTACAGTTATCCACCGAGAACAACATCCAGTTTTCAAACAAGAGAGAAGGGCATGGAACCAAATCAAAACAAATAAATCTGTGTGACTGTTTAACTGAACCACATGTTCAGTGATGAGTTTAACACTTTAGAAAAAAAGTGGATCAATTTCTCCTGGTTTATGAGATTTGATCCACCTGGGGAACCTAAAATACCAAATTTTACCAGAAGTGACAAAAATCTCCCAGAGTTGACAGAAATCCATTGAAATCCAATTAAAAGTTAATTATTATTTCCTTCCCCATCTTCCTAAATGTCAAAATTTTCTGGAAGTAACAAACATCTACAGAAACGTACCAAAAATCATCTGAAATCTACCAAAATAAAAAAATGTAAAGCTGTGAAAAATCTTTCTAAACCACAGCTTCTTTAATTCAAGACATTTTACTATAAAAATATTAAACATAGACATTAAACCAGACTAACTTCATTAAATATACAGTATAAGTGTTTCACATTTACATCTGACTATTGTGTTCAAAATTAAAAGGGATTTGCCTTGAAGATAAACCCAAACAAAACAGTGAACAACACTCGTTTAAACTCAAAATTTCAGAGTAAAAGTACATAAATGTGTTCCTTAAATGTATCCTGATCAATCCCTCAATCTACTGAGTAACCATGACTCTTATTGCAAAGAAAAATGTGTATATCATTATTTATATCAGACGACTATGTTCACATTTACCAGCACTGATTGTGATTATACCTAATCTTGCTCATAGAATGCACTAGAGTGTTCATCATGCGGGAGTTTATTTAGCCTTGGTGGGTGAGCGTGAGATAAGTCCTAATTGCGGGTATCTCCCATCCAATGAGGGTAGACTTGGCGTGTCTGCAGGTAACGCATAAAGTAACTCATTTCTTGGATTAAAACACACGTACATTAAAGAATGACACAATATAACAAAACAAAACGCAAATCTTCTCATTTGTAAGAACATGGTGTACGTTTATTAACATTAGGTTAGAATTCTGCTGCCATCTAGTGAAAATGTTCACTGGAACAAGTCTGGAAACACCAACCGACAGGAGAGTAACCAGAAAAAGAATTCAAATATCTTATGTACACTCTGTATGAGCGTCAGAGTGGGCTGGGAATGAAAAAATAAAACATTTTATGGTGGATTTCAGTCAATTTTGGTAGATTTCTGTCAGTTTTTGAGTAAATTTTGGCTGATTTCTGAAGAAGAGATTTATTTTTGACAATATGGCTCTAAGATTTTTCCCTCCTTTTCATCATCTTCCTTCTTCCACTTGGTCATCTTTTTCACATTCATTTCCACTGCTACACAGATGACACCCAGCTCCACATTGCCCCATCAGAATCAGAAAGACTTTTATTTTGATGGTCAGTGAACAAGATTCAGAGCGTAAGAACCTGATGAGGTACTAATGTGTAAACAATAATAAGCATAGTAACAACAAATATTCAAATTATTCTGGTCCAAAAAGACCGGAGCCTCCTGATCCAGGGAAGGGGCTCATAAAAGTCCATGTACAGGTTGGGAAGGGTCAGCTGCTATCTGACCTGCATGCCACGAGTCCTGGAGATGTACAGGTCATGGAGAGACGGAAGGCTGCAACCAATCACCTTCTCCGCAGAGCTCACAGTGCGCTGCAGTCTGTTTTACCCTGGCGGTGGCTCCAGTGTAACCACACGGTGATGGAGGTGAGGATGGACTCAGTGATGGCTGTGTAAACCTGCACCATCATCTCAGACCTGGTTGACTGTAACAATGAAGTCACATCCAGGTTCACCTCAAACTTTTTCAAACGTACTGCAATAAAACTGGACTTCTTCTAACAGGCACTGAATCCACCCTGCGCAATATCAGAATCAGAAGAGGGAAATTTGTGTTAAAGCAGCTCTGAAATAATGAAAAACTAAGTATACATAAATAAGGAATAATAAAAATAAAAGGAATATTTTCCACTTATATCAAATAGTTCTCACTCCCTCCCCTCAGGTAAGGAGTCTGGGTGTCATCCTGCACAGTAGTCTTTCTCTTCACTTCTCACATAAACAACATCACCCACTCTGCTCATCTCCCTCAATCCCTCTCTCACTTCTCAGTCCACTGCTGTACTCATACACAGTCTGGATTACTGGAACTCTCTTCTGTTTGGTCTCCCACAAAAACTCTCCGTAAACTACAACTGGTTAAAAATCAGCAGCTCGTATCACCACACATACTCGCTCCATTAACCACATCACACCCGTGCTGCCTCCCCATTCCATAACATATCTCTCTGAACTGCACGATCTTTCCGCTCCTCTCCTTCTAAACAGTTTCAGTCCCCTTTGCCTGTCTTGTCACTATGGGGAGCAGAGGATTCATCCCCCCTGCTCCTTGGCTTTGGAACCAGCTCTCTCCGGGCCTCCACAACACTGATACACTTTCACATTTCAAATCCAGATAAAAAAAAAACTCATCTTTTCCAACTGGTCTATTCTCTTCAACCTTTGCTGTTCTTTTTCTTAAATCTATCCATCTAAGCTTTTTGGAAAATGCGCTACTCGTAATGGCAGCAAGTCTGTGCGGCGCTACACATTTTTGTTAGATTTTTAATGCTTTTTTTTTTTCAAGAGATGGGTTAATTCAGTGAGAGGAATTTTGAGTCGGAGCATATGTAATAATAATAATAATAATACATTTTATTTGTAAAGCACTCTACACCTGAAATCAAGCCTCAGAGTGCTACAAGGTTAAAACATTAAAACTTAAAACAATTAAAACAGTACAGCACAATAAAAACAAACATACAATGCAAACAAAATTTAAAAATGATAAGCTCTTGTAAAAAGGTGGGATTTTAGTCCTTTTTTAAAGGCATCCTCCGTCTGTGGGGCCCTGAGGTAGTCTGGGAGGGCATTCCACAGGCGGGGAGCAGCAGCCTCGAAGGCCCTGTCGCCCATTGTTTTTAGCCGTGTCCTGGGTGGGTTCAGACGATGCTGTTGGCCTGACCGGGTCCTGGTTGAGGTATTGAGTGTGAGTAGTTCTGAGAGGTAAGTGGGGGCCTCACCGTGCAGACAGTGATGGGTGTGAAGGAGGACCTTATATTCAATACGGAGGTGAACGGGAAGCCAGTGAAGGCTGTGAAGGATGAGGGTGATGTGCTCGTATTTCCGCAACCTCATCAGGACCCTGGCAGCGCTGTTCTGAACATGCTGGAGCTTTTGAGTGCTCCTGCCAGGGATCCCGATGAGAAGCCTGATGTGTGGAGATGTTCGGTGCTGGAGTGAATCAGAAAGAATGAAGACAGGATCTTCTGAGTGACGATTCCTGTCTGAACATACCCGGCTTCACTATGGAACTAAAGATGGTGGACTGCTGCTGTTGTTCCACCACAGTGAAGGATCAACATGTGGAGCTTTTAGACAGTTTAACATCTTATTATGGTTCACTGGAGCTTCAAACATCATGACCCGCATTTCACCCAGTGCAGAACCAACTGTCATATGTTCCAGCTCTATTCCACCAAGTGGCTGTTCCAGCTGCACCCAACTATACACCACCCAGCAGCTGTTCTGAGCTGTCTGGAGCCACCTGACACACACACTTCCCCAGTAGGAGATTAATAAGAATCTAAATCTGATATATTTTTGTCTAAATCTGTAGTTTTTTAAAGCTGTCATTGTTAAATTAAATTAGGATTTTATTGTGTTTTTTTATGGATTGAAATATTAATATTGTTTACACACAAAAAATGACGCAATATTCATCCTAAATACTACATTTAGTGTCATTTATTAGCTTGTATTTATTTATAATCCCTCATATTTTATATAAATCAAACTAAAATAGCTGGAAAAATGAATTTAAATGGTTTAATCTCGTTTTAATGTCCATAAATTATTAGTTTTGGTCTCATTTTCTTCATTTAGCGACGCTAACTCAGCGCAAAGCACACAGAATGGGCTTTAAGTTTCAGATTTAAAGCATCGGGAATGGTTCAAGTTTAAATAAACCAGATATTTATTTAATTTACAAACTGTCAAAACCAAAAGAAACTTTTCCTAAAATAAAATATTATGGATTCACCTTGGCCGCCATGACAGTCCTCCTCCTCTTCTTCTTCTACTGCTTCTTCTACCTCTTCTTCTTCTTCTCCAAGCTGTGGTGGTTCAAACACACTGCCTTACTGACATCTAGCGGCAGAATACATGAATTACAAGTAATAATAATAAAAATTTTATTTGTAATGGACTTTATATCTCCAGTGGAGATCTCAAAGTGCTACAATGACCAAAAGGAACAACAAACAGCAAAATTAAATAAAACCACAACACAAAAAACATATGGTCACCAGCTGTGGGTGGTGACCGAAAGAATGAGATCGCGGGTACAAGCGGCCGAAATGAGCTTCCTCCGCAGGGTGGCTGGGCTCTCACTCAGAGATCGGGTGAGGAGCTCTGCCATCCGGGAGGAGCTCGGTGTTGAGCCGCTCCTCCTCCAGGTCGAGAGGAGCCAAATGGGGTGGTTCGGGCATCTGGTCAGGATGCCCCCGAGCGCCTCGCGGGCGAGGTGTTTCGGGTACGTCCCACCGGGAGGAGACCAAGAGGCAGACCCTGGACCCGCTGGAGAGACTATGTCTCACAGCTGGCCATGGAACGACTTGGGATCCTTCCAGGTGAGCTGGAGGATGCAGCCGGGGAGAGAGAGGCCTGGGCTGTCCGTTTGAGGCTGTTACCCCCGCGACCTGACCCCGGAACAAGCGGAAGATGACGGAACGGAACAAAAAACAACACTTAAACCTTTGCTGAAAAGCCTTTAGAAATAAAAATGTCTTCAGTCTTTTCTTAAAAACCTCAACGCTCTGTGGAGCCCTCAAGCTCTCAGGAAGATCGTTCCAGAGCCGTGGAACTTTTTTGTCCACATTTAACAGAATCAGTATACATTACTATCACAGCAAAGATGGTCAGAGATTTTTATCAAATACACACAAGGGTCAAATCAGTCCTTCAGTTACTACGATGACTTCATTTAAGAATTTAATTGCACTAAAAATATGAGAAGCGTCTTGTTGAACTTCCTGGGACATAAAAGTGACACCCTGAAGGCATTATAGAGAATCACCTACTGCTCAATGTAGACAAGACCAGGGAGATGGTGATTGACTTCCGGAAGAACAGATCTGCCTTGCGGCATCTCTACATTCTGGGTAGGGATGTGGAGGTGGTGGAGGAGTACAAATACCTGGGAGTGACCATCGACAGCAGACTGAACTGGAGGAGCAACAGTACTGCTGTGTACAAGAAGACCTGCAGCCAACTTTACTTCCTAAGGAAGCTGAGGTCCTTCAATGTGTGCAGCAAGATCCTGGAGACCTTCTATCAGTCAGTGGTGGCCAGCTCCTTGTTCTTCTCTGTCATCTGCTAGGGGGACCGCAACGCAGCCAGTGACGCCAACAGACTGAATAAACTAATCAGACTGGCTGGCTCTGTCATTGGCTGAAAACAGGACACACTTGAAGCAGTGATGGAGAGGAGGTCACTGAATAAACTTTTATCCATCATGGACAATCATGACCATCCTCTTTACCCACTTCTGGACAAGCAGCGGAGCTCCTTCTCCAAGAGGCTCAGACAGCTCCGCTTGAAAACCGCCCAGTACCGGAAATCTTTTGTTCCCAACACAATAACACTTTTTAATAACTCACAGAAGAGCAAATAACTGGTTCATGTTCATGTAATTCATCACTGTTTGTCACTTTATGCATCTTATGTTACTTTTTTTTTCTTTTTTTTTACCCCCTTTGCACTTACAGTCTGTATTGACCTCAATGTTTTGTCACATTATTCCTTCTATTTTATTATTTTAATATTTTATTATTTTTTATTTTCCTTCTTGTATATATAGTACATATACTGTCTATTTCTTTCTTGTTGCTGCTGTAACGCACAAAATTCCCAAATGTGGGATCAATAAAATAATTGTAATCTAATCTAAAATAAAGTGTGTAAAAGTTTTTAAATGTGACCTATGATCCACTTTGCTCCTTCCAAATGGATTCTAGGACTCTCATTCTAACTCCTCTTTTGGAACATGTGTTACAATCCCTTCGAAATTAGACCAACAAACCACCAGGTAAAATGGACTTTCAATAGAAGTCAATTAAAATGATCCATTTAACACTGAAAGAATTGAGCTTCCTGGTAGGTGAGTCCTCTGTGCTGCTCTTTTAGCAACGCTTGTTTGATGTTTGTATATGGATCATTCCAGATAAACACCTATCGAAATATTCTCTATATCATCCACTGTGGAGACATCTGATTCTGGATTCAATTTAAGGTTACTAGACTGCCTGGAGCCTAAAGGTCAAGCAGTGTCCTTTAGGAGACCACCAATGAACTCAAAATCTTTTCCATTCTTTTCCGTCATCTTCCGCTCATCCGGGGCCGGGTCGCGGGGGCAACAGCCTCAGACGGGTAACCCAAGTTTCTCTCACCCCGGCTGCATCCTCCAGCTCACCCTGAAGGATCCTGAGTTGTTCCCCGGCCAGCTGTGAGACACGCAAACGCGTCTCTTCAGCAGGTCCGGTGTCTGCCTCTTGGTCTCCTCCCGGATAGGACGTGCCCAAAACACCTCACCAGCGAGGCGCTTGGGCCGCATCCTGACCAGATGCCCGAACCACCCCATCTGGCTCCTCTTGGCCTAGAGGAGGAGCAGCTCGACACTGAGCTCCTCTCGAATGGCAAAGCTCCTCACTTCTCAAATTGAATTTAGGAACTCCCAGAGGGCATCTTTAGACTTGACCATCATTATTTCTTTCTTGAGAAAAAAACCTACCTTAAGGTATCTGGCCGGCAGAGACATTTTGTTTGACGCCTTGGAATAAACTTCTTTTGTATCGTAGCTTTACGTAGTTTCCATTTTTACTCCCACTCTTTAAAAACAATGTGTTGTAAGTGAACGTACACAACAGACAAAGCGCTCATAGTGCAGAGGATTCAGTTTATTGAAGTCAACTTAAGTTTACAATCTGTCATTTTTTTTTGTAATATATATATATTTATATATATATTCATATATATGAAACCAAAAAAGGCTACTTTAGGAAGAATAAATGTCATTTTCTTTCTTTTTTTTATATCATCTTTAGTCAGTTTAATGTACAGAATAACAGTAAGCTAATATTATCCTTGTAAAAGAGCAATATGTTCCTTTTTTTTTTTTAATGTCGCAGTGCAACTTACATCTTACACACCTGTGCAATGTACCATGAGGTGTACACCCCTGAAAGAACACACAGTGGAATCTCCCTTTTCGGCCTGTTTCTGCAGGTCTGCACACACAAATAAAATCTGGGAGGGGTAAAGAAACACAGTCGGTGCCTACAAACAAACTAAATCTCTACAGTACGTCTTCTGCTCTGTGGTGCAGCGTTTCAGAAAGAAAGATGAGAACCAGAAAAATCTGCAAACAGAAACTATATCCAAACTTTTCTACAGGTGTGACTGAGTGTGTGAGAACGCCTATATAATCAGTCTTTAGTTGCCAAAGAGAGGGCACGGAGGCACAGGGAAAGTGCTTGCATCATTTGTGGTAACCCTCAAATCAACCATTCTAAAAATGAACACATATAGGTTTATAGTTTTTATATTTATCTCTGTGGTGTTTGATATTTCACATCAATGAAAAAAATGACAAAGAAAGAACGGATAGTGCCGGATGAAGGAGGTGCTACATGAGTCTGAAACATGGAGGTGCTGCCAAGTCAATGCTGATGGCATTACGGTTTCCAGCCTCCTGGAGGCTAGGTACGAGTGTAACCTGCAGTTAGGGATGGGGATCAGTAAGATTTGATTGAAGCTACTCCTCCTGTACTGCTCTGAGACGGCTTTTTGTTTCGGTAATATGAACCCATGTTCCCACCGCACAAGTCAAAACTAAGTGTATGAAGTCGAACATCGTCCTCCAGCGGTCGGTTTGTGATATGTTCGGTCAAATTCTACGTCCAATCGTTTGCATCATGTTAAATGTAACAAATCGATGCATTCATTTTAAGACACCTAGCTCAAGTTTTTTTAAAACTGATGGATTCGTCAACCAATCAGAATCATCTGTGGGACAAACACCCAATAAAAAGCTGCCTAATCTTGTTCCGAAACTGGATGATGGACTAAAGAATAAAGAACAAGCTTATAATTGGTGTGTACCATCAGAACTGTACTTGTGCTACATGAGTAAGAATGATGAAATAAAAAAAAACGTCCAGATTGAAAATAAAGAATAGATTGAAGTTTCCAAAAATTAACGTAAACACATGATGCTACCATCTGTGATGTGATGGATTTATACTTTTAATCAGTGGATGTGAGCAAAAGGCAACGGTCTGCTGAATGTGGGTGAGGCCAGGTGCGGTTAGGACACGGTTTTACTGATTCTTCTTTTTTGTTCGCGCATCATAGTGAGAGCATCAGCAGCCCCTCCCCTTCGCACAGCAGCAGGAAAGAAAAGACAAAGAGATTTCTCATCTTTAGAAAATAGTGCATGCCATGTTCACGCGGTTGCCATGGCACCACCTTGATATTGAGAAGATTGAATGATGTTTTCAAAAATCAAGCTGCGATATTTCTGTTTGATTTTTAAATATGGATTCAATATTAATAAAATTGGGGTCGTTTGATCTTTAAAATTATAAAATGATAACAAACCGTCACACAGAACAACAAAAAAATAATAATATGGAGGCATTGTTTTTTCCTATTAGAGGTAACTATGTCTATATTTTAAATATGTTTATTTTGGGTTAAATTTAGTGTCTTTATATTAAATCCTTTATCGAGGATAAAGTTACATTCGTTTTGTCGTCTTCCGTTTATTTGGGGTCGGGTCGCGGGGGCAACAGCCTTGTACAGGAAGCCCAGGCTTCTCTCACCCCAGCTGCATCCTTCAGCTCACCTGGAAGGATCCCGAGTCGTTCCCCAGCCAGCTGTCAGACATAGTCTCTCCAGCGGGTCCGGGGTCTGCCTCTTGGTCTCCTCCCGGTGGGACATGCCCGAAACACCTCACCAGCGAGGTGCTCGGAACCACCCCATCTGGCTTCTCTCGACCTGGAGGAGGAGCGGCTCGACACCGAGCTCCTCCCAGATGGCAGAACTCCTCACCCAATCTCTGAATGAGAGCCCAGCCACCCTGCGGAGGAAGCTCATTTCGGCTGCTTGTATCCGCGATCTCATTCTTTCGGTCACCACCCACAGTAGGTGACCATAGGTGAGAGTGGGAACGTTGGAACGTCCAGGAAAAAATGTTTATTTATTATAAAGATGTATTTTTTAAAAATTATTTCAAGTTTAAGTTTAAATAAATTCACACAAATGAACTTTAGAACTTTATTTTTTTTGTCTATAAATTAAGTGTTTTGGCTCCAAAATATTACGCTTTCTCCGTGTTTAGGCTTAAAATCTTCTCTTTATGAATTAGAATTGCTTTTTTGTTATTTTTCTAACTTTTTCCAGTATAAAAAAATATGCTTCACTTTTAGCTGGAGTTGCTTCAAACAGCCTGACTAATCAGTTGACTGCTCAGAACGAGGACTGTGTACGAGTGAGAAAAATAAAGAGCGAAAAAAAGAAGAAATTAAAAGCTCAGCTGTTTGCGATGAATTAATCACGGGTGTTTGTATCACGATATCGATTTGATATCGGTATATCGAGCAGCTCTGCTGTTAAGATTGAAACCTTTCAGTCTGGTCCAAGTGTTCCTATCCCATCCCTATCTGTAAAAATAAAATAAAACGTCACCTCCTTCATTTGTTGTACAGTGTGTGTCTTCAAAGTCTGACTCATGAAAAAAGAAGACTTTCCATTTGTGAATGGAACTAATGAAACATAAAAACAGCATTTTTTTGCACGTATCATGCGCTACAGGTCGGAATATCTTGCAAACATAAAAAAAGAGAATAAAAAAGATATTTTAAAAGAATTTAAAAAATGATCCACAGTATTTTTACCCTGTCCATTCAAAACTAAACCAGCCTCGGACATTTTTTTCACATGCAAACACGTCACCGGGTGAAAAACCCTCCGACTTGCTGAGCTGCTGAGCACCCTGCGTCTACAGAGTGAAGAGGGGGACACTGCGAAACCTTGGCATAGAATACATCATACTTTACATTATATCTATGACACAAAACGTAAATAGATTTATATATTCTCCTATGTTTAAATATATTTGTAGACTGTACAGAAATCTTTAGAAAATGAGGGCGAATGCGTTTACCTGAACAGCGATGAGACCCTGTGATGCAGCCAAGGACATACAGAGATATAGAAAGTGCATTCTTTGTAATGAGTGACTCGCCGAGATAAAAACAAATAAAGAGGAAGAACCAAGAAAAAAAAAAGAAGTGTTCTTGCACCCACACAGATAGAAACTCTCCATCTTCCCTCCGCTACCTCTAAAAGCTATCACAGTGGTAGTGGAACGCAAACATTTACATCACTGTACACATTTACACAGGCCTAGGAGGGCCAGAGAGAGACAGGTTAGAAATCAGAAAGGATGAAAGGAAGCAAACAGAAATTCAAAGCGTTTTTCTGAACGTTTCACAGTTTCCGAAGCGGCCAACACAGTTATTTTAATAATACGGCTGATTGTTCATTGGGTTCTTGGAAAAAGCCGCCTCTCACAGTCTCACACTGAGGTATCTCGCACGTTTTATCTGCCACACTGCTGCATGAGATCAGCCTAAATAACAGTGAGGAAATCAGACGCAATCAGAGAAGAAAAAAAAAGAAGTGTGGGGGAACTGTTGGCTCTGGGTATAAAAGTACAGTGTAGTGGTGAAAAGTTTCTTCTCTGTATTGCTGCTACATAGTTTCCCCCCCGTCTCACCCAATCAAAGAAAAGTAGCAGAAATGGAAAACTAGAAAAAAAAAAGTGATAAAAAAAGTTTTTTTTTTTCTTTGCTGATCAAGTGGACTTTCTGCAGAGTTCCAAAGAGAAATGTTTCCTGTTCAGGCATGCAGTGGACACCCTTCTTAGAAAAAAGTTCAGACGCACGAGTTTCAGAATATTGTGGTATTTACACTTTTTACAGTGTGTGTGTGTGTGTGACAGAGAGAGAGAGCGAGAGAGAGAGGAAGAGAGAGAGAGAGGGTGAGTGTATGTGTATGTCTGTGTATGTGTGAGCGCCCTTGTTTACATATTTTGTATATATATATATATATATATATTATATGTCAGCACGTGTTTTTGTGTGTGTGTGTGTGTGTATGGGTGTGTGTGTGTGTCATTGCATGTCCATGTTTCTTTGTTTTTATACTGCGTTCCAAATAATTATGCAAAACTAAATTACCTGTCATCATCAAAATCACTGCTTTGTTATTTCTTGTTTGTTTTGAATCTCAGATTTTTTGGATTCCTGAAATCAGAAATCAGGCCAATAAAAGAAAAATTTCCATAAAAGTTGTTTCAGTTTTTAAGCAGATCAACATTTCCTACAATTCAGGAAAGAAAAGTGAACTCTGCTGCAGAAAAGCAGGAAAAAGTGGATGAAACAGTTTGGTTTTCCACAGTTTAAAAAGGTGTGTGTCTCATTCAGAGTCCACACTGTGCTGCACAGATAACGACATGATGAGGAAGGATTCTAAAGAGATAAATATGCAGCTGATAAAATGACATTACAAAGCAGCAAACAGGAAGTCAGAGACCAAAACAAAAATTATCTGCAGAATTATTTGGAACCGAGTGACTGTGTGTGTGCACGTGTTTTTGTTAGTGTGCACCGTATTTTCACAACCATAGGGCATACCGGATCATAGGGTGCAGCTTCACTTACAGGTGCTTTTTCTGTATCGGGCTTTAGAACACGGGCATGTTGAAACGTACCGGTTAAACATGCATCATAGTGTGTTTTTAAAAAGCAACACAGAGTTTTTGTGAAGTATTTTTTTCAATCCTCAATTAGCATCTAAAAATTCATCATCTGAAAAGAAAAGCTGGGCTAGATTTCTATCAAACATATCAAGATTCGGGCGGCAAGGTGGCGCAATGGGTAGCACAGTGGCCTCACAGCAAGAAGGTCGTGGGTTCAAGTCCCGAATGGGAACGAGGCTTGGAACACTGGCCTTTCTGTGTGGAGTTTGCATGTTCTCCTTGTGTATGTGTGGGTTTTTTCCCACCCTCATAAAAAAAACATACATGTTAGGTTGATTGGCCACTACATGATTTCCCTTAGGAATGAGTGTGTGTACGGTTGTATGTGTGTGGCCCCGCGACAGACTGGCGACCTGTTCGGAGTGTACCCTGCCCTCCGCCTCGAACCTCCCAGGATAGGCTCCAGAACCCTCGCCCCCCCTCGCTCCCCACACACAACCCGAAAGGGATAGACGGTTAAGAGTGTGACTGACTGACGTCATGGTTCCTTTTCCATCTCATTGCGGTGCGGCTCCTCATAAATGATGCCGGCTTTTGAGAAAGCTCGAAGAACAGAGCAAGCAATTGGTCCAAGCATCTACGATTTATAACTAGTCTGGGGGCTGCCTCACAGTCTTCACTTCTCCAATGTCCTCTTTCCCAAAGTTACACAACAACACATCAGGCACACCGCACCAGAGGGCACGCCATACATTTTGGGGCAAAATTTAACACTTTTAAGTGCTCCCTATAGTTGTGAAAATACGGTAATTGTTTGTACATGTACACATGTATACAGTATGTGTGTGCGTGCATATACAGTACATAGGCCTGTATGAGTGTTTGTCTGTGTGAGTGTGTATGTGTGATGAGTCTTTTCTCACACGTGTGTCTCGATGAACGAGTGTGTGTGTGTCATGAGTGGTGCGGCTAAAGGTGAAAGGTCGTCCTGTCCGTTGGTGCCCGGGCTGAGTTGGCAGATATCCGAGTACAGCTCGCTGTGCCACTGCTTCCACTCTCTAAAGGTCTGGGAGCAAAGGGTGGGGTCCTCCAGCAGCGCGCAGATCACCGCTAGCTCCGCCTCTTTGGCCTGCGGGAGCCAATACACATCACAGAAATTTCACATGAAATTTTCTCAGATTCGGGTGGCAGCGGGTCTCATTTATCAAAGTTGCACAAAAAAAAAAATTCTGGCGAGTACGTATGATTTATAAGGAGGGGCGTATGTGTTCATTTTAGGTGGACTTGATCTTGAGAAATGCATAAGCGTAATTATAATAAGAATATTCAGATCCATGCTCAGTCACATCCTTAATGTACAATGTGGAGGGACAGAAAATGCGTTTTTTTTACCATCCGCAAAATAGCAGAGCTCTTTGCTCTGGGCTCTCACTCAGAGATCGGGTGAGAAGTTCTGCCATCCGGGAGGAGCTTGGTGTCGAGCCGCTCCTCCTCCAGGTCGAGAGAAGCCTGATGGGGTGGTCAAGAAGACCCCCGAGCGCCTCGCTGGTGAGTTGTTTTGGGCATGTCCAAGGTAACCAAGAGGCAGACCACGGACCTGCTGAAGAGACTATGTCTCACAGCTGGCTGGGTAACGATTCGGGATCCTCCAGGGTGAGCTGGAGGATGCAGCTGGGGTGAGAAAAGCCTGGGCTTCCCGTCTGAGGCTGTTGCCCCACGACCCGGCCCTGGATAAGCGGAAGATGACGGAACGGAACATTTATTTTATCAAAACACGACGTTACGACAAAAAAAGTCATTAAGTTATGAACCGTGACAATCAAACCGTCTGTTTTTCAAACCCTAAATCAGCATAAAATAGAAAAAAAAAAATTGATGACTTTTGTCCTGCTTTGTTGTAACATAAGGTTGTGACTGAGTATGGATCTGAATATCTGTGGTCATGTTAATTATGAGTATGATTTTTTTTTCCCCAACAGGCTAATAAAGTGACTTCTGGCAGAATGCTAATCAGGCCATAGGCACATGTTTATCCATTGATCAAATTGACAAGAAAAATGAACATGTAAAAAAATCTCCATGTTGTAAAATCAGGGTGTGATTGAGCTTGGATCTGAATATATGTAGGTGGGTCACTTATAATTACTTTTTTTTAGCTGCCATATTTAATTACTTGCTGCCAAACAGTGATTAACTAGTGAACGTTTCCTAATTCAATTACAAAAATAGTGCAATAACTTTTTGATGCATTGCAGGAGTGGATCCAGGGAGGCTCGTAGGGGGCCCATGCCCATATATTATGCCCAATACATGGGCAAAATATGCACCAAAATGCAGAAAAATTACTTATTTTTCAAAATATCCTGGGTGTAATGCCCCCAAAGACCCTATACTGGCAAGCACCACAGGTGCCCGTTTTGTCTGTGACCTCAAGCCCCCCCCCTTTAGGAAATCCTGGATTCGCCCCAGCACTGTAGCCGAAAAACATCTAAGTTCAGTGTGTAAAAGAATGAATGTTCCGCATTCCATGAAACCATACAAATATGATCATTAAATAGTTCTGTGTGAGGGCGTTGTTTTGGTCGTACACCTCCTACAGATCCAAAATGTGCAACTTGGATAAATGAGTGCAGTTGTTCCAGCGGTGGTACCTTCAGGGTGCTGCGGAGGGCTCGGACCCGGTGCAGACGGTCGTTGAGCAGGGGGTCTCTGACTCGCTGCGTGAAGCAGCGGCGGAGGTCCTGTCTGCTGCAGGGTCGGGGGTCTCCCAAAGCCGTTACGTTGGCTTGCTCCAGCGCTCGGTAGAGCTGCTCCAGCCCGTCTAAGGCTTCCAATTCACGGCCCTCTGAGATGCGACGCTCCCTTCCTTCTGAGATCCGTCGCTCCCTGCTGTCCAACCGTAGCTCATGCAGGTCTGCACATAGTGAAAGACTTTTCTTAGAAAAATGGTCTAAAATTCTCATAATGAAACAGGAATGATACAAATAGAGTTTTAGATGGAGATTGGCCAAAATTTAATTAACAGCCGTAGGTTCATTGCCTGTACATCCTGGGCTGGTTCCCTTCTTCATGTGGATCTCCATAAGGTTTCTGTTTTTTTATTTTTTATGTTTTTTTAGTAGTTTTAACTCACTGGGAAGGAAGATCTAAGACAGTGGTGGGTAACCCAATCATATCCCAATAAGATATTTAGAAAAGCCAGGCCTTAAATTACATTTTTTTAAGAAAAAAAACCCACTTTCCATCTTTGTTTTTTTTTTATTCAACTCATCTTCACATTGCATACATTCAATCTCAACGTCCCCTAAACAGTTCCAAACCAGAGTCAAAGGACTGCTTCTATTATTTTTAACACTTTAGGCAAGTGGAGCGGGAGATCAACAAGCGGATCGGTGCGGCATCAGCAATAAGTAGGACGCTGCATCGATCTGTCGTAGTAAAGAGAGAGCTGAGCCGAAAAGCAAAGCTCTTGATTTACCAGTCGATTTACATTCCTACCCTCACCATGGTAACCAGCTGTAGGTGGAAACTGAAAGAATGAGATCGCAAATACAAGAGGCCGAAATTAGCTTTCTCCGCAGGGTGGCTGGGCTCTCATTCAGAGATCGGGTGAGGAGCTCTGCCATCCGGGAGGAGCTCGGTGTCGAGCCGCTCCTCCTCCAGGTAAGAGGAACCAGATGGGGTGGTTCGGGCGTCTGGTCAGGATGCCCCCGAGCACCTCGCTGGTGAGGTGTTTTGGGCACGTCCCACTGTGAGGAGACCAAGAGGCAGACCCCGACCCGCTGGAGAGACTATGTCTCACAGCTGGCCGGGGAACGACTCAGGATCCTTCCGGGTGAGCTGGAGGATGCAGCTGGGGTGAGAGAAGCCTGGAATTTTCGTCTGAACCTGTTGCCCCCGCGGCCCCGGATGAGTGGAAGACGACGGAACGGAAAGGAACCATAGGCAAGGTTTCTATCCTAAAGTCAAGTCCTGGGGAACTCCTGAAAATAGTGAAGCAGAGGTTGATTCCCTAAAGACCACCCTATCGGGTATAGTTGAAAAGACAGACAGACAGACAGGCAGGGCGCTCTGTCTTACCTTCCTCTTCCTCCAGCATGTCCCCACTCGGTCCTTCAGCCTCCTCATCCTCGCTCCTTTCCTCCATGTGAGCAGCAGTGTGCAGGAATTTGGCCCCCATAGGGTCTCTGTTGCGGGGTAAACTCTGGCTCCTCTGCTTGTGGGACCGTCGGTGTGTGTGAGTGTGTGTGTAGGGTCCCCTCTCCAGTGGGAAGGGTCCATCTCTCTCTCTGTCTCGCTCTGCAGCGTGGTGTCTCCGCACCGGTAGCGTAGCTTGTCGCCGCCTCTCCGGTGACATCCCCTGACGACCGTAGAAACCCACGTCCGCCGCCATCAGACCCGCGTAGTCACTCTCCCCCGGAGCGGTTTGCAGGAAGTGGAGCCCAGCGCTGGTGAGGGGGGTCTCTATCAGGTCCTGCCAGGATCGGCGTTCCCGGTGTGAAGATCTGCAGCCTGAGGAATGGGTGCTGGTGCTACCCGTTCCCATTCCCATGCCGTCCCCACGCTGGTCCTCTGCAGAGGAGTGGGAGTGCGTGGACTCGCTGGAGAAATGCCGGCCGTGTTTGGGCTCCGGGAAGGGGCTAGAGGAGTTAACCTGGGGAGGGGAGGTGGAAGATAGCATCTGTGGAGGAACAGGGGAGGTGGAGGCACTTTTAGGAGGTGGGTGTGGGGATGGGGTGGAGCGCATGAGGGTGATGGAGCTGGCTGAGCGGGGAAGGTGGTCGTAGCTGGGGAGCAGGTTAGTCTGGGTGGGGGGTGAGACGGTGGTGAGGAAGAGGAGGAGTGCGAGGATGGAGAAGAAAAAAAAGCAGTGAAATGTAACAGAATGATTGACTGGATGAATGTTTGATGTACCAGGACCCCGCCCCCTCCACCCTCTCCTCCATAAAGTCATCTATTCAAGTAAACAGTGGATTCATCCATCTTTTTTCTAACCATCTGTGTTTCCTCCATCTATTCCTGAGGTGTCAAACTCTGGCCCGCGGACCAAATCTGTCCGACAGTGCAATTAAATTTGGCCCAAAAAGTTCAGGGTTCAATTCAATTCAATTTTATTTGTATAGCCCAAAATCACAGAATGTCCGTCTCAATGGGCTTCACAAGAAAAAGAGGAATGTATTAACACAAATACACAACAAGAAAAATAACTAACAAATGCTAACTAAACAAGACTAGCACATTAATGCACTTAGACTCTCCTTCTCGGTGAGGAAAAACTCCTAAAAAACCCATCAGTGGAAACCTCGTGGGGATCCACAGGAAAGAGAGATCCCTCCCCCTGGACGAGTAACCAATGTGTCAAAGACTACAGCTAAATATCTAAAGAAGTCAATAGATGTTCTTCATCCTGATGGAAACACGGAGGACTCTGCAGCCCAGCGATGCCCTGGACGGGGATGAGTAGATGGATTTCATCCTGATGGAGCGGGGATGATGGTTCAGCAGACCAATGTTTTGCAGGAGGTCCGTAAATTTTAAATATGAAAAAAAATCAACCCGATCTATCCTCCAAAAAATAGTAAACTACATGCTACACCCTGGTATTTAAAATGACTGGTGTACTGGTTCTGGTTAATAAGCTGAACCCCAATTTGTCGCCCGTGTCTACAAATTTACAAGACAAACTTCAGCTTAAGATCAACCCTAAAATATTTCTGTTTAGTCCACATTCTAGTAAATTTAAAACTTCCCGGTTTAAGTCTCTTCATGGTCGAGCACCGAAGTACATCTGTGACATGTTAGTACCTTATGAACCATCTAGAACTCTGAGGGCCTCTGGGACCGGCCCCCTGCTGATGTCTAGAGTCAGGACTAAACATGAACCATCTAGAACTCTGAGGACCTCTGGGACCGGCCTCCTGCTGGTGTCTAGAGTCAGGACTAAACATGAACCATCTAGAACTCTGAGGACCTCTGGGACCGGCCTCCTGCTGGTGTTTAGAGTCAGGACTAAACATGGACCATCTAGAACTCTGAGGACCTCTGGGACCAGCCTCCTGCTGGTGTCTAGAGTCAGGACTAAACATGGACCATCTAGAACTCTGAGGACCTCTGGGACCGGCCTCCTGCTGGTGTCTAGAGTCAGGACTAAACATCAACCATCTAGAACTCTGAGGACCTCTAGGACCGGCCTCCTGCTGGTGTCTAGAGTCAGGACTAAACATGAACCATCTAGAGCTCTGAGGACCTCTGGGACCGGCCTCCTGCTGGTGTCTAGAGTCAGGACTAAACATGAACCATCTAGAACTCTGAGGACCTCTGGGACCGGCCTCCTGCTGGTGTCTAGAGTCAGGACTAAACATGAACCATCTAGAACTCTGAGGACCTCTGGGACCGGCCTCCTGCTGGTGTTTAGAGTCAGGACTAAACATGGACCATCTAGAACTCTGAGGACCTCTGGGACCAGCCTCCTGCTGGTGTCTAGAGTCAGGACTAAACATGGACCATCTAGAACTCTGAGGACCTCTGGGACCGGCCTCCTGCTGGTGTCTAGAGTCAGGACTAAACATGAACCATCTAGAACTCTGAGGACCTCTGGGACCGGCCTCCTGCTGGTGTCTAGAGTCAGGACTAAACATGAACCATCTAGAACTCTGAGGACCTCTGGGACCGGCCTCCTGCTGGTGTCTAGAGTCAGGACAAAACATGAACCATCTAGAACTCTGAGGACCTCTGGGACCAGCCTCCTGCTGGTGTCTAGAGTCAGGACTAAACATGGACCATCTAGAACTCTGAGGACCTCTGGGACCAGCCTCCTGCTGGTGTCTAGAGTCAGGACTAAACATGAACCATCTAGAACTCTGAGGACTTCTGGGACCGGCCTCCTGCTGGTGTCTAGAGTCAGGACTAAACATGAACCATCTAGAACTCTGAGGACCTCTGGGACCGGCCTCCTGCTGGTGTCTAGAGTCAGGACTAAACATGAACCATCTAGAACTCTGAGGACCTCTGGGACCGGCCTCCTGCTGGTGTCTAGAGTCAGGACTAAACATGAACCATCTAGAACTCTGAGGACCTCTGGGACCAGCCTCCTGCTGGTGTCTAGAGTCAGGACTAAACATGAACCATCTAGAACTCTGAGGACCTCTGGGACCGGCCTCCTGCTGGTGTCTAGAGTCAGGACTAAACATGGAGAAGCTGCATTTCAATTTTATGCTGCAAAAGTCTGGAACAAACATCCTGAGGCTGTGAGACAGGCCTCTACTGTGACCATGTTTAAATCTAGGCTGAAAACAGTTCTGTTTAACTGTGCTTTTGATTAATTACTCTTTTTTTTTATCTGTTTTAATAATTTTATTTATTTAATTTTTAAACTTTTTGATTCTATGTTTTGTGATTTTAATGCATTTTTTTTTTTTCCTTCTTGTGAAGCACTTTGAATTACATTTTGTATGAATTGTGTTACAAATAAACTTGCCTTGCCTGGAAGTTCTTTAGAAAACAAGTAATCTGCAGTCATGCTGCTTATTTGCCTCTACTAGCATGTGTCTCTGTTGGGACCAGTTCCACATGACAAGGTTTCTATGGTAACAACATATTTTCCTCTGATTCCTGGACCAAAAAATGACGTGTACTCTTGCATATACTCATTAAAATTAAGTCAAAATGGGTTCACCTTTCTTCATGACCTGCTAACTCCTGACATTTTGAATTTCAATTTAAAAACAGCCACATTGGTGAAGAATAACTGAGTGACTTTGTCTCTCCCGTCCGGTCATACAGTAGAGGGTACTACTTCTAACACTGACGCTCTGCTGATTAGAAATCCAGATTCCCTCTGATGTTTTATTAATGCTGAGAGCCTGACTCTATCTGAAAACCTTTTGCAGAGTGTGTGTGTGACGTGAGGCTTACTGATGGTGTGCGATGGTACGTATCGCAGAGCGAGGATGGCCCCTCCTGTTTGAGCGTCATTGATCCATCCACTTCATCCTGATCGCTCTCACTCCAGTAGTCTGGAGAAATTGGAAGAAAAATTTTAAATTCAGCACGATGAACCGACTCCAGAGACGAGTCGTGCTTTACCTTCATCAGGGCGAGGTACTTTATCATCAGGCGTGTAACCAATAGCAGCGAGACCCAATCTGTTCATCCACCTGCAGAAAAGAAAGACATTTTTAATTAGATGGTGGGATGCTGGTAATGCAGACAGACCCCAGTATGACCAGTTAAACCGGTAACCAGCTGGTAATAAAGATGTAGAACCAGCAAAAACAAAAAAATTCAGAGACACAAAGAACAAGTTGAACAATATGTTTTACTTCAAAAAACTGTTTTAAGAACGAATGTCTTGTAAACCTGACTTTGTGACCTTCACCTTTGTTTGCATGACCTTGAAAACCCAATCAGTTCATCTATAATTAGTAGTGACTAACCACGAGTAATTTAATTACAATCCCTTCTCTGGTTTGGGAAATATTGCATTCATAATGATTTTTGATCTTGACCATTGACTTTGATATTTGGTCGGATCGTCCACATCAGTTCACCTATAGTTAGTACTGAGTAAGTCTGGGCAGTTATTAAAATCTATTTACCAGTTTTAGAGATGTCGCAAAATCTTACGGAAGCAGGAACCGATGCACGGACGCCTGGACAGACGGAGCGTCCACATCTTATGGAGATGCATAAAAATGACCTGCGAGGTCAGGATGGGAGGATTTGAGCTCTTTTTGTTTAGATTTTATTTGTCTTATAGGAACTAGTTTGTCAACAAAAATAAACAGTCGTTCTATTTTACTAAAATTAGCTCCGGAGTTCCACAAGGCTCAATTCTTGGAGCCCTTTTTTTTGTTAATACTTTACATTAGGGGGAAGATCATGATTGGCTGGTTGATCATAAAGGTGTTGTAAGTAGATCAATACCACCTGCAAAAAGAGCTGTGTCTGCGAGAGCTGGTCTCTCTAAACTCTTTTAAATCTCAACTGATAGACTTGGAGAATAGTCGATGTGGTTGTAAATGTTTTGATTGAATGTTTTATTGTGATATTTTTAATGTATTTTAATTTGAAATGTTTGTTTGGTCCTGGAGGCCGGTGCCTCTTGGCCAGGTCACTCTTGTAAAAGAGATTGTTAATCTCAATGAGCCTAAACTTGGTTAAATAAAGGTCAAATAAATAAATAAGATCGCGGGGCATTGAAAAAATGAAGGCTGGTGCCAGTGTATCATCTGTCCTTAGAATTCAATCCCTCCAGGATTTTGCAATTTTGCGATCAAATTTAATTATAATTGTCCTCATTTTGTCTTTTGAGCTGCTACATAAAAAATGCTTGATCTAGTTTTGAAAATCTGTGCTGCTAATTACCCATCAGGAAATAGAATCATTTGGAGGGAAAAAAAATGTCGTTTACACATTTTCCTCCAAATGCTTCCGAAAGCAAAGAATTTCTCTGAGAATGAATGAGTTCCAGAACATCTGGATGTGAGGGAACAATCTAGAGAGGAACGTCTGGATGTGAGGGAACGATCTAGAGAGGAACGTCTGGATGTGAGGGAACGATCTAGAGAGGAACGTCTGGATGTGAGGGAACGATCTAGAGAGGAACGTCTGGATGTGAGGGAACGATCTAGAGAGGAACGCCTGGATGTGAGGGAACGATCTAGAGAGGAACGTCTGGATGTGAGGGAACGATCTAGAGAGGAACGCCTGGATGTGAGGGAACGAGCTAAAGAGGAACGCCTGGATGCGAGGGAACGATCTACAGAGGAACGTCTGGATGTGAGGGAACGATCTAGAGAGGAACGTCTGGATGTTTGGTTTGAGTTTGTAACAGTGAAATCAGGACTTTTCATTTTAATGACACCTTCATCAACTCTAGTGATGAATCAGTTTTGAGCGTGTGGTTTTATTTTGGAGATTTTGCAGTTTGCACCAACGAATGATGCTGTGAAAAATGCACCGAAGTCACAGAGAAAGACTTGAATAAATCCAGTAAGATGTTGGTAACAGTGATCTCTCGTTCCGCTCGGGAGCCACACGTTCTTTCTCTTCAGCAGGTCCCAGCATGCCCTACAGAAACTTCATAATAAGGTCACAACTAAGAATAGAGGCCTCGTCGTTACCGGAGGGACCGGGAAGGTCATCACACAATGTAGGAAACGCCTTTCAGGAGAAATGGAGTTTAATCATGTTTAACGAAGAAGCTAAAAACTGAATCAAAGCTTTTACAGAGCTTAACGCTCACCTTTACCTCGGCTTTGAGGAGCCATGCGACGATGGCTGCTGGAGAGACTTATTTACAGTTTGATATCTACCCATCCATCTTGGAAGGAACCGCCTTGATAAGAATTTGTGACCTTGACTTTTGGTGGGATAGGAAGTATTTGGTATTGAGTAACTATAGGCAGTTTCAATCCAATTCTTTCAGGGGTTTGCGAAATATCGTGTTTACTAACGGGTTACAACTCTTAAACACATGAAGCACTTACTGCGGAATCAAATATTGCTGGTTAATTACTCCCCCAATTATCTCCCCATGTCATTGAGGAGAGGTGTGGATAATTAGAACTCATCAGATTGAACTCCTGCAAATACCTCGGTCATTACACACACACACACACACACACACACACACACACACACACACACACACACACACACACACACACACACACACACACACACACACACACACACACACGCTGGCACAGTGCTTCATGCCTTATTCATGCCCAGCGTTGTGTTTTGTGGACTGCAGCCTTGTGTAAACTTGTTTTTACCCGTTTTAAATATTCATGTGAGGTCACGTGGCGTCCCAGGCCGCTCACTATTGTTCACGTTAACAAACAAAAACGTACTTAAAGACAAAAAAAAAAGAAAACAACCCCCACACACACGCTCGCAGTCACCTGTTCATTTCCTCTAGACAGTCTGTGGCGAAGAAGAAGCTCTTGATTTTGGGATGGCAGGCTTTGAAGGCACTGCAGATGGAGAAAAGGTTGATTAGTGAACGTGTGTGTGCGCAGCGAGCTTTGTGTGCTTTCACGTTGAGAGCAAATGTGCTTGATTAGTAATTCTAGCGATGCATGAGGGACACTCACAATTTCCGTCTGCATTCGATGGCTCGGTCTATTCTGAACTCGGGGAGGCTGATGAAACCCTCTGCTTTTTCATCCTGAAAACACACATACAGAGGGATCCAGATGTTTTAAACCAGCAGTGACACAGAAATGAATCATCACGTTTACAGTCAGCAGGTTGATTTCATAAGAAATCATAAAAATTCTACATAATGTGGAGAAAAATCGTCTGAATTTAATCTGACATTAATATGGAGAACCAATCAGTCTGTCACGTTCGTAACCGTCTAACCCTTACAGGGTTACCTGGGGTGCCAGAGCCCATCCTGGCTGATTCGAGGGCAGGGTACACCCCGAACAGGTCGCCAGTCTGTCTCAGAGTCACACACATACAACCATACACACACACATTTCTAGGGGCAATCATGTCATGGCCAATCAACCTAACATGTATGTTTTTGGAGGGTGGGAGGAAATCCATGCACACACTCATACTACCCACGGCACTGTGGGTAGCCCAGTGACCTAGCACCGAGAAGGTTGTGGGTTCAAGTCCCGGGTGGGGACATGGCTTGGAACACTGGCCTTTCTATGTGTAGTTTGCATGTTCTCCCCATGTATGTGTCAGTTTTCTCTAGTTTCCTTCAAAAACATGCATGTTATGTTGATTGGCCATGACATGATTACCCCTAAAAATGTGTGGGTGCGGTTGTACGTATGTGGACCCACGACAGACTGGCAACCTGTTTGGCGTGTACCCTGTCACTTGCCTCAAATCAGCCGGAATAGGCTCCGGCACCCTCCGTAACCCTTACTTTACTTTACTGAATGTCGTGAGATACCAGTGTTGGTATAATACGCCTAACAGGGAACCGAAATCCCCTGTGATTTCAAAAATAAAAATCCGTCATTGCTCTAGGGCAAGGGTGGGCAAATGTTTTGGTTGGCGGGCCACATTGAGTTCTAACATTTGACCAGGGGGCCGGAACAGGATCAGATGGATGGCATGCTTTGGTAACCGCTAGATTAGACCGATAGAATGAGGCTAGATTTTAAACAAGCGCTAAATGTTAAATGAGACGTCGGAGGGATCCAGTTTGGTGACCTCAGGATCGGATCTCTGCTTTTTGCAGATGATGTGGTCCTGTTTGCTTCATCAGACCGTGATCTCCAGCTCTCACTGGATCGATTTGCTGTAGAGTGTGAAGCGGCCGGGATGGGAGTTAGCACTTCCAAATCCGAGACCACGGTCCTCACGCTTGTTTACGTGCGTGTATTGGCCCTGATGGCTTTCCATATCTGTCCACACTATTTTGTGTGCATCATGGAGACACACACATTTTAATGGAGCAGTGTTGGTGTTTTTGGCGCCATCTAGTGGCCAACAATCAGAATTACAAGGGAAATAAAACATTAACAAGGTTTATTTATTTAATTTTTTTATGTTCGGCGGGCCGGATTAAATCGTTTAACGGGCCACATGTGGCCCGCGGGCCGTAGTTTGCCCACCCCTGCTCTAGGGTATGATCAGAGAGATTGACCGGCCGTAGCCAGCCTTGTTCGGGTCACGGTTAAGAAGGGGACTGAATCTGCTTCCGTTTTTTTGTTGTAAAAAATACAGTTTTCTTTTTACACATAAATAAAACGTTAGAATAAAATGTGTAAATCCTCACGTTTCTGGTCGTTGATGTTGACGTTTATGTATTAATATATTTAAAGAAAGATTTATGCATCAAACCATGTTTTTCTTTTTGACTGACTGTAGTAAGCTGACTGTGTGTGTCTCATATGTGTGACTGCAGGTGTGATCTCTTACGTTCTGGTTGGTGTACCAGTAAAGGCAGGACTCTTTGAGGATAAACCAGTATTTCCTCCATTTCTGAGTAAAATATCCTTTTGCATCTTTTTTCTTCCAAAGCCAGCCTTCACAGTCTCCATGGCCGAGGTCCTTACAGGAGATTCTCCTCCGACTGGCGCTGGTTAGAGAGCCTGCAGAACATCAGACCAATCAGGAGTCATTATTCTGATTCTACACAAAATAACAATCAAATCAATCTGTTCTTTTTCTCTAAAAATAATCAACGCCATTGGTAAAGGATTTTTTTAGAGTTCTGATTAAGGTGGTATTAGGTAATCAAATAGAGAGGAATGCCTTAGAGTTTACCATCCACGTGACCCGATGCACGATAAGCCAATAAAAACAGAGAGTAAAGCTGAAGATTTTGGGCTTCAATAGTTTGTCTTTGTTTAAAACACACTGAATTTAATTCTTGTGTTTTCCTTTTTTGTAACGTGCATCTACGTATCTTCTTAAAAAAAAAGAGTCATTATTTTATTACTACAGATGAAGTAGTGTAAACTACGAGCCTGTTAACACACGTGTGTGAACGCTCTGCAAAGAGAAAGGAAAAGAAATGCTTCTTTTTTAATCTATTCAGAAAACAGATCATGTTTAGAGTTTCTACCAAACCCCAGAATGACAGATAGAGAGATTAAAACCCCTTACCTTTACTTCTCTTTTTGCTTTTGGCTCTTAGAGAGGTGTAATGGAAGGACTAGAAAAAAAAAGAAAAAAATTCATAAGGTCAAGTCTAATATGGAAGGTCTAGACAGGAAGAAAAAGAAAGACAAAAGTTAATAAAGTCAAGTTTAATACGACTGAAATGAGTCTAAACAGAATTTAGTCCAAGCTTTTACAAACATTCAAATCATCCACTTGGAAAACCGTGCAGTAGCTCCATCCATCATCTTTTCTAAAACTTCTCCCCTTTAATTATCATCATCATCCATTTAAAACTGTACAATAACTTACTTTAAATGTATCATTTTATCCTTTTATCCATTTTACCTTTTTTTATTTTATTTACATATACTTATTGTTGACCTTATTTTTCTTCCAGTGCCTATACTGTTGCATATTGCAATTCCCAGGTTTTAATTATTTATTTACACTCATATAAAAATGACTGTTTGTAGATTTAAATTTTTTTAAAACTTTAACATATCTAACGTGGGTTTTTTTTTTTTTTACTGTCACAAAGGTTTAGGATTTACAGTTAATTCAGTTTGAAATAAATTACTTTTACAGTATTGTAACTAAGTTACTTAGTTACTTTTTGAGGGTCATTTTTTAGTCCCACTCACGATGCTGCCGTGGAAGGTTGTAAATTTTTTTTATTTATTTATTTTTTTTTAATTGTATTTTACCAAGGGACCGAAAAGGTATCGGCTGAAGCCAACACTTATTACGCCGACCCTTTTTTAAATCACCATAAAAGCAAAAACATATAAGTAAATATTCAGAAATCCATCATAACACATAAAATGAAAATTAGAACGTCAAATGAAAAAGTAATACAATTAATACTTTAAATTCATTATAATTTAACCATCAAGACTTGCATATTTTTAAGCAATAATAACTTAAATTTCTTCTTTAAACAGAAAAGATTGGATATAATTTAAGTTCATCATCATATTAAAGGTCCACACCTTTAATGGAAATACAGAATTTTTTAACATTTGTTCTAAATTTATTTTTAATGAACACATTATTTTGTCTTAGAAGATACGAATAAAATATGTTTTCCTTTCTATCTTTAATTGAGAAAAATCTCGGTGATGATTTAAAATCACAAAAAGAAGAAAAAATCATTCTCTGTCATTAGATGTTGAAACACATTAGATCAGAATATTCATCCAGCTTGGGTTTATTTTGGGTCAAATAAGCAAATCCCTAATAACACTGACATTTACAGCATCCTAATTAATGCGGATGCCGCACCAATCCGTCTATAGATCTCCTGTTCCATTGTGAACAAGACCCCGAGATCTATAAAGATATTTAAACTCCTCCACATTTTCATCAGCTTCTTGAGAATATCAGACATTCTTTGGAAACCAGTTAACGACAAGGCCTTGAAAGATGTGCCCACGTCTCACTTTGTTTGGAGAATTTTAAGCTCACAAGACTTTGGTCGCATGATCCTGAAAACAGAATAAGTTCATCTGCAGTTGGCGCTAAGTAACTGTGGGTAGTAGAAAAAAGGCAGGGCAAGTTTATTTGTGTAGCAGAATTCATACCGAACGTAATTCAAAGTGCTTCACAAGGCAGTTGGATCAATATTCCTTCAGTGGTTTGGAAGGCGTTTCGTTCATCAGGTTCGCAAATAAAACAATTTTTTTTTTCATTTTTATTTTTCAAGAAAATTAATTTGCCATTTTCTCCGTTCCGCCGTCTTCCGCTTATCCACAGCTGGGTCGTGGGGGCAACATCCTCAGACGGGAAGCCCAGGCTTCTCTCACCCCGGCTGCATCGTCCAGCTCACCTGGAAGGATCCCGAATCGTTCCCTGTCCAGCTGTGAGACATAGTCTTTCCAGCAGGTCCAAGCTCTGTCTCTTCTTCTCCTCCCGGTGGGACATGCCCGAAACACCTCATCTGGCTCCTCTCGACCTAGAGGAGGAGCGACTCGACACCGAGCTCCTCCCGAATGGCAGAGCTCCTCACCCGATATCTGAGTGAGAGCCCAGACACCCTGCAGACGAAGCTCATTTTGGGCGCTTGTATCCGCGATCTCATACTTTCGGTCACCAGGTGAGGATAAGAACGTAATCCTGGTTACGTTCTTACCCTCAACGCAATCTTGGGTAAGAACGTACCCAGGATTTTTGGGGTACGTTCCGAGAATCGTTCTTGGTTCCCCCCTTCCTGGTTACCCTCACCATGGTAACCAAGAACGTAGATCCTGGTTACCATGGTGAGGGTAGGAACGTAGATCGACTTATAAATCGAGAGCTTTGCCATTTAATTTGCCATTTGTCTGTTTTTTTTTAAGCATTCAGGGCCAAACGACCAAAGGTAGAGGTCATCGATTTTAAAACCATCATACATAAGTGAGCTTTACCCTCACATAGACCCCAAATAGTCATTAATAAAACAGTCTGTGACATCGTGCAGGTGGAGGCTTTGTTGCCTCGACATTGACTTGCTCTATTTTTTGTTCTAAAATAAGCTGAGTCACTTTGAAGAAATGACGACTAAAATCTTCTTTGTCATGAAACTTTAGATGTAGTTGTGTTGCACATAAAAAAAGCCCCGTCATGCCAGCATCAATTTTACATTTCAAAGAGTTCTTTAAGATTCACGAGTTTGACTTTTAATTTTTTATAAAAATAAATGCCTGTTTTTCAAGGTGAAGTGATTTCATCCAAAACATTTGGACATAATCGCAGCCGAATCGAGCAGACTGAGGTGTGTTTACACCAAAGCAAGCTGAGTCACCGAGCTTTAGAGAAAAACATGACTAATACGTTCTGTCTCACAAAAGACTCGATATAGACTTCTACGTCTAAAATTGGACTTTTATCTGTTATTTTCACATTTTATTTTTATCCATATTTGAAATCCCTGCTGCTTCTGGACGTCCGTAGGTACAGTTGTCTTTCAAACACAATTGATCTGCATGTAAAATACTTTGTAGGATGTGGTTGCTAGGTGATCGCTCATGAAAGTGAAAATCGTGTGGTTTCATTAAATGGAGACAAAAAAGAGCTGAAAAAGACCTTCAGAAAACACTGGGAGAATATTTTTTATCGTTACTCACCTTTCTCATTGAAGCGGCTCCTGAGCTGCCTGAACCCGAGTATCTGTAAAACATGTGAAAAATATGACAGATTTAATGATAGGGAGGAGACGGTGGCTCAGGGGTTAGAGCGTTCATCCGCGGGTTCGCGTCCCACTGAGTTCACATCTAGAGTCCATGGAGAAGACACCTAACCCCCCATTTCTCCCACCATTGACCCTGTTATAGGTGGCAGCCTGCTGCGGTGCAGTGCAGCACACAAATTTCCCAGCCAGGGATCAATAAAGTATATAGAAAAAATAATTAAATTAGTAGCATCGTCTCACCTGTCCGATGTGTCTGTTCGCAGAGTGTCGGCACCTCGCTGGAACACAGAAAAAACACATCTTTAGAAAACTTGTTTTTGTAACGTACATCCTGCAGTTAGAATATGTTAAAGATGGCTGGAGCAGATTTAGCTTGAAGCTAATTTCTATTGGTGGTTCTGATACAATAAAAACATAAAACAGCAGAAAATTAGAAACAATGCATCATAAAAATATGTAATAAATAAAAACAGGGTGCGAGTTTGCAGAAAGTGTGCGTCTGTATATAGTCAACAATGAAAATGATGCAACTAGAAAAAGCTGCTAGGAGAACACCTGGTAACTCATCTAGAGGGAATGCAAAGGGGAACAAACAAATCTGTCATAGTCCCCTCCCCTGCCACCAGAGGGAGCATTGGAGAGTGATTATTCTGATGCCACACACCTGTGGACCCTGCTACCTATTTAAGGGCAATCACCCCAGACCTCCATGTCAGGGGTGATAGGAGGGTCGTTAGTGTTTATGTGGGTTCCGTGCCATTCTGGGATTGGGGGGAATGAGCGAGTGGATGAGGTGGCAAAGAGGGCTGCGGATCAGGTGGTGGTGGAGAGGGTCGTGGCTCTGTCACGAGGGGAGGTGAAGGCGTTGGTCTGGAAGGGGATAATGCAGCAGTGGCAGATGGAGTGGGAGTCAGAGGTGAAGGGACGACACTTGTATGAAGTACAGAGGACGGTGGGGGTGACTGTGGATCCGGCAGGTGGTTTTTAGCAGGTTACGTATTGGGCACACAGGATTAAATGAAACGCTCAAGATTCTGGGTAAACATTTGGATGGGTGTTGTGATTTCTGTGGGGAGTTGGAAGGGGTTAGTCACGTGGTGTTATCATGTAGAAAATATGAGGAAGAAAGAGAGGCTATGATGGTGGTGCTGAGGAGTGATGGGATGAGACAGGTGAGCTTGAAGGAAGTGTTTTTGTATGGACGTCAGGGGAAGGGTTTTGGTGCCCTGTATACTTTTTTGAGGTGTACAGGGTTATTGAGGAGGATTTAAGGTTCATGACAGTCAGTAGGTGGCGGTAATGCACCCTGGTTGGTGCTTCATGCCGCAAACTAAAGAAGAAGAAGAAGACCTCCATGTCAGGTCATTGTCATCCTTCCTAGCCAGGTCTTCCTGGCTGCCTGACCAAGTTTATCTTTGAACTGTTATAATTTTGTATTTAAAGACATTCCTTTGGATTAATCCTATGCTTTTGCCTTACATGACTTCAGATAATAAATCCTGGTTTTGGGTCCTCTTCCTTCCACATCACAACAAAATCATGGTAAATGGACTCTACTTATAAAGTGCTTTTCAATCTGTGTTGGCACTCAAAGCGTTCTGCAGCAAAGCCCACATTCACCCATTCACACACATTCATACCTGATGGGGATACTGCCATGCAAGGTGCAAACCACCATCAGGACCAATTGGGGTTTCTGTGTCTTGCTCAAGGACACCTCGGCATGAACTCCTGGTGGGGGATCTAACAGGCAACCCTCCAGTTACAGGCCGCCCTACTCACTGAGCCATTCTTCCCTCTTCCCCCTAATCATCTATTTGTTTTTACTAATAGAAGCAAAAATTATGCAGAAACATACAATTTTCCACTCCCTGTGAGGAATTGGAAAAGTTTCACAAAAGCTGCCAGGGGTTGTTTAGTTGTGTGGACTAGAGCTGGACCAGCAGCATGGTGGAACACATGACACTTGGATCTGTGCTGGGTGGAGTGAGGTTTGCCGTGGGAACAATGTTTGAAACTCCAGGGAATCCTAATAAGATCTTAAAGCTCCACATCTTGATCCTTCACTGAGGTGGAACAACAGCAGCAGTCCACCATCTTTAGTTCCATAGTGAAGCCGGGTATGTTCAGACAGGAATCGCTAATGATGTCACTCAGAAGATCCTGTCTTCATTCCGTCTGATTCACTCCAGCACGAAACATCTCCACACATCCACTCTGAATCTACATCCCTCACTGATGAAGAAGCTCATCTTATTTAAAAAAAAACATAAAAATCCCCCCCCAAAAAGATTTAAATGTAGAGCGCTACTCAGACCTGCTGCCATCACAGGAGGCACATTTAAATTAAAAATAATAAATTAAACGTGTAAATAATTTTATCATTCATCTTCTGAGGATTTCATTTCCTGAGATTCCATTTCCAGTGAGAGTTGGACTCCGCCAAGGCTGCCCTTTGTCACCGATTCTGTTCATCACATTTATGGACAGAATGTCTAGGCGCAGCCGAGGCGCTGGAGGGATCCAGTTTGGTGACCTCAGGATCGGGTCTCTGCTTTTTGCGGACGATGTGGTTCTGTTGGCTTCATCAGACCGTGATCTCCAGCTCTCACTGGATCAATTTACTGCAGAGTGTGAAGCGGCCGGGATGGGAATTAGCGCCTTCAAATCCGAGACCATGGTCCTCGCCCGGATAAGGGTGGAATGTCCTCTGCGGGTCAGGGACAGGGTCCTGCCCCAAGTGGAGGAGTTTAAGTATCTCGGGGTCTTGTTCACGAGTGGGGGAAAGATGGAGCGGGAGATCGACAGGTGGATCGGTGCGGCATCAGCAATAACTAGGACGCTGCATCGGTCCGTCGTGGTAAAGAGAGAGCTGAGCCGAAAAGCAAAGCTCTCGATTTACAAGTCGATCTACGTTCCTACCCTCACCATGGTAACCAGGACCTACGTTCCTACCCTCACCATGGTAACCAGGACCTACGTTCCTACCCTCACCATGGTAACCAGGATCTACATTCCTACCCTCACCATGGTAACCAGCTGTGGGTGGTGACCGAAAGAATGAGATCGCGGGTCCAAGCGGCCGAAATGAGCTTCCTCCGCAGGGTGGCTGGGCTCTCACTCATAGATCGGGTGAGGAGCTCTGCCATCTGGGAGAAGCTTGATGTCGAGCCGCTCCTCATCCAGGTCGAGAGGAGCCAGATGGGGTGGTTCGGGCATCTGGTCAGGATGCCCCCAGAGCGCCTCGCAGGCGAGATGTTTTGGGCACGTCCCAACGGGAGGAGACCAAGTGGCAGACCCCGGACCTGCTGGAGAGACTATGTCTCACAGCTGGCTGGGGAACGACTTGGGATCCTTCCAGGTGAGCTGGAGGATGCAGCCGGGGAGAGAGAGGCCTCGGCTGCCCGTTTGAGAGTGTTGCCCCCGCGACCCGACCCCGGAACAAGCGGAAGATGACGGAACGGAACGAAACGGATCTTCTGAGCTGCTCAGCCCAGCTCTGTGAAGCTGTAACCTCTTAAAAAATATATAAACAAAAATAAACAAAAAATATGTCATTTGTTTGTGCTGTTATGCGCTCTAAAAAAATTTGTTTGTGCTATTTTTTTTTTTTTTTAAGAAATACGAATGAACAATGACGTCATCAAAGATGACAACACCCGGGAATAAATAAAAGTACGGATGACGTCATTGTTCAAACTATATTTTTAAAATCAAAGAAAACAACAATAGCACAGACAAAAAATTTTACAGCACAAACGATTGACATACTTTTTGTTTATTTTTGTTTATATTTATTTTTTAAGAGGGGCCAACATCACTCAGCTACTTTGCCCTTTTTTTTTTTTTAAGAAATACGAATGAACAATGACGTCATCAAAGATGACAACACCCGGGAATAAATAAAAGTCCGGATGACGTCATTGTTCAAACTATATTTTTAAAATCAAAGAAAACAACAATAGCACAAACAAAAAATTTTACAGCACAAACGATTGACATACTTTTTGTTTATTTTTGTTTATATTTATTTTTTAAGAGGGGCCAACATCACTCAGCTACTTTGCCCTATTTTCTAAAAATAAAAAAATTAAAAAAACAGTTCCGTTTGTCTGAACATTAAAAATGCATTTGTTTTACTTCAGAATTTTTAAGCAAACTTTGATGCTGGTAACAGAACCTTTTTGTAAAACCTTTAAAATATTTAAAGTTACACATTGCACGACATTAAAATAGACATTTTCTGAAAATAGTTGTATTTTTTATCAGCACTCACTTTTTCGGCTTAACATCATTAATTAAGATCAGTATGCTGTATATACAGTGGTGGATGAAGTACTCACTTTTTGTACTTAAGTAAAAGTACAGATAATTAGGCAAAAAAATTACTAATAAAAAATCTACTTAAGTAAAAGTACAAAAGTAGTTGGTGTAAATTTTACTTTTTAAGTAAAAAGTAAAAGTATTCGATCATAATTTAAATGTTATTTTTTGTGCTATAGGGTGTCACCATGGAAACCAGGATAAATACTCTGCAGGGGTGTGACCCCCCTCTCCCGCCTCTTTTGGTCCACAAAAAAAATAAATAAATAAAATAAAATAAAAGGGGACAAGTCAAGCTATCCCCTAGAAGGGCCAGTGAATGGGCCCCAAAATGGAGGAAAATGACACTTATTTTTTAAAATGTTTTGGGGGGGAGGCCCCCAGTCACTATATATTGGCTTTGTCAAAGCCCCTCCCCCTTTGGAAAATTCTAGATCCGCCCCTGCTCTGTGTAATGATGGCTCAACTTTTTATTTAGAAGTAAACACAACGAACAACGATCTTCTGACTCTTTTTAATTTGTACTATATTTGATGTTAGGTTTTTGGCGCTGAATGAATGCGGAAAATGTTTCTCGGTTCATTACTTCTTCTCCCAATCAACTGCTTCTTCTGATTTTAATGATGCGGCTTCAAGATGCGCTAAAAAAAAAACCTGTGTATTTTTCAAATTCCTGAACAAAAATGTAACGAAAAATGTAAAACACACTTTTAAAAAGGAGCGAAGTAAAAGTACAGATATTTACTCTAAAAATGTAGTGAAGTAAAAGTAAAAGTACAGGTCTTAAATTTTACTTGAGTAAAGTACAGATACACAATTTTTTTACTTAAGTACAGTAACAAAGTACTTTACTTTGTTACGTTCCACCACTGTGTGTATATATATATATATATATATATATATATATATATAGTCATTTTAATGAGCGGGATGGGTATAGTTAAGTTTTTTGGTGGGATCAGATACAGTATATGAGTCATGTGGATTTTTTTTTTTTTTTTTTTTTTTACTACGTCATGTAATCAGTCGTGCAACTTTGAAAACAAGAAGAAATAAGCTCAATTACTAGCCGGCTGTTTGTTGCTGATTACAGCCTTGATTTCCTGATGACTGTAATTTCCATAAGCATGGTGGTACCAGCACCAATTTAATCAGTTGTCCCCTAAAATAATCCCCTCCACACTCCACTGAATGCAGGAACTACTTTGTAGTTTTGTTGTTTTTAAATCACAGTTATCCCCTAACCGAGGACAGAAAATGGCATTTAGCTCGGTGAGCCCTCCAGAGATCCATGTGAGTGGATGATCATGATCATTTCTTGTTTGACAGTAAAGCGGCTCAGTGTGTGTGTCCAGGGAAATATCACTTTATAATCCATCCAGTTCAGCAGGTTGTGGCGAAGCTCAGTCTGATGTGATTGTGCAGCTACGTGAAGCGAGAAGCCGAACAGCTGCTTTGAATTGACAGAAAAAAAATCAGCCAGACAGAACAAAAGAAAAAAAAAAGGAAACAAACAGGTTTGGAAAGCAAAGCATCATCCAAATCACGTCCTGCTAAAAAGACATGAGTCACTAAGATGAGAAACGCGCAGCTGTGAGGGTCTGAGAGAGCTGGTGTTAGCTAAACCGTGTGTGTGTGTCTGTGTGTGTGTGTGTGTGTGTTTGAATGCTGTTGTCTGTCAGCTTGTAATTGGACTAGCAGATGCTGAGTCATACACCTACTCACAGGGATAGGTGCTTCTTTTTGCATGCATACGTGTGTATGCATGTGTGTGTGTGTGTGTGTGTGTGTGTGTGTGTGTGTGTGTGTGTGTGTGTGTGTGTGTGTTTGCTGGGGATAAACTCTTATTTTGACTCAGGCAGAAAGATGGGAATACTAGGATGAGTTTGGATGAGATGGAGATGGCCACCTTGAATACTGATGTGTGTGTGTTTGGAAGAAATATGAAAGCAACAAAGAGGTCGGTCTCAATGTCAGTGTTCGTCTTGTCATCGATGCTGGCAGCCGTGCAATAACACTTAAAATGCTCCTCTACCTGACACACACACACACACGCAGCTACAATGTGTGAACATGATGACCTATCCTCCAGCTACAAACAATCCTCATCAAACAGAATTAAACGTCTGCTTTGAGCGATGGTCAATAATAACACAAAAAGCATCTAAATGACCTTTAGATTTGATTTTATTAACTCTTTGCCAAAGTGAAGAATATGTTTGGTATTTCAAAGCAAATGGAGATGGTCTGTAAACATCCTCAGATGGACGTTGTTATGCTGGGACTTAGGGTGGAACCGTGTATGGTTCCCAAATTAAACCATGTCCCGAGTCGGCATTTTTTGGCCTTTCCTTCTCTCGTAGAGAGAAGAGATCCCACATCATGGTCATGCACTGCCACTTGGAACTGCTATGGGATAAGTGGCATCTTAAGCTGCTGCAGCGTACGAGTACCTCAGAAGGTCGTCTTATATGCAACCCCTGACATCACCCTTGCTCGCACTTACAACATGCGGGTAAGGGCAATGTATGCGCAGGTATGGCCTCTGTGTGTGTGATAACTTAAGCAATGCACAGAGATAGAATGTTGAAAAGGACATACAACTCACATCCTAAATGCAGAATGTAAGCACTCACTGCCAGACTCCATGACCACAAGAGTGATCATAGAAAAACACACTGTGTGGGATCTGTGTTTGATTTTACAGTGTTGATACATACAGGCAATGGTTCAGGTGGCTGGTCCAGACGCAGAGTGGAGGACAGCATGGACGGACTGATTGGGAAACTGGGGCTGCTTGGATTACGGCTCTTGCGTCGGGAACGTCTGGTTGAATCTCGCCGGCTTTCTCTAGTGGGACCTTCGGGCTCCTCTTCAATCACCAGGATTTTATCATCGCTGAGGTAACGCAGCAGGGAGTTGTCAGAATCTGTGCCCGAGAGGGAAAGAGAGACAGAGAGGATGGAAAGGTTGACTAACGTGACGGGAACAAAGTGAGAAGATAGCGGAGAATCGAGAAAGATGAAATAGTTCAAGTCAAGAGACACTTGGAGGTAAAAAATCAACAGAAAGGAATAAAAAGTGCTTCAGAGATTTAGGATCTAAAATGATCCTTAAAGCCGTAATCTGTTACTTGTCACAGACGTAGGGACATTCCATTGCCTCATGACTCCTCCACATTTTATGGGCAGAGTTATGGATTTATTCAGATAGAGGCAGGGGTGTCCAAAGCCGGTCCCCGAGGGCCGGTGTCCTGATGGTTTTCCACGTTCCTGGTTCAATACAGCTGATGCAAAGAAAGTGAAATCAACAACCAATAGAATTTGGCACAATGATTCAATTAACTGAATTAGGTGTGTAGATGCAAGAACATGGAAAACCTTCAGGCCACCGGCCCTCGAGGACCGGATTTGGACACCCCTGAAATACACTGCGTTCCAAATTATTATGCAAATGATGTTTTTGTTTGATTTTCCAAAATACTTGATGCAAATGACGATCAGCATCATTTTCAAGTCATTAGCTGTCAAATTGTATTTCAAATATTATTGAACAAACCTCCTAATGAAAACAGTATTTAAAAAATAAATGAAAAACTTAAAATGCACTGTTCCAAATTATTATGCATAACATAGTTTCAAGACTTTTTCTAGTTTATAAAGAACTGAAAATAGTAATTTGTTGAATTTACAGCAATATGAGGTCATATTCACTGAAATAAAAAGCCATTTCAATCCAAAACATCTTAACAGGTCAAGTTACATGTTAACATAGGACCCCTTGTTTGATAGCAGCTTCACAATTCTTGCATCCATAGAACTTGTGAGTTTATGGAGAGTTTCTGCTTGAATGTCTTTGCAGGATGTCAGAACAGCCTCCCAAAGTTGCTGTTTGGATGTGAACTGCCTCCCACCTGCATAGATCTTTTGCTTGATGATGCTCCAGAGATTCTCAATAGGGTTGAGGTCAGGGCAGGATGGGGACCACACCATGAGTTTCTCCCCTTTTATGCCCATAGCAGCCAATGAAGCAGCCAATGAATGCAGCATGAGATGGTGCATTGTCGTGCATAAAGATAATTTTGTTTCGGGAAGCAGGATTCTTCTTTTTGTACCACGGAAGGAAGTGGTCAGTCAGAAACTCAACATACTTTGCAGAAGTCATTTTCACACCGTCAGGGACCCTAAAGGGACCAAGCAGATCTTTCCCTAGGATTCCGGCCCAAAACATGACTCCGCCACCTCCTTGCTGACGTCGCAGCCTTGTTGGGACATGGTGGCCATCCACTACTCCATCTATCTGGACCATCCAGACTTGCACGGCACTCATCAGTGAACAAGACTGTTTGAAAATCGGTCTTCATGTATTTCTGGGCCCACTGCAGCCGTTTCTGCTTGGAGCATTGTTTAGGGGTGGTCGAATAGAAGGTTTATGCATAACTGCAAGCCTCTGGAGGATTCTACACCTTGATGTTCGTGGGACTCCAGGGACATCAGCAACTTTAAATACCTGTTTGCTGCTTTGTAATGACACTTTAGCAGCTGCTCTCTGTAACCGATGTGTTTGTCTAGCAGAAACCTTCCTCATTTTGCCTTTATCTGCACGAACCCGTGTGTGCTTTGAATCAGCCACAAATCTCTTAATGGTACGATGATCACGCTTAAGTTTTCGTGAAATATCTAAAGTTCTCATACCTTGTCCAAGGCATTCAACTATTTCACGCTTTTCAGCAGCAGAGAGATCCTTTTTCTTTCCCATATTGCTTGAAAATGGTGGTCTGCTTAATAATGTGGAACATCCTTCTTAAGCAGTTTTTCCCTTAATTGGACTCACCTCGCCAACTAAATATCATGGGTGTATGTAATTGATTTCAGTGATCCACAGAGCCCTGAGACACAATACCATCCATGAGTTTAACTGAAAAACACTAAATTTAATCTTTATGACACTTAAATACAATTTGCATAATAATTTGGAACGCAGTGTAGAGGAACACTGAAATAATCACAAAATTAAACGAGACAGAGAGAAAGACTGAAAAAGTTTCCGTTTTGCTTTTTATTCACTTTGGAGTCGAGTGGGAACGCTCTGCAAAGGGAGGGAGTTTGTTAGAACCGGTCACAGTCATGTTTTCTACAGCAAGGCATCTCTACCAGATACATGTCCTAGAAGACATGTATCGTCACACAACCACACCATGACCAACCCACACCATGAGCTGAGATGCATTAAGCAGAGTATGGAGCAAAGCGCGGTACCAGTCCAATCCCAATGAGCCGGGCAGGTTTCCAACGTGTGTTAAGAGTGTGTGTATTCGTGTATACCTCGGCTCCCTCTCTTCCCCATGCTGGGTTCCTTGGCCTCGGCCATCCAGTTATATTCAGGAGGCATGGAAACAGGTCTGTGGTCACCTGAAAGCACCAATCAGCAATCAGAGAGTCGGCTGTGGGGGGGAGGGTAGGTGGAGGGGCTGTGAGAGACAGTGTGGGAGACAACTGGAGGGGTGGACAGGTGGGACAAACAAGTGGACTCCAGAGGGACTGCTGTGACGTTAAAAGAGTAGTAATGTCCACTTTATTTCTTCTTGGCCACATTCTCATGATCCTCTTCTGGCCCTATCTCATTCCCTCTTGTTCTGCCTTGATTCCTCTTGCCTCCTCCCTAATGTTTGCACCTTGGTCAGGACCACAGCTTGCACGTAACTCAACCCTGCCTTACACTCAACCCCATTGAGGAACCAAGTCTGCACAAGACCGAAGCCTGCACAGGAGCGGAGCTTGCCTGAGCAGGATTTCTATGGCAGAAACACAGCTTCAGTAGATTAAAACTAACCTGTCACAAAACGGTTAAAACCCAACTTGTGTTCCCTATCGGTGGGATCAAGAGCCCAGAAGCCAAGCCTGTCCTACACCCAACCCTGAACCGAGACCAAAATCTACCCAGAAGTCAATCCTACAGGTTTACCCACCTGGTGTACCTGTGCTATTTAGCCATGAGCATCTCTTGGGGTCACAAAACATCTCCATAAAAAAGGCAGCAAGAAAAATAAAAACCTAAAAATTGGCAACTTTGGATCATTGTCTGCTTTGTCCCAACTTAAAAAAAAAAAGTGGATCTACTTTTTTTTTTTTTGTTTTGTACTTGAGTCCTTTTGAGACAATTGTTTTGTGATTTTTGGGCTGTGCAAATACAATTGAATTGAATTACTACGGTCAGTTTGGGTTAGAAATGGTGAGGTCTGGTCCTAGGGGGCATTAGCCTAGAGGCAGAGTTGTCGTCTTTTGACCGAGAGAACCTGGTTCGATTCCCCCTGGGGCTGCTCACAGTCCAACACAAAAAAAAATGGTGATATCTAAAAACTAAAATCAACACACTTTGAATTAGTTGCTTTTGGTCGAACCAATAATTTTTCTGAATCAAATAAACACCTTTCTTATTGTCTCCTGCTGTAGGTCCAGTTGGCAGAGTCCTTATTTTGAGAATAAGGACCATACATTTGGGATTTTAAGATGATTATGTTTGTTTAATATTTATGAAGAGCGCGAGAGCTTGGTCGTGCTTTACTGTGACCCTTGTCTAGCATATCATATGGTTCTTAAGTCCCTTGATAGAAATGTGTATAACAAGATGCTCTGAAATCTGTGTGGTGATGAGGGCGGACACAAGTGGGGGTAAGGATGGGAACCTGATGTCGGAGTGTCTGAGGAATAACTGTTCAGGTGCTCATTGGTGTTGTGGGATAAAAACACAAGGAAGCAGAGCCATGAAGCAGAGTGATGGTGAGGATGCACATGCAGAGCCATTCCAGCTTCATCCAAGCCACCTGTTCACAGGGTGTCCAGCTTACCATGTGTAGGGGTTTTATCCCGCCGTCGTACCCCTGTGTTGCGCCCCCGGTCGTAATCCGGCCCAGGTGGTCCGTCTCCTTCCAGCAGAGAGAAGTACTGACCGCTGTCCTGATCCAGGTAGTAGCTGATAGCCTCTGAACCTTTAGAGCCAGACTGGGAGCTCACGCTGTAGCGACTGATGTCATCACATGACATCAGGCCCATTTCCTCCCTGTGGGAAGGGATTCCAGTCGTCATCATCACCACTTAGGGCCTCATTTAGAAAGCTTGCTACACCCTACAATTTAGGCACAAATCATGTGCCCACTTCAACACAAAGTGAGCAATCTACAAAGATCTACAAAGATGGTGGAGTTCAAGTCACAAGCAAATCCCAAGACGTGGGAAAAAGATGACACTTGTGAACAGAACCTGAAATTAACGGAGGACAGTGAAATGAAGCATTGGAAGCACCAAGAATTAGAAAACACACATAAATGCCCCATCATTTTCCTTCAGGGGTCTCCACATCAAGTCAGTTTCTTCCATCTAACCCTATCTCCTGCATCTTCTTCGGTCACACCAACTATCTTCATGTCTTTCTTCACTGTATCCATGAACCTCCTCTTTGGTCTTCCTCTAGTCCTCTTTCCTGGTGGTTCCAAACCCAGCATCCTTCTTCTGATGTACTCTATCTCTCTCTTCTGTACATGTCCAAACCATCTCAGTCTGGCCTCTCTGACTTTAAAACCTCTAACATGTGCTGTTCCTCTGATCCTGTCCATCCTGGTCACTCCCAGAGAGATCCTCAGCATCTTATAATGCCATCTTAATATTGGCATTGTGCCAATGTTAAGATCAATTCTTATTCACGGTGACGAGATAATATCATGGTTTAAATTTATGAAGATTTTGGCACAAATCTAATAACATTGAAACCTTAAACTGGTAAGTATTTTGACATGAGCTTCTCGTGTACGGCTCTGGGTTTTTGGTCACTACTTTATGATTGGCTTCTTTTTTAAATTTCACCGACAAATTTTTCTGTGCCACACGCAGAGTTGCCATGATTACCGACTCTTGCTCCACCATCTTTTACATGTCTAAAAGTTTGCACATGTGTCCTCCCACTGTTACCCTGTGGTACAAACAGGTGTTTAGTACACTCCCTCATGAGAGGCTACATGCAGTTGTTGAAGGACGAGAGGAGATGTTCTTCAAAACATGGACTCCATTTTTAAATCATCTGCCTACCGACCTTAAAAATCTACTTTTAAAGGGACAAAACAACCATTAAAAGCATTCTCGGTGGACTGATGCGCTTTTGTAATCATTTTATTTTTTGGTTTTTCTCAAGCAGTGGGGGGAAAGAGGAAAAAAAAAAAACAACAACACGTTTTGTGGCCCAGCAGTTTGTATGTATTGATTACCTGTGTTTGGTTTTTTGTTTTTGTTTTCTTTTGGTTGGATGGCTGTCGGAAGTGAGTGGGTGAGGTGGGAGGGTTGGTGGGTTCAACTCTTTTGTTTAAATTGTTCATTTGTTTGTGTATTTGTGTTGTTAACATTTTTGAAAACAATAAAGTATATATTAAAAAAAAAAAAAAGTTTGCACATTTCTCACAAGGTTCTTTTTTTGTTTCCTCCAAGAATGAATGATGGGAAGCTTAACTTTTATAAAAACAATATTTAAGAAAAGCTCTTTGGTTTTTTTAGCATCAAATATCTTGGAAGTTTTAGAATTAGAGTTAGTTTACTTCGAACTAATTACCTTTAAGGGACATAAATGCGTCGTTAACTCAGCTATGTTTTCAGAGATCATTTGTAAGGTGACTTATTATATTTTTAAGTCAGATACACGACACTGTTTATTAAGTCAGAGAGGTCAGACTGAGATGGTTTGGACATGTGCAAAGGAGAGAGAGAGAGTACAAAGTACATCAGAAGAAGGATGCTGGATTTGGAACCACCAGGAAAGAGGCCTAGAGGAAGACCAAAGAGGAGGTTCATGGATGCAGTGAAGGAAGACATGAAGATAGTTGGTGTGACCGAAGAGGATGCAGGAGATAGGGTTAGATGGAAGAAACTGACTTGCTGTGGCGCCCCCTGAAGGGAAATGACGAAAGTAGAAGAAGACATAACCCTGCTTATACTTTGTAATAGAAGGAACAGATTATGTGGGTGTGTTGGCCTGACCTGGTGCTGTAGAGTCCAGACACTGGAGAGAGGATGTAGACGTCCTGCATGCTCGGAGCATCCATTTTAGACATGCCTAAGGTTCCACCAGGGGTAGGAGAGGTGCTGGTGGGACTGGTTGGAACCGGCTGTTGAGAGAAAAAAAAGTAAAAAAATAATTAGTCTTTTTGGTTGTTCATAGTTTTGATTTTTGTCCAAAATCTGCAGCCAAAGAACATTGTTTTTCTCATTTCACCACAAAACTGGAATCATCTTTTTTTTAAGGCCGTCTCTGTTATTAAATTTGTTTATCTGACTCTTCCATGTTCAGTCGCTCCACTCTTCTATCATTTCGTTTCAGGCCTTTTTGCTCATACAAGCATCTCCGTGTCTGTTCCCATGACAACACCTCCTCTCCGCTGCTCTCCTCGCTTCTTCTTCCTTTTCAACCATCCCTCGCTCTCTCCATTCGCGGATACAAAAGAAGGAAAGGACGGGAGGGAAGTTTGCTATCTCCTCTCCAATCAAGGACATGTAGATTTAATTTGTCATCGGGTTCTCTGTGAAGACGAAACACCTGCCTTCTGCTGCCATAACAACCAATTTCAGGCGAATATCATTTAGAAACAGCTGATAAAATCCTCAGATGCACTGGGAAATTTCACCTGAAGGAACAACAGCGCCTGGGGATTTTATACCAGTTCAGAGTGAAGATGTGAACGGAATTTCTAAGGAGTCTCAGAACCAGGATTGCAGCCAAGCAGGCAGGCATGGAGACAGCTTAAAACACACTAAGTACACCATAAGCATTTAGATTATAAAAATAAAATAATCTGAAACATACAATAATAACCATAATAATAGTGAGAACTAAAGACTTTAAAAGCAGAAAAAAAATCTCATTTTTACTGTAACTTTAAATCATAACCCCCAAAATTTTACAAGCAGAAACATATAATCAAAAGATTTTGCTTAAGCCAAACATATTCATGGTGCAGAACTTTTTTCTCCAGACTTTTAAATTAGCTTCATCTCCGGGTGTGACTCACTTCTGATTTGTAAAAACATGCATGCTGATCTCACCAGGTCTGCTATTATTATTTTTCTGTAACAAACACCTTTTTTCTATAAATCTAATTCTGCCTCAAAACTCGGTCAACTTCTTCTTCGTCTTCTTTCTTCATTTCCCTTTAGGGGGCGCCACAGCAAGTCAGTTTCTTCCATCTAACCCTATCTCCTGCATCCTCTTCGGTCACACCAACTATCTTCATGTCTTCCTTCACTGTATCCATGAACCTCCTCTTTGGTCTTCCTCTAGTCCTCTTTCCTGGTGGTTCCAAACCCAGCATCCTTCTTCTGATGTACTCTCTCTCTCTCCTCTGTACATGTCCAAACCATCTCAGTCTGGTCTCTCTGACTTTAAAACCTCTAACATGTGCTGTTCCTCTGATCCTGTCCATCCTGGTCACTCCCAGAGAGATCCTCAGCATCTTCATCTCTGCTACAAACATCTCTGTTTCCTGTCTTTTCCTCAGTGCTACTGTTTGTAGACCAATCAGCATGGCCGCTCTCACCACGGTTTTGTACACTTTCCTTTAATTTTATCTGAAACTCTTCTATCACACATCACACCTGATACTTTCCTCCACCCGTTCCAGCCTGCCTGCACACGCTTCTTCACCTCTTTTCCACACTCTCCATTGCTCTGGACTGTTGATTCTAGATACTTAAAATCTTCCACCTTCTTTATCTCTTCTCCCTGTAACCTCACTTTTCCATTTGGATCCCTCTCATTCACACACATGTACTCTGTTTTACTCTGACTAATCTTCATTCCTCTTCTTTCTAGTGCAAACCTCCACCTCTCCAGATTTTCCTCCACCTCCTCTCACTACAAATCACAATGTCATCAACATTCTTCCAAATTCATCTCTATCCAACCTTTTTCTGCTCTGCCTGTAACTCCTTTGCCAGGCTTGCACCACATAGTGCCTCTGCTCAAATTCCTTATAATACAGCAACTAGGTCAGGGATTGCAGGCATTCTCCTACAATTACAGAAATGGGAAAATGTTCCACCCAAACCAAAAACAGACATAACTGTGTGACATGAACACAAGTGTCTATCCTCCATGTTTGTAGTTCTGTAGGTCAACCATGCTTCACGGTCCGTGTGGGCAATGATTCGCCAGATTGAGAATTTAAAAATATTTAGACTTTTTTTTTTTTTTTTTAAAGGAAAGGCTTCAAAATAAAAGTAATTATTAGTTAAATCTAAAAAGTGGGGCAAACAAACCCCAATGCTGTGAGGACACTGTTTCCACAGACTGAAAGAAACAGTCTGATGTTTCAGGCTGGCTCTTCCATCATTTTCCCAAGACCGGTGTCCTTAGGTTTTTTTCTCATGAGGACAGCTTACAGGATAAATAATGAAGACGTGGTGAAAAGAGACCAAAATAAGAGGAACCCCGAGGTAGAGAGAGACATGAGAGTGGACGAAGAGCAGTGGGGAAGCTGTGCTGTGGTGACTAAAACAGTAATTTACTGATTACAGTCCACTGCTCTCTGCATGGGGAAGCCAGTTAAAGGAACCCTGGGGTAGAAGGAGGGAAAGATGAAGCTGCTTCAACAAGCAAACGTCTTGTTTGGATCAAATAGCTTTAAAACTCTTTGACTCCTGCTGCTCTCGATTCACAATACCTACAAATCTCCAGGTTACACCTGCCTCCTGATAAACACACACCAAACAGATCTCCTTCACGTCCACCTGGGGAAGTGCTGCCACATAGGTACGAATGTTCACACAGCAAAATCCACAGAGAAGCACATTTCAGATGCTTTTTAAAAGCTATGGAATAAAACACCTATGTTTCTACCCTCACCATGGTAACCAGGATCTACGTTCCTACCCTCACCATGGTAACCAGGATCTACGTTCCTACCCTCACCATGGTAACCAGGATCTACGTTCCTACCCTCACCATGGTAACCAGGATCTACGTTCCTACCCTCACCATGGTAACCAGGATCTACATTCCTACCCTCACCATGGTAACTGGGATCTCCTGCCCTCACCATGGTAACCAGGATCTACGTTCCTACTCTCACCATGGTAACCAGGATCTACGTTCCTACCCTCACCTATGGTCACCAGCTGTGGGTGGTGACCGAAAGAACGAGATCGCGGATACAACCGGCCGAAATGAGCTTCCTCCGCAGGGTGGCTGGGCTCTCATTCAGAGATCGGGTGAGAAGCTCTGCAAATCCGAGAGGAGCTCGGTGTCGAGAAGCTCCACCCATCAGAGGAGCCAGATGGGGTGGTTCGGGCATCTGGTCAGGATGCCCTTTAAGCGCCTCCTCGCTGGTGAGGTGTTTCTGGCACGTCCCACCGGGAGGATACCAAGAGGTAGACCCCGGACCCGCTGGAGAGACTATGTCTCACAGCTGGCCGGGGAACAACTTGGGATTATTCCAGGTGAGCTGGAGGATGCAGCTGGGGTGAGAGAGGCGTGGGCTTCCCGTCTGAGGCTGTTGTCCCCGCGACCCAGCCCTGGATAAGCGGAAGACGACGGAATGGAACGGAAACCCAGCTCAAGTGAGAGAGGGAGGCAGACAGATCTCACTCTCCTCTGTCTGTTTCAGGTTTCTGATGGATCATATGAATTCCTGTCCTGGACGTTGCCAGACTTAGGAGGCTTGATGTATCCACATCACCCACGGGTGATTCCTAACTTTGTGATCTTCATCTAATTTCTGGTCCCTCAGCTACCATCCACTTCCATCAGGATGAAGCTTAAAACATACTCCTTCCTAACTTACTGCACATGCTTCACATCTCTTTGCAAAGCGTTTTGGGAGAGCTCATTTTATGGTTGGCTAACATACAAATGCACCGTAAGCGTCCGTATCCAAGTACAGGACGTCTGTTAAAGAAAATAATAAAGTCTTTTTTTAGTTTTTGTTCTCTCAGAAAAACCAGAGCTCTTAATTATTCATGAGCAACCACAGCAGCTCCGGAACAGGAACCGCTACTCAGCAAATACTGGAGATAATTCCCTGAATCCAGAATATCTTGCTAAACAGCTTGTTCTCTTTCTCTCTCCCTCTCTCTCTGCCTCTCTGCCTGTGTGTGTGTGTGTGTGTGTGTGTGTGTGTGTGTGTGTGTGTGTGTGTGTGTGTGTGTGTGTGTGTGTGTGTGTGTGTGTGTGTGTGTGTGTTGGCAGAATCGGAGCTGTGCGTTGAAGCGTGTGCTTGTGCATATTTGGTGCACATGTGTAGAGATGTTTGTCGTTATTGGTCTTATCGGCCCTTTGAGAGGGAAAAAACTGGGTCACCGCACTTTGTACTCTTAGTATAGGATCCATACTGTACGTTCACGCTCTTGAACAAAAGCACACACACACATACACAAACCTCTATATGAGTTATTAGAGGGTTGTTGTGAAATGTTTTGGATCAAAAAATGGCACCACAAAAGGAAACAGTTTATCTTTGCAAACAATCAGCTCCAAAAATGAATCCATGGCAACCTTTTTTTCTTCTGCTGCTCAAATAACTGCAGATTTTGATGTGTTTGTGAGCTTCACGTGATCATCTGTAGTCACAGAGATGTTTGCAATGATTTCAACAAAGAGGATTACAGGGACGGTGCATTCTGCATGCACAACTGCCCGCTGCGCCACCACAATCATTTCAACTTACTGAAAGACGCACCAGAAAGCAGACAACAGCTTCATTGATTACCGACACGTCGTCTGTGAGCGTGCTTTCTCTCACTTAAACCTTCTCTCCTGTTAAATAGTGGCTATTTTCAGCGGTATGTGTTCCTGCTGAATACGTTACAGGCTTTTTATTCTCTCTTAGTGGAGTTTGAACAACGTACCAGCTGCACTTTTAAATCTATTACATCATTTAAAAATGAAGAGATGTTTAATATTTATGAAACCAAGAAAACACGAACAATAAAAACTCAAATTTAATTTTTAATGATTTAAAAATAAAATGTTGGATGAGAAAAAAACAGAAGTCTGCACAAACCAGCAGAAAGTGAACAAAATTAGACCTTTTTAAACTTTTAAATAGTAAATATTATGATTTGATATACATTCAAAGATATTTGTATTGTATGGAATCGTTATAATATGTGTCTTATATTTAGGAGCATTTGTTACTTTCTGTAATCTTTGCACCAAGTACAGAAAAACCAGTGACGTGCGGTCAATATTTTCCACTGTTATGTGTTAAAGAGCCCATCTCATGCAAAATAACTTTTCACATTGTATCCTCTGCACATACACACGCAAAATGTGGGGTTTACAACATGCATTACCCCATAGTTAAGAAAATATATTGATTTGGTGGAGCGCAGTCACAGACCCGGAACTATGAAAGGCCAGGTATCGCTCATCCCCCTGCCCGTCCTGAGAAAGTAAAAGCTCCGCCCTCTGCTCTCACTGAGCCGCTATTCCTCCGCCCATCTCTGAGTGGGAGGGTGAAGGAAGGCGTAAACCCGTGCGTAGCTACAAAAAGCGTGTTTCAAGCAAGAAAATAAAAAAGACGCAGAGCAGCGAACCAGCCAACTATTTAACTATCGGACGTTGAAAGCGAGTTTGTGAGGGCGTAAGGCCGGAGTGGAGGCGGGTGAGGAGGGCGGGCAGGTGGTGAGGAGGGAGGGGGGCGTGTGCGAAGTCCGTCCTGGCTACGTCAAACGCGTCATACTTTAAACATCTGCTCATTGGTTGTTTTGTCTGAGTGTACCAGAAATCCACAGAAAAACGGGCTAAATCAATATAGAAACCCCTTTGGTGACATATACAAGGCCCGGACATCACTCTTACAAGGTAGAAAACTCTGGAAAGTCCATTTTGCATGACATAGGCCCTTTAAGAATGCATTTGGAGTATAGCTACACATTTCTATCATTTTATCAAGTAAAAATAGCCAAATTGGATTTTTTTCCCCCCAATCAAATCCTGGTCAGAAACCCCGAGGGAGGCAGAGACGAGCTGTGCTTCCCTTGAGACTGTATGATTCAATACAAACTGCGACTTAATGCATGCCAGTTTCTGTTCCACAGCAAATCACCAGTTTGAACTTTACAGAAATATTTATGAAACACCACAACTTTCTGCAGTTGATATAATGTATTTGATGTGTGTGTGAAAATCAGTGGTGGAACGTAAGGAAGTAAACGTTACAGTTTACTTCCTTACGTTACAGTAACGAAGTAAGTGTACTTCGTTACTGTACTTAAGTAAAAAAATTGTGTATCTGTACTTTACTCAAGTAAAATTTGAGACCTGTACTTTTACTTCGCTACTTTTTAAAAGTGTGTTTTATATTTTTCGTTACATTTTTGTTCAGAAATTTGAAAAATACACAGTTTTTTCTTGAAGCCGCATCGTCAAAATAAATAGGAGCAGTTGATCGGGAGAAGAAGTAATGAATGAAGGACCAAGCAGAATCGAGAGTAAACATTTTCCGCATTCATTCAGCACCAAAAAACTAACATCAAATATAGTACAAATTAAAAAGAGTCAGAAGATCGTTGTTCGTTGTGTTTACTTCTAAATAAAAAGTTGAGCCATCATTACACAGAGCAGGGGCGGATCTAGAATTTTCTAAAGGGGGGGCGTGAGGTAATTGACAAAGCCAATATAGGGTGACTGGGGGCCTCCCCCAAAACGTTTAAAAAAATAAGTGTCATTTTCCTCCATTTTGGCGCCCATTCACTGGTCCTTCTAGGGGATAGCTTGACTTGTCCCCTTTCCTTTTTTTTTTTTTTTTTTTTTTTTTTGTGGACCAAAAGAAGCGGGAGAGGGGGAGCCACACCCCTGCAGAGTATTTATCCTGGTTACCATGGTGACACCCTATAGCACAAAAAATAACATTTGAATTATGATCGAATACTTTTACTTTTTACTTAAAAAGTACAATTTACACCAATTACTTTTGTACTTTTACTTACGTAGATTTTTTTTTGGTACTTTTACTTAAGTACAAAAAGTGAGTACTTCATCCACCATTGGTGAAAACTACTGCTGCTGATCGCACAAAAAAGCACATTAAAAAATCTCAGGGGAGGCAGGTATTTATGTACTCTGCATCCACACAAGGAGGCGCACGCAAACTGGCAGCTCCTTTCTTTCTTTTAGCGAGGAAGACCTGTTTGTTCTTCCGTTAACAAAATTTCTATTGAGACAAAGCGACTCTTAAAACTAAGAAAAATAAAGAGGACTTCTACAATTTATTCATAAAACTTTTCGGCGGATGGACTTCACTAAAAGTAAGGAGACAACTGGTTCTGTTTTCTGGGTTTTTTTTTTAATATAAGAGAAAATATAAGGCAAATCTTCAAGGCCATGTTTGTTCTTTTTTTTCTGATCATTTTAAAAGGCAAACTTTATTAAAATTAATTAAAACACTAGAATTTAAAAAATAATGGACATTTTTACTGTTAGTCAAAATGAAATCTCTGTACTTTAATTTGTTTACACTATTGATGAATATCTTAAACTCTATCCATAGCTATAAAAGAGACAGATCTGTTCCTGTGTTTATGTTTGTGAATGGGATTAAAAGAGGAATGCTGATTGGATATGAAGCATTATGAGTAGTTGGATGCTGTTGGATGAATGCTGAAATAAGATGTAGTTTTCAGTTCTTACAATTATAAATCTAACTCTTGAGGAGTCAGTGCCTCCCCAGAGATGAACCTCACCACACGTCACTGTGAAAAAACATGCCTTGTTTTGCGCTGCTCCTTTTAAATTCAAATGAGATTCTTCACACCCCACCCCCACTCCTGTGTGTCGAACCTGAACAACCATAGACATAAACACACTAGACTTTGTAGAAAAAGTTTCAAAAAAGTCTTCTGTACAGTTTAATTCTTTATCGAGACGTTTCGACTTCCATCCGGAAATCATTTTCAATCTGAATGAAATGGACAGAAAACTGGATCTATTTATACTAACCTAAGTAAAAGGTAAAAAAATAGTAAGAAGGGCTCGACCAATGAGCCTGTGTTACCTATGATGGCCGTGAATGGCTCCTATTGTAGCCACAGACCAGTAAACGAACCCTATTATAAAATGCTAAAAGTCTAGTGAAAAGAAATTCCTGCTAACGAGAGGCGTGAATCTGGGTCACGAGGTGTCATCTTTAGTGCATGGCTTCAAAATGCTGCTGTAAATACCGGGCAGAATGTATCTAACGCCTCCACTCCGATTCAGTGAGGGACTCTCTTTCATCACAAAGATGGCTTCCTTCACCCCTCTTTCAAACCATCCTTTCTCTCTACTTAGGATCTTCACCTCGCTGTCCTCAAAAGTGTGTTTGGTTACTATTTTTTTTTACCTTTTACTCAGGTTAGTATAAATAGATCCAGTTTTCAGTCCATTTCATTCAGATTGAAAATGATTTCCGGATGGAAGCCGAAACGTCTCGATCAAGAATTAAACTGTCCAGAAGACTTTTTTGAAACTTTTTCTACTATGGATCACTCCTGGATGAATGAGGGACTACACGGACACTAGACTTTGCAAACAATTATCCAATCAGATGTTGTGTTGATATTAGTCACTGTCACCAAAAGACCAGCAAACAAAAGTGTCTGATGTGATGTTACCTGCAGACCCAGCGGTTTCCAACGGACGTTTCTGAGCAACGCTGGTGTGGAGCTCAATGTGTTCTGGGGTCTTTTCTTCAGGGTGAGAATGACTCCACATGGATCTTCTCTTAGAGCGTTCACCAAGTTCTTCAGCTGCCATCCCACCTGTGGAACACACAGATCATAATCACACAGCCGTAGATGTCACAATGTTTTCAAGTGGGTGAAGATTAAAATAAATAAATGTTTGTTGTTAAAATGTCTGAGCTGTGGGAGCAGAGAGAACATGTAAGCATAGGGAGGTAGTAAAAGAGAAAGAAGTGCTGACTACGGAGTTTCCCTTCCAGTCTCCAAAGCTCTCTGCACTCGTCAGGCCATTGATTGGCAACATTGGTCTCGGTTACAGTAAGTGTCCGCAGAGGCCATGAAACACACATGTAAACTGTTCCTCTCACACACACACTGACAGATGAGCTCTGGCTCCTGACATTTTGACGGCAAGCTTTGGTCAGTCTGAGTTTCAGGGCTTTAGTTCCATTCATTAATACAAACCCAGATCTAAATCAGTTTGATCTGTATATTTGTTCTGATATTAAGCAAGCAAATCAGTGATTTTGAGTGACTTAAAACAATTTCTATTGCCAACAATTTTATCGGCATTTGTTTTCACAATTAAGGTGAATGTTGTTTTGAGTGAGTGAGAAATGCAGAGCGCAAAATGGAACAAATAGTCAACAATGGAGAGTGTAAAAAAGAGGTGAAGAAGCGTGTGCAAGCAGGATGGAACGGGTGGAGAAAAGGATCAGGTGTGATGTGTGATAGAAGAGTTTCAGATAGAATGAAAGGAAAAGTGTACAAAACCGTGGTGAGAGCGGCCATGCTGATTGGTCTAGAGACAGTGGCACTGAGAAAAAGACAGGAAACAGAGATGTTTGTAGCAGAGATGAAGATGCTGAGGATCTCTCTGGGAGTGACCAGGATGGACAGGATCAGAGGAACAGCACATGTTAGAGGTTTTAAAGTCAGAGAGGTCAGACTGAGATGGTTTGGACATGTGCAGAGGAGAGAGAGAGTACATCAGAAGAAGGATGCTGGATTTGGAACCACCAGGAAAGAGGACTAGAGGAAGACCAAAGAGGAGGTTCATGGATACAGTGAAGGAAGACATGAAGATAGTTGGTGTGACCGAAGAGGATGCAGCAGATAGGGTTAGATGGAAGAAACTGCCTTGCTGTGGCGCCCCCTGAAGGGAAATGCTAAAAGAGGAGGAAGAAGTCAACAGTCTAGATCATTAGTGTGAATTTCTTTCTTTTTCATTTGGCTGTGTTTAAATGAACATCTAAATAAACTATCCCGACCCATCAGGCTGTTCCTGATCACTGGGCTGAATTTTGATCTTACAAAATATTCAGATTGAATCTTTCTTTAAATCTTCAGATTGAAAAAGACTTCTGGATGAGAGTCAAGTTCTCTCAATCTTCACATTTGCTGTCCAGAAACACTTTGAAGACTTTCCACAATGACGCTGAAAATCAATGCTGTATTAATTTTAATGACTGTTTTTAATCGTGATCTTGGCAACCGCCTCTTCCCCTTAAATAAAACCCTCTAAACTTTAGTCTTACATTCACAGTGTTGTAAATGGTTGCAAAGACGGACTGAAGAGCCAAGTCAATCTCAATGTTTAGCTACAAATAAACTCAGAGAGACGCTCTTTTATTATTGGATGCTGTAGCGTCATTTCTAGTTGCTGATTGGCTGTTTTCAGTGAGCTCCAAATCAGAAGATTTCATTTAAAATATAGTCTTAACATCTCATTTAAATCTACAAATTAAAAACATGAGATACTAAGAGTTTAAAGGCATTCTCAGATTAGAGCTGCTGCTCTTTCTGTTCAAGAAAAGCCAGATGGGGTGGTTCGGTCATCTGGTTAGAATGCCTCACTCGCTGGTGAGGTGTTTTGGGTTCGTCCCTCTGGGAGGAGAACCAGAGGCAGACCACAGATCTGCTGGAGAAATTATGTCTCACAGCTGGACAGGGAACACCTTGGGATTCACCGAGTTGAGCTGGAGGATGAGGTCAGAGGGGGAGGAGAGAACCCTGCGTTTCTGTCTGAAGCTTTTCCGGAGCACAACCGTTTTACAGGCTGCTTGTGGCCCGTGGGCCGTAGTTTGCCCATGCCTGACTTAGCCGAACTTGTGAACCCATCAAAACCTGATTTTATGGAGCTAATTTTAGCCAAACTGCATTAAAAATGTTGTCTTATGCAAATAAACAGAGTGTAAAAAGAAGCCAGTGTGTGTTTGGGAGCGAGGAAAGCATTATTAGTGTAAACTGCTGCGGAATACATTTTTTAAAAATCCCAGAGGTCTTAATTATTTTCCCAGATGTTGTTACATCCACATAATGATGTTGCTTCTTCAAACAATCAGTTTATTATTTGGACTCATTTTACTGAGAACGCTGTTTAAACTGGTAAAATAATTCTCAGCAGAACGATGCTCTGATGTTTAACAATCATCTTTTAAATTTACTTCATATTTTATTCGCAAACTGAACGTTAGAACGTTAGACTGCTGCATCGGTCCGTCGCGGTAAAGAAGGAGCAGAACTGAAAAGCAAAGCTCTTGATTTACAAGTTGATCTACGTTCCTACCCTCACCATGGTAACCAGGATCTACGTTCCTACCCTCACCATGGTAACCAGGATCTACGTTCCTACCCTCACCATGGTAACCAGGATCTACGTTCCTACCCTCACCATGGTAACCAGGATCTACGTTCCTACCCTCACCATGGTAACCAGGATCTACGTTCCTACCCTCACCGCGGTAACCAGGATCTACGTTTGTACCCTCACCATGGTAACCAGGTTCTACGTTCCTACCCTCACCGCGGTAACCAGGATCTACGTTTGTACCCTCACCATGGTAACCAGGTTCTACATTCCTACCCTCACCATGGTAACCAGGATCTACATTACTACCCTCACTATGGTAACCAGGATCTACGTTCCTACCCTCACCATGGTAACCAGGATCTACATTACTACTCTCACCATGGTAACCGAGATCTACGTTCCTACCCTCACCATGGTAACCAGGATCTACATTACTACCCTCACCATGGTAACCAAGATCTACGTTCCTACCCTCACCATGGTAACCAGGATCTACATTACTACCCTCACCATGGTAACCAGGATCTATGTTCCTACCATCACCATAGTAACCAGGATCTACGTTCCTACCCTCACCATGGTAACCAGGATCTACGTTCCTACCCTCACCATGGTAACCAGGATCTACGTTCTTACCCTCACCATGGTAACTGGGATCTGCATTCCTACCCTCACCATGGTAACCAGGATCTACGTTCCTACCCTCACCATGGTAACCAGGATCTATGTTCCTACCCTCACCATGATAACCAGGATCTACGTTCCTACCCTCACCATGGTAACCAGGATCTACGTTCTTACCCTCACCATGGTAACTGGGATCTGCATTCCTACCCTCACCATGGTAACCAGGATCTACGTTCTTACCCTCACCATGGTAACTGGGATCTGCATTCCTACCCTCACCATGGTAACCAGGATCTACGTTCCTACCCTCACCGCGGTAACCAGGATCTACGTTTGTACCCTCACCATGGTAACCAGGTTCTACGTTCCTACCCTCACCATGGTAACCAGGATCTACGTTCCTCAGATCCTTCCGGGTGAGCTGTAAGCACAAGGGGACTTGCTTAAAACAATTGGATTGATGAGTTTTGTGATGTGAATTTTTACTTTTTCCAGCCGGGTGAGCTGGAGGATGCAGCTGGGGTGAGAGAAGCCTGGGCTTCCCGTTTGAGGCTGTTACCCCCGCGACCAGCACTGGATGAGCGGAAAACGACGGAATGGAAAAAAACATTAGACCTGATGAACCGGCGGTTTTTATTTAATTTAGAAATAATCCACAGCTTAGACGATAGTCCTTGTAAAAGAATTTGATTTAAAAAAGTATCAAATCTCAAATTCTGTCTCCATCTGGAGCCTCCTTTCATTTCCACATCCTCTCTCTCTTCTGTTTTCCTATCACACCTCTGCCTGTCCTCCTCTATCTGCCCCCCGGGGTGAGGGATCAGAGAGAAAGGGTCTTTCTGAGGGAATAATGTGAGTGTTGAAGCTGTGAGCCTGGCAGGATGGGATCTGTCCATCACACTGAGGAGACGAAGCGTCTGTTGTAAGTCAATCACACGCTCACACGGATCCTGGATGTCTGAGATTACAGGAGATGTGGGAGGATTCAGGTGGAATCAAATCATTTGAACTTCATCAGATATTTAATGGGAGCTGATTGGCTGGTAGTTTCCCAATAACCAAGACATGAGCTGGAAAACTGTTTTTTGAGGAAAACTTAGAGCTGTATTAAAAGATATTGCGAAATTTCTTTCAAATGACCAGAGTGTAAAGTCTTCATTTTTCCTGTGACTGTGTGGTTTCTATGTTTTGTTCCGTTCTGTTCCGACGTCTTCTGCTCATCCGGGACCAACAGCCTCAAATGGGAAGCCCATGCTTCTCTCACTCCAGCTGCATCCTCCAGCTCACCCGGAAGGATCCCAAGTCGCTCCCCAGTCAGCTGTGAGACATAGTTGTCCGGGGTCTGCCTCTTGGTCTCTTCCCGGTGGGACGTGCCCAAAACACCTCACCAGCAAGGCGCTCGGGGGGCATCCTGACCAGATGCCCGAACCACCCCATCTGGCTTCTCTCGACCTGGAGGAGGAGCGGCTCAAAACCGAGCTCCTCCAGGATGGCAGAGCTTCTCACCCGATCTCCGAGTGAGAGCCCAACCACCCTGTGGGGGATGCTCATTTCGTCCGCTTGTATCCGCAATTTCATTCTTTCAGTCACCATCCACCGCTGGTGACCATAGGAGAGGGTAAGAACATAGATCCTGGTTACCATGGTGAGGCTAGGAACCTAGATCCTGGTTACCATGGTGAGGGTAGGAACGTAGATCCTGGTTACCATGGTGAGGGTAGGAACCTAGATCCTGGTTACCATGGTGAGGGTAGGAACCTAGATCCTGGTTACCATGGTGAGGGTAGGAACATAGATCCTGGTTACCATGGTGAGGGTAGGAACCTAGATCCTGTTTACCACGGTGAGCATAGAAATGTGGATCGACTTGCAAATCGAGAGCGTTGTTTTTCGGCTCAGCTCCTTCTTTACCATGACGGACCGATGCAGCGTCCTCGTTATTGCTGACGCCGCACCGATCAGCCTGTCGATCTCCCATAAAGTTATAAATGGGTGTTGTGAGTCTTTGTTTTTTGGCCCTTAAAAATGTGTCTGTACATAAATCTGTACATTTTCAAAAGAATGTTTTGTTCGAGCCTTGATGAAGAGATGCCCTACGCTCAGAAAAACACAACGTCTCAGTGTGTAAAAGAATGAACGTGAAAACCAACTCCTGATCTGTTTGGATCTCCTGAACTCACCACAGTCTGATGGTTGACTTGGATCACCTCGTCCCCAGCATGAATCTTCTTACACTGGTCTGCTGGAGACTAGAAGCAGGAATAGAAGCATAGAGATCCGTGTTGGATGGGATTCAGCGGTGGGTTTACTTATAGGATGGACCATACTCACGTTCTCTGTGGTTCCAGTGATGACATGAAGACCATCGTATGTTGATTTGATGTACATCCCCTAAAACAGGAAGACAGAGACACAAAGAGGGGGTTATAAACAGAGAGGACAGATATGTCCAACACTGGGACGACTACATCTCCTACTAAAGATGCTGGAGTTTTATTTACCGAGAATATTTTAGGAATTTTTGGCTGAACAAGCATGTTTTGCACAACTCAAGAGCGTTGTTAATGTGACGTAAAATTAGTAAGAAATAAGTTCATTTTATTTATATATCGTTTTTTACAAATAAAATCACAAAGTGCTGAACAATAAAACAAAAGCCAGTACAACAGATCCACAGGATCAGATCGAAACTGGTAAACCAAAGGAAAAGATAAAATCACAAAATCACATTAAGACCAGTCAAATAAAAGCATTATTGAATAAAAGCACTTCAATTGTTTTTTGAAGAATCCACAGAATCAGCCATACGGAGGAAAGGCATTCCACAGTCTAGGGGCTTTGGCCTGGAAAGACCGGTCACTCCTGGTTTTAAATTTAGTCCTGACGTGTTTAAAAAATGCTCGACACCGAGATCCGGGAGGAGCCGCTCCTCCTCCAGGTTGAGAGGAGCCAGATGGGGTGGTTCGGGCGTCTGGTCAAGATGCCCCCCAAGCGCCTCGCGGGCGAGGTGTTTCGGGCATGTTTCACCGGGAGGAGACCAAGGGGCAGACCCCGGACCCACTGGAGAGAGTATGTCTCACAGCTGGCCAGGGAACGTCTTGGGATCTTTCCAGGTGAGCTAGAGGATACAGCCGGGGAGAGAGAGGCCTGGGCTACCCGCTTAAGGCTGTTGCCCCCGCGACCCGACCCCGGAACAAGCGGAAGATGACGGAACGGAACGGACGAGTTTAAAAAAAATTTTGATCCAAAGATCGGAGGGCACTCCAAAATTTGAGTCTCTTCACACGACGTAAGCTTCGTAAATCACTCCTGAGACAAATTACAAGAGGAAGTCACTTCTTCTTGTAATCTGTAATTTCCACAACAGTCTAAATTTCACTGTCAGAACAGCAACAATAAAAAATCTTGAACTTGAGATCTATCTGACTCCGCCTTCAGAAGTCCATATATGGATCATGTAACTGTCGTGATGCAAATCCAAAAGTATTCAAATGAGTCGGAGGCACTTTAAATTACTCATAAATTTCAGCAAGATAATCCTATTGTGACACCGCCGTTGCCCCTGCCAGAAGCAAAAGATAGAGGGAAGCGGTCACCATGGCAACTTTGCAACTGACACACACGTATCTATCAGTGAAACTTTTTTAAAATGGCTCTTCTTAAAAAAGTTACAAAAGGAACTGGAAATTCATGTCAGCCAGTAAAAATGGCCAAATTCCCAGTTTTCAGTTGTTGAACAACTACATATATTTATTATAATTGTGCAGTGATAGCTGTTGTGATCCCTGCTCCTGCTTCTAAGAGGGTGTCTGTCTCCGTGGCAACCTGCTAATGACCTGCAGATGATCAGCAATCAGAAAACTACATAAGCCATCCTCCATCCGCAGCCTATGCCAGATTGTTGAATACCATGTGGTAACAACAACAAGCCTTTAATAGATCTTTGTCTGCCAATTTTCTTGCCTGTGGTCTTAAATGCTGTTTCCTTTGTTCAAGAAACCCGCCTGCCTCGGACAACCTTCCTGCTTCGAAGAATCTGATTTACCCAATTAGAAATAAATGTGTATGTTTTTCCTTTTCGTCCTGTGTTCAGCACTTGGATTCTACCACACCTCACCACAACAATAGCAGCAAAAAAGATGCAACATTAAACATCCCTGGGTACTAAAAACAAATTAGAATAACAGAGTTGTCTGAATGTGATCCTGTTAACCATACACCATTAAAAAGAATGTGATGATTGACAAAATCCCTGTGACTTAGTCATCTTTTCCATGATGTGGTCCATTTTTCTTATGGCAGTCCTGTATGTGCATTTCTAAATGTTTCATCTCTGCTTCAAATGCTTCACTTCACTGTCCTGACGTTGGCGGATGCAGAGTTTGGGCAACACATGCTTCATAAATAATGTCCCCAAACTTTCTACTGCATCTTTATTTTCTGTAAAACCTTCAACTTGCTTTTGGGAGAAAAAAAATCTGAATATTATCAGTCGTCTGAGATGAAATGGGTCTCTGTGTGGATTTGCAGATCAGATTAGTATCTGTTTATAAAGTGGAAGCCAGCGGATTACGGATATTCCATGCTGGTTTATCCACAAACTTCCTTTGATCTCTTCAATCCTCCATGACATTATCCTGAAAAGACTAAATCTCAAAGTTTTTTTGTTCAAATTGCACAAAGAAATAATGTTTGGAGAATAATTCTTTGCTGTGGCGACACGAGGAACTCCATGGAAGATTTACTAACTTTGATTTTTACATTACTCATGTTTGTTTAACAGTCGGTTCAATCTTTCTGGACACTTAGTCACGCGTCCATCATGGAGACAACTTCGCAGTTATTTCCTCCTCTGATGAGGTTATGTGATGGGGAGCGTGTGTGTGTGTGTGTGTGTGTGTGTGTGTGTGTGTGTGTGTGTGTGTGTGTGTGTGTGTCAACAAGATAACATGAAAAGTTCTGGGTGGATTTTCGCAACATTTTCAGGATAAATCCACAATTGGAAGATGAAGAAGTGATTACATGTTGAGGATGATCCGGGTCACCGTTTGAATTCAGGAGCGTCTTAAAGGTTCTGTTTACATTTTTTTTTTTTTTAGTTTTTTTGGTTGCCTTTAGCTTTTCAGCTAACTTCAGATTTTTCAAGTTTTCTGCTACATAAATTAAAAAATGTAAGAAATAAGAGTTTTATTTTCTCTGTGTTCATACGCGGTTGTTCATACCAATGAAAATATTCACAACGGTCTGATTCGTTAGTTCAAATTGACAAGAGGTGTGAGTGGAAACAACCCTGGTCTTTGGAAAGAAAGAGCTGATCTGAAAAGCAAACCTCTCAATTTACAAGTCGATGTACATTCCCTTCCTCACCATGGTAACCAGGATCTACGTTCCTACCTTCACCATGGTAACCAGGATCTACGTCCCTACCCTCACCATGGTAACCAGGATCTACGTTCATACCCTCACCATGGTAACCAGGATCTACGTTCCTACCTTCACCATGGTAACCAGGATCTACGTTCCTACCCTCACCATGGTAACCAGGATCTACGTTTCTACCCTCACCATGGTAACCAGGATCTACGTCCCTACCCTCACCATGGTAACCAGGATCTACGTTCCTACCCTCACCATGGTAACCAGGATCTACGTTCCTACCTTCACCATGGTAACCAGGATCTACGTCCCTACCCTCACCATGGTAACCAGGATCTACGTTCCTACTCTCACCATGGTAACCAGGATCTACGTTCCTACCCTCACCATGGTAACCAGCTGTGGGTGGTGACGCAAAGAATGAGATCACGGATACAAGTGGCCGAAATGAGCTTCCTCCGCAGGGTGGCTGGGCTCTCACTTAGAGATAGAGTGAGGAGTTCTGCCATCGTGAGGGGCTTGGTGTCAAGCCACTCCTCTAGGTCGAGAAAAACTACATGGGGTGGCTCAGGCATCTGGTCATGATGCCCCCAAGCACCTCGCGGGTAAGGTGTTTCGGGCACGTCCCACCAGGAGTAGACCAAGAGGCAGACCCCGGACCTGCTGGAGAGACTATGTCCCAAAGCTGGCTGAGGAACGACTCGGGATCCTCCTGGGTGAGCTGGAGGATGCAGCCAGGGTGAGAGAAGCCTGGGCTTCCCGTCTGAGGGTGTTGCCTCTGTGACCTGACCCCGGATAAGCGGAAGACGACGGAACAGTAATTTAAATTCAGTCTAAAAAGCTGCTAAATGTTTCCTGCTAATGAGCTGCGCAAAAAGCCTCGATCTGAAAAGTTTCAGGTGGTTTTACCAAAACCGGATTTAATGAATTAGAAAACATTCCACTAGACTCATACGAGTCTAGTTTCTTTCACTAGACAGAAACAGTCTAACCAAACTTAGACTTCCTGCTGTTAGTCTGCATGTGTGTATGTTTGTGTGTTTCCTCACCAGCCCTTCATTGGGTATGATGCTGGTCAGATGGACCACCTCCAGATGAGCCGACTGGGAGACCAACGAATCCGACGAGAGTGAGATGATGTGGTCACAGATTCCCGCCAAGGTCTTACACTGCAAACCCAGTTCAAGGTGAAATGAGGAAACAGAAAAAAAAGAGAGAAAACTTTTCAGATTGGTTTTGGTTCACCAGGGACGCTGTGACCTGGCAGGAGGAGCCGACACGGTTTCTGTCTCACTGTTCCACATCAGCACCTCCATCCCTCATCACACAAACCGTTTCCTGTCCACAGGACACCTTCACACACAGAGCCATAAATCAGCTGGATGACGTGAAACATCTCCATCAGAAAACAATCGCTCCTCTGACGTCACTTAAAATAATTGATTTTATAAACTCGGAATAAGAGGAGGGAAGAGGTGGAGGAAAATCTGGAGAGGTGGAGGTTTGCCTTAGAAAGAAGAGGAATGAAGATTAGTCAGAGTAAAACAGAGTACATGTGTGTGAATGAGAGGGATCCAAATAGAAAAGTGAGGTTACAGGGAGAAGAGATAAAGAAGGTGGAAGATTTTAAGTATCTAGGATCAACAGTTCAGAGCAATGGAGAGTGTGGAAAAGAGGTGAAGAAGCGTGTGCAGGCAGGCTGGAACGGGTGGAGAAAAGTATCAGGTGTGATGTGTGATTGAAGAGATTCAGATAAAATGAAAGAGAAAGTGTACAAAACCGTGGTGAGAGCGGCCATGCTGATTGGTCTAGAGACAGTGTGGTGAGACCGGCCATGCTGATTGGTCTAGAGACAGTGTGGTGAGACCGGCCATGCTGATTGGTCTAGAGACAGTGTGGTGAGACTGGCCATGCTGATTGGTCTAGAGACAGTGTCACTGAGGAAAAGACCGGAAACAGAGATGTTTGTATCAGAGATGAAGATGCTGAGGATCTCTCTGGGAGTGACCAGGATGGACAGGATCAGAGGAACAGCACATGTTAGAGGTTTTAAAGTCAGAGAGACCAGACTGAGATGGTTTGGACATGTGCAGAGGAGAGAGAGAAGAAGGATGCTGGATTTGGAACCACCAGGAAAGAGGACTAGAGGAAGACCAAAGAGGAGGTTCATGGATACAGTGAAGGAAGACATGAAGATAGTTGGTGTGACCGAAGAGGATGCAGCAGATAGGGTTAGATCCCTGAAGGGAAATGCCGGAATAAGTTGAGTCAGAACTCCGCAACTATAAATAGCCTTAAGTCAACCCCATAACTGAATCTATATACTTAAAGAATCTGTTTTCTTTTTAAGAACTCAGTATTTGGTTGAATGGCTATCTGGTGTAAAATTTTCTGTCAATAACCCACTTAGAAATCCCTTTATGGATAAAAAATGCAGGCACGCCGAATGCTTATTTCCCCCGGTGTAGATACACTTTTGGCCAGATTTGGCCCGCAGACCAGAGTTTGACACCTATGTGATAAACGGATGAGTCTTTATACTGATGGACAGATAAATAGATGGATGTATGAATATAAACCACCACCATCACCATCTTTTCCCTTCATCATCTTCATCTCCACTTTTTTGACACAATCGCTGTCTCATTGGGACAATTATTTTGTGATATTGGGCTACACAAATAAAGTTGAATTGAATTTTTTCTTCAAATGAACACGACTACAGTTGCATAATACATAGAGATACACACACACACACACACACTGTGGTTTTGGGATGAAGAGAGAGGGGAAAGACGGAGACAGACAGAGAGAGAGGAAGAGAGAGCATTCGGGTGGAAAGGCGAGAAAACAAGGGAAAATGAAAACACACACAACTAGGACAGGGTTACATAACTCCTCCCATCCTTGCGCATGCATGCGCAGAAAATACACTCTCACACACACACACACACACACACACACACACTGGGGGTGTCCATCTGATTGCTGCAGGCCAGCACAGAGCAGCTCTCTCATTTTGCATTATTGAGCAGAAGCGAATGAACGTACAACTGCTCCACTGTAACGAGTCCATTCTGCTTTATGTGTCCACGCCTGTCTACGTGCACTATTATACTCACACAATTAGTGGAATCACGTGCACGGATTATATTTGGATTAAAAGACAGGATTTACATTTTTTTTTTTTTTTGTAGAAACAAGCTCTAAGTTCTTCTCCTCTTGTGTGTAAATTTATTTCTGCAGGGTGATGTTTTCATTTCATCTTCTTCGGAAAAGATTCACAAACGGGATACAATAGCCTATCACGTCTGATTACAAGCAAGAGGCAGGGTACACCCCGAACAGATCGCCAGTCTGTTGCCGGGCACACAGAGACAAACACACACACACAGACACACATTAAGGTCATTTCTAGGGTGAATTTCTCAGCGGCCAATCAACTTAGCATGTATGTTTTTGGAGGAAACCGGAGATAACCCACACATACACAGGGAGAACATGCAAACTACACACAGAAAAAAACTGTGTTTCAAGCCTTGCTCCTACTTAGGTATTCAAACCCTGACCTTCTTGCTGTGAGACCACCATAAAAAATCTTAGTGGGATTTTTTTTTTTTTATGTTCAACTTTATTTTTTAAATTTGAGTGAAAAAATTGATCAAATGAAAAATGTTTTTATTTGAATTGTTTTATAAAATAAAACTGAATGATTGAAGAAAATAAAAAGAAAGTAGAAAAATAATTTGTAAAAATTGTTTGATTTTGCTTTTTAGTAAATTTAAATAAATGAATAAAGTAAATAAAAAATTGAATATTTATATGCAGGCTTGATTTTTTTTCCATTTGGACTTTTTTTAAAGCAAAGTAATAAAATATTTTGTCAAATTTGAAGAAAGCAAAAATAAAAATGCCATAGAAAAAAAATTAATAAAGAAAAATAATTAATTTATTTCAGTTTTTACCATGTTTTTAATTAATTTTTAGCAATTAGTACATTAAAAAAGTGAAAAAAATAGAAAAACTAATAAACAGATGAGGATGTTTATTGTTGGAATTCTTTTGTAAATCTTTTATAAAATAAAAATAGAAAAAATGGAGGAAAAAATATCAATTTTTAATCAAATAAAACAGATTTAAAAATTAAAGTAAGAACAAATTTGATGTATTTTTTTCACAAGATAAATAAAAATCATACCTTAAAAAATACCCAAAATATAAACATGTTAAATATGAAAGAAAAAATGTCTAAAACTACCTACATTATTTTCTCACCATTTTTCAATCAATTTGAATATATTTGCATAAAAAGACGAACAGATAAAAAAAATTCATTCATTCATCGTCTGACCTGCTTTTTCCTGTCGGGGTCACAGGAAATTTAATTTGTTTTTTTTCCTAAATATACTCAAAGTATGTGCATGTTTCAGATGAAACACTCACCACATGAAGAATCTTGTTTTCTGTCTCGTACACGGTGCAGTCCTGCAGAAACAGACACAAATCAATATTAATAGGATTTATCGGTAAAAACACGAGATTTAATCCTCATTTAAACTAAAAGAATGATGTTTAAAATCTATTTTTATATCAACATATTAGAGAATGTTTGTGAAGTAAAAAATAATTTAGAGTTTTTTAAGACTTCACTTTTAGAAATTCACACTTTTATAAGCACAACATCCCCCAAAGCACTCAAAGGATTTGGAAACAACATCAGTACCAACTATAGATGAACTTACAGGACCACCTCCGATCTTTCTACCACTAAAAGCAAGTGAACAACAGACTTTGAACTTTGTCTTTATAGAAACTTTGCTGATTTTAGTTTAGTCTTCATGGCAACAAACGCTGGCTGGGATGGGATTGGTCGAATGTTTTAATCTTAAAAAGTCAGAAAAGCCATGAAACAGACGTTTGAAAATATTTTATAAATTTTGTTTTGGGAAATATAACTAACATCAGTCTGTGATTCAGTGTCTGAGACGCACGCTGAGTTCTGAAACCAGTCAGTCATCATCTTCTGCTTCTCATTTAAACTCCTCACAAAAAGGCTGAAAGAATACTTTCTGTTTTAAAATGAGCTGATAATTAATCTGTTTCTGAAAGGCTTAAAACCCAATTTTGGTGCCACCTTTGTCTCGCCACCTCTCTCACCCCTCCTCTGGTTCCTGAACAGTGTTATCTGCTTAGCTCCAGGATATCCTGTGGGCAGCAGTACAAACATGCTCTCTGAGCCGCCTCCAACTGTGAGGACATGGAGAAGGTCCAAAAGAGCATCCAACACTGAGGCCGAATGGAGGTCTGGGGCTCTGGTGTCAGTGTGAAACGATACACATGTGGTTTAACACACGAAATTAGATTGAGAAAGTCTCCAGCAGGAGATCTAATCTCAGAGAGGTGCTGTTTTAAAGAACATGTGTCAAACGTTAGGCTTAGGGGCCAAAACTGGGCCACAGGATGGACTTCTGTGTGCAAAGAGAGAGATTCATTTCCTTTTGCATGTTTATAAGAGGTTAATTTAAGACTCTGAGTTAGATGGAGTGGCTTCTGAACCCCTCCATGAGAGTCCAATCCATGCTGTATATTTCTGTATAGTATTTGGTCGCCAAGCAGGATGAAGGACTACATCTCCCAGCAGGAAGGAACTACATCTCCCAGCATGAAGAACTACATCTCCCAGCAGGAAGAACTACATCTCCCAGTAGGAAGGAACTACATCTCCCAACACGAAGGACTACATCTCTCAACAGAAAGGACTACATCTCCCTATAGGAAGGACTACATCTCCCAACACGAAGGACTACATCTCTCAACAGCAAGGACTACATCTCCCTATAGGAAGGACTACATCTCCCAACACGAAGGACTACATCTCTCAACAGGAAGGACTACATCTCCCTGTAGGAAGGGCTACATCTCCCTGTAGGAAGGGCTACATCTCCCAGCAGGAAGGACTACAACTCCAAGCAGGAAGGAACTACATCTCCCAACAGGAAGGACTACAAATCCCATAAAGAAGGACTTCATCTTCATAGAGATGGCCTCTGAAAAGCTTAAACCTTGATCAACGTCAACAACATCAAATTTTGTTTTATTCAAATCAACTAAACACTAATATATTCCAAAAATTCTAAAAGTCTCTACTCAAGTCATATTTAAACTAATTTCTTTGGCTTTGAAAAGGATTAGAAATGTATTTCTGAATGATTGGCTGCTTGCTTGTTGTTTATGTCGCATGATGATGGCTGAACTGTTCATTTAAAAGACTTTTCTGTTCCAGTATGAATGATAAAGGGGTGTTAGTGCGATGGTTTGATTGTGTGTGAAAGCACCTGTTGTACGATCGTGGTTAATTCCAGGCAGAGCTGCACAATGTTGTTCTTTAGTAACGAATACTCCGTCACACTGGCGAAGGGAGACCTGGAAGAAAAGAAACGTGAAGACGGAATTAGATTCACACAATCCATGGATAATAACTGGAACTCGGTGGGCATTTGGTCAGGATGCCCCGCGAGCACCTCGCTGGTGAGGTGTTTTGGGGACGTCCGATTGGGAGTAGACCAAGAGGCAGACGCTGGACCCACTGTAGAGACTGTCTCACAGCTGGCCAGGGAATGTCTCAGGACCATTGCGGGTGAGCTGGAGGATGCAGCTGGAGTGAGAGAAGCCTGGGCTCCCCGTCTGAGGCTGTTGCCCCCACAACCCGGCCCCGGATAAGCGGAAGATGACGGAATGGAACAACATTCATGCTGGTTAAAGTCTTCAAAACTTTAGCTTGGTTGCTGCTAGAAAATCTCAGTCTACGTTGTTCACAAAAATGTTAGTATTTCTAATTACTTATAAAATTTAATATTTTAGGCCAGAAGTTTTTACCTGTCGAGCCAAGCAAGCAGATTCTTTGCAGCTCCGATTAAATCCACCACTGATGTGAGGAAGTCGTTAGGCAGCCGGCGAGATGCTCGTCCGTCGTAGTGACCCCCCCTCCGTCGACCCAGGATAAAGTTCTGGAGGTTCTTGGCGGAAGCGTTGAGTTTGTGGGAAAGAGTTCGTAGGTTCTCCGTCTCTAAGCCATAGTTCTGAAAAAAAAGACAGAAAAATGGATTTAACTCACATTCATAAGCAAATAAACAGAGAGCATGTGCAGTGTTAAAATTTACACCCAATGTAACCGTGGTGCAGTGGGTAGCACAGTGGCCTCACAGCAGGAAGGTCGTGGGTTCGAGTCCCGGGTGGGGCGAGGCTTGAAACACTGTCCTTTCTGTGTGGAGTTTGCATGTTCTCCCTGTGTATGTGTGGGTTTTTCCTGCACTCCAGTTTCCTTACATGCTTGGTTGATTGGCCACTACATGATTGCCCCTCGGAATGTATTTGTATTGTCAGTTTTTCATGTATTTTTTTTTAGAGTTGTGTCACATTACTCAGTTATAGATCACTTTAATGGCTCTGCTACAGCTTTGAATTAACCTCTGATTGCATTGATTAGTATTCGATCTGTCTGGCCTCGTTCTATGCAGACAGGACGGAAAACAGGACACAACTATTTATTCTCTTCATTCTGTTTTGTCTTCCGCTTTTCCTTTAGGCATTCCCCATCAGGGGGCGCCACATCAAGTCAGTTTCTTCCATCTAACCCTATCTCCTGCATCCTCTTCGGTCACACCAACTATCTTCATGTCTTCCTTCACTGTATCCATGAATCTCCTCTTTGGTCTTCCTCTAGTCCTCTTTCCTGGTGGTTCCAAACCCAGCATCCTTCTTCTGATGTACTCTCTCTCTCTCCTCTGCACATGTCCAAACCATCTCAGTCCGGCCTCTCTGACTTTAAAACCTCTAACATGTGCTGTTCCTCTGATCCTGTCCATCCTGGTCACTCCCAGAGAGATCCTCAGCATCTTCATCTCTGGTACCTCCATCTCTGTTTCCTGTCTTTTTCTCAGTGACACTGTCTCTAGACCAATCAGCATGGCCGCTCTCACCACAGTTTTGTACACTTTTCCTTTCATTTTATCTGAAACTCTTCTATCACACATCACACCTGATACTTTTCTCCACCTGTTCCAGCCTGCCTGCACACGCATCTTCACCTCTTTTCCACACTCTCCATTGCTCTGGACTGTTGATCCTAAGTACTTAAAATCTTCCACCTTCTTCATCTCTTCTCCTGTACTGGTTCTAAATCACTATCATCTCCTTCAAACTGGAGGAGTCAGCTTTCCATTTCCTGTACTGTAACTCATCTAAAAAAAAATCCCACACATTGTACTCGGCATCCCGAGGCACCCCAAGTCATGTCTTTCCTGACAGAGTCTGATTCCTGCTGACAAAAAGGCCGCGCACACACTCACTCACAAATCCTTGTAAATTCCCAAGCACAGTCTGAACTAGACGTATCTATTTCTCTGCTGCCTCTAGATCTATTCTACACAGTCACGACCACAGTGACTACAAAGGGGGGAGGGTTTCACAGATGCAGCGGAGAGATGGAGAGAAATTAGGAGACAGAAGAGGAAGACAGAGAGCACATCTCTCTGAAACTGGGTCAGGCACTCGCTTTGCTCTGGATGATTTTCTGTCTTCCATAAGAATCCAGATGCGTGCACTTTGAGCGTACATGTTTGCACAGCTGTAATTAGGCTGTCATCTGATTCAATGTGAAGCTGTACGCGGGTCCCTGTGGGGGAAGCTGTGAATGGCTGTGTGCAGGGAGATGTTTAAGCAGTGCATACATGTGTGCAGATCAATACAGCAAAGAGGGAGAAACCACTACAATCACACACCCCTCCTTCACTAAACCACCATGTCCGTGTAGTTGCCATAGCAGCCGTGTGTAGAGTGGTCCGTCCATGAGGCAGGCTTCCTGCAGCACGGAGTGTGTAAAACATCTGATCAAAAATATGTCACCACGGTTAATATTTGTGACTTTTATTCGTAGGTTTAGGTTGAACGTTGCATCAAAAACATTCCTGAAGAGGTTTTCGATTTCATTCATACATGTTTGAGGAAATCGTGAGCTCTTCCATTTAATATGTGGACGCTATTGGAACACCAAGTTGGTCTTGGACGTGGATTTTGTTCTCTGCCAAATTATAATGGAAGCAGGAAGCGGTTTAATGTGCAAGCTCCGTTCCATCATATTCCGCCCATCTGGGGCCAGGTCGTGGGGGCAACAGCCTCAGACGGGAAGTCCAGGCTTCTCTCACTCCAGCTGCATCCTCCAGCTCACCTGAAAGGATCCTGAGTCGTTCCCCGGCTGTGAGACATAGTCTCTCCAGCAGGTCCGGGGCCTGCCTCTTGGTCTCCTCCCAGTGGTACCTGGCCGAAAGCCCTCACTAGTGAGGCGTTCGGGAGGCATCCTGACCAGATGCCCGAACCACCCTGTTCATTCAGATATAAAATATAAGCTTTTAAAATTTTAAGGAATGAAGATCAGGTCAGAATAAGTGAGAGTACATGTGTGTGAATGAGAGGGATCCAAATGGAAAAGTGAGGTTACAGGGAGAAGAGATAAAGAAGGGGAAAGATTTTAAATATCTAGGATCAACAGTCAAGAGCAATGGAGAGTGTGGAAAAGAGGGGAAGAAGCGTGTGCAGGCAGGCTGGAACAAGTGGAGAAAAGTATCAGGTGTGATGTGTGATAGAAGAGTTTCAGATTAAATGAAAGGGAAAGTGTACAAAACCGTGATGAGAGCGGCCATGCTGATTGGTCTAGAGGCAGTGTCACTGAGAAAAAGACAGGAAACAGAGATAGAGGTAGCAGAGATGAAGATGCTAAGGATCTCTCTGAGAGTGACCAGGATGGACAGGATCAGAGGAACAGCACATGTTAGAGGTTTTAAAGTCAGAGAGACCAGACTGAGATGGTTTGGACATGTGCAGAGGAGAGAGAGAGAGTACATCAGAAGAAGAATGCTGGGTTTGGAACCACCAGGAAAGAGGACTAGAGGAAGACCAAAGAGGAGGTTCATGGATACAGTGAAGGAAGACATGAAGATAGTTGGTGTGACCGAAGAGGATGCAGCAGATAGGGTTAGATGGAAGAAACTGACTTGATGTGGCGCCCCCTGGAGAGAAATGCCGAATGAAGAAGAAGAAAATATAAGCTTTTATTTAACATCTAGTGTCCTTGTGTTCGACATTCCAGTTTGTTTGAGCATTAAATCTAATAGTAGATGGATATTAGTTAAATTTAATCTTTTCTTTTTGCAACAGACAGAAAAAAGAGAAAAGAATGCCGTCTTTAAGCACAAACACGCCCTTGATTCTCTGAAAATGAAAGCTTTTTATTAGTGAGCCATTTATAAACTCAGACTTCAGTCTAGTCTTGTTCATAATCTAATTTCTCTCTTTGTCCTCCATGTCTTTATCTCATGTAGCGTCTCTTTCAACCCGATGAATCACATTTCACTGGTTGCTCTTTGTCAGCACCAACCCTTTACTTGGAAGTCACGATTTCTTTCTCTTTTCATTTTAAAATGGGAGCTAATCACACAGCCATGTTTCCTGTATGGAGGCTCATTGTGAATGTCAGTGTGAGCTTTAGTCCATCAGGCTACAGAAGATGAATGAAAACAGAAATCTAAAAGCAATCAGGAGTCATTTAAAGGTTACATCTTATGATAAATCAACCTTCTACAACATTCTAATAGAGATCTCTCTGTTACCAAGGAGGATGACTGGTCCGCTAAGAACCAGTTCCAAATGCCGTTCCGTCGTCTTCCGCTTTTCCAGGGTCGGGTTGCGGGGGCAACAGCCTCAGACAGGAAGCCCAGGCTTCTCTCAACCCGGCTGCATCCTCCAGCTCACCCGGAAGGATCCAGAGTCGTTCCCCAGCCAGCTGTGAGAACGACACACAGACCTCTTCAGCAGGTCTGGGGTCTTCCTCTTGGTCTCCTCCCGGTAGGACGTGCCCAAAACACCTCACCAGCAAGGCGCTTGGGTGGCATCCTGACCAGATGCCCGAACCACCCAATCCGGCTCCTCTTGACCTGGAGGAGGAGCGGCTCAACACCGAGCTCCTCTCGGATGGCAGAGCTCCTCTCGGATGGCAGAGCTCCTCACTCAATCTCTGAGTGAGAGCCCAGCCACCCTGCGGAGGAAGCTCATTTCGGCCACTTGTATTCGTGATCTCATTCTTTCGGTCACCACCCACAGTTGGTGACCATAGGTGAGGGTACCTATGGTTCCAAATTGATGTTCCAAAACAGAAATTATGTTTGTTTCTGTGCACAATATACAATGAGAAAATAGTTATTTTGGGTCTTTAAGGTTAAAAAAAAGTCTTAGAATTAGTCTAATACATTGTACTTCTGCAGCGCTTTTTCAGGATGCTCAAATAAGCATCACATATTCATCACTCATTCCCTTCATACCAGGTACTGGTAAGCTACTGGTGTAGCCGCAGCATTCCTGGAGCAAACTGACAGAAGCAAGGCTGCCATCTTTGCGCCATCAGCCCCTCTGACTGTCACCAACCAATCACATACACCATCCAGACTAGGCAATGTGGATAAAGTTTCTTGCCAAGGGACACAACGGCAATTTAATCTCAACAGCCGACCCACCGTGGCACCTGGGGTTCTAGTGGTCTCCCATCCAAGTACAGCCCAGACCCAGCATGCTTAGCTTCTGAGGTCTGACAGGATCAGGCATTGACAGGCTGGTATGGGTCTAACACCAAAAGAGAGGTTTTATGCAAAACTTTTAAAAGTTTCTCCCATAATTTAACGTTATTACGTTTTTAAAAAATCTACTTTTCTATTTAATTCATGCACGTTTGAAACATTTATGAGCAGTCCTTCAAAATCTGTCTTCTATTCACATACTATTTAAATCCCGGGGTTTTCTTTTTTAAATTTTTTAACATGATTTATCCCTCCATGGGGAAATCAGTGGGCTGCATTACACCGCAGCAGGCTGCCAAGACGGCACCTATGGTGGGAGAAACAGGGGGTTAGGCGTCTTCTCCAAGGACACCCAGACATGAAATCAGTGGGATTCAATCCCACGAACTTCCGGATATCTTCCGGTCCAAGGGCAAACATTCTTCCACTGACCTACTGTCTCCCTCTATGGTTGCTCTTGGCCATGGATTTTGTTTTCCACCACATTCTAACATAAGCAGGAAGTTTTTTAATACACGTGCATGGTACACATCTGGACCCTCCCGTCAACAGAGAGCATCCTTTTCATGTCAATGTACCAAAATAAAATATGAAAGGATATGCTTTGCTGATTTGAAGCGTTTTACACTGTTCTTCTGATCTCAAATGAGATTTACACTGTGTCATGCATGTACCCAGGGGTGGGACTGAGCGGAAAGCGAGAGGAAGGAGGAGGAATTAAATGTGTTTGTAAGCTTTGTTTTTTGGCAAATAAAACCAAATGGAAGAAGTGCTTGGCTGAATTCACTGCAAAGATATTTAAGACCTCGACATGACTCTAAAAACCCAATCAGCTCAACTATACTTGGTACTGAGTAACTGGGGGCAGTTTGATTAGATTCCCTGGTTTTCTGAGAGGTTGCGTTCACATAAATGTTACAGACTCACAAGTGCTTAATGCCCTCTTCACATCTTGAGGTGTGCTGCCATTAATATGAAATCAAAGTGTCATTTATTTCCACTGTGAGAATAAAACGACAACCGAAGCCACAAAACAACATGACCCACGATGTAAAAAAGCAGGTTTTATCCGTTTAAAGTCGTCTCAGTTACTCATCTTGTCTAGCTGGCATCTTTAAATATACAGTATGTGTGGACGACAGAGTCTGTGAGTGTGTCCGGTTGCAGGGCTTAAGGTGATTGGTCCTCTAGGACACTCATTCCCATGCTGAAAAATTTGAATGAGAAGCAGTGCTGATTAACACACACACACACACACACACACACACACATTTGAACAGCTTGAGTTAATCCAGCCATGTGTGCCCGGGAGATAAGGTGCTCTTTTTACAGTCTCTACCTCTCTCCCTCTTCCTCACCTCTCCTCTTTTCCCTCTATTCTTCCTCTCTCTCTCTCTGGGAGAGCAGCACCTAATTCCTCCTAATTCCATAATCCAGAGCATGGCCGCTGCAAACACAGAGAGAGGAACGACCAGACGGAGATTTGTTTTTATTTTAACGTGAACCACTGGTGTTACTGGTCACACTGTGGTCTGTTTTCATTGGCAGAATGTTACTGGTTTCAGTGCCATCACTGATAAAAAATTTACAAGAATTTTACATTGTTTAACATGCCAAAAAGGTGAATGAAATTTCAATATAAGAGTCATTTGGGTTCGTTTACTTTGATTTTTAATACGATATAAAAATATCAAATCAGGTAGGATGTTAGGCCTACATTCAAAATCAAATGACGTAGACTCACAGGCAAAAAGAATCTGATGAGGACATCTGTAGTTAGCAGTATGTAGTTGGTTTCACTGGTAAAACATGCTCTGAATTAATTGGGTTAATTTTAACATGATGTAAAATAAATTGGTCCTGATATTGAACCCTGAGGAACACAAAATCTCACCATAAATGTTCTGTTCCGTCGACTTTCGCTTATCCAGGGCCCGGTCGCGGGGGCAACAGCCTCAGATGGGAAGCCCAGGATTCTCTCACCCCGACTGCATCCTCCAGCTCACCCGGAAGGATCCCGAGTCGATCCCCGGCCAGCTGTGAGACATAGTCTCTCCAGCAGGTCCGGGGTCTGCCTCTTGGTCTCCTCCCAGTGGAACGTGCCCGAAATACCTCACCAACAAGGCGGTCGGGGGGCATCCTGACCTGATGCCCAAATCACCCCATCTGGCTTCTCTTCACCTGGAGGAGGAGTGGCTCAATACCGAACACGCTTTCGGTCACATAGGTGAGGGTAGGAATGTAGATCCTGGTTACCATGGTGAAGGTAGGAACGTAGATCCTTGTTACCATGGTGAGGGTAGGAAAGTAGATCCTGGTTACCATGGTGAGGGTAGGAATGTAGATACTTGTTACCATGGTGAGGGTAGGAAGGTAGATCCTGGTTACCATGGTGAGGGTAGGAACTTAGATCCTGGTTACCATGGTGAGGGTAGGAACGTAGATCCTTGTTACCATGGTGAGGGTAGGAACGTAGATCCTGGTTACCATGATGAGGGTAGGAAGTAGATCCTGGTTACCAGGGAGAGGGTAGGATCGTAGATCCTGGTTACCATGGTGAGGGTAGGAACGTAGATCCTGGTTACCATGGTGAGGGTAGGAACGTAGATTCTGGTTACCATGGTGAGGGTAGGAACGTAGATCCTGGTTACCATGATGTGGGTAGGAACGTAGATCCTGGTTACCATGGTGAGGGTAGGAACATAGATCCTGGTTACCAGGGAGAGGGTAGGAACGTAGATCCTGGTTACCAGGGAGAGGGTAAGAACGTATATCCTGGTTACCATGGTGAGAGTAGGAACATAGATCCTGGTTACCATGATGATGGTAGGAGCGTAGATCAACTTGTAAATCGAGAGCTTTGCTTTTCGGCTCAGCTCTTTCTTCACCACGACTGATCAATGGTCCTAATTATTGCTGACGTCGCACCGATCCGCCTGTCGAACTCCCGCTCCATCCTTCCCCCACTCGTGAACAAGACCCTCCTCCACTCCTCCAAATGAACAACTTTAACATCATGTGCCTACCACTTACTGATGCCTTTAAAATGTTTTTTTTTTCATTCTAAATCTATTTTAATGGAACGAAAGTAGAACTCATTGGTACAGCATCCATTTGACCTTTTTTATTTTCTTCTCAGCACACTGTTTTCTCTCTCTCAGTAATCATCCCGGACAGGCAACAAGTCTGTGACATGAAGAGTTAGACAGCTGTGCATGCTCACCTTCACACTTACCATCAAACAGCCTAACAGGCATGGCCCTGCATCGGGCGAATCCACTCAGACAGTTTATCCAGGTCAGAATTAAGAACCTCTACAGCTTTCTATGATCTTCAAACAGATTATATCAGTGTTTGATGCCAGGATGTTTTGCTGGGCAGATAGATGCTCTCTCCATTAAACTGCAGCCAACATGACTCTGCTGTGCTAGTAATGCATCGTTGGGCTTTAAAAATTGCTTAAACAGGATTCCAACCAGTCTGATGAGATACCTAGAATACTTCTGCAACCCTACTGCTCACAGGAACAGTACAGTAAGGTAAGCACATCCTCCATCAGACTTACCCTGGTAAGATATACTGTAACCATGGTGGAGCGTGGTTTATTTAGTTTGGCACTCAGATGGGCACATGGAGGTGTTACTTCGTGCTGTTGCAGTTGCAAACCCAGCATCCTTCTTCTTTTGGCATTTCCCTCCAGGGGGCGCCAAAGCAAGTCAGTTTCTTCCATCTAACCATATCTGCTGCATCCTCTTCAGCAGATCTCCAAAACTTCTAACATGTGCTGTTCCTCTGATCCTGTTCATCCTGGTCACTCCCAGAGAGATCCTCAGCTTCTTCATCTCTGCTACCTCCATCTCTGTTTCCTGTCTTTTCCTCAGTGACACTGTCTCTAGACCAATCAGCATGGCCGCTCTCACCACGGTTTTCTACACTTTCCCTTTCGTTTCATCTGAAACTCTTCTTTCACACATCACACCTGATACTTTTCTCCACCTGTTCCAGTCTGCCTACACACGCTTCTTCCCCTCTTTTCCACACTCTCCATTGCTCTGGACTGTTGATCCTAAGTACAGATCAGAATCATTACTGCTGATTTTACTTAACCCTATAAGAGAGCTGAAGACCCACCGACAATCAGAATTCAGTTTGTTTGGGGACTCAATGAAGAAAGGGGACACTGGCTGCTTTTACAGCATCCTCAAGGGGAAGCAGCCAACGTGGTCTACTCTTTATGTCTATGTGTCCCACACCAATTTCAGTCATTGTTTCTGCTTACATCGTGATTTACTCTGAAAATGTGTGAAAAAACATAACAGATCGACATGAACCAAAACAAAAAAGTGACGTTTTTTTCTGTGCCTTTTAAAAGCTGCAACTTATGAGGATTTACGTCATAGGAATAATGGCCGTTTTTACATGTGTCTTTTAAATGGCACTTTTTATAACATGTAGGGTGGCTCATCTTGTTGGTGCACCAAAACATTCCAGTGCATCTTACAACTTATGTCTACCTGCACACCAGACTCATTTAGTCTTTACTTTAAACGCTCTCTTCCTAAAGACTAAGACTCTGAGAGCAAAAGAAGGAACTAACCAGGGCGCAGAGCAGATCCACTGCTTCCAGGATGAGTTCCTGATGTCCTATCCTGGTGACACCGAGTTCTTCCAACTCCTGATGAGTGATGTGCAGCAGCTGCTCTCCTCCCATCTGCTCCCGCTCAAAACTCTTCACGTACTGCTGGAGACAGTCATCCAGACCTGAGAAAAGCACAGACAGATGTAGATTAGAACACGCTGGTGTGTCTGTCTTCTCTATGCGTCAGACCTGAGTTCAGTCAGACATCACCAGTCTCGTTTTAGCCTGGATCTCTGACCAGAGTTAGAAAGAAAAGGGAAACATGATCTTTTTATTCACTAAAACAGCTTCAGATGTCCGTCATCGTGTCGCTTTAATTCTGAAAATTTGAAAACAACAGATGGCTTCACAACATCACTGAAATCTATCTTCTTCTATCAAACAGATCAACAGCCGCCTGGAGGCAGATGTCTTCTCAATGCTCTGAAAGGTATTAAATATAACAAATAAAATATGCCATGGACTTTTTTCAGTCTGCTTACGAGCACACAGTGTGGTGTGTGGTGGTAATTAAGAGTGTGTGTAGTATGTTTAGGATGTAGTCCTGAATTCTACGCATAAAAACGGTGTGTTCCGGATAGTATTGTTCCGTTCTGTTCCGTCGTTTTCCCCTTATCTGGGGCCAGGTCGCAGGGGCAACAGCCTCACACGGGAAGCCCAGGCTTCTCTCACCCCGGCTGCATCCTCCAGCTCACCCGGACAGATCCCCAGTCATTCCCCGGCCAAGTCCGGGGTCTGCCTCTTAGTCTCCTCCCGGTGAGACGTGCCCAAAACACCTCCCCAGCGAGGCACTCAGGGGGGCATCCTGACCAGATGCCCGAACCACCCCATGTGGCTCCTCTCGACCTGGAGGAGGAGTGGCTCGACACCGAGCTCCTCTCGGATGGCAGAGCTCCTCACCCGTTCTCTGAGTGAGAGCACAGCCACCCTGCAGAGGAAGCTCATTTCGGTGTTTTCCAGATAGTATTGATCAGTAAAAAAAAAAAAAAAAAAGAAACCTTTACCTCGTGAGGTTACAAAGTCAGCAGAATGAACATTCCCCTGTGGACGGGACGAACAATAATAATAATAATAATACATTTTATTTGTAGTGCGCTTTACACTTTCAGAGAAAATCTCAAAGCGCTACATAGAAAGGTAAAAACAATAAAAAAAAAATAAATAAAATAAAAACATTTTAAAAACTAAAATCTACATTCTGAAAACAAAGAATCATAAAATCAAAAATTAAAAGCCTTATTAAAAATGAATGTCTTTAGATCTTTTTGAAAAGGTCCACACTTTGTGGGGCCCTGAGGAGTTCCGGGAGCTCATTCCACAGTCGTGGGGCAACGGCCTGGAAGGCTCTGTCCCCCATTGTGGTCAGCCTGGTCCTGGGCTGGTGGAGGCAGTGGGTGGAATTTGAGCGAAGGTGTCTTGGGTTGATGAGTGGGGAGAGGAGCTCAGTGAGGTAAGTTGGGGCATTTCCATGGACACATTGGTAGGTGAGGAGGCAGATTTTGTAGTGAATTCTGAAACGGATGGGAAGCCAGTGAAGTGATTTAAGAACAGGTGTGACGTGGTCAAATTTTCGCCTCCTCGTCAGGACCCTGGCAGCGCAGTTTTGGATGTGCTGGAGCTTCTCAAGGCTCCTGCCAGGTGTACCAACGAGGAGGGCATTGCAGTAGTCGAGTCTGGAGGAGATGAAGGCATGGATCAGTTTTTCAGCTGCGGCGTGGGTGAGTGAGGGGCGGAGCTTGGCAATGTTTCTGAGGTGTAGGAAAGAAACTTTGCAGAGGTGACGTACATGCTGGTCAAATGTGAGATTGCAGTCGATTTTTACGCCAAGGTTTGTTACAGAGGAGGAGAGTGGAATGTTGTGACCAGAAACCAGAATGCTTGAAATGGAGGATGTCTTGATCTGGTGAGGTGTACCGATTAATATGGCTTCCGTCTTGCTGGTGTTGAGCTGGAGAAAGTTGTTGGTCATCCACGTCCCTATCTCCTCCAGACAGGCATGAAGGGCAGAAAGAGCTTGGGTGGGCTTAGTGTCCATTTTCAAATACAATTGTGTGTCATCAGTGTAGCAATGAAATGAAATGTTGTGTTTCCGGATTATTTGTCCAAGTGGAGATATGTATATGGTGAAAAGTGTGGGGCCAAGGACAGAGCCTTGAGGCACTCCGCAGGTGACTTGGTGTGGCTGGGATTTAGCAGTCCCCAGAGCCACATATTCTGTTCTGTTTGTGATGTATGAATGAAACCAGTTGAAAATATTTCCTGAGAGTCCAGTAGTAGTCTGAAGACGGTGAAGGAGAATGGTGTGATCCACAGTGTCAAAGGCAGCTGACAGGTCCAGAAGGAGGAGCAAGGATGGAGAGCCCTGGTCCGCAGTTACAAGTAAGTCATTCATCACTCGGACCAGGGCCGTTTCTGTACTGTGAGCTGACCGGAAACCAGACTGAAATTTTTCATGTAGGTTGTTTGTAGAAAGGTGATAATTGAGCTGAGCTGCCACAACTTTTTCAAGAACCTTAGAAAGAAACGGTAGGTTGGAGATGGGTCTGAAGTTTGTCAAATTATTTGGATCCAGTGATGGTTTCTTTAGGTGAGGTCTAATAATGACAGTTTTGAGAGCCGGGGGGACTTGGCCAGTTTGCAGTGAGCGGTTGATTATTGCTGCAATAATTGAACTGATGCTTGTGATGTTAGCTTTGATGAGGGGTGTTGGTAGGGGGTCAAGTGAGCAGGTTGAGGATTTTGTGGTTTTTAAGATGGCCTCAACCTCTTTTTGTGTTGTGGGTGCAAATTCGGAAAAACTGCTTGGGGTTGTCTGTATGGGCAGGTTTGTAGACTGGGTGAAGTTTGTAGGCAGGAAGTTTGATTGTAGAGCAGATACTTTGCTGGTGAAAAAGTCCATGAACCTGTTGCAGTTGTTGACACTGGTATCCTGGTGGGTCGAAGTGTGGGGCTTGAGCAGAGAATGTATGGTTGAAAACAGGTGTTTTGAATTTCCAGCATTACTAGTGATTTTTTGAGAGTAGTAAGTGGACCTGGCTATGGCAAGGGCTCTGCAGTAATGTTTTTGGTGGTCACGGTAGGCTTCTTTATGTACTGTGAGGTTGCTTTTTGTAAATTTCCGTTCCAAGGCTCGCCCAGCCCTTTTGAGAATACGGAGTTCGTTTGTGAACCATGGAGCAGATTTTGTAAAAGAGACTGTTTTTGATTTCAGGGGTGCATGAGAGTCCAGAATGCCCTGGAGTGCAGTGTTATAGTAGTCAACAGAGTCCTGAATTGAGGTGGAGGGTCTTGGCAGAGGAATATTTTGTAAGTCTTTTGTTAAGGCAGCGTGATCGATGTTTCTAAGGTTCCTGAAATGTATTTCCCGTTTTGTGTCTTGATGATGGTGATTTAAGGTTACTTCGAGAAAAAACAGCCATATGGTTGGATACGCCCAAATCATAGACATCCATGTTGGTGATAGGGGCAGTATCCGTGATTACCAGGTCGAGGGTGTGTCCTTTGGAGTGTGTTGGAACATGTACATGCTGTGTAAGATGCAAGGTGTCAAGCAGTTCCAGAAATTCGGAAGCAGAACGGTTTGTGGGAGTGTCAACGTGCAGGTTGAAGTCACCTAGTATGAGTGTACTAGGTGACGTTGCACATAATGTGGTCAGCAGATCTTGGAGTTCAGTGAGGAAGTTAGGGTGTACTTTGGGTGGCCGGTAAATAAGAATTATAGTTATTGTTGTCTTTTCTGTTTTACATTTGAAACCAAGGCATTCAAAGGCATTCAAACCAAGGCATTTCATTTATAAACAACCCTGCTTATAAATGATCCAACACTAGACTATGCAAATCCAAATGTGTGTGCATGTTCTGAAAGCTGCAAAGAAACTTCTGGAACATAGTGTGTGCTTCAAAAAACACATCGACACTACTGATAAATGCATTCATGTTTTTATCAACTTCAACTAATCTACAGTCATAGGAAATTTGATACCAGCAATCATTACGAGGTTGCAGGCCAGATGAAAGCAGAGATTAATATACTTTAATAATCCCTGACCGTAAAATTTATGTGCTGCATTACACCACAGCAGGCTGCCACCTATGACAGCGCCAATGGTGGGAGAAACGGGGGGTTAGGTGTCTTCTCCAAGGACCCTAGACGTGAACTCAGTGGGATGCGAACCCACGAACTTTGGTTAACTTCCAGTCTGTTGGCGAACGCTCTAACCACTGAGCCACCGTCTCCCACTGGGGGTACTATGACTCAACACCAGGCTTCTCTGCTAAGGCTACCGTCCCGGACTCGGGTAAACAGGCAGTACAGGAAGTGTGATTGAGGGTCTGGATATTTTTCTTTTTCTTACTGAATTGAAAATAAACATATTAATAAACATAAAAAAAAGTCAAACTTGGAAAAAGAAACAAAAACAGCAGGAACCCGAGCAGTGAGCCTTGAGGAACACCAAAAGAAAAAATGAATCCTCAAACTCTTTTTTCAACATCTAAATCCTTTTATCATTTCAATATTTATTTATCAACAACCGCTAGAGTTTGTTTACCTATTTACACACTATGATCATTGAAAACCAGAGCGTGACATCAGCATCACACACACAAACAATTTGGGACATAACAGCAGAAACCAATCAAAGGGAGACAAAGACTTGATGCCAACGGGCAGTGATAAAAAGTCCAGTTCACAGTTGTTATTTCAAACTGTACATAGGTGTGATCAGAGGTAAAAAAAAAAAAACAGTAGATACATTTACTAAAGAAAGTGGGATCAAATCCAGTCCAGCAAGTTTTTACTCTTGACCTCTTACTGCGTAACTTTTCTACAAAAAAAAAAAAACTTATTGTCGTTTTGCTGTTACTCGGATTTCTTTACTTTGTTCAATTTCATTTAAAAAATCCAACTTTCAACATAGAGCAACTCAGCCACCAACTTCATTTATTCTTTCTTCTCTTTCAGACGTCGTTTACTGATAAAAAAAATTGTTTTTACACCAACAAAAGACTATTTTCATTCATGTTAACGCTATTGGTTCTTGTCTGAAAACAAGGATGTAGAAAACCGTTCAGAAGACCACAAAAAAAAACCAAAGGAAACCAGATCAACATCTGTATGGAGGAAACAAAGGTTTCATTGATTTCAACTCATCCCTTTTCCAACAGGCGGCACGGTGGCGCAGTGGGGAGCATAGTGGCCTCACAGCAAGATGGTCAGCGGTTCAAATCCCCGGTGGGGACGAGGCTTGGAACACTGTCCTTTCTATATGAAGTTTGCATGTTCTCCCCATGTCTGTGTGGGTTTTCTCCAGGTACTCTGGTTTCCTCCCACCCTCCAAAAACATGCATGCTAGGTTGATTGGCTGGTGCCAAATTGCCCCTCAGTGTGTTTGAAGGGTTGTATGTGTGTGGCCCTGCGACAGACTGGCGACCTGTTCGGGGTGTACCCTGCCCCTCGCCTTGAATCAGCTGGGATGGGCCCCGTAACCCCATAAGGATGGACGAATAAGAAGGTGACTGACTCTTTTTCAACCTGGTTCATAACAGGTTAAATTATTTGGAGTAAATGTATCCAAAAATGCCAAAAAAAATGGGGTTAACACCAGTCCAGCAGTCTGGTCTGCAGTCCTGAGCTGCTCAGTCTTTAAAGAAGGACAAAATATTAATGGATCGTGTCTTTCAGGATTTGTAGTTTTTGTGTTGAAATGAGAACTATCTGATAGTTTCTGCTCTGTTTGAGCTGGATTGGTTGTGTAAACACCAAGGTTTCTAGAGGATTTATTTTACTGTTGAAACAAGGGAACAATAGAAGAGGTGAGACAAACAGGAGTCATATCAAGAGCAGGAACCGTCTTACCATGGGACTAAGAATAATAACAGCCTTCTATTGCTCTGAGACATATGCAGAAGCAATCTTGTTATGTTCAGCTAAGCGGAGCGTTTGGAGGAGGCTCTGAACTGCACCAACACAAGTGAAATTTATTTAATGAAACCCATTCCCTGTAGTCAAAGCCTACTGTCCTGGTTGCTGAGATGAAATCTGTGGGGTTAGCACATGGAGAGCTGTTATCATAGCAGGTTTACACTGTAAATATGTGGAAACTATTCCTGTGAAACTGAGGAGGCGAAAGTGATGAGGGGCTTCTGCACGGCCATATGAGACCCAAACTTTTACCAGCTGGTGATATCATGTCTGTTTTTACAGCAAGAAATAGAGAAACTAAACTATTTAAACAGCTCAACCTGCAAAATTCTAATGAAAATAATGACTTTAATAAGGAGCAGACATACAGTCTTGTAAGTTTTCTTAAGTTTTGAACGATTATATCGACAAAATAGGAAGCATATTGATGTTATTGAGATAATGAAACCCACTGGGATTTTGTTTTTTTATGTTTTTCTGCAATATTCTTCAGTATTTTATAAGTTTGAGTGTTCATTTGTAATCTTTCTGGATTTTTTTTGCTGTTTAAACATTTCTGAGGGCATCCGGATTAAATTTATTTCTGTCTTTTGTTGATTTTTTTTAATGAATGAAGCCATAAAAATATACAGAAAGTTAACAATAAAATTCTAATGTTATAAAAAATCCCCCTCCATCAAAATCTGCTCTCTTCTTCTTCTTCTTCTTTCGGCATTTCCCTTCAGGGGGCACCACAGCAAGTCAGTTTCTTCCATTTAACCCTATCTCCTGCATCCTCTTCGGTCACACCAACTATCTTCATGTCTTCCTTCACTGTATCCATGAACCTCCTCTTTGGTCTTCCTCTAGTCCTCTTTCCTGGTGGTTCCAAATCCAGCATCCTTCTTCTGATGTACTCTCTCTCTCTCCTCTGCACATGTCCAAACCATCTCAGTCTCACCTCTCTGACTTTAAAACCTCTAACATGTGCTGTTCCTCTGATCCTGTCCATCCTGGTCACTCCCAGAGAGATCCTCAGCATCTTCATCTCTGATACAAACATCTCTGCTTCCTGTCTTTTCCTCAGAGATACTGTCTCTAGACCAATCAGCATGGCCGCTCTCACCACACTGTCTCTAGACCAATCAGCATGGCCGCTCTCACCACACTGTCTCTAGACCAATCAGCATGGCCGGTCTCACCATGGTTTTTGTACACTTTTCCTTTCATTTTTTCTGAAACTCTTCCATCACACATCACACCTGATACTTTTCTCCACCCGTTCCAGCCTGTCTGCACATGCTTCTTCACCTCTTTTTCACACTCTCCATTGCTCTGGACTGTTGATCCTAAGTACTTAAAATCTTCCACCTTATTTTCTTTCTGTTAATATATAAGGTACCATGGTTAAACTCTGAGATAGAAAGCTGCCTGGTGATATGATGAACCATCGGCTCAGTCAGTGGTTCATGATGTGTGCAGATTTTCTAACCATCCTGCAGATGAAGCGATGGAGAACAGTGGGATGGAGGAGGAGAAATCTGATGCTCATTAAAAAGATTCTCTGATCCTCAAAACACAAGACAAGAGAACAAAAGCGAAATGAGATGTTCATCTCACATTAGTCTTTGAAATGGTATTTTTTTAACCCTGCTTAAAGGAGACATGTTCGGTTAAATGGAGCTTCTTATCTCTTGGATTCTTTTAGTGAGTCTATAAGGTCTGCAGTTACTCAGAAAATCTGAATTTATTCCATAAAGTAACACCAACAATATCTTTAATTAATCTTTGTCACTTTTCTGTTCACACTCGGCAGCAATCGATTTGCTGCCAAGTGTGAAGCAGCCAGGATGAGAAGTAGCGCCTCCAAATCTGAGACCGTGGTCCTCGCCCGGAAAAGGGAGGAATGCCCCTTGCACGTCAGGGACAGGGTCCTGCCCCAACAGGAGGAGTTTAAGTATCTCTGTGTTTTGTTCACAAGTGGGGGAAAGATTGACCGGGAGATCGGCAGGCGGATCGGTGCAGTGTCAGCAATAAGTAGGACGCTGCATCGATCCGTTGTGGTAAAGAAAGAGCTGAGTCGAAAAGCAAAGGTTTCGATTTACAAGTCGATCTACGTTCCTACCCTCACCATGGTAACCAGGATCAACATTCCTACCCTCACCATGGTAACCAGGATCTACGTTCCTACCCTCACCATGGTAACCAGGATCAACATTCCTACCCTCACCATGGTAACCAGGATCTACATTCCTACCCTCACCATGGTAACCAGGATCTATGTTCCTACCCTCACCATGGTAACCAGGATCTACGTTCCTACCCTCACCATGGTAACCAGGATCTACATTCCTACCCTCACCATGGTAACCAGGATCTAAGATCCTACCCTCACCATGGTAACCAGGATCTACATTCCTACCCTCACCATGGTAACCAGGATCTACGTTCCTACCCTCACCATGGTAACCAGGATCTACGTTGCTACCCTCACCATGGTAACCAGGATCTACGTTCTTACCCTCACCAGGGTAACCAGGATCTATGTTCCTACCCTCGCCATGGTAACCAGGATCTACGTTCTTACCATCACCATGGTAACCAGGATATAGGTTCCTACCCTCACCATGGTAACCAGGATCTACATTCCTACCCTCACCATGGTAACCAGGATCTACGTTCCTACCCTCACCATGGTAACCAGGATCTACATTGCTACCCTCACCATGGTAACCAGGATCTACGTTCTTACCCTCACCAGGGTAACCAGGATCTATGTTCCTACCCTCACCATGGTAACCAGGATTTACGTTCCTACCCTCACCATGGTAACCAGGATCTACGTTCTTACCATCACCATGGTAACCAGGATCTAGGTTCCTACCCTCACCATGGTAACCAGGATCTACATTCCTACCCTCACCATGATAACCAGGATCTACGTTCCTACCCTCACCATGGTAACCAGGATCTACATTCCTACCCTCACCATGATAACCAGGATTTACGTTCCTACCCTCACCATGGTAACCAGGATCTACGTTCTTACCATCACCATGGTAACCAGGATCTAGGTTCCTACCCTCACCATGGTAACCAGGATCTACGTTCCTACCCTCACCATGAAAACCAGGATCTACGTTCCTACCCTCAACGTGGTAACCAGGATCTACGTTCCTACCCTCACCATGGTAACCAGGATCTACATTCCTACCCTCACCATGGTAACCAGGATCTACGTTCCTACCCTCACCATGGTAACCAGGATCTACGTTGCTACCCTCACCATGGTAACCAGGATCTACGTTCTTACCCTCACCAGGGTAACCAGGATCTATGTTCCTACCCTCGCCATGGTAACCAGGATCTACGTTCTTACCATCACCATGGTAACCAGGATATAGGTTCCTACCCTCACCATGGTAACCAGGATCTACATTCCTACCCTCACCATGGTAACCAGGATCTACGTTCCTACCCTCACCATGGTAACCAGGATCTACATTGCTACCCTCACCATGGTAACCAGGATCTACGTTCTTACCCTCACCAGGGTAACCAGGATCTATGTTCCTACCCTCACCATGGTAACCAGGATTTACGTTCCTACCCTCACCATGGTAACCAGGATCTACGTTCTTACCATCACCATGGTAACCAGGATCTAGGTTCCTACCCTCACCATGGTAACCAGGATCTACATTCCTACCCTCACCATGATAACCAGGATCTACGTTCCTACCCTCACCATGGTAACCAGGATCTACATTCCTACCCTCACCATGATAACCAGGATCTACGTTCTTACCCTCACCAGGGTAACCAGGATCTATGTTCCTACCCTCACCATGGTAACCAGGATTTACGTTCCTACCCTCACCATGGTAACCAGGATCTACGTTCTTACCATCACCATGGTAACCAGGATCTAGGTTCCTACCCTCACCATGGTAACCAGGATCTACGTTCCTACCCTCACCATGAAAACCAGGATCTATGTTCCTACCCTCACCGTGGTAACCAGGATCTACGTTCCTACCCTCACCATGGTAACCAGGATCTACGTTCTTACCATCACCATGGTAACCAGGATCTAGGTTCCTACCCTCACCATGGTAACCAGGATCTACGTTCCTACCCTCACCATGAAAACCAGGATATACGTTCCTACCCTGGCCCTGGATAAGCGGAAGATGACGGAACAAAAAATAAACATGTTTAATATTATATTAGTATTTCTCTTTAAAACTACTGCTAAATAAATAAGATCAATTGAAAGCTCGATGGATGGATACTGCGATCTCTTTGTCCTCACTGTAGCAGAATAAATGATTATTTTTACCCCAGCGACCCCACGCATTCCAGTGACCCCGTCATCCATGTGCTATTTGCAGCACAGCTGGCGGATGAACTCAGCACATGAACCCCGATCATCCTCTGGGGGGACACTTTCTGACTCATGTGATTGGCCGGCGGCTGTGTGTCCCATCAGAGACATTTCTGTTTGTGTTTTTTATTCATCTTCCTATTTTTATGACTGAAAGTGTCTGAAAACCCAAAAAATGGAGAAAATCAGACGCTAAAGTCTCGGTGTTGCTGAAAAAAAAAAAACCTGAGTGTAAAAAGCTTTTTTTATTCTTTATTTATCACTTCTTTATATAATTTACAGATTTACTCGCTAAAAGCTTCAGAAGGAAGGTCATAAATTATTTTTATCACACTTTTTTTTTTTTTTTTGACTTTCTGGAGTTGCACAAATCCGTCCGTTAGTCTGTCCGTTCGTTCATCCGTCCGTCTGTGTACTTGTGTTGACAATTTTACTCACATTTAATACAACTCTCTGCATTTTCCGTGTTTTCTGAACCAAACCTCCCCTCCCAATGAAGTAATCCGAGGTTACTAAGCAACCAGAGTGAGAGGGCCTCGAGCAGAAGTGAAGGATCAGCATTTGGTGCCCCTGAGGACCCTGTGAGGATTCTAGGCTAAGGATCACACATGTACACTCTAGCTCTGCCAGAAAACTGAGAAAAGTCACAAGAAGCAAAAAGACATGCAAAAAAAAAAACTAATAAATGTTTCATTTCTACAAAAGTAACTAAGTTACATCACTTTAAGTTACTTTTAGATATCGTAATTAAACCTGGCTTATATCAGACAGATTCTGGACTGATCTTACAATGTTTATACTTGATTATAGATTGATTTCGACACATTTAACGCCACACATTTTGATCATCTATGTGAAATATTCTTTTAATCTTCTTCTTTCGGCACTTCCCTTCAGGGGTCGCCACAGCAAGTCAGTTTCTTCCATCTAACCCTATCTCCTGCATCCTCTTTGGTCACACCAACTATCTTCATGTCTTCCTTCACTGTATCCATGAACCTCCTCTTTGGTCTTCCTCTAGTCCTCTTTCCTGGTGGTTCCAAACCCAGCATCCTTCTTCTGATGTACTCTCTCTCTCTCCTCTGTACATGTCCAAACCATCTCAGTCTGACCTCTGTGACTTTAAAACCTCTAACATGTGCTGTTCCTCTGATCCTGTCCATCCTGGTCACTCCCAGAGAGATCCTCAGCATCTTCATCTCTGCTACAAACATCTCTGTTTCCTGTCTTTTCCTCAGTGCCACTGTCTCTAGACATATCAGCATGGCCGCTCTCACCACAGTTTTCATTTTATCTGAAACTCTTCTATCACACATCACACCTGATACTTTTCTCCACCCGTTCCCGCCTGCCTGCACATGCTTCTTCCCCTCTTTTCCACAAACATGAATATATGATACAACAACAAAACCAAGATTCCATCCATGTTAGTATGCTAACATTAGCAGGACGTTCAGCTCAAACAAAAAGTCATTCATCATCTAACGAAGTTTTAGCATTCATCTTCTTTTGAGCTGGCATTGTGTTGCCAAGGCAACAATAATTATTGCTTATACAGTTTATGCTGTGTATAATTTTGCCCTCTGTAGCATCAAAAATCCTAAAAAGTCCTACAAAAGACCAAATAATTTGATCATTCCATCAACATGTGGTTGCAATTTATCACAACTGTAAATAGTGAACCCTGAAGGCTCAGTTTTTAAGTCATCTTCTAAACCATTCATCATTCATACCAGGGAAGCAAGGGGTGCCGGAGCCTATCCCGGCTGATTTCAGGCTGGAGGTTGGGTACACTCCAAACAGGTCGCCAGTCTGTTGTGGGGCCAAACTATGTTCTTCCTTCTTAAAATTTAAACATCATCTTAAATATAAAAGTATTAGTGATTATAAGTAAGTTAAAAATAAGAGAGAAAAGAGGATAATATAAAGTTTATTGTGGTTTTCTGTTTGATTTTAGATGTGTACTTTGTAAATTGAATTTTTTTTTATTGTAAAAATGCTGTTCAGTTAAATGTATATGGATGGCTGGCTGTGTGTTGGGCTGTGGCGGCTGCATGTGGGGTAGCCTGGCCCTGCTGGGCCCCCGGTTGAGCCCCGGCTCGGGGATTGTCGGGTCCCTGGGCCCTTGGGGTGAGTGCTCCCCTCTCGGTCCGGGCCTTAACTTCTGTCACCCCTGGGCTCGCCTAGGGCCGTGGGGTACGGTTGCCGCGTCTGCCCCGAGGCCTGTGGGTCCTGGCATCGGGGAGGCCCGTGCTCCTTGGTGCTGGAGTGGCCCTGGCAGAGGTTTCTCTATGCGCCTTGCTGGGTGGGTGGGCGGCTCCTCGGCTTGGCCCGGCTTCGGGGTCCCGGGATCTGGATGGGCGTGGGCCCGGGTAGCGTGTGTCTCTGCCTCCCTCGTTCCAATCCTTTGGGGCTGGGGACGATCCGTTGGTCCTAATAAGCACATGGTTCACATCGGCAGCATGCATGTACTTTCACTCACACTCGCACACTATATCACTCTGTTTACTGTCCGCTATGTTCCTTGCTTCCAACCAATATTATTATAACTCTAGTAACATGTGTTTGTGTTGTACATCATTTGCTATAGAAGGTTTTGTTGTATGTGTCAGTTTTATCACTGGTTTAAACTCTTGTTTGTACTTTTTTTTTTTTTTTTTTCCCCTCAGATAATCCAGCAGGTTGGTTGTGATGCAGAATACTACAACTTCAGATTTTCTTTTTACTTTCTCCCCCTCTCTTCTTCTTCTTCTGTACCCTATCCCTCCTCTTTTTCACCCCACCTACCCCCGCCCCTCTCCTTAGTAATTCCTGTCAGGTCCAGCGCAGAAAGCATATATATTTTGATTGTAAAGCATTTAAAATAAACAAATAAAGCTTGTCAGGGTCGGCACATGGTGCTGACCCTGGTAGAACAAAACTGCCCAGCAATACTTGACATACAGATCATTATTCTGCTTGTCACAACGCCGGACAGGACAGGTATATGAAAAAAAAAAAAAAAAAAAAAAAAAAAAAAAAAAGAAAATGTATATGGATGTATAGGGATAGGCACATATAAGCCATGCTTCAGCCTATTCCTTTTCTTTGGTCTATTTGTTTCTTTGTTGCAATCTGTATTATTATTACAATTTTATTAAATTTGTATGACCAAATGAATAAATCTAAATCTGAAAAAAAAAAAAACTCACAGACATATATTCATTCCTAGAGGCAATCATGTAGCAGCCAATCAACCTAACATGCATGTTTTAGAGGGTGGGAGGAAACCTGAGTACCTGGAGAAAACCCATGGATACACAGGAAGAACATGCAGACTCCACATAGAAAGGCCAGTGCTCCAAGTATTGTTCCCACCCGGGACTCGAACCACCAACCTTCTTGCTTTGAGTCCACTGTGCTAACCAGTGTGCCACCGTGACACACCTCGGTTTTTAGAAAGAAAGAGTTATACTTTATGATCCCTAAATGGGAAAATTTGTGTGCTGCATTACACCACGGCAGGCTGCCAGGATGGCGCCAATGGTGGGAGAAACGGGGGTTAGGTGTCTTCCCCAAGTACACCTAGATTTGAGCTCAGTGGGATTCGATTCCACACACTTCCGATCCAAAGGTGAACGATCTACCTCTGAGCTATCCCCTCCCCTTATATGATAAGTTTAATTTTTTTTATAAGAATTGCAGCCAATAAGTTTTTCTAAACATGAGCTATCAGTGACGTGATTGGCTGAAAAGTTCACTTAATCAGTAGAAAATACAATTAAAAAAGAGAGAAATGAAAAACCCAAATATGATTACTACTGTTTGTCTTAGACACTAGCCAACAGTAGCATCATTCCAGAGCTTGAACAGACATATTCTTTGTTTTGTGTGATCACTTCCCTCGTATTCCAATCATCTCGAGTTGTTAAAACAAACATTCCCACTTCTCTGACCACGCTAATATAAATGTACATGTTTACATGGATGACTGAGGTTACAACGGAGGATGTATCGACAGCTTTGTTCTCGATGATTCATTTTACAGAAGAAATTATTTTACAGTAACGATACTCGCAGCACTGATCCCGATCTCCTCTGTTCCACTTTAGTTTGCGTGAGAGCATTGTTGAGTGTGAAGAAAAAAACAGAGCTCCTCTAAAAATATTCCTTCTGTGAAATATTCATCAAATCATGTCAGAATCTGCTTCAAATGGCGTTTTAGTTTTGTGGTGACTCTGGACTGTAAGTACACATCTTCCTCTCACAGGAAGCTCACTTCTTAGCTGCTCAGAATGTTTCTATCTTCTGTTATTAATTAATCTGTCTATTCATTAAAAAGGGGATTCTGTGCTTTTTGTGGGTTTGTGGGTAATTAATACTACAAGGAACGACTTGGGAATTAATACTACTACTGGTATTTCATACCACTTATGAACACCAAAAAAAAGCTGCCATTCCCATTCCGTCATCTTCCGCTTATCCGGGGCCGGGTCACAGGTGCAACAGCCTCAGACAGGAAGCCAAGCTTCTTTCACCCCGGCTGCATCCTCCAGCTCACCCTGAAGGATCCCGAATCGTTCCCCAGCCAGCTGTGAGACATAGTGTCTCCAGTGGGTCCGGGGTCTGCCTCTTGGTCTCCTCCTGGTGGGACGTGCCCGAAACACCTCACCAGCGAGCCGCTCGGGGAGGCATCCTGACCAGATGCCCAAACCACCCCATCTGGTTCCTCTCGAGCTGGAGGAGAAGCGGCTCAACTTTTAATGCCCCTTGTGCTGTACTTGTGGCCTTGAACTAGATCAACACCATGTCGTAGATTTGAAAGGGGTTGGAGTGGGGCTCCAGAACGAACTGGAGGTTGGAATTCAGGGTCAAAAACAAAAGTGAAAATTAATAAATGTATGGATTAGCTTTTTTTGGTCTGTCATCGGTCCGTCGTGGTAAAGAGAGAGCTGAGCCGAAAAGCAAAGCTCTCGATTTATAAGTCAATCTACGTTCTTACCCTCACCATGGTAACCAGGATCTACGTTCCTACCCTCACCATGGTGACCAGGATCTACGTTCCTACCCTCACCATGGTAACCGGGATCTATGTTCCTACCCTCACCATGGTAACCAGGATCTACGTTCATACCCTCACCATGGTAACCAGGATCTACGTTCCTACCCTCACCATGGTAACCGGGATCTATGTTCCTACCCTCACCATGGTAACCGGGATCTATGTTCCTACCCTCACCATGGTAACCAGGATCTACGTTCATACCCTCACCATGGTAACCAGGATCTACGTTCCTACCCTCACCATGGTAACCAGGATCTACGTTCCTACCCCCCCAATGGTAACCAGAATCTACGTTCCTACCCTCACCATGGTAACCAGGATCTACGTTCCTAACCTCACCATGGTAACCAGGATCTACGTTTCTACCCTCGCCATGGTAACCAGGATCTACATTCCTACCCTCACCATGGTAACCAGGATCTACGTTCCTACCCTCACCATGGTAACCAGGATCTATGTTCCTACCCTCACCTATGGTCACCGGCTGTGGTTGGTGACCGAAAGAATGAGATCACAGATACAATCGGCCGAAATGAGCTTCCTCAGCAGGGTGGCTGGGCTCTCACTCTGAGGTTGAGTTAGGAGTTCTGCCATCCGTGAGGAGCTCGTCTCAAGCAGCTCTTCCTCCAGGTTGAGAAAAGCCAGATGGGGTGGTTCGGTCATCTGGTAAGGATGCCCACAAGCGCCTCGCTGGTGAGGTGTCTCGGGCACGTCCCATCGGGAGGAGACCAAGAGGCACAACCTAGACCTGCTGGAGAGACTACATCACACATCTGGCTGGGGAACAACTTGGGATCCTTCCGGGTGAGCTGGATGATGCAGCCGGGGTGAGAGAAGCTTGGGCTCCCCGTCTGAGGCTGTTGCCCCCGCAACCTGGCCCCGGGCAAGCGGAAAATGACGGAAAGGAACACCCTGAAAAGTGAGGTGGTACATTAAGCTTCATTCCACTAATAAACCAATCATCTAATTTATTTACTTTGACTTTAAGACTTTGTGAATTCTCTTCATTGAAAAGTTGATTTGAACAAATCCCCCAAAGAGAGTCGAGTCATTTCGGTCACACTTATTTCACACTTGGTCCTCCTTGGTCCTCATTGTTTGAACACAGACGCTAACATGCACTCACACTTACACATTCGTACCCTTACATCCAAACACACACTCACATAGTCACACACAGATCCACAACAACCTACAATCAAACCTGTGCACACTGTCTCACACACACTGCAAACACACACACAGAGCCACACACACAAGGCCCTGTGTCTGAGCAGCTGGATTGAGCAAAGCTTTGATTTGTTGCCCAGAGTTTCTTCAATCCGTCATGATCCACTTTGCTCTTTCTCTGTTATACCCCTCTCCGTTACGCCCGCCATCTGAATCCCGCTTTCTTTTTCTCTTTCCTCACACATCTCTTCCTGCTTTTGCTCATAAAACCAGAGTTGTTTCATGAGTCCGTGTGTGTGCGCGTCTCTGCAAACATCTTCACTGTCTCGTGTCATGTGTTAAGACTCAAATGTTACGAGATGGGGTTGCCACGGCAACAGATGCCCCACTTATAGCAGCTGCTTGTGTGATGGTGTGTACGTGTGTAATTCACTGATACACTGTGTACATTCCCACACACTCAGTGAATTTATGTGCTGCATTCTGCTTAAAATGTGAGATTTCCTATGTGTGTGTGTGTGTGTGTCTCCTCGTTAGAAGGACCTCTCTTCAATCTTTAATGTGGCTGAAGAAGAAGCACAGTTGGAGCCGGGGGGAGTGTGTTCTCTAACAGACTTCTCTACGAAGTCAGATCAAAGGATGAAGTATGACCACTGATTCTTTCATTTTATCCCATGATTTTGCTTTTTTTAAAGAACTGCGGCCACTTTTACAAAGAATTTTGTGGGTCTCTGGCTCAGCAAACGTTTTTCTCAGCTTCACGACATTGTTTACACCAACCAAACTTTGGTTTAAAACAGATGGAAGCAACCACACCGCTACAGCGCCAGATACGGATTATGGAAATTCGATGGTCTTCAAATGAGCCCGTGCGGCCTGAAAATTACTATGGATTTAAATGAAAGCGAGTTGCTATTGTGCAGCCGTGGTGGCATTGCCAAAGAGAAAGAGAGTTGGAGGAGGTCACATCGCCAACTCTGTGAGTGGCACAAAAAGATCAGTCAGTGAAATAAAAAAGAAAAGGTTTGACAAAAAGAAAACCATGAATGAACCGATCTTCCTACCCTCACCATGGTAACCAGGATCTATGTTCCTACTCTCACCATGGTAACCAGGATCTATGTTCCTACTCTCACCATGGTAACCAGGATCTACGTTCCTACCCTCACCATGGTAGCCAGGATCTACGTTCCTACCCTCACCATGGTAACCAGGATCTACGTTCCTACCCTCACCATGGTAACCAGGATCTATGTTCCTACCCTCACCATGGTAACCAGGATCTATGTTCCTACCCTCACCATGGTAACCAGGATCTACGTTCCTACCCTCACCATGGTAACCAGCAGTGGATGGTGACCGTAAGAATGAGATCGCGGATACAAGCGGCTGAAAAGAGCTTCCTCCGCAGGGTGACTGGGCTCTCACTCACAGATGGGGTGAGGAGCTCTGCATCCGGGAGGAGCTCGGTGTCGAGCCGCTCCTCCTCTAGGTTGAGAAAAGCCAGATGGGGTTGGTTCGGGCATCTGGTCAGAATGCTCCCCTGAGCGCCTTGCTCGTGAGGTGTTCGGGGCACAGCCCGCCGGGAGGAGACCAAGAGGCAGATCCCAGACCTGCTGGAGAGACTATGTCTCACAGCTGGCCGGGGTACGACTCGGGTTCCTTCTGGGTGAGCTGGAGGATGGGGTGAGAGAAGCCTGGGCATCTCTGAGGCTGTGGCCCCCGGGACCTGGCCCCGGATAAGCAGAAGATGACAGAATGGAAAAAAAAACGTAAATTCATGTCAGTTACTGGATGCAGTCCAGGCAGCGAACAAAAAACATTCGGAGACAGTTTAAATGTTGCAGAAAAGTTAGAACTCAAGAAGATAAACATTTTTATATGTATTTTAATGTCCCATTTAATTTGTACCGACCAGGGTCACAACACAATTATCTTAAACAAAAATAAAAAATAGAAGAATTGATCAACCGGTTAGGTTTTCAGGGTCATGTGACCAAATATTGAGGTCACAAAAGTTGAGGTCAGTAATTCTTATGAAAGCAATATCTCCAAAACCAGCAAAGAGATTTACATGAAACCAGTCAGGTATACTCAGTACAAACTATAGATGAACTGACTAGGCTTTCAGGCTTATGCAATCAAAGGCTAAGGTAACAAATGTCGTCCATGCTTTCCAAATGCAATATTTCCCAAACCACAGAAGGGATAAAATGAAACTGCCCACAATTACTCAGTACAGTTGGAGTCATTTCATTCAACGTCTTGACGTTCTTTTTTTTTCACTAGTACATACAGCTCTGCTCTTTAAAACATATCAGTGTCTCATACTGGTGATACACTGCAGAATCCGACCGATCCGTCCACTCTGCAGACCGAGCAGCATCTCTCTGTCTGTCCCAGCAGTAAAACACTAGTGAGAGCCACAGAAAGATGACTCATCAGCAATTGTTTTGATTTAAACACCCACGCCAGAGGAGTTTCCTGTATGAGGGTGTGTGTGTGTGTGTGTGTGTGTGTGTGTGTGTGTGTGTGTGTGTGTGTGTGTGTGTGTGTGTGTGTGTGTGTGTGTGTGTGTGTGTGAGACGTACGGTGTGAGCAGCGAATGACGCAATGGCTGTGCAGAGCTCTCTGCGTAGAGATTTCTGCTGAAACATGTGAGTACAGAGAAAACCTTTGTACTGTGTGTGTTTCCTCCCCCCTCTCCGTTCCTCTCCTCCATCCCTCCCTCTCAGGGATACAGTATCAGCAGCCTGCTGATGCAAACGACATTGACAAGGAAAGGAATACGGCTCCTCGCTGTTCCTGCAGTAATCTCTCCTCCGCTGTGCGCATGTTAATGTACCAGAACAGTCTGAAGGAAGGCGTGCACAGAGTTAAACGAACCACCTTCTTTTTACGAACGATAACCGAATCTTCACGAAAACGAGACAGGCAACCATTAGTTTACATTAAGAATTTTTTTCTCTAACATATACTTATAGAGTAGACGCTGCATGTCCTCCTTGTCCTTTAAAATATTTAAATCTGAGTTCAGTTCCGTCATCTTCCGCTCATCTGAGGCCGGATTGTGGGGGCAACAGCCTCAACGGAAGCCCAGGCTTCTCAAACCCCGGCTGCATCCTCCAGCTCACCCAGAAGGATCCCGAGTCGTTCCTCGGCCAGCTGTGAGACATAGTCTCTCCAGCGGGTCCAGGGTCTGGTTCTTGGTCCTCTCCAGGTGGGACTTGCCCGAAACACCTCACCAGCGAGGTGCTCGGGGAGGCATCCTGACCAGATGCCCATACCACCCCATCTGGCTCCTCTCGACCTGGAGGGGGAGCGGCTCAACACCGAGCTCCTCCCGGATGGCAGAGCTCCTCACCCAATCCCTGAGTGAGAGCCTGAGTTAAGAAATGTAATTAGTTACTAATTACCTCTCTCCAAAAGTAACTGAGTTAGTAACTCAGTGAGAATTTTCTTTAAAAAAATGTTTCAGTTTATTATGAGCTGCAATTTTTCACACGAGAATATATTCATTCATTCTTCTTCCGAAACGCTTATCCCTCATCAGGTCACCGGGATGCTGGAGTCAATCCTGAATCATTTCAGGTGAGAGGCAGGATACACTCCAAACAGTGTGCCAGTTTGTTGCGGGGCCACACACATTCAGTTCTAGGGGCAATTTTGCAGCAACCAAAACACACAGGTTTTTGGATAGTAGGAGCAAAACCAGACACAGGGAGAGCATGCAAACCCCACACAGAAACACCAATGTTTCAAACTTTGCCTCGACTCCAGGACTTGATCTCCCACCCTTCTTTTTGTGAGGCCACCACCCTAACCACTGCACCACCGTCCAGCCCAAGATAATATCAGTCAGTCAGTCATCTTCTTATCCGTCTATCCCTTTCGGGATTGCGGGGGGTGCCGGAGCCCATCCCGGCTAATTTAAGGCGAAGGATAGGGTACACCTCGAACAGGTCGCCAGTCTGTTGCGGGGCCATACACATACAACCGTCCATACACACACTCATTCCTAGGGGCAATTTGGCACCGGCCAATCAACCTAACATGCATGTTTTTGGAGAGTGGGAGGAAACCAGAGTGCCCTGAGGAAACCCACGCAAACACGGGGAGAACATGCAAACTCCACACAGAAACACCAGTGTTTCAAACTTTGCCCCGACTCCAGGACTCGATCTCCCACCCTCCTTTTAGTGAGACCACTGCCCTAACCACTGCACCACCGTCCAGCCCAAGATAATATATTAAAACTAAAAAGAATTCAAATAGTCCAGAAGTTCGCGAGATTGAATCAATTCAATTCAATTCAATTTTATTTGTATAGCCCAAAATCACAGGATGTCCGTCTCAATGGGCTTCACAAGAAAAAGAGGAATGTATAAACACAAATACACAACAAGAAAAATAACTAACAAATGCTAACTAAACAAGACTAGCACATTAATGCACTTAGACTCTCCTTCTTGGTGAGGAAAAACTCCTAAAAAACCCATCAGTGGGGAAAAAATAAGAAACCTCATGGGGATCCACGTGAAAGAGAGATCCCTCCCCCGGGACGAGCAAACAATGTGTCAAAAATTATTGTTTAAATATTAGAAAAATCTAATCTACAGCTAAATATCTAAAGAAGTCAATAAATGTTCTTCATCCTGATGGAAACACGGGGGACTCCTCAGCCCGGAGATGTTAAGTACGGGGATGAGTAGATGTTCTTCATCCTGATGGAGACACGGGAGACTCCTCAGCCCGGAGATGTTAAGTACGGGGATGAGTAGATGTTCTTCATGCTGATGGAAACACGGGGGACTCCTCAGCCCGGAGATGTCCAGAACGGGGATGAGTAGATGTTCTTCATGCTGATGGAAACACGGCGGACTCCTCAGCCCGGAGATGTCCAGAACGGGGATGAGTAGATGTTCTTCATGCTGATGGAAACACGGGGGACTCCTCAGCCCGGAGATGTCCAGAACGGGGATGAGTAGATGTTCTTCATGCTGATGGAAACACGGGGGACTCCTCAGCCCAGCGAAGCCCACGGCGGGGATGAGTAGATGGATTTCATCCTGATGGAGCGGGGATGAAGAAGCACGGAGGTCTCCTCGGTGTGGCCATTCCCAGGACATCCCACTGAGCTCATGTCTAGGGTTTTGTAGAAGACACCTAACCCCCCATTTCTCCCACCATTGACACCATCGTGGCAGCCTGCTGCGGTGTAATGCAGCATTCAAATTTACCTGTTGAGGGATCAATAAAGTTTATTTCTTTCTAAAGAGAAAAGTATAACATTACAAAATAAAAGCGTCATTTTACAGCAGCTTAAAATGTAAAACGTTGCTTTTCACACACTACTTTTGAAGGTTGGCTTTTTAGGTATTTTATGTTAAAAATAGACAATTTTTCTAATTGCTAATGTGCCCCTTTTACATCACCATTTGACCTTTGTGTCTTTACAGTTACATTTCATATTATATAACGTGATTTGACAAAAAAAAATTGTTTGAGTGACGGTAACTCTGCATTTCCTTACGTTAGTGATAGTAACGCTTTATGACGATAACAGGTTGTAACAGTAAAAAAGTAACTAATTAAATTACTTTGTTACTCCTCTGGTTCCATACTCACTTATCCCCCATCAGAGAGAGTCTTGGCTCGGCCTCTTTCCGGATCACCTCCTGATTTGCTCCACCTGTGGCCCCGGCACACCTGGACTCCCTCATTACCCCTGCTTTTAAAAGACCGTTTCCCACATGCTCCCTCACTGGGTGGCATGGTGGCGTAGTGGTTACCACAGTGGCTCCATCGCTGGGTTTTCACATAAACCACCTCCCTGTGTAACCTCCTGACTTCTTCTCGGTGCTCCAGGAATATCCTTTGCCTCTTCAGTTCTTCTACATTACTTGTTTAGATTTTTCCCTTCCAGGTTGGACACGTTGAGTTACATCTTTAATAAACTTAATTAAATTAATTTTTAATAAACTCTGGTTCTCAAATTAGGTCTTCCTTCTTTCCTAGCACCTCAGTGACATCACGTTGTTTGTAATTTTGTTACAATTAAACAGCATTATTCCCTTAGTGATGGAAGAGTTTCAGCTAAAAGGGAACGTGTAGAAAACCGTGGTGAGAGCGGCCATGCTGATTGGTCTAGAGACAGTGTGGTGAGAGCGGCCATGCTGATTGGTCTAGAGACAGTGTGGTGAGAGCGGCCATGTTGATTGGTCTAGAGACAGTGTGGTGAGAGCGGCCATGTTGATTGGTCTAGAGACAGTGTGGTGAGAGCGGCTATGCTGATTGGTCTAGAGACAGTGTGGTGAGAGCGGCCATGTTGATTGGTCTAGAGACAGTGTGGTGAGAGCAGCCATGCTGATTGGTCTAGAGACAGTGTGGTGAGAGCGGCCATGCTGATTGGTCTAGAGACGATGTCACTGAGAAAAAGACAGGAAACAGAGATGTTTGTAGCAGAGATGAAGAGGCTGAGGATCTCTCTGGGAGTGACCAGGATGGACAGGATCAGAGGAACAGCACATGTTAGAGGTTTTAAAGTCAGAGAGGTCAGACTGAGATGGTTTGGACATGTGCAGACGAGAGAGAGAGTACATCAGAAGAAGGATGCTGGGTTTGGAACCACCAGGAAAGAGGACTAGAGGAAGACCAAAGAGGAGGTTCATGGATACAGTGAAGGAAGACATGAAGATAGTTGGTGTGACCGAAGAGGATGCAGGAGATAGGGTTAGATGGAAGAAACTGACTTGCTGTGGCGCCCCCTGAAGGGAAATGCCGAAAGAAGACCATCCCTTATCACCCTGATTAGGGACACCTGAGGGTAATTAGTCTGATGACACACACCTGTGGATCCAGGTAATCAGTCCAGACATCTTTGTCGGGTCATTACCACCACCTTCTCTTCCACCCTGGCTGCCTGACCATACGTGGCATACTTGAACTCTGTTATATTATTTGAACTCTTGATCCTGAGTTAATCCTGTGAGCTTTGTTTGACATCTTTACTGGACTTTTGGTTAGTAAACCCTGTTTTGTTGAGCAGGATTTGGGTCCTCCTCCTCTTTCTGTTCAACCCCAAATATGATCTGATAGAATTCAAGGTGTCCCGCTCTTATTGTTCAGCTGAAACACAGTTTCATTTTCACAAAACAAATATGATATATTGTCTTCTGATAAAACAAATCAATTAATTTAATCATTCAACGCAAGTCAGAAATGCTCATACGAAGGACAATAAAACAGAAAATGAGTCAAATTTTAATTTATTTTTACATAATATTGAAGTTTATGAGGTTTTATTGATAATGATTGATAACGGAATGTTTGAATAAAGACTTTTATTGTGAAATTTGCATCTGGTTTTATTTTTAATTTTTTTTCATTAATAAAATGTTTGAATAAAGACTTTTATTGTGAAATTTTTGCATCTGGTTTTATTTTTAATTTTTTTTATTAACGGAATATTTGATTAAAGACTTTTATTGTGAAATTTTGCAGCTGGTTTTATTTTTAATATTTTTTTATTAATAAAATGTTTGAATAAAGACTTTTATTGTGAAATTTTGCATTTGGTTTTATTTTTAATATTTTTTTATTAATAAAATGTTTGAATAAAGACTTTTATTGTGAAATTTGCATCTGGTTTTATTTTTAATTTTTTTTTCATTAATAAAATGTTTGAATAAAGACTTTTATTGTGAAATTTTGCATCTGTGATCCCCAAGCAGTTTTTATTCTGTATTAATTGAGAAAAGTAAGTTTGGTTTAAAACAATAAAACAGTTATTAAAAACACAAGCAAAGGCCTCAGAGTAATATGAATGAAATTACACTCAATAAAAATAAATAAATAAAGATAATGATCAATCAAAAATAAAACATATTGATCCACCAGCGTTTTACACAATACCCAGAATGACCAACTCTGTTTCCTAAAAATTAATGCCAGTCAGTCACCTTCTTAACCGTCTATCCCTTTCGGGGTTGCCGGTTGATTTGAGACAAAATTTTAAGGTTAAACCCCAAACAGGTCGCCAGTCTGTCGCGGGGCTACATACATACAACCATACACACACACACTCATTCCTATGGGCAACCACGTAGCGGCCAATCAACCTAGCATGAATGTCTTAGGAGGGAGGGAGGAAACCGGAGTACCCAGAGAAAACCCACACAAGGAGAGAATATGCAAACTCCACACAGAAAGGACAGTGTTAGATATAATCCATTAACTTCAGGTCACAGATAAACATTCGCTGCAAGCAAAAAATGTCTTAAATTTTCAATCTATGTGGGCAGGAAAAAATGAGTTTCAAAGAAGGTCTCAATGTCACCTCTTTTTAAAAATGATACAAGACCAGTTGGATCAGTATGCAAGAGAGGAAGTGAAGAGGGCAAAATGAAACCATGTAAGCATACAGATTAAAACCAGCCATTTGAGTTTTTTTTTTTTTTTTTAGAAACATCTCAGATTGGTTTGTAGTCACTTAGATAAAGAAACAAAAAGATGGGATTAGTTAGAATTTTATTTACTACATGCATTCAGTTTGGTTTTAGGATTTGTTGTCAAACAAGTAAGAACAGGATTATTATTTTAAAATGCTCTAAAAACGTTCTTATGTTTGTTTGGTTTTATTAATTTACTCTTTTATCCAATCCAGGATGACAGAGGGATGAAATATCCAGGCAGCAAGGATGAAAAATTTGGGCATAATTTGACTAGTTGAGGTGCAGTGAGTGATAGTATCAGATGTTTGAATTTTTCTCTTTGACATTTGAGTTGTTTTTGCAAATTTTAATTTTGTCCATATTGCCGTGGTAAAGAAAGAGCTGAGCTGAAAAGGAAAGCTCTCAATTTACAGGTCGATCTACGTTCCTACCCTCACCATAGTAACCAGGATCTACGTTCCTACCCTCACCATGGTAACCAGGATCTACGTTCCTACCCTCACCATGGTAACCAGGATCTACGTTCCTACCCTCACCATGGTAACCAGGATCTACGTTCCTATCCTCACCATAGTAACCAGGATCTACGTTCCTACCCTCACCATGCGTTCCTACCCTCACCATGGTAACCAGGATCTACGTTCCTATCCTCACCATGGTAACCAGGATCTACGTTCCTACCCTCACCATGCGTTCCTACCCTCACCATGGTAACCAGGATCTACGTTCCTATCCTCACCATAGTAACCAGGATCTACGTTCCTACCCTCACCATGCGTTCCTACCCTCACCATGGTAACCAGGATCTACGTTCCTATCCTCACCATAGTAACCAGGATCTACGTTCCTACCCTCACCATGCGTTCCTACCCTCACCATGGTAACCAGGATCTACGTTCCTACCCTCACCATAGTAACCAGGATCTACGTTCCTACCCTCACCATGGTAACCAGGATCTACGTTCCTATCCTCACCATGGTAACCAGGATCTACGTTCCTACCCTTACCATGGTAACCAGGATCTACGTTCCTACCCTCACCATGGTAACCAGGATCTACGTTCCTATCCTCACCATAGTAACCAGGATCTACGTTCCTACCCTCACCATGCGTTCCTACACTCACCATGGTAACCAGGATCTACGTTCCTATCCTCACCATAGTAACCAGGATCTACGTTCCTATACTCACCATGGTAACCAGGATCTAGTTCCTACCCTCACCTTGGTAACCAGGATCTACGTTCCTACTCTCACCATGGTAACCAGGATCTACGTTCCTACCCTCACCTATAGTCACCAGCTGTGGGGGGTAACTGAAAGAATGAGATCGCAGATAAAAGCGGCTGAAATGATCTTCCCCTGCAGTGTGACTGGGTGGGGACCTCTCCCATCCAAGATGAGCTCGGTGTAGAGCCGCTCCTCCTCCAGGTCGAGAGGAGCCAGATGGGGTGGTTCGGGCATCTAGTCAGGATGCCCCCCGAGCGCCTCGCTAGTGAGGGGTTTTGGGCACGTCCCACAGGGAAGAGACCATGAGGCAGACCCCGGACCTGCTGGAGTGTCTATGTCTCACAGCTGGCTGGGAAACGACTCGGGATCCTCCCGGTTGAGCTGGAGGATGCAGCCGGGGTGAGAGAAGCCTCGGGTTCCCATCTGAGGCTGTTGCCCCCGGGACCTGGCCCTAGACAACGGAACGTATTGCATGGTATCATCACAATAAAATTCTATTAGCCGATGAGCCTCATCCGGACAGAAAACTGAGAGTGGAGTGGTTTTTGTAAAATCAAATCAATCAACATCAAAATCAACAGGATGGAAAATCAACAGCTTCTAAGTCTGTTTCCTTTGCATCTCGTGTTACATTGTTCACCCTCTAACTGCAGCAACATCGTTCTTTGTTCACATAATAAAACTCTTTGTGACCCAAAATCGAAAGCTTATCGACCCTTTTGTGTCGAATGATCAGCACATCGTTTGAAAAAAAAAACAAACAACTTTTTTTCTTGCACTTTTTTCTATTCCTAGTCTCAGAGAAGTAGCGGTTAGGTCATCCTCGTCCATTAGCGGATTGCGGACTCTTTCCCTTCCTATTGTCTGCCAGCAGGCCAACCACAGTTTCCCTCACAGCTCTGTGGATGACGCGATGGTGTGAGAACACGCACGCTCAGTGATTACTCATTCATACTGTCTCTATCAAGCAAACCGCTCCAGCAAAAGAGAGCAACTAGAGAAAGAAGCAGCATGATGGCTGCCTTGTAAGAAACGTAGGATGGTATTTCTGGTGCTGAAAGAGGTTGTGCAGGGTTTGTGAAAGAGCAGAGTCTTTTCATACTTCATGTTGTGGAAAAAAACTCATTCAAGAACTTGCAGACTGGAAATCTTCATGCTCTCATGATTTTATGGAATAAAGACACATACAGAGATCTCTGCTGAGCCTGGGTTTTTCATTTGTGACTGTCAGAGGTTTGCCTGGGACTCTTTATGAACCCAGATGTGCAGAAAAAACTTTTTGTTTTTTGTAAAGTAGACATGGTTTTCTACTTTATTAATAAAGTGGAATTTTGCAAACTTTCTCATTCAGTATTCAGATACAATTTAAATGCTAGTTTGTTCTTGGCCTTTGATTTTGTTCTCCATCATGCCCACATTCTGACATGTGCACACACTCGGCTCACCTGCTCCCAAAACGGCATCATTTTTACATACAGTATATGCACAAAAACAAAAAGGCGCAAGAGTTTTGCTTATTTATAACACTTTACACTCTAATTGTTGCCTTGAATGAGGTTTACACTGTGTCATGCACACTCCAAGGAGGCAGGACAAAGAGAGGAAATCACAGTATAAAAAACAAATGTGAAACTAAAGAAATATTTAAAGATATGTTTTCTAATTGGCTCAGTAGTAGAGAGTTTGCCTGCGGACTGGAAGTTAACCGGAAGTTTGTGGGTTCGATTCCCACTAGGGTCCTTGGAGATGACACTTTACCCCCCTTCTCCCACCATTGGCGCCGTCATGGCAGCCTGCTGCGGTGTAATGCAGCGCACAAATTTCCCCAGTGAGGGATCAATATAATATGCAAAAAAAAAACATAAATATACGTATTCGAATCCTAAGATGTTTTTAGCCATGGATTTTGTCTATCGCTAACATAAGCAGGAAGTGTTTTTTGTGCAGGGGCTCTGCTCACGCTCGTTCCGTTTTAATTATGTGCTAATCATCCACTCACTTGGACACAGAAGTAAAATTATTTAAATGGATTTATAAACTGTTTTCTTGACAAAAATTGTATTTCTCAGCTGATAGAAGATGTTTTTTTTACAATTTTCTTTGTCCAAACAGCAGCTCTGCACATTCTTCTTTTGAGAAAACCCCCTTTTTTTTCCAAACTGTGGCAAAGAGCTTCTTCTTCTTTCATCATTTCCCTTCAGGGGGCGCCACAGCAAGTCAGTTTCTTCCATCTAACCCTATCTGCTGCATCCTCTTCGGTCACACCAACTATCTTCATGTCTTCCTTCACTGTATCCATGAACCTCCTCTTTGGTCTTCCTCTAGTCCTCTTTCCTGGTGGTTCCAAACCCAGCATCCTTCTTCTGATGTACTCTCTCTCTCCTCTGCACATGTCCAAACCATCTCAGTCTCACCTCTCTGACTTTAAAACCTCTAACATGTGCTGTTCCTCTGATCCTGTACATCCTGGTCACTCCCAGAGAGATCCTCAGCATCTTCATCTCTGTTTCCTGTCTTTTCCTCAGTGCCACTGTCTCTAGACCAATCAGCATGGCCGCTCTCACCACGGTTTTCTACACTTTATCTTTCATTCTAGCTGAACATCTTCTATCACACATCACACCTGATACTTTTCTCCACCTGTTCCAACCTGCCTGCATACGCTTCTTCACCTCTTTTCCACACTCTCCATTGCTCTGGACTGTTGATCCTAAGTACTTAAAATCTTCCACCTTCTTTACCTCTTCTCCCTGTAACCTCACTTTTCCACTACACTACCTTTGCTAATAACCTAGCAAGTACATAGGGAAATGTTTTAGTTTTTAAATAGAGTAGGAACATTATTTGATTAATAAATTTGCCTTTCCAGTTATATTACCAATACTTTTTTCCATATAAGTAAGGTTTGATATGCCTTATTTTTTATTAATTAAGTATTTCTTTACTCTTATTAAGTATAGTTCCCCCCTTGCTGGAATAAAGTTCCTTATTAGACATTTTTTTCAATAAAATAGCATGAATCAATAGACAAAAATTCACATCTCAACACCGGGTCAAAATATTAATATTTTTTTATCAACTTAAAACAGTAAGTGAATAAATATGTTTGTTTGTTTGTTTGTTTTACATCATTGCAAAATTTTTAAAAAATAATTTCTTACGACTGTTTTGCAATTCTTTTTTTTTCTTTCTTCCCACATCCAATGAAATGGATTTTTTTGTTTTTACTCCTTAGTTTCAACCTGAGTAAATAATGTCATAGAAAAAAAGGGACACATAAATAAATTTAAAAAAAAAAAAATGATGTTCTGATGCAATTCTCGTTTTTTTTTTTTTTTTGTCTACAAATTGTAACCAAGAAATAACTTCTGATTTTGAAATTAGATCTCAAGACCGATATTTAAAGTCAGCAAATCACACTCACAGAGACAGATACACTGTAAGATGGTTTTCTCTTCGGTGCTTTAGTCTCCACTTCACCTGCTATGTGTTTGCTGTGTTGCTATAGAAATAACACTGTGCTGTCCATGGTGCTGAAACATATAACAGTCCATGAAGCTGAGGCATCTCACTATCCATGGTGCTGAAACGTGTAACTGTCCATGGTTCTGAAACCTTACTGTTCATGATCCTAAACTGGCTGTGCGTCTGGCTTCGAAATAGAGGAGGTGAGGAGGGGGATTGAGCGGGGTGCACTGGGGTACATGCAGCGGACTTCATTAATCATGCATGCACGCGCACGTGGACACGCATGTTGAAATGGGCTGTAGGGCATGTGCCAGTGTGCAAGGGTGCCACATCTTCCTCGTTCATTGATGAGAGGCTCTGCAGCCACAAAGATGACAGAATGCTTATTCACCAGACAGCTCTTTTTTTTTTAATCAAGGGGAGGGGGAGGGAATGGAGTGATATTCTCACTGCACTGCCTCCTGCACATTTTATACTACTTTAGTCACTTTGGTCAGTCAAAAAAAAAAAAACACGTCAGTCTGCAGGATGGATGAGTGCACACATGCACACTGTGGCCCTGCTTTGCTCACTGGCACTACAGCAGCATCATCCTCATCATCGTATAACCTCTGACTGAATACATTTTAACATGCTGGTTAATTTAAAAAGGGTTTTTTAATCTTACCTTTCATCCAGTCCAGCACTTGCTTTGGTGTCCATTTACTTATAGGTTCCATAACCAAAGCCATGGTGTGACAGTGTGTCCGAGCTGAATGCGGGCCTCATAAAATGATTTGGCCAGTCACATCTGGAACGACAAAGCGGTGGGGAAAACGAAGGAAAAATAAAAGCTGGTTGGCTTTATTCTCTCCATTGGAGCATGGCTGCCTGCAGAAACGGTGAACGGGATGCGGTGGTGCAATCCACGCGCACACACTCTCTCTCTCTCTCTTTCTATCCCTCTCTCAACCCCTCTTCCACTCTCTCTCTCTTGATCTCTCTATCTCTCTGGCTCTCGTGCTTTCCCGCCAGCAGCCGGCGAACTGTGAGAAGTGGTTTGGATGGGTGCGAGAAGATGGAGCAGCCCCCCCGCCCCTTCCCACTCGCCTCGATGCAGCATCACCAGGACCACCACTCATAACAGAGCAGAGAATGGTGCAACGCATACCATACAGGGAGGATCCCCCCACTCTACCATCCTCCTCCTTTTTTGGACACACATGCATAAAGAAGAGGCTTTATGCAAATCATCTTTAAGAGACATCAGACCCAGAATGCAACACAAAAAACACACTGCAGCACACACACAGTGTGAGGGGGAAAAAAGGATTTTTTAAATTACAGTCATTTAAACTGCAGCAGTGTGTGTGTGTGTGTGTGTGTGTGTGTGTGTGTGTGATCTCTTCAGAACTTCTCTCTCCTTGTGATAGTGTGATAGTGGCTCGGTGCAGAGCTCATTAAGAAGGACAGCGCCCCCTACTGCGCACCTGATATACAGGTGACGTCATGGATTGAAGCAGAATCTTCTGATGAAGCACGTGATGGAGATAAAACACACACACACCAAACCCACTAACAGTCAAATGTGTTTTAAGAAAAATACTCATATTTCAAAAACAATCTTTGAGAAATAAACTGATTATTTCTGAACAAATTTAAAAGTGTAGACAAAACACTGAAAATGTTTTACAGCCCGTTCCTGTCCAATTTAGGAAAACGTGTGGGAGCTCTGTCTACTTCTATTTTAATAAAATGATTCTATGTCCAGCCAAGCACGTGAACTTGATTACAACATGTTCAGATTTCTATTCAAAAGTTTCTGATTCTGATGAGAGGCTCCAGATTGACTGAGCATTTTTGACTACAGTATTTGGGAGAAAAACTTCACCAAATATTTGACAGCTTAACACAACTCCAAAACATGGCGATGCCTGTTCACAGCATGTAAACACAGAAGGTCTACTTTCACAACCTGAGTCTGAACTAGAGGAGCTTTTGTATCATCTCAAAACCATCTTCTACAGGATTGAAGTTGTGTGTATGGACATTAATGCTCTTCAGGAATATTTGTTCTGTGCTCTTCTTACTAGGCCAGTCTCTGGTCCAATCAATCTTTTTTTGTGGGGAGGGACACAGCAGTACAACTTGGTGATAACTTGTATTCAGTCAACATGCAGGCAGGGGAGTTTGGCGAAGCACTGCCTCATCAGTCATGACAAAAAAAAAAATGGGAAAAAAAGTGTAAGGAAATATTCATTTTTTTAACAGTTCATGTTAAAGATGCATTCAGAGTAAGGCTACACATTTCTGTCATTTTATTGAGTAAAAAATGCCAATTTTGATATTTTTTTCTGATCAAAACCAGGTCAGAAACCCCAAGTAAGACAGAGGTAAACTCTGCCTCACGTCTGACTGTATGATTCAATACAAACTGGGTGGCATGATGCGTGCCAGCTTCTGTTTCTCAGCAAATCACCAGTATAAACTTTACAGAAATATGTGTTAACTTTAACTTTCTGCAGAGTATATTTGATATTTTACGCAAAACAAAATGTTTCATTTTCAATATCCTTTAAGTAACACACACACACACACACACACACACTCGTCTTTACGAGAACAGAATAAAATTGTCGAGTCTCTACATCCAGAGGAAAGATGTCACACTCTGACCTCTACTCAAATTTGTTGTGACAAATGATTCTGTGCAAAAACTTTCTTTAAACAAACCATATGTTCTTAATTTTCTGCTCCGTTCCATCGTCTTCTGCTTATCTGGGGCTAGATCGCGGGGGGGAACAGCCTCAGACGGGAAGCCCAGGCTTCTCTCACACCAGCTGCCTCCTCCAGCTCATCCGGAAGGATCCTGAGTCGTTCCCCAGCCAGCTGTGAGACATAGTCTCTCCAGCAGGTCCAGGGTCTGCCTCTTGGTCTCCTCCCAGTTGGTCGTGCCCGAAACACCTCACCAGCGAGGCGCTCGGGGGGCATCAAACCACCCTATCTGGCTACTCTCAACAGGGAGGAGGAGCGGCTTGACACTGAGCTCCTCCGAGATGGCAGAACTTAATTTTGGTTTAAATAAAGTATCATGGACCCATTTAACTTTTTAAAAACTGACTTGCATATATTGAACATGTACAGAGGAGAGAGAGAGAGTACATCAGAAGAAGGATGCTGGGTTTGGAACCACCAGGAAAGAGGACTAGAGGAAGACCAAAGAGGAGGTTCTTGGATACAGTGAAGGAAGACATGAAGATAGTTGGTGTGACTGAAGAGGATGCAGGGGATAGGGTTAGATGGAAGAAACTGACTTGCTGTGGTGACCCCTGAAGGGAAATGATGAAGGGAGAAGAAGAAGATTTAACTCTTTATAACTCAAAATGTGCCTCTGAACAGACTGATATGGCTGATGATTTGAATTTACTATATTTCTTTAATCCTCAAAGTGAAATTTGAGTGCAAATAGAAGAACCAAAAGTAAAACCTGCAGGGAGACGGAATCAACAATCTTAAGCTTATGTGGAAAACTGCTGTGAATGTATCCAGTGGTACTTTGTAGTTATAGTCTGGAGCACAGGTGTCAAAGTCCGGTCCTGGAGGGTCGGTGTCCTACAGTTTTCCATGTGTTCTTGCCAACTTTGATTGGTTTTTGATTTCACTTTATGTGCATCAGCTGAATAGAATCAGGAACACATGGAAAACCTTCAGGACACTGGCCGTCGAAGACCGGACTTTAACACCCCTTGTCTAGAGGATGACAGGTTAAAGAGTTTAATGGCTGGCAGCAGTCAAACAGACCAGTTGGTGCACTCCAAGGACTCATGTAGAGTGCATCCCACAATCAGACTAGTTTTTTAAGAAATGAGTCCATTTCTATGGATATACTAAAATTTTGCTTCACCAAAAACATTTTTGTAACCTGGATAAAATAGAATGGTTTCTCCACTCAGCCACTGATACGCCAGGTAGACCAAGCACTGCTTGCACTGTGCGGAATAGCCTCGTCGTTGGTTTAGAGCGGTTAGTCAGGGGGTAGATACCAGAAGAAAAACTAGTTTTCATGTTGGTTCCCGTTCGCTTAACATTTCATACTTCCTAAATATGTATTTGTGTTTAACAACCGTTGCTATCGATCGCAGGAGTACCACCACATAAAGCTGGAACTCTAAGAGCTACAGTATCTCACCTCAGATTACCAGTTGGGTCATTCACGATCTGCCAAGCAAATACGACAGCCCGGTGCCCATGTTCACAAGCACCAAGACGGGCCAGTTCTCACACAAAGATGCGGACACAGTGGGCACCCGTGCAGACAGTTACTATGAATACCTGCTCAAAACAGGAATTCCAAAGTTTCAACAAGACTCTGGTAATTAAGCTAATTTCAGTTCAGGAGTTCCTCAAATTCTCTCTTCTTTAGTCACAAGAATATCATCCCTACCAAACCAGAAGGATGTAAGATCTTGAAGAAAGTTCCTAAGGCAGCGAACCAGCCTGTATATCGGACGTTGAAAGCGAGTTTGTGAGGGTGTAAGGCCGGAGTGGAGGCGGGTGAGGAGAGCGGGCGGGTGGTGAGGAGGGAAGGTTTGCTGCGGAGGGGGGCGTGTGCGAAGTCCGTCCCGGCTACGTCAAATGCGTCATACTTTAGACAGCCGTGTCATACTTTAGACATCTGCTCATTGGTTGTTTTGTCTGAGCGTACCAGAAATCCACAGAAAAACGGGCTAAATCAATATAGAAACCCCTTTGGTGACATATACAAGGCCCGGACATCACACACACACACATATACAAGGCCCGGACATCACTCTTACAAGGTAGAAAACTCTGGAAAGTCGATTTTGCATGAGATGGGTCCTTTAAAGTAGTTTTTTAAATGAGCAAAAAAGAAAAATTTAGATGGATTCAAACAGACTCAGTGGGCTAAACTTTAATATTCGTGACCAATAAGTTAAGACCTTCTAAAAAGGGATGCGCTTACACTGATCTTTAAATGATGAGAAGTTTGTTCAAATAAAACATTGATCTTTTTAAACCTGGACAAGCTTTTAAAAACTTATCATGAGACGAGCAAAGCTGGATCATACAGTATGTTAGGATATGAGGTTAGAAGGAACAGACCTGAACACAGGCAAGGTGGAGGCATGAATGGAGGGTCTGGTCTGACTTGTGAAAGGCTCCAGCTGCAGTGCAGAGTGGTCGGTTATCAGAGGAATCCAAAAGGTTCACCCCAAAACAGGATCTCCCTAAAAGTCTGAAGGGAGAAACAGGTATTCCAATTAGAAACCTCTACAAAAGGTTACAAAGTCAAAACATGCTTGAAGTCTGGTCATTCAGAACTACAGGTAAGCAGACAAACTGGCTGAAGATTTGATCCGGGTCTTTAAGGAGCTCCCAATCAGAGTTCACAGATGAGCTGCATGAAGCCTAAACGAGCTGGAGGAATCAACGTCTGGTGAACCAATCTGTGAACCAATCAAAACCAGAGGTGTCAAGTAGCGCAGTAAGGCTACTTCGTTACCTTACTCAAGTAGAAAATCTCGTTATCTTTACTTTAACGAAGTAATTATTTATTTGTCTACTTTTTACTTTTACTCACTACTTTTTTATGCAATTATCTGTACTTTTACTTCGTTCATTTTATAAAAAGTAGTCGCTACTTTCTCCATTTTGTCACCGTTAAGAAGCCGCGACTGTTTGTCGGAGTTTTTTTTTTTTTTTTTATGAACCCTGAATGCATCAAACAAAGGAAAAGATGAATGATTGGCTGAAAGGTCCAGTCAATCATTACTTTGGGGCGAGTAGCCCCGCCCACAAACTTTTAAAGAGTAGCCAGGAACGTTAATTTCCGTGTTTGAGACTTGTTGCGGGCTCGGAAATCAAAGTGTTTCTGATGCTGCAACACTGAACTTTGATTGAATTATCAGTTTTTTAAAAAAAAAACAACAGCAAAGAAATGTTTTATTATTATTATTATTTTCAGTCTTAGGTTATTGTAAACGTCTTTGCTGAAAATGTTGCAAATGGTATTTTTATAAAAATAACTTTGATCTGTGACGCACTATTTTATCTTTAGAAACAAAGCTAATTGAACTGATTTATCCATAAATAGTAGTGGATGAAGTATTTGTGCTTAAAAGCATCCAAAATGTTATTGATTAGTTTATAAAGACTGACTGAGGAGATTAAAACTACACATCGCTTAGATTTTGTATAATGTAGATGTTTGGGTTAACATTAAAAAAAACCTTATATGTACATGTACACATATATATGTAGATATGTTTATATATAAATTTATATATACCGTCTCCTAAGTCCCGCCCCTACTGGTTTTTTAAAATCTTATTTCCCTGGTTATTTTTTCATTTTTACAGTTCTTAAAATTTTAGAAAAAGAATCCAAGGATTTTTGCCTCCTGTGTGTTTCCTTCACTCCCACTGCCTTACGAGTGCATGTAAAGGGTGTTATTTTGTCAATGGGAGTGGTTTTACTGGGTGTTTACTGGGCGATATTTTTTGTAAAATACGATAATTTTACGTCATTAGTACGATAATCCAGCACCTCCCACCTGGCAACGCTGGTTCCAGGTGTCCCGCAGGGTGTATGTGGCACTCCCAACCTTACCAACTTGATAAAGACTATTCAGTATTGCCTCAAAGAACTTTGAAAACTAGCTGCCTTCAAGGCTTGAAAAAGCCTTTTGGTCATTTTTTTTTTCATTTATTTATTTTTTTTTACATTGAGTGTGTTTGTGTCTGCTGAAGTTGGTTAAATTAGGTGATGCAGAGTGAACCTTGATAGCTGAAGGGACGTTACATAATGCCCTGCGTATGTTAATACATTTGATTGTGTTCATTAATCGATTTCCAATAAAAATTATTAATAAATAAATGTTTCTGATTCATAAAGTTTAACACCAAAACACTTTCATTTATTATCATATTTTCTGCTCCTTAAAGCATGTGATAATAGTTAAAAAATATGTTCACACGCTTTTGTTAACAATATTCCATTTTTTCTGAAAATTACTTTTACTTTTTTTACTTTAAGTAGTTTTAAAATAGGTTACTTTTTACTTTTACTTAAGTAGAAAACTTGAGTTGATACTTCTACTTTTACTAAAGTAGTTTTTTAACTCGGTATTTATACTTCTACTTGAGTAGAAAATGTTGGTACTTTTGACACCTCTGATCAAAACACAGTATACAACTTAACATTGCAATAATGGATAATGCTAATATTAGATTGCAGTGACTGTTGTCATTGAAGTATGAAGATGTGTACACACGCACACACACAGACAACCATCCACACTCACACTCATTCCTAGGGGCGACTACATAGCAGCAAATCAACCTAACATGTATGTTTTAGGAAGGTGGGAGGAAACCAGAGACATATACACGGAGAGAACATGCTGTGAGGCCACCGTGATAACCACTGCACCATTGTGCAGCCCGCCAATGTATCTAAGACTGTTAATTAAAATATTCCATTTTCATAAGCTAGAATAAGTTTATTCAACTCTAAAGTTTTATATTTGTAGAAATCAGAAGACTTTATCCTGATGGAAAAGGGATGGTAGATCAAGTACAGAGACCTCCTCAGTCTGGTGACGGTCAGGACAGGAACACAGAGGACCCATCAGGAATCTAAAACAAGCAGGAGGAAGAGAGAGGTGGATAACATGTGAATCATACTGTACCAACTAGTGGTGGAAAAAACTGCATGAAAAGACATTAGAGAACAATGAATGAGATGAGGAAGGGGCCACAGGAAAGAAAAGCCAGGGATTAGCCAAGGGCGATGTGGATACGGCCAAGACAGTCTGGTAAATAATAGTAGATAGAGTTAGAGGACAGAATCCCAATGTGCCATACTTTCACCAGCTTCTAGTATCTACCACCCAACTAGTAACTATTCAAGCTAAAGGTCTCTGTTTCTTCACACTCTGTAGCAAATAAGCCCAGTAAGAGCTGGAGATCGCGGTCCGATGAATCCAACAGGACCACATTATTCGCAAAAAAGCAGAGATCTGATCCTGAGGTCACCAAACTGGATCCCTCCAACGCCTCGGCTGCGCCTAGATATTCTGTCCATAAAGGTGAAGTGGCCGGGATGGGATCAGCGCCTCCGAGACTATGGTCCTTCCCAGAGGTGTCAAAAGTACCAACATTTCCTACTCAAGTAGAAGTATAAATACCGAGTTAAAAAACTACTTTAGTAAAAGTAGAAGTATCAACTCAAGTTTTCTACTTAAGTAAAAGTAAAAAGTAACCTATTTTAAAACAACTTAAAGTAAAAAAAGTAAAAGTAATTTTCAGAAAAAAAGGAATATTGTTAACAAAAGCGTATAAACATATTTTTTAACTATTATCACATGCTTTAAAGAGCAGAAAATGTGATAATAAATGAAAGTGTTTTGGTGAAACTTTATGAATCAGAAACATTTATTTCTTAATAATGGAACCAGCGCATGGAACCAGCGTTGCCAGGTGGGAGATGCTGGATTATCGTACTAATGACGTAAAATTATCGTATTTTACAAAAAATATCGTACACCTAGGAAAACCACGCCCATTGACAAAATAACACCCTTTACATGCACTCGTAAGGCAGTGGGAGTGAAGGAAACACACAGGAGGCAAAATCCTTGGATTCTTTTTCTAAAATTTTAAGAACTGTAAAAATAAAAAAATAACCAGGGAAATAAGATTTTAAGAAACCCAGAAAGAAACCAGTAGGGGCGGGACTTAGGAGACAATATATATAAATTTATATATATACATATCTACATATATATGTGTACATATAAGGTTTTTTTAATGTTAACCCAAACATCTACATGATACAAAATCTAAGCGATGTGTAGTTTTAATCTCCTCAGTCAGTCTTTATAAACTAATCAATAACATTTTGGATGCTTTTAAGCACAAATACTTCATCCACTACTATTTATGGATTAATCGGTTCAATCAGCTTTGTTTATGAAGATAAAATAGTGCATCACAGGTCAAAGTTATTTTTATAAAAATACCATCTACAACATTTTCAGCAAAGACGTTTACAATAACCTAAGACTGAAAATAATAATAATAATAAAACATTTCTTTGCTGTTGTTTTTTTTTTTTTTTAAAAAACTGATAATTCATTCAAAGTTCAGTGTTGCAGCATCAGAAACACTTTGATTTCCGAGCCCGCAACAAGTCTCCAACACGGAAATTGACGTCCTTGCTCTTTAAAAGTTTGTGGGCGGTGCTGCTCGCCCCAAAGTAATGATTGACTGGACCTTTCAGCCAATCATCATCTGTTCCTTTGTTTGATGCATTCAGGGTTCATAAAAAAAAAAAAAAAATTCCGACAAACAGTCGCGGCTTTATAACGGTGACAAAATGGAGAAAGTAGCGACTAGTTTTGATAAAATTAACGAAGTAAAAGTACAGATAATTGCATAAAAAAGTAGTGAGTAAAAGTAAAAAGTAGACAAAAAAATAATTACTTCGTTAAAGTAAAGATAACGAGATTTTCTACTTGAGTAAGGTAACGAAGTAGTCTTACTTCGTTACTTTACACCTCTGGTCCTTCCCCGGAAAAGGATGGAATGAAGGATGGAATGCCCCATGCAGGTTAGATACAGGGTCCTGCCCCAAGTAGAGGAGTTTATGTACCTCGGGGTCTTGTTCACGAGTTTGGAGCTCTGCCATCCGGGAGGAGCTCGTTGTCGAGCCGCTCCACCTCCAGGTCGGGGGAAGCCAGATGGAGTGGTTCGGGCATCTGGTTAGGATACTTCCAGTGCGCCTCGCTGGTAAGGTGTTTTAGACTCGTCCTACCAGGAGGAGACCAAGAGGTAGACCCCGGACCTGCTGGAGAGACTATGTCTCACAGCTGGCCGGGGAATGACTCGGGATCCTTTCACCTGGAGGATGCAGCCGGGGTGAGAGAAGCCTGGGCTTCCCATCTAAGGCTGTTGATCCCGGTCCTGGATGCGGAAGATGACAAAATGGACAGTCTCTGTTTCTAGCTGGTCTGGTGATACGCTTGATAAGTCGGATGACTGAAAATCTAGTCCAATATAATAAAAAACGGTTGGATGAAAATGAAAACGGGGTGACACGGTGGTGTAGCGATTACCTGGCTGCCTGACAGCAAGAATGTTGGGGTTCGAGTCTGGGAGTGCGCGCACCAGGCAAGGCTTGAAACATTGGTCTTCATAAGTGGAGTTCCTCTCACCCTCTAAAAATTGCCAGAGGAATAGTAGAAAAAGTTTCAAAAAAGTCTTCTGGACAGTTTAATTCTTGAACGAGACGTTTCGACTTCCATCCGGAAATCATTTTCAATCTGAATGAAATGGACAGAAAACTGGATCTATTTATACTAACCTGAGTAAAAGGTAAAAAATAGTAAGGATGGGCTCGACCAATGAGCCTGTGTTACCTATGATGGCCGTGAATGGCTCCTATTGTAGCCACAGACCAGTAAACAAACCCTATTATAATAATGCTAAAAGCCTAGTGAATAGAAAAACCTGCTAATGAGAGGCGTGAAACTGGGTCACGAGGTGTCATCTTTAGTCCATGGCTTCAAAAGGTTGCTGTAAATCCCGGGCAGAATGTATCTAACGCCTCCACTCCGATTCAGTGAGGGACTCATTTACAGTAGCCTTTTGAAGCCATGGACTAAAGATGACACCTCTTGACCCAGTTTCACGCCTCTCGTTAGCATTTTCTATTCACTAGGCTTTTAGCATTTTTATAATAGGGTCGTTTACTGGTCTGTGGCTACAATAGGAGCCATTCACGGCCATCTTAGGTAACACAGGCTCATTGGTCGAGCCCATCCTTACTATTTTTTTACCTTTTACTCAGGTTAGTGTAAATAGTTCCAGTTTTCAGTCCATTTCATTCAGATTGAAAATGATTTCCGGATGGAAGTCGAAACGTCTCGTTCAAGAATTAAACTGTCCAGAAGACTTTTTTGAAACTTTTTCTACTAAGTAAAAGGTAAAAAATAGTAAGAAGGGCTCGACCAATGAGCCTGTGTTACCTATGATGGCCGTGAATGGCTCGTATTGTAGCCACAGACCAGTAAACGACCCTATTATAAAAATGCTAAAAGCCTAGAGAATAGAAATTTCTTCTAACGAGAGGCGTGAAACTGGGTCACGAGGTGTCATCTTTAGTCCATGGCTTCAAAAGGCTGCTGTAAATCCCGGGCAGAATGTATCTAACGCCTCCACTCCGATTCAGTGAGGGACTCTCTTTCATCACAAAGATGGCTTCCTTCACCCCTCTTTCAACCCAACCTTTCTCTCTACTTAGAATCTTCACCTCACTGTCCTCAAAAGCGTGTTTGGTGGATTTAGATCCAGTTTTCTGTCCATTTCATTCAGATTAAAAATGATTTCCGGATGGAAGTCGAAACGTCTCGTTCAAGAACTGAGAAGACTTTTTTAAAACTTTTTCTACTATGGATCACTCCTGGATGAATGAGGGACTACACAGATTTGTTGTCCGAGGAATGAGTGTCTGTGGATAGTTGTCTGCATGGGTGAACGGTCATTTCAGCCACGGATATTTGAGCCAAAAAACTGCAACCTAGACTATTTGAGCCACGGTGACTCGGACATTTCAGCCACGGACATTTGAAGAACTGCAGCCTTGGCGCAACTGTTTATTTACGATAAAAAAAATTTTAAATGACTAAAAGCACGAAAAAAAATTTTGCACAATAAAAATTTTTAAGACTAAAAGCAATTTTTCTGTAGTGCAACTGTTTATTTACAATAAAAAAATTTACATAAAATATCAGAATTTTTACATAAAATATCAACATTTTTTTAAAAATATCAGAATTTTTTATTTGAGCCATGGGATAAAATGACTAAAACCAATTATTTTCTGTAGTGCAACTGTTTATTTACAATAAAATTTTTACATAAAATATCAGAATATCACAATTTTCTACATAAAATAGATTTTTGGCCCAAATGTCCGTGGCTGAAATGTCCTAGAACCGTCTGCATGTGGCCCTTCAACAGACTGTTGACCTTTTCGGGGTGTATCCTGCCCCTGATTTAAAATCAGCAGGGATAGGCTCCGACACCCCTGAAGCCTCATCAAGGATAAACAGTTCAGAAGACTAGAATAAAAGTACCCATCTCCCTCTGATGTCAGACCCCCACTCCTCTTTAAAGAAACCGGAGGCGGGATCTCAGCATCTATGATTTCTAGTTCCCATTGGCTTCTGTCTGCTTGACGTCACAATCATGATTAGAATTGATGATCGGAGGTTCTGATTTCATTGTCTAGCAAAGGAGGTCTGCTGAAGAAATCTGATGATTTGGAACCTTCCTCTGATTTTAACATCAGACATGGTACGTGGAAAAAGATGATTTTAATCCTGGTGAAAAATATTAAACAGATCAGGAGGAAAGTATTTCAAGCTTTGCAGCTTTAAAAAAATCAGATTTCAGGCTTAGAATCAAATTTAAATAGAAAAGTTTAGCCTTTAGCTGAAGCTAATGGCTAAAAAATGGCCGCTCGGGCCTAAAAACAAACGCAGAAAATAGTGGAAAAAAATCACATTTACTGCTTTTTTTGCTTCGAAAACCTAAAAATATCACTTTAAATTTTAACAATTACTTTTTAAATTTCACTAATAATAAAACAAACGGCATTTTGATGTTTTTTGCGTTAAATTAGCTCATATTAGCATGGCCTGCTAACTCACTGCTAGGTGTAAAACTACAATAAATGTTTGTTTTTTTCAGTCAAAATTTAAAATATACTTTTGTAGAGTTAGAAACGGTCATTTAAAGGTGTCAGCTTGAAGATAAGCGGTGTAGTTTTCTAATTAGTTCCTATTTGTTGTCTAACGCTGAGGGTAGCCATGTGCAGTCAGATCAAAATAAACAGCAGGCTGATTATTGGAGGCAAAAAAAAATCACTTTACAGCTGTTTTAAATCAAATTATTTCATTTAATTCTAAATTTTAGACTCAGTTTGAAAGAAAATTATATGCAATTAAGTTTTTTTGCTGCTTTGATTAATATTTTTGTGTTTTTTATTGTATATTTTTAACAGTCACCTGAAGATTACCTGAGGAATGAAGATTACCGTATTTTCCGCCCTATAAGGCGCACTGCATTATAAGGCGCACCTTCAATAAATGACATTTTTTAAAACTTTTTCCATATATAAGGCGCACCGCATTATAAGGCGCTACAGTAAAGGCTGTTCAACTTTGTCCTCTAACTGTGAACATCTCGCTTTGTTCCCGTGGAAACTCTGTTTAGTCTTGTTTACTTGGTGCAGAGCATCCTCTTGCTTCCTCCACTTCCTCATCATTGATTCATTGATAATAAACTCTGTCGCTGCGGCCAGAGGTAAGATCTTAAGCCCGACCCAAAATTCGGGTCGGGCTTCTCTCTCGCTGACTTTTTTTCTTTTTTTAAATAAATAATGTTTATAAAATGTAAACTAAAACGAGGTGTGTGTACTAAACTGAGGAGTACTTGTTAAAAAAAAAATTATTAATTTGGATAAAACAGAGAAGTAATTTTTTACTACTAAACAGGATCCGCAGAGCCAGCTGATGCTCTAAGCGCGTGAACACCTCTTATTTTGGTAATCCTCCCCTGCGCACGTCTTTATTTTATTAATTTTGAACTGGTATCCCCGATATGAAGGAGTAAGAAGTTAAGGATAAACTAAATTGCTTTCATACAAACCCAAAAAGACTGGCACCTCGACGCTGAGCGGGCATTTAAACAGCTGGACTGATAAAAGTGATGATCGCTATTTTATCATTTGTTTCAAAGACCGTCCCTCCTCTTCGCAGTAAGCAGGCCATCACAGACAAGTGTGTTAGGGGTCCGATAGTGTGATTTTTTTTTTTTAATTAAAAAAGCGTGTTCTTGAAAATGTTCCAATTTATAAATTTTTATAAATTATATATTTATAAAATATATCGCGGGCTCGGGTCGGGTTGGATTTTTTTAGGCCCGATCTCACCTCTGGCTGTGGCTCTATTCCCGTGTTCTACTGCGTGTCCAATCGCCTTGAGTTTAAACTCTGCGGTGTAAAAGTGTCTCTTGGTAGAATTCATTTCCGGGTCTTTACACAAACACACAAATGGAAATGAGACGCCCTTTCATATATCCCAGCATGCACCGCGCACTACTTCTTCTATGGGGGAAATGGAGTCGGCGGCTGCTTACCGCAGTTGCGACACCTGTTGTAGCTCAATATTAATCCATATATAAGGCGCTCCGGGTTATAAAGCGCACCCTGGACTTTAGAGAAAATTTAAGGTTTTTAGGTGCGCCTTATAGTGCGGAAAATACGGTAGTCAGAGTAAAACAGAGTACATGTGTGTGAATGAGAGGGATCCAAATGGAAAAGTGAGGTTACAGGGAGAAGAGAGAAAGAAGGTGGAAGGTTTTAAAGTATCTAGGATCAACAGTCCAGAGCAATGGAGAGTGTGGAAAAGAGGTGAAGAAGCGTGTGCAGGCAGGCTGGAATGGGTGGAGGAAAGTATCAGGTGTGATGTGTGATAGAAGAGTTTAAGATAAAATGAAAGAGAAAGTGTACAAAACCGTGGTGAGAGCGGCCATGCTGATTGGTCTAGAGACAGTGTGGTGAGAGCGGCCATGCTGATTGGTCTAGAGACAGTGTGGTGAGAGCAGCCATGCTGATTGGTCTAGAGACAGTGTGGTGAGAGCGGCCATGCTGATTGGTCTAGAGACAGTGTGGTGAGAGCAGCCATGCTGATTGGTCTAGAGACAGTGGTACTGAGGAAAAGACAGGAAACAGAGATGTTTGTAGCAGAGATGAAGATGCTGAGGATCTCTCTGGGATTGACCAGGATGGACAGGATCAGAGGAACAGCACATGTTAGAGGTTTTGGAGATAAAGTCCAAGAGGCCAGACTGAGATGGTTTGGACATGTACAGAGAAGAGAGACCGAGTACATCAGAAGGATGCTGGGTTTGGAACCACCAGGAAAGAGGACTAGAGGAAGACCAAAGAGGAGGTTCATGGATACAGTGAAGGAAGACATGAAGATAGTTGGTGTGACCGAAGAAGATGCAGAAGATAGGGTTAGATGGAAGAAACTGAGTTGCTGTGGCGACCCCTGAAGGGAAAAGCCGAAAGAAGAAGAAGTCTCACCTGAAGGATTAATAGATCACTGTTCTAATCCAGTGTTTGAACTGCCTTCATTCTCCCTGGCATTGATTCAACAGGGTGCTGAAACTATTCTTTAGAAATGTTGGCCCATGTTGATAAGATTGTATTTTGCAGTTGATGGATATTTGTGGGATGTACATCCGTTCCATCACAACCCATAGGTGCTCTGTCAGGTTGAGATCTGGTAACTGTGGGGATCATTGTGGTACAGTGAGCTCAGTGTCAGGTAATGATTGGATCTTAATGACACGGTGCATTGTCCTGCTGGAAGTAGCCATCAGAGGATGGGTACCTGTCATGAAGGGATGGTCAGAAACGATGTTCAGGTAGCCCATTGCATTTAAACGATGCACAATTGGCACTTAAGGAACTGAAAGTGTGCCAAGAAAACATACCCTACACCAGGGGTGGGCAATTAATTTTTATCAGGGGCCGCATGAGGAGCCTGAATTGTGTCAGAGGGCCACCAACTTTCTTTCATTGTAAAATACATAGCTGGTACTGATAATCAAAAGAATAAAGCACTCTGTAAATATGTAGATTAGGTTATGTGTGGGTTGGTTATGGGTGGAGACGGTGGCCGCGTGGTTAGCGCGTTCGCCCGCGGACCAGAAGGTCGCGGGTTCGCGTCCCACGGAGAGCACGTCTAGGGTCCTTGGAGAAGACACCTAACCCCCGCTTCTCCCACCATTGGCGCCGTTGATGGGCAGCCTGCTGCGGTGTAAGGAGTGCAGCACACAAATTTCCCCGGTGAGGGATGAATAGAGTAATTCAAAATAAACAAAAATAAAAAATGTGAAACTGTGGTCTATTAGTTAAATAAGAAAAACAATTATTGAACCAGTGCAATTTATTTTTTAACTTGTTAATCTCCACAAACAATATAACTTGTAATGCTTTCCACCTGAAACGTTCTCAAATGTGCCTTTTTGCTCTGGGCACATCAGCGCAGCAGAGTCCAATAAACACTCCTTAATAAACTCTCCGTCGGAAAACGCCTTACTTTTTCTGGCGATTTTGTGAAAAATGACATAACTTGTCCTGACGGCTGCATCTCTGGGAGTGTGAAGTTTAGTGAAAAATCCTTGTTGGGTTTGTAGTTTTCATCAGACTCCCTTGCACGCTCTTCACCAGACAGATTTCTGTATTTCTCTTCATGCTTGGTGGTGTAGTGGCAAACACAGCAACCTGTGTACCACAGACTAAGCACACTGCTTTTAATTTCTGTAAAGAAATATTTGGAAGTCTATTATTTGTTGAAAATCCAGCATTCCTTATCAACTTTTCTTTTCTTGGGGTGTGCCGACATCTTGGGGATAACCTGGCGAACAGCATCACCTTCACTCACACACGTCTATACGCGAGTGAAGGTGCTACGTCTATGACGTGCATACGTAGCGATGTAACGCTTTTCAAAATAACATTTCAAATTATAAGTTAAAAAAAAAGTTTAATTTATGGTGTTTATGATTGGCCTCACGCGGGCCGGACAGGGACGTACAAAGGGCCAGATGTGGCCCGCGGGCCTTAATTTGCCCAGGTCTGCCCTACACCATTACACCCCCACCACCAGCCTGCATGATGAATGTTCTTATTCTGACCCTACCGTTTAAATGTCTCAACAGATACTAAGACTCATCAGAGTCATCAGAGACTTTTTTCTTGTCTCAAACTGTTCAATTTGGGTCTTGTGTAAATTTTAGCCTGTCTTTTTTTTTTTATTTGTAGTGGAGATGAGTGGTACCCAGTGGGATCTTCATCCGCCTTAAGGTTGTTCGTGTTGTGGCTTCATATTCCTCGGTTGTAACGACTGGTTAGTGCAGTCAACGTTGCTCTTCTAACAGCTTGAATCACTCGGTCCATTCTCCTCCGACCTCTAGCATCAACAAGGCAATTTAGCCCACTGGACAAGAAATGGTTGTGAATATCCCACTTACTGAGCGGATTGTGAAATACTCAGACAAACAACCAGGGCACGCTCAAAATGGTTTAAATCCCCTCAGTTTTTTATTCTGACTTTGAGTTTGGAGTTCAGGAGACGGTCTTAACCAGGACCATTGACACAACTGCATGTGATTGGTTGATTAGATAATCGCATCAGGGAGAAACTAGACAGGTGTTTCTAATAATTCTTCAGGTGGGTGTAGATTCCTTGTTTTATCCTCCATCTTTTACTCTAAATATCCTTCCATCAGCTGTTTGACTCAAATAGATTTAGAGCAGGGCTGTCAAACTAAATTAGGTGGGGGGGGAGCAAAATCAGTTCAATCTAACTTGTTGCAAAATGACAGAGAACTAAGAAAAAGTCAATTTTTTTTTTTTGCATTTGTCACAAATACATTTATTCCGTTCCGTCATCTTCCGCTTGTTCCGGGGTCGGGTCGCAGGGACAACAGCCTCAAACGGGCAGCCCAGGCCTCTCTCTCCCCGGCTGCATCCTCTAGCTCACCTGGAAGGATCCCAAGTCGTTCCCCGGCCAGCTGTGAGACATAGTCTCTACAGCGGGTCCGGGGTCTGCCCCTAGGTCTCCTCCCGGTGGGACGTGTCCGAAACACGGCACCTGCGAGGCGCTCGGGGGGCATCCAGACCAGATGCCCGAACCCAATCTGGCTCCTGTCGACCTGGAGGAGGAGCAGCTCAACACCGAGCTCCTCCCGGATGGCAGACCTCCTCACCCGATCTCTGAGTGAGAGCCCAGCCACCCTGCGGAGGAAGCTCATTTCGGCCGCTTGTACCCGCAATCTAATTCTTTCGGTCACCACCCACAGCTGGTGACCGTAGGTGAGGGTTGGAACGTAGATCAACTTGTAAATCGAGAGCTTTGCTTTTCGTCTCAGCTCTCTCTTTACCACGACGGACCGATGCAGCGTCCTAGTTATTGCTGATGCCGCACCGATCCGCCTGTCGATCTCCTGCTCCATCCTTCCCCCACTCGTGAACAAGACCCCGAGATACTTAAACTCCTCCACTTGGGGCAGGACCCTGACCCGGAGGGGGCATTCCACCCTTTTCCGGGCGAGGACCATGGTCTTGGATTTGGAGGCGTTAATTCCCATCCCGGCCGCTTCACACTCGGCAGAAATCGATCCAGCGAGAGCCAGAGATCACGGTCCAATAGACCGTGATTAGTTATTTATAATAACTAATAATCAGTTGTAAAAATCTTTATTAAATTAATTTCTTTTAATACATTATGAACAACTTTAAAAAAGTGTTTACAATTTTAACCAGACTTTTACTTGCGTGTGTTTTCATAACTGATCAGAATCTTAGTAACAATGTTGCAGAACATTTCGTCACAGCTTTGTGGAGCTTAAAAACTTTTTTTTAACATCTGAAAAGTAATTTGAACAAATAAATGACCTGTGGTCACCGGGAGGAGACCAAGAGGCAAATCCTGAGCCTGCTGGAGAGACTGTCTCACAGCTGGGTGGGGAATGAACTGGGATCCTTCTGGGTGAGCTGGAGGATGCATCCGGGGTGTGATAAGGTCAGGTTTCCCGTCTGAGGCTGTTGCCCTCACAACCCGGTTCCAGATAAACGGAAGACGATGGAACGGTACAAATAAATGACATCCTCAAAAATTTCTCTTGGTTAGTATTTGTCAACTTGGGGTAGTTTAATCTGCACACGTGCATCAATATTAGAAATCATGTCCTGAGAAGCAGACAATCTGCTTATTTGTGAGTTTTGAACTCTATGAAAAATTAAGATTAACTTTAAAAACATCTTAGTGTCTTTAATTAACCTGATGTGCTGAAACGGGACACATTCTCACGTCTAGTGTAAGAATAATTTTTCCAGCCTGTTCACACAGACTCCAAGATACATTTCTGTTTCCGCTCAAGGACAAACAAAGTTACATTTTATGAACTTAAGCCTAACAATACAGCCTCTGTCCAAGCAAGGTTGCAGGTGCAAGATAACGCTTGGGCATGACATATGACATGTTTGGTCAGCCCAGTGATAAATTTTGAGCCTATGATAGATAATGTTCAGCCCAACCAAATTTACATAGCCTATCAGAATGAGACATATAGCCTAGCAGCAGAGAAGTCCATCCTAACAACGAAGGTCCTTAAAACATGGGCTTGGTTTGGATGAACTTCCAACGCTGCAGAATTTGACCATTAGTCACAAAAGTAAGTAGTCCCAAACATGGACGATATTTTAACAGTCAGTGCTCTCTATGTGGGGTAGTCTCTAATAGGAGGCACAAAGGTAAATGTGTCCTTCAATTTGAACTGTGAATGGTGAGTGAAAAACTTCAAATTCTGTCTCGAGTTTGCTAAAGACATGGAACTGTTTCACAATTACTTTTAACAATTCTGACACCTTGTTTTTGTACCGTTTAGCGTCAGAATTAATGCTGTATAATTGATTATGTAAATATATATATCTGTGTGTATTAAAAAGACGGATCAGGGACAGGGTTCTGCCCCACGTCGATGAGTTTAAACCCTTTAAACCAATCCATAAATTTACCGGGCTATACTGTACAGACAAATATTGAAAGAAGACTTAGGTGTGACTTGAACCCCCAAGAAGCCAGGTGTTTTATTTTCCACTGAAGTCTGGAGTAATGTTTGTGATGTTTGTAATTCGATTGGAGCCCACATGACTCGGACTTTTTTCTTTACTGGGAACATAAACTGTTTGTCGTCATCTAATATTAAAGTCATTAAAAGTCTTTATTTGTTTGTTAAATTTAATATCTTTGTGTTACATGACATTATGTTCTATTCCTGTGATTGTTTTTATTGGTATTTTTATGTTTAAAGAGAGATAAAAATAAAATAGAACACATCTAAAATCCCAAAGTGAAAAGAATATAACGCATTCTTACTTTTAAATGCAACTTTTTAATTACAAATTTTGTGACGCTTTAGTTCAATTTTCCGCTTATCCGGGGCCAGGCCGCGGGGGCAACAGCCTCAGACGGGAAGCCCAGGCCTCTCTCACCCCGGCTGCATCCTCCAGCTCACCTGGAAGGATTCCGAGTCGTTCCCCGGCCAGCTGTGAGACATAGCTGGGCGGGGAGCTTCAATTTTACCAACTGTAATAAACAACTCTTCTTTATAAATAATTATCAACTGACAGGATTTGGTTCAAAAAGAGTTTAATTTCACTATTTTTTAAAACATTTTTTTTTACCTATTTTAGTTTATTCATTTTAATTTGATCAAATTTCTCCCAAAATTTCAGCTTAATGTATATGAGGTGAGGTTTTATCTATTTTTTGCCTCCTAATTAGGTTTTATAAGAAAAGTGTGATTTAAAATGAACTTTTTGGCTTTAAAATCACCAAATTTCTATGTTTGCTTTAAGCTTAATCTGAAATATTTATGTGTTTTAAAACTTATACTTTCTTACAGCCAGATTACACAATATGTCTAGTGGGAGTGGGACGTGAAACCGTTGTGTGCTGCTAGTGTTTGCGGTCCTTCATCTTCAGCTAATCCGGACTGAGTTGCGGCAGCAACAGCCTCAGATTGTAAGCCCAGGCTTCTCTCGCCCCGGCTGCATCCTCCAGCTCACCCGGAAGGATCCCAAGTTGTTCCCTGTCCAGCTGTGAGACATAGTCTCTCCAGCAGGTCCGGGGTCTGCCTCTTGGTCTCCTCGCGGTGGGACGTTCCCAGAACACCTCACCAGATGCCGAAACCACCCCATCTGGCTCCTCTCGACCCGGAGTAGGAGCAGCTCGACACTGAGATCCTCCTGGATGGCAGAGCTCCTCACCCAATCTCTGAGTGAGAGCCCAGCTACCCTGTGGAGGAAGCTCATTTCAGTCGCTTGTATCCGAGATCCTGCTAGTATTTACATAAATAAAAGAAACCTGTCTGTCTCTTTTTACACTCCAGCCCGAAAAATGAGCATCCGTAACCCTAATTCCTTTATAATTATGTGAGTATCTTGAGTTATTGTGACATGAAATAAGTATTTCATATATTTTGTGGTTGTTTTTTTTTTCTCAACAGTCACAAGACCATGCAGTGTGTCACACACACTGAGGCGAGATGAACCTCGAAGTATGTCTAAATTTCACTATGGGAATAGTGACAATAAAGAATCCTGACTGTAGAACAACGCTGTGGTAAATATGGAGGTGCTGCAGTGACCACCATGGCCGCCCCGTTCCCCTCCAGTAGCAGAATGGACGCATGGCCACAAAGCCGTGGCCTGCAGACTGTGAGTATATTTGATCTGAAGTCGTACGCTGCATTGGCAAAAGTATTTGTTCAAAGTGACATTACTTCTTAATTCATACGAGGTTCTGAAGATTGTTTGTAGAATTTAACTCCCTTTATTTTGATGGGTAAACACTGTTAGCATCATCATGTACACACATACAGTCTTCTCGTTTCGGCATCTCCCTTCAGGGGGCGCCACAGCAAGTCAGTTTCTTCCATCTAACCCTATCTGCTGCATCTTCTTCGGTCACACCAACTATCTTCATGTCTTCCTTCACTGTATCCATGAACCTCCTCTTTGGTCTTCCTCTAGTCCTCTTTCCTGGTGGTTCCAAACCCAGCATCCTTCTTCTGATGTACTCTCTCTCTCTCCTCTGCACATGTCCAAACCATCTCAGTCTGGTCTCTCTGACTTTAAAACCTCTAACATGTGCTGTTCCTCTGATCCTGTACATCCTGGTCACTCCCAGAGAGATCCCCACCATCTTCATCTCTGATACCTCCATCTCTGTTTCTTGTCGTTTCCTCAGTGCCACTGTCTCTAGGCCGTCTTTTACATTTAGTTAGAACAACAATCCAAAAGTAGAAAAACATTTTTAAACTTTTAGCATCATTTTTTAAAACTAGAAGGCGGAACCTGGAATAACTGTTTGATGCAGGCGGGGTAACTCCGCAGTGAGAGCAACAATTCAGTTGGCGTTATACTCAACACACATACTGTATTTTTGTCATGTGACATAACGAGCACGATCCTAATCTTGTTTTTGGTTGTGTTTTTCTGTGTGTGTGTGTGTGTGTGTGTGTGTCAGATGAACCTGAGGTCGGTGTTCACAGCTGAGCAGCAGAGCATCCTGGAGCGTTACTATGAGAATGGAATGATCAACCAAAGCAAAGCGTGCTTCCAGCTGATCCTTCAGTGCGCTCAGGAGGCCAAGCTAGACTTCAGCGTCGTTAGGGTAGGTTTTAAACCGGATCGAGAAACAGAATAAGTTTTTACAGGGACGACGTGAAGAGCATCGATATGTGATGTTTTATCTGAAACTAATTAAGAACAAGGCTGCAAGTTACATGAACTTTTTGAGGTTATTATCAGGTTGGAACATTATTCCCTCATACTTGATGTCTTCTGGACGGTGTATTTGTAATCAAGACGTTTCTACTTCCTCCAGAAATCATTTCTAGCCTGATTTTATGGAGCAGCTCAATCAAACATCATTGTGATTGGAAATGAGTTCCTAAACCAGACCGAAATCTTTGCTCTGATTTATGTTATATATTTTTATTTCCACTGGAAGCCGTGCTGTGCAGTTATAAGTTATGACCCTGCAGACTGTGTGTGTGTGTGTGTGTGTGTGTGGGGCGGGGGCATGACACATACACACACCAACTTGGCTAATAAGTTTCTCTGTAGTTTGACTGAATGTAATTTTCTGTTTTCACGCAGACATGGGTCGGTAACAAAAGACGAAAGCTCGCCTCCAAAGCCGACCAGAACGGGAATACGTCTCATGCTCTGTCTACTCCTGGTTTGGTGGGGGGACTTTTATCTAACCACACACTCCCCAGAGTGGGGCCGCTTCCTGCTGATATCGCCGCTGCACGAACCCTTCAAAACCGCATCCAACTCCATCCCCCCTCCTCGTCCTTCACGTCCTTCTCATCTGCATCGTCCTCCCCGTCGTCTTCCTCTCCTCTCAGCAGTGGGAGCAACAATAATAACAATAACAACGACGTGATTCTGACCGGGATCTACTCTCTGAATCCTCTCTCTCACGCCAGACCAAAACCCAGAGCCCCCCCTTCTCAGTCGGACTCGGAGCTCTCAGCTCAAAAATCCTCCAGCAGGAACACTAGCACGTCCTCGTCTGTCCACACCGAACTCGTCTCCCTGTATAAGAATCTCCCATCCTCCCTCACACCTGCCTCAGGTCCGTTAGTCCACACTGCAACCAGAAAAAAAGAGGGAGAGGTACCTCACAGCTGGACCAGACAGTACGGTACAGCGCAAACACAGCCCACTTCCTCACAGTCTCAGCCTAAACCTCAAACACTGACTTCACAAAAGCCCCGGCTTCCCCAGCTACCTCCCCCGAACTGTAAACAACCCACCCCAGAGCAAACGCCTCGCATCCACCAGGTCTTCAGCTTAATGGAAAAGTGCAGAAAAGAGGAGCTTCTCACGTCCAAACCAGCTCCAGTTTGGAGGAATGATGAAAGCCGCAGATCGGCTTCTATACATAGTTTATCCATCGCTATGGAAACGGGTGATGAAGAGGACGAGTGGCAACGGGAAGAGGAGCTGGCCAATATGGCCGCTCATACGCACAACAACAATAAGGAGTTGACAGCCGGGCCGTCTACGGAGGGTGTGTCTGTGGGGAGGAGGGCACAGACACCACCCATGTCCAGTTCCAGACCCTCCTTGGCTCTTCAGGGCAGCTACTCTCTCAGCGCGCAGACCTCACCCACAGTGGAACCCAGCTCTCAAGTAGGAACAATTCTAATAAAGCAATCCAAAATCTCTGCTCGCATGGCTCAGAAAAGTTGAGTTATTTTCTTTGTGTTTAGGCGTCTCTGGCCATTTCCGCAGCCCCCTGGGTCATCAGCAACTCCAGGAAAAGGACGGTACGTACCAAGGCCAGATTACAATGCTGCCAGTTGAGGTAGATAAATTTTATCTGAAAGTCTATCTGGCAGTTTTTATTGTGGTGTTTGTTAAAGGCACCACCATGAGACATCACCTAGTGGAGGTAATGTTGACACTGCACTCACACTGCAGAGTCAAAATCCTCTGAGACGTATATTAATAAAACTTTTATTCTGAACGGTTCAGACGGATCAGTGCAGTGTCAGCAATAACTAGGACGCTGCATCGGTTCGTCGTGGTAAAGAAAGAGCTGAGCCGAAAAGCAAAGCTCTCGATTTACAAGTTGATTTACGTTCCTACTCTCACCATGGTAACCAGGATCTACGTTCCTACCCTCACCATGGTAACCAGGATCTACGTTCCTACCCTCACCATGGTAACCAGGATCTACGTTCCTACCCTCATCATGGTAACCAGCTGTTGGTGGTGAACGATAGAACGACATTGCGGATATAAGCCGCCTAAATGAGCTTCCTCCACAGGGTGGCTGGGCTCTCACTCAGAGATCGGGTGAGGAGCTCTGCCATCTGGGAGGAGCTTGGTGTCGAGCCGCTCCTCCTCCAGGTCGAGAGAAGCCAGATGGGGTGCTCTGGGCATCTGGTCAGGATGTCCCCCAAGTGCTTGGCTTGATGAGGTGTTTCGGGCACGTCCCACTGGGAGGAGACCAAGCGGCAGACCCCGGACCCGCTGGAGAGACTATGTATTCCAGCTGGCCGGGGAACGACTTGAGATCCTTCAAGGTGAGCTGGAGGATGCAGCTGGGGTGAGAGAAGCTCGGGAGTCTAATGCTGTTGCCGCCACGACCCGGCCCCAGATAAGCGGAAGACGACGGAACGGTTCAGACAAAAATCTATTGTCGCCAATCAGTTACCTTGCTGACTGCCGATGCCTTGTCAGAGTGGGATATCGATTATATTTCCTGATCAATAAACTGGTCAATGCTTACCACTGGCTGAAACTTATCTATCTGGTAAAGATGGATGGCGTGGCACAGTTGTTAAATGATACCGATTTGTTTCTGTTTTCCAGCTTCAGGATCGGACGCAGTTCAGCGATGCGGACCTGGTCCAGCTGAAGCGGTACTGGGACCGAGGCATGACCAGCCTGGGCTCTGTGTGCAGGGAGAAAATCACTGCTGCAGCAAACCAGCTCAACGTGGACACTGAAATAGTCAAAGTAAGGAGGACGGAGGCCTGAATGTGGGAGGTTTTTTTTAAATCTTGTAAAACAAGTTGAACTCTTTTTTTGTTTCAGACATGGATCAGTAACAGGCGCAGGAAGTACCGTCTGATGGGCATTGAAATCCCACCTCCTAAAGGCGGGCCTGCTGTATTCACTACTACGTCTCCAGGAAACGAGTCTCCAGTGGAACATGGTGCTGACGCAGAGCCGCTCAGAACGCCCGAACCCAGCGATGACTTCAACGATACAGGATCGGTGTGTCTTTCTGAAGGTGGGGTTGTTCTGATGCGAGGATTTTTTTTCTCGCTTCTACAAAACTTCTCAATGTTTTTTTTTATACTCCAGACGGAACGATTGATTCTGGACCGAAAGACGGAGACGATCGGACGGACACATCTACTCCTGCACCGATTGCCAATCATGTGGTAATTATCTGTCGTTACAGCAGTTAAAACATTTACAAAAGTCAGGAAAACAGCACAACAATACAATACCGGATGAAACCAGAGGACCGTTTTAGTGCACCATATTTCTCCCATCGTCTGCCTTTCAGCAGCAAGCAGATACGACACACTCAATGAATGAACGCAGGTATAAAGGAATACTAAAATCAGTCATAGAATAAGAAAAACTTAACAAAAGCTCAATTTCTTTAAGATAAGAATAAACTAAACAGACCCAGGATGCCCCCACTTGGGGATGTCTTGGTCTGAGCACATCATAGAAAATCTAGTCCAATCTTGTGGTTTCAAACTAGAGGTAAGATCTTAAGACCGAGCCCAAGCCATCGGGTTGGGCCTAAAATGTCAACCATTACTTCGGGTCGGGCTCAAGTTTCTCTCTCACTTTTTTTTTTTCTAATAAATGGATGTTTATTAAATGAATAGTAAAAAAATTTTAAAAGCGTGTTCCTGAAAATGTTCCTATTTATAAATAACCCGAGTCCTCACAAATAAATGTGACATTTCAGGTTTGCTTCGGGCAGGGTCGGGTCTTAATGCCCGCAGACCAGGTCGGATCGGGCTGGATTTTTAGGCCCGATTTCACCTCTATTACAAACTTTGTTAAAATTGGACGTTGCACCGCGATCAGGAATCAAAAATATTCTCAGTACCGACTTTAAAATCAGATGATGTTATGCTTTGTTGTGTATCTGACTTAAAAATTTTAATTAGTTACGTCACAAATAACGTCTCAAAAAGTAACCGAGCTGACGTCTCAGTCACAAGTTCGTAAAAGTAATCAGTTACAAACTAAAGTGACATCATTCTAAAACGTTAAAATTTACATATTAGAAATTTATATAATCTTTCAATTTCTTAAAATCTACAAACGCTAATTTTTAAATGTGGGTAAAAAATAATGAAAATAAATATTGACTAAATTACATTTTTACAATAAATGAAACGCATTGTGTTTTTATAAAACATTGTTTTGTAAAGTCAAATGTTTTCACACGTATCATGGAAAAGGTTCGTCTGATGTCACAACATACTGTACTTTGGTTTGTGACCTGCTGCATCTAAATGTAAATAAATGCTGTGATTATTGCCAAGGGACATTATTTTTTTAGTTAGCCGCACAAAGTCATGTTTTTACATTAAAGCATCACGTCAAAACTTTACATAAAAAATGGGCTTTAAAACTTTTTAAAAATGCTTACTTTGCCCAGTGGCCGAAATGAGCTTCCTCCGCAGGGTGGCTGGGCTCTCACTCAGAGATCGGGTGAGGAGCTCTGCCATCCGGGAGGAGCTCGGTGTCGAGCCGCTCCTCCTCCAGGTCGAGAGAAGCCAGATGGGTCAGGATCCTGGTTACCATGGTCAGGGTTGGAACGTAGATCCTGGTTACCATGGTGAGGGTAGGAACATAGATCCTGGTTACCATGGTGAGGGTAGGAACATAGATCCTGGTTACCATGGTGAGGGTAGGAACATAGATCCTGGTTACCATGGTGAGGGTAGGAACGTAAATCCTGGTTACCATGGTGAGGGTAGGAACATAGATCCTGGTTACCATGGTCAGGGTAGGAACGTAGATCCCGATTACTACGGATTCCACCTATGCAGAGCAACTGTCAAGTGTGACAGCGACTGTTCAACCTCCATCCCAGCAAGTGGCCCTCCCACCTCTATTCCTACATGCAACTGGTCAGGATGCCCCCCGAGCGCCTCGCGGACGGGGTGTTTTGGGCACGTCCCACCAGGAGGAGACCAAGGGGCAGACCCCGGACCTGCTGGAGAGACTATGTCTCACAGCTGGCCGGTGAACGACTTGGGTTCCTTCCTGGTGAGCTGGAGGATGCAGCCGGGAAGAGAGAGGCCTGGGCTGCCCGCTTGAGGCTGTTGCCCCCGCGACCTGACCCCGGAACAAGCGGAAGATGACGGAGCGAAACGTTCCCATTTTAGAGCAATATTTGACGCCGTCAACCTTCCGCTTTTATTTCACCATCTGATACACTTTAAAAAAAAAAAAGCCAATCAATGTCTCGTTTTTGCAACACTCGCACCTCTGCACCCTGCTGCACTCGCCCCGGCCACGTCCTCCAGCTCCCCAGAGAAGATACTGAGGTGTTCCCTGTCTAGCTGTGATCCTCTCCAGCAGGTCCAGGGTCTCCTCATTCCTGCTAAATATTAAAAAGGTCAATAAAATCCAAACAAGCATCATCTAGTTTCTTTTTACAATAATATATAATGTGTTTGCAAACGTATCTGATCAGGATTCACTCAAGAAGATCTCCCTCTAATTCACAGATAAGATTTAAAACCAGTCTTAAAGAAAAAAACTATAATATTTCGTTTTTATTGTTATTTTCTTCTCATAAGTTTTTTTTTCCCAGAAGGTTGAAGTAATCGATGAAGAGGATGAAGGAGATTACTCAGCTTTGGATCTCGATCAAATGCAGAATCTGCTCGAGTTCAAGGTAAAAAAAAATCTGAATAAAGTTTGTCAAATCTAAAATAAACCAAATAAAATCCTGGAGTCGGTTTAAAGATTCAAATGTGTTTTAATTATAAGTAAAATCTAGAATAAACTTAATATCTTGGATATAGCTCCACAATGGCTTAGTGGTCAGCACGGTGATCTCACAGCAAGCAGGTCAGGGTTTTAATCTTGGAGTGGGGCTAGACTTGAAACACTTGCCTTTCTGTGTGGAGTTTCCATGTTCTCCCCATGTATGCATGGGTTTTCTCCAATTTGCTGCCCTCCAAAAACATGCATGTTAGGTTGTTTGGCTGCTATAAAATTGCCCCTAGGAAAGAGTGTGTGCGTGTGTGGATGGTTGTCTATGTGTGTGGCTCTGCAACAGACTGGTGACTTGTTCAGGGTGTATCTTGCCTATTGCCTGAAATCAGCCGAGATAGGCTCTTCCCCACCCTTTGGGAGCCCGCTAGGAATGAGTGGTTTAGAAGATGAATAAATATCTTTTTAAAAGTTGATAAATTCAGAAAACCTTGTCCAGACTAAATTTACCAAAATTATGATTATATTTTGCAAATAAAAATTCCGTTCGTTCCGTTTCGTCATCTTCCACTTATCCGGGGCCGGGTCGTGGCGGCAACAGCCTCAGACGGGTGGCCCAGTCTTCTCTCACCCCAGCTGCATCCTCCATCTCAACTGGAAGGATCCCGAGTCGTTCCTCAGCCAGCTGTGAGACATAGTCTCTGCAGCAGGTCCGGGGTCTGCCTCTTGGTCTCCTCCCAGTGGGACGTCCCAATCTCTGAGTGAGAGCCCAGCACCCTTTTTTTCTTTAAGATGGCGCCGTCCAACATGGCTGCCTCGGTACTTCTGTGCAACCTTTTTTCTCTGTTTTTGTTGGTAAATGGTGTATCAGCGTGCTCTTACACTCGTGAAGAGCTCTTAAATCTCAGGACTATGACCCCCACGGACCTACTACCAGTTTTTTTAGCGGTTGCGGCAGATTTAGTCCAAATATTGGCTAAAAAAGTGAAAGGCCGGAAGAGAGGAAAGCGTGCGGGAGTCCTCCTTCGTCTCCGCAGACGTGGCTCGCGTACGCCTTTGCCGAGCCTTTTTCTAGCCAATGTCCGCTCACTTACCAACAAGATGGACGAGCTAGCGCTGCTAATGCGACGAAACAGGGACTTCTCCTCCTCTTGTGTTCTATGCTTCACGGAGACATGGCTCAACGAGCAGATCCCGGACTGCGCGCTTCAGCTGGAGGGATTTCAGCTCTTCCGCGCTGACAGACAGAGGGATTTCTCCGGTGGAAAAACAAAAGGTGGAGGGCTCTGTTTCTACATCAACCACTCCTGGTGTTCGGATGTGTCTGTGATCTCCCAGCTTTGCTCTCCGGTTCTGGAATACTTCTTTATAAACTGTAGACCATTTTATTCTCCACGGGAGTTTGCTTCATTCATTCTGGCTGCTGTTTACATTCCGCCATGCGCAAACGTGCACGAGGCCCAACGCGCGCTCGCGGACCAAATTCTGTGTGTGGAGCAAAACTTCCCGGACTCTCTAGTTATTATCCTTGGGGATTTTAACAAGGGAAATCTGAGCCAGGAACTCCCAAAGTACAGACAGTTTGTAAACTGCCCAACCAGGGAAAAGAACACATTGGATCACTGCTACACTACAGCCAGTAAAGCCTACAAGGCTGTTTCTCGAGCTGCTCTGGGCTTCTCTGATCACGACATGGTTCACCTCATCCCGGCATACAGGCAGAAGTTGAAGCTTTCTAAACCTGCAGTGAGGACTTCCAAGAAGTGGACCAGCGAAGCTGTGGACGAGCTTCGTATGTGTCTGGACACAACAGACTGGGGTGTGTTTAGAGCTGCCACAGATAGTCTGGATGACTACACAGACACAGTGACGTCATACATACGTTTCTGTGAGGACAGCATCATTCCATCAAAAACCAGGGTAAGATTTAACAACGACAAACCCTGGTTCACACCCAGACTAAGACAGATCAGGAGGGAAAAGGAAGCAGCTCACAGAGCCAATGACAGAGAGAGCTACAAAGGCGCTAAGTACCGGTTCTCGAGAGAGGTACAGCAGGCGAGATCCAGGTACAATAAACGTCTGAAGGAGCAAATCTCTGTCAATGACACCGCCTCTGTCTGGAGATCACTTCGGCAAATTACAAACTATAAGCCGAAAGCCCCACATGCTGCTGATGACTTACAACTGGCAGAGAAACTCAACACCTTCTATGCCAGGTTTGATGTCTCACTCTCCTCCCCCCTCACTGATCAACAACCTTCAGACACTTTGAAGCCACTCCCATCCCCCACCCAATTAACAACAGAGGTCACTCCAGCTGACCAGCCCTCCCCCTCCACTGCTTTCTTGGTGACAAAACAGGATGTGCTCAAGCTCTTCCGCAAGCAAAACCCTCGGAAAGCTTCGGGCCCAGATGGTGTCTCCCCGGCCACCCTGAAACACTGCTGAGGAGCTGTCTCCAGTTTTCACAGACATTTTCAACACCTCGCTGAAGACATGCCACGTTCCAGCCTGCTTCAAGCGGTCCACCATCGTTCCTGTTCCCAAGAAGCCCCGTATCACTGGACTTAATGACTACAGGCCTGTGGCGCTTACGTCTGTAGTCATGAAGTCATTCGAACGCCTGGTCCTCCCTTATCTCAAGCACTTCACCTCTCCCTCACTGGACCCTCTGCAGTTTGCCTACAGAGCCAACAGGTCTGTAGACGACGCTATCAACCTGGCCCTCCACTTCACCCTGCAGCACCTGGACTCCCCGGGAACCTATGCCAGGATCCTGTTTGTGGACTTCAGCTCTGCATTCAACACCATCCTCCCTACCCTGCTTCAGGACAAGCTCTCTCAGCTCAACGTGCCTGACTCCACTTGCAGGTGGATTACTGACTTCCTAACAGACCGGAGGCAGTGCGTGCGGCTGGGGAAGAATGTCTCCACCTCTCGGACTATCAACACAGGATCTCCACAGGGCTGTGTCCTCTCTCCCCTGCTCTTCTCCCTGTACACCAACTCCTGCACTTCCAGCCATGACTCTGTCAAACTGATCAAGTTTGCAGATGACACCACACTCATTGGGCTCATCTCTGATGGTGATGAGTCGGCCTACAGGATGGAGGTAGACCGGCTGGTGTCCTGGTGCAGCAACAACAGCCTGGAGCTCAACGCTCAGAAGACAGTGGAGATGATCGTGGACTTTAGGAAAGTCACAGCTCCCATTACCCCCCTTGCACTGACAGACTTCTCCATCACCACTGTAGACTCTTTCCGCTTCCTCGGCACTACCATCACACAGGACCTAAAGTGGGAGCCATCCATCAGCTCCCTGATCAAAAAGGCCCAGCAGAGGATGTACTTTCTGCGGCAGTTGAAGAAAGCCAAGCTGCCCGCCCAGATGTTGGTGCAGTTTTACAGAGCCATCATCGAGTCTGTCCTCACCTCCTCCATCACCGTGTGGTACGCTGGAGCCACAGTCAGGAACAAACACAGACTGCAGCGCATTGTGCGCTCCGCAGAGAAGGTGATCGGCTGCAGCCTTCCATCTCTCGAAGACCTGTACGTCTCCAGGACTCGGGGGCGTGCAGGTCGGATAGTAGCTGACCCTTCCCACCCTGGACATGGACTTTTTGAGCGACTCCCCTCGGGCAGGAGGCTCCGGTCCATTCGGACCAGAACGTCCCGCCACAAAAACAGCTTCTTCCCTTCTGCCGTTGGACTTATGAACTCTTTATAACCTGGATCCCCACATCTCTTAGTCACCTCCCTCTTGTCACTTCACTATCTTTATTATTTTCTATTATTTTCTATGACATTGCACTACTTTTCTTTTTCTTCTGAGCACTCTTAGTTTTGTAAAAATTATTATTATTTTTATTTATTTTATTTTTATTATTTTTATTTTATATGTTTGCACACCAGTACCAGAACAAGTTCCTAGTCTCTGATGTTTTTCACTGACATGGCAATAAAAGCATTCTGATTCTGATTCTGTGGATGAAGCTCATTTCATCCGCTTGTATCCGCGATCTCATTCTTTCGGTCACCACCCACAGCTGGTGACCATATGTAAAAATGAAATATGTTAAATATAGAATAAAATTTTTAAAAATCTGGAATAAAGTTATTAAAAGGCTCTATTGACCGCACAAGCTGTAGTTTTGCCACCTCTGATCGAAAAAAAACTTACTAACGTTTTTTTTTTTTTCACGTCGTCTTTCAGCACGAAGAAGTTCAGTTCTTGGAGAACGAGCTAGAGAACCAAAAACAAAGATACCAGGATCTCGCTGACTTTACGAGGAGCCTGCTCGTGGCCGTGAGGAGTAACGACCAGGCGAGGCAGCAGGTGTGTTTCTATACGATCAGCTGAATCCAAATCGATATGCTGTAACACGTCACATGTGTCTGTAGGAACTTTTGGCTAGTCTACCTCACCCGTCAGACCTGGACGGGGGATTGTGGGCCTCGCCCAGCTACGAGGAACCCTTGTACGACGGCGCCGGCTGCGGAGACTCGCCGCAGCAACAAGCGAATGAAGACGTGCTGCTGGTTGATATGGAGGAGAGAGAGTCAGCGGGCGGGGTTAGTGATGCCTCTGCATCAGAGGAGCAGCTCCAGGAATGAACTTGACTGTCCAGATGTTTCAAAACACAGAAGCAGATGTTACACAAGTGGTGCACAGTGCCTGAGGATCGATGCTTCACTGTTGATGGATGCCTTTTTTTTTCTTTTTTTTTTTACTGCATATCATTCGCCTTGCTCTGGTTCCACCCAGAGGGAAAACAATAAATGACCTCTAACTTCAACATGCTTGGACGTATCTGTTATGTACTATTATGGGATGGATAGACGATAAGAGGAGAAGATGGGCTACTGAAGGATGGATAGTTTTGTGGTTAAATTTTATTTGAAAACCAGAGTTAAACGATGTTTGAGTATTTCAGAATTACAAACGGCATCAATTAGGGTTAATCTAATTAGTTAACCTTCAAATATTGCTCTGAAACAAGCATTAAAAAGTATATTTTTATGACTGTTTCTTCTGTCGTCTTCCGCTCATCCGGGGTCGGGTCGCGGGGGCAACAGCCTCAGACGGGAAGCCCAGGCTTCTCTCTCCCCAGCTGCATCCTCCAGCTCACCCGGAAGGATCCCGAGTCATTCCCCAGCCAACTGTGAGACATAGTCTCTCCAGTGGGTCCGGGGCTCCACCCGGTGGGACATGCCCGAAACACCTCACCTGCGAGGCGCTCGGGAGTCATCCTGACCAGATACCCGAACCACCCCATCTGGCACCTCTCGACCTGAAAGACGAGCGGCTTGACACTGAGCTCCTCCCAGATGGCAGAACTCCTCACCCGATCTCTGAGTAAGAGCCCAGCCACCTTGCGAAGGAAACTCATTTCGACCGCTTATACCCGCGATCTCATTCTTTTCGATCACCACCAACAGCTGGTGACCATGGTGAGGGTAGGAACGTAGATCCTGGTTACCATGGTGAGGATAAGAACGTAGATCCTGGTTACCATGATGAGGTTAGAAACGTAGATCCTGGTTACCATGGTGAGGGTAGGAACGTAGATCCTGGTTACCATGGTGAGGATAAGAACGTAGATCCTTGTTACCATGGTGAGGGTAGGAACGTAGATCCTGGTTACCATGGTGAGGATAAGAACGTAGATCCTGGTTACCATGGTGAGGGTAGGAACGTAGATCCTGGTTACCATGATGAGGTTAGAAACGTAGATCCTGGTTACCATGGTGAGGGTAGGAACGTAGATCCTGGTTACCATGGTGAGGATAAGAACGTAGATCCTTGTTACCATGGTGAGGGTAGGAACGTAGATCCTGGTTACCATGGTGAGGATAAGAACGTAGATCCTGGTTACCATGGTGAGGGTAGGAACGTAGAACCTGGTTACCATGGTGAGGATAAGAACGTAGGTCCTGGTTACCATGGTGAGGATAAGAACGTAGATCCTGGTTACCATGGTGAGGGTAGGAACATTGATCCTGGTTACCATGGTGAGGGTAGGAAGGTAGATCCTGGTTACCATGGTGAGGGTAGGAACATAGATCCTGGTTACCATGGTGAGGATAAGAACCTAGATCCTGGTTACCATGGTGAGGGTAGGAACATTGATCCTGGTTACCATGATGAGGTTAGAAACGTAGATCCTGGTTACCATGGTGAGGGTAGGAACGTCGATCCTGGTTACCATGGTGAGGGTAGGAACATAGATCCTGGTTACCATGGTGAGGATAAGAATGTAGATCCTGGTTACCATGGTGAGGGTAGGAACGTAGATCCTGGTCACCACGGTGAGGGTAGGAACGTAGATCCTGGTTACCATGGTGAAGGTAGGAACGTAGATCCTGGTTACCATGGTGAGGGTAGGAACGTTGATCCTGGTTACCATGGTGAGGGTAGGAAGGTAGATCCTGGTTACCATGGTGAGGGTAGGAACATTGATCCTGGTTACCATGGTGAGGGTAGGAAGGTAGATCCTGGTTACCATGGTGAGGGTAGGAACATAGATCCTGGTTACCATGGTGAGGATAAGAACCTAGATCCTGGTTACCATGGTGAGGGTAGGAACATTGATCCTGGTTACCATGATGAGGTTAGAAACGTAGATCCTGGTTACCATGGTGAGGGTAGGAACGTCGATCCTGGTTACCATGGTGAGGGTAGGAACATAGATCCTGGTTACCATGGTGAGGATAAGAATGTAGATCCTGGTTACCATGGTGAGGGTAGGAACGTAGATCCTGGTCACCACGGTGAGGGTAGGAACGTAGATCCTGGTTACCATGGTGAAGGTAGGAACGTAGATCCTGGTTACCATGGTGAGGGTAGGAACGTTGATCCTGGTTACCATGGTGAGGGTAGGAAGGTAGATCCTGGTTACCATGGTGAGGGTAGGAACGTAGATCCTGGTTACCATGGTGAGGGTAGGAACATAGATCCTGGTTACCATGGTGAGGATAAGAACCTAGATCCTGGTTACCATGGTGAGGGTAGGAACGTTGATCCTGGTTACCATGGTGAGGGTAGGAACATAGATCCTGGTTACCATGGTGAGGGTAGGAACGCAGATCCTGGTTACCATGGTGAGGGTAGGAACGCAGATCCTGGTTACCATGGTGAGGGTAGGAACATAGATCCTGGTTACCATGGTGAGGGTAGGAACGTAGATCCTGGTCACCACGGTGAGGGTAGGAACGTAGATCCTGGTTACCATGGTGAGGATAAGAACCTAGATCCTGGTTACCATGGTGCGGGTAGGAACGTTGATCCTGGTTACCATGGTGAGGGTAGGAACATAGATCCTGGTTACCATGGTGAGGGTAGGAAAGCAGATCCTGGTTACCATGGTGAGGGTAGGAGCCTAGATTCTGGTTACCATGGATTCCGTCTATGCAGAGCAACTGTCAAGTGTGACGTCCATCCAGCGACTGTTCAACCTCCATCCCAGCAAGTGGACCTCCCACCTCTGTTCCACTATGCAACTGTTCTAGCTCTGTTCCACCAAGTGGTGTTCCACCAAGCAGCTGTTCCTCCTCTGATCCACCCAGCGACTTCCTTCCTGACTTCTGCCATCCTGCCCTACTGAGTGGGAAGCTTTAGGGATTGAGGATCTTTAAGCCTCTTATTTCTACTGGACAGGCTTATAGTGCGTGGGTGTGTGTGGAGTTGATGGGTGAGGGGTTGGGGAGGGGGGCCCATCACACACACCATACACACCCAGCCCCCCTCCTCCATATTCTCCTTCCTCCAATCCCAAACCCTTAAACTGCGTCAAAAGTGAATGAAGCAAAATCCACATTCATCCCCACGCAGGATCTGTCTCCACTCTGCTGTGGACCGTGTGTGTGTGTGTGTGTGTGTGTGTGTGTGTGTGTGTGTGTGTGTGTGTGTGTGTGTGTGTGTGTGTGTGTGTGTGTGTGTGTGAGGGGAGGGGGGGAATCCTTCACTGGATGACGTCATCACTACGTCAATGACGGTCAAGTAAAGCCGCCATGTTCAGGGCAGCAGTGTTTGGACACATTACATTAGAATAAGAATCACATCCACGCAGATTCACACTTTGGATTTTCCTGCTTTTGGGAATCGGAATCTTCACAGTGGGATTTCCACGCAATGGAACGTGGAGTGGAGGAGGAATGATGGCTTAGATGTGGAGAGGAATCCAGGGAAACGATGGAAGGAAACAGCGTTAGCAGTGAGGTCAGTAAACAAACAAATACATGCTTTATTTTTTATAAAATAAACACGTTTTTTAAAAAATTATGTTGTTTTTATTTTAATTTTTTATTTTTTAAAAATTGTTGTTATTTTTAATTCTTGTCACGACTCCATGATGCATGCTAGCAGCTAGCCCAGGCTAACACTTACACTTTTATTTTTACTTTTATACTTTTAATTTTAAACTTTAATCATTGGTTTTAATTTAAAATTTTTATTACGCTTGTTTTTAATTAAATGCATCAGTATTTTTAAAGTTTAAGTTGTTTTTAAAGCTTAAAAAAGAGTTTGTTTCTCAGTTAGCTTAGCATGTTAGCCGCTTAGCATGTGTTAGCATTCAGGTTCAAACTTATAAAAAAATAACTTTTTCTTTTTTTATTCATTTTATTAAACATTATTTTTTATTTTTTTAAGTTAAAAATCATAAAATAATTTTATTTAAAGTTTGTTTTGAATTTTAATGTGTTTTTATTTCTTAACTTATTTTAGAAACTTTAAAAACACATTTTCTTAAAAAGCAAAACAACAAGTTTATTTTAATTTAACCACATTTTCTGTAAATTTAGATTAATTTTAACTAAAATGATAAAAATTATCTTAAAATGAAGCTTTTAAATGGTTAAAAAAAATTTGATTTAAGAAGTTAGTGTTAAATAATGAAAAAAAACTTCATTGAATGAAACTAGGTTTTATATTTTTAATAATAAACAGGGTCTTGTTCACGAGTGCGGCATCAGCGATAACTAGGACGCTGCATCAGTCCGTCGTGGTAAAGAGAGAGCTGAGCCGAAAAGCAAAGCTCTCGATTTACAAGTCGATCTACGTTCCTACCCTCACCATGGTAACCAGGATCTACGTTCCAACCCTCACCATGGTAACCAGGATGTATGTTCCTACCCTCACCATGGTAACCAGGATCTACGTTCCAACCCTCACCATGGTAACCAGGATGTATGTTCCTACCCTCACCATGGTAACCAGGATGTATGTTCCTACCCTCACCATGGTAACCAGGATCTACGTTCCAACCCTCACCATGGTAACCAGGATGTATGTTCCTACCCTCACCATGGTAACCAGGATCTACGTTCCAACCCTCACCATGGTAACCAGGATCTACGTTCCTACCCTCACCATGGTAACCAGGATCTACGTTCCTACCCTCATCATGGTAACCAGGATCTACGTTCCAACCCTCACCATGGTAACCAGGATCTACGTTCCAACCCTCACCATGGTAACCAGGATCTACGTTCCTACCCTCACCATGGTAACCAGGATCTACGTTCCTACCCTCACCGTGGTAACCAGCATCCACGTTCCTACCCTCACCGTGGTAACCAGGATCTACGTTCCTACCCTCACCGTGGTCACTAGCTGTGGGTGGTGACCAAAAGAATGAGATCCCGGGTACAAGCGGCCGATATGAGCTTCCTCCGCAGGGTGGCTGGGCTCTCACTCAGAGATCGGGTGAGGAGCTCTGCCATCCGGGAGGAGCTCGGTGTCGAGCCGCTCCTCCTCCAGGTGGAGAGGAGCCCAATGGGGTGGTTCGGGCATCTGATCAAGATGCCCCGAGCGTCTCGCGGGCGAGGTGTTTCGGGCCTGTCCCACCAGGAGGATACCAAGGGGCAGACCCTGGACCCGCTGGAGAGACTATGTCTCACAGCTGGCTGGGGAACGACTTGGGATCCTTCCGGGTGAGCTGGAGAATGCAGCTGGAGTGAGAGAAGCCTGGGCTGCCCGTTTGAGGCTGTTTCCCCAGCGACCCGACCCTGGGACAAGCGGAAGATGACGGAACGGATAATAAACATTTTACAATTTCATTTTAAATGAATTTAAAAACAATAAAATATGTGATTTTAATAAAATGCTTTTTTAAAATTGATCAAGACAAAAAACATGATTAACTTAAAGTTTAACTTTTAATTTATTACTAAAGTTATGTTTGAAAACAGTTTTAAATTAAATTTCAATTCATTTCTATTACAATTGATTAAAAAAAGATCATTTTATTGGATGAAGAATTGATTTCATTCATAAAATCAACTTTTAATCTTGAATGAGAAGGTTTTATTGTAAAAAAAAAGAAAATGAGTTCAAAACATTATTTTTTCATTTGAAAAAAATTGTTTCTTTACAAATCAATAAAATGTGATTTTAAAACGATCGTTGATTAAAAGTAAACATAAACAAATAGTAAACAAATAATCCTTTAATCATTACATCATTTATTTTTCTTTTAAATAAATAAACATTGAGCCGTTTTTCACAACAAGAGATGTTTTCTTTTCAGTTTAAATAAAAACATTAATGATTTGTGAACTGTTTAGTTAAATTTCTGATTTCTGCCTGTTTTTTAAAGGATTTTATTCTAATTTTCTTCCTTAGACATAAAAATCCAGCTAATTTAAATCCTTTAACTGCCTTATATTTGATTAAAAAGTCATGTTCTGAAGACATTTGTATATTTTTGGCTGAAAAAAGGCTGTAAGTGTGGGCTGCAGCGATGAGCCACAGCAAGCGTGTATGTGTGAATTATGACACACGCTCTCTGCCCTTCCTTTGACATTGTCAGTTTCACAGAAGCATAAAGATATTTTTTTTTAATCTGTTTTAAGTGCATCTTATTGTCTTGTTTATTATTGTTTCTTAGTGATGGATGTGACTGTGGATCAGACGAACACAGGAAAGTGTTGTGTTGTTCTGTGGATGTTGGTGGCTCCACCCACAGAGTGGGTTTGCGTAGTGCTATGACTCATCCTCCTTCTTCAGAGCCTTGATGGAATTCAACACACAAACACACTGGACTGAATACATAATGCAGACTGAGCTTTAACAGTCACAATTCACTTCAATTCAGTTATAATTAATATAAAATTACAGTCAATAAACCAGTTAATTAAGTGGCAGTGATACAGACTCAGATAGGGTATGACTGATTATTAATATCCAGGATTTCTGAGGCATTTTTTATTATTGTTTTGATCTAAAATGCCTGATTTTGCAAGTAATTTTTCTGTCGTCGTCTTCCGCTCATCTGGGGCCGGGTGGCAGGGACAACAGCCCCAGGCTGGAAGCCCAGGCTTCTCTCACCCCGGCTGCATCCTCCAGGTCATGCAGAAGGATCCTGAGTCGTTCCCTAGCCAGCTGTGAGACATAGTCTTTCCAGCAGGTCCGGGGTCTGCCTCTCGGTCTCCTCCCCGATGGGCCGTGACCAAAATACCTCATCATCGAGGCGCAAACCACCCCATCTGGCCTCTCTCGAGCTTGAGGAGGGGTGGCTCCTCTCGGATGGCAGAACTCCTCATTCAATCTCTGAGTGAGAGCCCAGTCACCCTGTGGAGGAAGCTCATTTCGGCCGCTTGTATCCGTGATCTCATTCATTCAGCCACCACCCACAACTGGTTATCCTGGTGAGGGTAGGAAATTAGATCCTGGGTACCATAGTGAGGGTAGGAACGTAGATCCTGGTTACCACGGTGAGGGTAGGAACGTAGATCCTGGTTACCACAGTAAGGGTAGGAACGTAGATCCTGGTTACCATGGTGAGGGTAAGAACGTAGATCCTGGTTACCATGTCGAGGGTAGGAACGTAGATCCTGGTTGCCATGGCGAGGGTAGGAACATAGATCCTGGTTACCATGGTGAGGGTAGGAACGTAGATCCTGGTTTCCATGGTGAGGGTAGGAACATAGATCCTGGTTACCATGGTGACGGTAGGAACGTAGATCCTGGTTACCATGGTGAGGGTAGGAACATAGATCCTGGTTACCATGGTGAGGGTAGGAACGTAGATCCTGGTTACCATGGTGAGGGTAGGAACATAGATCCTGGTTACCATGGTGAGGGTAGGAACGTAGATCCTGGTTACCATGGTGAGGGTAGGAACATAGATCCTGGTTACCATGGTGAGGGTAGGAACATAGATCCTGGTTACCATGGTGAGGGTAGGAACATAGATCCTGGTTACCATGGTGAGGGTAGGAACGTAGATCCTGGTTACCATGGTGAGGGTAGGAACGTAGATCCTGGTTACCATGGTGAGGGTAGGAACATAGATCCTGGTTACCATGGTGAGGGTAGGAACGTAGATCAACACAAAATAATTACAAAATCTTGATTATTTGTTCAAGTAACGCTCGCAGAACAAAAAGCAAGATGATTAAAAAGGTCATCATCTGCTTTCCACCTCGAGGGTCGGACCCGGTTGGTACGTTTCTGAAACTTTAAATTCTGAGTTCATCGCTGCTTGGCTTTCAGATGGAAATCCGTCTGTGCCGGTATCGACTGATTTGATCAGGGAATGGATGTATTGGTCAAACACTCACATCACTCAGTGAGTGGTTGGATCTGAAACCACATCTTGTCCAAGAATCTTAACTCTCTTGTCCTCACGAGATTTAAAGCTCTCTAAACCCAACCAGACATGTGGTTTTAAACAGGCAGCAGATTAATCTAGAATGCTAATATGTCGTGAGCTTTTAGGAGAAACTGATGAGAGCCGGACAGATGGGGAGGATTAAAGTATGGACTCCATACTGTTTGACAACAAATAGAGATTGGTTTTGAAAAGTGAGAGCGCTGCGTTGTGGCGCAGGACTCATCGATTTCATCTGTTGAATCTTCAGTCATGTATGTAGGCGTCAGCAGCTGCAGTCATAGCCTACTCAGTGAAAAACAATGATTAAGCCCTCCGCATTTCTTTATTGTGGATAATTCTGATAAGATCTGTCGTTTTGGCTGCAGGTGAATGGACACCAGATCATGGACGAGCCCATGGAGGAGGGAGAGTCTTACTCACACTGTGTAAGTACCACCAACTCAAGTTTGTTTTTAATCTGTGGAAAGAGCTAAAACCTGCTGTTAAGAAACGCTCTCCGTTCAGCCTCACTGAGCGTGAGCTGTATTCCAAGGAGGAATGGGTCTCTCCATGTGTAAAACTGATAGAGACGTACCCTAAGCGGGTTACGGCTGCTGTGAGACTGAAAAGCTTCTGCTTCTTCCTCCTCCTGTTTCATCATGTGGCACTTTAAGTTTTGATTGCAGGGTGAATTTGGTTGACGGAAGACGATCGCGGCACATGTTTCTTACTTTCCGTTCCGTCGTCTTCCGCTTATCCGGGGCCAGGTCGCAGGGGCAACAGCCTCAGATGGGAAGCGCAGGCTTCTCTCACCCCAGCTGCATCCTCTAACTCACCCGGAAAGATCCCAAGTCGTTTCCCAGCCAGCTGTGAGACATAGTCTTTCCAGCAGGTCCGGGGTCTGCCTCTCGGTCTCCTCTCTGCGTGCCCGAAACACCTCACCAGCGAGGCGCTCGGGGAGCATCCTGACCATTGCGGGGAGTTATGCTACTCATTGTTGACATCGATAGCATGGCTCAAAGAGAATTGGCTCCAGCTGAACAATAAAAAAATCTCAACCCTTTCCAACTGATTGATCTCTCAAGTGATCAGAATTGTCCGTGTGACAAAAACACCCGGTTAAGCCAAGATAACTGTTCAGAGACTGATCAACAAACAGGTCAACTGGAAGACATTATAATGTAGTGTTGTAGCTCGTACCGGATCCGGCTGTACGTCGATGACGTGTCTCCGATACGTCGGGTAGTTAATTTAAATGTGTCAAAACAAATGTGATCTAATTGATAGATTGACTTAATTCCTTACCTGCTCGTCTCTAATGCTTCTTCTGTAGGACGACGGGGCTTATAAAGAGATTCCCATCACTCATCATGTGAAAGAGGGCTGTGAGAAAGCTGATCCTTCTCAGTTTGAACTTCTTAAAGTCCTCGGTCAGGGCTCTTTCGGCAAGGTGAGGAAACAAGCCGAATGCCAGCATCAGCAGTTCCGTCTGAACTCTACTTCTTCTTTCTCAGGTGTTTCTTGTCAGGAAGATCCTGGGTCCAGATGCTGGTCAATTATATGCAATGAAAGTACTAAAAAAGGCATCTTTGAAAGGTAATCTGTTCTGTTCATCGTTTGTCTGTGTGTTCTATTCAAAGTGTTGTATTTCTTTGCTTCTCTTCAGTCAGGGATAGAGTTCGCACGAAGATGGAAAGAGACATCTTAGTGGAAGTCAATCATCCCTTCATAGTGAAATTGCACTACGGTAAGAAACAGAACGGATGTGATCAAATCTCAAACATGAGGATGTTTCGTATATTTTTACTCGTCTATTGATTTCTTTTCACCTCTGCAGCCTTTCAGACTGAAGGGAAACTGTATTTAATACTGGACTTTCTCAGGGGAGGGGATGTATTCACTCGCTTATCCAAAGAGGTAAGCTGACATTCTGTTCCTCACTTTTTAAAATGTAATGTAGATGTTTTGTTCCTCTTAAAAAAAGTAGCGCTTGTAGGCACAATGTTGACAACGCCCCTGCCCCTCCCACTGCTCCCACAGGGTGGGTTTGCGGTGGGCTGCATTGCTGCGGTGCAATGCAGCACATAAGTTTTCCCATTGAGGGATGAATACCGTACTTCAAAATAAAATTTAAAAATATCAAATCACAATTTTTTTTGTCTGAAATTGTAATTTCAGTTTGATATTCATTGCTTTTCTTTTTTTTGAACAAGAAACAAACGATTATAAAAAGATAACCATCGCAACTTTTTTCTGTTTTAAAAGCACAAGATAATTAACTATTAATGTTGATTAATTAAGCATTAATTATGTTACAGAATACTTCATTAATCCCCTGCAGGGGAAATTGCTGTTTCTGGTAGCCCCAAACAGTTTAAGTGTCAGCTCCAAAAAGCTTCTGAACAGCTGCTAGGTGGTGCTGAGTGTGAAGGGGTGGAGCTGAAACAGCCATGCGTGGAACAGAGCTGGAACGGTCATTGGTAAAAGACACAACAGTTTGTTCTGCACTGGGCGGAATGTGGGTTACAACTAACGGTGTTTGAAGCTCTAGGGAATCATAATAAGATCTTAAACTGTCACTGGGGGAGACGGTGGCTCGATGGTAAAGCGTTCCAGCACTGAGCAGACCGGAAATTAACTGTAAGTTTATGGGTTCGATTCCCAAAGAGTTCACGTCTAGGGTCCTTGGAGAAGACGCCTAACTAGGGCTGCAACTAACGATTGTTTTGATGATCGATTAATCTTGCGATTATTGGCTCAATTAATCGATTAATCGGGTAGAATTGACAACTTAATAAATAATAGTTTTTTTGGCATTTTATTGAATGTAGTTATGCAAAACACAACTCATAACCACTTAAACAACACGTTGGGCTCATTCTAATGAGTAAAAATTTTAATCTTTCTGTGAAATAAAGAGGGAGAATATTACCATTTCTACAGCAAATATAAAATAATAAATCTACTTACTGTATACAGTAAAGGTAAATCACGAGCACCCATAAAATGTGTTTTATAGTACTGGCTAAAAAAACATAAAATGTAAACTGTTGACCATCCAGGATCACATTTAAAAACAAGAAATCATTAACAGTTTTAGATTTGCAAATTTAACCTTGTTCAGAGGTATAGTACCAAACAAAAATGGCCTAGGTTAACATGAGTAAAAATACACATAAAACAATCAAGTTGTGTAATATTAAGTGCAGTTGTCAGCAAAAACTTTCTACACGATTAATCAATGACTAAATTAGTCGACAACTATTTCAATAATCGATTATAATCAATTAATTCGATTAGTTGTTTCAGCCCTACACCTAACCCCCGTTACTCCCACCATTGACGCCGTCATGGCAGCCTGCTGCGGTGTAGAAGTACAGCACACAAATTTTCCTGATGAGGGATCAATAGAGTATGAAAAAAAAAAAAAAAGCTCCACATCTTGACAGCAACTCCTATCTTACACTGTGGTGGAACAACACTATTTGTTGTTGTCAAACACCACCAGTCCACCATCTTTATTTCCATAGCGAAGCCGGGTATGTTTAAACAGGAATCACCTCTGATATCACTCGGACAAGTTTGTAGAAAAAAATACCAGCTTTTATCTTTAACTTAAATTTTAAACCATATCTAAACTTTTTCAGTGCAACAGTTAAAACATTTAAAACTAATTTCCATGGTCAATATTCTACTAATGTTGTTAAAATAATACCCATAAGTAATGAATATCATATTGATTTTGGAACTTCAGACAGAAAAATGACAATGTGATATCCTATCAGCGTTAGTCCGGCACTTTGTGTTGTTCCGTACTTGGAGTAGAAGTTTTAGAAAAAGGAGAGATGTAATAAAATGAGCCAGTTTGTCTTGTTTTATTCAGTGGTGTGTGTGATAAGCATCCTAACAGATGCCGCCATGCTCGTCTGTAAACCCCAAAGAGTTGCTAAGATGACAGCTACAAATGAAACAGGTGCACATCCAGGATGTTTTATTCATTCTACAAGAACCACAGCTCTGCCAAGTAATTTGTAGCTCCTGTTTTTATCCCTTTTTTATTCAGATTAGGAGTCAAATTCCTGGAGGAAATAAGCTTTTTTATTTTATTTTCCAAACTCAGATGATAAAACAATGTGACTGCCGGCTTGTTCTGATGATTAACTGTGACATTAATAATCTGTTCTTTCTGTTTGTAAAAAATGAAGTTTTCTATTGATTTGTGTGTTTTTTTCCCCCTTTTTTTGTCTATTTGATGTGGAATTTCTCCTCAAAGTTCAGAGAGTAAATTTGTCCAGTTCTTACTAGGTTATGTTTACAGAGGAAGATGTGAAATTCTACCTTGCAGAGCTGGCCCTGGCCCTCGACCATCTGCACAATCTGGGCATAGTTTACAGAGATCTCAAACCAGAGAAGTACGTATGAGACGCAATCTGTCACTCTGAATAATACACAGAAAAAACACACTGCCTGAACTTTGCTGGAGTGTTTCTTGGACGTAGGGAGAGGCTAAATTTTAACAACGCTTGTCACCGCGCACAAAATGTAAAAAATATTGAAGACACGAGCGTTGGCTTCGCTGTGCACCGCTGAAGCTGGCGTTGCTTTAAGCAGTAGAGATCGGTTTGGTTAATTGGGACCAACCAATGAGGTGCTCCGGCACCTCTAGAACAACGCCAAACTAAATTCTATCACCACCATGCTGAACTGCTGCTGCAACACCCGATATCCTTCCAGCTACGCCGTGTCCGCTCTTAAAACACTTACCACCGCTTCACAGAGTTTGTGGAACGTTTTGTCGCCGCCAGTGCAACGCTGATGAAGCAGCGGTGGACTGAAGCGTCCACAAACTTGCGTCTACCGATGCCAAACTTTGACTGGGCGTTGGTGGAGCAGGAGAACTTTGCAAAGCGGAAGGATGGGGGGGAGGATGGCTCGGTGGGTAGGGCGACCGCTCCGTAACCGGAAGGTCGCAGGTTCGATCCCCTGCCCATAGTCCATGCCGAGGTGTCCTTGAGCAAGACACCGAACCCCCAGTTGCTTCTGATGATAGTGGTCTGCGCCTTGCATGGTAGCTCCCATCATCAGGAATGAATGTTGTGTGTGTGAATGATTGTATGAAGTGAATGAATAATGCATGTATATATGTAAAGCGTCTTTGAGTGTCTAGAAAAGCGCTATATAAGTTCAATGCATTATTATTATTATTATTAAAATGACCGCTCCTCACTGCTCGCAATATTTTGTGCAGCTCAAAATTTTGGGAGTAATAGGATGGCTCCTAGAGAAACATCAGCAGTGGCCGAGCGTATGCTGCGTCGCTTTAGCGGGACAACTTTTGTTAAACAATGATAAACGGTTACGAGCGGTGAGGAATTTTTTTCTTCTCTGCTCCAGCAAAGTTCGGGCTGTGTGATGGAATCTTTTTATGTTTGTAATGGAAATAAAAATAAATTGGCAGCAAACTGAAAAAAAATTGTTAGTTATTTAGAAGAAATTAAACCTGTCTTTACAACTAATCATTTCTGGACGGTTTTATATAAACTGTAAAGCATCATTTCAATCAGAGTGAAGTGAGAAAGTTTGCGTGTGTCTGTGTGTTTGTTTACATACATGTAAGTGTGTGTGTGAGCGTGCACGCTTGCGTGTGCGTATCTCTATGTATGTGAATGTAAAAAGTTTTTAGTCTACTTTTTACTCTTAAAAAGATTGAAGAAGTTCATAATTTTTATCACAGGTTTGACTCGACTATAAAAAACAAAATCAGAAACTTTCATAAGTTTACCTCAAAAAAAAAAAATTAGATGAGAACAGAGTGATTGCAACAGGCTGCTGCTTCATGCAGCGCCATAGCTGTTTGTTCTTGTGTGTATATTTTTTTGTAAGGATCTGCGTTGGTGCGCACATATGCACGCATATCTTTGTGCATGTGTGTGCATGTCTGTGATGTGACGTCATTATGTGGATTAATTTATTGTATAAAAATCTGGCCTAAATTATAAAAAATTTACAGCAAAATCCCGAATGAATGGATTGATTTGCAAAAAGTTGATCAAATTCACTTAATGTTTAAAAAAAATTCTGTTCGAATGAAAAAGAATAAAAAGCAAAATGCTGCAAATCCCCGTCGATTTGCTCGACTTCAGAAAAAACAAACATATTTTTTAATCGCAACAAGCCGATGAAAGAAAGTTAAAAATAAAAAGAGAGAACGAGTTCTTGATGCAGATTTTTAAGGCTTGAAAAGTTTTTTTTCTCTCTTTCTCATTTTTCCAAACAGTTCATTTCGAGTCCATTTCGTTTAAATCCATAAAATAATCCTGTTTTTATGATAAAATATCTTCAGCCTCTTTATTATTTTTGCACATGTTTCTAAAATGTAGATTTAAAGCTAAAGAAGCACGAAAGCATCAAGTGATTTTTTTTTTTCTCAACATGCTTTTTATCCTTTTGTGCTGCATCACATTTAAAATCTCTGGTCAAAATGGACTAGATTAGAAGTGAACTTTGCCATTAGAGCATCAAACAGTTTTTAGTGAAAACTTTAGAATAAGATTCACATAAAGCTCTTAGTGCTCAGACGTCACTCCTTTTTCTCTTTCAGCATCTTACTTGATGAAGCTGGACATATAAAGTTAACAGGTAGGTTTTATTTTTAATCCCTTTTAATAAAAGAGATGGATTTTTTTTTTGTACCACTTATGCAGCTATACTTATCGTACATCAGGGGTGCTCACTCTGTTTCAGCATGTGAGCCACTACTGAATTAAATTATTGAGTCAAAAAGATGTGCAGGACATTTTAGGACCAAATATGTGACAGTTCATTAGTAACGGGTTACTATTGAAGTTCTAACTACTGAAACATTCCTCTGAGAACAGCCGAAACTTTCACCAGAGACTCACCAAAACCTTTCCTGAGATTGGTCAAAACTTTCCTCTTATACTTCCGTTCCGTCATCTTTCGCTTGTTCCGGGGTCGGGTCGTGGGGGCAACAGCTTCAAATGGGTAGCCCAGGCCTCTCTCTCCCCGGCTGCATCCTCCAGCTCACCCGGAAGGATCCCAAGTCGTTCCCCGGCCAGCTGTGAGACATAGTCTCTTCAGCAGGTCCGGGGTCTGCCCCTTGGTTTCCTCCCGGTAGGACGTGCCCGAAACACCTCGCCCGTGAGGCGCTCGGGGGGCATCTTGACCAGATGCCCGAACCACCCCATCTGGCTCCTCTCGGCCTTGAGGAGGAGCGGCTCGACACCGAGCTCCTCCCGGATGGCAGAGCTCTGAGCGAAAGCCCAGCCAACCTGCGGAGGAAGCTCATTTCGGCCGCTTGTACCCGTGATCTCATTCTTTCGGTCATCACCCACAGCTGGTGACCATAGGTGAGGGTTGGAACGTAGATACTAATACTGGCCGAGATTTTTTTTCTCAAATGGATCAAAACTTTTGATCCATTGGTGGAAAGCTTCACTCATCAACAGCCAAAATTCTCTCAGAGGTTGATCAAAATCTTTCCCCGTAATTGACCGATTCTTTTCCCAAACTTGACCAAAGGCTTCAGCCCAAGATCTGCCAAAATCTCTCCCCTGAGTTGGCTGAAACCCTGTCCACGATTGATCAAAACTTTCTCTGCAATCGATCAAAACTTTTCACCAAAATGGACCAAAAGCTCGTAAACTTTCCTTGAGATTGGCCACAAAATTCCATAAGATCTTCTGGTCTATTGCAACAAAATGGACACCCTTATTCTTGTTTTACACACAGGCTGTTCATCACTAAGTATTTTTTTCCCCGTTTCTTTCAGATTTTGGTTTAAGTAAAGAATCAGTAGATGCAGATAAAAAGGCTTATTCCTTCTGTGGTACGGTGGAGTATATGGCCCCTGAGGTGGTCAACCGGAGAGGACACACACAGAGCGCAGACTGGTGGTCTCTGGGAGTTTTAATGGTTAGACAAACTTGTTTTTATCACTCTGCTTGTTACTTGTGGACTCTTTTCTTACTCAGATTGTCTTTTTTTATTGCCTGTAGTTTGAAATGTTAACAGGAACGTTACCATTCCAAGGGAAAGACCGAAACGAGACCATGAACATGATTCTCAAGTGAGTCACAGTCTATGAGCAAGATTCACAGCAAGATGTTTCCCTATTTAAATCCGAGTTAAATCACTTGTGTTTTTTAATTCTTTTCACCTTCAGAGCGAAGCTAGGAATGCCTCAGTTCCTCAGCCTGGAAGCCCAGAGTTTGCTCAGGATGCTGTTTAAACGTAATCCAGCCAACAGACTGGGTAAGCAAACCAGTCAAAGAATTTAAGCTATGTTACATCTTCTTCACAGAAAAGTTATGCCAGATATGAAAAAAAAAATAGTTCAAACGTATCATGACTTAGCGTGACACACATTTTGTGTTGGGGATCCCCTCGAAAACGAGATGAACTAAGACGAAAATGTGCCAAGTAGGCCTTAGAGGGCCCATCTCATGCAAAATAACTCTTTTCACATTGTATCCTCTGCACATACACACGCAAAATGTGGGGTTTGCAACATGCATTACACCATAGTTATGAAAATATATTGATTTGGTGGAGCGCAGTCACAGACCCGGAACTATGAAAGGCCGGGTATCGCTCATCCCCCCGCCCGTCCTGAGAAAGTAAAAGCTCCGCCCTCTGCTCTCACTGAGCCGCTATTCCTCCGCCCATCTCTGAGCGGGAGGGGGAAGGCAGGCGTAAACCCGTGCGTAGCGGTTTGGTATCGTCTGAAATAAAATTTTATCATGTTTCAAGCAAGAAAATAAAAAAGACGCAGAGCAGCGAACCAGCCTGTATATCGGACGTTGAAAGCCAGTTTGTGAGGGCGTAAGGCCGGAGTGGAGGCGGGTGAGGAGGACGGGCGGGTGGTGAGGAGGGAGGGCGGCGTGTGCGAAGTCCGTCTGGCTACGTCAAATGCGTCATACTTTAGACATCTGCTCATTGGTTGTTTTGTCTGAGCGTACCAGAAATCCACAGAAAAACGGGCTAAATCAATCTAGAAACCCCTTTGGTGACATATACAAGGACCGGACATCACACACACACACACACACACACACACACAAGGCCCGGACATCACTCTTACAAGGTAGAAAACTCTGGAAAGTCAATTTTATATGAGATGGGCCCTTTAAATGTAGTAAAGACAGTGAAAAACATGTTGATTGTACATTTAATGATGAACGTTTTGTTTAGATTTATTTTGTAATTTATTAATAATGTAAGTACACATTTTTTTGTCCAAAGAAAGGAATATACTTTATTGATCGCTCAACAAGGAATTTTCTGTGTTGCATTACACTGCAGCAGGCTGCCACAACGGCACCAGTGGTGGGAGAAACGGGGGTTTAGGTGTCTTCTCTAAGGACCCTAGACGTGAACTCAGTGGGATTTGATGCGGAGAACATCCGGTCAGAGGGTGAATGTTCTAGCACTAAACCGGACAGTCAACCGAAAGTTCGCAAGTTCGATTCCCAGTGAGATCACGTCTAGGGTCCTCGGCGAAGACTCCTAACCCCCCGTTTCTCCCACCATTGGCGCTGTTGTGGCGGTGTAATGCAGCGCACAAATATCTCCTTTGAGGTATGAATAGTGTATGTGAAGAAAAAAAAATTGCGTAGCGCGTGCTGCAGTAACAGTTTCGGCTTACAATAGAATTTGGGCGTGGCATAGAACGAAATCCATAGACAACCTGGTGTTCATAAAGTAAGCTCGAAAATGACTCCAGCTTGCATGAATGAAATAGAAAATCACTTAAGGAATGTTTTTAATGTTCAGATCTCCAAAAAGTTGATGTGCATAGAATATGTCGATTCAAATCACTTCATCCACAACGCTCTGTGTCTTTAGGAGCCGGGTCAGATGGCGTGGAGGAGATCAAACGTCATGCTTTCTTCTCCACCATCGACTGGAATGTGAGTAACAGACCTCAGCAGCAGAAGCTTCACACCTACCAAACGTTTGGCGGGCAGACTGGTGACCACAGCGTGGGAGTCTGGGCGTAGCTCCAGTTCTTGCTGCTTTTGAGCTAAAAGCCCTGCACGAGCGTTTAACAACCAGCAGGATGCTATTGGCCGGGCTTAGCCTTAGAGGGGGATTGGAGGGTTAATCTGCAACGGGGGCACATGCACACGCTTACATGCACCATGAATTATTTCTGTTTTATTTTGAAGCCTAGTATCACCACTGACTCTCACAACAACACTAACCAAGTCAAAACAGTCCTGTCCTTAGAACCTCCTGCTCAAAGAGGAAAAACTCATACCAATTCAAAATAAACCTGAAGGAGATCTGGTTGGAGGAGAGATTTCTCTCCAAGGATAGACTGGCCAAATTGTACCGAGTACTAGGAATCACAGATTAGATTAGTGGTTTCAAACGTAAGGCCTGCGTGCCAGTTTTGGTCCACTACATAGCTTCATCTTGGTAGATAAAAAACGCTGAAGAATTGTAAAAAAAACAGTAAATCCTTCCGATCAAATCGGAAATCCTCTAATAGACTAGCTGTTATATTGCTATTATGAGGGTCAGATTGGCACGTGGTCTCTCTGGTTCAAGGACACCAGCTTGGAATTGGATTACTTGAAAGAAACCTTTAATTATTGTTCTTTTTGTACAGGAACAAACAGCGGAGCACGTTAGGAAATTTGTGCAGCCATTGGAAAAACTCTGACAGAAAAGGAACAGACCCTGTGGAAATATTTTATAGATATAAATGGTCAAAATATAATTAACACCAAATATAGAAGGTTATGAAGGGGTGATGAAGAGTTATTTAGGGTCTGATTGATGCAGGTGGAGCATGACTGAAAACCAAAGTGTGAAATGGACAGGATCATGAAAGGTCCAGATATCAGTGTGGAATCTATAAGAGCCCCCCAAGGTTTGCTCTCTAATCTCTTTGTTAATCTGTGTAGAAGCTGTACAGGAGGGAGCTTCAGCCTCCTTTCAAGCCTGCAGCAGGTAAACCTGATGACACGTTCTGCTTCGACCCGGAGTTCACCGCTAAAACACCGAAAGGTACCGCCTCCTCACACACATGCTCTGCCTACACGCTGCTGCCATAGGAACCAGAGCTGCAGCTTCTCCGTGTGAACTCTGTTTATCTGATAAAATGTTTATGCGTTCAGACTCCCCAGGGATCCCACCCAGTGCTAATGCCCACCAGCTCTTCAAAGGCTTCAGCTTTGTTGCCCCGACCCCAATGGATGAGAACAAGAGTTCCCCGCTGCTCAGCATACTCCCTATCGTTCAGGTGAGCTTCAATCACCATCTCGCACACTAAGAGGAACATGCTTGGTTTCATGAGACTGGAGAGAAATGCTGCAGATTAAAAGCTCTGGATTATTTTTAATCTATAAAAACCTAAAGAATCAAATCATCGTTTCAAGAGTCACAAATAAGTTTCCACTGCAAAGTCGCTAATGGTGAAGAGCATCCAGGGGAGTCAGGATGCCTCATGGACACCTCCTTGTCCAAAACAATCACTCGTGTTTTTGTTCTAACTTATCCTCTAACTAACTTATTGGACAATGAAGTTTGCAGATGACATTATGATCTGTTGTGAGAGGAGGGAAGAGGTGGAGGAAAAGCTGGAGAGGTGGAGGGTTGCACTAGAATGAAGAGGAATTAAAATTAGTCAGAGTAAGACAGAGTACATGTGTGTGAATGAGAGGGATCCAAATGGAAAAGTGAGGTTACAGGAAGAAGAGAGAAAGAAGGCGGAAGATTTTAAGTATCTAGGATCAACAGTCCAGAGCAATGAAGAGTGTGGAAAAGAGGTGAAGAAGCATGTGCAGGCAGGCTGGAACGGGTGGAGAAAAGTATCAGGTGTGATGTGGGATAGAAGAGTTTCAGATAAAATGAAAGGGAAAGTGTACAAAACTGTGGTGAGAGCGGCCATGCTGATTGGTCTAGAGACAGTGTCACTGAGAAAAAGACAGGAAACAGAGATGTTTGTAGCAGAGATGAAGATGCTGAGGATCTCTCTGGTAGTGACCAGGATGGACAGGATCAGAGGAACAGCACATGTTAGAGGTTTTAAAGTCAGAGAGGCCAGACTGAGATGGTTTGGACATGTACAGAGGAGAGAGAGAGAGTACATCAGAAGAAGGATGCTGGGTTTGGAACCACCAGGAAAGAGGACTAGAGGAAGACCAAAGAGGAGGTTCATGGATACAGTGTAGGAAGACATGAAGATAGTTGATGTGACCGAAGAAGATGCAGGAGATAGGGTTAGATGGAAGAAACTGACTTGCTGTCGCGCCCCCTGAAGGGAAAAGCCGAAAGGAGAAGATTGTCTTCCAAATGTAATGGATGCCATGCTGCCAATCAGAATGGAGTATTCACCACGGTATAATTACATTTCATTTTTAACTTGACGCTGACGGTTTCACACACAACCCAAAGCCAAGCACTTTCAGAACGACCCCATCAGGTAAAATAATATTAGGATATGGCTTGTGAAGGACAGATGGTGACAGATGCTGGAACCAGTTTATTTTTTTTAATTTGAGCAAATTTATTACGACGTTTAATGACTCGTGTCCTTTCCAGATGCACGGAGGCTCAGCCAAGTTCTCTGATCTGTACGAGCTGCAGGAGGACATCGGTGTCGGTTCCTATTCTATCTGCAAACGCTGCGTACATAGAGTGTCTGCCATGGACTATGCTGTGAAGGTACAACGCTGTGGGGAACATAATTCTCCTGAAATTTTTGTTTTTTTGCAAGTATTGCAGTTGTAAGCTCACAACAGGTTGAAAATGCTCATTTTTAGCCTGTGAGATGAGACTTATTTCTCCTCAAAACAGGATACTTCCTTTTTAAATTAAAAGCACATGATGGTCCTCGCCCGGTAAAGGGTGGTATGCCCTCTGCAGGTCAGGGGCAGGGTCCTGCCCCAAGTGGAGGAGTTTAAGTATCTCGGGGTCATGTTCACGAGTGGAGGAAAGATGGAGCGGGAGATCAACAGGCGGATCGGTGCGGCGTCAGCAATAACTGGGATGCCACATTGATCTGTCGTGGTGAAGAAAGAGCTGAGCCGAAAAGGAAAGCTCTCAATTTACAAGTCAATCTACGTTCCTACCCTCACCATGGTAACCAGCTGTGGGTGGTGACCGAAAGAATGAGATCACGGATACAAGCGACCGAAATGAGCTTCCTCCGCAGGGTGGCTGGGCTCTCACTCAGAGATCGGGTTAGGAGCTCTGCCATCCGAAGGAGGTCGGTGTCGAGCCGCTCCTCCTCCAGGTCGAGAGGAGCCAGATGGGGTGGTTCGATCATCTGGTCAGGATGACCCTCAGGCGCCTCACTGGTGAGGGGTTCGGGCACGTCCCACCAGGAGGAGACCAAGAGGCAGACCCTGGACCTGCTGGAGAGACTATGTCTCACAGCTGGCTGGGGAATGACTCGGCATCCTTCTGGGTGAGCTGGAGGATGCAGCTGGGCTGAGAGAAGCCTGGGCTTCCTGTCTGAGGCTGTTGCCCCCGTGACCTGGTGCTGGATAAGCGGAAGGAACGAGCACATGTTGGAGATTGTTGGCTCCATATTGAAACAATCAGTTAGAATCTTAACTGATAACCACTTGCAAAATCTGCAAAAACAGGTTGTTCAAATAGTTTTAATAAAGGAATGTTTTTTCTTTATAATGGTGTGTTGGAGGGTAACCCCCATCTGACGCCAGCAGGGGGCTGTGTTGGTTCAGTTTGGGATTGAATTTAACACTTTCAGGACTTTGTGGATTATTAAAAGATTTTCAGATTAAAATAATCTTGAAAGTTGTTGGCAAGGTTTTTAAAAACACTTGTATTCATCCGTTGAGTCGGAAAATAACAATTAAAAATAAAAATTGGTTCATTTTTTAAACAACTATTTGTTTTTTTTCTCAGATTATCGATAAAAGTAAAAGGGACCCTTCTGAAGAGATTGAAATCCTGATGCGATACGGACAACATCCCAATATAATCACCTTAAAAGACGTCAGTAGGTTTTAACCTAAAAGTTTCTCAGCTTGTATTTATGCCCCCTGACTGATGATGTGTTGGTGTTGCAGGTCTATGACGAGGGCAGGTACGTGTACCTGGTAACGGAACTAATGAAGGGAGGAGAGCTGCTGGACCGAATCCTGAGGCAGAAGTTTTTCTCAGAGAGAGAAGCCAGTGCTGTTCTCTACACCATTACCAAGACTGTAGACTACCTCCACTGCCAAGGGGTGAGGACACACACACACACACACGGTGGGCGTGAATCCAGATGTGTTTATTTATTTATTTTGGTTTCTAAAAGGTGGTGCATCGAGACCTGAAACCCAGCAACATCCTGTACATGGACGACTCCGGGAACCCCGACTCCATCAGGATCTGTGACTTTGGTTTCGCTAAGCAGCTTCGGGGCGGCAACGGCTTACTGCTCACACCCTGTTACACTGCCAACTTTGTGGCACCAGAGGTGAGATATAGAGAAATGAAACTTAGACGAGGAAAGAATGAGATCAAAACCGGGAAGGTACCAGTTTTAATCTAATATTTCCCTTTAACAAGACATCGGTAATCAGCAAAAATTTTAAAGATCTGTGCCGATCCTCCAAATACTCACATTCACAGAGTTTCAGTGAACGCACCACAGTGTGACATCACACTCTGCTCCGATATGGAGGAAGAAAGCAGAAAAAGACCTGTTTTGTCATCATGGTCATTGTTTTGTGTCTTTTAAAGGAACAAATAAGTTTTGTCAATATTTTTTACATCATTTGAATGTAAAAATATTAAGTTTAGATTTTAAAACTTTAAAAAGTCATCCCTCTCCTTTTTGAACAGTTTTGTTGTTGTTGATGAAAATGATTCCGTATTATTATTATTTTCTGTTTTGTTCAAAAGAAATAAACTTCAGTCTTTCAAGATTTAAATTTAAAACTTCTACTTCATGATTCGGTTTTTATCTGACATTCAAATCATTCAACAAAACAAAGCTGAAGCTTTCTAAACGTTTACTCGTGTCTCACAAGAATACGATTTTATCATCAAATCAATAAATTAGTCGGACCCAAGTTTTACGACAATGCAGCATCATACAGACATCAGACATAGGTAAAGGTTAAACTAAATGGTAAAAGGGGTTTTTAAAAAAAGCCATTTGCGCAGCCCCACCGTGTTCTGCAGAAGGAAGCGAATCCTTGCAGGCAGTTCCTTATTGCACGCCAAAGCTCACATACGACCAAAGTACGGACTTACCAAAGGTCTTGCTTTTCGCTTCAGACTTCCAACATCAGACATCAGACACCCACATTAGGACCTATCTCACACTTACCTGCCAAGGCTAATAAAACTCCCTCATGGTGAACACTGTAGTGAATTCCATGAACATGATTAGGTAAAATGGGGCTTAGCACATGGCATCTCCTGCTACTGCAGCTGTGCATCTGAAAGCCGCTAGTAGCGATCTGCATGGTCTATTGCCAGTATTGTTTTTGGTGAACGTATGGAAGAAGTCGGACATCCGGGAACTTTGGTTATGTGATAGCTTATGTGTGTGAGCCTCAAAACAAAGCATGACCAAGCAGTACAGAGGTGTATTCCTGGTGGTAATTCCTCTTCATACTGATACATAACGCTAGGTGGTAACACACGGAAGACGCACAATTTACCAGCTGCTTTCTCATGTTTTGAACGGTTTGTTTTACGCCAACTGTCATGGCGGGTGTTGTCTATTGGTGGATGTGACATCATGTCATAGCTCCTAATCCTTTTCGCCCCGCCTCCTCAATCCCTTCCCTCCCCCGAATCTCCCGCTTTGTGAAGCCCAAAACTCGGCTTCTCTGAAACATTCACATATCAAAAACATAAAGAACTCGCTTGTTCAGTATTTGAATACAATTCAAACGCCATGTTGTTCTTAGCCAAGGATTTTGTTATCCTCGACACCTACAGTTTCTTTAGAGTTCACGCTGTTAATCACAGAGTGTGAACTCTGGATGTGCGATAAATCTAAAGAAGATGTTTTTATTTTGTTTGAACCATCATTATGTCGTTTATTCTGAAGGTACTAATGCGTCAGGGTTACGATGCAGCGTGTGACATCTGGAGTCTTGGTGTTCTGCTCTACACCATGCTGGCAGGGTAAGACTGTGCCCTTAAAATAAAAGTAAAGAGGTTTTAAAGTGTTTCTAAGCCCTGAGTCAATTTTTTTTTTTCTAGCTACACACCGTTTGCGAACGGACCCAACGACACGCCGGAGGAAATTCTGTTGCGGATAGGATCAGGAAAGTTCTCATTAACAGGAGGAAACTGGGACACAGTCTCAGACACGTCAAAGGTACACGCACTGCTTTCAGGGGTTACAATGAGGTGTGTCTTCATTACTATGATATGCTACTGGTTAAACCGGCCAACCAGTTACCTGTAATCTATAAGACATTATAGATAAACTCAACGCCCACGTCGTAGAATTTTCGCACAAAACATTTTCACACTTTTCTTATTTGTTAAAACTTCACAGTGAATTTCAAACAGTGAATGAAATAAATGTCAAAATAACTTTTAGGTATCTAAGAAATTAGTTGACTCACCATGGTAACCAGGATCTACGTTTCTACCCTCACCATGTTAACCAGGATCTACGTTCCTACCCTCATCATGGTAACCAGGATCTACGTTCCTATCCTCACCATGGTAACCAGGATCTACATTCCTACCCTCACCATGGTAACCAGGATCTACGTTCCTACCCTCACCATGGTAACCAGGATCTACATTCCTACCCCCACCATGGTAACCAGGATCTACGTTCCTACCCTCACCGTGGTAACCAGGATCTACATTCCTACCCTCACCATGGTAACCAGGATCTATGTTCCTACCCTCACCATGGTAACCAGGATCTACGTTCCTACCCTCACCATGGTAACCAGGATCTACATTCCTACCCTCACCATGGTAACCAGGATCTACATTCCTACCCTCACCATGGTAACCAGGATCTACATTCCTACCCTCACCATGGTAACCAGGATCTACATTCCTATCCTCACCATGGTAACTAGGATCTACGTTCCTACCCTCACCATGGTAACCAGGATCTACAATCCAACCCTCACCATCATAGCCAGCTGTGGGTGGTGACCGAAAGAATAAGATCACGGATAGAAGTGGCCGAAATGAGCTTCCTCCGCACGGTAGCTGGGCTCTAACTCAGAGATAGAGGGAGGAGTTCCGCCATCCGGGAGGAGCTCGATGTCATCCGCTCCTCCTCCAGGTCGAGAGAAGCCATATTTTGGTTGTTTCGGGCATTTGGTAGGATCCCTCCTGAGCGCCTCGCTGGGGGGGCGTTTCGGGCATGTTCCACTGGAAGGAGACAACGAGGCAGACGCTGGACCTGCTGGAGAGACTATGTCTCACAGCTGGCCAGGGAACGACTCGGGATCTATCTGGGTGAGCTGGAGGATGCTGCTTGGGTGAGAGAAGCCTCGGCTTCTCATCTGGGGCTGTTGCTCCCGCGATCCGGTCCCGGATAATCGAAAGACAACAGAATGGAGCAGAACTGAGATTTTAGCCAATAAGCAGTCGCCCACCTTAAATCACAATCTTTCAAGTTCATCTATAATTGGTACTGAGAAACTATATCAAAATCAAAAATAGACACATCAAACTTTCTGTCATCTGTATTATTGTATCATTTTGATCATGTTTTTTCCCGCATCATGTTTCACTGATTTCACCGTCCTGTTCCAGGACTTGCTGTCTCATATGCTTCACGTCGACCCTCACCAGCGATACACAGCCGAACAGGTATTAAAACATTCCTGGATCACATGCAGAGACGCTCTACCACACTTCCAGCTCACACGTCATGATGCACCTCATCTGGTCAAGGTGAGTCCACCTGCAACGCCCCGACTCGTAGAGCTGCACAAAGTTCACTAACAATTTAAGGGTTTTGTTTTGGTTAAAGCTAAAAGCTTGTAATTCAGGAAATAGAAAACAAAAGGTCATTCTTACAGGGATCAGAAAAAAATTAAAGTTAGTAAAATTCAAAGAAATAACATTTAAAATCCAAAGTAAAGCAAAAAAAAGTTTATAAAACCCAAATTAGAGTAAAATATGGATTAAAGTGAGTCAAACTAGTTCAAAGATGGCAAATCCAGATTAAATGGAAGCAAACCCAGAAGAAAGTGAAAAAAAAACTTAGATTGAAATCAATGAAGCAAAATAAAAGTTGGTAAAAAATAAAATCCAACTAGAAGTTTTTAAGAATTTAAAACGTGAGTAAAATTGAGAATAAATGCATTAAAATCAGATTAAAGTCAATAAAATTTGAACTAAAGTTAATACAACAAAAAAGGTTTTAAATCTTAACTTTATAAAATAAAGGAAACATTGAAAAAAATGTGGATGAAAATGAAAAAAATCAGATCAAAGTTAATAAATCTCAAATTAAAGTTAATAAAATCCCAGTTTAAGTTGACTAGTTCCAGTTTAAATTGAATAAAATCTTGATCAAATTAATTGAATTCAAATTAAAGTAAATTTATTTTACATAAAAGTTAGTCAATTAAAATTTAAGTTTGTAAAACCTACAAAGAAGTTTGTATAAATTCAGATTAATGTCAATAAAAATTAGATAAATATCCTTCTAATCTAGATTAAAGTTTGTAAAATCCAAAATAAAGTTAATAGATTTCAAAATAAAGTGAATAAATTTCATAATAAAGTGAATAAATTTCTGAATAAAGTGGATAAATCTTAAAGTGAATAAATTCCAGATCAGAGTGGTTACCATGGTTTCCCGTCTTGTCTCCAGGGAGCGATGGCCGCCACCTATTCGGCTCTGAGCCAGAAGACAAATCAGACGGTTTTGGAGCCTGTTGCAGCTTCCAGTTTAGCTCAGAGACGCAGCATGAAGAAACTCACTTCTACAGACATGTAGACATACACACACACTCCGACCAACACCTCGGCCAGTCCAAACTACTGCCCCGCCCTCCTGCGCCGCCTTTTTTTTAAAAAAAAGAATTCCCAGATATTTATTTTAATCCAGCCTGCAGAACTTATTTATTTCCACAGCTGCCCCGCCCTCCCGTCGCCTTCATACCCGCCCGGGCAGCAAACACCAGCTGATGTTTTCCTTCACTGTGATTGGCTGATTTCAAGCTGCTTTTGCTAAACTGTGCCCCTCCCTCACCTACAGCTCTTCATCTTCTCCCCCTCACCCACGGTCCTCCTGTGAAGGTGCTCAGCACAGAGATGCATGTATGTTTCCTCCGTTACAAGAAGCTGGATATAAATATGAAAAAAAAGAAGATGAAGAGCATGTGAGGAATTGTGAGGGTTTCCATGCTGAATCCGAAAAAAAATATTTCCATGGAAACTTCTCATGGAAAAAAAAATGTATGATACTGTATTTATTTCATTTGATTTTTAAAATTCTATTTTTCTTTCAACTTCTGTATATATCGGCATTAAAGATCATTATTGACATGCAGAAAGTGCAGCGTGATGTTTTACATCAGACAGAAAACAGGACAAACTTTTAACATTTCCAGTTAATTTTTGATTTTCTTGTTCCAGCCTGCAGTAGAAGGAAGCGGCCACCAGATGGTGCTGCTGCACGTCCTGCAGGAGACGCCATCTTTCTTCCATTTTATCCTCTGGGATTCAAAAAAAAGGTATCTAAGATTTAAACATATGTCCCCTTTAAATCAGACTCACAGCCAATCATAGACAAAATAAAATAACTTTTTTTTTTTTTTTTTTATAAACTCAAATGTTCCGGGTCGGGTCGCGGGGGCAACAGCCTCAAACGGGCAGCCCAGGCCTCTCTCTCCCTGGCTGCATCCTCCAGCTCACCCAGAAGGATCCCAAGTCGTTCCCCGGCCAGCTGTGAGACATAGTCTCTCCAGCGGGTCCGGGGTCTGCCCCTTGGTCTCCTCCCGGTGGGACGTGCCTGAAACATGCTCGGTGTCGAGCCGCTCCTCCTCCAGGTCGAGAGGAGTCAGATGGGGTGGTTCGGGCATCTGGTCAAGATGCCCTTCGAGCGCCTCGCGGGCGAGGTATTTCGGGCACGTCCCACCGGGAGGAGACCAAGGGGCAGACCCCGGACCCGCTGGAGAGACTGTCTCACAGCTGGCCGGGGAACGACTTGGGATCCTTCCGGGTGAGCTGGAGGATGCAGCCGGGGAGAGAGAGGCCTGGGCTTCCCGTCTGAGGTTGTTGCACCTGTGACCCGGCCCCGGAATAAGCGGAAGATGACGGAATGGAATTGTATGTCATAAACACAAAATTGTTTTATGATGCTTTTATTTTGAAAACAAAAGTAAAAAATGTTCTTTTAAATGCTAAGGGGCCTGTTTTAGAGCGACTTTTGACCTTCTTGACCTTCTATAGATGTCTGACGTCATCCATTTAAAAAATATATTCATGTAACACACTGAGAAACACTGAGCTCCTATTTCCACTCTGTAATACACTGATCTGCTTCATGTTCAGATCCCACACATCGACTCAGGTGTGGATCTATTTATCCTCATTAAGCTGCTCCCCGATGTCGGCCAATTAGCACGCTGCTCCTAATGAAGCCATTAGCTGTCAGATAGTGAGTGGCCTGCGTGTGTGTGTGCGTGTTGGTGCGTGTGTGTGTGTGTGTGTGTGTGTGTGTGTGTGTGTGTGTGTGGAGTTAATGGAGTGAGTGTGTGTGATGATAAGTTAATGTGGAACAAGCAGCGATGAAGATATCAGACACACTGATTTATTTACAGGGACAAAAACATGACATCACTTCCTGTAAACCGTGATGTCACCTAAATATTTCAACAGAATTAAAAAGTTAAACTTCTCAAGATTTAATGTTTAAAATGAAGTATTTAAGAAACTCAGTTTAGTCATTTTTAAAAGATTATATTTACTGGAAGTTTTTCAAATTAAAAGTTTTTTTCCTCTTTTATTTTAATTTTTCTTGATAAACAGAAGTAATGATTCTGATCTTGAAGATCAATATGTTTGATTTTGTTCTCGCTCTCCGCCTGGTCACTCTGATGTAAACACTTCCTGTTTACATTAGTATGTGGGCGTGACGAAGAACAAAATCCATGACCAAGAACATGGCGTTCAAACTGTTTCCAGGAGAGGATGTAAATAACAAAGAGCCACATGTGGAATCTTTAAAATGAAAAATAAATGTTTAAACTTGATAGAAATTTACAAAAAAAGATGTGGTTTTCTATCAATTTGAGAATCTGGAACAAGTCTGAAAGAATTTGGTTAATTATTAGTTGTTTTTTTTCTTTTGCTCGTTTGTCATTTATTAACTGATCGTCAACAAATCTCACATTCAGATGTTCAGAACGGGATTAATTACTTTTTGTCCCATTTTATAAATAACATTAAACCAGGAATCAGTTCAGTACGGCCCGACAGCCAAACGAGGCTCGTCAAGCTTTTATTTTTAATCAGTTAACAAAACATGAAGTTATTCCACCAACTTTTTTTTTCTTGTGGTTCTAGGATTTTTTAGCAGAAGCAGGAGTAACTTTTTACATTCATTTGTTGTCATATTTTTTCATTTTGGAGCTTTTTTCTTCAACTTTTGGTCATTTTTTTCAGTTGAAAAGTCATTTTTCAGATTATTTTTAACTCACGTCGACACGTTGTGTTTATGAACAAGTTCAGGTGGATTTTCTGGGTATTTTTTCACAATAAGATGAAGAAGTGATTAAATTATTTTGGATGATTCAGGTTATTATTCGGGTCGAGGAGTGTTTTAATGTTTTTGTTTAGATTGTTTGCTTTTGCTAAGGACGTGGGTTTTTTTTTAATAGTCTTTTTTAATCTTAACTCCAGTTTTTTAACTTTTTTTTGTTTTAACTATTTTTGTCTTTTAATTTATTTTTTTTTTAGCTTTTTTTTACTTTTCTATTTTTTTCATTCTTTTATCTTTTTTTGCTTTTCTTCTTTAACTTTTTTGGTTTTTGTGTTAAATTTTTTTTTTTTTAAACTTTTCAACTAACTTTAAATTTTTTTTAAAGTGATTTTTTTTTGTATTATTTATTTTTTTAGCTTTTTAAACTTTTTTAAAAAAACTTTTTTTTTTTTTATCTCTTAATTTAACTTAATTTTTTTCTGCTGTAAAAATAAAAGAAATAAGAGTTTTTAGTTTATTTTGTAAATACATGAGTTTTTATTCACAACGTTCTGATTAATTAGTTCAAATTGATAATATGTGTGCGTTTGAACGTGATTGGTCGTTGATCCTGTATGTGGTTTTTAGACAGACTGGAGATCTGGTCAGGTTGATGATCTGCACCGTGTGGCTCGGCTCTGCATTTAGCCTGGTGGAGATGAGACTCTTTAAACCTCATCCTCACACATGAGGCTTCAACCTCACTTAAACCTCATCATTCATACAGTTTGTGATTCATTGTGATTCGTTTGTTTCTTCCTCTATTTGAAAGTAAACTCGAATCAATCAGGCAGGTTTTACTCCCCCCCTTCCCTCTGTGTTCCCCCTTGCTCCGCTCTCCTCCCCCCTCACCGAGCTGCAGACTGAGGAGATGCATAAATTCACTCACATTAGTATTCCAGTCAGGCTCGCCGTTCCAAGGCGAAGCTCGCCACCCTTCCCTTCCGCCTCTGAATCTATTTTAAACGATTCAAACTGCATCCATATTTTCATCCTCAAAATTATTTTTAGTCTTTTTTTTTTCTGCTTTAAATCCATGGAAAGACGTCCATGTAGACGCACAGCTGGAGTCTGAAATGAGATTTATCTGAGTGTGTGTGTGTGTGTGTGTGTCATTGTGTCGGGCGTCAGACTCGGCAGCCCGGACGATAAATCAAGCATGTCTGATGAAACAGGCCAAAGGTTTCAGAGACGAAGCGAATCCGATCCAAACTTCTGCACAGATTTAAATTTACTTTCATTCAAACAAATTTTATTCAGAAATTAGTTTTTTTTTCTTAACGTTTGTATATTTAAATTTTATATTTAAAATAATTTAAATGAATAAAATGACTAAGTAATGATTTAAAATAACTGTTTTTTGTTTTGTTTTTTAAGGGCGTTGAAACATTCCAGTTAACACCAGGTAAAAAGCGGGGTACACCCTGTACAGCTCAGAAAATATAGGACAAAAACATTTATCATTGTTTAAATTTTTTATGCATAATTTGATTAATTTTGGACATTAAAACAATATTTTTGTCCAAATCATATCTTTAAAAGTCTTTAATGATTATTTACTTCTATTTAAAAATAACACTTTTTTTTAAGTAAAGAAAAACAGGGTTTAGATTTGTTTCTACGTTTTTAAAAGAACATGGTTATCAGGTAAAAAGCAGGTTACACTCTTTAATGGTCACTTAATGGGTGAAAAAATTTGAGCTCAAATCTGATATATTGTAGAAATTTAAAAAAAAAAAACCAATGTCTTAAATAAAATAAAAGAGCTTCAAATTATTTAAATTACAATTGATTAAAAAAGTAAAATATCACTTTAAACATTTTAAATAGAGAAAAATATTCATTAAGAATTTTTTGGTTGAGTTTATCTAAGTTGGTACTTTGGGGAAAGCGGGGTACACCCTGCTCAGGTCACCACTCTGAAAACAGAATCTGTCTAAACTGCACAAAAACTCTTTGTAAAAACTTTATTTAAAAAAAAAACAAACTTTTTTTTTGTTATATTTGTTTTCAAGAGAGAAAAAAAGTGTAAACATGATCATTTATTTGGTCGTAAATTTAATTAGAATTATTTAGAAATATGGTTTTAGTGTAAAAAATAAACAATAGTTTTTGACAATTTTTTTAGAAAATGTAGGAAAATTTTATTTCATCATATTTCTTCCAAAACATTAAATTTATACTGAAAATAAATAATTCACGTTTTATTGAAAAAAAAATGTAATAAAAGCACTGAAACAAGTTCCTTTTTTTCTGAAAATATGTTTGTTTTCTGGTTTTTATTTTTCATTTTGAAACTAATTAAATGAATAACAGTTTGTTTTAAATTAAGAAAAAAAGAGGGGAATTTTATAAAAAACTGTACAGTAGAAATAAATCAGTTACAGAAAATTTCAAGTTTATAAAAATCTGTTTCTGGACGAACAATAAAACTCGTTGGCTGGAGTTTCATCTGAAAAAAATGTCCACAGTTTCTGGTCCAAAAAAAAAATGCTGGAAACTTCAGGCCGCGAGAGCAGAAAATCCTGCAAGTGCTAAAAACGGTGCAAAAAAAAAAAAAATTGCATATGAGAAATAATAAAATGATATAATTATAATTACAGGCTGGTTATGTTTTTTGGAGCTAAATGCAAGTAAATAATGACGAGAAAAACACACGAGTGACCGAGCCGCTAAACCCCCAGCAGAGGTGAATCCAGACCATGTTTAAGGGTGCATTTAAATCTCTATTTGAACCCCAAAATATCATCAAATCTATTTTAAATACTGATGTTTGTTCAAATGGATTTCAAATCCTTTTACTTGGTTGTTTTTAGTTTAAAAATTATTGTTTGAGTCGCTTAAAAACAGGAAATAATCCACAGATTGGCGACAAATGGGATTTAATTAGAATTATAATTAATTAGCTCGAAGAAAACAATGCATTTACTGCGTGTTTGATGCAGTTTTTATGAGATTAAATTTCACACCCGATCGTAGAAAAACAAGTTGTTGTTTTGGTCAAACTTTTATTGTGAGTTCCATTTGTAAATAATCTAAATAAATTCATTGGGGTGGCTTGCCCGAGCACCTCGCTGGTGAGGTGTTTCGGGAACGTCCTATTGGGGGAAGACCAAGAGGCAGACCCCAGACCTGCTGGAGAGACTATGTCTCACAGATGGTTGGGGAACGACTCTGGATCCTTCCAGGTGAGCTGGAGGATGCAGCCGGGGTGAGAGAAGCCTGTGCTTCCCGTCTGAGGCTGTTGCCCCCGCGACCCGACCCCGTATAAGCGGAAGACGACGGAACGAAACACGATAGAAGAAACTCACAGATTGATGACGAATCTGAGTCAAAACATTTACAAGATTAGTTTCTAATTTAGTCAAATCCAAACTCATTCGGACACAAATTAAACTTTTTAATTCCGTTGTAGAGATTTTATACAAACTTTGAGCGAATTTACGTGTAAATTAATTAATTTCCAAACGTCATAGTAAATATTCTATTTGTCGTTTTTTAGTATTTCGTTCCAACGACTCATGGTACTCACAGAAAAATGGAGTAAACTCCCGTCCCCCCCTTATTTGATTGGTCTAGATTCACCGCTGTGAGCGGCCATGTTTGTTTGGTGCAACAGATGCAAAACAAACAAACAAAAACAAACCATTGTTTTTCTTTTTTGTGTTTGTCGTAGAGACGTTGGCACGATGCCAAGTCGTTTAGGCACATTCTGGATTCAAATCCATTTAAAAAAAAGAGAAAAAAGTGGCTCCAGATGTGAAGTTTAAAGCCTCCAGAAAGGATGGAAGGAGGAAGGCCGATAGGGTGTGTGTGTGCGTGCGTGCGTGTGTGTGTGTGTGTGGTAGGGATGAATAATGTATCACTATATTATAATTTCTGGTTATTTTTTTATTACAATGAAATAAATAAAAAAATACTGGAAGCAATTTTTTAAAAGAAAAAAAGAAAAAATCAAAACATTTAGAGTGACGTCATCACGCCAAAAAATTGTAGGCGATAATTGGCTAATGCGCTAGCGCAGCTAAATGTAATAAATCTTAATTTTTTTTTGCTCTTTATTTAAAACAAAATCTTTCAGTTTTAATTTTTTTTTCACATTTTACTAAGTGATAAAGTTTACTTTATTATTTTTAATCAAAAGTTTTCTGTTTGTGGGTTGTTGTTTTTTTTCGTCTTAGTCGCGTGACGTCACTTGTTTTAAAAATCGACAATTTCGCAAATTTTCAAAATAAAAAATTTATTAAAATTAAAAACTAAACCTTAATAAAAAGTTAACGTTTAAACCAATGAAAAGCTTCCTTTTAAAAAAATCTCCATTCTCAGTTGTAATTAAATCCAAATGAACTTTTTTCTTCCTAATTTTGCAGTTTGTGACTTTCATCAAGTGCTTTTAATTTGTTTCTAACATTTCAGAATTAATTGGCAAAGTGATTAAAGCCTTTTATAAAACAAATTTTTAACAGATTATTTTTAATCTCCAGGTAACAGAACTAAAATCTTGTTTCATAATAAACTCGTTGCTTTATCGTCCGACACGGTCAGTATTCCACAGATACAGGTGCATCGATCCTGATTTAATAAGAATATTTGAGGATAGATTGTAAACGATGACATATCGCTCATCCCTACTGTGTGTGCGTGTGTGTATGTGTGTAGAGTTCAGGGTCAGAGATCATGGCCGCTGTGAGGGAAAGACCCCTCATGCGGTGGCTCTCCAGGAGGGGTCATGCGCTTCTCCTTCTGCCTCCTGTTGCAGAACCACACGCGCACCACCTCCTTCTCCAGCTGCAGCGTGTCCGCCAGCGAGGTGATTTCCTGCGCGGAAGGTTTAGGACACTTTAGGAAGTGTGTTTCCAGGACCCCCTTCACGCTCACCTCGATGGAGGTCCTCTTCTTTCTCTTCCGGCCCTGAGCTGCGATCTTATCGATGCTGCTGGAGCTTCCAGTGGAGGAGTCCGCCTCCTCCAGCCACTTGTTCAACAGTGGCTTCAGTTTGCACATGTTCTTAAAGCTCAGCTGCAGAGCCTCGAACCTGCAGATGGTGGTCTGGGAGAAAACATTCCCATAGAGGGTCCCCAAAGCCAGACCCACATCCGCCTGCGTGAAGCCCAGTTTGATCCTTCTCTGCTTAAACTGCTTTGCAAAATGTTCCAGTTCATCTGAAGTGGGCGTTTCCTCGTCGGAGTGGTCGTGGTGCGCGCTCAGGTCTCCGTGCATGGCTTGGCCCGGGTTGGGTGGAGGGGTGAGCCCCCCGTGTTCCAGCATGCTGTTGAAACTCTGCGAGTAGATGTTGATGGGGGAGGCATGAGGAGCCCAGGCGCCTGCCTGGTTGCCATGGTTGTTGTGATGGGGGGAATGGTGATGGATGATGCCCAGCTGCAGGTCTTCACGTCCCGGCTTTACATCCTGAGGCTCCATGGAGGAAGACCAGGGGCTTCCCTCTGACAGGCTGCTCGCCCACTGGTGCACGTGCCCGTTGCTCTGCAGGTAGTCCCCCTGCTGGAGGAGTTTGTGGTGGGCTCTGTAGGGGCTGGCGGGCTGCATGGCCTGGCTGTCCGCGTGCAGCAGGGTGCTGGAGGGGAGCAAGGTGTAGGGGCTGGAGGCTGCAGCGGCCATGCTGGATCCTCAAAGCCCGCGGAAGCTTCTGAGGAGCAGAGACTCCTGCACCCCCTCTCTCTCTTCCTCTCTCTCTCTCTTTCTGAATGACAACCTGCGGCACCACTCACAGCCCGACCACGCGTACACATCCCCCAATACCAGCGTAGATACCACCCCCTCCTCTCTTAACCCTCCCTGGTAAGGAGACCCTTACCAGGGAGGTAAGGGTCTGATGACTTCCTGTTTATCTATCGTTGGGATAGATGCACATTCTCACAGGTTTTGCTTCAACGAACCTGACTCTATGCCAGGTGCGTTCAGGTGTGTTAAAGCAGGAACGTGTGGATAAACCTCCAGGTTTTTTGTTTGTTCACTTTGTGGGAATAGTCTGACCTCGCAGCATTGCGTTTCGTTCGGTTTGCAGTATCAGACAAGCAAGAGGTGAAGGTAGAATTTAAAGCTGCAGCGTGGAAGGGTCTCTGTGATCTGGACGGAATCCCCCGGGGGTTAAAGTTTAAATCCAGACAGAGTTTCTCCGTCAGACCTCGACCTGATGACATAAGATGACATCATCAGACGCACAAATAAACACAACATGAGACTTTGTTTACGTTTATAAAGAAACTTTTTACACCTTAAAAAAATTATTTACTTAAATTTGACTTTTTAAAATGATCTCAAAAACATTTTATAATTTAATTAAACAAACATTCAATCCATAGAAATTCAAAATAAGAAAGTGATCATTTCAAAATAAAACTTTTGGAATTTATTACATTTAATAAAATATATTTAAACAATAAAACAAAAAATTAATATTTAAAAAAAAAAACTGGAAAAAGAAACTTTACATAAATTCTTGATGCGACGAAAAGAAAAACTTGAACTCTTTAAAAACTACTGAATTGAAAAAAGTTTTTTCTTAATTTCTGTGTAATTATGATCTCGTTTAATCTTTAAAATCTGAGTTTGTTTTTAATCTGTTAGAAAGTTTGATTTTAAGCCTGATGGATTTCTTTTCTTCTTAACTTGGTTCAACATGTTTGAGGCCGAAATTGATTTATTTATGATTCCATATTGAATCTTAAAATAATTTGATCTCATGCTCTCCATCTCTGTCGGAACGACTGAAACAAGAAACACAAGTTTTGGACGAATGTTGGTTTTAAAAAAAGAAAAAATGGGGTTTCGATTCAAATCCAAATTTTTCCAAAACTTTGTCCAAAGTTCAGTTTGTTAAATTTACTTTAAAATTAAAGTGAATTTGGATTTTGAACAAACATAAAATCAAATCCTCTGAAAAGTAAATTTTTCAAACAGTAAGACATAACAGAGCCACATGGCTGCAGCTCTGCCCTCACCACCCCTTCCTCATCAAACTAATAGAAGCAAGTTTGAAACAAAACATCTTCACAATGTCAAGAAGTTTAAAAAGTTTGGAAAAAACACTTTAAAATGTTTAGGTTTGATCAGGATGAACTGGAGCGTCGCTGCTTCACAAACACACCAGTTATTAATAAACTGTATGTAAATGAATCTTTATTTAGATTTATATTTAAATCCAGAGAAGTTTCCAAAGCGTTCAGACGCGCCTGCGCCGCAGTTTCAGTATGATTTAAATTTGCATACATTTTCATACGTTTAAAGCAGAAATAAAAAGGACGCAGCGAGCAGTAAGTCATTAAAGAGCCGAGCCGGAGCAGCAGGACCAGAGCAGGCCTCAGAGAGGAAACAAAAGGTCCATAAAAAACAGGTAAAAAATTAAGATTCATAAACATAGACGGAGAAATCTGACTGGGTGTCGATTCATGAAGGGATTTATTAAATCTGATTTTACTGTAAAAGTTTATGTAATTAAACATATTTGTTTGTGAAAAAAATGAATGGATTTGTTTGGATTTTAAAAATGTTATTTTTTTCCAAGTAAAATTGAAGCAAAAAAAATTGATTAATTCTGTTTTTTTTTAGCTTATTTTTATTTTTTAAAGAAATATTTAAATCAATGTTTAATATAAATGTGTTGAAAACTTTTAGAAATTCATAAAAAAAAGATTAAAGAACTTTAAACTTATAAGATTTTATTGATTTTAAAATAAAAAAAATAGAAAAATAATTTTTTCATTTTATTTGAATATTTTTTTATAAAATATTAAACTATTTTCAGGTTAAACTGTGATTTTTTTTTTCTCCATAGTCTAAGTTTCTAAGTGTAACAGATGCTTCTCCAAAAAGCTTTCCTTGTCCTCGTTTCTTTTCTTCTCCTCCACATTTTTCTGGCTCCGTCTTCGTTTCCATAGCGAGGTTCATAAAAGGCAAATCCCCGCTCCGCGCCTCCAATAAAGAAACCATTGAGAGGAGACGCAGCCAGACGCACGCAGCTAAACGCACACATTACTGCAAACAAGTCCAGCTAATGAGCTCGCTCTGCTTTCTCTTCTTTTATCACCTTTTTTTTTGTTTTTATTTGAACAAATTTTAATCAAATAAAAATAAAAACCTTTAAAAATGAACAATAAAAAAAATACGAAGCAAAACATCAAAAATAGTTTGAATTAAAGTCAGAAAATAGATTTTTTTTTTTATCCAAAAGACTGTTTTATTTTGTTTTTAATGATATGTTTTGTAGTTTTTTTTGTTGCAGGTTTGATGGATTTAAATAATTCAGGGTTTTGTTGGGACGGCCTCGGGGTCAGACCTGTCACTTTCAGGGTTGTGACCTTTGGAAAGTGACCCCACGGAGCCTGAAATACCCCCCACGCTATAAGCTGTTGGTCAACATGAGTCCAACAAAATAAAAGTTTGAGTCTCTTGATTTAAAGGATTTTATTTTTCAGATTTTTTATGTAAATAAAATTCTTGTTTTTCCAAATTTAAAACTTTAAAAAGATTATTTCTTGGGGGGTTTTTTTCTATTTTTAAAAGGAATTTAAACTTTTATTTATGTAAACAAACAAACATTGAATTCCAAATGATTTTATGAATGAGATTTTTTTGTTTGTAAACATCTGGAACAGATGAGGTACAAACCGAGGCCTGCGGCCCACATGAAGCCCACTTTCCTTTTTAATTCCGGCCTTTTAAGCTCATTTAAATTATGAACATAAATATTGCTTAATGTTGGTTTTCCTTTTGTTCCGTTCCGTCGTCTTCTGCTTATCCGGGGTCGGGTCGAGGGGGCAACAGCCTCAGACGGGAAGCCCAGACTTCTCTCACCCCGGCTGCATCCTCCAGCTCACCCGGAAGGATCCCGAGTCGTTCCCCAGCCAGCTGTGAGATATAGTCTCTCCAGCAGGTCTGGGGTCTGCCTCTTGGTCTCCTCCTGGTGGGACGTGTCTGAAACACCTCACCAGCAAGCGCTTGGGGGGCAAACCACCCCATCTGGTGTCTCTCGACCTGTAGAAGGAGCGGCTCGACACCGATTTGTTGCAGAGTGTGAAGCGACCGGGATGGCAATTGGTGCCTCCAAATCAAAGACCATGGTCCTCGCCCGGAAAATGGTGGAATACCCCCTGGAGGTCATGGACAGGGTCCTGCTCCATATGGAGGTTTTTTCTAAAATTTCCACCAGGAGTCAGAAAACTTTGAATTTAAAAGCTTTTAAGGATTTTTTTTTCTTTTGAAGTTCAAATCTGTTCCTGTTCAAACCTTAACGGGTTCATTTTAGAAGGAAAAAAATTCTTAATTCCTATTCTTAATTCATCCTTTGATGGGGAAATTTATGTGCTGCATTACACCGCAGCAGGCTGCCATGACGGCACCAATGGTGGGAGAAACACGGGGTTAGGAGTCTTCTCCAAGGACACCTAGACATGAGCTCAAGGGGAATCGAACCGGCGAACTTCTGGTCCTGAGCTATCACCTCCCCATTTTAGAACCATACGTGGCTCCACAAGTCCAAAAGTTTTTCCTGCTCTGGAGGATTTTTTAATGTCATTTTAGCAGCTGCTGATCTTTCCTCATCATGTCTTTATATTCCCTGTTTACAATCAGCAGAGATTAATTTTCAATCCCAGATTGATTGGAATTGATCTGCTTCATAATCTAGAAAAACATTCAGAATTTTTCCTTTGAATTGGGCTTAAATCTTATTTCATGAATCTAAAAACCCTGAAGTAAATAAACCAAAATGATATTGATGATTTGGAACACACGGTGGACATGAACAGCAGATCAGCAGGTTTGGGGTCCGGTGGACCTCTGGTTCTGGTCTTAAATGGATGTACTCTGATCCCAGGGGGCGTTTGCCCAGTGGCAGAGTTGCCGTCTTTCAACCGGGTGAACCTGGTTCGATTCCCCCTGGGGCTCCTCGGAGTCTTAAAAAAAGGTTTTACCCCTATCTCACAGACAGACGGTCGTATGTAGGTACGGATACGTGCCACTCAAGAATCCATCTAAGTGTGGGGTTCCCCAAGGTTCAGATCTGTACATGCTGCCACGTGTTGATGTCATCAGGAGACATTTACAGGGTGTTTTTATTTAAACACTGACCGATGGCTCGGTGAGTAGGGCAACCGTCCTGTAACCAGAGGGTTGCTGGTTTGATACCCTGTCCCGAGGGTAGACACGAACCCCAATGTGTCCTGATGGTGGTTTACAGCTTGCACGGCAGCTTCCACCATCAGGTTACGGGGTACGAACTTTAGTCAAACCAAACACGGTGAGGAATTGTTCCTGCTTTATGGTTCACATGTGGAACAGCCTGTCAGAGGACCTCAGGGATGAGTTTTCAGTATATTTTTTTTTTTATTTCTAACTAATAAAAAACAGTATTTGTGAGACATAATTTTTTTGTCATCTTTTATTTTCTTTAGTCAAATAGTCCCAGGGACGGCTTGGGCCCAGTGGGAATCAAACCAGGTTTCCCCGGTCGAGAATGGGAAATTCTACCACTAAGCCACCGCCTCCTGGGACTGAAACATTATTTTTTTTATGATTTATCTAATCGTTAATTTCACTGAATCCAAGCTCGTCTTGATTATTTATTCATTATGATTTTATTTCTTGTAAAAAATTGTTATGAAGCCTTTAAGTTGAAAATTTTTCAAAATAAAATGAGTGAAAGTTTTTTTCTTAAATGTTTATATTATATTATTTTTTACTTTTAAGAAATAAAAAGTTAATTTTCTTTCATTTTATGTCTTTAAAGTTAATTAAAAACTATTTTAATGACATTGTTTATTTAATTATTAAAAAGAAATGAAGGTTTTTGTGTAAATTTCAGAATAAAATACTTTAAAATAAACAAAAATCAACAATGTTTTTTCAAGTGTTTCGTTGAATTTTACTATGTTGATTTTTATTTTGAAATTTTTATCTGAATGAAGTCATAAAAAAAATTTTAACTGAAATGTTTGGATATTTTTCTGTTTTATGATGATTTTGTTCTGAAATAAAAAAAATTCAACCAACTTAAACGTGTTGAATATTTTTTTTTTTATTTTGAAAAGCTTTAAAAAGCTGAAGCAGATGGGTTTTTTTGTTCCAGCTGATTTTTTGTGTCAGAAAACAAACATCTGGTTTTTAAAATAGATTCAAAAACGTCGTCCAATCCCAGTTAAAAACGGCCTGAGGTGAAGTCAGATTCACGGTGAGCAGATACGACCATGTTTACAGTCTGATCCTGGGCTTTTAAACCCTCCGCTGGCTTTAAACAAACCATTTCTCTCAAACAACTTAAAGAAACCAGCCACAGCTACTCAGTAGCATCTATAGATGAACTGAACAGGTTTTAAATGTCATGCAAACAAGAAGTCAAGATCACAAAGTGCATGTAAAGTACGGATGGTACTGAGTACCTGGGGACAGCAGATGATCCTGGCTGATTACAGCCAAGAGGCAGGGTACACCCCGAGCAGATCACCAGTCTGTTGTGGGGCCACACACACTCATTCCTAGGGACAGATTCGTAGCATGACACTCAGGCCCTGAACCCCAACCTTCTTTCTGTGAGGCCTCTGTGCCAACCACTGCACCCCCTTACCCCAGGTGGCAGATATCTTATAAGAAAAAAATCATTTCAAAAGATTTTTAGCAGTTTGGAGAATATTGGGTTCAAAAGAATTTTTTTTTTTTTTCAACTAAGGAGAGGGGCGGGGGTAGGTGGGGTGAAAAAGTGGAGGAATAGGGTACAGAAGAAGAAGAAAGGGGGAGAGAGTAAAAAGAAAATCTGAAGTTGTAGTATTCTGCATCACAACCAACCTGCTGGATTATCTGAGGGGAAAAAAAAAAGTACAAACAAGAGTTTAAACCAGTGATAAAACTGACACACACAACAAAACCTTCTATAACAAATGATGTACAACACACACACATGTTACTAGAGTTATAATAATATTGGTTGAAAGCAAGGAACATAGCGGACAGTAAACAGAGTGATATAGTGTGCGAGTGTGAGTGAAAGTACATGCATGCTGCCGATGTGAACCATGTGCTTATTAGGACCAACGGATTGTCACCAGCCCCAAAGGATTGGAACGAGGGAGGCAGAGACACACGCTACCCGGGCCCACGCCCATCCAGATCCCGGGACCCCGAGGCCGGGCCGAGGAGCCGCCCACCCACCCAGCAAGGCGCATAGAGAAACCCCTGCCAGGGCCACTCCAGCACCAAGGAGCACGGGCCTCCCCGATGCCAGGACCCACAGGCCTCGGGGCAGACGCGGCAACCGTACCCCACGGCCCTGGGCGAGCCCAGGGGTGACAGAAGTCAATGCCCGGGTTGAGAGGGGAGCACTCACCCCAAGGGCCCAGGGACCCGACAATCCCCAAGCCAGGGCTCAACCGGGGGCCCAGCAGGGCCAGGCTACCCCATATGCAGCCACCACAGCCCACCACACAGCCAAGTGCCCGACCCAGGCAGCCCAAGGACCACCTCGGCACACCTAATGTCCCTCTTCACTACCCTAGTCCCTCACCGGTAGTCCTGCCAACTCTCTAGTGTTGCTCCCCCCAGTGCACCTCTTAATCCCAACTGGTGACGAGGGGCCCCGGCAGGGCCAGGCGAGAACGCCCCCGGGCCCGTTTCCCCCAATAAAAAAAACACACAACCGTATCTCTGGGTGTCTGCTGCCCCCCGGTTCAAAAGAATTTTGACGTCTGATTGGATGAGGTTGGTTTGGTGTTACTGAAGCACAGATGGAGGGACAGACTGAAAAACTCCAGATTTAAACGACTATTCAATAAACGAACCAGCAAGAACTTAAGGCAGGGGTGTCAAACTCAGTTCCCGGAGGGCCGGTGTCCTGCAGGTTTACTATTGGTTCCTGGTTCAAGCTGATGTACATGAAGTGAAATCAACAGCCAATCAAATTTAACCAAATGACTCGTTAACGTGAATCAGGTGTGAAGATGCAAGAACACATGGAAAACCTTCAGGGACACCGGCCCTCCAGGAACTGAGTTTGACACCCCTGACGTGACGGGTTCAAGTCTCAGAATCAGAGCAACTCTTGAAACACTGGTCTTTCTGTGTGGAGTTTGCATGTTCTCCCTGTTTATGTGGGTTTTCTCTGGTTTCCTCCCACTCTCCAAAAAAAAACATATAAGGCTGATTGGCTGCTATGAAAATACCCCATATAAATGTGTGTGTGTGGATGGTTGTCTGTGTGTGTGTGACCCTGCAACAGACTTGTGACCTGTTCGGGGTGTATCGTGCTTCTCGCCGGGATAGGCTCCGACACCCCCTCAATGCCTCTAGGCAAAAAACGGTTCAGAAGACAAATTAAATCTCATTATTTAGAGATTTTATTTTTTTTAATATATAGTTTATTTTAGTTTGATTGTGTTTAATCGTTTCAGAACTCGTTACATGTAAACACACACCTCACAGTTACAGGTGTAACTCACACACACAGGTACACCTCACACTCGCTGCCAGGTTTACACACATTTTTTATCGCTTGCATAAAATTGAGTCGACTATTTGTTTTTTACAGATTTTAAGATGAAATCAAACTGATTTCAACATTTGTGTTCGACCATCTCTAAAACATGGGGTGACCTTGACAAATCCTCCGTGTTCCTGTCCAACAGCATGGTCTTTGTTAGGTGTGTGTATGTGTGTGTGTGTCTGTAAAATGTTGTTCCAAGTTTTGGCTCTGAAAGGGAATTCCGGGTCCCCGTTCGGAGCGATCCCCTCTTCCTCTGACAGGAATGCTGGTATGATTTTTGGTTTGGGACCAACTCCACCTGGAGTCTCCAAAGAAAGGAAAACAAATACGGGAAACATTTAATCCAGAATGAAGATGTTTGTCCAGAGATGGATCGAGTGGGAGCGGGACGGACCCCCTCTGATGTGGTCTGCTGCCAGTGTGTGTGTCTGTGTGTGTTTGAGTTGGACGTAAGAGGAGACCCCGCACGCCCCGGGGAAAGGAACTATGGGTACGGAGGAAGAGAGGTCTGATATACTCTCAGCTTCCTAAAGAGTCTGTGTGTGTGTGTGTGTGTGTGTGTGTGTGTGTGTGTGTGTGTGTGTGTGTGTGTGTGTGTGTGTGTGTGTGTGTGTGTGTCGTCTGAGAATACTTGCAACAGAGATCATTGTCCAAAATGTCACCAGATTTAATCACACTACTGAACCAGTTCACGAAGTTTGAGTTTTTACTTGGATTCAGGAGCCCCGTTCATATAATAAGAAAATTGGACCACATCATGGAAAAGTGTAAGTCAGTGAAATCCCTCTGTAGTCCAGCAGGGATCAATCGTGTCTTCAGAACATTGTGTTTGATGATCGATACGTTTCAACTTCCATCTAGAAATCATTTCAATCTGATCGACGGAACCAGAGAACTGGTTCTAGATAAACTAACCTGGGTTTGCCAAACCGCTAAAGAGGAGCTAACACCAACAAACCTGTGGTTATGTAACATATAACAATGGTAGGGAGGGTTAACCCCAAACCTAATGAAAGAGAAAGTATAGAACACCGTGGTGAGAGCGGCCGTGCTGATTGGTCTAGAGACAGTGTCACTGAGGAAAAGACAGGAAACAGAGATGTTTGTAGCAGAGATGAAGATGCTGAGGATCTCTCTGGGAGTGACCAGGATGGACAGGATCAGAGGAACAGCACATGTTAGAGGTTTTAAAGTCAGAGAGGTCTGACTGAGATGGTTTGGACATGTGCAGAGGAGAGAGAGAGAGTACATCAGAAGAAGGATGCTGGGTTTGGAACCACCAGGAAAGAGGACTAGAGGAAGACCAAAGAGGAGGTTCATGGATACAGTGAAGGAAGACATGAAGATAGTTGGTGTGGAGGATGCAGGAGATAGGGTTAGATGGAAGAAACTGACTTGATGTGGCGCCCCTTGAGATGATGAAAGAAAAAGAAGAAGAACCATAGTGGGATGGATCCCAGCTTAACTTCTATTGCTGTTTAACTACCTTCTATTGTCCTGACTGAAACTGAGTAACCAATGAAGGTAGGAACGTAGATCCTGGTTACCATGGTGATGGTAGGGACATAGATCCTGGTTACCATGGTGAGTGTAGGAACGTAGATCCTGGTTACCATGGTGAGGGTAGGAACGTAGATCCTGGTTACCATGGTGATGGTAGGAACATAGATCCTGGTTACCATGGTGAGTGTAGGAACGTAGATCCTGGTTACCATGGTGAGGGTAGGAACGTAGATCCTGGTTACCATGGTGCGGGTAGGAATGTAGATCCTGGTTACCATGGTGAGGGTTGGAACGTAGATCCTGGTTACCATGGTGAGGGTAGAAACGTAGATCCTGGTTACCATGGTGAGGGTTGGAACGTAAATCCTGGTTACCATGGTGAGGGTAGGAACGTAGATCCTGGTTACCATGGTGAGGGTAGGAACGTAAATCCTGGTTACCATGGTGAGGGTAGGAACGTAGATCCTGGTTACCATGGTGAGGGTAGGAACGTAGATCCTGGTTACCATGGTGAGGGTAGGAACGTAAATCCTGGTTACCATGGTGAGGGTAGGAACGTAGATCCTGGTTACCATGGTGAGGGTAGGAACGTAGATCCTGGTTACCACGGTGAGGGTAGGAACGTAGATCCTGGTTACCATGGTGAGGGTAGGAACGTTGATCCTGGTTACCATGGTTAGGGTAGGGATATAGATCGACTTGTAAATCGAGAGCTTTGCTTTTCGGCTCAGCTCTCTCTTTACCACGACGGACCGATGCAGCGTCCTAGTTATTGCTGACACTGCATCGATCCGCCTGTCAATCTCCCGCTTAAACTTAAAGATACTTAAACTCCTCCACTTGGGGCAGGACCGTGTCCCTGACCTGCTGGGGGCATTCCACCCTTTTCCGGGCATTTTAAATTCTTTCTTATGATTTTTAGTGAGATTTAAGTGACATGGTTTAAACAGGAATCAGGCAGGATGTTGTGGGATGAAGGGAATCGTCCCCGTCTCAGTCTCTCCTCACTTAGACTCCGTCTCCTCGGCTCGGACACACACTCCCTTTGTGGTCGTGTCAGCTGTCTGAAGGACATTCAGAACAAAGATGCTTTTCACTCCTCCGTGGATCCTCGTCTCCCAGTTTACAGATCTGGGGGCTCATTTAAAAAGACTTAACCTGAGTGTTTCATGACTTTCTTCATGAATCACACCTGAATCTCAGATATAAACCAGCTTGATCTCCATCCCGCCCCGGCTACACCTCCAGCACTGCTAAAATGGCTGATGTAAATAATCTGATGATCAAATGAGACGTTAAAGAAATAAAATGAAAGAATATCAACTATTAAGTAGTTTTTTCTTTGAAAAATAAATTATTATGATGAACAATTATTAAAAACAAGCTTGGATTTGGTGGAACGATCTCTTCCGTTCAGTCGTCTGCCGCTTATCTGGGGCCGGGTTGCGGGGTAACAGCCTCAGACAGGAAGCTCAGGCTTCTCTCACCCCAGCTGCATCCTCCAGCTCACCCACTAGGATCCTGAGTCGTTCCCCGGCCAGCTGTGAGACATAGTCTCTCCAGCAGGTCCGGGGTCTGCTTCTTGGTCTCCTCCTGGTGGGATGTGCCCGAAACACCTCACCAGCGAGGCGCTCGGGGGGCATCCTGACCAGATGCCCGAACCACTCCATCTGGTTAATATGGGAAGGATGTGTGTAACATTCATGTTTACACACATACTGTATATATAAAAACAAACACACACATACAGTGTGTTCCAAAGATCATTACTTTGGTTTTTCTGGAATGTTTTGTAGCTCAGAGTTTTCAGATTCTTGAAATCAGATTTTTCTGATGATTGGTTCCTGAATGTTGTTCCACGTTAATTAAGTAAATCAATATTTTAAGTACTTATGATCAACAGTCCAGAGCAATGGAGAGTGTGGAAAAGAGGTGAAGAAGCGTGTGCAGGAACGGGTGGAGAAAAGTATCAGGTGTGATGTGTGACACAAGAATTTCAAATAAAATGAAAGGGAAAGTGTATAAAACCGTGGTGAGAGCGGCCATGCTGATTGGTCTAGAGACAGTGTGGTGAGAGCGGCCATGCTGATTGGTCTAGAGACAGTGTGGTGAGAGCGGCCATGCTGATTGGTCAAGAGACAGTGTGGTGAGAGCGGCCATGCTGATTGGTCTAGAGACAGTGTGGTGAGAGCGGCCATGCTGATTGGTCTAGAGACAGTGTGGTGAGAGCGGCCATGCTGATTGGCCTAGAGACAGTGTGGTGAGAGCGGCCATGCTGATTGGTCTAGAGACAGTGTGGTGAGAGCGGCCATGCTGATTGGCCTAGAGACAGTGTGGTGAGAGCGGCCATGCTGATTGGTCCAGAGACAGTGTGGTGAGAGCGGCCATGCTGATTGGTCAAGAAACAGTGTGGTGAAAGCAGCCAGGCTGATTGGACTAGAGACAGTGTCACTCAGAAAAAGACAGGAAACAGAGATGTTTGTAGCAGAGATGAAGATGCTGAGGATCTATCTGGGAGTGACCAGGATGGACAGGATCAGAGGAACAGCACATGTTAGAGGTTTTAAAGTCAGAGAGACCAGACTGAGATGGTTTGGACATGTGCAGAGGAGAGAGAGAGAGTACATCAGAAGAAGGATGCTGGGTTTAGAACCACCAGGAAAGAGGACTAGAGGAAGACCAAAGAGGAGGTTCATGGATACAGTGAAGGGCAGCTGGGGTGAGAGAAGCCTGGGCAGAAAAATATCATCAAATAATGACCAACATTTACAGTGTGTGTGTTTTCTTGTTGTTATCTTGCTGCTTTAAAAGCTTCATCTCACTGTCCTCAGTACACTTCATCTTCTGTCCACATGTCTCCTCTTCACCTCACGTCTATTATAAAAACTCCACACACTCCTCCGTCTTTATCAACCTCTCATTTTGTTTAAAAGTCAACGTACGTTTGGATTTTAGTGTAAAAAAAAATCTTAAAAACAAGTTCAAAGAGAACAGGATGTGTTTTTCTTTGAAAAATAAAAGACGGAATCACTCATCAGATTCAGGGATGAATTGGATCCGTGTGTGTGTGTGTGTGCCTGGCAGAGTGTGGAGGAGAGGGAGATACACAGTGTCAGGAGAGAGAGAGAAAGATGGGAATGAGAGTCCTCGCTCGGCCGTACACTGGAGCAGAACAAACAGGATCCACCTTTCTGCTTGGCTAATTTTCCCCATTAAAGCCGCCCAGCAGGAGCCTCAGCAGCCCACCAGCTGGAACAGAGGTTATTTTAGTGCCTGTCTTTCAGCTGTGTGTGTGTGTGTGTGTGTGTGTGTGTGTGTGTGTGTGTGTGTGTCTGTGTGTGTGTGTGTGTGGTTAAGGCGGAGGAATGGTTGCAACCTACTGATATTAATTTCCTTCCTTCCAGTCATGCATAAACAAATAAAATCTCAATGCTTATGTGTGTGTGTGTGTGTGTGTGTGTGTGTGTGTGTGTGTGTGTGTGTGTGTGTGTGCGCGTCCACATCTGCCCAATCATCTCTTTCTGTGGCTAAAGTCATCAGCCCTTCTAATCCCGAACCCTGCAACTCTGACAAGAAAATCCTCCATTTTAATGCAGGCGCACACTTCCAGCCCACACACACACACACACACACACACATCCTTTACGTCTATGTGTACCTACGTTCTGCATCTCAATGGTCGTTTTATTCCTTCGCCCACACACAGAATGTGGGGGTGAATTTAACTTGAATCGTCCGTGTGTTCGTAACATTTTACTAAAAACTCACAAACAACTGAGAGGATTTCAATGAAACTGCTCACAGTTACTCAGTACCATATATACGTGAATGAATTATGACCAAAGTCAAGGTCACAAAGGGCAAGGCTGTAAATTTAAAAACCTCACACATAAAACTGTGGAATATTTTATGATAAAAGAATTGCGGGTTATTTTTTCTGTGTTTGAAATGAGATCGAACACAAATGTTAAACCCATTTTTATTTTATCTTAGAATCTGAAAAAAAATATATATACTTTATTCAATTTTATATCATTTTTTATTCTAGAAAAAATACCCAATCACTTGTGTAAAACAGGAACCGAGTGTCAGGAGTGTGTTATACGTGTAACTGAAACACAATCAATATCCAATTCAATTCAATTTTATTTGTATAGCCCAAAATCACAGAATGTCCATCTCAATGGGCTTCACAAGAAAAAGAGGATCCAAAACCATAATAATGGTTGAGGTGAAGAAGTGTGTGCAGGCAGGTTGGAACGGGTGGAGAAAAGTATCAGGTGTGATGTGTGATAGAAGAGTTTCAGCTAAAATGAAAGAGAAAGTGTACAAAACCGTGGTGAGAGCGGCCATGCTGATTGGTCTAGAGACAGTGTGGTGAGAGCGGCCATGCTGATTGGTCTAGAGACAGTAGCACTGAGGAAAAGACAGGAAACAGAGATGTTTGTACAAGTATCAGAGATGAAGATGCTGAGGATCTCTCTGACCAGGATGGACAGGATCAGAGGAACAGCACATGTTAGAGGTTTTAAAGTCAGAGAGGTCAGACTGAGATGGTTTGGACATGTGCAGAGGAGAGAGAGAGAGTACATCAGAAGAAGGATGCTGGGTTTGGAACCACCAGGAAAGAGGACTAGAAGAAGACCAAAGAGGAGGTTCATGGATACAGTGAAGGAAGACATGAAGATAGTTGGTGTGCCTGAAGAAGATGCAGGAGATAGTGTTAGATGGAAGAAACTGACTTGTTGTGGTGCCCCCTGGAGGGAAATGATGAAAGAAGAAGAAGATGAAGAATTGAAAAAAAATATATAAAAATTGTACTGTTTCTAAATAATATCACGTCTGAAAAATCATTAGAGTAAAAAAGTAAGCAAAGAGAAAAAAAATTATATACAGTAAATTCTTTTTGTTTGTGTTTTTATTTCTTTTTTTTCTACAGATTCTGCAACATGGTTCAGGTGCACCGGTCCAAATTAAACTCTGGTTACTCAGTACTGGATACATATAAACTACTAAGATTTTCAAGGTCACAAAGACCTTGAGATTTCAAACACTCTCATTGACACAAACACACTGTCTAGAAGACAACGTTGAGCCTTTACTTCTGTGGATCCCTCCTGGATGAAGAAAGGACTACAGACGATAGAAGAACTCGTTATGGTTTTAGGGTTATGTGATCAAAGATCAAATAATTTACACATAAAACTTCTTCACCTTCTTAACCCTCCATCCCTTACAGAGTTACAGGGGGTGTTGGAGCCCATCCCAGCTGATTTGAGGGGCAGGGTACACACCGAACAGGTCGCCAGGCACACACTTACAACCATACACACACATTCTTAGGGGCAAATATGTAGTGGCCAATCAACCTAACAGGTATGTTTTTGGAGGAAACCCACACAGACACAGGGAGAACATGCAAACTCCACACAGAAAGACCAGTGTGCCATAAACTTAACCATTAAATCTTAACACTGATGCATCACAGGCGGACTTTTTTTCTTTATAAAAATTCATCGTAGACTTTTTCTTGTCTTAAAACAGGCTGAAGGTTTTAAAACTATAAGATTTTCATTTTCTATATTTAATAAAGTAAATATTATAATGTATCTAATTACATATTTGAGGAGTGGGACTCAGTGAGAGTCCCCGTGAGACCCCGTGTTCATCTCCATGTGTTAAAACATCAGACTTATTACTCATTAAAACACACCTTCCCGTCTTTAACAACCCGGTTTTTTTTGTGTTTAGTCCGGAGTGTCTTTCTTTTCTGGAGAGATGAGGTACGGTTGACCTTGTCGCGTGTGTGAACGTCTGCATTCAAATGCACCTCATGCACACGTCGTGGTGGTGTGTGAGAAACGGTGCCACAGCAGCTCACTTCGATGCTAAATGTGTGTTTAAACAAAGCCACGACTCCAACACGTGCGGCACTTAGTGGACGATCAATGAGAAAAGATTGATTTGCTCTTTTTTCTCTCTCTCTCTCTGTTACACACACACACACACACGCGCGCGTGCATGCAGTGAGATATGAGTGATGTGATTCAGCACACCTCTCAGCAGCCACTCTGCTTTCCATCTTCATGCCTGAGCAGAATACTAATCACTGGATCAGGTTCGGAGAGCAGGAGGAAGGACCGAGCTGCAGGAAAACAGAGAATCAGATAACTGAGATATAAAAGCATCTGTCTGAGGTCCGAGAGGATCGGAGACATTCCTGAGAACAAAACACACACAGAACAAGTTCTATCTTCTTCAATTACAGAAAAAGATTTAAAAAAAACAGTTGATCTAAACATTTATTATAGAATTATATTTTATATTAAAACTGAATAAAAGTCGTCGATGTCAAAGGATTTATTTTGTTTCAAAGAACAAGTGGAGGAGTTTAAGTCTTGTTCAAGGGTTCAAGGGTCTTGTTCAAGAGTGGGGGAAAGATGGAGCAGGAGATCGACAGACGAATCGGTGCGGCGTCAGCAATAACTAGGACGCTGCATCGATCCGTCGTGGTGAAGAGAGAGCTGAGCCGAAAATTAAAGCTCTGGATTTACAAGACGATCTACGTTCCTACCCTCACCATGGTAACCAGGATCTACATTCCTACCCTCACCATGGTAACCAGGATCTACGTTCCTACCCTCACCATGGTAACCAGGATCTACATTCCTACCCTCACCATGGTAACCAGGATCTACATTCCTACCCTCACCATGGTAACCAGGATCTACGTTCCTACCCTCACCATGGTAACCAGGATCTACATTCCTACCCTCACCATGGTAACCATGATCTACGTTCCTACCATCACCATGGTAACCAGGATCTACGTTCCTACCATCATCATGGTAACCAGGATCTACGTTCCTACCCTCACCATGGTAACCAGGATCTACATTCCTACCCTTACCATGGTAACCATGATCTACGTTCCTACCATCACCATGGTAACCAGGATCTACGTTCCTACCCTCACCATGGTAACCAGGATCTACGTTCCTACCCTCACCATGGTAACCAGGATCTACGTTCCTACCCTCACCATGGTAACCGGGATCTACGTTCCTATCCTCACCATGGTAACTAGGGTCTACGTTCCTACCCTCACCATGGTTACCAGGATCTACGTTCCTACCCTCACCATGGTAACCAGGATCTACGTTCCTACCCTCACCATGGTAACCAGGATCTACGTTCCTATCCTCACCATGGTAACCAGGGTCTACGTTCCCACCCTCACCATGGTTACCAGGATCTACGTTCCTACCCTCACCATGGTAACCAGGATCTACGTTCCTACCCTCACCATGGTAACCAGGATCTACGTTCCTACTCTCACCATGGTAACCAGGATCTACGTTCCTACCCTCACCATGGTAACCAGGATCTACGTTCCTACTCTCACCATGGTAACCAGGATCTACGTTCCTACTCTCACCATGGTAACCAGGATCTACGTTCCTATCCTCACCACGGTAACCAGCTGTGGGTGGTGACCGAAAGAATGAGATCGTAAGCGGTCGAAATGAGCTTCCTCCGCGGGGTGGCTGGGCTCTCACTCAGAGATTGGGTGAGGCGTTCTGCCATCCGGGAGGAGCTTGGTGTCGAGCCGCTCCTCCTCCAGGTCGAGAGAAGCTAGATGGGGCGGTAAAGGCATCTGGTCGGGATGCCCCCGGAGTGCCTCGCTGGTGAGGTGTTTCAGGCACGTCCCACCGGGAGGAGACCAAGAGGCAGACCCCAGACCTGCTGGAGAGACTCACAGCTGGCTGGGGAACAACTTGGGATCCTTCCAGGTGAGCTGGAGGATTCAGCTGGGGTGAGAGAGGCCTGGGCTTCTTGCCTCAGTCTGTTGCCCCTCGACCCGGCCCTGGATAAGCGGAAGACGACGGAACAAAACATTTTAAAATAGAACATTTTAAAATGGATAAATTTCGTCTGTTTTATGCAGCCGAGGGTCTGATCGTTAGGGTCCCTGCTGTCCCTAACGGTGACACCCATCTCTTCCCTCACCCATTGTTTTCTTTACTCTGTTCAATTTATCTTTTAAAAACCTTCACAGTAGAAAAACACAAATACTGAGCGTTAAAAAGCTTTCTTTCTCAAATTTGACTGCACGCGGCCGACCTTTTTAGATCACAAACTGTGACCAAACAAGGAATGAATGGTTGAGGATTGTTTGAGGCTCAAAAAGTCACGTGTGAGGATTTTAAATTTTGCGACCTTGACCTTGGTGATCTTGACTTCTGGTCTTATAACCCTAAAAACCAAATGGTCTCTACTCATATAGCGCTTTGCCACTCAAATCGCTTTCCATCATAGCTCACATTCATACCTGATGGTGGAAGCTGATATGCAAGCTAGAAACCACCATCAGGAGGATACTTTGGCATGAACTCTGAGCGGGGGATTGAACCAGTGACCATCTGGTTACAGGACGGTTGCCCTACACACTAAGCCATCCTTCCTCAAATCAGTTCATCTATAGCCGATGCTGAGTAACTGAGCAAAATTTCTGCATGTGCGTTCATGGTTCTGTAACACGTGTATTCGTCCATCCAGGATTTTGTGGGCGTTTTTATGAGTGTTTCATTCAAAAATGTCTGATTTTGTGAGCAATTTTTCTAAATGCAGCAGTAAAAATGTGTCATTTTTAAACCTTAAAAATTTATCTTTTTAGAATTAAATCAACTGTTTTTGCCAATTTTAAGGAGAATTAATAAAAGAAGCAACGAAACCAGTTTTATTTAAAAAAAAACTGGATCAAATCCCATAAATCAGGATTAATTTGATCCACTTTTTATTTTCTACGTAAAGTGTTAAACTCTGAACATGTGGTTCCACGTCTTTCCCTCTTGTTTTGAAAACTGGATGTTCTTGTTGGTGGATAACTGCTAACACTACTAGCACACACACACACACACACACACATTACACATGAAACTCATCTCAAACAGGAATTTAAGACCATTAATGACCATACCAGCCTGATCCCGTCAGATCTCAGAAGCTAAGCATGCTGGGTCTGGGCTGTACTTGGATGGGAGACCACTGGAACCCCTGGTACTCCAGTGGGACGGCTGTTGAAATTAAATTGCCGTTGTGTCCCTGGGCAAGACACTTCACCCATGTTGCCTAGTCTGGATGGTGTGTGTGTGATTGGTTGGTGATGGTCAGAAGGGCTGATGGCTTCTGTCAGTCTGCACCAGGGCAGCTGTGGGTACAACAGTAACTTACCAGTACCTGGTATGGATAGAATGAATTATGAATATGTGAAGTTATTCACTACCAACTATAGATGAACCAGTGCAGGTGAATGTGTATTAGTCTTGTTATTTATATAATTACTTATTTTTTTTTATCTAGAACATTTCAAATTGGATCGTCGTCTCCAGACCCCACACCCACAATGTTTCCAAAAGCGGTCGAATGAATCGGTCCTGTGTTTATGACCAGTTTAATGTCTTTATGGGGCGTTTATATTCGGCTTGTGATGGTGTCACCTTCAGAAGAAATGTGGACTGAGTGACCTCTAATGAACACGTTAACTTACACTCCATGGATTCTCTACGGAGTAACGACTGGACTTATTTCTCATGAGATTAAACTTATTTTAGACTGATTTAAATAAACACACGCCACCCGTTTTGGGCAGAGTTTTTATTTTCCGTGTCCCACACTTGCCTGTGTGCAAATAAAACCAGTTTAAATCTCACACGTTCTCCCAGCAGCCCCATGCTGAAGCAATTACAAGCAGTGTGTGAGTCTTCCAGCGGGTGATTGATGATGCTGTCAGCACAGGGAACATGTTTTAACGTCAGAATAATCTCCCTGCTAATATATTACATCCACTGGATAGGGTTCAATCACTGCTAACAGCAGAGTGAGGAGAGCACGTGCCTAGCTGTGTGTGTGGATCTCATTCATCTGAGCTTGAAAAATCTGGTAAAACCGGCTAATATAAAACTACGCTTACGCATGACGAAAAATAACAGCAATAAGCTTGTTTACCTCTTACATAATTACCGTACGCTCACATCCCGTATTCAGCAAATCAACTGAGACGGTTTTTGTACGGGTGAGAGTCTTACCACCACTTGGTATAATATCGTCTTATGACATGAAAGACTTGGAAAGAATGAAACACAATGGCATCCAACGCTTGGTAGAAAGGCAGCCTTGTGGTGTCTAATCCGCAACGTCTAATCTCTCAAATTGCTGTGACGTTGGATGGAGGAGGAGGAGAGATGGAGCTGGTGTGAGAAATGAGATGAGTATTTATTTTTGCTTGAGATGTTCAGCACACATCGGAGGTGTAGTGGTACACAAACGCTATAAACACACCAGTGGAGGCTGTTATATCTTTGGAATTGTTTTCCAAGAACAAGCTGTTTGAATGCTGACCAGCTGAGTTTGGACAAATTTCACCCAATAAATTTTATAAACTTTCTGTCCTGTTCCGTCATCTTCCGCTTATCTGGGTCCTAGTCGTGAAGGCAACAGCCTCAGACGGTAAACCCAGGCTTCTCTCACCCCAGCTGCATCCTCCAGCTCATCCAGGAGGATCCCGAGGTGTTCCCTGTCCAGCTGTGAGACATAGTCTTTCGTTAGCTCCTCCTTACAGGTTGGACAAACTCAGGTTAGTTTATCTAGAACTAGTTCTCAGGTCCCTTCTTCTTCTTCCATCAGATCCCTTCAGGGGGCGCCACAGCTAGTCAGTTTCTTCCATCTAACCCTATCTCCTGCATCTTCTTCGGTCACACCAACTATCTTCATGTCTTCCTTCACTGTATCCATGAACCTCCTCTTTGGTCTTCCTCTAGTCCTCTTTCCTGGTGGTTCCAAACCCAGCATCCTTCTTCTGATGTACTCTCTCTCTCCTCTGCACATGTCCAAACCATCTCAGTCTGGCCTCTCTGACTTTAAAACCTCTAAACATGTGCTGTTCCTCTGATCCTGTCCATCCTGGTCACTCCCAGAGATATCCTCAGCATCTTCATCTCTGCTACAAACATCTCTGTTTCCTGTCTTTTTCTGAGTGACACTGTCTCTAGACCAATCAGCATGGCCGCTCTCACCACGGTTTTGTACACGTTTCCTTTCATTTTAACTGAAACTCTTCTGTCACACATCACACCTGATACTTTTCTCCACTCGTTCCAGCCTGCCTGCACACGCTTCTTCACCTCCTCTCCACACTCTCCATGTGAGATTGAAATTGATTTCCGAATGGAAGTCAAAAACATCTTGATCATCAAACACACTGTCCTGGAGACACTTTGAAGCCTTTTCTACGATGGATCAGTCCTGGATAAATGAGGGGTTACACTGACAAGTGTTTTCACTATAGTTATATTTTGTACCAAATTAACAAGAAAAACTCAGCTACAAAACATCAGTTCTGGTTTGAAAATGAAACTTTACAGAGTGAGGGCTCACACACGAGGCTGACATGCAGAGAAACAGACAATGGAGATTAAATGAACCTTATTTTCCCTTCAATTTTCCATTCAAATTCGCTCTTAGTCTGTGACAATAATCCTGATATTTACACATCTATGGTTCCCTCTAACCTGGTACGAAAACGATTCAATTAGACCTTGTAGATGCAGAAATAAAAACACTGTTAACTTTGGGTTCTTTTTTTTAACAGAAACCTAAAAATAACCTGGTTAAAGGTTAAAAATGTATTTAAAATATTTACAATATGAATAATGAAGTACATTTTTATTTAATGTAAATTCTAGTTTGTGTGATTCTGGTGACAACGCCACTCTGGCTTTGACATTGCCTCCCCTCCTATCTGATATTCATACAGCTGTACCAACACCCCATCCCCCCGGTTCCATATGCACATACACGTACATGTGGAAACATGGGAAAAATACAAGAAACCAAGCATGAAACACCAGTGTGTGTGCAGAGGAGAGTCTGGTGTTCTTATTCTGCTGGTGTCAGCTGGCCCTGCGTGTGTGTGCGTACATGCACAGACAAAAGCACCCTCACAAACACCCGCAAACAGATTAGCTCGTCTGCTGCAAAACAAAGGGTTAAGAGAGAATGCAAATTTCACAGAGCAGGGGCGGAGTGGAGGCTGGGTATTTATTTTTGGGGGTGATGATGAGGAGGGGTCGTCGTGGAGCTCAGTGATCCTTCTCTCTAATACTGTGTGGAGAATCTGGGCTCAGCTGCACTGTAACAGTCCCATTCTGCTTTTCGTTGGTGAAACAATGTGGACACAAAGAGCCGGGCGCTGATACAGACGCTCGCAGTGAACTGAGACACAACACCAGCACAATGGACTAAGACTGGTTTGTTCACCATTGTGTTTGTGTTTGTGAGACAAACAATAAAAGAAATTTCTAAAGAACAAACGTCTTTTTTTGTGGGAATTTTAAGAGGACGCAGGAAAGATTGAGTTTGTGCCTTTTTGAAATCAGCTTTAAGATTTGTCATAGATATCTAAAACCACAATGAAGCCCAAAACCAGAAAAACACCCCTCGTCAGACTGTAGACTTGTGTCTTGGAAGATCCCCCTCTACTGGTGGAACAAACTACCCCAAAGGAGCCACTTGCTGGGATCTTAAGCCAATCACAGCAGTCGAAACAAGCCCTTTATCTCCAGGAGCTTATTAAGCTAATTGAATTAGGATGTTGTGGTTTCTGAACTCAAATACGATTAGCCCGTTATTAGTGTGTTATCGGGGTCCCCTGTTATAGTAACAGCAGGTTACATTTGGCTGCTACATCAGCTCCTTCTCTCTTTCTGTTCACACCGGATTCTTAAACATACTGTACTTAGAAATATTTTTTCTGTTAACGATGCAGCTTATTTAACAAATGTGGAAAATTTATGAAGCTTATAAATTCTTGTTAAAGTTTTAAATGAAATGTAAACTTGTAAAGATGCCTTTTCAGATTTGTTATGAGATGTAGTCCTTCCTGCTGGGAGTTGTAGTCCTTCCTGCTGGGAGTTGAAGTCCTTCCTGTTGGGAGATGTAGTCCTTCCTGCTGGGAGTTGTAGTCCTTCATATTGGGAGTTGTAGTCCTTCCTGCTGGGAGTTGTAGTCCTTCCTGTTGGGAGATGTAGTCCTTCCTGCTGGGAGTTGTAGTCCTTCCTGTTGGGAGATGTAGTCCTTCCTGCTGGGAGATGTAGTCCTTCCTGCTGGGAGATGTAGTCCTTCCTGCTGGGAGTTGTAGTCCTTCCTGCTGGGAGATGTAGTCCTTCCTGCTGGGAGATGTAGTCCTTCCTGCTGGGAGATGTAGTCCTTCCTGCTGGGAGTTGTAGTCCTTCCTGCTGGGAGATGTAGTCCTTCATGTTGGGAGTTGTAAAAAAAAAAAAAAAAAAAAAAAAATGAATTACTCTATTCATCCCTCACCGGGGAAATTTGTTTGCTGCACTCCTTACACCGCAGCAGGCTGCCCTTCAACGGTGCCAATGGTGGGAGAAGCGGGGGTTAGGTGTCTTCTCCAGCCACCGTCTCCACCCGTAGTCCTTCCTGTTGAGAGATGTAGTCCTTCATGTTGGGAGTTGTAGTCCTTCATGTTGGGAGTTGTAGTCCTTCATGCTGGGGGTTGTAGTCCTTCATGTTGGGAGTTGTAGTCCTTCATGTTGGGAGTTGTTGACGCAAAATGATAATTTTTCTAACCATCATTTTTCCTCAGACCTTACCACTCGGACCGGTCATGATTCACCCTTTCTCTTTCCTCCTCGTTCTGCCTGTTGCCCTAATGCCTCACACCTGATCCCGAATCCCACTTCCTACTGTTTGCACCTGTTTATATCTTCTATTTTTTTTATTTGTGGTTTAAGCCCTGGTGTCCTTCACTCCTTTCTTAGGTCATCTGTCTTGTCCTGGTCTGTTTCCCATTTGTCTGGCACTTTGGCCCAAATCTGGTTATGTTATGCCTGCCTAGGATGCAAGGCGGCCCGGGTTGGATATCCGGTACTACTTGCACCTCTTCCTATCCTCTGTCCTCAGTGAACTGGTTGGTTAAACTTGGCGGCAGATCCACATCTCCTATTTCTTTATTTGTCACAATCAGGTTCAGAGAGATAACTTCACCTGATCCTTTCACTACGTTTTACAACTAAAGAATCAAGATTTTGATTTGATCTAAGATAGATTTTATTATAAAAAGAGGGGTTAAGGTGTGGAGCCTGTCTCTGGGTCTGCTCCTCAGGGAACGTGCCTGAAACACCTCATCAGCAAGGTGTTTGGGAGGCATCCTAACTAGACGCCTGAACCACCCCATCTGGCTTCTCTCGACCTGGGGGCGCATTGACTCAACTCCAAGCTCCTGGATGGCACAGCTCCAACCTCTATCTCCGAACGAGAGTCCAGCCACACTATAGATGAAGCTTATTTCGGCTGCTTGTAGCCGGGATCTTATTCTTTGGGTCGCCACCCTCAGTTGGTTACCATGGTGAGAGTAGGAGCGTAGATCCTGGTTACCATGGTGACGGTAGGAACGTAGATCCTGGTTACCATGGTGAGGGTAGGAACGTAGATCCTGGTTACCATGGTGAGGGTAGGAACGTAGATCCTGGTTACCATGGTGAGGGTAGGAACGTAGATCCTGGTTACCATGGTGTGGATAGGAACGTAGATCCTGGTTACCATGGTGAGGGTAGGAACGTAGATCAACTTGTAAATCTAGAGCTTCAATACAAATTTGAGTCATTTTTAAGCCCCACTCCTCACAAACTATTCAAACTCTGGGTTGTTCTTGTCCAGGATGTTGTACCGCAAGCCTCTCACATATGTTCAGTGAGCGAAAATTGGCAGGGAGCAAGAGGACGGAGGAAATCACTATTGCAATGTTTATGTATAAATGTGATAAGATGAGACCCCCTATTTAAAACCCTCTTCTCATGGCAACATCTCACCCTCGCCACACCCTATCAGTAAAACAGCCCCTTCCTCTTGGTTTGGGAGTCAGGTGGTCCCAGGAAGGCAGAGCAGAGTACAGAGGCTGTTCTCTCCCCACCGCCCAGCCTCACCTCCAATTAGCATGCTAATGAACCTGCATGTGTGCGACCATGTGTGCATCACCTCGGGGCTTTTCCTCTCTCTGTGGAGGATAAACAGAAATAAGCTGTTGGAAACACCAACTGCTAACCGAGGCCCCACGTGTGTGTCGGTACGGCCTGAACTACAAGGATAAAAAATGTTTTCTATTTAGTTTAAACCGACATAATGACCTTCTGTTCAGAAACGAGATCTTCCGCCTCGTTCTCTGTGAGTTGGGGGGATAAAGTAGGGATGACAAGCCTCATCGATACTTTTCTGTGTGAAAACAACAAGGAGAAAACAAAGAAATTATGTGTGCATGAAAACACATGATCCTGTGAACACAATCATTACATTTATAGTTGCTACTGAGTAAGTGTGGGGAGCGTCCTTGGTCTCCTCATTGGGACATGCCCAAAACACCTAACCAGTGAGGCACTCGGAGGGCATCCAGACAGATACCCAAATGCACCCCATCTGGCTTCCCTCGACCTGGAGGAGCAGCGGCTTGTTACCGAGCTCCTACCGGATGGCAGAACTCCTCACCCGATCTCTGAGTGAGAACCTAGCCACCCTGTGGAGGAAGCTCATTTTAGCCACTTGTTTCCACAATCTCATTCTTTCAGTCGCCGCTCACAGCTGGTGACCATAGGTGAGGGTGGGAACGTAGATCCTGGTTACCATGGTGACCAGGACCTACGGTCACCATGGTGAGGGTAGGAACGTAGATCCTGGTTACCATGGTGAGGGTAGGATCGTAGATCCTGGTTACCATGGTGAGGGTAGGAACGTAGATCCTGGTTACCATGGTGAGGGTAGGAACGTAGAACCTGGTTACCATGGTGAGGGTAGGAACATAGATTCTGGTTACCATGGTGAGGGTAGGAACGTAGATCCTGGTTACCATGGTGAGGGTAGGAACGTAGAACCTGGTTACCATGGTGAGGGTAGGAACATAGATTCTGGTTACCATGGTGAGGGTAGGAACGTAGATCCTGGTTACCATGGTGAGGGTAGGAACGTAGATCCTGGTTACCATGGTGAGGGTAGGAACGTAGAACCTGGTTACCATGGTGAGGGTAGGAACATAGATTCTGGTTACCATGGTGAGGGTAGGAACGTAGATCCTGGTTACCATGGTGAGGGTAGGAACGTAGATCCTGGTTACCATGGTGAGGGTAGGAACGTAGATCGACTTGTAAATCCAGAGCTTTGCTTTTCGGCTAAGCTCTCTCTTCACTATGATGGATCGATGCAGCGTCCTAGTTATTGCTGACGTTGCACCGATCCCCCAGTTTCTAAATACTAGTTTTTAATTCAAATAAATTTGAAATTTTTCTGTTGAAACATAAACATTTTATGTTGTTTTTCTTAAATAAATTAAACAAATTAAGCTTAGTAACAGTTTTTAAAATATTTGGTCAAAAATTGAAACAAAACTACTTCGTAGCTTTTTAAATTTAAAGTTAAAACAAAATTACCGTTTTTTTATTTAAAGTCCTAAAATCTGTTTTTCATCAGTTCATAACTTTAAGCATCATCACACCGAGCAAAGCCTGAGCTTCACAAAGAAAAAAGCTCAGAATTTGCATAAATAAAATAAATGTCTTGGTTACGTCGAAGTATTTAAAAGTTGATTTTGTCTGTGCAGACGGTGAGATCAGCCGCGCCTCGCCAACCTTTCCTGTAATCAGCTCTGTCTGATGGGCCTTTTTAATTAACCTTGTAGGAAATTAATCCCACTGTTAAATGGACAAGAAAAAGATGTTTGATTACCACCCTGAGCCAACTGGGACTTCTCCCTCTGTCTAATTGCCCAGGAAGCGAGAACAAGTAGAAAAAAAAAAAGAGGAACAGAAACAGATATGGAGAGTGAGGTGAGATGGGTGAATGAAGCACCCTGAATCCTGCGGTCATTACCATCCGTGTGAATGTCAGTCCATCCCTGAAGCACTGATAAGACCTCACCAAGGAGGAGGGGTGAAGACGAGGAGAGCGTTGGAGTAAAGTGGAGCAAATATTTTGTTAAAGCGACAAAACAAGAAGGTTCCGTTCGTTTCGTCGTCTTCCGCTTATCCGGGGTTGGGTCGCGGGGGCAACAGCCTCAAATGGGAAGCCCAGGCTTCTCTCAGCCCGGCTGCATCCTCCAAAACAAGAAGGTGTAAACGGTTAAATTAGCTGCTAAGGTTGCAGATGAAGGTCTCCATGAAGGGTTAAAGTGACTCAGTAAAACATGTAGCTCAAAGCTGAACAGTTTCTAAAAGGTCAAACTGAGTAAAAAAAAAAAAAAACAGCACTGATATCATTTAATTAAATTTGTCCAGGTGATCAAATGACCGTAAAATGTTCCACTATGAGCGGATAGGTTCTATATGTGGCTTCTTTGACAAAGTTCTAACAACTTAATGTAAATTCTGTTCCGTTCCATCGTCTTCTGCTTATCCGGGGCAACAGCCTCAGACGGGAAACCGAGGCTTCTCTCACCCCAGCTGCATCCTCCAGCTCACCTGGAAGCTGGTGAGGTGTTTCGGGCACGTCCCACCAGGAAGAGACCAAGAGGCAGACCCCAGACCCACTGAAGAGACTTTGTCTCTCTAAGGAACTGCGTAAACGTCTCAGGATCCTTTCGGGTGAGCTGGAGGATGCAGCTGGGGTGAGAGAAGCCTGTGCTTCCCGTCTGAGGCTGTTGCCCCTGCGACCTGACCCCGGATAAGAGGAAGACGACGGAACGCAAAAATTTGTGAATGTTCCAATTTGGATTGATATGTTAGACCCTAACAAGGCAGATAATCTTGAAGAATTTTCTTGTAAGCGATGATATTCTAACCCAGGCTATAAAACGGGTTTTAATCAACCTGCTGACAGTGACTTGGTACCAACTATAGATGAACTTTACTGGGAACTTAACTTTAACATACCATAATTTCACGACCATAAGGCGCACCGTACAAAAAGGCGCAGTCTCAGTCACACACCGCCTTACAATAACACACACACACGCACGCATGCAAATGTGCGTATTAAAAAATAGATCGGGAGCAAAATGAGTTTGGTTGTTCTTTATTTAAGTAGTAACGATACTAAACAAACACATTACCGGTAATAGTCTTTATTCAAATCCATCAAAGTCCTCATCCTCTGTTTCAGAGCAGGTCCACTTCGCTCCTTGCTGTCAAAGTCACTGTCTGTACTGTGCGGCTCCTCAGAAAGGATACCAGCTTTTGAGAAAGCTCGGATAACAGTACCAGCAGACACGTTAGTCCAAGCATCTACAATCCATTGGCAAACTGTAGCGTAACTCGCCCGGCGCTGCCTTCCACCCTTCGTGAAACTGTGGTCTACTTCGGTCATCCATCGCTCCCACGCCGCTCACACTTCACTCTTTAACGTTCTCATGGCTTTTCTTTCAGGTCCGCCTCGCGGGCACCGCGTTTTCTTTTAGGTCCACCTTTTCTCACACACAAGGCGCACCGCACATTTTGAAGAAAATCTAAGACTTTCTTATGCGCCTTATAGCCGTGAAATTGCGGTACTTTATTCATCCCTCAAAGGGAAAATTTCTATGCTGCACTGCACCCCAGCAGGCTGCCAGGACGGCACCAATGGAGGGAGAAATAGGGGGTTTGATGTCTTCTCCAAGAACACCTAGACATGAGCTCAGTGGGAATCAAACCAGCTTCTCCCAGTCTAAGGGCAAACATTCTACCACTGAGCTATTGCCTTTCTTTTTAGGGTCATTCGACCAAATCTATCGGTCAGGTCGTTCATTGAATGAATAATATGGATAATTTTTTACTTTGTCTTCAAGAAAAACTTGTTCTTTAAACCATTTTTTTCCTCGTTTTTTTAACAGAGTTGACTCGATCGTCTTCTGGTAACGTTTCTAATCACTACATGTTATTAAATAAAACTGTAAAATTTAATTATGAGATATAAAACCTTCTTTACGTCCAAATTTCTACTAATAATAATCCAACATGAGGGAGAGAAAATGAACCAGCGTGGAGAAGAAACCTTTCCGGTGCAGAGAGCTTAGGAACAAAGGCTGAGGTAATAACTTGGCTTTCTCATGTGACGCTGGTGCCAATTTCCACAGAGCCACGGTTCTTAGGAGGTTTTCAAGCTGAACCAACTTTGAACTGGCACCAGCTCAGCATGTCATCCACAGCAGCTGAAAGAAGTCAGCTGTCATCGACGGACTCTGTCATGTCGTTCTTTTGAAAAATTACCTCCAATCATGTGTGAACGTTTTTTTTTTCTCCCTCAGTTATGACGACTTTGTTCAATTATTTATTATAAAAGTCACACTTAATGTGATTGGCAGAGTTTGACCCAGTGGTAGAAAAGGTGAAACATGGATGGTACCACTTAGAGAGAAGGGAGACTCTGCTGCTGTTAAACTCGTCCCCCGGTCAGGTCACATTTAAAACACTGAATTGCTCGTTTCGTGATTGAATCACAGTGTGTTAAACGGTTTTTGGGATGGATGATTGAAACATTTTAACTAGTTGTATCCACTTATTTTTCAGGGTTAACGACTCAAACACCTAGGGGTACATGGGACATAAATACACACCAATAAACACACACTATATGTAATCAGAGCTTTGAATTATGCAAAGTGGAGAAAAAGCACCTGCTTTTGAAAAACCTCTGAAGGTTTACAGAAGGCTAAACTTTAATCAGACTGTGGGGAAAAAAAAAACATTTCAGACATAAAAAAGCAACGCAGAGTGTGGAAAAGAGGTGAAGAAGAGTGTGCAGGCAGGCTGGAACGGGTGGAGAAAAGTATCAGATGTGATGTGTGATAGAAGAGTTTCAGATGAAATGAAAGGAAAAGTGTACAAAACCGTGGTGAGAGCGGCCATGCTGATTGGTCTACAGACAGTGTGGTGAGAGCGGCCATGCTGATTGGTCTAGAGACAGTGTCATTGAGAAAAAGACAGGAAACAGAGATGGAGGTATCAGAGATGAAGATGCTGAGGATCTCTCTGGGAGTGACCAGGATGGACAGGATCAGAGGAACAGCACATGTTAGAGGTTTTAAAGTCAGAGAGGTCAGACTGAGATGGTTTGGACATGTGCAGAGGAGAGAGAGAGAGTACATCAGAAGAAGGATGCTGGGTTTGGAACCACCAGGAAAGAGGACTAGAGGAAGACCAAAGAGGAGGTTCATGGATACAGTGAAGGAAGACATGAAGATAGTTGATGTGAAGAGGATGCAGCAAATAGGGTTAGATGGAAGAAACTGACTTGCTGTGCCGCCCCCTGAAGGGAAATGATGGAAGAAGAAGTTGTAGTTCTTGTTTGTTTTAAATGTATATGTTGCTAATTTGACTTTTAATGTCTGTCGGACAAAATTGGGGCGAGAAAACGAGTCAAAAGAAATAGAAAGCAAGAGTAAGTTGAGTCCAAAAAGTCAAACAGTGTCCTTCTATCTGCCCTATGAATTTTGGCCGCTTGTATACACGATCTCATTCTTTCTGTCACCACCCACAGCTGGTTACCAGAGAGAAGGTAGGAACGTAGATCCTGGTTACCACGGTGAGGGTAGGAACGTAGATACTGGTTACCATGGTGAGGGAAGGAACGTAGAGCCTGGTTACCATGGTGAAGGTAGGAACGTAGATCCTGGTTACCATGGTGAGGGTAGGAACGTAGATCCTGGTTACCATGGTGAAGGTAGGAACGTAGATCGACTTGTAAATCCAGAGCTTTGCTTTTCGGCTCAGCTCTTTCTTCACCACGACGGACCAATGCAGCTGACGCCGTACTGATCCCCCTGTGGATCTTCCGCTCCATCCTTCCCCACTCGTGAACAAGACCTTTACTTTGTGTTACAGTTTTTTTTTCGGCTCTCGTAGCAACCACGAGATGTCACTTGTATGGAAGAAAGTGAGAAATTTACATAATTTGTAAACAAGATCCACTTAAAATTCTAAAAATCTTGTCATTTTATATAAAAACTCTTTTGTATTAAAAGATTGATATGATTTTTTGAAAGAAAGACAACAAGAATCAAGAATTTCTATGATCTCCTTTTTACAATTGACGACATGAAGTTTAATTCTGAGATATGTTATTTCTATGTGGATCATCCTCTAACTTCACCGTCTTCATCCCACCTGGTACTCCCCTCATTTCAAGCTCGTTAGTGTTAACACATTAACAAGGTCAAAATATCCGAAAACACAACACAGCCAAAAGATCATGTTGCAGGATTTGAATAAATACAAGGCAATTTGTCACTGTCATGTCAGAGCTGGCTCTGTCTGCTGAATCCTCCTCCCTGCCCCCACTCTGTCCTCCATGCTCTGCCTCCTCACCGCTCCCCAACCCGCCCTGGCACGGTGCAGCAGCAGGAAGCAGTAATAGTGATTGTATTAACCTCTTGTAGAAACCCCTGACCTGTGCTTCTGTGTTGGTAAAATTCAAAGAACACCCCGAAATCCTCCTCCGTTCTCCCCTGGTCATAAAGAGCAGATGTTTGTTCTTTGAGAAACAAGAGCTTAAAACAATTTATTTTTCAATTATTTCTTGAATTATAACCAGCGCGACTTCATCACGAGTCTTGTTCACGAGGGGAGAAAGGATGGAGCGGGAGATCGACAGGCGGACCGGTGCAGCGTCAGCAATAACTAGGAGGCTGCATCGGTCCGTCATAGTGAAGAAAGAGATGAGCTGAAAAACAAAGCTCTCGATTTACAAGTCGATCTATGTTCCTACTCTCACCATGGTAACCAGGATCTATGTTCCTACCCTCACCATGGTAACCAGGATCTATGTTCCTACCCTCACCATGGTGACCAGGATCTACGTTCCTACCCTCACCATGGTAACCAGGCTCTACGTTCCTACCCTCACCATGGTAACCAGGCTCTACGTTCCTTCCGTCACCATGGTAACCAGGATCTATGTTCCTATCCTCACCATGGTAACCAGGATCTACGTTGCTGCCCTCACCATGGTAACCAGGGTCTACGTTCCTACCCTCACCATGGTAACCAGGATCTACGTTCCTACCCTCACCATGGTAACCAGGGTCTACGTTCCTATCCTCATCATGGTAACCAGGATCTACGTTCCTACCCTCACCATGGTAAACAGGATCTACGTTCCTACCCTCACCATGGTAACCAGGATCTACGTTCCTACCCTTACCATTGTAACCAGGATCTACGTTCCTACCCTCACCATGGTAATCAGGATCTACGTTCCTACCCTCACCATGGATACCAGCTGTGGGTGGTGACCGAAAGAATGATATCGCGGATACAAGCGGCCGAAATGATCTTCCTCCGCAGGGTGGCTGGGCTCTCACTAAGAGATCGGGTGAGGAGTTCTGCCATCCGGGAGGAGCTCGGTTTTGAGCCACTCCTCCTCCAGGTCGAGAGAGACCAGATGGGGTGGTTTGGGCATCTGGTAAGGATGTCTCCCGTATGCCTCACTAGTGAAGTGCTTCGGGCACGTCCCACCGGGAGGAGACCAAGAGGCAGACCCCGGACTCGCTGGAGAGACTATGTCTCACAGCTGGCTGGCGAACGACTTGGGATCCTCCTGGGTGAGCTGGAGGATGCAGCCGGGGTGAGAGAAGCCTGGGTTTCCCGTCTGAGGCTGTTGCCCCCGTGACCCGGCCCCAGATGAGCGGGAGACGACGGAACGGAAAGCAATAGAGTGAACTGAAAATCTCATTCATGGTGCTCCTAAAACTTGTTTCTTCCAGATGTGTTCACAGACAGTTGTTGGGAGAGGTCTGAATGCTGGTAACCATGGTAACAGCAGTGAAAATCATTTATTTAGACATGCTGTTGGCAAAAAGCTTAAAAAACAAGCAACGTCTTTCGAGGTTTGGGTCGTATCTTCAATAAAATATCTTTATTCGTTTCCAGTTTTTTGGTTGTAACCGGATGAGGACAGTCTCCGCGTGTGGTGTTGGTGACCTGTCATGTCCGAGCGTGACCTTCCGCTCAATAACAGCTTAAAAATGTTCCATTTATTTGCAGCGAGAAGAGAAAGTTTTAATCAAATAGTTCCCAGAGATTTTTGTGGGTCGGAAGTGAAAAAAGAGACTCTTGTGAGCGTGTGTGAGTTAGCACAACATCTCAGACCTCCTGCACTGTTTCAACATCTCCACAACCCCCATCGCCCGCCCCCCCATCTTAAACAAATCCTCTCCTTTCTGACAACCAACTAATTCTAAAATAAATCCTGTGTGATGGGAGATTCTGACCCACACAAACCCCCCCAGTACGTACACACAAGAAAAGGACCCCGGGGCAAAACTGTGACCCATCCAGATTTGGCCGTTGTGTGGGTTTAAACACTCAAAAGCCCGGGTGGAACCAGATGTCCTCTCGGCTTTTCAAACCGCACAATTTCCTCCTCATTTTCTTTTCTCCTCTTCTCGTCCTCTCTCGCTCTGCTTTCCCTGCAGCCTCTCTGGAGACTCAGTGATAACCGGGGTAGATGTGAGGAGGAAGGGAGCGGAGAGGAGGGGGGTTGTGATGTCCCGACTCAGGGATATTTAATCCTCTCTGTGAGGGGCGAGCGTCTCTCTCTCTGTTTGGCTTTGGGAGATCAAAGCAGCGGTTCAGATTCTGTGTGAGATCGCTCACACACACTCTCCTTCTGAGTTTAGAAGAAGTCCACACGTAGACACACTGAGCGAGTGGAGAGGACACTGGTGCTAATGAGGCAGTGATTGATTGACCTCTTTGATTGGGTTCTGCTTCGTCTCACAACTAATTTAAGCAGCAGACGAGAAGCACCTGAGGACACGAGTAAAGCATCGACCAAACGGCTGCGGGGCTTCAATAGTCATTTTTCACTTTACGTTTATCCAAATTAGAACAAAGTTAAGTTCAGTTTTTCAACTTTTCGAGCTTTAAAATCTGTTTCTTCTTGTTTTAATAAGTTATAAAAGTGTTTGCAGAAGATCGGACACTTTGTCTGGGGTTTTTAAATGTGTTTGAATCCCCATGTCTGGGGTTTTATCACTTGTTTCTCCTCATGTTTCTCATTCATTCCTATTGATTTTAGATTTTATCAAACAAATATTCTCATCTTTAATCTCATCAGTTCTCCAATAAAAACTACAACAGGAATTCGGACAAATTCGGACTTTTTGGTGCCACATGGATTCATTCAGAAGGCTTGGATGGTTATGTGGTCTTGTTGGACCTAGAGCAGAGGTGGGCAAACTTTTTGACTTGCGGACCATATTGAGTTCAAACGTTTGACCAGTGGGCCAGAGCAGGAGCAGATGAATGGCATCCTTTAGTAACCTCTAGATTAGACCGATAGATTTTAAACAAGTTCTAAATGTTACATAAAGAGCACTAAATTTCAAATCTACAGGCACTGGATTTGAAATCTAAGCGCTTGATGTAACATTTTGTTTGTTTTAACATCTAACACGCCTGTTTACGTGTGTGTATTGGCCCCAATGGCTTTCCATATCTGTGCACACTGTTTATTTGGAAGGTGTGCACATCACGAAGACACACACTTTAATGGGAGAAGTGTTGTTGTATCTTTGGCACCATCTAGTGAGGAGACATCAGAATTGCAGGAAAATAAAACATTAATAAGGTTTATTTTTTTATTTTTTTAAAGTTCGGCGGGCCGGATTAAAACATTTAATGGCCGCATGTGGCCCGCGGGCTATAGTTTGCCCATGCCTGACCGAGAGGGTTGTACTTCAGGTATTAAAGAGGCCAAGTTTGGTTCTTTCTGAGACCATACCTTACTTTACTGGGGCGTTAAATCCAGAACAAAGTTTGTATAATCTAGATTAAAGTTGGCAGATTTCAAAATAAAGTTGCAAAAAGTTCAGAAAAATAGGACATTTCAGAAAAAGCTTGTCAAATTCAGAAAAAGTATGAAAAAAATCCAATACCGTCTTATGAGGAACCAGCCTCAGCGGGAGGCGGCACAGTGGGTAGCACAGTAGCCTCCCAGCAAGAAGGCCGTGGGTTCAAGTCCTGGGTGGGGACGAGGCTTGGAACACTGGTCTTTCTGTGTGGAGTTTGCATGTTCTCCCCTTGTCTGGGGGAGAACATGCCCCAGACACGGGGCATGGGTTTTCTCCGGGTACTCCAGTTTCGTCCCACCCTCCAAAGACATGCATGTTAGGTTGATTGGCTGGTGCCAAATTGCCCCTAGGAATGAGTGTGTGTGTGGATGGTTGTATGTGTGTAGCCCCGCGACAGACTGGACAGACTGGCGACCTGCTCGGGTATTACCCTGCCTCTCGCCTCAAATCAGCTAGTACGGGCTCCGCCACTCCCGCAACCCTGCAAGGGATAGACGGTTAAGAAGGTGAATGACTGACTGCCCCAGCAGGAAACCCAGATTACCCCTTCTCTTGCCAACATCTTCTAGCTCATCCTGGAAGATCCCAAGGTGTTCACTTGCCAGCTGTGTGACTTTCTGCAGTCCCTAGACGATATTTTGAACACTTACTGATGTCTTTAGAGAGAGAGAGTTCAAAATTCCCCAACCAATAAACTGGTCGGGACCTTTAACAGACTGTTGACTTGTGCAAGGTGTACCCTACCGTTTCTCTGACACTCTAATAAGCTCAGAGGGAGACAGGGCAATACGACACAGGTGAGACACTTTAGGTAGGGTTGGTAATCAGCCTGGTGAAGACACACTCGAGAGGAGGGAGGACACAACACCTGAAAAGTGATGGAAACGAGTGATTTCAAAATAAAACAGGAAATGTAAACTAAACACCGTGGTTTCACAAATAAAACCCTGACATTAAATCTATTCTGAGACGAGGATGCTCTGTAAATATGGCTGCAGGTCCTCAGTCTCTAACCCAGTCTCTTACCAAGTGAAGATAAAGTATTCTTTCTGTCTCTTCTTCTTCTCCTTTCATCATTTCCCTTCAGGGGGCACCACATCAAGTCAGTTTCTTCCATTTAACCCTATCTCCTGCATCTTCTTCGGTCACACCAACTATCTTCATGTCTTCCTTCACTGTATCCATGAACCTCCTCTTTGGTCTTCCTCTAGTCCTCTTTCCCGGTGGTTCCAAATCCAGCATCCTTCTTCTGATGTACTCTCTCTCTCTCTCTGCACATGTCCAAACCTGTTCTGTTTCAGAATTCCCTCACCTGCTGCCAGAAGGAGCCCTAGATGTTCCTAATCAATGTGATTAGGGTCACCTGAGGATGATTCCTGATTCCACACATCTGTCCACCCTGCCATTTATTTAGGGACAATCACCCCAGACTTCCCTGTCAGGTTGTACCATCCCTTCCAGCCAGGTCAACCTGGTTTCCTGACCATGTTTGAACTTTGTTATTATTTGAAATCCTGAGTTGATCCTGTGCCAATCTTGTGCCCTTTGTTTTACAGACTTACCTGAATTGGGTTAACAAGCCTTGTTTGGTGTCCTGTATTTGGGCCCTCCTCGTTCAACACCCTAAAACCCTGACATTCTGTTTATTAACCCAACAACTGAAGACATTCAGACCTGACATGGAGGGATGTTTGGTCTTTAGTCCGTCTTACGTCACTACCAATCCTTACTTAGAGATATTTAATGGGCACAAATTGGCACAAACTGCTTTAATAAGATCCTTTTTCTATTAAACACCCGTACCACACCCATCACAGTGTCACTAAACAGATACAATGTGAGCACATTCCTCTGCTTTCTGAAGGAGTTTACCAACTGGAGCGAAAAGCTGCCGATAACAAAAGTGATGATTCCAATGTTTTCTTTCTATTTGTATTTTAATTCCTTCCTGAATCTCAGCCGTGCACACACTGACGCAAACCCTCCCCGGCCACTCTGCTTCTCTGATAGGAAGTTTCTGAAACGGGGAAACAGATAAGAAGAAATAAACAAATAAACACAATAAAAGTGAATTTGTGCTGGTTCAGTGCTCAGAGGGATGCATGGCGACAGACAACACACTGATGCGTTCTGAATAAAGCAGAGGAAGGGGGATACCTGAGTGGGTTCATCCGTTTATTCAGGGAATCTGCTCAGCAGATATGGAAGTCATTTTACTTCCTAACATTCCAGCTATCAGTTATCACCTCCATATGATCTCTATCCAATAAAGAGATTGCAAAAAAGCCGTTTTATTTCCTTCACAATAAAGTTATTTGGCATTGTCAGCAGAATCCTTGTGGGGCGTTGGATTCTCCTTCTGTTTTCAGGTTTACACTCAAGGGGGCGCCACAGTGAGACACGTTCATCCCTCTAACCCTGTCCCTGCACAGTGTCAAGCTGGGAGTTTACAGTACGGTCCACTAGTTTGAAGAAAATAAACCACCCAAACTGTAGAAGCCAAATTAATTATTTTGTTAGTTTTGTTACTTATTTTATCCTCCGTTCTGTTCCGAACTCTTCCGCTTAACCAGGAGCTAGGGCACAGGGGCAACAGCTTCAGACGGGAAGCCCTGGCTTCTCTCACCCCGGCTGCACCCTCAAGCAAACCTGGGAGGATCCTAAGACATTCCCCGGTGTCATGATCCCCTCAGCTGCCACCAGAAGGAGCCCTGGACCTTCCCTCATCACCCTGATTGAGACGCCTGAGGGTGATTATTCTGATGTCACCCACCTGTGGACACTGGTGTCTATTTTAGGGCAATCACCCCATACATTCTCCCTTCCAGCCAGATTTCCCTGGCTGCCTGACCAGGAAAAACGTTCTGAACAATACCCTCATGCCACTAAAACTTTGTGTTTTTCTTTCTCAGCATTACAGGACTGCCATACTCAAATAAACCATGTTTTCTGTCCTGCAATTGGGTCCTCCTATTGCCACCTGCACACCGCTTCTTGACGCCCGGTCAGCTGTGACACTTAGTCAGGACACCCATCGTCACTCCACACAGAAAAGGAAAAACACCATTTTGGAATTTTGAGCCAAAAAAACAGTAAAAACCAAGTCACAATGTATTTGTTTCTGTAGATCAACAAAAATAATTATTTCTCTCCTTAACAGTTAGTTTTTAGTGAGTTTGGCAAGTTTTGCATTTTGTTAATGGAGCCAAAAACACCTTGCCAGATGGGGTGGTTCGGGCATCTAACCAGGATGGTGAACGGTCTTTTCAGCCACTCACATTTGAGCCAAAAAACTGCAACCTAGGATATTTGAGCCACGGTGACTCGCAGATTTCAGCCACGGACATTTGAAGAACTGCAACCTACGCTATTTGAGCCATGGAATAAAAATGACTAAAACCAATTATTTTCTGTAGTGCAACTGTTTATTTACGAAACAATTTTTACATAAAATATCAGAATTTTTAAAAAATATCAGAATTTCTTCATGTCCTTTTGTGTTAGGTGTGAATACCACATATTGAGATACGCTCAGAATATATCTACTTCACATGTAACACAAAGGGTTACATAACTGTCCTACTGGGTGAACGGTCATGTCAGCCACAGACATTTGGGCCAAGAAACTGCAACCTAGGCTATTTACAAAATATCGCAATGTTTTACATAAAATATCACAATTTTCTACATAAAATAGGTTTTTGGCCCAAATGTCCGAGGCTGAAATGTCCTAAATTTGGGGGCGCACATGGCTCAAATATCCTAGGTTGGAGTTTTTTGGCTGAAATCTCCGTGGCTGAAATGTCCTAGAACCAGTCAGGATGCCTCTCGAGCACCTCGCTGAGAGGTGTTTTGGGCATGTAACACCGGGATGAGACCAAGAGGCAGACCCCGGACCCGCTGGAGAGACTATGTCTCATAGCTGGACAGGGAACGACTCTGGATCCTTCCGGGTGAGCTGGAGGATGCAGCCGGGGTGAGAGAAGCCTGGGTTTCTCGTCTGAGGCTGTTGCCCCCGCGACCCGGCCCCGGATAAGCAGAAGATGACGAAACGAACAGAACTGTTTTTAGTCTAAACAACATGGCTGCTTTTGCCCGGGCGTTCCAGACCTTTGATTTCAGCTGAAATTCTGAGTGTTGTGTCTTTAAAGCGGTGCCACAGACTTTGATGTGCTCCCACACCAACGTTCCACTTCAGCAGCCTTTCTTCTCACATGTTTCTTAATTACACTATCATAGTCTGTTAATTACCTTATCAGGGCTCTATAATCCCACGGTCAGCGTCTTAACGACGAAAATCAAAGCAAACACAATCTCTTTCATCTGCTTTTTTTAATTCTGATCTGCAAACTCAGTGAAACTGAAAGAGGAAGACGTTTTATTTTTTTTTAACTAACAATTAAAACCTCTTGGTGGCTGAAAAAATGAGTTTGTTTTATTCTGTTTATTCAGTGGAGTTTTTTTTTTTATAATTGTTTCCCTGGAGATTAATTCAGATTTCCATAAATACAAATAAAGCAAATAAAGGTTGTTGGTTTGAACGAAGGTGATGTTTCCTCACATTTTCATGTTGCTCACTGTGCAAAACAAAGCCACACACATGTTCCTGGTACCGCTTTTATGAAGGTCAGATTGTGTCAAATTCAAGCAATTTAAACGCTGCTTTATTCTTTAAAAAAATGCTGTTGTGGCTTTTATAAAAAAATGAGTTCTCATTGGGACGAAAGCCTTCAGGTTCAGGATGTCAGCTTCAATCTGACGGTAAAGCCTTGATGATCAGCAGCCAGTGTTTCAGGGATTCATACATCTGGATGATTTCAAATGTCCGGGATGAAAAAAAATGTCTTCTACATCATCTGTTTCAGTGTAAAGAAAAAGATCCAGTAAAAAAAAAAAAAAAAAAAGATCATTCTTTCTCAGATTATTTAAGGATTAATGTCCATGTAATGATAAAATGTTAGAATGCTGAACAAAATCCACGACAAGGAGCAATCCACGTTTCAAACTGGCGACCTGTTCTGGGTGTGCCCTGCCCTTCAAATCAGCCGCGATGGGCCACCACCTGCAACTCTGTGAGGGATAGATAGTTAAGAAGGTGACTGACATTCAAAGAATGTCAACTAAACAAAAAAACACATTTAATCAGTACCAACTATAGATGAACTGTTTGTTTTACCGCATTACACCGCAGCAGGCTGCCACAACGGCGCCTATGGTGGGTTAGGTGTCTTCTCCAAGGACCCTAGACGTGAACTCAGTGGGAATCTAACCCACAAACTTCCAGTTGACTTCCGATCCAAGGGCGACCACTCTACCACTGAGCTACAACCTCCCCTTTTGTTAATGTTAAAAAATTTTACTTAAACTGCCCACAGTTACTCAGTACTAACCATGGATGAGCTGTCATAGCTTAGGACGTAGGACTGGCAGAGACATATTGTTCAACACCTTTGGTTTTGAAACCGGAGTGCTGGCTTCTCACAGATCAAGATATTCTGTTTTGGTCACTCAGTCATCTTCTTAACCGTCCATCCCTTACGGGGTCACAGAGGGTGCCGAAGCCCATCCTGGCTTATTCAAGGCAGGGGGCAGGGTACACCCCAAACAGATCGCTAGTCTGCCGCTAGGCCACACACAGATGACCATATACACACACACTCATTCCTAGAGCAAGCATGTCGTGGCCAATCAACCTAACATGCATGTTTTTGGAGGGTGGGAGGAAACCAGAGTACCTGGACCTGGGGAGAACATGCAAACTCCACACAGAAAGGCCAGTGTTCCAAGCCTTGTTCTCACCTGGGACTTGAACCTTGTCTTTCTTGCTGTTAGGCCACTGTGCTACCCACTGCACCACCGTGCCGCCCAAGATATCCTATTTTGGTATTAAAGGTTTTTTTTTATTGTGTCTGAATGATTCGGGCATCTGGTCAGGATGCCACTGAGCGCCTCGCTGGTGAGGTGTTTCAGGCACGTCCCACCAGGAGGAGACCAAGAGGCAGACCCCTGACTTGCTGGAGAGACCATGTCTCACGACTGGCTTGGGAAGGACTCGGGATCCTTCCAGGTGAGCTGGAGGATGCAGCCGGGATGAGAGAAGCCTGGGCTTCCCGTCTGAGGCTGTTGCCCCGGCGACCCGGCCCCGGATGAGCAGACGATGACGGAACGGAACAGTGTGTGAATTTCTCTGTTTTGTTTCAAACTGACTGTTTAATAATTAGAGAAGTGTGAAAGTTAGATTTTTAAATGTTAATATATGTTAAAATATTCACAGATGTTAATTCTGACTCCTCGTTGGGTTCTTGTGTTTCCTCAGCTCACACGTGTCTGCTTACCGGATCTGTCAACTTGGGGGGAAAATTTCCATTTTGCTGCAAACTCTGTTCCCTTTTGATGGCTACGTCTTGCCGACTTTTATCTCACAGTGTGCCGGCAAACTAATTAATATTTTTACTCTCCCTCTCCCCCCTTCGGGCAAATATTTGTTTCCTCAGAAGTGAGCGTGGGCAAACCTTCCGCACATATGCTGCCAGCTGCCTATCAAGTGGCCTAGAACCCTGAAACTAATGGTAAAGCCCCCTCCTCTCCATCTCCTTCAGCAGAAAGGAAGTTAGAACGGTGGTGTGTTTGTGTTTAAAAACAAGCTGTGAGAAAAATAAAGATAAACAGTAGAGAAGAAGAAACGAGGCCTGAAGCAGCGCTTCCTGTTTTCATGTTTATTTCCACATTGAGCTGTTTTTTTATGATCTAAATAAAATGTGTTCATACGTTAAGTTTCTTTTATCTACAGATTTGTACGTTTTGTTAGAACATAGAGGATAGAAGGGTTAGGATAGAGGAGAGACGGACCAGGTGGTTCACATCCAGGTGGTCAGCAGCTCGCCCTCATGTTTATAAAACCAAATTGTACAGAAAAAAAAAGAAGTATCTTCTGAGGATCTGAGCCATATGACAAACCATATCAGTTCATCTATAATTGGTGCTGTGAGCAGTTTGAGAGGTGTTGCTTTCACATGAAACCAATCATCAGGAGGGTCTTTACTTTTGGTGCAACTTTCATGATGAACTTTTCCAAAGAAGTTGAATAAAGTAAAGAACTGTGAGCAGAATTCCATCATCATGGTAAAGAAAGAGCTGAGCCAAAAAAGCAAAGCTCTAGATTTACAAGTCGATCTACATTCCCACCCTCACCATGGTAACCAGGATCTACATTCCCACCCTCACCATGGTAACCAGGATCTACGTTCCCACCCTCACCATGGTAACCAGGATCTACGTTCCTACCCTCACCATGGTAACCAGGATCTACATTCCCACCCTCACCATGGTAACCAGGATCTACGTTCCTACCCTCACCATGGTAACCAGGATCTACGTTCCTACCCTCACCATGGTAACCAGGATCTACGTTCCTACCCTCACCATGGTAACCAGGATCTAGGTTCTAACCCTCACCATGGTAACCAGGATGTAGATTCTAACTCTCACCATGGTAACCAGGATCTACGTTCCTACCCTCACCATGGTAACCAGGATCTACGTTCCTACCCTCACCATGGTAACCAGGATCTAGGTTCTAACCCACACCATGGTAACCAGGATGTAGGTTCTAACCCTCACCATGGTAACCAGGATCTACGTTCCTACCCTCACCATGGTAACCAGGATCTACGTTCCTACCCTCACCATGGTAACCAGGATCTAGGTTCTAACCCACACCATGGTAACCAGGATGTAGGTTCTAACCCTCACCATGGTAACCAGGATCTATGTTCCTACACTCACCATGGTAACCAGGATTTACGTTCCTACCCTCACCATGGTAACCAGGATCTACGTTCCTACCCTCACCATGGTAACCAGGATCTATGTTCCTACACTCACCATGGTAACCAGGATCTACGTTCCTACCCTCACCATGGTAACCAGGATCTATGTTCCTACACTCACCATGGTAACCAGGATTTACGTTCCTACCCTCACCATGGTAACCAGGATCTACGTTCCTACCCTCACCATGGTAACCAGGATCTATGTTCCTACACTCACCATGGTAACCAGGATCTACGTTCCTACCCTCACCAATGGTCACTAGTGTGGGTGGTGACCAGAAGAGCAAGATCACGGACACAAGCAGCTGAAATGATCTTCCTCTGCAGGGTGACTGGGCTCTCATTCAGAGATAGAGGGAGGAGTTCTGCCATCCAGGAGAATCTCGGAGTAGAGCCGTTACTCCTCTGGGTTGAGAGAAGCCAGATGGGGTGGTTGGGGCATCTGTTAAGGATGCGTCCCAGACACCTTGCTGGTGAACCCTTACTTGGGATTCTCCCGGACGAGCTGGAGGATGTGGTCAGACTGATGGAAGCCTGAACCTCCAGGATTAGGTTGTCGGCCCCACAACCAGGGCACGGATAAGTAAGACATGAGAACGGAACCATCACTAAACACAAAAACACACACAGACATAGAAACACACACACAAAGAGCTGATCTCTGACGGAGGAGAGAGAGGGCGACATTTAGGAAAAATATTTTTGTGAAAAAAATTATTTCTACAATGACATCATCAGTCTGAGACGCTGCCTTCGATTAACCTCTGAGAGGCAGAATCACACACATCACTGAGAGTACCAGTGTGTGTGTGTGTGTGCGTGAAATGGCTGACTTTCCTATGAAGGACACCATGTCTGACGCTGCGTCGTCTGTTTGACCTCTGGTTAAACACCGGGTCAGAAACGTTGGCATTGTAACTCAGATTCACACACACACACTGACACACTGACACACACACACTGACACACTGACACACACAAACTGACACGGGCACACAGTGAACCTCATGTATCAAAGTTCACGTAGTAACATTTGGACGTACAGGTGGTAAACGACCAAAACAATACACTTAACCGAAAGAGTCATTTTACGAGTGTGTGTCTCTGATTCTGTATGTATAGGTGTGTGTGTGTGTGTGTGTGTGTGTGTGTGTGTGTGTTTGTGTGTGTATGTGTAGATCTGTTTCAAGTGTGTGTGTGTGTGTTTCTATGTTGTATGTTTGTGTGTGTGCCCATGCATGATTATGTGTGTATTATGTGTGTTGGGTAAGGAGGAAAGGCTTCATGTGCATCTGCACCTGTGTGTGTGTGTGTGTGTGTGTGTGTGTGTGTGTGTGTGTGTGTGTGTGTGTGTGTGTGTGTGTGTGTGTGTGTGTGTGTGTGTGTGTTTTTTTCTGGTCAGAAAAATTTTACAAAAGAACCAAAGATTACAAAGAAGTTTTTTTTCTCACTCTTATCAGGTTGTTTCTGACACGAGAAAAAAAAGCTTTTATCCGGTAGAAACACACACACACTCACTCACACACTCTCTCTCTCACACACACACACAGACACACACACACCCACACACAGCATAATTGTCTCCCTACCAGAGTTCAGGGCTCAGAGAATAGACATCTACAAGCCCCGCCCCTTTCATCTGTACCCCTTTTCCTGTCTGGATTAAACTGTTTTGTTTCATTCATGTTTAAATCATTTCTTTGCTCTCATGTCCGGTATTTGGATACTTTTTGACCACCAGGTTGTTTTTGGCTCTGGATGTTGAAGTGTTTTAGTGGTCGTCACTCTGCTCATGCTCAGTCCCTTCTCTCAACAGATAGTTTCATTTTAGATGAAAATAATAACTTAACAAAAACATGTTTTACTGACTTGTGTGCTTTGTACGGTATTTACGTGAATTACACTGGGTCGTACATACATCTAACAGGTGAGATTATCCGAGGAGCGAGAGGAAGAGGAAATCCACAGTTTGATTTGTGAGCTTTCCCATTCAGTTTTCAGATACTGTTTGACACTATTTGTGTGTACAATATGTAAACACTGGGTTTGTTTACCTCTATCCCCACATTCTGAGATGTTCTAGTAGTGCATATGCTCTGCTCATGCTCAGTCCCTTCACTCAGATACGCTCAATAGGGTAGCGAGAGGAGGGTGGAATTCAGTGTCAATATCTAATCTATGCCCCCTGCGGGTCAGGGACAGGGTCCTGCCCCAAGTGGAGGAGTTTAAGTATCTCAGGGTCTTCTTCAGGAAGGATGGAGCGGGAGATCGACAGGCGGATCGGTGCGGCGTCAGCAATAACTAGGACGCTGCATCGGTCCGTCGTGGTAAAGAGAGAGCTGAGCCAAAGAGCAAAGCTCTCGATTTACAAATCGATCTATGTTCCTACCCTCATCATGGCAACCAGGATCTATGTTCCTACCCTCACCATGGCAACCAGGATCTACGTTCCTACCCTCACCACGGTAACCAGGATCTACGTTCCTACCCTCACCATGGTAACCAGGATCTACGTTCCTACCCTCACCACGGTAACCAGGATCTACGTTCCTACCCTCACCATGGTAACCAGGATCTACGTTCCTACCCTCACCATGGTAACCAGCTGTGGGTGGTGACCGAAAGAATGAGATCGCGGGTACAAGCGGCCGAAATGAGCTTCCTCCGCAGGGTGGCTGGGCTCTCACTCAGAGATCGGGTGAGGAGCTCTGACATCCGGGAGGAGCTCGGTGTCGGGCCGCTCCTCCTCCGGGTCGAGAGGAGCCAGTTGGGGTGGTTCGGGCATCTGGTCAGGATGCTCCCCGAGCGCCTCGCGGGCGAGGTGTTTTGGGCACGTCCCACCAGGAGGAGACCAAGGGGCAGACCCCGGACCCTCTGGAGAGACCATGTCTCACAGCTGGCCGGGGAAAGGCTTGAGATCCTTCTGGGTGAGCTGGAGGATGCAGCCGGGGTGAGAGGCCTGGGCTTCCTGTCTGAGGTTGTTGCCCCCGCGACCTGACCCCGGAACAAGCGGAAGATGATGGAACGGAACGGATATCTAATAAAAGAACTTCACTCCATGATGTCATCTTCATTCACACACATCCTCTTCATTTTTACTGTAAAACTTTTCTTTAAAAGAAAGATGGTGTTTTATTTAAATAAAGTGATGTTTTTATAATTATTGATGACAGAGGAGGAGACATGAGGTCATTAACATGGATTAGAACCAACAACCTGCAGTCATTACTTCCTCTTCAGTGTTCCCATCTCTCTTAGAGAGTTAGAGCTCTCTCTGCTGGAGGATCAGGAACAGACAGCAGTTCCCTAAAAATAAAGGGAGTTTTTTTTTCTCTTTGATTCTTTTCTTTGAACACTTTTTACATTTAAAGTTTAAACTTTAAACATTTCGTAGTTTTTGTTCAATAAAAAGCCGTTTTTGTTAGTTTAATCCAATAACAAACACGTTCACACACATTCACTTCATTTACCAACATCTGTCAGTCTGAATGAACAGCTGGATACTTGGTCGTGTCTTCTTCTCCTTCCATCATCTCCCTTTAGGGGGCGCCACAGCGAGTCAGTTTCTTCCATCTAACCCTATCTCCTGCATCCTCTTCGGTCACACCAACTATCTTCATGTCTTCCTTCACTGTATCCATGAACCTCCTCTTTGGTCTTCCTCTAGTCCTCTTTCCTGGTGCTTCCAAACCCAGCATCCTTCTTCTGATGTACTCTCTCTCTCTCCTCTGCACATGTCCAAACCATCTCAGTCTGGCCTCTCTGACTTTAAAACCTCTAACATGTGCTGTTCCTCTGATCCTGTCCATCCTGGTCACTCCCAGAGAGATCCTCAGCATCTTCATCTCTGCTTCCTCCATCTCTGTTTCCTGTCTTTTTCTCAGTGCCACTGTCTCTAGACCAATCAGCATGGCCGCTCTCACCACACTGTCTCTAGACCAATCAGCATGGCCGTTCTCACCACAGTTTTGTACACTTTCCCTTTCATTTTATCTGAAACTCTTCTTTCACACATCACACCTGATACTTTTCTCCACCCGTTCCAGCCTGCCTGAACACGCTTCTTCACCTCTTTTCCACACTCTCCATTGATCTGGACCGTTGATCCTAAGTTTTTAAAATCTTCCACCTTCTTTATCTCTTCTTGTAACCTCACTAAGTTGGATACTTGTTCATGTACTTGATAAAAATGGTTGACTTGCTTCTTGTAACTGGTCCGTTGAACTTGGCTCGGTTATTGGGTTGTTTATAGAAACTGAATTTTTTGTCACTTCTGGAACCACAAACTCTCACCGTCCATAGACTTTTATCAAAGTCTACTCAGACTGTGAGCCAGACAGATTGATTCAAGTTCAAGTCTCCAGAGACAGAGGTGTGTCCCTTTAAAAAGCTCACTCGTGGTTGGCACAGGGGTCGCCATGTGTACTAATAACTGCACTCCAAAGATTTAACACGACGCCGACCAGCTTAATAGAAAGGGAAGTCACAATTTGGACAGTGTGGTGACGTCACACTCACTCGGTCCACCCCTTCTACAGCAAAGCCCATGACTGGTTGTCCAACTCAGTGCAGTCATTCAGTCATTCATTGATCTTCTTGAACCGCTCATCACTAGTGGAGTTGCCGGAGCCTATCTCAGCTGATTTAAGGCAAGAGGCAGGATACACCCTGAACAGGTTGCCAGTCTGACACAAGGCCACACAAACAGATGACACTCCACTCGCACACTCATTCCTCTCTGCAAAAAATTAACCTAATGTGTGCATTAGGAAACTGGAATACCTGGAGGAAACCCATGCATAAATAGGGAGAATATGCAAACTTCACACAGAAAGACTAGTGAGTCAAGCCTCACTTTGCCTGTGACTCAAACCCCTGACCTTCTTGCTGCGAGTCCACCGTGTTAACCACTGCACCATTGTGAAGCCCAATGGAGATGGGATGAAAAAAGAATGGAACAATTTCTCTGAAAAAAGAACTAGAAGTTTTGTTTTTGTCAGGATGTGGGTGCAGACGGACGAGGACGACCCAAATTTATTGAGTAAAGGAGTCCAGTTTAAGCTGCAAAGGAAACCCATGGTTCAGTGGAATGTCTTGTGGTTTATGTTCCAAATGTATGTAATGGTCGGGCAGCCAGGAAAACCTGGCTGGAAGGGATGACCACCCAACCCAGAAGGGATGGCAGACTGCCTTTAAACAGCCAGCTGCTCAACCACCATCAGGAGTCTCAAATCAGGCAGATGAGGGATGGTCCCTTGATCCCTCTGTTGGTTGGCATGGGAACCATGACAGTTTTCTGAGAATTGGAAATAAAGACACCTTTATCAACAAATCTGTGTAGTCCCTCATTCATCCAGGAGTGATCCATAGTAGAAAAAGTTTCAAAAAAGTCTTCTGGACAGTTTAATTCTTCAACGAGACGTTTCGACTTCCATCCGGAAATCAAACAGAAACTGAGAAGAGAAAAAATGGAGTCTCTATTCCCTACGTGTCAGGACTGTCCGAGAAGTTACAGAGAATCTTCAGACAACATGACATCCCGGTTTTCTTTAAACCGGTCAACACATTACGGCAGAAACTAGTACATCCTAAAGACAAGATGCCTACAGAAAAACAGAGCAATGTAGTTTATTCGATCCGGTGCAGTGAAGGGAGCTGCAAAGAACACTACATTGGAGAAACAAAACAGCCACTCCACAAAAGACTTTACCAACACAGAAGAGAAGCCTCTAGTGGTCCACAGTCTGCTGTACATCTGCATCTTAAATCCACCAAACACACTTTTGAGGACAGTGAGGTGAAGATTCTAAGTAGAGAGAAAGGATGGTTTGAAAGAGGTGTGAAGGAAGCCATCTTTGTGATGAAAGAGAGTCCCTCACTGAATCGGAGTGGAGGCGTTAGATACGTTTTGCCCGGTATCTATAGCAGCCTTTTGAAGCCATGGACTAAAGATGACACCTCGTGACTCAGTTTCACGCCTCTCGTTAGCAGGTTTCTCTTTTCACTAGGCTTTTAGCATTTTTATAATAGGTTTGTTTACTGGTCTGTGGCTACAATAGGAGCCATTCACGGCCATCATAGGTAACACAGGCTCATTGGTCGAGCCTTTCTTACTATTTTTTTACCTGTTACTCAGGTTAGTATACACACGCATACATACACACACACACTCATTCCTATGGGCAATCATGTACAGACGAATCAACCGAGCATGCATGTTTTTGGAGGGTAGGAGGAAACCGGAGAAAACCCACGCATAAACGGGGAGAACATACAAACTCCACAAAGAAAAGCCAGTGTTCGAAGCCTCGTCTCCACCCGGGACTTGAACCCACGACCTTCTTCAGTGCCACCCTTGAGAAGATAAATGTTTCTAATTTGACAAGAAAAAAATTTGACAGATAATTTTTAGATGGAAGAAAATATTTTTATTATTTATAACTTCAAACTTTAAAAAAGAAAAGATTATATTCCCCTCATGAGGTTCTACTGGAGCCCGTGCTTGGTTGATCCTAATCAATCACAGATTAAAGATGGATTACACAATCCAGTGTCACAGATCAGAACATAATGTACTTTGTACATCATTTTGTGTAAATTTTTGGTACAGTAAATAAAAACTGTGTTTCTCCTCCTGATCGTGTGAACAACTTACTTTGCAGCCAGTGTGCGCCCCACCAAGAGGAAGAGCAACCCTGATAGGAGCTCCAGTGGGACACCAGCAGCAGCCACCATAAAAGACAGCCCATAAAACACAGAAACATGAGGGTCCGGACAGGTATCTCCCCTCTCCTGTAGGATGTAACGTTGAACATCCACCACCTCCATCCACAGGACGTAGAGGAGAAGCAGCAGCAGGAACAAACAGGCTGTGGAGAACACGGAGAAATCAGTTTAACTTGAGGAGTTCAAGACAGAAGGTCAGGTTTCAGTTTCATTTAAAAAGCCGTGTTCCTCCTCTAGGCAGCAACATTTTGAAAGTTTTACTGAAATCTCTGAAAGCCAGTGGTGGAACGTAACGAAGTAAATGTACTTCGTTACTATACTTATGTAAAAAAATTGTGTATCTGTACTTTACTTTAGTAAAATTTAAGACCGGTACTTTTACTTTTACTTCACTACATTTTTAGAGTAAATATTTGTACTTTTACCTCACTACTTTTTAAAAGTATGTTTTACATTTTTTGTTACATTTTCGTTCAGGAATTTGAAAAATACATTGTTTTTTAGCGCATCTTGAAGCCGCATCGCCAAAATCAAAAGAAGCATTTGATCGGGAGAAGAAGTAATGAATCGAGGACCAATCAGAATCGAGAGTAAACATTTTCCGCATTCATTCAAAAACCTAACATCAAATATAGTAAAAATTAAAAAGAGTCAGAAGATCGTTGTTCGTTGTGTTTACTTCTAAATAAAAAGTTGAGCCATCATTACACAGAGCAGGGGCGGATCTAGAATTTTCCAAAGGGGGGCGGGGCTTTGACAAAGCCAATATATAGTGACTGGGGGGCCTCCTCCCCAAAACATTTTAAAAAATAAGTGTCATTTTTCTCCATTTTGGAGCCCATTCACTGGCCCTTTAAGAGGATAGCTTGACTTGTCCCCTTTCCTTTTATCTTATTTTTTTTTTGTGGACCAAAAGAGGCAGGAGAGGGGGGGTCACACCCCTGCAGAGTATTTATCCTGGTTACCATGGTGACACCATACAGCACGAAAAATAGCATTTGAATTATGATCAAATACTTTTACTTTTTACTTAAAAAGTACAATTTACACCAAATACTTTTGTACTTTTACTTAAGTAGATTTTTTTTATTGGTACTTTCACTTTTACTTAAGTAAATTTTTTTGCCTAATTATCTGTACTTTTACTTAAGTACAAAAAGTGAGTACTTCATCCATCACTGGACATTGTCATGTCAGAGTAGACGTGAGGTTCTAGGCTAGTGTTTAGGGGTAAAGACATACCGTAGAACGTGGGTACATGGGGAGACAAACTTTTTGGTTCACCGGCCACATTTGACATTGACATTTGACAAACAGGCTGGAACAGGAGCAGGTGGATGACATGCTTTGGTAAACTCACCTCCATCTTGGGATGCGGAGAAAACATGTGCTTTAATTTGCTGGGTTTGAAATCTAACGCGCTTGTTTACGTGCGTGTATTGGCCCCGATGGCTTTCCATTCTGCATGCATTGTTTATTTTGACAACGCATCATGGAGACACACATTTTAATGGGAGCAGTGTTGTTGTTTTCTATACAAAGCCAATATATCTAGAGTGTGCCATCTAGTGAGGAAACATCAGAATTGTAGTAGAAATAAAACATTAACACGGTTTATTTATTTAATTTTTTTAAGTTCGACGGGACGGATTAAAAAGGCCGTCCATTCCAGCCATGAATGGTTTGGAACCACCAGAAAAGAGGCCCAGAGGAAGACCAAAGAGGAGGCTCATGGATACAGTGAAAGAATTTAAATACAGTATTTGGTCTTAGACCAGTCAGTACCAGTCTTTGACCAGCTTGTGTTGGAGTCTTTCAGTGCTGGACTAGTTTCCACTGGAGAAATCAAGTCTTAAACCAGTTTCATTGTCAAACTTTAGTCTGCTTTTAATGACACGATCAAACCATTGATCAGTTTATAGCAAAGCAGTTAGAATCTACACCAGATTGGACTGGAGAAACCTGGCTGTGATCCAGAGTAATGCTGGTGCTAGATCAGTTTCTGCTGGTCTAGTTGGACATTGCACCAGTTGTTAGTGGAATCTTGGACCTAGGCCACATTGTAGTGGAAAAAAATGACACTGGACCAGTTTGGATGGGTGTGATTTAGATCTGATTTTTTGTGGAAAATTTTAATGCCAAAATTTAAAAGAGGTACAGATCTAAGGGTCGTACATTCTACGGTTTGTTCTGATAGTAGGAGTTGTCATGGCGACCACACTGTTGACCGACATCTGTTGCTGTTTCTGTTGTTTTCACCAAGTGAGTATGAACAGCTGACAGAGACCCCCTCCCCACTGAGGATATATTTCACAGCACAGACAGAAACTCCCCCACGTGCACGTATGACAGATTATATTTTACCAGCAGCCAGTAGGAGGGCCCCGCCCAGCCGGTAGAGCCTGTAGCTGATGAAGGGAACGCCACAAACCAGGAGGAATCCTCCAGCGAGGGCCGAGAGGAGCCCACACAGGATCAGGAGCGTCCAAAACCCACGAAAAACTGCAAAAACAAACAGACTTTTATCAAAGTTTAAAAGTTTAAAATCAAACTTTGATCAAAAACTAAAAAAATAAACCAAACAAATCAATAAAGTAAATTAAAAGTGAAAGCGGCTGAAATGAGCTTCCGCCACAGGGTGGCTGGGCTCGCACTCAGAGATTGGATGAGAAGTTCTGCCATCCGGGAGGAGCTCGGTGTCGAGCCACTCCTCCTCCAGGTCGAGAGGAGCCAGATGGGGTGGTTCAGGCCCCGAGCGCCTTGCTGGAGAGGTGTTTTTGTCACGTCCCACCGGGAGGAGACCAAGAGGCAGACCCCGGACCCGCTGGAGAGACTATGTCTCACAGCTGGCCGGGGAACACCTCGGGATCCTTCCAGGTGAGCTAGAGGATGCAGCTGGGGTGAGAGAAGCATGGGCTTCCCGTCCAAGGCTGTTGCCCCCGCGACCTGACCCCGGAACAAACGGAAGACGACGGAACGGAAAAGTGAAACATTTTGAATCATTATGAAGACGGTTTACCTGCTGTAGCGTCATAATTAGGATGGGGTACTGGTCCCATGGTGACAGGCAGAGGGAAGAGGTAACCATGGTTACACAGTTTGGATTGGGGTTGGTTTACTGCAGAAGAAAAGAAAAGTATAAAAAGAAAAGTCAGTGGAAGAAGTTTAAAAAGTCTCAGATTAGTGGAAAAAAAGGAGATTTTTTAAAAAAAAAATATATCTTACACAAAAATGCTATAAAAATTTAAAAATGATTTACAAGCAAAAAAAAAAAAAAACTCAGTTAAAAGCAGAAAATAAAAATAAATGTTTGGGTAAATTTTCAAAATACTAAAAAAAAAAGCATAAAAACTAGTGATAAAATTATACAAAAAGGAAAAATAAGAATGTAAACATTTTATAAGAAATAATAGTATAAAACAAGCAGAAATAAAAAAAAAAGTCTGAATAAAACTATTGACACAGAAGGTCAAATAAAATCTAGATCTGATCTGTTGTTTTCAAATGAGTTGATTATTTTTTAAAAAATGAAAATTGTCTAAAAAATCATGTGAAATTTCAACCAAACAATGTGAAGAGAATAAAACTTACTTTAGTTCAAGTAAAAACAAAAACAAACCACAGTAACTAAAAATGTAAAAAAATTATGTTGGAAAAGCTCAAAAAATTACACAAGTGTCCTTTGAAATTGTTTGAAAAAAATCCCATCAAAAAGGGTTCAAGTCCCGGATTGAGTTTGGGGTTTGAAACACTCGTTTTTCTGTGTGAAGTTTGCATGTTCTCCATGTGTATGTATGTATGTATGTTTTCTCGAGTTTTCTCCCACTTTACAAAAAGATGCACGTTAGGTTGATTTGTCCCTGGCAGTGAGTGTGTGTGTGTGTGTGTGTGTGTGTGTGTGTGTGTGTGTGTGTGGATGGTTTTAAGTACACTTTAAAGCTACTTTAAAGGTCCCCTATTATGCAAAACTGACTTTTATGAGGTTTTAACCTTTTATTTTACTTAGTACTACCCCAAACAATCCCCCAAAGTGTGTTTTATTGTGATTCATGCTATTTTGAGATATTTAAATTCAAAGTAAGGGGCGTGTTCTCCAAACCTCTAACGACTGGTGGAACATAGTGACGTACATCTGTTTTTTGTTCAGCCCCCTGCAGCTCAAACACCCTCCCCCACTTCTACCTGCTCTCCACCCTGATATCCACCCATTTCCGTGCTTCACTCTACTGTGAAGCACACCTCGCCCCTCCCGCTCCACGCTGTGCTGGGTGGGTGGGGAAATCACAATGAATGACAACCCGGGTCATTTCCGGGTGAGTCGCTTTCAGCTTGAAAAGTTTTGTTGTCCTTTTGCTGCTGTTAACTCAGCATTTTATTCATTGATTTGATCTGTTTTTAGATTATAAATAATCTAAGTACTGTCTTTAGTTTTCCAACCATAAATCCCGCTGTTTAACCCTTTGTTGACTTTGTTGTTTACCTTAAGCGCTACCGTTAGCATTAGCATGGCTTCCTCCTCTGCTTCTTCTCCTTCTTCTCCTCTCTCCTGCTCCATGTGCCATATGTTTAGTGAGGATCCTGGCTCCTTTAGTGAGGATAGTGACAGGTGTGTAAAGTGTAGCCTTGTCTTAGATTTGGAAGCCAGGTTAGAGGAGTTAGAAACGCGGCTGCGCACGAAAGATGCTAAGGTAGCTAGCCAGGTTGTTACTAGGAGCGTCAGCCGCACGCAGCTAGCTTCAACCCCAGCACCTCCTCTGCAGCCGGGGAATACACAGGATGGGTTTGTACCGGTGAAGAATAAGAAGCATTTTTCTGAACGCACTTCCTTAGAGCACCCAAGGCTCCACATGTCAAATAGGTTCTCTCCCCTCAGCGACGCACCCGCTGAACCATCAACTCTGGTTATTGGCTCCTCTATAGTCAGACATGTGGAGCTCCCAGCGGCGACAGTCAGGTATTATCCGGGGGCCAGAGTTGGTGACATCGAGGGAAACCTTAGGATGTTAGCCCAGAGTAAGTCTAGATTCCGTCGAGTCGTGATCCACGCGGGTGGTAACGACGCCAGACGGAGACAGTCAGAGGTTCTCAAATCAAACGTAGAGTCGGTGTGTAAGTTAGCTAAGTCGATGTCACACACTGTAATTTTCTCTGGTCCCCTGCCGAACTTAGTCAATGATGAAATGTATAGTCGCTTTTCATCATTCAACCGCTGGTTAGCTAGATGGTGCCCAGAGAACGGCATTGGTTTTATAGATAACTGGAGTGCGTTCTGGGGGAAGCCTGGTCTCATGCGGAGAGATGGTATCCATCCCACTTTGGAAGGTGCCTCTCTTCTTTCTAGGAACATTCGTGACAGCCTTAGTCGTTCAACCTGACAATCCAGAGACGAGACCCAGGCACAGAGCTGTAGTTTAAAACTCTCCTCTGAGCTTCCTTCTGCGCTGGTGCAAACCCAACACAGGCTTAGCTCAGCAGGACTTAGCTTTAGCTTATACACAGAAAGACAAGTGAAAGAAGTGAGACCCAGAAACTTAAAAGTGATAACCACCAACAGTCTCAGTAACAATGAGCAGAATTTTGATATAGTTAAATGTGGCCTACTGAACATCAGATCAATTTCTTCAAAGTCCCTTCTAGTCAATGAACTAGTTAGTGATAACAAACTTAGTCTACTAGCGCTAACTGAAACTTGGCTACGACAAGATGACTATGTAAGGCTAAATGAAGCAACGCCTCCAAGTCACAATAACTACCTAAAATCCAGAAGCTCTGGGAAAGGTGGTGGTTTAGCAGTAATATCACAGTCTAGCTTACTTCTTACCCCTAAAATAAAATACACATATAATTCCTTTGAAAGTATCGTACTATCTATTAACCAGCAAAACCGGAAAAAACAAAAAGCAATTTTATTTATAATTGTCTACCGTCCGCCAGGACCTTATTCAGAATTTTTAACCGAGTTCTCTGATTTTCTGTCCAGTGTAGTTTTAGATTCTGATAAAATAGTGATAGTAGGAGATTTTAATATTCACGTTGATGACTCTAGCGATTGCTTAGGAAATGCTTTCACTGCTTTACTAGATCATGTTGGTTTCACACAAAATGTAAATGAACCTACTCACTTTCACAAACACACATTGGACCTAGTTCTAACCTATGGTGTAGAGATTAGTCAGCTTAGCGTCTTTCCTCATAACCCTGTACTTTCAGACCATTTTCTAATTACGTTTCAGTTTTTATTAAAAAATGTGTCTGCCCCAATGAAAAAAACACAACTTAGAAGAACGTTATCTGAGCGATCTGTGTCTGAGTTTAAATGTCAAATTCAGCCAATACTTAGTACCATATTAAATGAATTTACTGACAATACCTCTTGCAGCTCTAGTCGCAGTATTCATGACCAGTATGTCGATAGTGCTTTCCAAAGTCTTAGGGACTCACTAGATTCTGTCGCGCCTTTAAATTCCAAAGTTATTAGACGGGACCGAGTGCCACCTTGGTTTAACTCTGATACACGCTCTCTTAAACAAGAAACCCGTAAGCTAGAAAAAGAATGGCGGCGTTCTGGATCAGAGCAATCTCGGAACGCCTGGAAACGTAGCCTCCTAGATTATAAAAAATCTTTGCGTAAGGCTAGAAACCAGTACTATTCAACTTTAATAGCGGAGAATGAAAATAATCCTAGATTTCTTTTTAGCACTATAGCTAGGCTGACCAGCAGTCACAACACAATAGAGCCTTCTATCCCAGTTACTCTAAGCTGTGAAGATTTTCTTACATTTTTTAATGATAAAATCTCAAATATAAGGCATAAACTGAATGAACTTATTCCTACAATTAGTCCAGAGCAGGCTGAAGCTGCAGAAATGAAAGCTTCTCTAAAAACTTCTGTAACATTAGATTGTTTCACTGCTATAGACCAAACTGAGCTAACAGATGTTATTACATGCTCCAAAACATCAACCTGTCTTTTAGATCCAATTCCAACCAAGCTTTTCAAAGAAACGCTACCTGTAATTAACAAACCTATTTTAACTATAATAAATTCCTCCCTAGAAACAGGATATGTTCCACAGTTATTTAAGCATGCAGTTATTAAACCGCTTCTAAAAAAGACCAATTTAGATCCCAGCATTCTGGCCAACTATAGACCAATATCAAATTTACCTTTTATGTCTAAAATTCTAGAAAGAGTTGTAGTTAAGCAGCTGAACCGTCACCTGCAGGAAAATAGTCTTTTTGAAGAATTTCAATCAGGGTTTAGATCACACCACAGCACAGAAACTGCGCTAGTTAGAGTGACAAATGACCTTTTATTAGCCAAAGAAAAGGGACTGGTTTCAATCGTAGTTCTCTTGGACCTTAGTGCAGCCTTTGACACAATTGACCACAGCATTTTACTTCAAAGATTAGAATATGACTTAGGGATCAGAGGAGCAGCTCTTCAATGGTTTAAATCTTATTTATCTGATAGATACCAGTTTGTTCATGTAAATGATCAGTCCTCTACTTCTACCAAAGTTAGTTTTGGTGTGCCTCAGGGCTCAGTTCTTGGACCTATTCTGTTCATGCTCTACATGCTGCCTCTGGGAAACATAATCAGAAAACACAGTATTAATTTTCACTGTTACGCAGATGATACACAATTGTACTTATCAGTCAAACCTGACCAGAGTGACCATATAGAAAAACTTAATACCTGTATCAGGGACATAAAGACTTGGATGACAATCAATTATCTCCTTTTAAACTCAGATAAGACTGAAGTTATTGTAGTAGGTCCTAAAAATCTGAGAGATGTTTTTACTGACCAAGCAGTCTTCTTCGACGAAGTAACTGTGGCCTCTGACCTCACCGTTAGAAACCTAGGAGTTTTATTTGATCCAGATTTATCATTTAAAGCTCACATAGCACAGACTTGTAAAACTGCATTCTTTCACCTTCGCAACATTTCTAGAATCCGAAATATCTTATGTAAAAGTGATGCTGAAAAACTCATCCATGCATTTGTTACATCGAGATTGGATTATTGTAACGCTTTGCTCGTAGCATGCCCTAAGTCTTCCCTAAAAAGTCTTCAGCTGGTTCAAAATGCAGCAGCACGACTATTAGCAGGAACTCATAGAAGAGATCATATTACTCCCGTGCTAGCATCTCTCCATTGGCTTCCTATTGAGTTTAGGATCAAGTTTAAAATCATCTTACTAACCTACAAGGCCCTAAACGGCATGGCTCCATCTTACATTAGTGAACTTATAGTACCTTATCAACCAAGCAGAACACTCCGCTCACAAAATGCAGGGCTGTTGGTGGTTCCTAGGATTTCAAAAAGTACAGTTGGAGGTAGAGCCTTTAGCTACCAAGCTCCAGTTTTATGGAATAAGCTCCCAGCTCAAGTGAGAGAGGCAGACAGTGTTCTTACATTTAAAGGGAGGCTTAAAGCATTCCTGTTTGAACAAGCTTATCAACAGGCCAGATAGAAACAGTTTCATTTAGCTGATATAATTAATAGTTGGCTGCTAGATAGTAAAAGCTGGGGAAAGTATGGTACATTGGGGTTCTGTCCTCTAATTCTATCTACTATTCTCTGCCAGACTGTCTTGGCTCTTTCCCCCTACCCCCTACTCTAACCCTCTACCCTAAACCCCTGGCTTGCTATCTCATTCATTGTTCTAAATTGTCTGATTATTTAGAATTACACTGCTAGTTGGTACAATACAATTCACATGTTGTCCACCTCTCTCCCTCCTCTCTGGGAGAGAGCCCCATCCAGGACTCTGCGTTCCTGTCCTGGGCATGGCCACACCGAGGAGACCTCCGCGCTTCTTCATCCCCGCTCCATCAGGACGAAATCCATCTACTCATCTCTGCCGTGGGCATCGCTGGGCTGAGGAGTCTCCCGTGTCTCCTTCAGGATGAAGAACATCTACTCATCCCCGTACTGGACATCTCCGGGCTGAGGAGTCCCCCGTGTTTCCATCAGGATGAAGAACATCTACTCATCCCCGTACTGGACATCTCCGGGCTGAGGAGTCCCCCAGTGTTTCCATCAGGATGAAGAACATCTACTCATCCCCGTACTTGACATCTCCGGGCTGAAGACCCCCCGTGTTTCCATCAGGATGAAGAACATTTATTGACTTCTTTAGATATTTAGCTGTAGATTAGAATAAGCTAATATTTAAACAATAATCTTTGACACATTGTTTGCTCGTCCCGGGGGAGGGATCTCTCTTTCACGTGGATCCCCATGAGGTTTCTTATTTTTTCCCCACTGATGGGTTTTTTAGGAGTTTTTCCTCACCGTGAAGGAGAGTCTAAGTGCATTAATGTGCTAGTCTTGTTTAGTTAGCATTTGTTAGTTATTTTTCTTGTTGTGTATTTGTGTTAATACATTCCTCTTTTTCTTGTGAAGCCCATTGAGACGGACATTCTGTGATTTTGGGCTATACAAATAAAATTGAATTGAATTGAATTGAATTGAATCGCAACCAACGGGGCGGGTCCCGGGAAAAAAAAAAGAAAAAAAGACTGAAACAAGCTGTTTTGAGTTCCGGGTATGAAACTGCGCTCCAAAACAGGCTAGTATTTATAACCTTTTGTGTTGAAATTGTGGCGGAATGTAAAATTATGCATATCAGATACATAGCACAGGATAAAATAAGGGAAAAAAGGCATAATAGGGGACCTTTAAAATGGTAAAAATGAAGCATCATTGATAGAACTTAGGCCAGGGGCACACGACACCCCCCCCCCCGCACCACCTTTTTTGATCCACAAAAAAAAAAAGTGTTCTTACTACTTTAATTTTTACAAACTTTGGGCAAAATATGAACCAAAATGGGTGGAGACGGTGGCCGCGTGGTTAGCGCGTTCGCCCGCGGACCGGAAGGTCGCGGGTTCGCGTCCCACGGAGAGCACGTCTAGGGTCCTTGGAGAAGACACCTAACCCCCGCTTCTCCCACCATTGGCGCCGTTGAAAGGCAGCCTGCTGCGGTGTAAGGAGTGCAGCAAACACATTTCCCCGGTGAGGGATGAATAGAGTAATTCAAAATAAAACAAAAAATAAAAATAAAATGCAGGAAAAATCACTTGTTTTTCAAAATATTCTGTCAGGGAATGCTCCCAAGCCCCCCATACTGGCAAGCACCAGGTGCCCGTTTTGTTTATGACCTCACGCCCCCCCCCCTGAAAATCCTGGAATCACCCCTGTAGACCTTTTCTGTTTGCCAACTTATTAATATGACATCTTCATTAGTTTAGTGACGCTGCAGAACTAATTTCCCCCTTTTTTTGGGACAATAAGAAACTTAAACTTGAACATCATTTGATTATTACTGTGAGTGAATGGTAACGTGTTTACGTACTGATGAGGGTTGCCATGACGGCGTGTGTGCTGGGTTCCATCATGAAAACACATCTCCAGAAAAAACCTTCATGATGGAGCGTCAAAGACGAAGGAGAGACATTTTTTTCTTCTTCCATGAAGGCCTAAAAGAAAAATAAGAAAATATTAGTGAGAAATGTCTTCAAACATGCGTTTAGAAAAAGTCGCCCCGATCCAACCCTCGAGGGGTGACACAAACAGGGCCATGAAAATGTTTTCTTTTTTTTTTTTTTTCTGATTTCTGTGTTTCTTGCATATTTAAAGCGACATCATACAAAAACAACCAGACCGCATGGTGGTGCAGGGGTTTGAACAGTGGCCTCACAGCAAAAAGGTCAGGAGTTAGTGGGTGTGAGGCTTGAAACACTGGCCTTTCTGTGTGGAGTTTGCATGTTCTCCCGTGTATGTGTGGGTTTCCTCTGGGTACTCCAGTTTCTTTCCACTCTCCAAAAACAAGCATGTTAGGTCCACCAGAGGGAGACCTGTAGCTTCCCTCATCACCCTGATTGAGACATCTGAGGGTGATTATTCTGATACCACCCACCTGGGAACCCTGCTGCCTATTTAAGGGCAATCACCCCAGACATTCTGATCGGGTCATACTCTCCCTTCCAGCCAGGTCTCCCTGGTTGTCTGACCAACAAACACAATCTGAACAATAAGCTCTTGCCACTAAAACCTTGTTTTTCTTTCACAGCATCACTGAACTGGTATCCTCAAATAAACCTTGTTTTCTGTCCTGCAGTTCGGTCCTCCTCCTTCCACCTGCACGCCGCTTCATGACAGTGTGTGGATGGTTGTGTGTGTGTTTAACCCTGCAACAGACTGATGACCTGTTCGGGGTGTATCCTGCCCCGGTTGAAATAGCCTGCAGTGTTCTCTGGGGTCCTATCAGGGATAAGCGGTTCAGAATATGAAACAAAATCATTTCAGGGGCCAGATAGGTTTGACCATCACCAACCAATCCGTACGTCCAGACTAGGCAACGTGGGTGAAGTGTCTTGCCCAGGGACACAGTGATAATTTGTTCTCAACAACGGTCCCACTGTCACAGCTGGGGTCCCAGTGGTCTCCCATCCAAGTACAGCCCAGACCCAGCCTGCTTAGCTTCTGAGGTCTGATAGGATCAGGCATTCCCAGGCTGGTACAAACACAATGCCTGTAATCCTTGTATTTCTTCAGTTTGTCTTTGTGTGATTTTAAAACTGGTTTAATGATTTTAAATCTTTACAAGTGATAAATATGCAAAAAACACAGCCGATACTTTTTCAGGGCACTGTAAACCGTTTGTCCTGGGAGAGGAGTCACTACTGTCAGCTATAGAGTCCTGCTGACCCTCTGAGAGCGGCCACATGCTTCCTCGAGGGAAACATCTTTAAATACATCACGGTGGCCGGGTTTGCACGCGATCTACACAACATATGATTACGTTCCATATGTAGAGAGGCCACATGAGCTGTCATCATGACATCAAACTCCTGCTTCGTGCCCATCTGAGAGGCAGAAACTTTCTCTCCATCATTAAAACTTTCTTTATGATAAAACTTAACGTCAGAATTTGTGACACCAAATAGTTTAATGTACTTTTTAAATGATCCATGACAGCACATGTCCAGCCTACCTTCGTCCCATTGGTATCCAGTGTAGGATGAACCGACCATGTTTGTGGTCCACAGTTGTCACTGGCAACCAGCCAGTAATCTGTCCCAAAAGCCAAAAGGAAACATAAAGTCCCAACAATCCCAAAAAGACCCCCGACTAAAGCTGCAGCTCCTACTTTCATCACTACAGCCTGTGAAAGCTTCCTGGTATCTTTCTTTCAGGTCTTCACTGTTAAAGCCCAGTCCTGAAGAAAAACAAGCAGACACACCCTGGCATGTGGAGGAGTAGCAGAGGAGGTCAGTTTGGGGTACGGGGGGGACGTAAAAAGAAGAGTGAGTGGGTAAGTGGGAGTCTGGAGTTATTTTAGGAGGTTGTAAGCTGGTCCTCGTCAAATTACCAGTGGGTGTGTTATCTCTTTGAAAAAGAAAGGAGTAGAGTTGGGCGTGTCATAGTATTTACTATTTCTATCAGTGGTGGACCCTCAGGGTCTTTGAGGCCTTTTTAAAATCACTCCACATGGTGTGTATGCTTCATGGCATGCCAACTTTAAACGATTCTTCTGCTTTCAGGCATTAATTTTCACATAAAATCCATCATATTTCAGTCGTTATTTGTTGCCTCGTTGGACTTTACGTTCCTACCCTCACCATGGAAACCAGGATCTACGTTCCTATCCTCACCATGGTAACCAGGATCTACGTTCCTACCCTCACCATGGTAACCAGGATCTACATTCCTACCCTCACCATGGTAACCAGGATCTACGTTCCTACCCTCACCATGGTAACCAGGATCTCCGTTCCTACCCTCACCATGGTAACCAGCTGTGGGTGGTGACCAAAAGAATGAGATCACGGAAACAAGCGGCCGGAATTAGCTTCCTCTGCAGAGATCAGGTGAGGAGTTCTGCCATCCCGAAGGAGCTCGGTGTCGAGCCACTCCTCCTCCAGGTTGAGAGGAGCCAGATGGGGTGGTTCGGGCATCTGGTCAGGATGCCCTCCGAGCGCCTCTCTGGTGGTGTTTTGGGCACATACCATTGGGAGGTGACAAAGAGGCAGACCCTGGATCCACTGGAGAGACTATGTCTTACAGCTGGCCGTGGAACACCTCAGGATCCTTCTGGGTGAGCTGGAGGATGCAGCTGGGGTGAGAGAAGCCTGGGCTTCCCGTCTGAGGCTGTTGTCCCCGTAAACCGGGCCTGGATAAGCGGAAGACGACAGAACGGATTGTGGTTCTGATGACAGAGTTCAAGTTGGTCTGTGGTTACTTCATCATTTTCAGACCTGTTGATTGGATACCCAGAGAACAAACTACGGCCTGGGGGTCAAATGTGAGCCACCGATTCTTTTTATCCGGCACACCAGAAATGATATAAATAAACCTTTTTTTTCCTTCCTGCAATTCCAATGTTCATCAATAGATGGAACCAAATCTGCTTATAGAGGTGCTTTAATGTTACGCCTGGTATCATAACTAAGTCATCTTCATAGCATATGGGCTTCCTCCAGACAGGAAGCGAAGGGTGGAGTTCGTGGTAAAGAAAGGTGGGGGGAAATGGAAGAAAAGTGGTTGGAAATGGTGTAGGTGTGCAAGCGCTGCTCTGGAGTCCGTATGCGGGTCACCTAACCTTTTAATCTAGTCCTTTAAAAGAGACGTTTCTTTTCTTTTTTCTTTTTGCTCCTGCAATTACATTTTTTTCCACTAGAGGGCAACACATGTACCGTTGATTAAATGCATTTCAGAAATATCGGACAACCTTTTTATCACATTATCCTTTTGAAAAGTCCACCTTCTTCACCATCTATCCTTTCGGGTTGCAGGGGGTACCGGAGCCCATCCCGGCTGATTCAAGGCGAGGGGCAGGGTACACCCCAACAAATCGCCAGTCTGTCGCGGGGCCACACACACGACCATACACACACACACACACTCATGCTTAGGGGCAATTTGGCACCGACCAATCAACATGTTTTTGGAGGGTGAGAGGAAACCGGAGTACCCAGAGAAACTCACGCAGACACAGGGAGAACATGCAAACTCCACACAGAAAGACCGGTGTTACAAGTCTCGTCCCCACCCGCACCATTACAAACCCTCTATTCCAAGGGCTTATTGAACCCATGACCTTCTCACTATGAAGCCACTGTGCTACCCACTGTGCCACCGTGCCACCCCCTTTTGAAAAGGCATTATTTTACCCCCATTTGATTACAATTCATTTTTATTCACAGCTTAATGTAACATTAACAGGAGATGAAACACCTGAATTAAAGCCTGTGTTTTCTACATTTCTCCTGCTATCGTTTGCCCACCCGTACCTTAGACCCTCCTTCACAAAGAGAAAAATAAACTCTGCTCAGAAGGTGAAACTCAGAGAGGTTTTATTTGTCAGGTCAGATCAGACAGTATGGAATATTACAGGCTTTACGGAAGTGAGCAGACGTTTAGTTACTTTTCACTCTCCAAAACAAAGCTGAGTCGTTTCTTTGAAGCTTCTCCGTGATGAGATGGAGGTTGATCTCCAGAAGCAGGGTTTGGATCCGGTATCCAGGTCTGAGTGGAAGACTCTGGTGACAAAGAGTCTGAGAGGACTTGTCTTGGGCTACCGGAGCACACTGTAAAAAAATAAATAAATAAATTACAATGTCTTTTCCATCTTAAATAAGGTCCAGTTTGAGCCCAAAGCTTCCTCCAAGTTGGTCTCAATCCACTTTCTTTTTGGGGGTGTTTTAGGATTTTCTGCCTGAGATTGAGATTCTAAGGAAAGGCATTTTCTGGCTCTGTTTAGTTTAGTCATGACTGTCTGTTCCGTTCCGTTGTCTTCCACTTATCTGGGGCCGGGTTGCGGGGGGCAACAGCCTCAGACTGGAACCCCAGGCTTCTCTCATCCTGGCTGCATCCTCCAGCTCACCCAGGACGATTCCGAGTCGTTCCTCAGCCAGCTGTGAGACATAGTCTCTCCAGCAGGTCCGGGGTCTGCCTCTAGGTCTCCTCCTGGTGGGACGTGCCCGAAATACCTCAACAGCGAGGCACTCGGGGGGCATCCTGACCAGATACCAGAACCACCCCATCTGGCTCCTCTCGAACTGGAGGAGGATCGTCTCTACACCGAGCTCCTCCTGGATGGCAGAGCTCCTCACCTGATCTCTGAGTGAGAGCCAAGCCACCCTGAGGAGGAAGCTCATTTCGTCCACTTGTATTCACGATCTCATTCTTTCGGTCATGATTGTGTGTTTCCGTCTGATTCCGAAAGTCTGGTTGAAACTCGGACATGGAAGTAATATTAAAGATTAATCAGACATGATCGTACCTGTGTGGGATCGACTGAGACCTCTCCTCACTTTGTGCGACCCGCCAAGCTCTTCATCCTCCTTCTAGGAAGTAAATAAAAAAAAAGTAACCATTTAAAGTTATGGAGTTATTATTGAGAAGTGTTCACCAATGGACCCTGAATCCCAAACACCTGTTCTAATAAAGCTCAAAGCTTTGTATGACTGAAAGTAACAGGTACACTGCGCTGTATCGTTGTCTTCTGCTTATCCGAGGTCAGGACGCAGCCTCATCAGGGAAGCACAGACTTCATTCTGGAAACATCGTCTAAGCCAATGAGAGGCATCCTGAGGCATTCCCTGGCCAGGTAAGAAACATAGTTCCTCCAACTGATCTCGGATCTACATCTGGGTCTCATCTGTCTAACGAAGCGTCTGGGAGACATTCAAACCAGATGCCCAAACCACCCCATCTGGCTTATCTTACCCAAAGGAGCACAGGTCTACTCTGAGCTCTTTCCAGACGGTGGAGCTCCTCACTCTATCTCTTTAAGAGACTCTGACGAGGAAACTCATTTCAGCTGCTTGTATCCGGAACGTCCCACAGCTGGTTACCATGGTGAGCATAGGAACGTAAATTCTGGTTACCATGGTGAGGGTAGGAACGTAGATCCTGGTTACCACGGTGAGGGTAGGAACATAGATCCTGGTTACCATGGTGAGGGTAGGAACATAGATCCTGGTTACCATGGTGAGGGTAGGAACATAGATCCTGGTTACCATGGTAAGGGTAGGAACATAGATCCTGGTTACCACGGTGAGGGTAGGAACGTAGATCCTGGTTACCACGGTGAGGGTAGGAACATAGATCCTGGTTACCACGGTGAGGGTAGGAACGTAGATCCTGGTTACCATGGTGAGGGTAGGAACGTAGATCCTGGTTACCACAGTGAGGGTAGGAATGTAGATCCTGGTTACTATGGTGAGGCTTGGAACGTAGATCCTGGTTACCACGGTGAGGGTAGTAATGTAGATCCTGGTTACCATGGTGAGCGTAGGAACGTAGATCCTGGTTATCATGATGAGGGTAGGAACATAGATCCTGGGTACTATGGTGAGGGTAGGAACGTAGATCCTGGTTATCATGGTGAGGGTAGGAACGTAGATCCTGGTTATCATGATGAGGGTAGGAACATAGATCCTGGGTACTATGGTGAGGGTAGGAACGTAGATCCTGGTTATCATGATGAGGGTAGGAACATAGATCCTGGGTACTATGGTGAGGGTAGGAACGTAGATCCTGGTTACCATGGTGAGGGTAGGAACGTAGATCCTGGTTATCATGATGAGGGTAGGAACATAGATCCTGGGTACTATGGTGAGGGTAGGAACGTAGATCCTGGTAAATCAAGAGCTTTGCTTTTCGGCTCTGCTCTTTCTTCACCAGGACGGATGAATGCAGCGTCCTAGGTATTGTAGATGCTGCACAAATCGATCTCCCACTCCATCTTTCCTCACACGTGTACAGAACCCCAAGATACTTCAAACACTCTACTCAGGATTGGATTCTCTCCCTAATTTGCAGAGGGCACTCCACCCTTTCGTGGGCAAGGACTTTCAGGCACTGTTTCCCATCTCTGCACACCATCAGTGTGATTTTACAAGAGCATGTACCTTTAACTGGTGTGTTCTTGATCTTTCTGCGAGGCTCTGATGTCTGTAAAGTGGCCTCATTGTCCTGTCAGCGGTGACGTCTGGGTGCAGAGTGTGTCTGCTGTAGGCGGGTGTTTGCTGCAGTCACATAGAAACCTCGTTATAGACGTTAACCACTTATAAAAAAAAACCTTGGAAGTAAAAGTAGAAACTGTTTCTCCACCTTTTTATGGAAGTTTTGGAGGTTTTTAGAGAGAATCCGCCTGATGCTGTCCATGTCCTCTGGCAGAAGGGGGCGACCAACGGGACGAGAAGCTAATCTGAAAAGATTTAAATGGGAGTTTAGTTTAGAGCTTCACATTGTTTTTGGCCTGAAATGAGATTCACGTCAATTTTACCAACTTAATTCTGAATGTTAGTCAGAGTAAGACAGAGTACGTGTGTGTGAATGAGAGGAGTGAGGTTACAGGGAGAAGAGATAAAGAAGGTGGAAGATTTTAAGTACTTGGAATCAACAGTCCAGAGCAATGGAGGGTGTGGAAAAGAGGTGAAGAAGCGTGTGCAGGCAGCCTGGGACGGGTGGAGAAAAGTATCAGGTGTGACGTGTGATAGAAGAGTTTCAGATCAAATGAAAGAGAAAGTGTCCAAAACCGTGGTGAGAGCAGCCATGCTGATTGGTCTAGAGACAGTGTGGTGAGAGCAGCCATGCTGATTGGTCTAGAGACAGTGTGGTGAGAGCAGCCATGCTGATTGGTCTAGAGACAGTGTCACTGAGGAAAAGACAGGAAACAGAGATGTTTGTAGCAGAGATGAAGATGCTGAGGATATCTCTGGGAGTGACCAGGATGGACAGGATCAGAGGAACAGCACATGTTAGAGGTTTTAAAGTCAGAGAGGTCAGACTGAGATGGTTTGGACATGTGCAGAGGAGAGAGAGAGTACATCAGAAGAAGGATGCTGGGTTTGGAACCACCAGGAAAGAGGACTAGAGGAAGACCAAAGAGGAGGTTCATGGATACAGTGAAGGAAGACATGAAGATAGTTGGTGTGACTGAAGAAAATGCAGAAGATAAGGTTAGATGGAAGAAACTGACTTGATGTGGCGCCCCCTGAAGGGAGATGATGGAAGAAGAAGAAGAATTCCAAATTTTATTCACTTTCTTATGGATTTAAATGACTTTTTTTCTGGATTTTACCAAATTGAACTTTACTCATTTTTACTGTAGATTTTATAAATAACTCCATGTTTCTTCTTTTTTTTCACTCTCTGTTTAAAACTGCTCGTTATTCTTCAGAACCAGCAGTTTTTTTAACTCAGATGAACAGATGTGGGTCATTTTTGGGCCCATTAGGGTCAAATCAGACTTCACGTTGCTATGGAGATGATCATCATCAGACACCAGACATCCATCTTACATCGGTTGTGCTTGTTCTTCTCTCCTCTGCTCCCTCTTCTCCAGTTCCTGGTACACTCGTACAATGCTGGAATGATTCTGGTGCTCCTCACGGATCAGAAAACGACGAAGGTATTTGTTGTTGAACTGTTCAAACCTCCCAAAAAAAAAGAACACAGTAACCAATACAGTTTATCTGCTGCCATCTGGTGGTAGATTTAGGTACAGTGACAAGTACATGATGTCTCTGCTGCCATCCTGTGGTAGGTTTAGGTATGGGATTTAACAGAAGCATGAGATACTGACTTGTCCTTCCAGTAGTGTTGCCCCCAGTACCCCACCACGTCCTCTATCCCTGCCAGCAGGTGATCTAGGAGCTTAAATCCAGATGTTAGATCACGTTCAGATACCATGTGAGTAATATGGCTGATTGTTGTCTCTCTTTCTGATCCTCACCCGGCTGTGGATCTCCTCACTGACCGACGGCAGTGCTCGTTTCTTCCTCTTTACATCCAGAAGTTCCACCAGCGGCTTTATGGTCATACCCTGCAGAACAGACCAGGATCATTTCTGTCCATCGTCCACCCACTCATCCATCTCTACCCACCTGTACAAAGACGGTGAAGAGGATGACTACGATGGTCGTGGTGATGAAGAGTCTCTTCTTTGGGAAATCATCGATGAGGAAAACCAGTGAGAAGCAGATGGCTCCTCTCAGACCTCCATAAGCGATGATGAACTGATCTCTGAAAGTCACCGTGTTCCTCCTCAGTCTGTTCACCAGGCCGGTCAGCAGTAGGACACCTCACAGGCAAGACAGGTCAAGGCCAAGTGAGGAAGACCGGACGTGGCATTTGTGACACACCCTAATAGTCAGTTTGATCCATAAAAACAAACTTTTACGGAACAAACTTTCTAAAGACTGTCTTTAAATTCTCAATCTGGGGAGTCGTTACCAACACTGACCATAAAGCATGGTGGATCTAAAGAACTACAAACATGGAGGACGAATGCTTGTGTTTACACCATGCTGTCATCTCTGTTCTATGATTGGCTCAATGTTTTCTGATCTGACCTAGTTGCTGGAGTAAAACGGAATTCAATAGAGGCACTAAATGATGCGTCGTTGGCTGCCACCCATCTCCTCCTTCACCCAACCCCTATCGCCCCTCCTGCAGGGGGTGAGTCCACTGGAAGGGCGGCCCATGTCCCCTGTTCGAGCTGAACCCAGCCAGGCCCCGTGGGTAAAAACCTATCCACCAGGAACTTGCTCTCATGCCCCACCCTCGGGCCTGGCTCCAAGGAGGGCCCCAGTGACCCGCGTCCAAGCAAGGGGAACTTGGCCAAGCTTGATCGCTTCATAGGGGTGTTTGAGCCATGCTTTGTCTGGCCCCTCACCTAGCACCAGTATGCTGGTGACCAAAAGAATGAGATCGTGGATAGAAGCAGCCGAAATTAGCTTCCTCCGCAGGGTGGCTGGGCTCTCACTCAGAGATCGGGTGAGGAGCTCTACCATCCAGGAGGAGCTCTGCGTTGAGCTGCTCCTACTCCAGGTCGCGAGGAGCCAGATGGGGTGGTTCGGGCATCAGGCATGTCCCACCGGGAGGAGACCAAGAGGCAGACCACGGACATGCTGGAGAGACTATGTCTCACAGCTGGCCGGGGAACGACTTGGGATCCTTCCAGGTGAGCTGGAGGATGCAGCCGGGGTGAGAGAAGCCTGGGCTTCCCGTCTGAAGCTGTTGCCACTGCGACCCAATCCTGGATGAGCGGAAGATTATGAAACGGAACTAGAAGGTGCATTAAGAACACCGTGGGAAAACAAAGAACAGATGTCGTGCAGAACTCATTGGTATAAGGTTTTGGAACTCAGAGTTCTACTGAGTTAAGATGAGACGAAGAAAAAAAAAGGAGGGTAATTAGCTGATTGAAAGGTTTCATTTTGCGGTATCGATTTGATGTTGATATATCATGCAGCTCTGAGCTACCTGTGGCCCTCCAGACGAGGCAAAGCAGCAGTGTGGAACAGACGAAGGACCAGCTCCACATGTGCACGTCCTGGATGGTCGACACACCCAGGAAGATGAAGATTAAAGTTTCACTGACACTGCTCCACATCTTCAGGAAATACTGGATGCTGGTGTTGCTGCGCTCGGACGCGTTGGCCTCCACGTACTGCTTCATGGTCACGGCACAGGTCACGATGCTGCAGAGAGGAAAGAAAAAAAAATTAAGAACGTCAAAAGAGTCGTAGTAGAAGCTGTTTGTTTGGAAGGAAAAAAATCTGAAGGTAGAAACTTTTAAAATAACATTAAGCTGGATTTTAACTACTTTAATCCCAATTTTATTCAGATTATTTTCTGGTTACCATGGTGAGGGTAGGAATGTAGATACTGGTTACCATGGTGAGGGTAGGAACGTAGCTCCTGGTTTCCATGGTGAGGGTAGGAACGTAGATCCTGGTTACCATGGTGAGGGTAGGAACGTAGATCCTGGTTACCATGGTGAGGGTAGGAACGTAGATCCTGGTTACCATGGTGAGGGTAGGAACGTAGATCCTGGGTACCATAGTAAGGGTAGGAACGTATATCCTGTTAACCATGGTGATGGTAGGAACGTAGATCCTGGTTACCATGGTGATGGCAGGAACGTAGATCCTGGTTACCATGGTGAGGGTAGGAACGTAGATCCTGGGTACCATGGTGAGGGTAGGAACGTAGATCCTGGTTACCATGGTGAGGGTAGGAACGTAGATCCTGGGTACCATAGTAAGGGTAGGAACGTATATCCTGTTAACCATGGTGATGGTAGGAACGTAGATCCTGGTTACCATGGTGATGGCAGGAACGTAGATCCTGGTTACCATGGTGAGGGTAGGAACGTAGATCCTGGGTACCATAGTAAGGGTAGGAACATAGATCCTGGTTACCATGATGAGGGTAGGAACGTAGATCCTGGTTACCACGGTGAGGGTAGGAACGTAGGTCCTGGTTACCATGGTGAGGGTAGGAACGTAGATCCTGGTTACCACGGTGAGGGTAGGACCAATGCAGTGTCCTATTTATTGCTGACGCCGTACTGATCCGCCTGTCGATCTCCTGATCTCTCAAACAGCCCTATGAATAGATCAAGCATGGTCAAGTTGCTCTTGCCAGGCCTAAGGGTGGGGCACGAGAGCAAGCGCTTGGTGGCCGGGCTTTTACTCATGGGGCCCAGCTCAGCCCGAACAGGGGACATGGGGCGCTCTTCAAGTGGGCTCACCACAGGCAGGAAGGGCCATAGCTGTTGGGTGAAGGAGGAGAGGGGTGGCAGCCCAAAATGACGGTTTGTCTGTAATTTGGGCTAATTTTTTCAAGATTTAGCTTGTTTAAATTCAAGATTTATTCTGGTTTTTACATAATTAAAAATTTTTTTAAAAAATTTTTGTCATGATAAAAACAATTTTTTAAAAACAATGTAACAAAATTGCTGCATATTTTGTTCTGTTTGGTGTAAAAGAGGTGTTTTATTTTCACTCACGCCATGATGCCGGACAAGTGGAGCATCTCAGACGTCAGGTAGGACAAGTATGAGTAGAGGAAAACGAAGAGCGGGGCGATGACCTGGGCTTTGGAGGTGAACCGTGAGGTCAGAGCCGCCACTAGACCGAAGAAGAGCCCGACAAACAGACCTCCCAAACCCACCACGACCACCCTGCAAGCCCCAAACAAGACATCCAGCCCCGACACAGTCGGCAGCCGCAGGAAGGACTCAAACAGCTTGTAGAGGACCTGGAAGGAGATGACTGGTTAGGAAGGCTGATGAAGCTTCAGTAGAAAAAAATCAGAAAATTATTCTACTGGACTGTGGTCCTTTGTTTATCTAGGTTTAAGTCCTCTGGTTAAAGGATGTTAAACCCTGACCTACACACTGATTAATCCCAAAAAGACCTGCTGGACGGGAACCATAAACACTCTCCTCTGTTTTCACATTTCATTTCAAACTAAATTTTAATGGAGACAAATAGCTTCACCTGGTGGCTCCTTTCATTTTAATCAAACATGCAACTAGGTCAGGGATTGCATACGCTTGTTTACAATTGAGAACCCCTGAAAACTGTTAGCCAATCAGTGAATGTGTCCCTTCAGAAAGCTCCCTCCTAGACGGTTGCCATGTGAACGCAAACTGGACAAATTCATTGCAGATTTTTGGTTCCGAAAATTACATAAGGCTGTGCATAAAATAGAAAATAGTGACTGAAATGGAGCCGAATGGAGCCGGTCTTGTTCACGAGTGGGGGAAGGATGGAGCGGGAGATCGACAGGCAGATCAGTGCGGCGTCAGCAATAACTAGGATGCTGCATCAGTCTGTCGTGGTAAAGAAAGAACTGAACCGAAAAGCAAAGCTCTCGATTTACAAGTCGATCTACGTTCCTACCCTCACCGTGGTAACCAGGATCTACGTTCCTACCCTCACCATGGTAACCAGGATCTACGTTCCTACCCTCACCATGGTAACCAGGATCTACATTCCTACCCTCACCATGGTAACCAGGATCTACATTCCTACCCTCACCGTGGTAACCAGGATCCACATTCCTACCCTCACCGTGGTAACCAGGATCCACATTCCTACCCTCACCGTGGTAACCAGGATCCACATTCCTACCCTCACCATGGTAACCAGGATCTACATTCCTACCCTCACCATGGTAACCAGGATCTATGTTCCTACCCTCACCTATGGTCACCAGCTTTGGGTGGTGATTGCGGATACAACCAGCCTAAATGAGCTTCCTCCACAGGGTTGGTGGGCTCTCACTCAGAGATCAGGTGAGGAGCTCTGCCATCCAGAAAGAGCTCGGTGTCAAGCCGCTTCTCCTCTCGCTTTAGGCAAGCCAGATGGGGTGGTTCGTGCATCTGGTAAGGATGACCTCGAGCGCCTCGTTGGTGAGGTGTCTCGGGTACGTCCCACCAGGAGAAGACCGAGGGGCAGACCGAGGGGCAGACCCCGGACCCGCTGGAGAGACTATGTCTCACAGCTGGCTGGGGAACAACTTGGGATCCATCTGGGTGAGCTGGAGGATGCAGCCGGGGTGAGAGAAGCCTGGGCTTCCCGTCTGAGGCTGTTGCCCCCATGACTCGGCCCCCGATGAGCGGAAGACAACGGAACGGAATAAATACTTTTTTTATGATGAAAAACATGTCCTCCCTTACCACGGTGACGGCGTCATTAAGCAGCGACTCTCCAAACACCAAGACGTGCAGCTGCTCGTTGACCTGCATCTCCTGGAAGACGGAGAGCACGGCCACAGGGTCCACGGCTGCGATCAGGGAGCCGAACAAGAGGCAGTGGAGCAGGGAAACATCTCCTAGAGAACCTGGAGCCAGAAGGCAAACACCGTAGAGAGACAACCCGATGCCCAGAACATTCCAAAGGGTTCCCACCACTGCATACCTGGAAGTTTCAACACAGAATCAGCTTTAAAACATCTGGATCTGCATCATTAGAACATCTGGGTTACTAACCAGAGAATAGTGCCAAGGTTCTCAAAGAAAAGCCTCCCGGGCAGGAAGTACCCTGCATCTAAGACGATGGGTGGAAGCAGGAAGAGGAAGAAGGCATCAGCGTTCAAGGTTGGAGGAGCCGTGTGCCGGACCCCGTAAATCACCCCACCCACCAGGAGGCCCACCATGATCAGCACGCAGCTCTCAGGGACCACTGCAGGGACTCTGCCAGACCAGTGAAACCCTGGCATGAAGAGGATGGTTTTTTATTTTGTCAATCACAAGGGCTCCAGTAGATTGAAGATAGCAGGATTTACGTTCCTACCCTCACCATGGTAACCAGGATCTACGTTCCTACCCTCACCATGGTAACCAGGCTCTACGTTCCTACGCTCACCATGGTAACCAGGATCTACGTTCCAACCCTCACCATGGTAACCAGGATCTACGTTCCTACCCTCACCATGGTAACCAGGCTCTACGTTCCTACGCTCACCATGGTAACCAGGATCTACGTTCCTGCCCTCACCATAGTAACCAGGATCTACGTTCCTACCCTCACCATGGTAACCAGGCTCTACGTTCCTACACTCACCATGGTAACCAGGATCTACGTTCCTGCTCTCACCATGGTAACCAGGATCTACGTTTCTACCCTCACCATGGTAACCAGGATCTACGTTCCTACCCTCACCATCGTAATCAGGATCTACGTTCCTACCGTCACCATGGTAACCAGGACCTACATTCCTACCCTCACCATGGTAACCAGGACCTACATTCCTACCCTCACCATGGTAACCAGGATCTACGTTCCTACCCTCACCTTGATCACAAGCTGTGGATGGTGACCGAAAGAACGGCATTGCAGATACAACCGGCCGAAATGAGCTTCCTCCGCAGGGTGACTGGGCTCTCACTCAGAGATTGGGTGAGGAGCTCAGCCATCCAGGAGGAGCTCCGTGTCGAGCCGCTCCTCCTCCAGGTCGAGAGAGGCCTGGGTAATGGTTCAGGCATCTAGTCAGGATGCCCCCTAAGTGCCTCGCTGGTGAGGTGTTTCGGGCACGTCCTACCGGGAGGAGACAAAGAGTCAGACCCTGGACCATGAGAGACAACGTATGTCCCACACCTGGCTGGGGAACGGCTCTGGATCCTTCCAGGTGAGCTGGAGGATGCAGCTGGGGTGAGAGAAGCCTAAGCTTCCCGTCTGAGGCTGTTGCCCTGCGACCCGGCCCTGGATGAGCCAACTGAACGGAACAGAAATAAAAATTTATGATGATAATATATCTCTTTTTTTTTTCTCTGTATGTGTTTTGTGGTTTGAGTTTTCTTCCAGTTTCAAGATGAAAACCCCATATTTTTTGAGTCTTGAATTGAAAAGGCCTTCAGATTGTCGTCAGATGGTTTCTGTGTTTACACTTGTTTGGTTGAACCTACGTCCCTGTCAAATTTCTCTTGCTGTCCGAGTGAAAATGATCCCACTTTTCCTTCTTTTTTCACACTTAATCACTTGTGTTGCCGTGGTAATGTGTTCATCACACCGTTGAGATGAGGCTTACCTAGCTTAGCCAGTGAGGCCAGCATGATCCACAGCACAATCTCAAAGGGAGCCTGCACATGGTGGTAGTCCATGCTGAACACCCGCAGAACCGCAGGCAGATCCACGGGCAGGCTGCTGTTATAGCCGAGGTGAGGGGTCTCTTTGGGGGGCTGCTGTGGTCCAACAGGAGGAGTGAGAGCCGAGCATGAGATGGAGAGGAGCAGAGTGAGAGTCCATGGAGAACCCATACCGAACAGACACAAACAGGCTGGTAATGTGCACAGGAATCCCTGAGCAAGCAGTCATCACACCACTTCCCCCACCTCACCAAAAGGCCCCTATCAGTCACACCTAACTCACCCCCATACTGACCTACTACATCACACACACACACACACACACACACACACACACACACACACACACACACACACAGTCCTGTTTGGGAGTAATGAACCAGCCAGAGAACGAGACACGGATCCAAGCATCGTACTGATATTTAAAGATGGACAGTTTAAAACTTTCTCTTAAGGCTTCAAAATAAATGTTTCTAAGTGACCCGTCCATTTCTTTTGTGTTTTTTCTGAAAGCCGAGCTGTTTTTACATGAAAACATTTGACCAAACCAATCAAACCCCGTCAGTCAGCATTGGTTGCCAGGTAGATTAAACTCAGCAGATCTTCTCTAACGGTCTATGGAATCCATTCTGCTGGCGATCTCTACAAAGGAGGCAGGCAAACTATGATCCAAGGGCCAAATGCGGCCTGCCAAACCTTTTAATTTGGCTACCAAATGGGAGTAAATTATAAAGAGACCAGAGTCCTCTGGTCCCCTTCTTAAAGTACCAATGTGAGACGAACATGCTTGAACCCAATCAGACCGACTGTTGTTGGTCTGTTCCAACTCCGCTCCTAGTGCGTTTCTCTTCTCTGTCTTACCCAGGAACCCCTGGCCTGGCAATCCCCACCTTCTGTTCTCTAGACCAAGACTACAAACATGGCGGATGGATGCTTGTGTTCATATCCTGCCGTCATCTCTGTTCTCCTATTGGCTAGACGTTCTCCAATTGCTACAATCGTGAGATAATGCCTGATATTCCTAACCTAGTTTCATTCTGTTCCATCGTCTTCTGCTTATCTGGGGCCGGGTCGTGGGGGCAACAGCCTCAGACGGGAAGCCCAGGTTTCTCTCACCCCAGCTGCATCCTCCAGCTCACCCGGAAGGATCTCAAGACATTCCCCAGCCAGCTGTGAGACATAGTCTCTGCAGCAGGTCCGGGGTCTGACTCTTGGTCTCCTCCCGGTGGGACAGAACACCTCACTAGCGAGGCGATCGGGGGCATCCTGACCAGATGCCCGAACCACTGGCTCCTCTCGACCTGGAGGAGGAGCGGCTCAATACCGTGCTCCACCCGGATGGCAGGGCTCCTCACCCGATCTCTGAGTGAAAACCCAGCCACCCTGTGGAGGAAGCTCATTTCGACCGCTTGTATCCGTGATTTCATTCTTTCGGTCACCACCCACAGCTGGTGAAAGAAATGAAGTTTTAATGAAATATAACTAAATTAAGATCACGATTGTTTCTGTCCATTGAAACTTGTCTTTTGTGGCTCTTGTTCAAATGATAGGAGCGTTTGGGCCCGAGATTAAAACAGTTTGCCCAACCCTGCTCTACGCTTAGTGAACGATAATTAAACTTTTTAAACCAATCAGATTCTGACCTGTTTCTCAAGGTTTTCTCATTGGTTTTCTACGTCATTATTTTCAGACCAGCTGATTGGTCAGTGTCTGTGATGGGCCACATGAATGTAAAGGTTATTTTGTTGCTGTAAAACCTTTGGGGTTTTTTTCGATCTGAATAGATCTGGGGGGTGATGCTGTGATTCAAAAGGAGGAGTGAGAGCCGACACAAGGAGTCAGAACCCTCCGTAGACCTAGATGCCCTTCCACTCTACACTCACTCTACATCTTGATTGTCCTCACCTGTTACCTCAGTCACACCGTGTCTCGTTTTTCGTTTATTCACACCTTGTTCTCCTTCCGTCCATTGTTGGACCGACTGTTGTCCTGCCTTCTTGTTCAGTTCCAACTCCACTCCTCTTCTCTGTCTTACCCAGGATCCCCTTGCCTGGGCGTCACCACCGTCTGGTCACTAGCCACCTCCATTGCCACCTTCTGTTCTCTAGACCAAAACTACAAACAGAACTACAAACATGGCGGATGGACGGTTGTGTTCATGTCATGCCGTCATCTCTGTTCTCCGATTGGCTGGACGCTCTCCAATAGCTACAATTGTAAGATAATGCCCGATATTCCTGACCAGATGCCTGACCCACCCCATCTGGCTTCTCTTGACCTGGAGGAGGAGCGGCTCGACACCGAGCTCCTCCCGGATGATAGAGCTCCTCACTCGATTTCTGAGTGAGAGCCCAGCCACCCTGCGGAGGACGCTCATTTTGGATGCCTTATCCTGACCTAGTTACTGGAGTGAAATGAAGGCACTAGGCGGCTTCAGTCTCAGAGTAATTCTCAACATACTAAGAGAGGTCAGTCTTTGCAGCGGGCCTGGAGTCCAGCTCATGGACCAGGTTGACACGAACATCATTAACCATGTGAGACGTGGACCAGAAAAGAAAACATGGAAGATCAATGCAGGGTGGCAGGGCTCTCACTCAGATTGGGTGAGGAGCTCTGCCATCCGGGAGGAGCTGTGTCAAGCCACTCCTGCTCCAAGTCGAGAGTAGCCTGTTGTGGAATTTTCTTAATAAGATGTCACACAAATGAGAAGAGAAAATAAAGAATTTAATAAAGTACAAAGATTAAATGCTGCAGCATTGGAAGTTCATGCAAATCAAACATTGATCAGCAGAAGTTCAACGAACTTCCGACACATGTTTTAAGGATCCCCGTTGTCAGGGTGGGCTTTTTTGTTGCTAGGCAATCTAATAGGCTATGGAACTTTGGTTTGTCTGACCACCACGTATGATAGGCTGATAATTTATTAATATTTATTACTGGGCTGAACAAACTAAACATGTCCTTATCTTGCACCTGCTACTTGCTGGACAGAGGCTGCCTTATTTGGATGGAGTTTATAAAATGTATCTTTGCTTGTCCTTGAGTGGGTTTGAAGTGTGTGTGAACAGGCTGGGAAAGTGTTCTCACACCGTGGATGCTAGACAGATGTTTCATCACATCACACCAATCAAAGACACTTATTGTCATTAAGATATATTCAAAGTGAATACTAACCTTACTTAATCCAAAATTTTCTACCACAAGCCAGATGGGGTGGGTCGGGCATCTGGCCTCGCTGGTGAGGTGTTTCAGGCACGTCCCACTTGGAGGAGACCAAGAGGCAGACCCCGGACCCGCTGGAGAGACTAAGTCTCACAGCTGGAGAGGGAACGACTCGGGATCCTTCTGGGTGAGCTGGAGGATGCAGCCGGGGTGAGAGAATCCTGGGCTTCCCGTCTGAGGCTGTTGCCCCCTCGACCCGGCCCCGGATGAGTGGGAGACAATGGAACATAAGACTCACTGTTTGACCACATACAGTAGATGTAGTTGGATCAATCTCATGAGGTTTTGTAAAATTTGTGTGAATATTGAAGTTCTTCTGCCAAATGTGTTGATTTTTTATAAACGAGTATTATTTTCTAAACGACTGTAGATTTCAATATTTTACTCTTGATTTTTCTTCATCAAATGATTTGTTATTTTCTAGTGAACAAATAGAGCAAGTATGAGTATTAAAAATAATGTGTTCATACACATGAATGTCTTAAATGTGACAAAAAACAAACTAAATAAATAAAACTGAAGAATCACAAATTATTTTTGACATTTTTAATATGAATTTTTCATAAAATAAATCACTATTTTCTGGTGTAATATCAAAACCTGCCAGCAGATGGCGCGTGGAAGCAGCTCAATCATTTTCAAAATAAAATCATTTTAATTTTATTTAAAGTGAAATATTTTGATCAAAATAAACTGAAAAAATCAAATCTTATTGTTCGTTAATTCTTCGTGATGTTTTCATTTTGATGGAGGTTTTCTGACTCTGAAATTCTCAGAACTGGAGAGCTGAAGTTGGAGGAGCAGGTGCCCAAGGTGTGTGTGTGTGTGTGTAGATAACTGATCCTACGGTTGTTCTCTGCTGTTTCTTCCAGACTGGCCTCCAGGGAGGGGCGTTGGATGGCAGGCTGAGGGGGCAGCACCAGACCCTGCAGGAGCTCCAGCTCTGAGTTACAGCGGGCTAAGTTCTCAGTGAGGTGCTGCATGTAGACCTCCTCCAGCTGCTTCTCCAGGAGCCCGTTCAGTAACGAGTTAGACATGGGCTCCAAACCCGACCCGGGGAGATCCAGGCTGATGGCATTACCAGCCCCCATATCCAGGTAACCCTGGTCTGGCATCGATGTCCCTGGATCAGAGAGTTTTTCTTGTGGGGACACCTCTGGGTTTGTGGTGAGTTTTGAGGGGTTATTGGAGATGAGAGCGGAATCCGCCACCTGCAGGTCCGGGTACTGATCCAGGAGGCTGCAGTCCTCCACACAGACAGGAGGGAGGGGGGCTGCAGGGGAACATTTGGGGATCAGGAGACCAGGAACCTGAGGGACCACCTTTAACCCCGGAGCTCGTCTGGAATCCAGGACATCTTGGTGTGACCCTAAAAAAAAAAATCAACATGTTTTATTCAGTTATTTACTTCATTTTCTCTCCTTGAAATAAAACGTTTGATCTTTTTTTAAAAAAACAGATTAAATCGGGAGTACAGAGTTTCGGAGCCCTTGGTACGGGCTGTCCGGTCTCTGTACGAGAGCTTGGTCCGTATAGCTGGCAGTATGTCGATTCCATTTCCAGTGAGAGTTGGACTCCGCCAAGGCTGCCCTTTGTCACCGATTCTGTTCATCACATTTATGGACAGAATATCTAGGAGCAGCCGAGGCGTTGGAGGGATCCAGCTTGGTGACCTCAGGATCGGATCTCTGCTTTTTGCGGTTGATGTGGTCCTGTTGGTTTCATCGGACCGTGATCTCCAGCTCTCACTGGATCGATTTGCTGCCGAGTGTGAAGCGGCCGGGATGGGAATTAGCGCCTCCAAATCCGACACAATGGTCCTCACCTGGAAAAGGGTGGAATGCCCCCTACGGGTCAGGGTCCTGCCCCAAGTGGAGGAGTTTAAGTATCTCGGGGTCATGTTCACGAGTGGGGGAAGGATGGAGCGGGAGATCGACAGGTGGATCGGTGCGGCATCAGCAATAACTAGGACGCTGCATCTGTCCGTCATGGTAAAGAGAGAGCTGAGCCGAAAAGCAAAGCTCTGGATTTACAAGTCGATGTACATTCCTACCCTCACCATGGTAACCAGGATCTACGTTCCTACCCTCACCATGGTAACCAGGATCTACATTCCTACCCTCACCATGGTAACCAGGATCTACATTCCTACCCTCACCATGGTAACCAGGATCTACGTTCCTACCCTCACCATGGTAACCAGGATCTACGTTCCTACCCTCACCATGGTAACCAGGATCTACGTTCCTACCCTCACCATGGTAACCAGGATCTACATTCCTACCCTCACCATGGTAACCAGGATCTACGTTCCTACCCTCACCACGGTAACCAGCTGTGGGTGGGGACCGAAAGAATGAGATCACGGGTACAAGTGGCCGAAATGAGCTTCCTCCGCAAGGTGGCTGGGCTCTCACTCAGAGATCGGGTGAGGAGCTACCATCCGGGAGGAGCTCGGTGTCGAGCTGCTCCTTCTCCAGGTCGAGAGAAGGAGGCAGCGAGGCACCCCCAAGCGCCTCGCTGGCGAGGTGTTTCGGGCACGTCCTACCGGGAGGAGACGAAGAGGAAGACCCCGGACCTGCTGGAGAGACTATGTCTCACAGCTGGCCGGGGAACGACTTGGGATCCTTCCAGATGAGCTGGAGGATGCAGCCGGGGAGAGAGAGGCCTGGGCTGCCCGTTTGAGGCTGTTGCCCCCGCGACCCGACCCCGGAACAATCAGAAGATGACGGAACGGAATGATAAAAACTCTCTAAATGTTATGATCTTTTAGTCAGAGATAGATTTAACGAACCTCGATCAGGTCGTGACGTCTGTTTGACATTTTAAAAACATCACAGATAAAAATCAGATAAAAAAAAATCCAAACAAAAAATTACTTAAATTTAAAGAAAAAAAAAAAATTTAATGCATCAAATAACTAAAAAAACAAAACAAAAAACAGCTCAAAACTAGAATCCATTCCTGTAAAAACATGCATGATATTCATTTAATTTTTAGTCCGTCACATCCTGACCATTCATTCCAGTCAAAGTCCAGGCAGGGTACACCCCAAACAAATCGCCAGTCTGTTGTGGGGCCACACACAGACAACCATCCATCCACACACACTCATTCATAGGGGCAATCATGTAGTGGCCAATCAATCTAACATGCATGTTTTTGGAGGAAACCAGAGAAAACTCACTCATACACAGGGAGAACATGCAAACTCTACACAGAAAAAAACAGTGATTCAAGCCTTGACCCAGTCCAGGACTCAAACCCCTAACCTTGTTGCTGTGAGGCCACCGTACTAACCACCACACCATCTGCAGCCCCCATTTAGTTTCATCTTACAAAATTTTTCTAGTTTAAGGTGTTTAATTAAAAAAACATGTAAGAAAACAAAGAGTTTTATTTACTGAAATAAATAGTTTGTATTTTTAGTCCAATCACGTACAGCGTCTTTAAATCTGAAAGTGAAAGTACAACTAGTGACAATACTTTTGTGATCCATATTGGAATCAGATATTCCGATACGTATCGAATCAGGAATCAGATATTCCGGTATTGCTACTTATCAATGTTGTTGATAGTAGTTTTTCGGGGTGTACCCTGCCAGCTGGGATCCTTCACGTCATGGTTCCATGCAGATGTGTGTGTACCTGTCTGCTGCGTGTCTGCAGCTCCAGGTGTGTTCCAGGTGTGTGTCCAATCAGAGTTCTCCTTGGAGTAGAACTTCCGTTCCTCCCTGTAACGCAGTAATCTGAGGAAACCTTCCGCCAACATGTCTGCAGCGTTCCCCCTGATGTCTGTCTCTAAGTGTCAGGGATGTTTGTCTTTGGTTCCTCTTCTGTGTTTCAGTTCTGCATCAGGACCACACCCCCCACCCACCACTTCCTGTTCATCACACTGCATGGTCACTGGTTTATAAACTCATGAACCAGCTGATGGATTCTAAACACACAAACACGGAGGTCAAAAGGTCACAAACTTGAGACTGTTGAGAGATGTAGTCCTTCCTGCTGGGAGATGTAGTTCCTTCCTGTTGGGAGTTGTAGTTTTTCCTGTTGGGAGATGTAGTTCTTTCTGTTGGGAGTTGTAGTCCTTCCTGTTGGGAGATGTAGTCCTTCCTTGTTGGGAGTTGTAGTTCTTCCTGTTGGGAGATGTAGATCTTCCTGCTGGGAGATGTAGTTCTTCCTGTTGGGAGATGTAGTTCTTCCTGTTGGGAGTTGTAGTCCTTCCTGTTGGGAGATGTAGTCCTTCCTGTTGGGAGATGTAGTCCTTCCTGCTGGGAGATGTAGTTCTTCCTGTTGGGAGATGTAGTCCTTCCTGTTGGGAGATGTAGTCCTTCCTGTTGGGAGATGTAGTCCTTCCTGCAGGGAGTTGTAGTCCTTCCTGTTGGGAGATGTAGTCCTTCCTGTTGGGAGATGTAGTTCTTCCTGTTGGGAGATGTAGTTCTTCCTGTTGGGAGATGTAGTTCTTCCTGTTGGGAGATGTAGTTCTTCCTGTTGGGAGTTGTAGTCCTTCCTGTTGGGAGATGTAGTCCTTCCTGTTGGGAGATGTAGTCCTTCCTGTTGGGAGATGTAGTCCTTCCTGCAGGGAGTTGTAGTCCTTCCTGTTGGGAGATGTAGTCCTTCCTGTTGGGAGATGTAGTTCTTCCTGTTGGGAGATGTAGTTCTTCCTGCTTGGAAGATGTAGTTCTTCCTGTTGGGAGATGTAGTTCTTCCTGTTGGGAGATGTAGTTCTTCCTGTTGGGAGATGTAGTTCTTCCTGTTGGGAGATGTAGTCCTTCTGGTTGGGAGATGTAGTTCTTCCTTCCTGTTGGGAGATGTAGTTCTTCCTGTTGGGAGATGTAGTCCTTCTGGTTGGGAGATGTAGTTCTTCCTGCTTGGGAGATGTAGTCCTTCTGGCTGGGAGATGTAGTTCTTCCTTCCTGTTGGGAGATGTAGTTCTTCCTGTTGGGAGATGTAGTTCTTCCTGTTGGGAGATGTAGTCCTTCCTGTTGGGAGTTGTAGTCCTTCCTGTTGGGAGTTGTAGTTCTTCCTTATTTGGGGATTTGGTTACTTTAAAGTAAATGTTTTCATTTAAAAATGAGTCAAAAAGTTTCAACATATATATTTTATTAAATCACACATAAAAAGAAGAACAGAGTTTTTTTTTCTCCAAAAAGAGGAAACATTACAGGAAATTAAAAATTCAAACAAAAGAAACTTCAAACATTTTGTTAAAAAGAAATCCCTCATTTTTGCAGCATGTTTGTTATTTTATTTTTTTGCTTAGAAAAGGTCGCTCGTTAAAAAGGATGAAAACAACAAGAAAAAAATATCAGACTTAAAATGTTTTGAAGAGGATGTGACGTCACGATTCAAACCTGTTTCTCAGATTTCAAATTAATTAAGAATTTTTTTATTTGACCTCAAAAAAGATCGTTTCTGTTTTGTTTTACATTTATTTTAATAACTTTAAAAGCAGGAAATGAAATTATTAGGTTTTAATTTTCACCTAAAACAAGATTTTAGTTTATTTTTAAAACTTTTAGAAAAAGATTAAAATCACAGTAAAAAAGAAAAAAAAACTATCAATTTTTAGATTTTTTTTAATTTTGCAGAAAAAAAAGTTTTGAATGAAACTAAAAAAAAAAAATTTTTTTTTTAAATGTTGCTATAATTTCAAGCATTTTTTTTTTTACCAAATTTGTTTGTATTTTAATTATTTTCAACATGAATAAACTTTTTAAACAAAAACACATAATTATGTGTAATTTAACGTTTTTTTTTTTTAATTTATATTCATAAATTTGAAAAAAAAATGCATAAAGATATTTTTTATTGTAGAATTAAAAAAAAAACTCCAATTTTTTTTAATCTACTTGAAGAAAAAAAAATCTTAATAAAATTACTGGTGAATTAAATTTTTTGTAAAATCAATTTTTGTAAAAAAAAAAAAAAAAAAAAAAGAATTTTTTTCTAGGTTTAAATTTTAAAATAAACAAATGAGAAAAACTTGTGTTAAACAAAAAAGAAAAAGATGTAAATTATTAAAAATACAGATTTTTTTTTACACTTTGAGATTGATTTTAACTCATTTTAATTTAACTGCCTGAAAAAAAACTCTAAAAAAATTCACTTATTACAGTTTTATTACAAATATTTTTTTAATGTGGACAAAAAAAAAGAGATGATTCTAGTTTTAAATCAACAAAGTTCAAAATTTATGTTTAAAAAAAAAAGAGCTTTTATTTGTTTCGGGATCAAAATAAAAAAATAAAAAGCCAAATTATTATTTCAGGATCTTAAAGTCTGATAAAAACACTTTGTTTTTTAAACATCCTCCTGCTCAAGAATCCATGTGACATCAGAACCAATTTAAATTCACGTCTGAGAGATCAGTAAATAATTTATTTCCTCTTTAAACATGTTTTCCAATGTTTTTAATAAAATGTTCTAAAAATAATCCAATAAACCGTCTGAGTCCTCGGTCCTGCTGTGAGACAGGACAGGTGGACAGATTGGTTAGACACTAAGGAGAAGATTTGCAACCAACTGGTATTAATATCGAAATATCAATTTATTATCAATTTATCGTACGGCCGTGATAAATTGTAAACAAGTCACCACCTTCATATGGTGCCACAAAGAGAGATACCAACTCAGATTTACGTTTTAGGGCAATTTAAAGTGTCAAAATACCGTATTTTCATGACCATAAGGCGCACATGAAAGTCTTAGATCTTCTTCAAAACGAGCGGAGCTCTGTGTGTGTTGTGAAAAAACAAGTGAAGCAGACGAACACTACGCTTGCTGTGATTCCGGAAGGTCTGACTGGGGAACTCCACCCGCTGGGCATCGGCGTGAACCGGCCGTTCAAAGTAAGGCTGTAAGCGGCATGCTACTAATGGATGACCAGAGGAGATCACAGCTTCACGAAGGGTGGAAGGCAGCGCCGGGCGAGTTACGCCACAGTTTGCCAGTGGATTGTAGATGCTTGGGCTAACGAGTCTGCTGGCACTGTTGTCCGGCATGATTTCCGAGGAGCCGGACGGTACAGAAAGTGACTCTCACAGTGAGGAAAGGGAACCTGCTATGTTGGATTTAGCGCAGCTGTTAGATTCTGAACCAGAGGATGAGGACTTGGATGGATTTGATAAATGACTTTATGACGACTGGAACTCCGTTCCGTTATCTTCCGCTCATCCAGGGCCGGGTCGCAGGGGCAACAGCCTCAGACGGGAAGCCAAAGCTTCTCTCACCCTAGCTGCATCCTCCAGCTCACCCAGAAGGATCCTGAGTTGCTCTCCAGCAAGTACGGGGTCTGCCTCTTGGTCTCCTCCCAGTGGGACGTGCCAGAAATCCCTCACCAGCAAGGCGCTCGGGGGGCATCGACTGTAACTAATATTTAAATAAAGCCAACCAAACTCATTTTTACTCCCGATCTATTTTTAAATACACACACTTGTCTGCTTGTGTGTGTGTTGTTGTAAAGCGGACGTACACAGGGCGTGGCTTATGTGTGTGTTAAACACAGAGCATGCAAAACTGGGACTGCGCCTTTAAATTCGGTGCGTCTTTCGGTCGTGAAAATACGGTAACGTTATTTAATAATTTGTGATGCGCTGGAAAAAAAATTAACTGGCAACACAAATTTACTTTGACTCATCCAGATGTTGAACCAGCAACCTTTGAACAGTGACGTTGAAGAGCCGACAGATGTTTTTAGATGCAATTAGATTGATTAAAAAAAGGATAAAATTCTATATACCGTAATTTCACGGCTGTAAGGCTCATATAAAAGGCTTAGATTTTCTTCAAAATGAGCGGTGCGCCTTGTGTGTGAGAAAAGGTGGACCTAAAAGAAAACGCGGTGCCCGCGAGGCGGACCTGAAAGAAAAGCCATGAGAACGTTAAAGAGTGAAGTGTGAGCGGCGTGGGAGCGATGGATGACCGAAGGGTGGAAGGCAGCGCCGGGCGAGTTACGCTACAGTTTGCCAATGGATTGTAGATGCTTGGACTAACGTGTCTGCTGGTACTGTTATCTGAGCTTTCTCAAAAGCTGGTATCCTTTCTGAGGAGCCGCACAGTAATGACAGTGACTTTGACAGCGAGAAGCGAAGTGGACCTGCTCTGAAACAGAGGATGAGGACTTTGACGGATTTGAATAAAGACTATTACCGGTAATGTGTTTGTTTAGTATCGTTACTACTTAAATAAAGCACAACCAAACTCAGTTTTGCTCCCGATCTATTTTTTAATACGCACATTTGCATGCTTGCATGTGTGTTGTTGTAAGGCGGTGTGTGACTGAGGCTGCACCTTTTCGTACGGTGCGCCTAATGGCCGTGAAATTACGGTAATTTGATTTGTAACTTAAGACGTTTAAAAACCAGGAGGATGGTGTTCCTCAAGGCTCACATCTGGGCCTCTTGAGAGTCATCTGGTTTTTTGGGAGCTACATATTGATATAAAACAACAGACTGATACGTGATAGGACCGACAGGGTGAGCAGGCTGAGGGTGCTAAGCTCCTCTTTTTTATTGAACTACGTTCTGCAAGGCACAGGTGAAAACTCAACACAGTCATACAAACACCAAACGGAATGCAGTGAAAAGAAACGGATGGAAGAGGCGCTCTGTCGGGTCAGAGGACCATCGGAGGAACATCTGGGGTCTCAGTCAAGATGTTACTGCTGTGCTTTCTTTTCAAGAGCCCGAGCTTCCTGATGGAGAAGAAAAGAAGAGAGCAGGTTGGAATAAAATGGTGGATGTTTGTTTTATTTACTTTGTTGCAGCGACAGGAAGGAAACCCCCCCTGTTGCTATGGTAACAGCTCCCTGCAGTACCAGCTGTGACGTACAGGGAGCGACACTTTACCCAAGCAGGGATTATGCAATATGTCTGAGTCGTGGATGAAAATCACCCGGTGAGCAGAAATTTATATTTAGACGTTGGTGGATTAAAGAGAAACGTCTTCATGGATTCACCTTAGACCCCGGGGGTGGAGTAAGACCCAGAAAGGCGTACACAGCGTTGTCTTCTCTGGCATCAAAGAAGGTTTCATAGTTCTGAGAAAAAAAAAGAGACTTTAAAGCTTTAAACTTCTGAACGTTTCTGATCTGATGACCAAAATCTGGAGGGTTTTGTTTGTTGATCCTTCTTCTCATTCCTTTGTAAATCCTCCTGGGTTTCTCTCTCTCACACACACACACATACACACACACTCATGCTCAGTAGCGCCCTGCAGCTGCAAACATCCAGGGAATCTCTGGGCTCTTTGTCAGGGAAATTTAATCCGGTCCTTCCTGCTGAATACTTACAGGACGACAACTGAGTCTAACTCAAAGCAGGCTGTCAAACCTTCAACACCTCCTCTGCTGGCCTAAAATTAACCCCGCGCTCACGATTGATTAGTGATATAAAAATACAATCTATGGATGAACTGATATGACATCATTTAAAGTGAGATTTTTTTTTTTTTTTTTTTTTTGAGTATCGACATCCTTAAATTCTCACTTTGAACAGAAGACATTTAACTCCATTTGGCTCCTCCCCCTAGGGGAGGAGTTTAAGTATCTTGGGGTCTTGTTCATGAGTGGAGGAAGGATGGAGTGGGTGATCTTGACAGACGTATTGGTGCCGAGTCAGCAATAACTAGGACGCCGCATCGGTCCGTCGTGGTACAGAGAGAGCTGAGCCAAAAAACAAAGCTCTCGATTTACAAGTTGATCTACTGTACATTCCTACCCTCACCATGGTAACCAGGATCTACGTTCCTACTCTCACCATGGTAACCAGGATCTACGTTCCTACGCTCACCATGGTAACCAGGATCTACGTTCCTACCCTCACCATGGTAACCAGGATCCACGTTCCTACCCACACCATGGCAACCAGGATCTACATTACTACCCTCACCATGGTAACCAGGATCTACGTTCCTACCCTCACCATGGTAACCAGGATCTACGTTCCTACCCTCACCATGGTAACCAGGATCTACGTTCCTACCCTCACCATGGTAACCAGGATCTACATTCCTACCCTCACCATGGTAACCAGGATCTACGTTCCTACCTACCCTCACCATGGTAACCAGGATCTACGTTCCTACCCTCACCATGGTAACCAGGATCTACGTTTCTACCCTCACCATGGTAACCAGGATCTACATTCCTACCCTCACCATGGTAACCAGGATCTACGTTCCTACCCTCACCGTGGTAACCAGGATCTACGTTGCTACCCTCACCATGGTAACCAGGATCTACGTTGCTACCCTCACCATGGTAACCAGGATCTACGTTCCTAGAATGAGATTACGGATACAAGTTGCCGAAATAAGCTTCCTCTGCAGGGTGGCTGGGCTCTCACTCAGAGATCAGGTGAGGAGTTCTGCCATCAGTGAGGAGCTTGGTGTCGAGTTGGTCCTCCTCCGGGTCGAGAGGAGCCAGATGGGGTGGTTTGGGTGCCTCGCTAGTGAGGTGTTTCGGGCACATCCCACCGGGATGAGACCAAGAGGCAGATTAATTTATTAATTAATCTGCTTTAATTCAGCTTTTCTGGTTTTTATCGATCGGTTTTTAGTGTCAATCCCACTGGACAGTCAGATATTTTACCAACTAAAACTACTAACCAGCAGCTGGATGAATTGAAGGATTGTTTTGTTGGTGTAAACGGGATTTTTTTCGGCCACAATGACTGAAGAAGGAAAAGGAACTGGATTTACAGGAGCTTAGAAATCAAGTTTGTTTTCTTTCCGTTCCGTTCAGTCATCTTCCGCTTTTTCCGGGGTCGGGTCGCGGGGGCAACAGCCTCAAACGGGCAGCCCAGGCCTCTCTCTCCCCGGCTGCATCCTCCAGCTCACCTGGAAGGATCCCAAGTCTTTCCCTGGCCAGCTGTGAGACATAGTCTCTCCAGCGGGTCCGAGTCTGCCACTTGGTCTCCTTCCGGTGAAACGTGCCCAAAACACCTCGCCCGCGAGGCACTCGGGGGGCATCCTGACCAGATGCCCGAACCACCCCATCTGGCTCCACTCGACCTGGAGGAAGAGCGGCTCGACACCGAGCTCCTCCCGGATGGCAGAGCTCCTCACCCGATCTCTGCGTGAGAGCCCAGCCACCCTGAGGAGGAAGCTCATTTCGGCCACTTGTACCAACGATCTCATTCTTTCGGTCACCACCCACAGCTGGTGACCATGGGTGAGGGTAGGAACGTTGATCGACTTGTAAATCTAGGGCTTTGCTTTTCGGCTCAGCTCTCTCTTTACCACGACGGACCAATGCAGCGTCCTAGTTATTGCTGATGCCGCACCAATCCGCCTGTCGATCTGATAAGATCACACACATCTGAGACTGTTTTTTTTCTAACCTTCCGTGTGTCTTTCTATGTGTGTTTTTATTTGTATGTTGTTATGGGTGTTTGTGCGTGTTGTGTGTGACCTCCATCTCAACCATAGTGGATACAAGCGGCTCAAATGAGCTTCATCCCAAGAATGGCTGGACTCTCACTCGGAAATCGGGTGAGGAGCTCTACCACCTGGAAGGAGCTCGGAGTAGAGCCGTTGCTCCTCCGAGATGAGAGAAGCTAGATTCAGTGGTGTGGGCATCTGGTCAGGATGCCTCCCGGACGCCTCACTGGTGAGGCGTTCCGTCCCAACAGGAGGAGACCCAGAAGCAGACCCCAACCTGCTGGAGGGACTATGTCTCACAGCTGGACAGGGAACACCTCAGGATCCTTCTGGGAAGTCTGGGCTTCCCGTCTGAGGCTGTTGCTCCCGTGACCCGGCCCCGGATAAGCCGAAGGAGACGGAACAGTACATTGCCCAACAAGCGTTACTGTGGTTTTGAAATTTTTTTTTTGAGGAGGTCCGCAATGTTGTAACTCTGTGCTAAAAAAGTTTGTTCAACTACCCAAACCCGCCCATCCGAGTCAGTGTCTCACCCCACAATACGTGTCGTCGTTGAAAATCTGAGGCGGGATGGGGTTTCCGTTCTGAGGCAGAGAGTCTTTTGGAATATTCTCTCTCATCCACGATCGGGCTCCCGTATCGGTTCCGATGTCTTGTTCCTGGAACTCGATCCCATTGGCCGCCAGGAAACTGGTCACATCCTGCTGCTGCTTTTTAACCTGCGCAAAGGTGAGAGGGGGCGGGGTTAATACAGACGGATTAATACGGACACAGGACACAGATGAACAGAAAAAAATGGGTTCTACGGCTCACCTTTGATTGCATCTAAATCAATAAGTTTTAAAATTAAATTCTTCTATTGATTCAATTTAAAATATCAAATCAATATCCCGACATCAGATTTTTTTTTGCCGTGCACTGCTAATGAACATTTACAACAATAAAACATTTGATGACTTAATACATGGTTTAATGTGCTTTTATTGTGAAATTCAGCTTGAATTAAAAGAAAACACAGCATTAATTCAAACAAAGAGTCACAGATGTAACAATAAAGTCGTTCTGAACCCGTTCCACTCATCTTCCCGCTTCTGTGTGCCTCTTAGACCGACGTCCAATCAGCTGGAAGGGGGTGTGATCATGGAGGATGACCCTACAAGGCCAGACGGAAACAAGAACTCTCCAGAGATTCAAGAGGAGGTAACTGGTCAAACACGAGCCAAATAAGGTCTACTGTTAGAAGACACATACTCTGCTTCAGCTGCAGACAGAAAACCAAACGAAGCTCCTTCAGAAGAGAAACAAAATGAGTTTATCATGTTCCTGTGACGCTGCCTCTACTGTGTGTCATTTATTAGCCATCTGTTGACGGAGCTCATGCAAATGTGGGTGTTGGCAAAGCTAAACAGATTAGCTGCATAACAATGTGAATGGGTTACTGATGGTTTCAAAGGAAAAGGGGCAAAGTCTGAAAAAAGCTGTGGGCAAACCAGTATAAGTCTGATTTACAGACTCCCTCTTGAAGACCACTGCACAAATTATTAAACTAGTCGTAAATTTTTGATTGAGCAAACCAACATAAGGCCTCTTTCTTCCTCTTTCGCCCGCCCCACCAGCCCTGCATTGTACAGTTGCCAAGCAAAATTAATTTGTAGGACAACCTGGCGTCGTTCCATCTGCCCCTTGCTCTAATTGCTCAGTGGGAACTCCCGGCTTTGCCCATTAGAAATGCTCTCTAGTGTCCACGGTTCTGAATTGAGCCCCCAGTGAGTTCAACATGGAGGAAAAATAACATCAAGTAGTTCTTGTTCTAAGAAAAAAAGTCATTTTCCTACAGGAAGGTCTTTAGATTTACATGATCTGAACTATGACGGCATGCAAATAAAACTCCAACGAACTTCATGCAAATACGGATCGTAAAGTAGCCTACACGCCTATTTTTGGAGGCTCCGCCCTCTATGTAAATCCTAAACTAACTTCCTTTACTTTTCATAACACAGTATTGTTTGTTATTAAAGAGGAGATCTTGTGTTTTTGTCGGGTTTTAAAGTCTTATTTTATACCATAAATGGATAAAAATGGTCTTCTTTCCGCTTATCTGGGCCCGGGTCGCAGGGGCAACGCCCTCAGACAGGAAGCCCAGGCTTCTCTCACCCTGGCTGCATCCTCCAGCTCAGTCCAGCACACTCAGTGGATCCCTCACCGTATCCATGAACCTCCTCTTTGGTCTTCCTCTAGTCCTCTTTCCTGGTGGTTCCAAACCCAGCATCCTTCTTCTGATGTAATCTCTCTCTCTCCTCTGCACATGTCCAAACCATCTCAGTCTGGCCTCTCTGACTTTAAAACCTCTAACATGTGCTGTTCCTCTGATCCTGTCCATCCTGGTCACTCCCAGAGAGATCCTCAGCATCTTCATCTCTGCTACAAACATCTCTGCTTCCTGTCTTTTCCTCAGTGACACTGTCTCTAGACCAATCAGCATGGCCGCTCTCACCACACTGTCTCTAGACCAATCAGCATGGCCGCTCTCACCACACTGTCTCTAGACCAATCAGCATGGCCGCTCTCACCACACTGTCTCTAGACCAATCAGCATGGCCGCTCTCACCACACTGTCTCTAGACCAATCAGCATGTAAGGAGAGTTATGATGAGTTTATAAATCTCACTATGTCTCACTTTAACTCAGTTTGAGCTGAAAAGCAGTTTAAACACTGCCGTAGTCCCCAGCGAAAAACCCTGCTCAGCCAAGGATCTGCCCAGTTCTTAGTAAACGAGGCCCACAGAAGAGCTGCTTCTCCACATCTACAGGAAACAGATTAAGTGGTTCAGACATCTGATTAGGATAGCCGCTTACATGCCTCCTGCTGAGGTGTTATGATCACATTCCAACGGAGAAAACCGTAGAAAACCCGGGACATGTGAGAGTGAAAGAAATGATTTGGAGACAAACAGGGAAAACCTTTTTGGTTGATAAGTTCCAATAGATCTCCATGTTAGTATTACTTAGTTTGGAGCCACAAGGTTGTGTAAATAAAGAGGAACACAGTTCTTCTCATGCAGTTTATGTGCATTTTTTAAAGACACAGAACCCAGAAGCCCCAGTGTTCATGGTGATGAACACGGATCCAGTTTGCTGATAGCGTCAGTGGTTTGAGAAGTTTCACCAAACTCATTTCCTTTCAGAAACAGGATGACATACACATGCTGCTGCGGTGGAGAGACAAGCTAAAAATATTTACCAACCTAACTCACTTCTTCTTTATACTGACTAAAACTAATGAGGCCTTCCTTTAAGAAAAAAAGAACTGTTTAATTAAAAATATCTGAATAAATATATTACAATTTAAGTTAGTTTTAAATTGTAATTCTTAAACTTAGTTTTTAAACCATGAGGTTTCTTTTTTTTTTCACAAAAAACTATCGTAACTCTTACGCAAAGTAAGCTTCAGAAATCTCCACATCATCTCGTCAGAGACAAGTTTCCACTATTGGAAATGCAACCCTGTTCTTGGCCACGCCCACATTCTAACCCAGGGGTGGGCTAACTTACTCACTAACCGCTCCTCCAGGTCGAGAGGAGCCAGATGGGGTGGTTCGGGTATCTGGTCAGGATGCCCCCGAGCGCCTCGCGGGCGAGGTGTTTCGGGCACGTCCCACCGGGAGGAGACCAAGAGGCAGACCCCAGACCAGCTGGACAGACTATGTCTCACAGCTGGCCGGGAACGACTTGGGATCCTTCCAGGTGAGCTGGAAGATGCAGCCGCGGAGAGAGAGGCCTGGGCTGCCCGCTTGAGGCCGTTGCCCCCGCGACCCGATCCCGGAACAAGCGGAAGATGACGGAACGAAACGGGTGGGCCAACTTTTGGTAACCTCTAGATTAGACCGATAGATCGAACGACACTAGATTTTAAACAAGCGCTAAACGTTACATCAAGAACGTTAAATTTCAAATCTAGCGGCACTAGGTTTGAAATCTAAGCTCTTGATGTAACATTTTGCTTGTTTTAACATCTAACACGCTTGTTTACGTGCGTGTATTGGGCCTGATGGCTTTCCATATATACACACACACTGTTTATTTTGACAGCGTTGGCATCACGGACACACACACATTTTAATGGGAGCAGTGTTGTTGTATTTGCCATCTAGTGATGAAACATCAGAATCACAGGAAAATAAAACATTAACAAGGTTTATTGGTTTATTTTTTTCTAATTAGGTGGACCGGATTAAACCGTTTAACAGGCCGCATGTGACCCGTGGGTCGTTATTTGCCCATGCTTGTTCCAACCTCAACAGGAAGTATTTTGGTGCATGCATTCTGCTCATTCTGCTCATGCTCAGTCTTTCCCCTCAATAAAGAATCCACTTTTATGTACTAGTGATTGCATAGTCATGCTAACTTGATGTGCTCTGCAGTAAGACACTCTGTTTAAAGCGTGCAAAGGGAACAAAGCGTGGAAAAGATTTTCTGAATAAAGTTCTGCTTGCTCGGCCGTTGCCACGTTTTTAAGCTAATAAAAGTTACCATGTTTATACATTTATGTTACGACATAAGGTTTTAAAATCTGACAAAAACATAAGATTTCCTCTTTATTGACCAATGATACAGTACTATGAAAAGTTAAGGAAGCTAGTTGTGGGCGGAGCCTCCCAAAAAGATGTGTGGAGACGTTTTTATGATCTGTATTTGTGTGAAGTTCATTGGAGTTTCGTTTAATCTGCTGAACCGTCCATCTCTAACCTGGTTGTACGAGGTGGGATGGGACGGGGGGTTACTGGAGTCTATCCTGGCTGATTTAAGGCAAGAGGTAGGGCACACCCCAAACAGGTCGCCAGTCTGTCGCAGAGCCACATACACAAAACCATCCACACACACACTCCTTCTTAGGGGCGATTTCATGGTGGTCAATTAACCTAACGTGCATGTTATTGGAGAGTGGCTGGAATCCGAAGAGTATCCAGAGTACCTGGAAAAAACCTGCCTGTAACTGAGGAGAACATGCAAACTCCACACAGAAGGACCAGTTGTTTTTTTTTTTGTCTTTTAAGGTTTTTTTTTTTTTTTTTTTTTTTTTACTTTCTTTGTTTTCGTGTCTTTCCTGCGGTCCCAGGGACACTTGGGCCTAGCGGGAATCAAACCAGGTTCTCCCGGTCGAAAGACTGTATTTCTACCACTAGGCCAACGCCCCCTGCAACCCAGTGTTGTTCATTTTTAAAAATAAACCTTGTTTCTGACCGTTTACGCCCCCGCCTCGTCAGACACAACCTTCCACCGGCTGAAATGCAACCCTGACATATTTTAATCATAAATACCTTGATAGATTTTATCAGCACTATGGAGACGTCTTATCTGGAGGGAATTCTTATCAAGGTAAGCTCATAAAGAGAAACTTGCACCACCAAAGAAACAAATACAAATATTAGATATCAGTCTTTATAAATCACAAATCAGCACGCTAATCTATCCTGAACCGAAAGCTGGACGCAGTCACTTAAAGCTCTTTCTCGTGGCGATCGATCGAAGTCTTAGAAGGCGAGTCTGTGGGAGAGAAGTCTGCATCATCATGTGAGCGGTTGTAGGTCAATAAACTCAGATCCAGACCTGATCAATCTCAGGAAAAGGTCAAAGCCCTGGAATTAGCAGCTGCTTAACAATGACAGGCATTGATCGGATGAACTGTATCTACAACACAGCACTGGATCGATAAGTAGAAGCCCTGACAGTCTATGTTCCTGACCCGAGCTGTGGGGGTCACTTCATGTTCGGTTTAATCAGGTGGAAAAGAAAACATTTCAACTAAATCTGTCCAACACATTGCAACATAAACAAGAATAAGTGACCTTTCTAATCTGCATGGGGCCCCAGTCATCCATGCCGGCGGAGAGCGGGAGGAAACATAAATCAGCTCTAGCATTGTGTGAGTGAGAGGGATGAAGGTTTGTCTCGGTTACATCAGATCTGAATTTCAGCAGTCCACTGGAATGTAACCAGCAGCCTCCACCCAGTTCCCAGCTCAGTCAGGAGCCTCTCAACATTCCTTTTCTTTCAGCATTCCCCTTCAGGGGGCGCCACAGCAAGTCAGTTTCTTCCATCTAACCCTATCTGCTGCATCCTCTTCGGTCGCACCAACTATCTTCATGTCTTCCTTCACTGTATCCATGAACCTCCGCTTTGGTCTTCCTCTAGTCCTCTTTCCTGGTGGTTCCAAACCCAGCATCCTTCTTCTGATGTACTCTCTTGTCTGCCTCTGATCCTGTCCATCCTGGTCACTCCCAGAGAGATCCTCAGCATCTTCATCTCTGCTACAAACATCTCTGTTTCCTGTCTTTTCCTCAGTGACACTGTCTCTAGATCAATCAGCATGGCCGCTCTCACCACACTGTCTCTAGACCAATCAGCATGGCCGCTCTCACCACACTGTCTCTAGACCAATCAGCATGGCCGCTCTCACCACACTGTCTCTAGACCAATCAGCATGGCCGCTCTCACTGCACTGTCTCTAGACCAATCAACATTGCCGCTCTCACCACAATATCTCTAGACCAATCAGCATGGCCGCTCTCACCACACTGTCTCTAGACCAATCAGCATGGCCGCTCTCACCACAGTTTTCTACACTTTTCCTTTCATTTTATCTGAAACTCTTCTATCACACATCACACCTGATACTTTTCTCCATCCGTTCCAGCCTGCCTGCACACGCTTCTTCACCTCTTTTCCACAAAAAAAATTCCAACATTACTCTTCTGCAAACTAAAAATTAGATTCAGAAACGGGTCAAAGATCAACTAACAAATGTGGAAGAGACCTGAGAATCTAATCTCCGGAGAGAAACGACATCCAGTGGGATCATCTGATTGATCCGGTTGGGATCCTTGGCTCTCTCTGTAACGGCTAAGATGAGAACCAGAACCAGAGTCAATGGTCTTCAACTGCCCAAAGTGAAGGAGCTCAAGCCTACGGGTGCTCGTAAGTGGTGTGGCCAACGAGATTTGGAAAAGTTTGATTTTCTTGCTTGGGTTTCTGCACTAAACACAAAACGTCCAGTTCCAACCAGAAAGCAGCATTCGGTTGAACAGACCATTATTTTATATGAAAATAATCAGCCATCTTAGAATAAACGAACCCAAAGAAGCGGTCAGACAGTTTCCATGCATCAGGCAAGTCAGAGCTACTTGTTTCAGAAGATTTGCTTTCACAATAAAAGCTTGAAACACCTGCCGGAGCACGGCTCATGGCATAGATCAAACCATGGCTGCTTTAAACCCAGTTAATACCATCAGTTTGCCTAATAGATCCCAAGTTCCTGCCTTCTGATTAATGTATGAAGTCTAAGTGAGAGAGCCAGAGCGGGTACGAGGGAACACGAGCTCTTAAAAGAAAAAACAATAAGTCTAATTTGTTTAGTCTCTGTTTTAGACGTAGGTTCAGGGTTGGAAAGCCCCGCTTCACTGCATCCATAAAGACAGAGTTGTTTGTTTTGTAAAGTGTTCTTTTCAATGAATTCATGTGGTAATCTTTTGTATGAACGGGACTTGTGACCTGTGCAGGTGTACCTATTGTCTTGGATGGGCTAAAACACTGTTCAAACCCTGGATTAGTAGAACCAGTTTAGAAAACATATGATCTTTTTTCAGATGAAATCTTTTGTTTTTTACCAGAAGGTCACACGAAGGCCACATTTGGGACGCAAACTAGCAAAATTATTTGAATGCATTGATGCAAATTTTACAAACACCTGCTGTATTTTTAAAAAATGCAGATCACATCTACAGCAGAATAATTAGAATTGTACCAATAATGTTTTTCACCAATAACGTTTTTTGCCAATAACAATCTCTCACTCAGAGACCGGGTGAGGAGTTCTGCCATCTGGCAGGAGCTCAGTGTCGAGCTGCTCCTCCTCCAGGTCGAGAGAAGACAGATGGGTGGTCCCGAGCGCCTCCCTGGTGATGTGAGGTGTTTTGGGCACATTCCATCGGGAGGAGACCAAGAGCCAGACCCCGGACCTGCTGGAGGGACTATGTCTCACAGCTGGACAGGGAACAACTCGGGATCCTTCCAGGTGAGCTGGAGGATGCAGCCAGGGGGAGAGAAGCCTGGGCGTCCCGTCTGAGGCTGTTCCCCTCGGGACCCGACCCCGGATAAGCGGAAGATGACGGAATGGAATGTTTTTCCCACGAGGTTTTCTGAAACATCCTATTGAAAAAGTTTTTTCTATCAGTTGTGGAGGCAGAGTCTTGTTGTAAACTCTAAAGCACGAGGGTTTAGATCAGGCATGGGCAAACTACGGCCCACAGCCCAGATACGGCCTGTTAAACGATTTAATAAGACCCGAAAAAAATTAAATAAATAAACCATGTTAATGTTTTATTTTCCTGTAATTCTGATGTGTCATCATCAGATGGCGCCAAAGATACAACAACACTACTCCCGTTAAATGTGTGTGTTTTTGTGATGCGCAGCATTATCAAAATAGATTGTCAGTAGATTTTAATCCTACATTTTAAACCCAGCGCGCAAGATGCACGTTTTTTTTAAGCGCAAATGCGCTTGATTTTAACTTTAGCGCGCTAGATTACATGCGTGTAGCGGCCCTAACAGTTTCCCATGTCTAGCGTACTTGTTTACCAAAGCATGCCATCCCTCTCCTCTGCTCCTGTTCCAGCCCCTTGGTCAAATGTTAGAACCCAATGTGGCCCACAAATCAAAAAGTTTGCCATCCCCTTAATAATTCTCCAACAGGGGAAACACATGTAGGTAGCTCCGAGCAGCCCTAGAGAGAGAGCTCCAAACAGCTTCAGAACAGCTGCTAGGTGGTACCGAGTTAGATGGAATGGAGCTGGAAGAGATGCTTAGAGGAACACATGACAGTTGGCTCTGCACTGGGTGGAATGTGGATAACCAACCATGTTTTTCATCGCCAGTGAATCTTAATAAGATGTTAAACTGTCTCTAAAAGCTCCGCATGTTGATCCTTCATTGTGGTGGAACAACACCAGCAGTCCACCATCTTTAGTTCCATAGTGAAGCCGGGTATGTTCAGACAGGAAGAACTGATGATGTCTTCATTCCTTCTGAACATCTCCACACGTCCATGAAGACTCCACATTCCTCACTGATGAAGGAGCTCATCTCTTAAAACTACAATAAAAAACTACAAAAATGGGGAATGCTACACGTACCTGCTGCCATCACTGGTAGCGTTTTTTGTTTGATTTTCTTTAAAAAACAGACTTGTTTGGGATGTACCCTGCCTCTCACCTTAAATCAACCGGGAAAGGCTCCAGCAATGCCCGTGACCCATTAGGGATAAGCGGTTCAGAACACGAAACAAAAAAAAATAAGGGTTGAAATTAGAGGAAACTTGAGTTTAAAAGAAAAGGAGGCCAAGAACTACCGACCGACTTATTCACGTCAGCCTTTTCTCTCCTTTTCTTCTGAATCTTACGTCCCAGCTGTGGAACATCTGACCACAGAGAAAATCCCACAGTTGTCCATGACTACTTTAACACAACCTCAAAATGAGCCGAACTGTCTAAACAAGTCCGTTATGCATCATAAACAAAGACAATCCGAGTGCTTCCAAGTTGATTTTTTCCCTTAAACTTTCAATAATGTAAAAAAGGATTTTGAGAATTACTTCGTTCCGTTCCGTTGTCTTCCGCTCATCCAGAGCCGGATTACGGAGGCAACAGTCTCAGACAGGAAGCCCAGGCTTCTCTCACCCCGGCTGCATCCTCCAGCTCACCCAGAAGGATCCTGAGGTGTTCCCCGTCCAGCTGTGAGACATAGTCTCTCCAGCAGGTCCAGGGTCTGCCTCTTGGTCTCCTCCTGGTGGGACATGCCCGAAACACCTCACCAGCGAGGCGCTCAGGGGGCATCCTGACCAGATGCCCCCTGTCTCTTGACCTGGAGGAGGAGCAGCGCGACACCGAGCTCCTTCCGGATGGCAGAGCTCCTCACCCGATCTCAGAGTGAGAGCCCAGCCACCCTGCGGAGGATTTTGAGAAACATTGTTAATTAAGTTTTATGTACGAATAAAGCTTTAGATGAGTTGTTTTCGGCTGTTCCTCCACGCATGGGCCGGGTGACTAACGTAGCAGTAGACTTCTTAATGGAATCACATTGTTCTAGACTCACTGAGAACCCCCCCGCCGCACCCTCCCACTCCCACTCATCCACAATTCAGTTTACTAAAGTATGAAGGCAGGCTGAGTGAGACTTATTACATTAACTAAACGGATTGCATTGCTTTTAGAAGCTGTATCAGCCATAAAGTCTGATAAAGAGACAGTTTATGACTGTCTGGGTCTAAATATGAGGAAGTACATTTACAAAAATAAGAGTTTATGACCCTGGAAGAGACTGGTAACTTGTTTAGGGTGTACCCCGCAACTTGCACAATAAACGATGGGACAGTGATAGATAAGCTTTGGTTTATTGTAGTGGAGGAGTTTAAGTATCTCGGGGTCTTGTTCAGGAAGGATGGAGCAGGAGATCGACAGGCGGATCGGTGCGCGTCAGCAATAACTAGGACGCTGCATCGGTCTGTTGTGGTAAAGAGAGAGCTGAGCCAAAAAGCAAAGCCCTCGATTTACAAGTCGATCTACGTTCCTACGAAGATGGTAACCAGGATCCACGTTCCTACCCTCACCATGGTAACCAGGATCCACGTTCCTACCCTCACCATGGTAACCAGGATCTACGTTCCTACCCTCACCATGGTAACCAGGATCTACGTTCCTACCCTCACCATGGTAACCAGGATCCACGTTCCTACCCTCACCATGGTAACTAGGATCTACGTTCCTACCCTCACCATGGTAACCAGGATCTACGTTCCTACCCTCACCATGGTAACCAGGATCTACGTTCCTACCCTCACCATGGTCACCAGGATCTACGTTCCCTCCCTCACCATGGTAACCAGGATCCACGTTCCTACCCTCACCATGGTAACCAGGATCTACGTTCCTACCCTCACCATGGTCACCAGCTGTGGGTGGTATCTGAAAGAATGAGATCGCAGATACAGTCCGAAATGAGCTTCCACCGCAGGGTGGCTTGGCACCACATCAAGTCAGTTTCTTCCATCTAACCCTATCTACTGCATCCTCTTCAGTCACACCAACTATCTTCATGTCTTCCTTCACTGTATCCATGAACCTTCTCTTTGGTCTTCCTCTAGTCCTCTTTCCTGGTGGTTCCAAACCCAGCATCCTTCTTCTGATGTACTCTCTCTCTCTCCTCTGCACATGTCCAAACCATCTCAGTCTGACCTCTCTGACTATAAAACCTCTAACATGTGCTGTTCCTCTGATCCTGTCCATCCTGGTCACTCCCAGAGAGATCCTCAGCATCTTCATCTCTGCTACAAACATCTCTGTTTCCTGTCTTTTCCTCAGTGCTACTGTCTCTAGACCAATCAGCATGGCCGCTCTCACCACACTGTCTCTAGACCAATCAGCATGGCCGCTCTCACCACGGTTTTGTACATTTACCCTTTCAGATTACAACCAGAATAAAACATCTTTCACGTCTCACACAGACACCACTAACCTTTAAAACACACAGACAACATCTGACTGGAGGATTGTTTACAAAGTTACAAACGTCTAGTGTGTTTACGTCCATGGTTGCTCAGGTTAGAAAGACGGACGTGGCCACATGTGTGAAGTGTCTTATTTGCATTAAAAGGAAGCATCGCAAATTAAGGCGAGGTTTTTCAGAACTCGGTGCAAAGGTTACAGATAGTAAGATGATTACATTCATTTATTTGTTTGTTTGTGAACTGCCTATCCTTAACGGAGTTGCTGGGGGTGGGAGTCTATCCCGCTTGATTTTAGGTAAGAGGCAGGGTACACCCTGAACAGCTCGCCAGTCTGTTGCGGGGCCACAGACAGACAACTATCCACACATACAGTCATTCTTAGGGGCAATTTTGTGGTGGCCAATCAACCTAACATGCATGTTTTTGGAGGATGGGAGGAAACCGAAAAAAAAAAAAAAAACCACAAATACCTGGGGAAAGCATGCAAACTCCACACAGAAAGGCCAGAGTTTCAAACCTCGCCCCCAGTCAAGGACTCAAAATCCCCAACCTTCTTGCTGTGAGGCCACTGTGCTACCCACAAGACCACATAAGCATGACAAACTAGAACTACAGACCATGATGTTACACAAGTTTTAACATGTTAGAAAATCATGACACTTCCCCTTTAAGGAAGCAACAGCTAGATAAAGGGAGAACGCATCACGAAGTGGTCATTAACAGTGGTGGATGAAGTACTCACTTTTTGTACTTATGTAAAAGTACAGATAATTAGGCAAAAATTTTACTTAAGTAGAAGTAAAAGTATCAATAAAAAAATTTACTTAAGTAAAAGTACAAAAGTAGTTGGTGTAAATTGTACTTTTTAAGTAAAAAGTAAAAGTATTCGATCATAATTCAAATGTTATTTTTTTGTGCTATAGGGTGTCACCATGGTAACCAGGATAAATACTCTGCAGGGGTGTGACCCCCCCTCTCCCGCCTCTTTTGGTCCACAAAAAAATAAATAAAATAAAAGGAAAGGGGACAAGTCAAGCTATCCCCTAGAAGGGCCAGTGAATGGGCCACCAAAATGGAGGAAAATGACACTTATTTTTTAAAATGTTTTGGGGGGGAGGCCCCCCAGTCACTATATATTGGCTTTGTCAAAGCCCCACCCCCCTTTGGAAAATTCTAGATCCGCCCCTGCTCTGTGTAACAATGGTTCAACTTTTTATTTAGAAGTAAACACAACAAATAACGATCTTTTGACTCTTTTTAATTTGTACTAGATTTGATGTTAGGTTTTTGGCGCTGAATGAATGCGGAAAATGTTTCTCGATTCATGACTTCTTCTCCCGATCAACTGCTTCTTTTGATTTTGGCGATGCGGCTTGAAGATGCGCAAAAAAAACTGTATATTTTTCAAATTCCTGAACGAAAATGTAACGAAAAATGTAAAACACACTTCTGAAAAGTAGCGAAATAAAAGTACAGATATTTGCTCTAAAAATGTAGTGAAGTAAAAGTAAAAGTACCGGTCTTAAATTTTACTTAAGTAAAGTACAGATACACAATTTTTTTACTTAAGTACAGTAACGAAGTACATTTACTTCGTTACGTTCCACCACTGGTCATTAATGAGTGGGCTTCCAGTGAGACCTGGTTGGTAGGACCTGTCTCGTCCACTGTTTCCTCAGGAAAAGAAATACAGAAATATCTCAGTGGAACAGCCTGTTACCACCCATCTACGGGACATTTTGGGAAAAATAACACCAGTATTGAATGAACTATGTCTAACCCGTGAAACAAACATCCACGGTTCTTCTCTGTTTAGCGACATACGTCCAGACATATGACTCTCGTTACGTCACACCTGATCAGAGTGTCATGGGTTAACATAAACATATCTAATAGAGATGGAAACATTTTATTTCTCTTCTTATGGGAGCAGAATGACGGTGTTTATCTTGGTATTATTAAATATTAAAAACTTCCATCTGTTTCATGCATAAATATTACATTTATAAACAATAGGCTTTAAATCAGAGGTGAGCAAACTACGGCCCGAGGACGATGTGTGGCCGCTAAACATTTTAATCTGACTCTCCAAATATGAGAAATCATATGGATCTAAATTTGATTGGTTTCCATTATTTACCAATAAATGACAAACAGATGCTCATTTTTAGGAAAACTGGACTTCATAAGTCTTCTTTTCAACGTTACGGGTGGTTTTAAGTTTAAGGCACAAGTCATTTTTTCAAATTATTCCGGCTTCTTTTGAACATGTTTAATTTTTACTGGGAACTTAATCAATTTCATTCTGATTGTTTGACCTTGAACTTAAGAGCAAATGGTCTTCATCCAGACAGTGAAATGTAGAGATAAGTGACGCCTCATCTCGAGACAAGAAAAGTAGATGAAAAATATTGAGATTTTAATGAAAAATAATTCAATTAAAGTCTGTATTTTAAACACATCTCATGATAATTTTTTTGGTGGCTTTTTATTCATTTAAACATAAAACTCTCCATAAACTTTTACTGGTTCAGAATTCAGCTGCTCGTATCGTCACACACACTCCCTCCATTAACCACATCACACCCGTCTTTCAAAAACTCCACTGGATCCCCACTCCCATCTCTCTGACCTGCTTACTCTCTCCGCTCCTCATCCTCTATCCAATTTTCTGACACTATGAGGCGCAAATGGACAGGATTAGAAATGAGTATATCAGAGGAACAGCACATGTTAGAGGTTTTAAAGTCAGAGAGGCCAGACTGAGATGGTTTGGACATGTGCAGAGGAGAGAGAGAGAGGACATCAGAAGAAGGATGCTGGGTTTGGAACCACCAGGAAAGAGGACTAGAGGAAGACCAAAGAGGAGGTTCATGGATACAGTGAAGGAAGACATGAAGATAGTTGGTGTGACTAAAGAAGATGCAGCAGATAGGGTTAGATGGAAGAAACTGACTTGCTGTGGCGCCCCCTAAAGGGAAATGCCAACTATCTTCATGTCTTCCTTCACTGTATCCATGAACCTCCTCTTTGGTCTTCCTCTAGTCCTCTTTCCTGGTGGTTCCAAACCCAGCATCCTTCTGATGTACTCTCTCTCTCTCCTCTGCACATGTCCAAACCATCTCAGTCTGACCTCTCTGACTTTAAAACCTCTAACATGTGCTGTTCCTCTGATCCTGTCCATCCTGGTCACTCCCAGAGAGATCCTCAGCATCTTCATCTCTGCTACCTCCATCTCTGCTTCCTGTCTTTTCCTCAGTGACACTGTCTCTAGACCAATCAGCATGGCCGCTCTCACCACACTGTCTCTAGACCAATCAGCATGGCCGCTCTCACCAAGGTTTTCTACACTTTCTCTGTCATTTTATCTGAAACTCTTCTGTCACACATCACACCTGATACTTTCCTCCACCCGTTCCAGCCTGCCTGCACATGCTTCTTCACCTCTTCTCCACACTCTCCATTGCTCTGGACTGTTGATCCTAGATACTTAAAATCTTCCACCTTCTTTATCTCTTCTCCCTGTAACCTCACTTTTCCATTTGGATCCCCTCATTCACACACATGTACTCTGTTTTACTCTGACTAATCTTCATTCCTCTTCTTTCAAACCTCCAGATTTTCCTCCTCCTCTCACTACAGATCACAATGTCATCTGCATGACATTCTATGTTTTTAAGCTGTTTGTTTTCAATTATTACTGTATTTTCTTATGAATGTAAACATTGAGTCCCATAAATTAAATTTTTACTATAGTAAAATGCACCTCTGTGAGTAAAAAAAGTTTGCTTTAAGTGATTTTAATGAACAAACCAAGATTAAATCTGAACAAACTAAGAAGACATTAGAACTTTGTCACCCCAGAACCTGAATGACGGATAAATTTCACTGACAGATCAATAGTTTCAAGCATCTCAACTTAGAAATATTATCTTTAATTCAGCTCAAAAAGAAAATGAAATGTAGATTAAAAACTTTAACAGTTTGAACTGATTCTAGTTTTTATTTTAACATGCATTAAATTTACAGAATATTTAGAAATGTTTACATTTCTATAGAAATCAAGTATAAACTGCTGTTTATTTATTTATTTTTGCTTACCGACAGTGATCCAGAGGTTGATGTTGTAAACACTTTGATCACCATCTTTAATCTTCTGATGATCCAGATGAAGAGGATTTTAAAAAGTGGGCTTTTTTTTTTTTGCGTGTCCGTGAAAAACAGCGTAAACTATCTGCGTTAAACGTTCTGAAACGAACTGGATGGAGATTTTTTTTTTTTTTTATACACTCCCTCCTTGTCCTCCATCCCGCCCCTTTTTTCTTTCTCTTCTTGTCTCTCTCTTTCTACAAAAACACACAAAAGAGGAGAAAAATCAGTTCAAATGCAACATTTTTATAAATATTTTTTAATGGATTTTCATCATTTTTTTTATTCAAAAGTGTTTTTTTTTTTTTTTAAACATGCAGAGATTTGATTCTTTTTATTTTTTTAAAGCTGCTTTTGTTTGAGATCTAAAAGCATGGTTTCAGTGAGCCCCCTGCAGGACAACATTAACACCCCCCTACCCCCGGCTCCATCCCACCTCTTTTTTACAGACTTTTAGAAACAAAAAACCCTCCACACAGCACTGGGCGCCATTTTTCCCCCTCTGTAACATATGGATTTAAAAAAAAACCTGTGGTATAAGCATGCATGTGTTTACACGTGTGCACCCCTCAAAAAAACCAATGCATTTAAAACAACATGCACAAAAAAAATACATTTAAAAACATTCATTCCTTTAGTTTTTTAAAAGAAGAACAAAAGCATCCTGCAGAAAATCTGCTCTCTGATTGGTCCAAAGAGCTGTCAGTCAAAGGCTTTAGCCGCACCCCTCCCCCCATTCAACCACTCTGCTTCTCTGTGTGTGTATGTGTGTGTGTGTGTTTACTACACTGCCGAGCATTAAGGGGACACCTCGTCTTCACATGCACTGAACCCCAGGACACAAAAAGCAGGTTTTAGTTGCACCAGAAAAAGATCAAAATGCCGAAACGAAAGGTGAGTATTTTTTTTAAATATTGCCTGTATTTTTCCTCCATGTTTGGAGTTTTTTAAACCATCCTCCTTCCTTCAGACATTACTTCATTACAACACAATCTACACAGTCTGTTAAAAATAAAATTTATTTTTTTAAACTGTGTTCAAATGAATGTTTTTCAGGTTTAAATGTGTGTTTTTTGTTTGGTGATGTCTTTTTTTTTTTTTTTTGGAGGGGATTCAGAAGTCTCCATGCAGCTTTTAAACAGCAGCCATGCTTTGCAGCTCTTTACAACCTTCGTCTTCGGCGACCTACCGAGAAAAAACGCTTCACTAACCGTTGGTTTGAACTCAAACCGACTGGAAGCGGCATCAAAAAATGCAGCAGTGCTTCTAGTTTGTATTTTGACCGTAAAATCCCACATTTACATTTTAGTTTGGATAAAAAAAGAGATTTTCTCTCTTTGTTCGTAGTTCCCTAATGGCTGCGATGGCGGGGTTTATCCGCTAGGGGCAGTAGATAAGTCCCTCCTCCAAATTCGCGCGAGATTTCAAATCTGATCCTCAGAGAAAAAAAAAGTTTGAATAAAAAAAATCCGGAAAAGTGACTAAATTTTTTACTTTTTTTTTTTTTTTTTTTTTAGGCTCAGGCATCAGAAGGAGGAGACAAAGAGGAGGTAAAAAATAAACAACAACAATAATTATTTAATTAAATTAAAAGCATTTCTTAATTATCTTATTTTCATTTCAGCCTCAGAGGAGATCAGCTCGGTTATCAGCGGTAAGAAAAAAAAGAATAAAATTTAAATAAAACTTATAAAAAACTTTTAAATTATTTAAAAAGTTTAATGTTATTATAAAAAAATTAATTGACGTCATAAATATGACGAAATATTTAAATTTAATCAGTAAAATTTCACAATAAAAGCCTAACATTATAAAAACGTTGCAGTTTCTTTTAAACGACTATAAGTAACTCAAAATGTTGTTTATTTTCATCTTTATTTATTTATAAATCACATAATAATTAGATTTAATTAGAGTCAAATTTAATTATTTGTTGATTAATTTGTTATTAAACGGTTTAATTTAGAAAAAATGAATGAACAAGTCTTTTAATTTTATTTTGAAAATCTTGACATGATTTTTACGGTTTATTTTTCTCTTTATTTTCAATTTAAATAAAACCAAAAAATTAATAACTTTCAAACAAATAAAAATATGGTTTTAATTAATAAAACTTTCTGATTTTTTAAATTAAATAAAACAAAAGATATGAAATTTGTATTATTTTTAAAAACAGAAAAAAGACGTTAAAAAGCTTAAAAACTGTCTTATTTGCATAAAAACATAAAAAAGTCTTATTTTGAAGAATTTAAACTTATTTGTTGGTTTTAATTCAGAAAAAAAAAATAAAAAGATAATAAAACAAATAAATTAGTGTTTTAATGACTTTTTTAATCAAATTCCTATAATTATTGTTTAAGACGTTTATTTTTCAAATTAAATGTAATTCAACAATAATATAAAAAATTAAAACGTATATAAAATTTTAATTATTATAAACTTTCAGAATTTATATAAATAACATTTTAATTATAATGTAATTTAAATATTTTCATTATAAACGTGATTAAATTAATTTTATTTAAAAAAACAGCTAAAACTGTCTTAATTACAAAAAATACTAAAAATATCAACTTTAAAAAATTTAAAATGATCATTTTTTCAGTTTAATTTTAAATAAAAGTTTTTATTTGATTTTATTCATATAAACAACACGTTACAAAAAACAAAAAATTAAAAAAGTTTCATTTTTTCTTTTAAATAGAAATTAAAATATTGATAAAAAGTATATTTTATTCTGAAAAAAAGTGTCATTTTAAGTTGCGTTTTTACTGATTTTAAACACTTAAAAATTGAGTTAAAATAGTTTGTATTGATTTTTAGAAAATATTTATTCATAATTATTTTAAAAAACAAAACATTTAAACTCCTAAAAGTATTTCAAACATATTTCAATTATATTTAAAATATTCACAGTTGTTTTAATTTGTATTTAATTATAAAAAGTTGTAATAAAACATCAATTTAACTCATTTTTATAATTAAAAAAAGTATAAATAATTTTTAAAGTTATTGTTAATTATTTATTTTTACTTATTTGAACACTTTAAAAAATTAAAGTTTAAACTTCCTCAATTTAAACAAATAAAATCATAATAAATGATCATTAATTAGTTTTTATTCAGAAAAAAAAACTTGTAATTTAAAAACAACTAAAAAGAACTTGATTACTTTTTTAATTCATTTAAACACCTAAAACGTTTATTTAAAATAGTTTATGATTCATAATTTTATTAAAATATTATTTGTTATTTTATTAAAATAAACATTTTGTATGAAAAATTTTTAATTCTGTGCCTTTAAAATGATTAAAAAAAAGGGTGTTTTTTTAAAACATGTTTACTTATTTGAAAAATAAAACACAACAATTTATTACAGTAAAAAATCTTAAAAACAGCTTCTTTTAGACAAATTTAATGGAATTTTTTTTTTTTTGAAAAGTATATTAAATTCAATTAGGAATTGAATGTAAAGTAAATAATCTTCTTTTTTTTTAGAAACCGGCTCCTCCGAAGCCGGAACCAAAGGTTAAAAAGGCAGCGAAGGTGAGACAAGTTTTTCTTTATTTACATTTTCAAACGATTTTATTGGTTTAAAACCTGTTGTTTTTTCTTAATGAACTCAGAAGGAGAAGGCCGTGAACGACAAGAAGGAGGACAAGAAGACCAAGAAGGCGAAGGAGAACGCTGAAGCCGAGGCCAACGAAGAGAATCACTCTGAGAACGGAGACGCTAAGACCAACGAGGTGAGACCGGACGTTAAACCTGCACCGACACGTCGTCACAAACACGTCTCACTCTGAGCGGTCAACTGATTAGTCAGGCTGCTCCTAACAGTCATACAAATCTACTTTTTAACATAATGAGAATCAATAGATGATTTTTTTTTGTCTCGAATCAGTTCTTTATGACCCAAAAACGAACAATTAAAATCTCAAGATAATTAAATCCTGAGGCCTCAGTTTTATCTACTCGTTAATATCCAAGTTTAACGAGGCCGTGTCGTACAAAATCTCTCCAGCTGGTATTTGGATTTCGAACGCCACGCCCAAACTACGATGTAAGCAGGTGGACAGGTCAAGCTCAGTTCCAACAAAAAATTACACTATGTCGTTTACACAGCCTGAGGGCCAGGACTAATTAGGGAGCGAGAGGAAGGGGGAATTCATTGTCAAACAACAAATCTTATCCATTATTAGTGTTAAATATTGATTGCTCGTAATGACTGTTTAATTAACCAATCTGTCATCAGAGCCTCAGACAGGAAACCCAAGCTTCCACGCTCCCAGTAGTCTCTGGTTGGACTACTCAAGGAGCGAGAGGAGGGGGTAATTCATTGTCAAACAACAAATCTTATCCATTATTAGTGTTAAATATTGATTGCTCGTAATGACTGTTTAATTAACCAATCGGTCATCAGAGCCTCAGACAGAAAACCCAAGCTTTCCTCGCTCCCACTAGTCTCTGGTTGGACTACTCAAGGAGCGAGAGGAGGGGGTAATATGCGAGCTCAGATTCTACATATTTCTTTTGCAATTATTGCAATTTTTTTCGCTTTTTTTTATCTGTTTTTTTTTCACAAGTTTGACTCAGAAACACTAAATACCAGATCGATATGCGTCAGAATTTGTCAATATTTTGCAGCCGTCGTTGATCGTTTTCTTTGTGTGTGTTTCAGGTTGAGGCGGCTCCCGAGGAGGCGAAGGAGGAAGCCAAGTCCGAGTAGCACCACTGCCCAAAACCTCTGTAAACCCACCCACCCGCCCACCCTTCTATCCCGTCCCCCGTCTCCCCCATCACGTCTCTCACGGTTTCTCCCTCCAAGGCGTCTTGTTAACAGAGGAATATTTTTATCAGTAATTTTATAATTATTATCCGTACAGATTTTTAGCACAAAAATGACGACGGAGCGCCACACACACCCAAATCTTTTTCTAAAAAAAAAAAAAGACGTAGATAAATGTGTACCCCGTGCCCCGCCCCCCAATGCCCTGATTGGCTACATCCTCAGTTCTGTATTACTGTAACCCCGCCCCACTTTCCCCCTTCCTCTCGCTCCTCCTCCATCGTTCTGTTAGATCTAAATGTGCAGTGAGTTTCCTTCACTTCTGTTTCAGTTTTTTTCTTCTTCTTTTTTTCCTCTTTGTTCAAGTTGTGTTTTAAACAAAGAAAAAACTTTTTAAAAAGACAAAAAAAAAAATAAGTCCAGCGTGTTTTAAGCGTGATGTTCATAAGAAAGAGGAACATGTGAAACATTCCGGGAACCGAATGCTCCACCCCTCCCTGGCTGTCTCTCACAGCTTTTCTAAACACTCGATTTCTTTCTTTCCTTTTTTTTTTTTTTAAAAAAAACCAATCAATTTGGAAAGTTTGTCTGATAAATTGCAGGTGTCCGGTCCCTCTCTTATGTTCTGAAATTCTCTTAATAAAACTAAAGTCCTGGAAATTTTCCTCGAATTAACGTCTCTGGTTTGGTTTTTTTTTATCTTAACACAAACACATTCGGTCACCAGCTGTGGGTGGTGACCAAAAGAATCAGATCGCAGATACAAGCGATCAAAATGAGCTTCTTCCGCAGGGTGGCTGGGCTCTCACTCAGAGATCGGGTGAGGAGTTCTGCCATCCGGGAGGAGCTTGGTGTCGAGCCGCTCCTCCTCCAGGGTGAGAGGAGCCAGATGAAGTGGTTGCCCTCCGAGCGCCTCGCTGGTGAAGTGTTTCGGGCACATCCAACCGGGAGGAGACCAAGAGGCAGACCCAGGACCTGCTGGAGAGACTGTGTCTCACAGCTGGCTGGGGAACGACTCAGGATCCTTCTGGGTGAACTGGAGGATGCAGATGGGGTGAGAGAAGCCTGGGCTCCCCGTCTGAGGCTGTTGCCCCAGCAACCTGCGGAAGATGACGGAACAAACACATTTAAAAATGACATTTACATGTTTTTTACTCATGAATCTCATAATAATGGTGAGTTTAAAAAAACGTGATTGGTCTTCAGTCAAATGTTTCCAGCCCAGGTTTAAACATCATCACCGTGTCGGTCTGTCTCACAGCCTCAGGAAGCTGCTCCATGTTTAGTCCTGATTCTAGACACCAGCAGGAGGCTGGTCCTAGAGGTCCTCAGAGTTCTACATCAGGGGTGTCAAACTCCGGTCCTCGAGGGCCGGTGTCCTGCAGGTTTTCCATGTGTTCCTGGTTCCATACAGATGATGCACACGAATTGAAATCAACAGCCAATCAAATTTGGCACCTTGACTCACTAACCTGTATCAGGTGTGAAGATGTAAGAATACAGACAATCATGGGGAGGGAGACGGTGGCCTGTGGACCGGAAGTAAAACTGGAAGTTTGCGGGTTCGCATCCCATTGAGTTCACATCTAGGGTCCTTGGAGAAGACACCAAACCCCCCGTTTCTTTTACCGTTAGCGCCGTCGTGGCAGCCTGCTGCAGTGTAATGCAGCACACAAATTTCCTTGGTGAGGGATCAATAGAGTGTGTAAAAAAAAAAAAAAAAAAATGCATGGATAAGAACCTCCACAGGCGGGCCAGACTCTCAGGGTGAGGAGTTCTGCCATCCGGGAAGAGCTTGGAGTACAGCCGCTCCTCCTCCAGGTTGAGAGAAGCCAGATGGGGTGGCTCGGGCATCTGGTCACGGTGCCTCCGTTGCTGGTGAGGTGTTTTGGGCACGTCCCATTAGGAGGAGACTAAGAGGTGGACTCCCTGGCCTGCTGAAGAGACTTTGGTCTTGGTGTCTGCTCGGGCACAGGGCAAACGCGGCAAACACCGAGGGCCCGGGGCATCCTGAGGTGTTCCTCAGAGGCCGGGGAACACCTCGGGGTCCTTCTGGGTGAGCTGGAGAATGCAGCCGGGTTGAGAGAAGCCTGGGCATCTCGTCTGAGGCTGTTGCCCCCTCGACCTGGCCCCGGATAAGCGGAAGAACCTCTAAGTCTGTTTTAGACACCAAACCGCAGATTTTGTCCGTTTTTCAGCTGGTAAAAGGCTGCTGATGTCTTTGATTTGATGTGACTGTTGAAGTTAAAGTCTGATTCCATTATTACTCCCAGATTTCTAACTGTTGGTTTGTTGGTTCTAGAGATTGAAGGAAACGATGATCCTCCGTCTGACACTGAGTTCAGCTGAAAAACACTGACTGACTCATACAGTAACATGTACAGCACATGTGATGTCACGGGGGGTTCTGGAGCCTATCCTGGTGGATGTCAGGCAAGGCAGGGTACACACCAAACAGGTTACCAGTCTGTTACAGGGCCACACACACACACTCATTCGCAGGGGCAATTTATAGCAGCCAATCATCCTAACATGCATGTTTGGAGGGAGGGGAAAAAACGCAGTACGAAGAGGAACATCCATGGTACGTTGATTGGCCACAATGAAAGGAAGGAATGAGTTTGTGTGTGTGTGTGTGTGTGTGTGTGTGGCCCTTCAGCAGACTGGTGACCTGTTTGTGGAGTACCCTGCCTCTCACCTGGAATAGGCCAGGGCAGGCTCTGGTACCCCCGTGACCCTGTAAGGGATTACCGATAGAGACCCTACATGTTACTGTAATAAGATTTTTTCTCGCTGCTCTTTTTTAAGCTTTAAAAAGTCAAATATGTAGAAAAACAAACACACAAATAAAAGATAACACATTCCTGCCCTTAAAACCTCCTTCACGATGAGGAAAAACTCAGCAGATGGGCGAGGGGCAGAAACCTAATGGGGTATCTATGAAAGGGGAGATCCTTCCCCTGGCTGAAGAAATCAGTAGATGAACTTCATCCTGATGGAAACAAAAAAATTATGTGAACAAAGTTCTTGATGTTCAGAGGACTCAAAAAAAAAAAAAAAAACGAATACACGAATACATGCAGGTCAGGGACAGGGTCCTGCCGCAAGTGGAGGAGTTAAAGTATCTCGGGGTCTTGTTCACGAGTGGGGGAAGGATGGAGCGGGAGATCGACAGGCGGATCGGTGCGTCGTCAGCAATAACTAGGACGCTGCATCGGTCCGTCGTGGTAAAGAGAGAGCTGAGCCAAAAAGCAAAGCTCTCGATTTACAATTCGATCTACGTTTCTACCCTCACCATGGTAACCAGGATCTATGTTCCTACCCTCACCATGGTAACCAGGATCTACGTTCCTACCCTCACCATGGTAACCAGGATCTACGTTCCTACCCTCACCATGGTAACCAGGATCTAAGTTCCTATCCTCACCATGGTAACCAGGATCTATGTTCCTACCCTCACCATGGTAACCAGGATCTACATTCCCACCCTCACCATGGTAACCAGGATCTACGCTCCTACCCTCACCATGGTAACCAGGATCTACGTTCCTACCCTCACCATGATAACCAGGATCTACAGTATGTTCCCACCCTCACCATGGTAACCAGGATCTACGTTCCTACCCTCACCATGGTAACCAGGATCTACGTTCCTACCCTTACCATGGTAACCAGGATCTACGTTCCTACCCTCACCTATGGTCACCAGCTGTGGATGGTGACCGAAAGAATGAGATCGCGGGTACAAGCGGCCGAAATGAGCTTCCTCCGCAGGGTGGCTGGGCTCTCACTCAGAGATCGGGTGAGGAGCTCTGCCATCCGGGAGGAGCTCGGTGTCGAGCCGCTCCTCCTCCAGGTCGAGAGGAGCCAGAAGGGGTGGTTTGGGCATCTGGTCAGGATGCCCCCCGAGCGCCTCGCGGGCGAGGTGTTTTGGGCATGTCCCACCGGGAGGAGACCAAGGGGCAGACCCCGGACCTGCTGGAGAGACTATGTCTCACAGCTGGCAGGGGAACGACTTGGGATCCTTCCAGGTGAGCTGGAGGATGCAGCCGGGGTGAGAGAAGCCTGGGCTGCCCGTTTGAGGCTGTTGGCCCCGCGACCTGGCCCCGGAACAAGCGGAAGATGACGGAACGGGTTTATTGGATATTTTAGATCTTACGTTTCTTTTTGACAAAATTATGTAAAATATCAACACTTGGGATCATTTCGATCTACTGGTCGAGCATCCCTGGTCTAGAAGTTTATTTCAAATCAGGCCCGACTAACCTGTCGTTCTGTTCCGTCGTCTTCCGCTCATCCGGGGCCGGGTCGCCCAGGTTCCTCTCACCCTGTCATATTCCACTAAATTCTGACTGTTTTGAGGCTTTATTTCTTTAAAACATTAAAATAAATGTCTGTAAACCTGTTAAAAAACAACTGGAGTCAAAAATAAAATAATATTTTATTGTAAAAAATCATCTAAAAAGAAAGATTTTTTGTTTATTTCACATAAAATGAACTCAGGAACGTTTTTCGAGACAAAAATGTGGAAATGAGTGAAATCTGCAAAACAAATGAGACATTTTATGTGCATTTTTTGGGGTTTTATTTGTCGTGTGTGTGTGTGAGAGTATTTCTGTGTGTGGGTCTGTGTCTGAGTGTGTGTGTTGTTTTTTTGGGGGGTCGTGCAGACCGTCTGACCTTTTTTTTTATCATGGCTGAAACATAAGAATCCATTTTGTAGACCCTGTTTTCATCGTGAGTGACGTCATTGCACCTCTTCACCTCTAGAGGGCAGCGTTGTTTCATCTTTGCATCTCGCTGCTTGCGCATGCGCACATTTGGAACCTTTAAAAATATATTTACATTAATAATTAAGCAAAATTTAAATAGATAGATTTGATTTTATGATTTCAATTAATAATAAAGATAAAAATCTTATTTTCTGAATTAATTTTAATCGTTTTCATCAAATGCTTTTATTTAACATGTTTTTTTTTAAGTCAGATAATTAAACCTAAAACAAACTCCATCTTTTTCTGTCAAAATAATCGATAAATAATGAATCGTATGAAAATTATCGATTTTGGAGAAAAGTTTTGGTCCATTTTTTTCTTTTAGTATCAAAGTCTTTGAAGTCGTGATGGTTCTGTTCCTGCACCTGAATGATGCATCGTTTCTTCCTGTCTCCTCTGATTAACCTGCTTTGATGCTGACACACACACCCAGACACACACTCAGACACACACACACACACACACACACACACACACACACACACACACACACACACACACACACGGGCCTCCTTCCTCTTCCAGGTTGCTAATCAGCTTCACATATCATTTGATCCATGCTCATCGTCTCTGCAACCATCTGTCTGCTAGTTTTTATCCATCTGTTTTCCTACTGTTACTCAGGACCGACTATATGTGAACAGATCTGGTTTCTGCTCTGTATGACCCAAGGTTAAAGTTTTTACGTCAAAATAAAATGTTATTTTTCAGGTGAGTTTTTTTTTAGACAGACCTCTGGAGAACGTCGCCTTCTATCAAGTTGCCTCAAACAATGGCTTCGGAATTTGGTCCCAGGAGATGCTCAAGTGACCTAAGCGTCAATGTGTCGGTTCGTCCTTCTGTTGATGTTAAAATGAAGCACCAGTGAGTTGATGGCACTTTGAACTGTTCCATTCCATTCCATCGTCTTCCACTTTTCTGGGTCCGGGTCGTGGGGGCAACAGCCTCAGACGGGAAGCCCAGGCTTCTCTCACCCCAGCTGCATCCTCCAGCTCACCCAGAAGGATCCTGAGTCATTCCCCGGTCAGCTGTGGAACGTAGTGTCTCCAACGGGTCTGGTGTCTGCCTCTTGGTCTCCTCCCGGTGGGAAGTGCCCGAAACACCTCACCTGCAGCAAGGCCCTCGGGAGGCATCCTGACCAGATGCCCGAACCACCCCATCTGGTTGCGGAGGAAGCTCATTTTGGCCGCTTGTATCCACGATCTTATTCTTTCCGTCACCACCCACAGCTGGTTACCATGGTGAGGGTAGGAACGTAGATCCTGGTTACCATGTGAGGGTAGGATCATAGATCCTGGTTACCATGGTGAGGGTAGGAACGTAGATCCTGGTTACCATGGTGAGGGTAGGATCGTAGATCCTGGTTACCATGGTGAGGGTAGGAACGTAGATCCTGGTTACCATGGTGAGGGTAGGAACGTAGATCCTGGTTACCATGGTGAGGATAGGAACTTAGATCCTGGTTACCATGGTGAGGGTAGGAACGTAGATCCTGGTTACCATGGTGAGGGTCGGATGGTAGATCCTGGTTACCATGGTGAGGGTCGGATGGTAGATCCTGGTTACCATGGTGAGGGTAGGAATGTAGATCCTGGTTACCATGGTGAGGGTCGGATGGTAGATCCTGGTTACCATGGTGAGGGTAGGAACATAGATCCTGGTTACCATAGTGAGGGTCGGATGGTACATCCTGGTTGCCATGGTGAGGGTAGGAATGTAGATCCTGGTTACCATGGTGAGGGTCGGATGGTAGATCCTGGTTGCCATGGTGAGGGTAGGAACGTAGATCCTGGTTACCATGGTGAGTGTAGGAACATAGATCCTGGTTACCATGGTGAGGGTAGGAACGTAGATCGACTTGTAAATCGAAAGCTTTCCTTTTCGGCTCGGCTCTCTCTTTACCACGACGGACCGATGCAGCGTCCTAGTTATTGCTGACGCTGCACCCATCTGCCTGTCGATGTCCCACTCTGTCCTTCCCCCAATGTCAATAAGACCCAGAGATACCTAAACTCCTCCACTTGGGCCAGCACCCTGCCCCTAACCCGCAGGGGGCAATCTACCCTTCTCCGGGCGAGGACCATGGTAACTAACGTACCCTTTTAAATTTTGACTCGATGGAACCCGCTTCAATGCCCTTTAGACACAAACTCAATTTAGTTCATGATGAAGTAAAGACATCAAATGAACTGAATGTTCCCAAAAATATTGTGTTTCCAGTCTGTGTGTGTGTGTGTATGTGTGTGTGTTTGAGTAAAGAACGAAGATGACCTTTTATGAGGAAGTGATTTAAATGATTCCTTGTCGTCACAGAGACAGTGCTGTGTGAATGTGGATGAGCAATTGTTGTGGAAAGAACGTCACACTTTGGCTCATGCGTATAACGCAAGAGGACAAAGTGCACACACACACTCACACACACACACACACACACAAGTTGCCAACAGGTGCACGCTTACATTTTAGTGTGAGAAAGCCAGAGATAAATGTCGCCCCGATAGACCGCGATGAGCTCGGTGTGAGCAGATGTTTAGTGGCATCGAGCCTGGGGAGCGAGATGAGGGGGGAGCGGGGAGCTGGACCTTTGGGTGGGGGGCTGAGAAGAGAGAGAGAGAGCAGACAGGGATCTATTCTCACTGCACAGACAAGATGGAAATGAGGGGGCATCTGTGACGTCAATCAGTGTACACACTCTGATACACACACTGATATACACACACACACACACACACACACACACACACAAAGATGCTTTACTGCAAGCAGAGAAGCAGAAACATCACTGCTGCTCCTCTAGAGTATAAACACACACACACACACATCTGTGATGTCACACAGTGTTTAACGGTCCTATTTTTATTTATATGGAAGAAAAAAAAATCAACCAATAAAAACAACTGAATTCCTCAAAAGATTCAAAATAAAAAGGATTCAGTCTGTTTCGTTCACTCGGTGGAAACAGTCTGACCTCGCAGGTCATCTGATGGGATGTGTGTAACACACCCGAACATCAATGTAGTCCAGAAAAGAGAAAAAAAAAACTTATCCAACCACGTTTTTTCCATCAATAATTTTTTTAAACACCATCTTTAAATTCTCAATCTTAAGGGAACAATTCAAACATGGCAGACGAACGCTTGCGTTCATGACACACCTTCAACTCTGTTCCCTGATTGGTTAGGACGTTTCCCCATCGCGGCTATTGTGAGCTAATTCCTGCAATGCCTTACCTAGTTGCTGGAGTAGAATTAAATTGAGTACCAGTCTGGCTGGTACACTATTAACTTGAGATGGGAAATCAAAAGCCATTCCGATTGACACGGGTGCCAACCTCCGTGAAGCTGGCCTCTCTTAAAAAATATATACGCGCCTGTCTGGAAATTTTCACCATGATTGGGGCAGAGCACTGCCAAAATTCCAGATCAGACAACTTTAAAGGATCTCCAAAGTTTTACAAATGATAGCGTCCTTTAGTTCATAGTTTTGTTGTTTTTAATTGGCATGTTTTTAAATGTTAGTTTTCAGATGAACGCTCAGGATTGGGTCTCTGTTTTTTGCAGTATAAACAAAAATAAACAAAATATATGCCAATCGTTTGTGCTATTTTAGTTTTTTATTTTAAGTAATACGATTTGGAAGATGACGTCATCCGTACTTTCATTTTTTCCGGGCGTCGCCATCTTTGATGGCGTCACCGTACAAATCGTATTTCTTGGGAAAAAAAACCTAAAACAGCACAAACAATTGCCATACTTTTTGTTTGTTTTTGTTTATATATTTTTTAAGAGGGCCAACTTCACGAGGGTCGGGTGCCACCTTGTCAATCTTTACTAGTCTGAAAAGTTTCAGCTTTGATGGCATTTCTAACGGTATGGGCGTGAGGGCATCTATGGGGACTGAAGCTGGTGGACTGGTACCGTCTCAGAACAACAACCAGTGTCGTTCCAACCACAATGAAGGATTGTAAGTTGTCATCAAGATGTGGAAGATTTAGGTCGACTGCACGATGGTGCAGTGGGTAGCACAGTGGCCTCACAGAAGAAGGTTGGGGTTTGAGTCCTGGAGTGTGGGCGAGCCTTGAAACAATGACGTTTCTGTGTGGAGTTTGCATGTTCTCCATGTATATGTGTGGGTTTTCTCTGGTTTCCTCCAAAAACATGCATGTTAGGTTGATTGGCTGCTACAAGAATGATGTTGATGTCTGAGTGTGACCCCAAAACAAACGTGTATCCTACCTCTGGCCTGAAATCAGCTGGGATAGGCTCCAGTGCCCTCCGCGGTTGCATTTGGGATAAGTGGTTCAGTAGACGTTGGATCAACGCTCCAAGATGGCGGCTGCAGCAGCCAATGAGGGGTCTACTCTTTATGTCTATGTGTGCCACGCCCAAGTCAGACATAGTTTCTCCTTATATGGTCATTTTCTCTGAAAACATGTGACATAACAGATGGAGCTGAACCAAAACGAGACGTCTGATAAGATTATATAAAGATATCTTTAGAGTTATTTTATGGGTTAAATTCAGATTTTTTGAAGAACTACGGACCTACGGACTCACTGAACGGGAATCCAGGGGATCAGTCACCTTCTTATCCATCTATCGCTTAAGGCAGAAACTCAGTTCCTGGAGGGCCGGTGTCCCTGCAGGGATTCCATGTGTTCTTTCATCTAAACACCTGATCCAGGTTTGAGAATCATTGTGCCAAATTTGATTGGCTGTTGATTTCACTTTATGTGCATCAGCTGTTTTGAACCAGGAACACATGGAAAGCCTTCAGGACACCAGCCGTCGAGGACCGGAGTTTGACACCCCTGCATTAAAGGGTCACGAGGCGTGCCGGAGCCCATCCCGGCTGATTCATGGCAAGGAGTAGGGTACACACCGGACAGGTTGTCAGTCTGTCGCGGGGCGACACACACATACAACCATCCACACACACACACACACACACTCATTCCTAGGGCCAATTTGGCACATGCCAATCAACCTAGCATGCATGTTTTTGGAGAGTTGGAGGAAACCGGAGTACCCGGAGGAAACCCACGCAGACACGGGGAGAACATGCAAACTCCACACAGAAAGGACAGTGTTCCAAGCCTCGCCCCCACCCGGGACTCGAACCCATGACCTTCTTGCTGGCAGGCCACTGCGCCATCGTGCCATCCCTTAATTAAACACCTTCCCCTTTAAAACTAATTTGAGCGTATTTTTTTTTCTGTTTACAGTTTGAAGCTCTTTGAAAAGAATATGTTGAAATATTTGGCTTTAAAAATCAAATCAAATTCAAACCCGTTTCCAGATGTTTCTGTATTAATAACCCAATGGTTGACAGCTATGATTCACCGCTCGTCTCTTTTGTGATTTATTTTGATTTATTTTGTCAGTTTCTCCTTTAAGAAGCCCCCCATCGTCCCCCTCCTCTGTGACGTGATGACGACACGCTTCAATCTGGAGAAATGAAAACTATTTTTAAAAGCCTCCTCTTTCTCTCCTGCTTTTAAGGATGAATGAGACAAAATGAGACAGTGAGAGGATTGAGGTGTGGGTACCTAATGATGGGGAGGGGGGCGGGGTACATCACTAATCACCATGTTTCTTTGAATACTAAAGATCTCTGCTTTTATTTCTAGATATAAATACATATCTCTTTAACATGAGGAGGAGTGAGTCATAGCCAGATGGGGAGGGGGTGTGGGCTGAAAAGGTGGGGAGGGGTTTTTTACTCAATGGAGGAAAACTTATGAATGACTTTTTTTTTCATGTTGATAAAATGTTACTAAAATTAATTCCTAATGATTTAATGAAGTGTTTAAAGAAACTGGATCAGTTTGAATGATTTAAAGGGGTAAAAAGGGGTGGTTTTTTTCAAGCCTTTCAGTGGGATTCTGCCCAGATGTGCCCAGATGTGCACTGGAGATGGAAAACATCTGGAATTATAGCATAAAAAATGATAAAGAATGATCATTAAATCAAATAAACACAATAACAATGACAGAAAAAACAGGTTGGTCTGAATGGAGGGATGAACAGATGTGAACGTCTCAGTGTGTGTGGAGAGGGTTGTGGTGGGTGTGTGCGCGCACGCGTGGGCAAATCCATTAGGAAAATTGATGTGTGTGCTTGTGTGTGTGTGTGTGTGTTCTGACATCACTGCTAACGTCACCACAGCCACCTCTCCGTGACTCTCTCCCGTGTGTGTGAAAATATAAATAAATAAAAACTGTTCCCCCTCCTCGTGCCCACACCCACGCCACCAACACTTCATCTTGTTATTTGTCTTTTATATCGTTTTTGCCCACACCCACTCACTGTGTGTGGGTCTTCCCTCAGTCACGCTCGCTTCTTCCATCCCTGCATCTCCATGGTAACCCCAAGTGGACCTACCATGAAGTACAACACACACCACGACACCCGGGTGGAAGGTGTGAATCACTGCTGGGAGAAGGTATGAAGGATCCACGGTGGGGTTAGAAGGTGGTGGTTCACACCTTGATGCTGCTGAGGGGCATCTGTGGAGGACGAACCGTGTTCATCACCCAAAACATCCATTTATCTCCTGAACCGCTTTATACACCCTACACGAACCCCAACAGGGACGTGCAGGGTATTATCTTAGCTGATCACAGGGAAAAGGCAGGGTACACCTGCCCGGCTGTTCCTCTCTCTCCTCTGTACATGTCCTAACCATCTCAGTCTGGCCTTTCTGACTTTATCTCCAAAACCTCTGACACAATGTTTTTAAACCTTTTTTTTTTATTATTCATTTCAGCATTTTTATTTCATTTAGCAAAATAACTAAAAAAAAAAAGTGACTAAAGTTGGCTTAAAATCTAAAAAAATTTAAACAGAATCTTTAAAACACGCTTGAACCCAAACTGTGACTCAGATTCTTCCCAAAATGTAATCACTTCTTCATCTTCTCATCGTGGAAACTTCCAAAAACTATCGTAGAAAGACTTAAAAGTAGCCTAACGAACTACGTTTTTGAAGATCGAGCCGTTTCAACTCTTGTCTCCTGTCGTGATCCCCTTGCCTGCCACCAGAGCGAGCCTTGGACCTTCCTCATCCCCCTGATTAGGGACACCTGAGATTGATTTCTGATGCTACACATCTGTGGATCCTGCTGCCTATTTAAGGGAAATCACCCCGGACTTCCACGTCGGGTTATCGTCATCCTTCCCGGCCAGGTCCTCGTCATCCCTCCCAGCCAGGTCCTCGTCCTCCCTCCCAGCCAGGTCCTCGTCCTCCCTCCCAGCCAGGTCCTCGTCCTCCCTCCCAGCCAGCCAGGTCCTCGTCCTCCCTCCCAGCCAGGTCCTCGTCCTCCCTCCCAGCCAGCCAGGTCCTCGTCCTCCCTCCCAGCCAGGTCCTCGTCCTCCCTCCCAGCCAGCCAGGTCCTCGTCCTCCCTCCCAGCCAGGTCCTCCCGGCTGCCTGACCGAGTTTGATCTCTGTTATATCATTTGAACGTTTGGATCCTGAGTGAATCCTGTGTGTTTTGCTTTACAGGCTTACCTGACGTCAGTAAATAAATCCTGTTTTTGTCCTGCATTTGGGAACTCCTCCTCCTCCTTCCACATCACAACATCTCCATCTTATTGTCTCAATCTTTAAGCATGCGGTCTAGAAAACAACATTGAATCCTTTCTACAGTGGAACTCCTGATTGAATGAGGAACTACACCGTTCCGTTCCGTCATCTTCCGCTCATCGGGGCTGGGTCACGGGAAACAGCCTCAGACGGGAAGCCCAGGCTTCTCTCTCCGCGGCTGCATCTTCCATCTCACCCAGGAGGATCCTGAGGTGTTCCCTGTCCAGCTGTGAGACATAGTCTCTCCAGCAGGTCCAGGGTCTGCCTCTTGATCTCCTCCCGGTGGAACGTGCCTGTGCTCCTCCTTGAGCCGCCACCTTATCATGGTGGAGGGGTTTGTGAGCCCTAATGATCCCAGGAGCTATTTTGTCCGGGGCTTAATGCCCCTGGTAGGGTCAACCAAGGCAAACTGATCCTGGGTGAGGGGCCAGACAATACGCAGCTCAAACACCCCATGAAGAGATCAAGCATGGCCAAGTTGCCCTGGTTGACCAGGGCAACTCCCTTGGAGCTAGGCCCTAGGGTGTGGCACAAGAGCGAACGCTTGGTGGACGGGCTTTTACCTATTGGGCCCGGCTGGGCTCAGCCCGAACAGGGGACATGGGGTGCCCTTCCAGTGGACTCACCACCTGCAGGAGGGGCCATAGGGCCGGGTGGAGGAGGAGATGGGTGGCAGCCTACAAATATCAGATTGATATCCTTGGTTTCTTGTCTCTACAAATGTTTGGCACCTCTCATCCTGGGTAGGTCGAAGCTGTCACCATCCGGAGATGTGGTTGAAAAAAAACTCCACGCCCGTCGTGTATGAACTGTTGCAGAATTTCTCTTTATTTTATCAAAACGTACATGAATAAACTACAACAAAGGACCACATTAAAGAAGACATCAAAATAGATGGGGGCAGCAGTAACAGGGGTCAAACGGCTAAACACACACCCACAGTGCAGTGAGAGAAGACATGCCAATCATGGCTCACATTTAGGCACTTATTGTTCTCACAAAACCATCTTTGGTCACATTGCTGCGGTCTTTCAGAGTAGATGCCATCTTTCTGAGGCCAGACCAAGGGTCGTTGAACCAACGAGGCTTCCGGTTATAATTAATAATCATTTTTAATGAAACACATCCCTGAAAAAAAACATGAATGGGCATTTGGAGTTGATCCGTTTTCTCTTCTTAAGGTGCATTCACACTGAAATCCCACGTTATCATACCCGTCAAACTGTGACCACTGGCAGATGCTAATTTTATGTGCAAAAAGTCCCGTCGTGTTTTGTTTATCCGAAGCCGGGTCGCGGGGGTAACAGCCTCAGACGGGAAGCCTAGGCTTCTCTCACCCCGGCTGCATCGTCCAGCTCATCCGGAAGGAGCCCGAGTCGTTCTCCAGCCAGCTGTGAGACATAGTCTCTCCAGCAGGTCCGGGGTCTGCCTCTTGGTCTCCTCCTGGTGGGACGTGCCCGAAACATCGCACCAGCGAGGAGCTCGGGGGCATCCTGACCAGATGCCTGAACCACCCTATCTGGCTCCTCTCAACTTGGAGGAGGAGCGGCTCGACACCTAGCTCCTCTCGGATGGCAGACCTCCTCACCCGATCTCTGAGTGAGAGCCCAGCCACCCTGCGGAGGAAGTTCATTTCGGCCGCATGTATCCACGATCTTCTTTTGGTCACGACCCACAGCTGGTGATCATAGCTGAGCGTGGGAACATAGATCCTGGTTACCACGGTGAGGGTAGGAACATAGATCCTGGTTACCATGGTGAGGGAAGGAACATAGATCCTGGTTTCCATGGTGAGGGTAGGAACGTAGATCCTGGTTACCATGGTGAGGGTAGATATGTAGATCCTGGTTACCATGGTGAGGGTAGATATGTAGATCCTGGTTACCATGGTGAGGGTAGGAACGTAGATCCTGGTTACCATGGTGAGGGAAGGAACATAGATCCTGGTTGCCATGGTGAGGGAAGGAACATAGATCCTGGTTACCATGGTGAGGGAAGGAACATAGATCCTGGTTACCATGGTGAGGGTAGGAACATAGATCCTGGTTACCATGGTGAGGGTAGGAACATAGATCCGTATTCCACCCAGCTGTGAGACATAGTCTCTCTAGCGGGTCTGGGGTCTGCCTCTTGGTCTCCTCCCATTGGGACGTGCCCAAAACACCTCACCAGCGAGGTGCTTGGGGGGCATTCTGACCAGATGCCTGAACCACTGAACCAAGCAAAAATTTGGTTTAGGCAAATACGGGGGTATTGTCACAATATGCATTTGGTGGGTTTGTGTTAGACGGGATTCTATACCCCTTAAAAACAGCTGGATCTAAACAGCGACGTCTGTTTGTTTAACAGAACGTGACTTCTCAGCAGCATGATCTGTAATTAGGGTACAGTGGACGTGTAGAACCAGAATCAGGTACGTCGCTTTGATACGCTGAATGGTGATCGGGTGTGAATGCACCTTTAGGGCTGTCTGCCTTTTCCCTTGGTCTTGATTACCTCTATCTAACGTGTTCCTTTGTGTCTTCTTTTCCTCTGATACCCTTCTCTCCTTTCTCAAGTCGTCTGTTGTCTTGTCAACGCTTTGTTTTTGTATTAATCCTGCCCAGAAGGGGCAGACAGAAAATATGAAGATGATCTACAGTAATCTGTAATCCCAGTCTGAGGTGAACTCCGTCTGTCCATCTGGGCACATAAAGTTTGAATGTGCACACAGTCATCATTCCTTCTCTACTCCTGCTGCTTCTTATTTGTTATGTTACTTTGGTAACGCTACCTTGTTTTCTTTAGACCTGAAAACATTTAAATATGTCTGACTTTTTTCATTCCGTTCGTTATCCTGGGCCAGGTCGCCGAGGTAACAGCCTCAGATGGGAAGCCCAGGCTTCTCTCACTCCAGCTGCATCCTCCAGCTCACCCGGAAGGATCCTGAGTCGTTCCCGGGTCAGCTGTGAGACATAGTCTCTTTAGTGGGTCTGGAATCTGCCTCTTGGTCTCCTCTCAGTGGGACGTGTCCGAAACGCCTCACCAGCGAGGCACTCGGGGGGCATCCTGACCAGATGCCCGAACCACCCCATCTGGCTCCTCTCGACTTGGAGGAGGAGCGGCTCGACACCGAGCTCCTCACCCGATCTCTGAGTGAGAGCTCAGCCACCCTCACCCGAGGAGGAAGCTCATTTCGGCCGCTCTCATTCTTTCTGTCTGACATTTTGTTTTTTTAACTTTAATCTTATTAATTTTCTTATTTAATTAATCATGAACACCGTTTTGTGGTCACAGCCGCGCAGTAGCTTTCCCTCTATTATTTTTCCCTCTTTTCTTCAGGTCCACCACGAGGCAGAGTAAATAAAAGTTACAAACATCTTTCTGATTGGCACCATATCGGACAGTAGATGTTAAAAAAAAAACGTGTAAACTGGCTCTAAACATCTCATTGGCTGTGAAACCTCATGACTCCTGGTTTAGACCAATCTGAGACGTCTCGAGATGATCCAAAGACGTTTACGACCCGACCACCTCCACAGAGTAAACTTTAGCATCAAATAAGGTTCACGTTACTCCACGTTCACAGGGAGGGTTCCACGAAGGGAAAGGAATCAAGTACGATACGCTCAACACGATTTCACCTGAAAAACAATGCGTTACGTCACCGAGAAAGCTGCACACCAAAGGCTCACAAACAAAACTGTAATCTTGGAAAGTCTTGCAAAAATAGATCCCTTTCTAGTAAAAGAGAAACCATTAGCTGTGATCTATTTAGCTACTCATGCACGGTCCCACTTGGTGTGCAAACTGTCGTCTGTGAAAATACTGTACACACCCGTGGTCTCGTCCCCCGACCCGTATTTCTGCAGAGGACTTTGCACTGCGGAGAAAAAAAGGCTTCAACACAGTTTTTTTTTTTGGCAGTGAGAAAACAGTCCCCACGTTTCCATGCACGACACCGAGCAAGGTCCGAAGAAACCCACTGAGAACAACACGAGAACATGAGAAGAACCTGGAAATGTGTGTGTGTGTGTGTATCTGTGTGTGTGTGTGTGTGTCTGTGTGTGTATATCTGTGTGTGTATCTGTGTGTGTGTGTATGTATCCGTGTGTGTGTGTGTCTGTGTGTGTATATCTGTGTGTGTATCTGTGTGTGTGAGTGTGTGTGAGTGTGGTTGTGTGTGTATCTGTGTGTGTGTGTGTGTATCTATGTATGTGTGTATATCTGTGTGTGTGTATCCGTGTGTGTGCGTATCTGTGTGTGTGTATCTGTGTGTGTGTGTGTGTGTGTGTGTGTGTGTGTGTGTGTGTGTGACCGGTTAAGGTGGAGGGAGACCGGACTCATGCAATGCATACCGTGGGGATTTTTTTTCTGTAATTTCAACAGCATCGGAAGAAATAATTATTTTCCCCACAAAATTTAGATAATCATGTTGAATCATGTTTAAATTTTTTTCTGTTTACAGTCAAAAAAAAAAAAAAAAGAAAAAAAATCTGCTCAGCGTCCCCTGCAGGTCTATTATAGACCAAAATCATTAAAATCCCTGGATTAGTAGATCCCTGGGTTTCAGACCAGACCAGTCTGTGAGTGCAGGTGTAAGGGATAGGGCTGGTAGAGCAGGGCCGATCCGCCTTGTGGAATGAAGTAGCTGCAGTAGGTAGGTTCCGGGATGTAGGGGGCACTGTGCTCTGCCAGGTAAGGTGCAGGCTGGTAGAAGCAGGTGACGTGATCGGTGTTGGGAATGATGTTCTGTTCTCCGAGGACTTTCAGCGCAAGCACGGTGATCATATTGAGCGTCTGGCGTCGCTCGTGTCCCATCAGGCAGACCGTGCTGTCATCGATGACACGGCGCAGTGTCATCAGGTACTGGTACTTGGTCCGCTCTTCGCCGACAAAATGGTTCTTCAGGTAGGACAGGATTTTTCTCTGCTGCTCCTGCACGTCGGGGAAGTCGATGAAAAAGCGCGAGCACATGTAGCGCTCCAGAGTCTTGATCTCAGTCTCGCTGGCCGGTCGGAAGTCTCTCACCAGCAGGTTGCTGTACTTCAGCAGGCCGCCGCCCCGGATCTCCTCAGGGTTCCTGGTGGCGATCAGCCGGTAGCGCAGGTGGTCCATGGCCGTGTCGAAGTCTCCATACATGCTCTCTGCCAGGACCTCCACGACAGGAAAAGAGTCTGGAAGCAAGGGGGCGTTACGCTGTTCAGTTGTGCCCAAATTCTCAGGCACATGGGCGGACGCCTTGTGGGCTTCTCGAGAGGTGATGGCGTTTGAGGTTGAGGGAGGCGTGTCTTCAGAGAGGATGGAAGTCTGATCTGGAGACACTGCAAAGTCCTCAGACTCTCCAGGCGGAGTCAGGCAGAGGAGCGGTGGACTGAGGCAGGGCGGTGGAGGGCTCAGGCTGAGCATGGGGGGCGTCAGATAGGGCGGCGAACTGAGGCAGGACGAGGTTGGGCTGAAGCTGGCGAGAGGAGGACTGGGGCATGGAAGGGGGAGGCTGAGCAGGGGGGGCTCGAGATGGGACCCGGTGGTGGGGGTGACAGAAGAACAAATTCCTGGTGGATTCTGGTTGGGTGGTTGCTCTTCGGTGGGATACTCGGGGTCTCCGATGGAGGGAGGAACAGATGTGTCCTCTGAGTCCTGGAGTATCAAACACCCAGAGTCAGAGGGGGAAGAGAGCTGGCTTTCTGGAGTCAGAGTCCAGCTGGCTGAAGACGGACCTTCGGAGGAAGACGGTTCTTGAGGTAAGATGGGTGTGGACTCCACATTGGGGATCTGAGAGTCTGAGGCAAGACCTGAATCAGGAGAATCTGGATCACTTTGACAGTCAGAGGTAACGCCTGCATCTACGGAGGGTTTAGGATCAGTTGGTGTGACTGAATCGACTGGATCAACGGAAGAATCTAAATCAAGGCCGGAAAGGGCAGGGGCGTTTAGGTCTATAAGAGAGTCTGGATCTTCAGGAAAGTCTGGATCATTCAGAGTGTCTGGATCTACAGAGGATTTTGAGCTCAGGTCTGGGTCTGCGTGGTGGTTATTGGGTGGATCGGGATCGAGTCCAACCAACTGCGTTTCCTTCAGATCACTGAATGTGTCTGACTCATTTGAGGAACAAGCATTCAGGTCCAAAGAGGAGCAGATGAGGTCGTTTTCTGGGTTTGAATCCGGAGGGGAACCGGCAGGGACTTTTCTGCACATCCTGCGGGGAGGTTTTGGGGAGGAGTGTTTAAGCACCACCATATGGGAGAGCCTCTCTGAGACCTTCCCAGAGGAGGAGGTCTTGACGTCGGGGAAAAGGCTGTTTGGTGTTTGGGGAACGTCCTGAGGATCTGAGAGGGCCTCTGGGTCTTCTGAGAGGTCTGAAAGAAGAGAAGTGATAGAAGAGGAGGGGAGGTCTATCGTCTGTGTGTCCTCGGCATAATTCTCTTCTAATGCTGAGATCTCCGTGGTTTCCGGGCCACTTTCTCTCTCCTCGTCACATCTGGTGACATCGGTGTCTGGAGGAGGCGCTTGATGGCATTGAACAGCCTCATCCCTCGTCTGATCCTCTTTGAGGTTCTCAGATATGTTCGCTTCTTTATCTGAGCAGTGAGGCTCCTCGGTGAGATTCAAAGGCACCTGGACGCTACACTGTCCTTCGAGGGCTTTCTGTTCATCAGAAGGCTCTTCAGGTGCAGGATGTCGATAGCTGGGTTCCTCTGGCCTGAGCTCAACCTGAGCGGGTCGCTCTGTTTCCTCAGAGCTTGGTTCCTTCTCTGGTTTCGGTGTTTCTTGAGAGCTTTCTTGTGACTCTGACTGCTCCGTTTCATCAGAGCTTTGTGTCTGATCTGACACCTGGTCGTTTTCATCTGATTTTTCTTTCTCCTCTTCTGAGTCCTCCTGCTTTGGTTTTCCAGGTTCTTGCTCTTTACGGTTGTCTATCTGATCCAGCTTTTGTGTGCTGCTGTTCCTGTGCTGGATTTCATGCAGGATGTAGGACTCCAGCAGCCGGTCCAGGATGATCTGGAAGGAGTCCACGCTAAACTCAAACTGCCGCCTCAGCACGCTGACGAACTTCAGCTCTAAGTTCTTCCCGGTGTTGTTGGACAGAGAGATGAGGCTCCAGCGGTCATGCTCGTTGAAGACTTTCACCATCTTCTGAACGTAGGCCTCTTTCATGGTGGCGTTGCTGATTCGCTCACGGTTCACGCCGGCAGGCAGGCAGTCCAGCAGGCAGCCCAGAACGGACTCTTTGATCACCTGAAAGGGAGGAGAGTAGCACAACATGATGATTGGCTCAACAGAGGAAGAACACTCAGTGGCCAACCTACGCCCCTTTTCCTGATAAACAACCTGAACGGGTCACCCGTCTGTCTTTAAAACATTACTGGACCCAAACGGTGACCCAGATCAACCTTGTAGATATTTTTCCATTCCGTCGTCTTCCGCTTATCCGGGGCCAGGCCGCGGGGGCAGCAGCCTCAGATGGTAAGCCAAGGCTTCTCTCACCCCAACTGCATCCTCCAACTCACCCGGAAGGATCCAGAGTCATTTCCCGGCCAGCTGTGAGACAGTCTCTCCAGCAGGTTCAGGGTCAGCCTGTTTGTCTCCTCCCGGTGGGACGTGCCCGAGATACCTCACCAGCGAGGCATTCGGGAGGCATCCTGACCAGATGCCCAAACCAACCCATCTGGCTTCTCTCGACCTGGAGGAGGAGCGACTCGACACCAAGCTCCTCCCGGATGGCAGAACTCCTTACCTGAGAGACCAGCCACCCTGCAGAGGCTGCTTTTATTCGCAATCTCATTCTTTCGGTCACCACCCACAGCTGGTGACTATGGTGAGGGTAGGAACATAGATTGCCCTTGCCTCGAATGGGTGGGAGCCAACGACAGGGACCCTGGCGGTCAAATCCTAGGTTGCATGAGCTAACCTTGTTGATATATCCTGAAAATTTTGCATAACCCTGAAAACATAATGACTTAATCTATTATAAATACTGAGTAATTTGAGGGCAAACTTATTAAAATCTGTTCAGTGGTTTGTAAGATTAGGTCAGGGGATTACAGGTATTAGCTTACAATTGCAATGACCAGAAAATGTCCTTCGTAATGATGGCGTCTGTCTGCCATGTTTGTAGTTCTTTAGCTGAAAACAGGAGATCAACCATGCTGTATGGTCTGTAGCAACGAATCCCCCGATTGAGAATTTTGTGTGCAGTTTTCAGAAAGTTTATGCAGGAAAAGTTTGTTTTGACGCTCTGCTGTCCATACCACGCTCACTGTTCGGGCACATTACATTCATCACGTACAGTCCCAATCATGGGAACAATTTGTTTAGTAAAAAAGTTCCCGTTACTGCTGACCCACGGCGTCAGAAACAACTACGACGCTGCATCGGTCCGTCGTGGTGAAGAAAGAGCTGAGCCGAAAAGCAGAGCTCTCGATTTACAAGTCGATCTACGTTCCTACCATCACCATGGTAACCAAGATCTATGTTCCTACCATCACCATGGTAACCAGGTTCTACGTTCCTACCCTCACCTGGTAACCAGGATCTACGTTCCTACCCTCATCATGGTAACCAGGATCTAAGTTCCTACCCTCACCATGGTAACCAAGATCTATGTTCCTACCATCACCATGGTAACCAGGTTCTACGTTCCTACCCTCACCTGGTAACCAGGATCTACTTTCCTACCCTCACCATGGTAACCAGGATCTACGTTCCTACCCTCACCATGGTAACCAGGATCTACGTTCCTACCCTCACCATGGTCACCAGCTGTGGGTGGTGACCGAAAAAATGATATTGCGAATAAAAGCGGCCAAAATGAGCTTCCTCCGCAGGGTGGCTGGGCTTATACTCAGAGATCGGATGAGGAGCTCTGCCATTCGGGAGGAGCTCGGAGTAGAGCAGCTCCTCCTCCAGGTTGAGAGAAGTAAGATGGGGTGGTTTGAGCGCCCTGCTGGTGAGGTGTTTTGAGCTCGTCCCACTGGGAGGAGACCAAGAAGCAGACCCTAGATCGCTGGAGAGACTCTGTCTCAAAGCTGGCCGGGGAACGACTCGGGATCCGTCCAGGTGAGCTGGAGGATGCAGCCATCTGAGGCTGTTGCCCCCGCGACCCGGCCCTGGATTAGCGGAAGACGCCGGAATGGAAAAAGTTCCCGCTCATGTTCCACTGCCACGAGGTCGGACTGTTCTACAGAGACTACAGCAGGCTAGTGGACAGCCTGAGTGCTTTTTGTCATATTCACGCCCACAATTCCCACCTGAAATTCCTCTTGACTGGGCAGCTCCACTCCGAAGATGATATCCAGGTCTTTGAAGGGGGTGCAGTTGTCCCTGATGAGGACGTGGCTGGCCGTAGAGCCGTTCAGACGAACGTCTCTGACCGAGATGCCCTGACTCTGAAGCCGCGCCCGCACCGCAATGATGATGTCCTTTGGACGCAGCTCTAATGTGGGGAAATTCCCGCGCCCGTGGATGGGGACCACCTCAGAGAGAACCTGATGGAGGACCTCCACCTGCTCGGCATTCAGGCTGTGAAACCGCTGGTTGGGTTTTTTCTCAGACATGTTGCTAACCTGGAAGGAAGAGCACAGGGTTGGTCAATCACAGACGCCAACATTTACAAAACAATATCTGGATGTGGGCATTGTCAGACTGATGAAGCTGGGGGGCTTGGTATAGCCACACCAGCCGTCTTGCCCATCTGTCCATTCAACCAAATTTATTTTTCACACACTTTCTAATGTTTAAACCAATCATTTCTCCTCATTTGCATCCTACAAAATAAAAGCATGTGACGTGAAGTCTAAATATGTGTTTGTGCCATTTTTAATCCAGAGGCGTGAGGGTTAAACTGAATGAGTCATCGCCAAACAGGCTGCGTTAATCACACCAACGTCACTAATTAAAGACACACATCTGTGAGTGTGTGTGAGACACACACACAAAGTTTAATATAAGACTCCTGCCCGTATAAAGCTAGGCAAAAAAAAAAGTAAAAAAAACAAAAAAACAACCCGGAGTGAAGAGCTTCTTGTTTGTTTGTTTACTTGCAGTGGTTTGTTTTCCTCCATCAGTCAAACACTGAGTGAGTCATCTCGGTGGGCTTTACAGTGTGGGCTCATGTGTCCAGGAGAGCCCGTTTCTGTGTGAGTCATTATGATCTATTGCAGTGTTTCCCAACTACGCAGTAATTAAATAGAAGGAAATCAGACAAACGATAATTATATTAATCAAAACAGCGACTGCTGTTAAATAAATAAAATATATTTTTAAAAAAGCCAATTTAAATGGTGAAACTTTTTCAAATTATTTAAGATGTTTCACAGAATTTGTCACCACAGAGAGCCCCGGATGTTCCTCATCACCCTGTTTGGGGACACCTGAGATTGATTCCTGATGCCACACATCTGTTGACCCTGCCACCTATCTAAAGGCAATCACCCTTGACTTCCATGTCTGGTCATACTATCCGTTCCAGCCAGGCCACCCTGGTTTCCTGACCATGATTGGTGACCATCTTGTGCCCTTTGCTTTACAGACTTACCCGAATTATGTAAATAAACCTTGTTTTGACGTCCTGCATTTGGGCCCTCCTCCTCCTTCCACATCTCATCAGATTTGATGCTACAGTTTGTTATGTCACCATGTTTATCTTCTTCTTCTTCCATCATTTCTCTTCAAGGGGCGACACATCAAGTCAGTTTCTTCCATCTAACCCTATCTGCTGCATCCTCCTCGGTCACACCAACTATCTTCATGTCTTCCTTCACTGTATCCATGAACCTCCTCTTTGGTCTTCCTCTAGTCCTCTTTCCTGGTGGTTCCAAACCCAGCATCCTTCTTCTGATGTACTCTCTCTCTCTCCTCTGCACATGTCCAAACCATCTCAGTCTGACCTCTCTGATTTTAAAACCTCTAACATGTGCTGTTCCTCTGATCCTGTCCATCCTGGTCACTCCCAGAGAGATCCTCAGCATCTTCATCTCTGCTACAAACATCTCTGCTTCCTGTCTTTTCCTCAGTGACACTGTCTCTAGACCAATCAGCATGGCCGCTCTCACCACGATTTTGTACACTTTCTCTTTCATTTTATCTGAAACTCTTCTATCACACATCACACCTGATACTTTTCTCCACCCTTTCCAGCCTGCGTGCACACGCTTCTTCCCCTCTTTTCCACACTCTCCATTGCTCTGGACTGTTGATCCTAGATACTTAAAATCTTCCACCTTCTTTATCTCTTCTCCCTGTAACCTCACTTTTCCATGTTCAAGAAAAATTTTGTGTAAAAATGTAAAACTAGTTATGATAAATTTGCTGTTTACATCGTCAAAATTTGTTTAAATGTTTTAAAACACGTTGCTTTCCAACTGTTCCAGCTCCACTCCACCCAACTCTGCACCACCTAGCAGCTGTTCTTAACTTGTTTTGTCCCTCTCTCTTGAACTGCTTGGAGCTACCGGACACACACATTTCCCCTGCAGGGATTAAGAAAGTATTTGTATCTGTATTTAAGTTGAAAACAAACTGAGTTGATTTATTATTAGTAATAGAATTATTTTCCTGACAATACGTTCTTAAATAATATTCAGAGGTTTTTCTCTGAATTAAACTCCAATGTTTGCCTAAAAATTCTAAGTATGATTCAATGTATGAACATTTAGATTAAATAAAGCACCTCTTCGGACCTGCCAGGGCCCGGTGCAACGTTTAAAGTCATCACAAAACATAAAAACACAAAAAATATGAATGGAATAAAATTGGACGAAAATGGCGCGTCCTTGTATTTTGCAACCGTTCGATTTCCGATTTCAGACTGGAATTCCAAAATCAGAAAACAAACCGGTTCCATCTTCGTTTCCATCAAATTCAAGCTGAGTAAATAAAAAATAAATTTTGATCTGATTCCCGTTTTTCTGTTTGCACCTGGCAATCAGCTTGTCTTCTTTCATGGATACAGTGAAGGAAGACATGAAGATAGTTGGTGTGACTGAAGAGGATGCAGGAGATAGGGTTAGGTGGAAGAAACTGACTTGCTGTGGCGCCCCCTGAAGGGAAATGATGGAAGAAGAAGAAGGAATCGGCAAACTGATCACAGAATTCCCATCTCAAAACGGAAACCGAATGACGGCAAAATACATGAACTTTGGGGGATAGTGGAGAGGTTTTGTGGTTTCTAAAAAATCGGAGCAGTAGGTTATGAAGGTCAGAGAACCTGAGAGAGGAGGAGGAGCGGAGAGAGCCGTATGGAATTGAAATGTGAAAAAAATAATAAAATGAAATTAAAAGTTATTCATTGTTTCTAAATCTATTCTCTTCTTCTTCTTTCATCATTCTCCTTCAGGGGGCGCCACATCAAGTCAGTTTCTTCCATCTAACCCTATCTGCTGCATCCTCTTCGGTCACACCAACTATCTTCATATCTTTCTTCACTGTATCCATGAACCTCCTCTTTGGTCTTCCTCTAGTCCTCTTTCCTGGTGGTTCCAAACCCAGCATCCTTCTTCTGATGTACAAAGTACTCTCTCTCTCTCCTCTGCACATGTCCAAACCATCTCAGTCTGACCTCTCTGACTTTAAAACCTCTAACATGTGCTGTTCCTCTGATCCTGTCCATCCTGGTCACTCCCAGAGAGATCCTCAGCATCTTCATCTCTGCTACCTCCATCTCTGTTTCCTGTCTTTTTCTCAGTGCCACTGTTTCTAGACCAATCAGCATGGCCGGTCTCACCACAGTTTTGAGACCGACCATGCTGATTGGTCTAGAGACAATCTAATCTCACAGCCTAATCATTAATATCTAAGGGGTCCCCAGGACAGGAGCCATAGACCGAGGGCGGGGGGTTAAACTCAAATGGGCCAAAATTAATCAGTCAATGTTTTTTCAAAGTTTTCCATATATTTTTAACATGTGCATTTCTTTAGAGAAAATTCAAATAAAATCCCCAAATTCAGAGTGAATTTAAAATCAACTTAAACAAACTGAGTCATTTTTAATCTAAACTTGTTTGGATTCAAATGAAAAAAGCTGTCCTAATGGAGGAGGTGGTTCGGGTTCCTTGTTAGGATATCTCCCTGCTGCCTCACTAGTGAGGTATTCCGTCCCACCAGGTAGAGACCCAGAGGCTGACTCTGGACCTGCTGGAGAGACTATGTCTCACAGCTGGCCAGGGACTGTGAGCTGGAGGATGCAGCCAGAGTGAGAGAAGCCTGGGCTTCATGTCTGAGGCTATTGCCTCCGCGACCTGGCCCCGGATGAGCGGAAAACGACGGAAATGAACACAAAGGACAGCTTCGAGTTTCAACACAGATGTTACCACTCATTATTAATCCAGATTGGGATTGAGTCCAGGTGGAGGAATTTTGTTTGACGCTTTATTTGAAGTTTTAATCTTCCTCAAATAAACTTTTGACCCAAGACTTTGTTCCAATATTCTAATTTGACCCACTGAGTGTCTGAGTTTTAAACCGGAGGTATCCAAATCCCGCCCACAAAGTAGACTGGTTACCTTTGATCCGGGAAGCCAAAAGACTTTCGGAGATGGCCCGCCGATGTTTCTGTCTAGAGCTCATGAAGCATTAAAGCTACATATCCAGAGGTGTTTTGGTTCAAAAATTGACTGTACACAATGATGCACTTGTCACTGTTGTCATGGCGACTCACACTACAGCTCTGTAATTTGACGTGTTTGTTCTTTGATTAGTTTCAAAGTGAGTGTTTAAAAAGAGGACTTTGTGTTTTTTGTGGGAGAATAATTCTTATCTCACAGAACAGTTTTTTTTTTTTGCCCAGAACTGAAATATGTGCTAAAAAAAAAGCTTGTAAATACATCTGTTGGAGAAGAGTGGGCATCTGGACGAGAGAGTCGCAGGTTTGATTCCCACCACTTCAGCCCCAACTGTTCCCATCATTGGTGCTGTTGTTAGCTGCCTGCTGCGGTGATCAATGCAACCCAAACAATTCCAATTAGATCAATGATTACCCAGAGGTAGTTATCAGTTCTTAGTCTTTCTGTCACAGCACGGCAGGAGTTTAAGTATCTTGTTCACGAGTAGGAGACAGGATGGAGCGGGAGATCAACAGGTGGATCGGTGCTGCGTCAGCAATAACTAGGACGCTGCATCGGTCCGTCGTAGTGAAGAGAGAGCTGAGCCGAAAAGCAAAGCTCTGGGTTTACATGTTGATCTACGTTCCTATCCTCACCATGGTAACCAGGATCTACGTTCCTATCCTCACCATGGTAACCAGGATCTACGTTCCTACCCTCACCATGGTAACCAGAATCTACGTTCCTACCCTCACCATGGTAACCAGGATCTACGTTCCTACCCTCACCATGGTAACCAGGATTTACGTTCCTACCCTCACCATGGTAACCAGGATCTATGTTCCTACCCTCACCATGGTAACCAGGATCTACGTTCCTACCCTCACCATGGTAACCAGCTTTGGGTGGTAACCAAAAGAATGAGATCGGAGATACAAGCGGCCGAAATTAGCTTCCTCTGCAAGGTGGGCGGCCTCTTACTCAGAGATCTTGTCGAGCCGCTCCTCCTCCAGGTTGTGAGAAGCCAGATGGGGTGGTTCGGGCATCTGGTTAGGATGCCCCCCAAGCGCCTCGCGGGCGAGGTGTTTCGGGCACGTACCACCGAGACGAGACCAAGGGGCAGACCCCGGACCCGCTGGAGAGACTATGTCTCACAGCTGGCCGGGGATCGACTTGGGATCCTTCCAGGTGAGCTGGAGGATGCAGCCAGGGAGAAAGAGGCCTGGGCTGCACGTTTAAGGCTGTTGCCCCCGCGACCCGACCCCGGAACAAGCAGAAGATGACGGAACGGAACATGTCTTGGTTAGTAAAAAGAGTTTTTGTTCTTCTTCCATTATTTCCTCCAAGGGGCGCCACATCAAGTCAGTTTCTTCTATCTAACCCTATCTCCTGCACACCTCCTCTTCAGTCACACCAACTATGTTCATGTCTTCCTTCACTGTATCCATGAATCTCCTCTTTGGTCTTCCTCTAGTCCTCTTTCCTGGTGGTTCCAAACCCAGCATCCTTCTTCTAATGTACTCTCTCTCTCTCTCTCCTCTGCACATGTCCAAACCATCTCAGTCTGACCTCTCTGACTTTAAAACCTCTAACATGTGCTGTTCCTCTGACCCCGTCCATCCTGGTCACTCCCAGAGAGATCCTCAGCATCTTCATCTCTGTTACCTCCATCTCTGTTTCCTGTCTTTTCCTCAGTGCCACTGTCTCTAGACCAATCAGCATGGCCGCTCTCACCACACTGTCTCTAGACCAATCAGCATGGCCGCTCTCACCACACTGTCTCTAGATCAATCAGCATGGCCGCTCTCACCACACTGTCTCTAGACCAATCAGCATGGCCGCTCTCACCACACTGTCTCTAGACCAATCAGCATGGCCGCTCTCAACACACTGTCTCTAGACCAATCAGCATGGCCGCTCTCACCACACTGTCTCTAGACCAATCAGCATGGCCGCTCTCACCACACTGTCTCTAGACCAATCAGCATGGCCGCTCTCAACACACTGTCTCTAGACCAATCAGCATGGCCGCTCTCACCACACTGTCTCTAGACCAATCAGCATGGCCGCTCTCACCACGGTTTTGGACACTTTCCCTTTCATTTTATCTGAAACTCTTCTGTCACACATCACACCTGATACATTAAAATAAATGTTTGCTATAAATACCATATTGAATTTTGTCCCGGTGGGTTTTTGACTTTGACTTTTTCGGTCCAGAGGGTCCAAAAACCCCCAAAAGGTTAGAATCTACCGATCTATTGTGTTTAATCAATAGTTGCCACTCAGAGCTCCGCTGAGAGCTGCTGATTGTGGGCATTTGTGAATAAACACTGGGATGCTAATGAGTAGTAATGGGATGCTTTCTAGCATCACTTCTGCCTCTTTCCCTCTGCACACACACCAATCCATTACACACACACTTTCCAAGCTCACATGCAGTTAAACCAGAGATAAATGAGTGGAAATGAACGGCAAAGAGGACGATCCCACCTGTTCGTTTGACGGAGAACAAAGACGAAGTTATCTGACAACACAAAGAAAGAAGCGTCCCCATCTGATGTTCAGATAAATCCAGTGGATTAGAGCTCCAGGTGTGTGTGTGTGTGTGTGTAAAACAGTAAAACAACGAGGCACTGCGGGGATGTTTTCAAACCCTCCCCCTTTAGAGATGTTCTGCAAACTTGCAGGCTGAGTGACTCATCCAGGCGGATGGGCTCAAACATAATCTACGACCGCTGGAAGCCAACAGAAAGCTCAGCAGCGTTTTGTGTGCAAAGCAAGACAAACAGTGAACTCAGGATGCACTTTTTCAGAGCAACGTTTTAAAAAGTACATAAAAAAAAGACAAACAGGGGAATGAAAAAGTGTCAGAAAAAATCCTCACATGTAAATTTATGTCCATACCCAGGTCATTAGCTCTGTCTGTGCAGGTTTATAGAGGATCAAACAGAAGTTACAGATGTGTTTATGTTTATTTCTATAGTTTTTAATTGTATAAACGTACGTAGATGCACACATAGGATATGATCATACTGTATATTTGAAATAATTCGACCATACAAACATGGACATGGTTACATTTTCAGTTCCAGATATAAAAAAATATCACAGTCATCTTCTTATCCGTCTATCCTTTTCAGGGTTACGGAGGATGCGTGGGGTGCCGGAGCCCATCCCAGCTGATTCAAGGTGAGGGTCAGGGTACACCCCGAACAGGTACCAGTCTGTTGCGGGGCCACACACATACAGCCATCCACATACACACTCATTCCTAGGGGCAATTTGGCACCAGCCAATAACCTGCATGCGTGTCTTTGGAGGGTAGGATGAAACTGGAGAACTCGTCGAAAACACACACAGACACAGAGAGAACATGCAAACTCCACACAGAAAGGACAGTGTTCCAAGCCTCCCACAACCTTCTTGCTGTGAGGCCACTATGCTACCCACTGCGCCACCGTGCCGCCCTAACCAAAATATAATGAAGCATAGTTGAAAATGTATGTTTACATTTAGGGGTGGCATGGTGGCGCAGTGGGTCGCACAGTGGTCTGACAGCCAGAAGGTTGTGGATTCAAGTCCCGAGTGGAGACGAGGCTTGGAACACTGGGCTTTCTGTGTGGAGTTTGTGGAGGATACTCTGGTTTCCTCCTACCCTCCAAAAACATGTATCTTAGGTTGATTGGCCAGCCCCTAGAAACGAATGTGTGTGTGTGTGTGTGTGTGTGTGTGTGTGTGTGTGTGTGTGTGTGTGTGTGTGTGTGTGTGTGTGTGTGTGTGTGGATGGTTGCATGTGTGTGGCCCCGCGACAGACTGGTGACCTGTTCAGGGTGTACCTTGTCCCTCGCCTTGAATCAGCCGGGATGAGGTCCGGCAACCCCGAAAGGGATAGACGGTGACTGTTTACATTTACAACATGTGCCAAATTATTATGGGAATGGAATTTAAGCAAAATCAAGATCATTGCTCGTGTTTATCTGGATTTTTTGCAGGGTTTTTTGGATGAAATCAGATTCTTTTGTCTGTATGATGAAGGGACAGGCGGGGGGCGGGACTAAAGGCTGTTCCACTTTAGTAAGCAGATCAATTTTTCCATTAATCTGGAAAGAAAAGTATCTCTGCTGCTTTGAAAGCAGGGAATAAGAAGTGTGTAGGATTCTCTAAAGTAGAGGTGGGCAAAAAGTTTGGACTCATGTGGTCAAAAAGGGTCCAATCATGGGGTCAAACCTAGAGCGGATACACGGCATGGGCTGATAAATCATCTTAAAAGACAAAAAAAAAATGAACAACTTACATTAAAAACACAGCTTTACTGATATTTATAATGAGTTCATTTCCATCTGAATGAAGCGGTTAAGATGATCTTTTAATAAAATGAGGCAATAAAACAAAATCAAATGAAATTAAAAAGAAAATGTGATCAAATGGCTTTATTTCAGTCTGAAAATAGACGTTTTGACTGTGAAAATTTACAAAAACATCCCTAATTATGAAGCGAAAAACTCAAAAAGTTAAATATTTTAAGAACAAATGAATGTAACTCAACAAGTGATGCCTGGAAAATAAAAAATTAAAGGAAAAAACGAAGTTTGTTTTACTATTTCTTCACATTCGGCCGGATTAAAAAGCTCGACAGGCCACATGTGGTCCTCGAACCGGAGTTAGCCCACCTCTGAGTCAGAGGTTTGCAGTTTTGAAACTCAATGCTGTTTTTTTAAGATACAATTTTTGGAATTTGTCCTCACCGAGAAGGAGAGTCTAAAGAGCAGGAACATGTTTAATCAGACAGTTAGTTTTTATTTATTTGTGTTTACATATTATTTCATTTTCTGTCTTTTTTTGGGTCATTTTTATTAAATCACTTTACAAAATAAATTGGTTTGAAATTAAATTGGAGAAAAATCTCATTTTGAACTCATAAATAAAACATGTGTGTTTATATTGATTTATATGGATATGTGATTAAAAATGAAACGTCACCATAAACGAATACACACATTTATGCAACATTATGATGTCATCACACACGGTGTCACACACAGGTCTAAGTAAATACATTGCACATATTAACTGTATGTTTATAGATCTTTACACATGATGAGTGTGTGTTTAAATAAACACACATGTTATTATGAACATGTCTGCAAAAAACATGCTTTTTTTCTGTCATGACTTCAAGTTTAAATAAAAACTTCATTTGCAGAAAAGATTTTATTAAGAGTAAAAAAGGGTCATTTTTTGCACCTGAGTGTCCAGGTGAGGATGTGTGTGTGTGTGTGTGTGTGTGTGTGTGTGTGTGTGTGTGTGTGTGTGTGTGTGTGTGTGTCTCACCTGTTGCATCAGACTCCACAGGCTGGTTCGGTGTGACCCGGTTCTGTTCCTGTGCACCAGCTCATCCGGGCTGCTGTCCAGGAGATGCTGAGAATAAAAGAGCCACTTCCTCACGGCTTCTTGTTTTCTCTCCTGGCCGCCCGGAGCGTAACGCAGTTGCCATGGCGACCTGCCGTCATTCCCTTTTGACTGGGGAGTGTGTGTGTGTGTGTATGTGTGGTGCGTGTGTGTACGCGCAGCCGCAGAAGCTCTCCTCACTCTGATGGTTGAAGGTGTTTATTACAGAGAAAATGATTCCAATAAAAGGGACATTTTAATGTTGCCACAAGCAGATGATGCGTGTGAGTGTGCGTTTGTGTGTGTATGTGTGTGTGTGTGTGTATGTGTGCGCGCACCACATACCCAGTGAAACAAACATATATTTTATTTGTAAGTCTTTTAAGAGTTTAAATGAAAAAAACAGCAAACAAAGGGTTAAACTATGTCATCAGTGTTAAAAAGATTTAAAAGATATTTCAAAATTTTGAGCTTAAAAGACAGAAAAAGCAGAAAAATAACCAACCTGTTCAACATCACGATTCAGACCTCAAATAAAGACATGGACTTTTTATCTTGAAAGAGACAAAAACTTAAATTAAAAAGATGTTTTGGAGTGTTTCAAGTTCTTCAGACCAAAGAAGAGAGTTTTTAAAGGAATGTTTGTCCGTTTAAAACTAGACGCTTTGATGGTTTAAAAATGTCTGCTTTCCATCAAAAACTATGTTTAAACTGTTTTAAAAGACAAAGATATGTTTATGTGTGTATGCAAAAAAAATACATGAATATCAGTTAAAGACTTGAGGTATCGCAACTGGAAGCATGGAGCGGGTGATCGACTGATGGATTGGTGCAGCATCTGCAATAATCAGGATGCTGATTAACCTCATCATGGTAACCAGGATCTACGTTCCTACCCTCACCATGGTAACCAGGATCTACATTCCTACCCTCACCATGGTAACCAGGATCTATGTTCCTACCCTCATCATGGTAATCAGGATCTATGTTCCTACCCTCACCATGGTAACCAGGATCTATGTTCCTACCCTCACCATGGTAACCAGGATCTATATTCCTACCCTCACCATGGTAACCAGGATCTACGTTCCTACCCTCACCATGGTAACAAGGATCTACGTCCTACCCTCACCATGGTAACCAGGATCTACATTCCTACCTTCACCATGGTAACCAGGATCTACGTTCCTACCCTCACCATGGTAACAAGGATCTACGTCCTACCCTCACCATGGTAACCAGGATCTACATTCCTACCGTCACCATGATAACCAGAATCTACGTTCCTACCCTCACCATGGTAACCACCTGTGGGAGGTGACTGAAAGAAAAGATCATGGATACAAGCAGTCAGTGTCACTGGGTTCTCACGCAGAGATAAAGGAAGGAGCTTCTTTGAGTTGAGAGCACCCAGAAGGGGAGGTGTGGGCCTCTCGGACAAGCAAAGCCTATTAAACTGTATACAAACTAGACAACATCACAAACACACCAAAGCTCGAAAAGCTAGTATTCAGTCATTTCTTGGTCCTATTTGGGACGAACCGGATCTATTCAAGGCTGTAATACCAGATAAATAAATTCTACTTTTATGACTTTGTTAAACCTTTTCAAAATAAAATGTTATCACAAATTTGTAATAATAATAAATTTAATATGTAATGCAATACAAATGATTGAGTTTTACAAAATAAAAGCTTTCAATTCTATTCTATGTGTAAACATTGTTTATCATTTTTATATGTGTGTATTCATATCCATGTTCAGAGTTAGTGTATAAATATCTGACTTTTCTAAGTTTTTATATATTTATTGAAGCAAAAACACACATATTTCTATGTTTACGTCTATAAATATCTATATTTTATCATTTCATGAGTGTATTTATATGAATATATAAATAACTTGTTTTGTCCATCAGATAGAGAATGAGTCATCCTCACCCCTCCCTTCTTCTGGATCCATCCACACACACACACACACACACACACACACACACACACACACACACACACACACACACACACACACACACACACTGGAAGTATTTTTCCTATCAATCAGGTTATTGATCCGTGTTGTCTTCCATCTCCTGTTTGAACCCAAAGACCTTTTTTTCTGCAGGTAAAATTTATTTTTTATCACATTAAATATAAAAAATAACCTTAAAATAAACCAGAATGATGAAAATAATTATTTAAAAAAATTAAAGGTCAAACTGACTTCTTTCATTAAAAAAAAACATCAAATAAAAGCATGAATGACGTCACTAGACATGCACTACAAACCCTGCCATGCACAAACTATTTTTAGCACAGGATGTTTTGCACACGCGTGTTCTCTCCGCAAACTGCGTGACGTGGAAATCCTGATCTTCTGTGACGAATTTCACTCAAAGATGAAACGCAATCAAGATGGTTCTTGTTAGCATATCCATTAGGTTCGTTTCTGTAGTGCGCATGCGTGGTGGGAACTCTCTTATGGTTAAAGTTTTAAAATATTTAAAAATTATTTTATTTACTTTAAAACATTATAAATTTTAATTAAAGAAATAAAAGTAAAATAGACGTTTAGATAATTAATTTAAATGTAATTAAGAAGTTAATAACAGATTACCATGTTGTCTTGTTCCAGACGTTAGAAATCCTCAACCGTTAAAAAAAAAAAAAAAAAAAGTTTTTTTTTTTCTTTTAATTTCAGTATTTTTAACTTTTTCACGTCATTTTTTTTCAGTGACGTAAAAGACAGACTTCCATCATGCCGAATATGGAGGGTATGTTCTGTAAGGTGATCTTTAACCAGTTATTAAGAAATAACTGGTTTAATTTGAACTGATTCATCAGTTTAATTCAGTTTTTAAATGTTTTTAATGCATTATTTAACTTATTATTTCTATTTTTTTATTTTTTTTTTATTATTTTTTTACCAGAACATTTGTTCAACCTCAGGTTTGCCGCCAAAGAAATGCAGCGAAATTCAAAGAAATGTGACAAAGAAGAAAAAGCAGAAAAACTCAAAGCAAAAAAGGTTGAAAAACAATGTTTATTTTTTCTTCTTCTTCCTTCATTTCCCTCCAGGGGGCGCCACCTCAAGTCAGTTTCTTCCATCTAACCCTATCTGCTGCATCCTCTTCGGGCACACCAACTATCTTCATGTCTTCCTTCACTGTATCCATGAACCTCCTCTTTGGTCTTCCTCTAGTGCTCTTTCCTGGTGGTTCCAAATCCAGCATCCTTCTTCTGATGTACTCTCTCTCTCTCCTCTGCACATGTCCAAACATCTCAGTCTGGCCTCTCTGACTTTAAAAGCTCTTACATGTGCTGTTTCTCTGATCCTGGAACGATTCCTACCCTCACCATCTCTGTCTTTAGACCAATCAGCATGGCCGCTCTCACCACACTGTCTCTAGACCAATCAGCATGGCCGCTCTCACCACACTGTCTCTAGACCAATCAGCATGGCCGCTCTCACCACGGTTTTGTACACTTTCCCTTTCATTTGATCTGAAACTCTTCAATCACACATCACACCTCATACTTTTCTCCATCCGTTCCAGCCTGCCTGCACACGCTTCTTCACCTCTTTGCAACACTCTCCATTGCTCTGGATTGTTGAAAAGAGTATAAATAGAGACGGTGCAGTGAGACAATGTAAAGGGTATTACTTTGAGGCAGCCCAAGTTATTTCTAACTGGATTTTCTAGCAATATTATTCAATTTCGTTCCGTCGTCTTCTGCTTTTCCGGGCTCGGGTTGCGGGGCCAACGACCTCAGACGGGAAACCCAGGCTTCCCTGACCCCGGCTGCATCCTCCAGTTCACCTGGAAGGATCCCGAGTCGTTCCCCAGCCAGCTCTTAGACATAGTCTCTCCAGCGTGTCCGGGGTCTGCCTCTTGGTCTCCTCCTGGAGGGACAAGCCCGAAACACCTAACCAGCAAGGCGATCAGGAGACATCCTGACCAGATGCCTGAACAACCCCATCTGGCTCCTCCCAATCTGGAGGAGGAGCGGCTTTACTCCGAGCTCCTCCCGGATGGCATGACTCCACACCCGATCTCTGAGTGAGAGCCCAGCAGCCCGCTGAGGGAGATAATTGTGGCCGCTTGTATCCATGATCTCATTCTTTGGGTCACCTCTCAGAGCTGGTTACCATGGTGAGGGTAGGAACTTAGCTCCTGGTTACCATGGTGAGGGTAGGAACGTAGATCCTGGTTACCATGGTGAGTGTAGGAACCTAGATCCTGGTTACCATGGTGAAGGTAAGAACGTAGATCTGGTTACCATGGTGAGGGTAGGAACGTAGATCCTGGTTACCATGGTGAGGGTAGGAATATAGATCCTGGTTACCATGGTGAGGATAGGAACGTAGATCCTGGTTACCATGGCGAGGATAGGAACGTAGATCCTGGTTACAATGGCTAGGGTAGGAACGTAGATCCTGGTTACCATGGTGAGGGTAGGAATGTAGATCCTGGTTACCATGGTTAGGGTAGGAACGTAGATCCTGGTTACCATGGCGAGGATAGGAACGTAGATCCTGGTTACCATGGTGAAGGTAGGAACATAGATCCTGGTTACCATGGTGAAGGTAGGAACGTAGTTCTGGTTATCATGGTGAGGGTAGGAACGTAGATCCTGGTTACCATAGCGAGGATAGGAACGTAGATCCTGGTTACCATGGTGAAGGTAGGAACATAGATCCTGGTTACCATGGCGAGGGTAGGAACGTAGATCCTGGTTACCATGGCGAGGATAGGAACGTAGATCCTGGTTACTATGGCGAGGGTAGGAACGTAGATCCTGGTTACCATGGTGAGGGTAGGAACGTAGATCCTGGTTACCATGGTGATGGTAGGAACGTAGATCCTAGTTACCATGGTGAGGGTAGGAACGTAGATCCTAGTTACCATGGTGAGGGTTGGAACATTGATTCACCAGGAGTTCCATCTAGAAAAAAGAAGTATTAATCCTGATTTCAGTAACAATTTAACATGTTTTCATACCTGTGAAAGCTCCGTGTTTGAACGTCATAACTCACACCCGCCTCGTCTTCAAGTACAATCGAAAGAATTGATTAAATCATGAAAGTCTCATCTCTAGTTTTCTGACTTATGGTGCCATTAGAGGTCAGACATGCAGTGTTAAGTTCCTCTGTGCCCACCCTCAGGCTATTCAGAAGAGTAACATAGAGGCAGCAAGGATCCATGCAGAGAATGCCATCCGTCAGAAGCAGCAGTCCGTTAACTACCTGAAGATGAGTGCTCGCTTGGACGCGGTGAGCTCGAGGGTCCAAACTGCTGTCACCATGAACAAGGTCAAATTCCACTTTTACTCTCATTTTATCACAAATAAAATTTTTTACAGGTTTTAAACAGGCTTTATTTATTCACAGTGTTTTTACATGTTGTCATTATCTGATGTCTTCTGTTCCGTAGTCTTCCGCTTACCCAGGGCCGGGTCGCGGGGGCAACAGCCTCAGACTGGAAGCCCAGGCTTCTCTCACCCTGGCTGGATCCTCCAGCTCACCCGGGAGGAGCCTGAGTCGTTCCCTAGCCAGCTGTGAGACATAAGTCTCTCCAGTGGGTCTGGGGTCTGCCTCTTGGTCTCCTCCTAGTGGTACGTACCCGAATCCCCTCACCAGCGAGGCGCTCGGGGGCATCCTGACCAGATGCCCGAATCACCCCATCTACGTTCCCACCCTCACCTATGGTCACCAGCTGTGGGTGGTGACCGAAAGAATGAGATGGCTGGGCTCTCACTCAGAGATCGGGTGAGGAGCTCTGCCATCTGGGAGGAGCTCGGTATCGAGCCGCTCCTCCTCCAGGTCGAGAGGTGTAGTGATGTAAGAAAAAAAAAATGGTAGTGGGAAAAAAGAAGAAAACTCATGGGGATCCGCATGAAGGAGAGATCAGATATGTGTGGAACTAGGTTTACTAACAATTGAAAAGGCTGAGTAGCTTTTTCCTTCAGCGTTACTATGGTGAAGGTAGGAACATACATAGATCCTGGTTACCATGGTGAGGGTAGGATCGTAGATCCTGGTTACCATGGTGAGGGTAGGAACGTAGATCCTGGTTACCATGGTGAGGGTAGGAACGTAGATCCTGGTTACCACGGTGAGGGTAGGAACGTAGATCCTGGTTACCACGGTGAGGGTAGGGACGTAGATCCTGGTTACCATGGTGAAGGTAGGAACGTAGATCCTGGTTACCATGCTGAGGGTAGGAACGTAGATCCTGGTTACCATGGTGAAGGTAGGAACATAGATCCTGGTTACTATGGTGAGGATAGGAACGTAGATCCTGGTTACCATGGTGAGGGTAGGAACGTAGATCCTGGTTACCACGGTGAGGGTAGGAACGTAGATCCTGGTTACCACGGTGAGGGTAGGAATGTAGGTCCTGGTTACCATGGTGAGGGTAGGAACGTAGATCCTGGTTACCATGGTGAGGGTAGGAATATAGATCCTGGTTACCACGGTGACGGTTGGAACGTAGATCCTGGTTACCATGGTAAGGGTAGGAACGTAGATCCTGGTTACCACGGTGAGGGTTGGAACGTAGATCCTGGTTACCATGGTGAGGGTATGAACGTAGATCCTGGTTACCACGGTGTGGGTAGGAATGTAGATCCTGGTTACCATGGTGAGGGTAGGAACGTAGATCCTGGTTACCATGGTGAGGGTATGAACGTAGATCCTGGTTACCACGGTGTGGGTAGGAATGTAGATCCTGGTTACCATGGTGAGGGTAGGAACGTAGATCCTGGTTACCATGGTGAGGGTAGGAACGTAGATCCTGGTTACCACGGTGAGGGTAGGAATGTAGATCCTACGATCCGTAGATGATACTAATGTAATATTGTCTAAACTCAATTCTATCTTTTACTTCTTTGAAACATATGTTTTTTTTAACATAAGAATCAGGACCATCAGTGATGGAACATTCTGTCCCAGATGAGTTTGATATTTTATGTTTTAAATAATTCCTCATGCAGATAGATGATGGTGTAATTTACTGTCCGACCGCCTCAGAACGAGCAAAAAAACACCTATTAGAGGCACACAATGGACCGGGCTGCTCTTCAGATGTGACACTAATACCCTGTAATTGAAGCTCTTTATGTAAGAGTCTTAGTTTGACACAACTAAACTCCATAATGTGTCTTTAAAGACTGGAGAAGACGGGAGCTCATGAGCCTCAAATCACCTTTAAGCTCCTCTGAATTTTTCGGGCTGCTGGAAAAAAAGCTTTAATGTAACAGTGTTTATTATTTTTTTAAAAAGGGGGGATTATTTCAGTAAGACTTGGTTCATTTTTACAAGATTAGTCCTAATCTTCTTATGATGGTGAGGGGATTCAACCGGTGAGGAAGAGGAACTATTTGAGTTTAAGGACACTTCTGACCTCTAGTGAACGTTTATGAGCACTACATTTACATAAAAACGTGGTTGAATTCAGACTAGTTTAACTTTTTTTTTGCCATTAAAGTTGTTCTTATGTTTTTTTTACAGGTTACCAAATCCATCTCTGGTGTTGTGAAGGCCATGGACGCCACATTGAAAAGCATGAACTTGGAAAAGGTTTGAAATTAAACAACAAAATAAAAACATATTAGAATAAACATCCCAGTTGTAGATGATCCGTGATATTTTCGTCCAGATTTCATGTCTGATGGATCAGTTTGAAAAGCAGTTTGAGACCCTGGACGTGCAGGCGGTTCATATGGAGGAGTCGATCGGCAGCTCGTTCACCGTGATAGCGCCTCAGGTTGGAGCTCAGAGGTCTCTTATTCTTCTACCCAAACTGAGGGATTGATGAAGGAGGTGGCATACGTCAACATTTACCTCACATAGAACGCAATTCATAGGACATGAGGGAAAGACGGGCGGAATGGTGACGCACAGGGTGGTACAGTGCTTCACAGCAAGAAGGTTGTGGGTTCAAATCCTGGGTAGGGACGAGGCTTGGAACACTGTCCTTTCTGTGTGGAGTTTGCATGTTCTTTGCGTGCATGTGTGGGTTTTCTCCGGTTTCCACCCACCCTCCAAAAACATGCATGCCAGGTTGATTACAAAATTGTCCCTAGGAATGAGTGTGTGTGTGACCCTGTGACAGACTGGCAACCTGTTCGGGGTGTGTCCTCCCTTTGGTCTCAAATCAGCCGGGATGGGCTCCAGCACCCCGCATAACCCTATGAGGAAAAGAAGGTGTGAGAAAGATGAGACTAAGGACAGTGAAATGAAGCATTTGAAGCAGCGAGGATTATCAGTTTTGGACTATACAGGAGAAAATTGAAGCACATCTTGGAAAAGATTGTTCCATTCCGTTTTCTGTTCCGTGGTCTTCCGCTTATCCGGGGCCGGATATCGGGGGTAACAGCCTCAGACAGAAAGCCCAGACTTCTCTCACCCCAGCTGCATCCTCAAGCTCACCTTAGAGGATCCCGGCCAGCTGTGAGACATAGTGTCTCCAGCAGGTCTGGGGTCTGCCTCTTGGTCTCATCCCGGTGGGACGTGCCCAAAATACCTCCCCAGTGAGGCGCTCGGGAGGGCATCCCGACCAGATGTCCGAACCACCCCATCTGGCTTCTCTCGACCTGGAGGAGGAGCGGCTCGACACCGAGCTCCTCCTGGATGGCAGAGCTCCTCACCCAATCTCTGAGTGAGAGCCCAGCCACCCTGTGGAGGAAGCTCATTTGTCCGCTTGTATCCGCTATCTCATTCTTTCGGTCACCACCACAGCTGGTTACCATGGTGAGGGTAGGAACGTAGATCCTGGTTACTATGGTGAGGGTAGGAATGTAGATCCTGTGTAGATCTACATTCTACATCCTGATCCTGGTTCTACGTTCCTGAACCAGGATCAGGAACGTAGATCCTGGTTACCACGGTGAGGGTAGGAATGTAGGTCCTGGTTACCATGGTGAGGGTAGGAACGTAGATCCTGGTTACCATGGTGAGGGTAGGAACATAGATCCTGGTTACCATGGTGAGGGTAGGAAGGTAGATCCTGGTTACCATGGTGAGGGTAGGAACGTAGATCCTGGTTACCACGGTGAGGGTAGGAATGTAGGTCCTGGTTACCATGGTGAGGGTAGGAAGGTAGATCCTGGTTACCATGGTGAGAGTAGGAACGTAGATCCTGGTTACCACGGTGAGGGTAGGAATGTAGGTCCTGGTTACCATGGTGAGGGTAGGAACGTAGATCCTGGTTACCACGGTGAGGGTAGGAATGTAGGTCCTGGTTACCATGGTGAGGGTAGGAACGTAGATCCTGGTTACCATGGTGAGGGTAGGAAGGTAGATTGACTTGTAAATCGAGAGTCTTTTTCTCCACGTCTTAAAGTTTACATACGACACGTTCTAACTGGTCAGAGTTGCACAGTTACCCACACACTCCATCACCTCTCATTATGGACACGGTGTACATTCAGATTTGGACGTAAACATGCTTCATAAATGCAGCTACTGATATTTAAAAATCCGAGAAACACTTTTTTTCTTCTTTTTCTCTTATTTTTACCCATTTGTTCACAGAATGAAGTCGATCGTCTGCTGCATGAGATGGCTGATGAGGCAGGGTAAAAAAACAAAAAAAGAACCCCCGTCCTGGATTTTATAACAGGAGAAGTTCGTCTGGACGTATTTAAATATTTATGTGTTTTTTTTTTTTTTTAGACTGGAACTTTCTATGGAGCTTCCTTCGCAGCCCACCACCTCGCTGGCCTCAGAGGGTCAAACAGCAGCAGATCAGGTATTTGTTTCTTTAAGAAACTGAATGAACACGATCGTAAAAATTAGCTATAATTTTAAACAAAAATGATCCGTTCCGAATGTTTTTGTTCGGATTAGAAGAAACAAATAAATAATAAAAAATCTGTATGAACTTTTGCAAAGTGACCGATTTAAGGAGTCAAAATCATAAAAAAATTGGGGAAAAAAAAAAACTAAATTACAAAAAAATAATAACAAAAAAATCCTAACAAACTTTTAATTTGAAACAGTGTTTTTTTTTTGTTTTTTTTTACAATGTTTTAGTTTCAAATTTAATTGACTTTTAATTAAAGCATCTTTATTTAGAAATGTTGTAAAAAATTTCTGAGTGTTTTTTTTTTAGTTTTATCCACATTTTAAAAAGACAATAAAAAAAAAAAAAACAAAAAAAAAATCTTTTTTGTTCTTTAGTTTTCAAAGTTTAAGAACATTTTAATTTGTTTTAGTTTGGTTGAAGCTTCATGTTTGTGACTCTATGTGTGTGTGTGTATGTGTGTGTGTGTGTGTGTGTGTGTGTGTGTGTGTGTGTGTGTGTGTGTGTGTCTAGGAGCTCGCTCAGAGGCTGTCCGAGATGCGTGACCGAACCGCCTGAAACCCCCAAAGCGAACGAAGGAAGCAAACCAAGTGAGAAGTAAAATCTGTTTTTGTTGAAAACGACGAGGAGAAAAAAAAAGTTCCATCATCTAAAAAAAAATATAAAAAAATTTAATAAAATGTTTTCTGATTTAAATAAAAATCAGACGAGAATTGATTAAAAAAACATAACTGATTTGGAAAATTTAGTAAAAATGAAGTGTGATTAATCGTGATTTGTTGATTAATCGCCTCATGAATTCATATAAAAACACACTTTTAAATTTGGAAAGTTTTTTTTTTTTTTTTTTTTGTAAAATGCACACAAAATTCCCAAAAAACTGACTGAAGTCTCTTAAAGAGCCGGAACGTGTTTTGATCAAACTTCATAACGAGCCAATAAGAAATAAGATCAATATCTTTGATCAGAATGATCTGGTATTTATAACAGAGGTGAGCAAACCACGGCCCCTGGACCACCGGCGGCCCACCAAACCTTTTCTTTTGACCCATCAAATGTCAGTAGATTATAAATATTTAAATCTATACATTGGTTTTATTCACTTCATTTTCAGTTTTTTCCTTTAAATAACAGACATTTTGTTGTTGAGATGTTTTTTTTTTAAATAAATATCAAACTTTCAGAAGTTTTTTTCTCCAATTTGAGGGTTTTTTGGTTTTTAGTTCAAGTCGTACTCATCGTAATTTATCTCGTCCTGTATCTTAACATCTAACTTTACCAGCAGATGGGCTTCATCCAGACATGGAAATACAAAGTAAGTCAGGTTTAGAATCCGAATCAGAAATTACTTTATTGATCCCATTAATGGAAAATTTGTGTGTTTCAGCAACCAGTTATCTCGTATTTACATTCAGCATGTTTGCATACACGAGGTCCAGAGTTTTATTCTCCCTTGTGGGGCCAGTCCACGTAGTGGGTGAAGTCTACAAGCGATCTGTTCATTTTGACGTGGTTGAAGTCACCGGTTATGATGCAGAAGAAGTTACCGTAATTTCACGACCATTAGGCGCACCGTACGAAAAGGCGCAGCCTCAGTCACACACCGCCTTACAACAACACACACACAAGCATGCAAATGTGCATATTAAAAAATAGATCGGGAGCAAAACTGAGTTTGGTTGTTCTTTATTTAAGTAGTAACGATACTAAACAAGCACATTACCGGTAATAGTTTTTATTCAAATCCGTCAAAGTCCTCATCCTCTGTTTCAGAGCAGGTCCACTTCGCTCCTCGCTGTCAAAGTCACTGTCTGTACTGTGCGGCTCCTCAGAAAGGATACCAGCTTTTGCGAAAGCTCGGATAACAGTACCAGCAGACACGTTAGTCCAGGCATCTACAATCCATTGGCAAACTGTAGCGTAACTCGCCCGGCGCTGCCTTCCACCCTTCATGAAACTGTGGTCTCCTTCGGTCATCCATCGCTCCCACGCCGCTCACACTTCACTCTTTAACGTTCTCATGGCTTTTCTTTCAGGTCCGCCTCGCGGGCACCGCGTTTTCTTTTAGGTCTGCTTTTTCTCACACACAAGGCGCACCGCTCATTTTGAAGAAAATTTGAGACTTTTAGGTGCACCTTATAGCCGTGAAATTACGGTAGGTTGTTGTGTCTGCAGGCGGGAAACGGTGCTTGTGGTTTCATCATCACATCATCACCCGAGGAACATAAACAGTCACCACCATAACTGATGTAAACTCCCTCGGCGGATCGTAAGGCCAGCAAAGTCACGTTTAACTTCAAATAAACTTTCTTTCAATAAAATCAATCAATGCCTCGATTTAAAACCAATGAGATCCACTTGATAAATCAACGCTCTGCATCGAGGCTTTGATTTGTCCAGCCTCGGTATCTGTCCGTCTGTCTTCACCACATACCATCCCTTCCTCAGATTTTACATCCCGCCTCATTCGGCTTTATTTTCACCAACTGGGAACAGATGAGAGGTCAAAAATGTCACCTGTGGAGGAAGTGGTCTCCTGCTGTTTGCATGCCAGTGTCTCATTACACACACACACACACACACACACACACACACACACACACGCTCAGCTGGCAGCCATTACAGGTGTACACCATCTATTGGGGGGATCTCCAGAGTGATGCCCTGTGAGCTCTGACCCTCTTTGTGTCCTCTCTAATCATCATCAGTCCAAACTTAACTACGTCCACAATCATCATCAGGACGTTTTCTTCTAAACTGCCCACTTTGATGACTCCGCTCCGCGGCGGGATCCACACCAACAGCTGCCAGTCATTTCTGCCACGACTCAAATCACGTCGAATTAAAATTCCACATTTCTTTTTTTTTTTTTCATCAGAAACGCCGAATCCATTTGAAGTTTTGCGTTGGATTTATTTTTAACCGGCATCGGAGATCTCAGAGCACGACTAAGGCGGAGAAAGTCGTATTTTTTGAGCCACTGCGTTTCTTTACAACACATGTGCGAAAATGTTTCAGACAGATGTGGAAGAGAAATATCCAGAGTGATGAAGAGCCGAACATCTGTGTGAGGTGTTAACACCGACCATCTCGTCAACGCCTCGTCTGACGGGGGCTCATTTACTAACAATTGTTAAAAATCCTTTGCTGAACAAGTGATTTTGATACGTTTACATCAAACAAACTCAGGATTTATAAAAACACCATGACTCTTTTTGGGCAGCATTCCATTCCGTAATCTTCCGCTCATCCGGGGCCGGGTCGCGGGGCAACAGCCTCAGACGGGAAGCCTAGGCTTCTCTCACCCCGGCTGCATCCTCCAGCTCACCCAGAAGGATCCCAAGTCGTTCCCCAGCCAGCTGTGAGACATAGTCTCTCAAGCAGGTCCAGGGTCTGACTCTTGGTCTTCCCCCGGTGGGACGTGACCGAAACACCTCACCAGCGAGGCGCTCAGGGGCATCCTGACTAAATGCCCGACCCATCCCATCTGGCTTTTCTCGACCGGGAGGAGGAGCGGCTCGACACCGAGCTCCTCCCGGATGGCAGAGCTCTTCACCCGATCTCTCTCCATTATTCATATAAGCTTCCATGTGACTTTCTTCTTCTGAGCCGTCGACCGAATGAAGGTGCATGTTTTACATGATGTGGTCCATTTATCTTATACAATATATTTACTTTCTCATTGGGGCGGTACAGTGGCGCAGTGGGTAGCACAGTGACCTCACAGCAAGAAGGTCGGGGGTTTGAGTCCAGGTGGAGACGAGGCTCGGAACACTGGACTTTCTGTGTGATGTATGCATGTTCTCCCCGTGTATGTGTGGGTTTCCTTTGGGTACTCCGGTTTACTCCCACCCTCCAAAAATATGCACGTTAGGTTGATTGGCCCTAGGAATGAGTGTGTGTGGATGGTTGTATGTGTGTGGCCCCGTGACAGACTGGCGACCTGTTCGAGGTGTACCCTGCCCCTCGCTTTGAATCAGCCGGGATGGGCTCCGGCACCCCCGCAACCCTGAAAGGGATAGACGGATAAGAAGGTGACTGACTTTCTATTTGGGGCGGCACGTTCACGTAGTGGTAGCACAGTGGCCTCACAGCAAGGAGGTCAGGGTCCTGGATGGGAACGAGGCTTGGAACACTGATCTTCCTGTGTGGAGTTTGCGTGTTCTCCCTGTGTATATATGGGTTTTCTCTGTGTACTCCGGTTTCCTCCCACTCTCTAAAAACATACATGTTAGGTTGACTGGCCGCTACATGATTGCCTCTAGTAATGAGTGTGTGTGAGTGTGTGGCCCTGCGACAGATTGGCGACCAGTTCTGGGGTACCCCTGTCCCTTGCCTCAGCTGGGATGGGCTCCGGCAACCCCTGCAGTCCTGGAAGGGATGGTTAACGAGGTGACTGACTACTTTCTTTTTTTTAAAACTTTTTAAGTGTTTTTCTTTTCTTTGTTTTCGTGTCTTTTCTGTGATCTAACTGATGGCTTGGGCTCAGCAGGAATCAAACCAAGTTCTCGGTTGAAAGACAGTAACTCTACCACTAGGCCAACGCCCCACGTGACTGACTGATTACTTTCTTTTCTCCACGTCTTATGATTTGCGTACAGCGGCTCCTGCGGGCATAAAAATATGCCAGAGTCCACACATTCTGCCACTTTCATAAGTTCTGGTAATTTTTTTGTAGAAACCAGGTTACACTCAGATTTATAGGACGTTCCAAACGAGGCCCAAACAGTGATTCTACCACTGGAGCGTTCTTGAGAAGGAGTCCCTTCCATGTAGGAATGTGTAAAGTCTATTATTTTAAGTTGGCAACGTGTGCCACGGTTACCAGGCGGTAAGGAAGTGATTTGTTTTGTGTCCTCTTCGTGTCCTCTCGGCTTCCCATCTGAAATATTCAATTACCATCCATGAAGGGTCAGGTCAAACACAGGAAGCTGCCTGGATTGGTTCTACTCGGATGTCTCTGAGCATGTGTGACCAATCAGTGCAACGCAGGGTTTCCCTTGTCTCCGCATGTGTGTGTGCGTGTGTGTGTCTAATTTTTCCAGATCCAGGTTTCCTTCACTTTCCATCACCTCTTGACCAGCTCGCCCCCAAAGACGTGTTAACGCTGCTTTTAATCAGCTTTACTGTCTCGTGCACGCACGCACAGCTGGTCCCGTCCGTCCTTGCTCTTAACTGTACGCTTCGTTAAGGTTAAACACACATACACACACACACACACACCTGATCCTATCACCCCATCCTTACCTTGTTAAACACCCCATAAGGCCCACACCTCCTCTCGCCCATCATTGCCTTTTATTTTTCTGAAACCCATTAACATGACCGTTAGGTTCAAACTGATGTTTCTATAAAAACTTTTTATTAATTACAACAATTTAAAGAAATTATTTGGCTGAAAAATATTTTAAAATTATGTAAAAAATGTATTTTTGTTTGAGAAAAATGAAATTTTATTATAGTTTTTTTTTCTTGAAAATAAATTTAATTAATTTGTATTGTTTTTTTTTAGCATAAATATATGTTTTAGTTTTATTCATTATTTTTGTTAAAAAAAATAAAACATTACAACTAATCAGTCGAGTCAATGACTCACAGAATTTAATCAGTTAGAGTAGGACCAGTCTGAACTGTGGAGAGACTGGTTCAAATCAAAACAAACTTTATTTATAAAGCACTTTTTAAACAAAGTGTTGAAAAGAAAAAAGAAAATCTCTAAAAATTAAAACCCAGATCATTAAAAAAAAAAATTAAAACCAAACAAACATAGAAAAGCAAAAAAAAAAAAAAAACACACTTATGGTGTGGCGTCAGCAATAACTAGGATGCTGCATCGATCCATCGAGGTAAAGTTACCATAGTAACCAGGATCTACGTCCCTACCCTCACCATGGTAACCAGGATCTACTTTCCTACGCTCACCATGGTAACCAGGATCTACGTTCCTACCCTCACCATGGTAACCAGGATCTACGTTCCTACCCTCACCATGGTAACCAGGATCTAGTTCCTACGCTCACCATGGAACCAGGATCTACGTCCCTACCCTCACCATGGTAACCAGGATCTACTTTCCTACGCTCACCATGGTAACCAGGATCTACGTTCCTACCCTCACCATGGTAACCAGGATCTACGTTCCTACCCTCACCATGGTAACCAGGATCTACGTTTCTACCCTCACCATGGTAACCAGGATCTACGTTCCTACCCTCACCATGGTAACCAGGATCTACGTTCCTACCCTCACCATGGTAACCAGGATCTAGTTCCTACGCTCACCATGGAACCAGGATCTACGTCCCTACCCTCACCATGGTAACCAGGATCTACTTTCCTACGCTCACCATGGTAACCAGGATCTACGTCCCTACCCTCACCATGGTAACCAGGATCTACGTTCCTACGCTCACCATGGTAACCAGGATCTACGTCCCTACCCTCACCATGGTAACCAGCTGTGGGTGGTGACTGAAAGAACGAGATCGCTGATACAAGTGACCGAAATTAGCTCCTCCGCAAGTTGGACTGTGTGCAGCCCCAGGGGGAATCGAACCAGGTTCTCCCGGTCGAAAGACAACAACTCTGCCACTAGGCCAACGCCCCCTAATACCCAAAGCTAGCATTTCCACCTCTATTCTTTTTCACTCATAATTATTGTTAATAGAGACAAGATGGACGTCTGCTTTTAAAAACAATCTAAAAAACTACAGATGGGATTTAACTCTACACTCTGTGTGTGTGTGTGTGTGTGTGTGTGTGTGTGTGTGTGTGTGTGTGTGTGTGTGTGTGTGTGTGCAGATGGTAAAACACTCTGCAGGTCTGCTGTTAGTCACACTCCTGCGTCTCAAATTGAATTAGCGTTGACAGCCCAACGTGCCGGCAGCGCGTGTGTGTGTGAGACATTAAGCAGGGCCTCGCCCCTGAAATCAATTAAAGCAGCCTAGGTGTGTATCTTTAGGGGTGAGAGGGGTACATCCTGTGCAGGGCAGCTCAGACAGACAGCAGCATCTGGGTCTGACCCCGGACGGAGACATGAAAGTAAAACGTTAGAAAAAAAGAGGAGAGAAGAGTGCAAGCCGGCGTTAAATCACTCTCCTCCTCGTCCCGAAACACCACCCCTTCTATTCATCTGCCATGCGATACATCAGCCGCAAAGCATCACACCCCAACGCCCCCCTCACCCGCTTCGCCACGCGGTGATAACCTGTCACACACAGGAAGCAAGAAGAGAAATTCATCCCTTCATCACAGAAGAAGAAAAATCTATCTCCCATCTCTTATTTTATCAGATTTACAGCTTTAAGGTTAAATAAAAACACACCAGCAGGATTCTTAAGAGAAATAACCTCACACACTTTCTGCCTGAAGGAGGGGTGTGTGATGATGGACGGCCCGGGTCAGAGTGGAGCCTGTGTTTGTTGGTTATAAGCTGAGTGCTGACAGGCCACACACAGCTGCACCGAAAAGAGCATGATTACTTTTTAAATCAGGATGTAAAAAACGAGGCGCTACCCCAAAACAACTTTTCAAAGATTTAACAGAATGCTGCCAAGATGGCGTCACCTAATGCCTCTGCTGAATTTTATTTCACTACAGCAACTAGGCCAGGGATAGCCGGCATTAGCACTTTGAGATCTCCACTGGAGATATAAATTGCGTTACCAATAAAATTGCTTAAAAGCAAAGCTCTCGATTTACAAGTTGATCTACGTTCCTACCCTCACCATGGTAACCAGGATCTACGTTCCTACCCTCACCATGGTAACCAGGATCTACGTTCCTACCCTCACCTATGGTCACCAGCTGTGGGTGGTGACAGAAAAAATGAGATCGCGGGTACAAGCGGCCGAAATGAGCTTCCTCCGCAGGGTGGCTGGGCTTTCACTCAGAGATCGGGTGGGGAGCTCTGCCATCGGGGAGGAACTCGGTGTTGAGCCGCTCCTCCTCCAGGTCGAGAGTAGCCAGATGGGGTGGTTCGGGCATCTGGTCAGGATGCCCCCGAGCGCCTCGCAGGCAAGGTGTTTCGGGCACGTCCCACCGGGAGGAGACCAAGAGGCAGACCCTGGACCTGCTGGAGAGACTATTTCTCACAGCTGGCTGGGGAACGACTTGAAATCCTTCCAGGTGAGCTAGAGGATGCAGCCGGGGAGAGAGATTATTAGCTTACAACTGCAGGATACCAAACATCCTACCCAATCAGAGAACAGAGATGAAGACAAGCGTTCATCTACCTACTCCGGAGCGAGTGAACCCCGATGCTGCAAGGTCAGACTGTTTCCACAGCCTGATGGATCAGCCTGGTTTTATATCCTTCAGGATGTAGAAGAGTTTCTATGTTCGCCTGCCCGCTTCACAACGCGGGCAGCGAGGTGGAAAAGTGCATGATATACTAAAGATGGTGGACTGAGGTGATGACATCACAGTGAAGGCTGTGAGTGGCTGTAAAGATGTGCTTGTATCCCCATTAGGTGGTAAACGAAGTGTGTTGTACATCCAAATTGTCCCGTTTGTGTTTCAACATAATCTAACATAGTGGGGTTGACCAGTCATGACGTCATGACAACAGAAAACATCCTTGTTCTAACAGAAGGGATGTTTTCTTTAAGCTGAGACATGGAAGAAAACATCCCTTCTGTGTCCAAACCCGACGCCACTGATAGTTCACACATTCTACACTCACACTGCACCCTGTTACCATCCGGTCGCAGGTTCAAGTCCCTCTCACTGAAGACCAAGAGAGCCACATCCAGTTTTAATGAAACACTACCAGCAAGAAAAAATCTCTAATTATTTTTTTTTGTGGTTGGGATAGGCCCTGGCACCTCCAGCGACCCTGGACCCGCTGGATGAAGTATGTCTCACAGCTGGCTGGGGAACAACTTGGGATCCTCCCAGATGAGCTGGAGGATGCAGTCAGGGTGAGAGAAGCCTGGGCTTCCTGTCTGAGGCTGTTTCCCCAACGACGCGGCCCCAGATAAGTGGAAGATGATGGAACTGAACTGAGCAATTCAAGGGGGAAAAAAATCCCAAAAAACAAACAGTAAAAGTAACACAAAACGTGATCAACAAAGAAAAAAGACTGAAGAACGTCAGTAGAATGGATGTGTTTATGAGAGCTGACAAGAGGATGCTGTAAAAATAATACCCAACAAAAACACAACGTCCCGTCTTTAATGACTGAAAACTTTTTTTTATAGAAATAAAACCGTCAAATCTGGTGACTGACTCATTCTCTGATGAATCGTATCAGCAGATCCATGACCGTCTGTTTGGACCTGAAAAATAATTTAGTTCCACTTTAGGATGAACCTAATTTGCTTTATACTTAACGCCCCGCCTCCTCTCGCCCCCTCTCGCCCCCTACCGTCAATGTAATGGCATCAATTAGCCATGTCATCGTTTTATTGGAGAAGTTTCAGCCTTAATGGTTTTGGTAGGGTATCACTCTAGTGGTACGTCAATAGTGTAAACATGGTATGCATTCATGAGGTGGTGAAAGTGGAAACGTAGTACCCAAAAGCATGGCCAGCTTTAACCAGGGTTAAATTTATCAAGGTTTAGAGAAGAAGGGGAAGGCATGTGCCACCTGGAAGCCAACAGGACCACACAGAGGAGCCCTCAAAGGTGAAACATGAGGCTCAGGGACCAGATGACGTAGAGGGACACCATCATAGCTACAGTGGGGAGCAGAACAGCAGATAATCTGACGCCAAAGTGATGGACTAAATAACCAGAGAGAAGATGAGACACAGATGCACACATCAGGGAGAGGCAAATGGGACTAGGTGTACTGAGTTAGGACAGGATTAGGAGAGATGAAATGTTCCGAAAGAGAGGATCACGACAGGGGTCAGTGTTTCATTTGCCCTTTTTATTTTCCTGCTGCAGTGTAAAGGAAAGGGACTGCCTAGGCTCAGGGAGCATGACTACACGCGAAAAAGATCCAAAGTATATCTGTATTCTTCCAAATCAGGTGCAGACGTGTCTTCTTAGGGTGGTAACAGCGGTAATCTGCCCAAACATGTCGCTAAAACTCCTCCATGTGGCACCAAGTTTCAGCGTTTGACCGTCTGAGTTAGAAAACACCACGCATACCGGTCAAGTCTGGGAACGGGTCCAGACTCTGGTTGGTGGTTGATGTCAAAAATGGTTCAGAATCCTGCCGGATGCCTGGTTTTTCTCTTCCCAACCTTGACCTTCTTTTCTATGTTCACTTTCTACCCGTTGTTTAGAGGTTAGGATGGTATTATGTGGCATTTCCAGAATGCTTGGACTTTATGTGGCCCCCCGCCTTGAAATGAGTTTGACCCCTAGTTTAACCTCCAATGACCCCGGCTCACCGTTAAGCGCATGCCAGCGCATTGACCTTTGCTCACAGTCACACACCTGTGGACACACACTTCATGTCAGTGAGGGATCGGGGTCTTCAGTAGGGCTCCATCTTCATCAATAAACCCCTCGTTATAATTTTATTTGTTAAATTATCTTAATTATCTAAATAAATCCGTCCATGAATTGAACTGAAAATACTAGGTTGATTGGCTGGTGCTAAATTGCCACTTGGAGTGAGTGTGTGTGTGGCCCTGTGACAGACTGGCGACCTGGGAGGGCTGTGGCACCCCCCGCAATCCTGTAAAGGATAGACGCTTAAGAAGAAGGCTGACTGACCCTCCAGTTTGATCCTCGTTGGTAAGAAACGCATCCTAACGATGGACGACCGTCTCTTATTGAGTTTGCAGTGACTCGTTCCAGAGTCACGCTGCAGGGCATGAAGCTGTGTTGGGTGGTGAGGGAGGGGAGCACGTGTGGGCACTGTTAGTGGGAGATAAATGGCATGCGTATGTTTGTGCGTTTCATGTTAATCTAATGAAAGAAAGTGTTTCCTCTGAGCTTCTCGTCGGTTCCACAAGAACATGATTGGAAACAAATGAGTCCGGATCGGGTTTCTTTTCCTTTACAGCCTGTCGATCAAACACAGGACGCCCCACCGCCCCACTTTCAACCCCTAACCCTCCTCCTGTTCATGTGTCATTACAGACAGGAGACCATGTCCATGTTGCTTCTTACAAATTTATAAATAGATATATCCTGGATCGCACTGGATCGATTTGCTACCGAGTGTTAAGCGGCCGGGATGGGAATCAGCGCCTCCAAATCCGAGACCATGGTCCTCGCCCGGAAGAGGGTGGAATGCAGGTCAGGGACAGGGTCAGTGGCCTGCCCCAAGTGGAGAAGTTTAAGTATCTTGGGTTCTTGTTCACGAGTGGGGGAAGGATTGAGCGGGAGATCGATAGGCGGTTTGGTGCGGTGTCAGCAATAACTAGGACGCTGCATCGATCCATCGTGGTAAATAGAGAGCTGAGCCGAAAAGCAAAGCTGGATTTACAAGTCGATCTATGTTCCTACCATCACCATGGTAACCAGGATCTACGTTCCTACCCTCACCATGGTAACCAGGATCTACGATCCTACCCTCACCGTGGTAACCAGGATCTACGTTCCTACCCTCACCATGGTAACCAGGATCTACGTTCCTACCCTCACCATGGTAACCAGGATCTACGTTCCTACCCTCACCATGGTAACCAGGATCTAAGTTCCTACCCTCACCATGGTAACCAGGATCTACGTTCCTACCATCACCATGGTAACCAGGATCTACGTTCCTACCCTCACCATGGTAACCAGGATCTACGTTCCTACCCTCACCATAGTAACCAGGATCCACGTTCCTACCCTCACCATGGTAACCACCTGTGGGTGGTGACCGAAAGAATGAGATCGCAGATACAAGCGGCCGAAATGAACTTCCTCTGCAGGGTGGCTGGGCTCTCACTCAGAGATGTGGTGAGGAGTTCTGCCATCCTTGAGGAGCTCGGTGTCGAGCCGCTCCTCCTCCAGGTCGGAAGAAGCCAGATGTGGTGGTTTCCCGAGCGCCTCGCTGGTGAGGTGTTTCGTGCATGTCCCACCGGGAGGAGACCAAGATGCAGACCCCGGACCCACTAGAGAGACTATGTCTCACAGCTGGCTGGGGAATGACCCGGGATCCTTCTGGGTGAGCTGAAGGATGCAGCTGGGGTGAGAGAAGCCTGGGCTTCCCGTCTGAGGCAGTTGCCCCCACGACCCGGCCCTGGATAAGCAGAAGACAACGGAACAGAACGGAACGAATACCACCATGTGGATCATCTCCATGTAATCTTATTTTCTTAAATTTTTCCTGATAAAATCCCATAATTTGTAAAATTAAACCAGACGTCACCTCAAAACCGCCAGACAATGTTTTTCAAACTGACATAAATATCTTCGGCGTGTCTTCAGAAAAACAGCAGGTGCAGGTCCGTCTTCTGCTTGTACGAAAGCAATCAGTCCAATTAAAAGATCCTGACCAGGAAGTTTAAACCCATTTCAATTTTCATGGAAACGACAGCAAGTATCAAATAACCGGTGTGATGGAGACAAAGGTTGGGCTGTCCGACGGTGCACCTGACCTCTGCGTAAAACGAGGGCCCATCTCCTGCCCGAGTCTCCAAATTAACTCCTTCCTGTTATTTCCAAGTTAGCCGGCTCTGCTATGACAAGTAAATTACTGTTTAGTTACGAGCAATTGTGGGGAAACAGACCATTTCCCCCCACGCTTCGCCCAAACCTCTGCGTAGAGAGAGGGATGGGCGCTGGTTTGCAGTCTGAACCTAAGGTATAAATTATCACGTCAGCAGCTAAACGGGTGTGGCCCCTCTCCACTCCAACAAGTGAGTCCAGTGATTCACCTCAAACCAGCTGGAGGTTTTTAGATCCTCGGCCAAAGCTGAAAAATGATCATTTTATTTTGAAAATCAGTTAAAAAAGCAACCCTAACAATAAAGACATGGTTGCAGGAGCTGCTCTAGACTGGTTTAAATCATACCCGCGAGGGTGAAACTTCACGGTCTTGTCCTCTACTTCACTTCTTTCAGGAGTACCCAAGGGATTGATTTAAGGATCAATGCTTTTTTTTCTATTAACTTGCTTCTTTCAGCTGAAATTTTTAAGAAACGTTCAGTTCTGTTCCATTGTCTTCCACTTATCCATGGTGAGGGTAGGAACGTAGATCCTGGTTACCATGGTGAGGGTAGGAACATAGATCCTGGTTACCACGGTGAGGGTAGGAATGTAGATCCTGGTTACCATGGTGAGGGTAGGAACATAGATCCTGGTTACCATGGTGAGGGTAGGAACGTAAGTCCAGGTTACCATGGTGAGGGTAGGAACATAGCGCCTGGTTACCATGGTGAGGGTAGGAACATAGATCCTGGTTACCATGGTGAGGGTAGGAACATAGATCCTGGTTACCACGGTGAGGGTAGGAATGTAGATCCTGGTTACCACGGTGAGGGTAGGAACGTAGATCCCGGTTACCATGGTGAGGGTAGGAACGTAGATCCCGGTTACCATGGTGAGGGTAGGAACGTAGATCCCGGTTACCATGGTGAGGGTAGGAACATAGATCCTGGTTACCACGGTGAGGGTAGGAACGTAGATCCTGGTTACCATGGTGAGGATAGGAACATAGATCCTGGTTACCATGGTGAGCGTAGGAACATAGATCCTGGTTACCATGGTGAGGGTAGGAACATAGATCCTGGTTAGCATGGTGAGGGTAGGAACGTAGATTGACTTGTAAATCGAGAGCTTTGCTTTTCAGCTCAGCTCTCTCTTCACCACGACAGACCGATGCAGCATCCTAGTTATTGCTGACGCCGAACCGATCCACCTGTCGATCTCCCGCTCTATCCTTTCTCCTATTTACGAACAAGAACAAGGGATGGGCTCATGCAGCCCTGTAACCTTGTAAAGCACATGTGTCAAAGCCTGGTCCTCGAGGGTCGGTGTCCTGAAGGTGTTCCATGTGTTCTTACATCTACACACCTGATCCAGGGTAACGAGTCAATGTGTCAAATTTGATTGGCTGTTGATTCAGCTGTATGTGAATCAGCTTGAACCAGGAACACATGGAAAACCTGAAGGACACCGGCCCTAGAGGACCGGAGTTTGACACCCCTCTATGGATGAGAAAATGAATGAATAAATATTCATTTAAAAACCCTTTTATGCCAAACTTGGTTAACTGTTGGCATCATAACGTCTCTGTGCACGTTGAGAACTCTTTTGATTGGATCCGGTCAGTTTCAGTGAGAATCCAATCCTCTCCAGTGAGGAGAAGCCCTTCATCCTTCCGTTTTTTTCATCTCTAATTTAAATACATATTGCAACATGGAAATAAACATTATGAACTTGTTAAATTTTCACAAAATTATTAAATACACTTTAATGGGCACTTTTTGGTCAGTTTATCAGTGATTCAGTTTTTTGGTAGAAAAAAACATGTTTGCAGAAGCTGAAAAAACGGCAGGACGATACTGAAGAAGGTCCAGAGTCAATATGCACAAATATATTAACCAATGGGAGACAGGTGTGTCAGTCCTTACTGCCAGCAATGGTGTAGGATCCATATTAGAATTTAAAACGACAGCAACCCCTCCTCTAATGGTCAGTCAGGTGAACCGATGAAGCAGGAGTCACCACCGTAAAACAGAATCACTCGTTAGAACTCCAAAACTTTACGTGACCCTTAGACGAAGTAGCTCAACAACATTCATGTTGTGATCCCTGCTCCTGCTTCTAAGAGGGTGTCTGTCTCCGTGGCAACATGCTCACCACCTGCAGATGATCAGAAATCAGCAAGATACATTAGCCATCCTCCGCAACCTGTGCCAGATTGTTGGTTTTCATTTGAAACCCGCCTGCTTTGAAGAATCTGTTTTTGACCTAATTAGTAATAAATTTGTTTGTTTTTTCTTTAAAAAATGTATTTCTAAATCTGGTTAAGATGCCCCCTTGAGCGCCTCGCTGGTGAGGTGTTTTGGGCACGTCCGGGAAGGAGACCAAGAGGCAGACCCTGGACCTGCTAGAGAGACTATAGGCATGTTTGAGATGATTTGCGCCTTGCCTGGATTTCAGACGAGACCAGGCGGCCGCCGCAGGGGGCGGGGAAAGGCGCCTGGAATAAAGTCGACCAGTTTTCTTTAAGTTTAGACAGACGAGAACAGGATGTAACAGTTTATTTACATCCGGTTTTAAATGTTTACACAAGAAATGTGTCTATTTGTAGAAAAAAACGCATCAAATCAAAACTTGTGAAAGTTAATTTAGTTTTTTTATGTTTTTAGACTCAGATGTTATTGTAGATTATTTTAATATAAATGAAGTTAATTAAGTTCCATATTTTCATGTCTTACAACCATTTCCGTCATATTTGAAGAATTAAAGTAAAAACTTGTCAGTAAAAGATAAAAAAATAAATAAATCTTAAAGCAGCAATGAAATAAATATAAACAGATCAGATATGTATTTATAAGAAATCAAAGAGTTTCTGATGAAAACATCACTGAGAGCCAATCAGCTATCAGTACACATCTTGAAAAGACTTCATTTCCCATCATGCCGTTCGCTTTGTAGTCCATACAGGCGGCGCAGTTGGTAAAAAGCAGCTGCGTCCGCCTGGCTCAAAGCCTGCGTCCGCCTTGCTCTCGCGAGAGTCTCGTTACCGGCGCACAGGTGACATCAGAGCAAGTCGGCGGTATCTCGAACGCAAAAACTAACCGGCATGCATTGCGCACCGATCTGCGCCGATCAGAACTGCGTCCGCCTGTGTCATCTCAAACACGCCTTATGTCTCACAGCTGGCTGGGGAACGACTCAGGATCCTTCTGGGTGAGCTGGAGGATGCAGCTGGGGTGAGAGAAGCCTGGGCTTCCCATCTGAGGCTGTTGCTCCTGCGACCCGGCCCCGGAACAAGCGGAAGATGACAGAACGGAACAGATTCTTTGAAGCAGGCGGGTCGTCCGAGGCTGGCGGGTTTTGCATGGAATTCAACAATCTGGCACAGGCTGGGGGGCAAGGATGGCTGGCTTATGTAGCTTGCGGATTGCTGATCATCTGCAGGTGGTGAGCAAGTTGCCACGGAGACAGACACCCTCTTAGAAGCAGGAGCAGGGATCACAACACAGAGAGTTTCTTGGAACGGGTTTCCATGGAAATCAGATGGTGGTGGGAGGTCCGTAGAGACCCGGATTCTTGTTTAGTAAGATTTCTGTAGATTTTTCATTTGATCAGCCATAGATCTCTGTAAGTCTGAACTAATGAGTTCTCTAGATTAAAAAACTGGTGAAGGATTCTGGTTTTCAGAGTCCTGAACTCAACCTGAAAGAAGACCCTTGGCAATGAATTAGAGACTTTTGGACATCGTCCTCTTAAATTTAATGGACATTCTGAGACCCCATTCACACGTAGCCGGGTATCTGGTAAAACAAATCCGTGGGTTTTTTCACTCGTTTTTGAAAACTCCAATCAAAGTGAAGATTTTGGAAAAGCCGTCCTAGATCAGAGCTTACGTTTAGATACTACCATCTACTGATCTGGCATGCTTATAACCGCACTCAGAAGTATATTTATACCAGTTTGTGTAGAACCGTACACACTCGTGGGTTTTTCTAAAACGGAGGACAGCGGATACATGTTTCAAAACTACCCGGCTACGTGTGGACATGGTCTAAGGCTACTGATATTGATCCTCATAGATTTTTAAAAGGTCACTTTAGGTCATGTGCACCTCGAGACAGGTGAGCGGAGACATTTGGCCCTGCCCCGCTTGATTCTAAAAGTGACTCGCTTGTAGATTTTCCTCCTTCAGAGTGTAAACAAAGTTTCCTTCAGAAGCAGTGACTGCTCGTCGGTTGCCATGGAGACGCCCGTCGCAAACAGTCCGCGGTATCTCCGTTCAGCTTGGCGTGGCGGGAAACGGTGGTGAGACGTGGACCGATGGGGAGGCCATAGCGGTACAAGCAGAAAGGGTCTGAGAAGTCTGGAGGCAGGAGGCACGGGGAGTTTCCAGGAGAGCCGTGCAGACATGTGTCGCTGCAGTGCGGGGGCTTCTTTCCATGCAGCATGGAGAGGAGGGGGAGGTCTGTCAGTGGAGCGAGTGGTGGGAGCAGGGAAGAGAAAGGGGACAGGGAGGAGGTTTTGGTGTAGAGAGGCAAAGCGAGGAGCGTGGAGTCCTGGCAGGACACACCGAGCGCAGGGGACGGACATGAGGGGAAGAGATGCTTCATGGAGCCGGAGGACGACGAGGGAGCTGCTGTAAAAACAAACATCTGAATTAACAATCTTTAAAAAAGAGATTTTTTAATCTTAATGAGATCAAATGAAGGCATAAAAGACTTTTAAATTAAAGCATTAATTTATTGATCAATTTTATCACCACTTATTATTTTCTTATCCTATGTTTGTTCAATTTGTTAGTAAAGCTCCACTTCGTTGTCTTCCGCTTATCAGGAGCTGGGTCGGGAGGGGGATAACAGTCTCAGACGTGAAGCCCAGGTTTCTCTCACCCCGGCTGCATCCTCCAGCTCACCCGGAAGGATCCCGAGTCGTTCCGCAGCCAGCTGTGAGACATAGTCTCTCCAGCGGGTCCGGGGTCTACCTCTTGGTCTACTCCCAGTGGGACGTGCCCAAAACACCTCACCAGCGAGGCGCTCGGGGGCATCCTGACCAGATACCCGAACCACCCCATCTGGCTTCTCTCGACCTGGAGGAGCGGCTCCTCCCGGATGGCAGAGCTCCTCATCCTGTGTCTTAGTGGGAGTCCAGACACCCTGCGGAGGAAGCTCATTTCGGCCGCTTGTATCCGCGATCTCATTCTTTCGGTCACCACCCACAGCTGGTGACCATAGTGAGGGTTGGAATGTAGATCCTGGTTACCGCGGTGAGGGTAGGAACGTGGATCCCGGTTACCATGGTGAGGGTAGGAACGTAGATTCTGGTTACCATGGTGAGGGTAGGAACGTAGATCCTGGTTACCATGGTGAGGGTAGGAACGTAGATCCTGGTTACCATGGTGAGGGTAGGAACGTAGATCCTGGTTACCAAGGTGAGGGTAGGAACGTAGATCCTGGTTACCATGGTGAGGGTAGGAACGTAGATCCTGGTTACCATGGTGAGGGTAGGAACGTAGATCCTGGTTACCAAGGTGAGGGTAGGAACGTAGATCCTGGTTACCATGGTGAGGGTAGGAACGTAGATCCTGGTTACCATGGTGAGGGTAGGAATGTAGATCCTGGTTACCATGGTGAGGGTAGGAACGTAGATCCTGGTTACCATGGTGAGGGTAGGAATGTAGATTGACCTGTAAATCGAGAACTTTTCGGCTCAGCTCTCTCTTCACCACGACGGACCGATGCAGCGTCCTAGTTATTGACACCTGTGCGCTATAGCATCGGCATTAGTGTTGGTATCCTGTCAGACTTGGCATCTTCACTACCACATGCGTTAGTATCAGCATTGGCATTAACAGCTGTAGCATCTGGTTTAGAGTTAGTATCTACACTAGAATCAGATTTAACATTAACGTTGCCATCTCCATATCTGGTACCTTGCAGCTGGATGAACGGCTTAAAGTCCAAACTGAAAGGAACTCTCCAAGGCGAGGTGTCGAGGAGGCCGTCCAGGACGCCCCTACACACAAACACACACACACACACAGAGACACACACCAACGCAGAGGTTTTAAATATTGCTTGTAAAATGTGTGAAACTTTATTGGAAACTTTTACACAGCTTCATGTTTCACAACCTGGACTGAAATCCTCCATGAAGCAGGAGTGTGAGTGTGTATATACTGGATAAATAGAGTGGGGGTCTCAGGGCGGCCATGTTTACCTGTTCCTTCCCGGGTCTCTGAAGCCCTTGGCGAATGGGTTCCTGTCGATCTTCAGCTTGGTGATCTGACCAATCAGAAAAAAACAAAATACTAGTTAGATGGACATGTTATCATGACCATGAGGTCACGGTTAAGTTGGGACTGCATTTCCCAGCAGCCCCTGGAGGAGAGCCTCACACAAACAACCATATACTGTAAATCTAAAGAGCCAATTACATACAGACGGCAGGTGTGATGATAATGTATTGGAACAAATAGTAAAACTTCTCCCATAATTTATTTGTGTATTTTTAAACAACTATTCATTTTATTTTCATGCAAAGAAAAAAATAATCTGAATGAAAAGTGTTTGTGTGGTGATGAGTCACTGTAACCGTTTAGGCTCCAACGATCGAGTTCCCAAATGATTTTATCCAATTATCTGTTTTATTTTCCTTCAGTTCTTTATTTTTATCTGCATTTTATTTTTCACTTCAGGGGCCAAAATGTTAAATCAGCAGTTAAAACGGCAACAATCTGAGCCGTAAAATCCTGGAAAGTTTTACGCAGAAAAAATGAAAAATTATGACCGGACCAGGTCGTCCCTGCTCTCAGTCTGCAGCTGTTTGTTTTTAAATGGATCTAAATTTAATAGCTGATCAATTTTTTTTAATCTACACATGATGCTACGTTCATCTGCAGTGGGTGTTCCTGTGTGTGTGTTTATATGAGGATGAGGGTGCGAATAGATGAGGAAACTTCTCTCTGATTGGTTCACAGTGAGCCAAGATTTCCTACCAAACTGAAACGGAAATGGTTCAGCACGAACGCACATACATACGTAAAGTACACACTACACCGTGTACTGTATACACACACACACACACACACACACACACACACACACACACACACACACACACACACACACACACACACACACACACACACACACACACACACACACATGCTGTGACTAAAACCAGATGGAGTTTAATCAGTTTCATCGTGTTCACATGTTTTTACAAAAGGTCAGAAAAATAATGACAAAGATTAACTTTTGCTTAAAGAATTTTTTTCAATCAGTTTTTATTGTTTTTTTGTTTGTTTTTGTTTTTTTACCTCAAACTGATAGATTTAATAAGAAATTAGTCATTTTTTAAATCTTGCACTTAATTTTTTTTCTATCATTTTTTTCTATTATTATTTTTTCTATTATTTTTCCTAATAATTTTTTTACTTTTTTCTATTGTTTTTATTATTATTATTTTCTATTATTTTTTCTATTTTTTATTCTATTACTTTTTTATTATTGTTTTAATTTTTTTTCTATCATCTTTTTTATTATTATTTTTTTCATTTTGTCTAATTTTACTTCTTTAAATGTGTGTAAGTGTGTTTAAACGTACCTGCTGGTTCTGGTAGGCCGTCACTGTTGTGAATTCAGTCTCTGGAAAAGAAAAAGTGTGCACGCCGTCAGCCGGTAGCGACTGGATCTGCGACAGGTCGACACGAGGATCGTGTTGAATGATGTGAACACGTGGTTTGTATTTATGCATGGACTGAAGGATGATCTAAAAAATCAAAACAACACGTTAGACAAAAAAAACATGAGACTTTTTAACACTTAGTCTGTTTTATTCACATTTATTTCTGTTTATTTTCTTTCTGCATTTAAATTTAAATTCTTCGCCAAGAACAATACTATCAGCATTCTGGATGAAAACGACTCAAAATAAATACAGAAATGTTTTGATGTGAAAAACCTTCAAAAAGTTTTCTTTAATTTTTTTTAATATTCATTGATTAAATTAAACACTGATAAACTTTACAAAATAAAAGCCTTTAAAATGACCATCTTATAGAAGAATTTAATTTGTTAGGAATTAAAAGCTCTCCCAAACCGAACGGCTACGGTTACCTACATGGCCCTTATCGTCCATCTCATTATTGGTCAGCTTGACCCGGTCGAAGCTGATGACCTGCCGCATCCAGGTATCTCCGGTAGCCGGTGAGTCGGGGTGGAGGTAGAGACGTGGAGAGATGCAGGAGTGGTCGGTGTTTCCCGCTACCATCCACTGTGAGCTGTGGTACACGTACCTGTCAGAGGGCACGCAAAGTCTGATGAGTACATGAGGGCATCTAGACTGGTTAGATAATTACAGGTATTCTCTGATAATGTGACTAAAATTTATTGCATGAACCAAACCAAACTTAGCAGGTAAGTAGATTTAAAAAGACACCTGTAACGTTTGGAATCCACCGGCATGACGTCCATGGCCACATAGTACTGCTGGCAGGGATCCAGGTTGCGGACTTTGACTCGCATGGAGGGAAACATCCTCCTGAAGAAACAAAAGAGAGCGTTCACATTAACCCACTGGTTTTAATTTATTTAAATGGGAACTCTAAAGGGGCAGGCGGGGTTGTACACAGATATACAGTATAACATATCAAACCACTGTTTACATCAAACACTTGTACCAAAGATTCCACAGATCAGACTGGTACTCTGTCGTACTGAGTTCACATCAACCAAGCTTCTAATAATAGAGCTCTCAGAGCTCATAAGACGACTAATAAAACTGCACATCAAATATCTCAGAGTGGCCTGGAAAGTCCAGAGCAATGGAGAGTGCGGAAAAGAGGTGAAGAAGTGTGTGCAGGCAGGCTGGAATGGGTGGAGAAATTATCAGGTGTGATGTGTGATTGAAGAGATTCAGATAAAATGAAAGGGAAAGTGTACAAAACCGTGGTGAGAGCGGCCATGCTGATTGGTCTGGAGACAGTGTGGTGAGAGCGGCCATGCTGATTGGTCTAGAGACATTGTGGTGAGAGCGGCCATGCTGATTGGTCTAGAGACAGTGTGGTGAGAGCGGCCATGCTGATTGGTCTAGAGACAGTGTGGTGACAGCGGCCATGCTGATTGGTCTAGAGACAGTAGCACTGAGGAAAAGACAGGAAACAGAGATGTTTGTAGCAGAGATGAAGATGCTGAGGATCTCTCTGGGAGTGACCAGGATGGACAGGATCAGAGGAACAGCACATGTTAGAGGTTTTAAAGTCAGAGAGGCCAGACTGAGATGGTTTGGACATGTGCAGAGGAGAGAGAGAGAGTACATCAGAAGAAGGATGCTGGGTTTGGAACCACCAGGAAAGAGGACTAGAGGAAGACCAAAGAGGAGGTTCATGGATACAGTGAAGAAGACATGAAGATAGTTGGTGTGACTGAAGAGGATGCAGGAGATAGGGCCTGCTTAGACAAACAGGCGACTTGAACTTTCCCATCTTGGTCTTTTTAATAGAATCCTCAGACAGTCATCGTATCCACATTGAGTTTTCTTACGCTAGCTCTCTTGTATTTCCACCTCAGATGTGCCGTATTTAAGGACGTACAGTGGGCTTTAAAAAGGGTCTTTTTCACTCGCACTAAACCTGTGTGTGAGCATGTTTGCTTGTGCACACATCATACGACTTTGTCTGTAAATGGACTAAATAGGGGGAAGGATGGCTCAGTGGGTAGGGCGACCGCTCCGTAACCGGAAGGTCGCAGGTTTGATCCCCCGCCCAGAGTCCATGCCGAGGTGTCCTGGAGCAAGACACCGAACCCCCAGTTGCTTCTGATGATAGTGGTCTGCGCCTTGCATGGTAGCTCCCATCATCAGGAATGAATGTTGTGTGTGTGAATGATTGTTTGGAGTGAATGAATAATGCATGTATATATATGTAAAGCGTCTTTGAGTGTCTAGAAAAGCACTATATAAGTTCAATGCATTATTATTAAATGTCCCACGTTTATCATCCTTAGTTCTACAGACCGTTATGACACTTTTATTTGTATCATACTTTATGTCAAATTCCACCATAAGTAGAGCAGACATTGAGATGTTCCTGTAGACCAACCAACAATCAGATCATCTGCATACATTAGATGGTTCATTAAAGCTGACCCAATCAGACAGCCTGGTTTGATGCATGTAGATGATACATTTTATTTGGTCAGAAATGAGAAAAAAGCTGAAAAAAGTTTATAAAGACATTTATTTAGTCTTTTTTATGTGAAATCCAATGAGTTGCTGCTGCAAAAAAAACTTCCTGCTGTTTTTTTTTTTTTTTGTTAATTTGTTGATTAAATGGAAAAAACACACTTTTCTAGATCTTTTTAAATCGGTGTCAAAATCTGTCTTAAAAAAACAATAATAGTCAATCCCAAAAAAAACCTTCAAAATGTTGATTTTGTGAAAAATCTCTTTAATTAAATGTATTTTTCATTTATTTCTTTATTTTCTGGACCTGAGATCTCATGGAGTTACGGAGGATTCTGGAGCCTATCCTAGCTGATCACAGGCGAAAATCAGCCTAACCCCGAACAGGTCGCCCCACACACACACACACACACACACACACACACACACACACACACACACACACACACACACACACACACACACACACACACACACACACACACACACAGTCATTCATGGGGGTAATCTCTTAGCGGCCAATCAATCTAACATGTATGTTTTTAGAGGGTGGAAGGAAACCAGAGAAAACTCATACATACACAGGAGAACATGCAAACTACACACAGAAAGACCAGTGTTCCAAGTCTAGTTCCCACTCTGGGACTCAAACCCCTGACCCTCTTGCTGTGAGGCCCCTGTGCTACCCACTCTATCCCCGTACATCATGTATGTACTCTATCACATGTAATCTTATAGGATTCAAACACGTGTGTCTGAAGAAAAATAAGTGTTAGGTTTTATTAACGGTGTCGACGCACACACACACACACACACACACACACACACACACACACAGCATGACCAAAGGCCTTGTTTTAAAAAGGAGAATCACGACCCGCGACGGAGTTGGACGACATGAGGAGACGGTATGGGGGTCAGGGGTTTTAATGGGCATAAAAGAAGTGAAACTCCATCAAGGAGGGTACATTCTGCCCGCTCAGTGCCAGTCAGATAGACCTGAAGATGACACTCTGATGGGACCCAACCTCTTTAAACCAGAAACTATATCCAACTTTTTAAAAACTTTTTAAAAACTTAAGGTTTTTTTGTTCAAATAAAGCCTTAACAAACTAATAAAAATATAACCCTTCTTTTTTCCGTAAAGCGGACGTGTATGTGCACGTGTATGTGCACGTGTGTGAAACAGCTGCAGTGATTTTATGCCCAGTTTGTAATTTAATAAACCGTGTAAAAGTGTTCCAGAAAAAAAATTTGAAAGAAAAAAGGAGAATTTTTTTAACTTCTTGTTCCAAATTAAAACACATTAAAAATCAAATCTTAAACTCAATATTTTATGTTTAAATTTTTAGTTTAAACTTAAAAGCTTGTGTCTAAAATTTTTAAAAACACACCTCATCAGTGACGAATTCATTAATCAATCGACCAATCAGATCAGATTATTTACTTCCTGAATCAGTTTAATTGGTTTTAATCATGGTTACAAAAATAATATGAATTAAATTTCAAAATAAAATATTTTATATTGACTGCTTTTTAAAACATTATTTCTTATGAATAATATTTCATTTGCTTTTGATTTAATTATAAATAAACACAGATTTTAACAAATTAAATTATAAATACGATGTAATTAAATTATTTTTAAAAAATTTACTGATGATTAAATCTTGTTTTAATTGCTTTTAAAGTGATATTTCTTCTGTTTTATTGAAAATATTTTAATTGAAATCTTAGTTTATTTTTTATTTTTTTTAGTAAATTTGCTTGTTTTAATAATTTAAATAAATTTTGTCTTAATTTTTATTTTGTTATTAAATATTTTTTATTAAATTTAAATGCAAAATAATTTAATTAAATCATAAAAATACACGGAAAAAATGAACCAATCTGTAAAGTCTTAATGAATCATGTGACCTCATTAATATTAATTAGTAATTATTACATTATTAATTATAAAAAATTTGCTCTTAATTTGACTTTTTTTTTATTCACACTAATTATTCTTTTATTTTAACAGAAAAAAACAATTTTGATTTGTTTTCATTTTATATCAAATGATAAAAAAATTAAATTTCTGAAGAACTTTTTTTCTTTGTTAATAAAAAGTTTATATTTTTAATCACAATTAAACAAAAACAAAATATTTAAAAATGTTGTTTATTAATTTATTCACTTTTAAAATGCATTTTTTAATCATTAAAACTATTTAATGACGTTTTAAAGCTTCAAATAAACAAAATTTTATGTAGATTTTTTAATTTAAATACTTTGTATTAATTTTACTTCAATGGGATGAGACGTGTCCGTACAGCTGTGCGTCAGGAACACTTCTCTCCCAAATCAGTTACTCAGTACCAACTATAGATGAACTGATTAGGCAGGCAGAGGCTTATGATGTGTTTTTTTTTTTTACCTCCCAGCTTTAGTGATGATCATCTCGGTTCCGATCTCATAAAATCTTTTCCACAGTTCACATCCCTGCAGATCCACCCGGACCTGCGGTACGGTGTCCCCTGCAGCCGGGTCAGGCTGGGTGGGGGGTCTCTGGGGGTCTCTGTGGGGTTCACCTGCTCCGCATAGAGATTCCTCCTTCATCCTGACGGATAGACGTTCCTGCTCACCTGAAAAAGTTTAGGAAAAACTCTTAAAATCTTAATAGAAACATATAAATTTACACACAAAAAAATCCCATTTACAATGAAAAAGGAAAACTTGGTCAAATTTTCTGATAAATTAAGTTAGGTTTTCTGATTTTATTTTGAAAAAGTTGATAATTAAACAAAATCAGCATTTATTGATATTTTTTACTGATAATTTTACAGAAATAAAAAAAAATTACTGATTAAAAAGTATATTTACACAATAAAAGCATAAAAAATGTGCACGTTTTAGATTTAAAATGAACAAAAATGTTTGTTTAGATTTAAAAGCCCAAAAAAATCCACGTCCTTAGATCCTCCGTCTCGTACAGAAAAAGATAATTAAAAAAAAAAAACTAAATTCTTCTTGATTAAAAAAATAATAATTTTTATGTATGAGAAATTTTAAAAAAAAGTTTTTCAGCCTCTTTTTTATGAAGAAAAAGTCCAAAAAACTCTATTTTTTGTCCTTAAATTCTACTTTTTTAGTGAAATTAAATACTAAAAATTAAATTTTTGGGAGGATTTCTAATCAAACCGTCCTCAGGTTGAGGCTGTCCTTAAAGCCTCAGTCTTTATGAGGAAAAAATATTTCAAAATAAGATCAGCAGCAACAAAATTAGAAGAAAATAAACTTATTAAAAGTAATTTAATGTAATTTTAAAGTCATTTTGAAGTCATTTTAAAATTTGAAGACAATTTACAGCCAATCAGAGTCTCATTTTTTAAACGCTGCCATGGAAACGGAAACAACCTGGAAGCCAGGATTTTATTTTTCGCTCCAATTGAGAAATTTTTTTTATTTTTTTGGCAATTTATTGAACTTTTTGAGTCTTTTTCACTGAGTTTTTTTTTTTTTTTTAAAGTCTACTTTTTCTGAGAAAAAAAACTCAAAATTAAAACCATAAACTATATTTTTTAGAATTCATGACCAAAACAAGAACATCCTGTTCTTAAATCCTCCTTCTCAGAGAGGAAATAATCATTCAAGTCCAACAAATGAGTCTCTATCAGGTTTTTATAAACAGATCAATTAATTCTCATCTCTTAAAACTTTCTTCTTGGAGAGAAAAAAACAAAATAATGACCGAAATCTGTTTGTTTTTCCCTTTTTTGAGAATTTAGGATCAGACTGAACATCTTTTTCTTTTTAAATCCTCCTTCTCGATGAAGAAAAACAACTAAATAACAAAAATAAAATGTTATAAAAGCTCATAAATCTTTGTTTTTGATGAAGAACGACTAAAATACATTAAAATCTCAAAATAAATTACTATTTATCAACAAAAGGTAGTTAAAAATAAGTTTTTGGGTTTTTTTAAATGAAACAAACTCAGACTTTCAGACTTTCTAAAGCAGCCACGTCGAGCAGGACCAGAAGAGAGCAGCTGGGATTTTACGGATTTTACTGATGGACTTTTTGAATTCATTTAAATTCACTTTAACAATAATATTTGTACTTATTCAGTCCTTTTCTGGACGCTCAAAGATGCTTCACATATCCATCCAATCCATACCAGGTACTGGTAAGATACAGATGTACCCACAGCTGTCCTGGAGCGGACTGACAGAAGCCATCGACCCCTCTGACCCTCACCAACCAATCACACACACACACACCATCCAGACTAGAGAACGTGGGTGAAGTGTCTTGCTCAGGGACACAACGACAGTGGCCCCTGGGGTTCCAGAGGTCTCCCATCCGAGTACAGCTCAGACCCAGCATGCTTAGCTTCTGAGGTCTGACGGGTTCAGGCATTGGCAGCCTGGCATGGCCTCTCAGTGCTCTTTTTAATGTTTGATTCTTTCTTATTTTGAACTGTTTGTGTGTCCTGGTGTGTGAACGGGAGAAACAGATCCCATGACCGTTTTCCCTCAGGATCAATAAAGTATTTATTTATCTACTTTTTCTTTTCTGAGATCCTACGTCTCTAAAAGAGAAAATAATGTAACTATTTGATCAGAATTAACGAACCTTAAAACTCTTATTTTTAATGAAGGAAGACAAAAAACAACTAAATCTGAGATTTTAGAGCCTCCTTCACTTTGAGGAAAATCTACAAAAACAAATCAATTATATCAAAATTATTAAAGAAACGATGAGATTCTTATTTTTAGGTGGAAAAAAAACTAAAATCAAACAAGTGGATTTTTTAAAAAAGTAAACAGACCAAATGTTTTGGTTCTTAGAGCCTCGTTCTTGATTAAAAAAATAATATATGTTCATAATTAAAATTTACAAATAAATATTTTTAAATTTTTCTGTTTTTTTTTTTTTATTAAACCTGTTCTCTGTTTGTTCTTAGAACCTCCTTCTCAGAAAAAAAAAAATTAAAAAAACAACTTCAACTAAATTATAACAGAATTATTTAAAAAAAACACTTAAAGCCTATTTTTTGGTCCCAAGAAACTAAAAAAAATATAGTTTTTTAAATTTCATGGATTTTTTTTTTAATGAAACAAACATGGATCACATTTTTTTTTCTTAAATCATCCTTCTTTATAAAAAAAACTAAAAAACATTAAAAACAACTAAAATTTATAACAATTTATAAACAAACATAGAAAAAGATAGTTTTTTAAAAGTAATTTCGAAAAAAAAAACTATTTTTGATAAAAATTCAAATAAAAACCCAGATTTTTAAAAAATCTTTTGATTCTTTGAGAATAAAATCTAATAAAATCCTGAGAATAAAGTGTGTGTGTTTGTGTGAGTGTGTGTGTGTGTGTGTGTCTCACTGTGGAAGCTGTGTGTCTGTCCCGCTGCTCCTGGTCCCTCACACACTCTCATCCTCTTGCAGGGCTTCCCGATCAGAGCCTCCACGGAGAAGGCGTGAGCCCGCGAGCTCAGGTCCTGCATCTCCACGCGTGGATCGTTTTTCTCCAGCAGTCACATGAAGTTTTTAAAAGTTACCTTAAAGGGGGAGGGGGCGTACTTCTGTCCTGCTGGGGTTCATGTGTTTCCACCAAACTGAGACTTTCTTTCTGTCAGGGTCTCACTTCCATCCCTCTGTACGTCACACAGGGGGAGGGAGAGGGGGGAGAAGGGTGGAGGGTGTGGCCGGGTCCACCCTGACGGGTCAGCTTCACACACAATGGAGTTAGTTACGTTACTCTACCTCAAAAAGTAACGCACGTTAGTAATGTGTGTGTGTGTGTGTGTTAGTATGTGTGTGTGTATGTTTGTATGTGTCTGTATGTGTGTGAGTGTATGTGTGTTTGTGTGTGTGTATGTTGTGTGTGTGTGTTTGTGTATATTTGTGTGTGAGTATGTTGTGTTTGTGTTTGTGTGTGTCTGTGTGTGTGTGTGAGTGTGTGTGTTTGTGTGTGTGTTTGTGTGTGTCTGTGTGTGTGTGTGAGTGTGTGTGTCTGTATGTATGTGTGTATGTGTGTGTGTTTGTATGTTTGTGTGTGTGTGTGCGTGCTGTCTGTACGTATGTGTGTGTGTGTTAGTATGTGTGTGTGTTTGCGTGTGTGTGTTTGTTTGTGTGTATGTGTGTGTTTGTGTATATTTGTGTGTGTGTGTTTGTGTATGTGTGTGTGTGTGTTAGTATGTGTGTGTGTATGTGTGTGTGTGTGTTAGTATGTGTGTGTGTTTGTATGTGTGTGTTAATATGTGTGTGTGTGTGTGTGTGTGTGTGTGTGTGTGTGTGTGTGTGTGTATGTGTGTGTGTGTATGTGTGTGTATGTGTGTGTGTTTGTGTGTGTGTGTGTTTATACTTTTTTTGTTCCTTGTTTTTGTACTTTTTTAAAATGAAGCCCGTTGAGACTTTTTTTTTATTTTTGGACTCTACAAATATAATTGGATTAAATCTATGCACGACAAAGTGTAAATTTTATCCGTTAAATACAGCTTTTTATTTCTTGAATTTTTTTTCTGAGTCTATGAGGTCTGGAGTTCTTAAAAAATATGAATTTAATCATAAAATAACATCAAAAATATCTTTATTTAATCTTTGTTACTTTTTAGTTCTGGCTGCTGCTGCCGCCATCTTGGATGTAGTCCTCCAATGTTTGTCGCCATCTTGGATGTAGTCCTCCAAGATGTATGTCGCCATCTTGGATGTAGTCCTCCAAGATGTATGTCGCCATCTTGGATGTAGTCCTCCAAGATGTATGTCGCCATCTTGGTTGTAGTCCTCCAAGATGTATGTCGCCATCTTGGATGTAGTCCTCCAAGATGGATGTCTCCATCTTGGATGTAGTCCACCAAGATGTATGTCGCCATCTTGGATGTAGTCCTCCAAGATGTATGTCTCCATCTTGGATGTAGTCCACCAAGATGTATGTCGCCATCTTGGATGTAGTCCTCCAAGATGTATGTCGCCATCTTGGTTGCAGTCCTCCAAGATGTATGTCGCCATCTTGGATGTAGTCCTCCAAGATGTATGTCTCCATCTTGGATGTAGTCCTCCAAGATGTATGTCGCCATCTTGGTTGTAGTCCTCCAAGATGTATGTCGCCATCTTGGATGTAGGCCTATTTGGTGTCCAAACTAAACCTGTGGTATTAGATCCGATGTCTGAGTTCTGTGTGGTGGATTCTGGTTCTAATCAGAGGAAGGATGGAAGGAAGAACGGAAGGGATGAAGAAAGGAAAGGAACGTAGGAACGAAAATAGGAAGGAAGGAAGGAACGAGGGAAGGAATCAAACATGTTTCACCCAACATCTGATTGGAGGATTGTTTGCAAACCGAACCATCGGGGAAGGATGACTCGGTGGGTAGCCTGACCAACCTGTGACCAGAGGGTTGCTGGTTCAATGCCCCTGCCAGCAGTTCATGCCAAGGTGTCCTTCAGCAAGACACTGAACCCCCAAATGTCTCCTGATGGTGGTTTCCAGCTTGCACCATCAGGTATGAATGTGTGTGTGAATGTGAGCTACGATGTAAAGACCTTAGAGAACCAACTCAGGTAGAAAGGAGCTGCATGCAGTCAGTACAGTCCACAGTCTAGTGTGTTTTTGTCTATGGTTGCTCAGACATAAGTGGGGGAGGGGTGTGAAGTATCCCATTTACATTAAGATGGAGCTGCACAAAACAAGACGTGGTTTTTCAGTTCCTGGTGTAAAGGCTACAGATAGCAGGGGTGGATTTTCTAAAGGGGGTAGGTCATTGACTAAGCCAGTCTATGGGAGGCATTTTGAAAAATAAGAGTCTGTATTTTGGTGCCCAATCGCTGGCCCTGCAAGGGGATAGCTTGACTAGTACCCTTTTCTTTCTTTTTTTTTTTTTTGTAGACCACGCCTAGGCCCCCTCCGGATCCGCCCCTGGAAAGTAACATGATTACATAAAGCTGAGAATTTACGACAATAAAATATGATGTTTTAATAATTACATTAAATACAAACATCTTTAAATAATACAAATAATTTAAACTTTTCTCCCCTTTAATTATGAAATAAAAAATGACCAAATTTAAAAATATATGGTCTTTTTTTTTCCTTGTTTTCTTTTTGTTTCCATGGCAACCAGATTAATTTAGATCCCATAGTAACGTGAACGAGCCTCTTTGAACCATCACATTAATTTTTAGTCAAATTAGAAACAATTTATTAAAATTTATGTAACAATTTTTACTCAAATATTATGAAATGATTAAATATGTTTTTCTGGGTTTAAAAAAAAAAAAACACAGAAAATTGAGGTTTAATTAAATGGAGTTGATTTATTTAAATTTAATCCATTAATTTGAACTTGTATAAACAAGCAGTAACAATGGGGCTGCTTTGTTACCTTGTAAGCAAACGCAGGGTGCACCCTGTTCAGGTCACCAGTTGGTCTCAGTTAAATTAGAAATTTGCCAGAAATAAACTGTTAAAAATAATTAATTAGGCGTTGACCTAGTGTTAGAGATACTGCCTGATTCGATTCCCACTAGACCCAAGCCGTCCCTGGGACTCTAGAAAGACATGAAAACAAAGAAAATAAAAACCCTGAAAAGACAAAAAAAAAAATAATAATATCTTGCTGTTAATTTGCATTAAAATAAAACAAACAAAAAAATATGAAATTATAATTTCTATATTTATTCATTTAAAAAAGTCAATTGAAAACCAGAAATTTGGCAAAAATGAAGACCTTTTATAAAAACTTAAAAAATTTTCATACCAAATATTTTTGCTCCTGTTCTGTCCGGTATCCATGACGACCAGAGGGAGCATCTTTAATCCAGTTTGTCAGGTGATGACACTTTAAACTCAACAAATCCAAGAGAAATTCAACTGAATTCAATTCAGATGAAAAACAGAAATAAAAGTGATTTTTTTAGGATTAAGTTGAGACTTTTCTTCCTGACATGTTTTTTTTTGTCTCTCACAGATAAATAAAAGGATTTCGGGGGGATTTTTTAGGGATAAAGAGTCCAAATATTTGAGTCTGCTAAGCGAGGCCATCTGGATCCTAAAACATCTCCATGAAACGCTTCTTTTCTGTTGAACTTAACATTTCCTGTATTAATTTGAAGGCTTTCCTACTCCAGCGTAACACAAGTGGGATTTGCAGTGCGTGAGTCTGGTTCTCATAAAGCTCTGGATCGGATGGACTCTGGGAAGATGTGGGCGGTAATGACAGCTCAGGATTATTACATTACTGCTCGACATGAAATAGATCTGCTTTAAACAAATAAAAATCTTTATTTAAAATGTTTTTGGAGCGTTTGCTATAATTTACTGTGAGGAGAAAACAAATGAGGGCTGTGTTTATGGCACGCTCTGTTGGTACGCTGATGGACCAGCAAGGAATGGAGAACTATGACCAACAGGAATCACATGTTCTCCACCATCGCTGCAGGATTCCTGTTTATCCCCTCCAGCAGCAGCTCACACACACACACACACACACAGACACATACACACACACAGCAGACAGACACACGTCCCGTTCCCTGGTCATAACCCAATGAGCATCTTTTCAGCACTGTGTGCGTGAACGAGAGGATTGAGGTCACAAGGAGAAGAGATAAAGAAGGTGGAAAATTTTAAGTACTTAGGATCAACAGTCCAGAGCAATGGAGAGTGTGGAAAAGAGGTGAAGAAGTGTGTGCAGGCAGGCTGGAACGGGTGGAGAAAAGTATCAGGTGTGATGTGTGACAGAAGAGTTTCAGATAAAATGAAAGGGAAAGTGTAGAAAACAGTGGTGAGAGCGGCCATGCTGATTGGTCTAGAGACAGTGTGGTGAGAGCCGCCATGCTGATTGGTCTAGAGACAGTGTGGTGAGAGCGGCCATGCTGATTGGTCTAGAGACAGTGTGGTGAGAGCAGCCATGCTGATTGGTCTAGAGACAGTGTGGTGAGAGCGGCCATGCTGATTGGTCTAGAGACAGTGTGGTGAGAGCCGCCATGCTGATTGGTCTAGAGACAGTGTGGCAAGAGCCGCCATGCTGATTGGTCTAGAGACAGTGTGGTGAGAGCCGCCATGCTGATTGGTCTAGAGACAGTGTGGTGAGAGCGGCCATGCTGATTGGTCTAGAGACAGTGTGGTGAGAGCCGCCATGCTGATTGGTCTAGAGACAGTGTGGTGAGAGCCGCCATGCTGATTGGTCTAGAGACAGTGTGGTGAGAGCCGCCATGCTGATTGGTCTAGAGACAGTGTGGTGAGAGCGGCCGTGCTGATTGGTCTAGAGACAGTGTGGTGAGAGCGGCCATGCTGATTGGTCTAGAGACAGTGTGGTGAGAGCGGCCATGCTGATTGGTCTAGAGACAGTGTGGTGAGAGCGGCCGTGCTGATTGGTCTAGAGACAGTGTGGTGAGAGCGGCCATGCTGATTGGTCTAGAGACAGTGTGGTGAGAGCGGCCATGCTGATTGGTCTAGAGACAGTGTGGTGAGAGCGGCCATGCTGATTGGTCTAGAGACAGTGTCACTGAGGAAAAGACAGGAAACAGAGATGGAGGTAGCAGAGATGAAGAAGCTGAGGATCTCTCTGGGAGTGACCAGGATGGACAGGATCAGAGGAACAGCACATGTTGGAGGTTTTAAAGTCAGAGAGGTCAGACTGAGATGGTTTGGACATGTGCAGAGGAGAGAGAGAGAGTACATCGGAAGAAGGATGCTGGATTTGGAACCACCAGGAAAGAGGACTAGAGGAAGACCAAAGAGGAGGTTCATGGATACAGTGAAGGAAGACCTGAAGATAGTTGGTGTGACCGAAGAAGATGCAGCAGATAGGGTTAGATGGAAGAAACTGACTTGATGTGGCGACCCCTGGAAGGGGGCACCACATACTTAGCATGCTCCATTGTCTCATCTTCAGTGGTCCCCTATTGGCATCAAATAGTCATAAAACAGTCCTGCAATAATGAACTTTTTTTGGGGGGTCAGGCGATAGCTCAGTGGTAGAACGTGTGCCATTGGACCGGGAGAAACCAGGTTTGAACCGAGCTCATTGTGTGCTTTTGGGAAGACACCTAAGCCCCCGTTTCTCCCAGCTTTGGAGCCATCCTGGCAGCCTGCCGCGGTGCAATGCAGCACACATACAATATTTCATATTTCATACGAAGACAATCAATCATCAGTCACCTTCTTATCCATCTATCCCTGACGAAGTTGCTGGGGTGATGGAGCCCATCCTGGCTGATTCAAGGCGAAGGGCAGGGTACACCCCCAACAGGTCGCCAGTCTGTCGCAGAGCCACACACATACAACCATACACACACACACCCATTCCTAGGGGCAATTTGGCACCGGCCAATCAACGTAGCATGCCTATTTTTGCAGGCAAAGGAGAACCCACGCAGACAAGGGAGAACATGCAAACTCCACACAGAAAGGCCTGTCCTCCAAGCCTTGTGTCCACCCGGGATTTGAACCCACAAACATCTTAACATTCTCTGTTAATTCAGTTTGTAAAGCAGGTGAAAAAGTTCTGTTTCTTTTACTACTGATCACAACGTCACTGCCCACCCTGTACCCACCAGATAAAACTAATAAAATTAGTGCATGTGTTGCCCGTCCTCGTTCATCTTCCTCATGGCACTAAACAACCACATGGTTGTGAAGCGCACATGGGTAGGGTCACCCCTTCCTACCGTGACCTCTGCTAATCCCACCCTGTTGCTTTCTAGTTCTTAGTTTCACCTTTGTTCGCTTTCAGGGACGCTTGGCGCACATGTTTCCTCTTATTGGGCAAAACAAGGATGCCCGGAGGAAACCAGGGTCTGAAATCTAATTTGGTGCAAACCTCATGTTTCCATTTTGCGGAAGCTTGATAATCCCCAACATTTTAATTTAAATCCCACTAATTAATAAGCAGATGATTGGTTGTTTGTTGAGGGACGAAGCTGGTCCGAAAATTGGGGCCTGTTTGAGTGTGTGTGTGTGTGTGTGTGTGTAATGTCTATGAAACTTGTTTTCTAATCACAATAACAAGTAAGTCATTGATTTATCCAGTAGAATGTATTATTTCACCTTCAGGCTGCAGGGCTATGTGTAAGTAAGGGGAGATCAGATTACAGCTGCCATATCAGCTCGTTAGATCCATGGTAAGTATCTAAGTTAATTAACTGTAATTGAGTGAAACTATTTCCCATTTCAGTTCATTCTCATTTTAAGTGTTTCCACAGTTTAACGAGGAAGTGTGAGACACTGAATAAACAGACAACAGTACAGGAAAGAGAACCGGTTAATGTGGGAGGGGTTTTTCTACGTTCCTACCCTCACCATGGTAACCGGGATCTATGTTCCTACCCTCACCATGGTAACCAGCTGTGGGTGGTAACCGAAAGAATGAGATCGCAGGTAAAAGCGATCAAAATGAGCTTCCTCCGCAGGGTGGCTGGGCTCTCACTCAGAGATCGGGTGAGGAGCTCTGCCATCCAGGAGGAGCTCAGTGTCGTGCCCGTCCTCCTCCAGGTTGAGAGGATCCAGATGGGGTGGTTCTGGCACCTGGTCAGGATGCTCCCCAAGCGCCTCGCTGGTGAGGTGTTTCGGGCACATCCCACCAGGAGGAGTCCAAGGGGCAGACCTCGGACCCGCTGGAGAGACTAAGTCTTACAGCTGGCTGGGGAACGACTCGGGATCCTTCTGGGTGAGCTGGAGGATGCAGCTGGGTGAGAGAGAAGCCTGGGCTTCCCATTTGAGACGGTTGCCCCGCAACCTGCCCTGGATAAGCGGAAGACGATGGAACTGAACAAAACGGACCATCTAAGAAAAAAAAAAAGGTATCTAGCCGTTTTTGGACCCTTAAAATTTTTACCAGCACAGCGTTGTGCTTTAATGTGTATGTGTGAGTTTTAAATGTGAATGTCTGTGTGCTTACGTGTGTGTGTGTGTGTGTGTCTATAAACAAACCTGTCTGTCTGAATCTATGTGACGGCCCGATGGTTTGTTTTAGGTTGCACAGCAGTTAGTGTGTATGTCAGTGTGTGAATGTGTGTGTATGTCAGTGTGTGAATGTGTGTGTATGTCAGTGTGTGAATGTGTGTGTATGTCAGTGTGTGAATGTGTGTGTGTGAGAAAGAGAGAGTTATTCTAGGGTTGAACGCATGCCCACTCACTGCCAAATGTCAAACCTAAAGCGCCCGCTTGCTGTGACATTTCCAGTGTTTTTAAACACTCGGATCTTTGTGAGTGAAAACTCACCGAGAACATGTCCGCTGCTGAGTGTCCACAGATTCGGTTTTAAGGAGTAAAGCTGCTGGATGTGGAGACGTTAGACACCAAACCCCTTCTTTAAGGAATAAGCTCACATACAACTTCTTCTTCTTCTTCCTCCATCTCCCTACAGCGGGCGCCACATCAAGTCAGTTTCTTCCATCCAACCCTATCTTCTGCATCCTCTTCAGTCACACCAACTATCTTCATGTCTTCCTTCACTGTATCCATGAACCTCCTCTTTGGTCTTCCTCTAGTCCTCTTTCCTGGTGGTTCCAAACCCAGCATCCTTCTTCTGATGTACTCTCTCTCTCCTCTGCACATGTCCAAACCATCTCAGTCTGGTCTCTCTGACTTTAAAACCTCTAACATGTGCTGTTCCTCTGATCCTGTCCATCCTGGTCACTCTACCCTCACCCATGGTCACCAGCTGTGGGTGGTGACTGAAAGAATGAGATCGCAGATACAAGCGGCCGAAATGAGCTTCCTCTGTAGGGTGGCTGGACTCTCACTCAGAGATCGGGTGAGGAGCTCCTCCATCGGGAGGAGCTCGGTGTCGAGCTGCTCCTCCTCCAGGTTGAGAGAAGCCAGATGGGGTGGTTTGGGCATCTGGTCAGGATGCCCCCCCCGAGCGCCTCGCTGGTGAGGTGTTTCGGGCACGTCCCACCGGGAGTAGACCAACAGGCTGACCCCGGACCAGCTGCAGAGTATATGTCTCACAGCTGGTCGGGGAATGACTTTGGATCCTCCTGGATGAGCTGGAGGATGCAGCTGGGGTGAGAGAAGCCTGGGCTTCCCATCTGAGGCTGTTGCCCACGCGACCCGGCTTGGACAAGCGGAAGATGACGGAACGGAACGTTGTGTTGGTGTTTTTAAATTTCCAGTTTGCCGGGTGTAAATCTACGCTCAGCTTTAAATCTCAGCATTTTTTAGTAAACGAGGCTTCAGATCATGAATCCAAGTGTTATGATGTCACCAGCTGGAGATTTACCAGTATACTTTCTCAGACCAGTGTTCCTTCTATATGCAGATACTCTTATAACCACCAGAGGGCATGTTCAAAAATTTTTAAGCACATTTTGTTACAAAATAAGTGACTTTTTACAAAAATTGATAACATTTTTTATGTATTTCTTTCTGCCATTTGATTGGTCTGCTTCAGTGAGAAGTCCACCCAAACTCATCGGACGCGACAAAACGATACACGTCTTATTTTATTTTTTGCACGAGGGACCCTTGAGGCCCCTCACTGACTCCCCCCTCTTTACCCACAGTGTGGGGAGATTTAATGGCTCATGTGCCCCTGCTCAGGTCCAGCCTTCTCTGGCTCCTTCTCAGCCACAGTGACAAGAGGAAAGCAGAGAAAAAGAGGACCATCTCTGCAAAGAAGACGTGTCCTCCTTTCACCACAAGAACGTTGTGAATGATCTTTGAATCCCCCCGCCCCTCTCCCCTCTTTCCTTCTCTACGTTCATCCGTCCTCTCCATATTTCCATTAGAGACACATAGATCTTCATCTGTCCACAATCTGCCTCTGTAGAACATCGATCTCACTTGTTTGGATAGCTAATTCTTTGTGATGAAAATTGTAGCCCCCCGCCCAATCCCCTCTCTCTCTCTCCGTCCTGCTCTGAATCACGCTGCCAGTAACCGTGTGGTTAAAGCATGTGGTTAAAAGAAACAAAAACAGCCGTAATTGATAATGAGAGTCAGACTCAGCATGTGGGGATCACTGCCGAGGGGTTTCTCCCCATCATCGGTGCCTCAGACAGGACGACCTCTGGATGGGTAATATGGACGGGGGATTTAGGGAGTAAAGATTTGGGAATGACTGACTTAGAAGGATGTCAAGGTTTAGAAAAATAATCCAGAAGGTGTAAAAAATTAAACTGATGAATTGTTTGAGACAATTAGAGAAAAAAAAGGCATTAAAATGAGTTCTTTTGAACATAATTTATCCCTAAAGAGATTTTAATTAAACTGATCAAATAAATTGAATTAACTTAAGCGGGTCAGGGATAGGGTCCTGCCCCAAGTGGAGGAGTTTAAGCATCCCGGGGTCTTGTTCCTGAGCGAGGGAAGGATAGAGCAGGAGATCGACAGGCAGATCGGTGCGGCGTCAGCAATAACTGGGATACTGCATCAGTTCGTCGTGGTAAAGAGAGAGCTGAGCCGAAAAGAAAAGCTCTGGATTTACAAGTCGATCTATGTTCCTACCATCACCATGGTAACCAGGATCTACGTTCCTACCCTCACCATGGTAACCAGGATCTACGTTCCTACCCTCACCATGGTAACCAGGATCTACGTTCGACCTTCACCATGGTAACCAGGATCTACGTTCCTACTCTCACCATGGTAACCAGAATCTACGTTCCTACCCTCACTATGGTAACCAGGATCTACGTTTCTACCCTCACCATGGTAACCAGGATCTACGATCCTACCCTCACCATGGTAACCAGGATCTACGATCCTACCCTCACCATGGTAACCAGGATCTACGTTCCTACCCTCACTATGGTAACCAGGATCTACGTTCCTACCCTCACCATGGTAACCAGGATCTACGTTCCTACCCTCACTATGGTAACCAGGATCTACGTTTCTACCCTCACCATGGTAACCAGGATCTACGATCCTACCCTCACCATGGTAACCAGGATCTACAATCCTACCCTCACCATGGTAACCAGGATCTACGTTCCTACCCTCACTATGGTAACCAGGATCTACGTTCCTACCCTCACCATGGTAACCAGGATCTACATTTCTACCCTCACCATGGTAACCAGGATCTACGTTCCTACCCTCACCATGGTAACCAGGATCTACGTTCCTACCCTCACCATGGTAACCAGGATCTACATTCCTACCCTCACCATGGTAACCAGGATCTACTGTACGTTCGACCTTCACCATGGTAACCAGGATCTACGTTCCTACCCTCACTATGGTAACCAGGATCTACGTTCCTACCCTCACCATGGTAACCAGGATCTACACTCCTACCCTCACCGTGGTAACCCTGTTTATCCAGGGTTGGGTTGCGTGGGCAACATCCTCAGATGGGAAGCCCGGGCTTCTCTCACCCCGGCTGCATTCTCCAGCTCACCCGGAAGGATCCCAAGGTGTTCCCAAGACTATGTCTCCCAGCTGGTAATCATGTCATGGCCAATCAACCTCGCATGCATGTTTTTGGAGGGTGGGAGAAAAGCGGAGAAAACCCATGCATACATGGGGGAGAACATGCAAACTTCACACAGAAAGAATCAAGAATCAAACATAAATGTTTTATGAAAGCCTCTCGTCTGCGGTGGGTTATTATTTTTACTTCCCCCTGATAAATGTGGGGTTTCATGTATCTGAATACGGTCGAACGACGAAGGGAAAAAAAGTGAAATTTTAGTAGGTTAGAAAGATGGGAGTGGAGGGGGGAAGTACGAGGGGGGGGCACATCTGGCACAGCTACAGAAGCTTTTAAAACAACATGTGAAAAATCAGCAGTTCTTTAACAGTTAGCTTGTCATTTTTATTTGGTGGATGCTGCTGATGCTGCTGTCTTTCAGGCCGTGCCAGCAGGGATTGGATGCTGGCGGAGCGGGCGAGCCTGGCACTGGTTAGAACCCTTATTATCATCACCACACACTGCAATTCACATGTCAATCCCAGCTCAGAGCGGAGCGGGGGAAGCAGGAGGCCGGCAGAGCGTCGGGGGGAGGAGAGGCTGAATACTTTCAGAAGGATCTAATTGGACCTTTCATTGGTGTGGTTGGATCAGGCTGTGATTGGCTGGCGTGGGATGGAGGAGTGAGGTGGAAGCAGGACTTTTAAAAGGTCACAAAAAATGATTTCACATCAAAAACAAACACTGAAGGATCAATCGTTTGATTCAATGTTGGCATACGTCTCCATTTTGACATGTTTTGTTAGTCTTTTCCAGGGTGGCATGGCCGTTTCACACTCCGTACCAAATCTGTCTTGTGAGAGCTGGAGATCAGGAACCCAGAGGTGGAGATGAGGCCGGAGCTGAGGCCCTCTTACAGGCAAACGAAGCAGGACGGTGGGTGATGAGTTGTTGGCATTGCTGGGTCCAAGGTGGTCAGACATTCTGTCATGATGATGGTGAGGGTGGCGAAGGAGAACCCAGATATAAAGACAGTTTTGGTTAAAACTGTGCAGAACCAGACGTAGAGCTCGGCTGGGTGAGGGACCAGAAGTAATAGCTCGGCAGGATGGCAGGGTGCACCAGGAGCAGAGTGAGAGACCTTGGGGGAGCTTGGCGGGACAAGGGACCAGAGGTATGAGCTCAGCAGGATGGCAGGGGGCACCAGGAGCACATCAGGGGAAGCTTGGTGGAACAAGAGACCAGAACAGCAGGGTGCACCCGTAGCAGGATGAGGGATCAGACAGGGAGGGAAACCATCATAGCTTCATAACAGCAGCACTGCAGGCCGGTGGAGCAGGGGGCAGCAGGGGAATGGAAGGGCAAAGAGGTGTGGGATACCCGGGCTTCGAGACACATCTGGGGATCGGGACTATGTGTGCAAAATTAGAGCAGAGGGCAGGATAGGAGGGAGGACATGTTCCAAATGAGGAGGATCAAGATAAGGAATACCACAGCCGCGTATCTCTTCTACTGCATCAAGTTGTTAGAACTTTGAAAATGTCAGTGTTTCACAAATGCTAATTAATGGACAAAAAAAAAAGAAAAGCGGATGATGTGGTCGTGTTGGCTTCATCGGACCGTGATCTCCAGCTCTCGCTGGATCGATTTGCTGCCGAGTGTGAAGCGGCCGGGATGAGAATTAGCGCCTCCAAATCCGAGACCATGGTCCTCGCCCGGCAAAGGGTGGAATGCCCCCTGCGGGTCAGGGACAGGGTCCTGCCCCAAGTGGAGGAGTTTAAGTATCTCAGGGTCTTGTTCACGAGTGGGGGAAGGATGGAGCGGGAGATCGACAGGCGGATCGGTGCGGCATCAGCAATAACTAGGACGCAGCATCGGTCCGTCGTGGTAAAGAAAGAGCTGAGCCGAAAAGTAAAGCTCTCGATTTACAAGTCGATCTACGTTCCTACCCTCACCCATGGTCACCAGCTGCGGGTGGTGACCGAAAGAATGAGATCGCGGGTACAAGCGGCCGAAATGAGCTTCCTCCACAGGGTGGCTGGGCTCTCACTCAGAGATCAGGTGAGGAGTTCTGCCATCCGGGAGGAGCTCGGTGTCGAGCCGCTCCTCCTCCAGGTCGAGAGGAGCCAGATGGGGTGGTTCGGGCATCTGGTCAGGATGCCCCCCGACCGCCTCGCAGGCGAGGTGTTTCGGGCACGTCTCACCGGGAGGAGACCAAGAGGCAGACCCCGGACCCGCTGGAGAGACTATGTCTCATAGCTGGCCGGGGAACGACCTGGGATCCTTCCAGGTGAGCTGGAGGATGCAGCCGGGATGAGAGAAGCCTGGGCTTCCCGCTTGAGGCTGCTGCCCCCGCGACCCGACCCCGGAACAAGCGGAAGATGACGGAACGGAAAAAAAGAAAAGGAAAAATAAATAGAATATTAGAGGGTGTTATGATGTGGGTGCAGAAGGACGAGGAAGACCCAATCACAAGACAACAAACAAGGTTCATTCACTAGGAAGTCCAGCAACACTGAGAGAGAAAAACTCATGGTTCAGATGCATGTTAATGGTTCAGAGGCTGCCAGCCAGGAAGCAAGGAATGAACGAAGGGAGGGAGGAAGGAAGGAAGGGAGCGAGGGAGGGAGCGAGGGAGGAAGGAAGGAAGGAACGAACGAAGGGAGGGAGGAAGGAAGGAAGGGAGCGAGGGAGGGAGGGAGGGAGCGAGGGAGGAACGAATGAAGGGAGGGAGGAAGGAAGGAAGGGAGCGAGGGAGGGAGGAAGGGAGTGAGGGAGGGAGGAAGGGAGCGAGGGAGGAAGGAAGGGAGGGAGTGAGAAAGGAAGAAAGGAAGGAAGGAAGGAAGGAAGGAAGGAAGGAAGGAACGAACGATGGATGGATGGAAGGAAGACCTGGCTGGAAGGGATGATGACCCAACCAAGAAGTCAAGGCAGACTGCCTTTAAAAAAGCAGCAGGTCAATCACCCTCAAGTGTCCCTAATCAGGCAGATGAGACAAGGTCCCGGGCTCCCTCTGGTGGTGGACGAAGAAACCATGACAGAGAAGGGATACAAGACATAGGATGGACGGAAACATAAAGAATTCTTTCAATAGGTGTTAAAATAATGTATTTTTGGAGGTTTTCTGTTTAGTTTAGAACAAACTGTTTACAAACGTGAATTCTATTGAAATGTTATCCGTCAAAATGACGGTCAACTCTATTTTGAATTGTCTGACTCCAGTTACGTATTTTCTTCTTCTTTAAGAAAATATTGGTTCAATATCTGCTTTAAAAATAAACAAACAAAAATAATGAATAAAAAACAAATAAATGGATAAACAAATGAATTAAAAAAGTTAAAATGAGCAAATTATAAACAAAAAAAATGAGTCAATTTTAAAAAATTAATAAATCATTTTTTTATTGGTTGTGACGTCATATCCGCTTCGTTTTAATCTGCGCATGTCAGGACGACCGATCTCTTCCTGCGCTTGCGGCAGCGGAGCAACAGGTGGGTTTTTAATGTCTTTTTTAAAGTTATAATTTACGCTTAAAAACATCACAAAATTATGAAAAAAATTATTTTTGATCCATTAAAAAATAATTAAAAAGTTAAATTCAATTCTAATCAATTTTTTTTTCATGTTTTCTTACTTGATCCGTCGCTAACGTCTCGCAGCGACAGACGTTGCTAAGTTAACCGTTTGCTTTGAAACCGAAAATCATCGTTTTTTCATGTGTTTTTTTTTCTCTGTGAAAAACTCACGTTTCAGGCTAACGGTCATTGGAGCGTCAACGTGGATGACGCGCTAACCAAATATCTTTGTCGATATCTTCCTTGCTGGATTCCGTAAGCAGCCATGGAAGCTGAAAGGATTATTTTCCCTGAGTTTGTCAAACGAAACAATTTTCCAGGTAAATTATGGTCGTTGGTGAACAACCCGACCGTCCTCTCCGTCAAGTGGGACGAGCGCGGAGAGGCCATTGTTATCGACCAGAGGTTGTTTGAGCGCCAGGTTTTGACCAAACCCCAAGACCTAAACTCCTTTAACGTGTCTGATATCTACTTTAAAACCACCAATTTCTCCAGTTTTGTTCGCCAGCTTAATTTGTACGGCTTTAGGAAAGTGGAGGTCTCAGGGACTGAGGATCTAGCTGCAGATGGCGGGAGCCTGCATCATTTTTACAACCCAAAATTCCAGAAAAAATACCCCAAACTTCTTGCTGGTCTGAAAAGGCTCACTGTGGATAATAAAGCAAAGCTTAAAACTGGTTCAGAAGTCAGATGTCGAGTTCACAGCCGCTGCCATTTTCATGATGGCGTACATGCTTCTGTGAGTTACAAACGAGGTAAGAAAAGTTTGACAGTTTATAGTAGAAAAAGTTTTAAAAAAGTCTTCTGGACAGTTCAATTCTTGATCGAGATGTTTCGACTTCCATCCGGAAATCATTTTCAATCTGAATGAAATGGACTGAAAACTGGATCTATTTATACTAACCTGAGTAAAAGATAAAAAAATAGTAAGAAGGGCTCGACCAATGAGCCTGTGTTACATATGATGGCCGTGAATGGCTCCTATTGTAGCCACAGACCAGTAAACGACCCTATTGTAAAAATGCTATAGCCTAGTGAATAGAAAATCCTGCTAACGAGAGGCGTGAAACTGGGTCACGAGGTGTCATCTTTAGTCCATGGCTTCAAAAAACTGCTGTAAATCCCGGGCAAAATGTATCTAATGCCTCCACTCCGATTCAGTGAGGGATTTTCTTTCATCACATCTTTGAAAAGAAAATCCAAATCTCGCTCTTCAGAGTGCCTCCCTGGAGTCTGGTAACTTGGCTAATGGTAAATCTGAATTATGGGTTTATTTTTAATCCAAACATATGTTGATAACTTGGAAAAAAAAATCAAACATGCACTTCTATTTATGTCCATATTATAATATTAGTGATGCGACTTTTATCGTAAGAAAAAATTCCCAAAGCGCGTCATAAAAACTAGGCTTCTTTTTTCATCATTCCCCTTCAGGGGGCGCCACATCAAGTCAGTTTCTTCCATCTAACCCTATCTGCTGCATCCTCTTCTGTCACACCAACTATCTTCATGAGCCTGTGTTACCTATGATGGCCGTGAATGGCTCCTATTGTAGCCACAGACCAGTAAACGACCCTATTGTAAAAATGCTAAAAGCCTAGTGAATAGAAATTCCTGCTAACGAGAGGCCGATTCAGTGAGGAGGCGTGGCTTCCTTCACCCCTCTTTCAAACCATCCTTTCTCTCTACTTAGAATCTTCACATCACTGTCCTCAAAAGTGTGTTTGGTGGATTTAAGATGCAGATTTAAGATGCAGACTGTGGACCACTAGAGGCTTCTCTTCTGTGTTGGTAAAATCTTTTGTGGAGTGGCTGTTTCGTTTCCCCAATGTAGTGTTCACTACAATAGGAGCCATTCACGGCCATCATAGGTAACACAGGCTCATTGGTCGAGCCCTACAGCCAGCTGGGAGACAGAGTCTGGGAACGACTTGGGATCCTTCTGGGTGACCTGGAGGATGCAGCCGGGGTGAGGCCTGGGCTTCCCGTCTGAAGCTGTTGCCCACGTAACCCAACCCCAAATTAACGGGGTTACCATGATGAGGGTAGGAACGTAGATCCTGGTTACCATGGTGAGGGTAGGAATGTAGATCCTGGTTACCATGGTGAGAGTAGGAACGTAGATCCTGGTTACCATGGTGAGGGTAGGAATGTAGATCCTGGTTACCATGGTGAGGGTAGGAATGTAGATTCCTTACTATTTTTTACCTTTTACTCAGGTCAGCATAAATTAGATCCAGTTTTCAGTCCATTTCATTCAGATTGAAAATGATTTCTGGATGGAAGTCGAAACGTCTCTTTTTTGAAACTTTTTCTACTATGGATCACTCCTGGATGAATGAGGGACTACACAGACTTTAACAGTTTATCATTAATTATTTTTTAAAGGCTTGATTTGGACCCAAATTTAAGCTCTAACGGCGATGTCATGCTTTGTTTGTTTTAGCCAACTATGGTCACCGGGATCAACGTCAACCCAACCAAATCCAGGTCACAGCTCCACATACGAGTGGTGGCCACAGCGGCGATGCTACCAGCGTGGCTGTTTCACCTTACAATGCGTCTATGCAGTTTGCTTTAACGCAGTACTACCCCAGAAATGCCAACACAAATGTGATGAACCTTCACAATGGTTTAGCAACCGGTGGAGTCGGTCAAAATCTCTCTGGTCAGAGTGCCTCCCAGGCTGATGGTAAATCCGACTTGACCCAGACACAATAGAACGGCTTGATTCGGATCCAAACTTCTAACAGTGATGTTTTTGTTTGTTACAGGTAACTCTGCTCTTTTTCTCAACGGCCTGCAGGATCAATGTCACCCTAATCAAATCCTGGTCGCTACTCAACACATGGGCGGTTGCCATAGTGGTGACGCTCCCAGCATGACTTCTTCGACTTACAATCCGACTATGCCGATAATCGTGCACCAATACTACTCCAGAAATGCCAACTTGAATGGGATGAATGGGTTTTTAAACAAAGGGTTAGCAACCGGTGCAGCCAATCAAAATCTCGCTCTTCAGAGTGCCTCCCTGGAGTCTGGGAACTTGGCTAATGGTAAATCTGAATTATGGGTTCATTTTTAATCCAAACGTAAGTTGATAACTTGGAAAAAAATCAAACATGCACTTCTATTTATGTTCATATTATAATATTAGTGATGCGACTTATATCTTAAGAAAAAAAAATCCCAAAGCGCGTCATAAAAACTAGGCTTCTTCTTTCATCATTTCCCTTTAGGGGTCGCCACATCAAGTCAGTTTCTTCCATCCAACCCTATCTTCTGCATCCTCTTCAGTCACACCAACTATCTTCATGTCTTCCTTCACTGTATCCATGAACCTCCTCTTTGGTCTTCCTCTAGTCCTCTTTCCTGGTGGTTCCAAACCCAGCATCCTTCTTCTGATGTACTCTCTCTCTCTCCTCTGCACATGTCCAAACCATCTCAGTCTGGTCTCTCTGACTTTAAAACCTCTAACATGTGCTGTTCCTCTGATCCTGTCCATCCTGGTCACTCCCAGAGAGATCCTCAGCATCTTCATCTCTGCTACCTCCATCTCTGTTTACGGTCTCTAGACCAATCAGCATGGCCGTTCCTACCCTCACCATGGTAACCAGGATCTACGTTCCTACCCTCACCATGGTAACCAGGATCTACGTTCCTACCCTCACCATGGTAACCAGGATCTACGTTTCTACCCTCACCATGGTAACCAGGATCTACGTTCCTACCCTCACCATGGTAACCAGGATCTACGTTCCTACCCTCACCATGGTAACCAGGATCTATGTTCCTACCCTCACCATGGTAACCAGGATCTATGTTCCTACCCTCACCTATGGTCACCAGCTGTGGGCGGTGACTGAAAGAACGAGATCGCTGTTACAAGCGGCCGAAATGAGCTCCTCCCACAGGGTGGCTGGACCAATCAGCATGTCCGCTCTCACTACGGTTTTGTACACTTTTTCTTCATTCTAGTGGAAACTCTTCTATCACACGTCACAGTACTTTTCTCCACCCGTTCCAGCCTGCCTGCACACGCTTCTTCACCTCTTTTCCACACTCTCCATTGCTCTGGACTGTTGATCATAAGTACTTAAAATCTTCTGGTCTGAATTCTCTGATAAAGCATCCAGGTTAACGTGTGTTTACAAAATTTGATCTTATCATAGAAACCATTTCATATTTCTTATAGTGTATTTTTAACATTTAATTTGTTCTAATCATTTCTTCTGTTTCTCATTAAGTTTGTCGTAGCTACCATTTAAACCTTCAATCACCGCATATCGCTGCCCTTCAGACCCGGAATGCCCATGATTATCACTTGGTGAGAGCGTCAATGTTTTTTTTTTGTGCATTCACACATTTTTTAAAGCGTGAATTGGATTTAAAACATAGACATATTTCATTCTGTTGTTTTTTTTTTTTTTTTTTTAGGGAGCAAACCCTGTGAACATGGAGACGAGCACCCAGGAGCAGACGTTAACCCACAGTGACCTGGATGCCATTTACGAAACGGCGAATGAAGCGAGGGCGACTGCCAGCAACGATTACCTGAGTAAAGCGGAAACCGCCAAGGAAACAACATGGAGTAACGCACTGGCAGAGGGAACGGTCATTAAAAACAAGGAGCCTTTGATGTTAGAGGGCACTAGCTCTCAGGACCCACACAACCCTGAAAGGAAGCTGTTACCCAGGGTGGATGGGCTCATCTTCAAAAACCCTCCAAATAAGGTAAGGGTAACCAGACCGCTGGTTCAAGACCAGGCAGGGAGCGCCAGGAAGACAGAGGTACAGACCATGAAACTTGTTTTAACATTATTTATTAAAATACACTAAGATGGCAGTCTTTAGAAGAGAGTTCATATGTTGGGGTCTAGCCCACTGGCACCTCCTCGTCCCGGTCCGCAGCCTTTATGGGCCCACTTGTTGTACCAGGTCCGCACTTTACAGGAACCTCTCCACCTGCACCGCTGACTGCTGGAACTTCCTCGCCCTGTAGGATCCATAAAGGTTACCGCGTCTCTTTTTAGGGCGGATTTCCGTCCCTTACAGCACGGCGGCGTGCAGGCTGACCCTCCCCCATGCAATGCCACCTGCATTGTCCATCATGGGGGCTCCACAGTGTGTCTCTCTGCTGCTTTTCTCTCTTCTGCCCTGTGTGGACCTGTTCAGGGTGTATCCTGCCCGCCTGAAATCAGCCAGTATGGGCTCCGGCACCCCTTTTTCTTCCATCATGTCCCTTCAGAGGGCGCCACATCAAGTCAGTTTCTTCCATCCAACCCTATCTGCTGCATCTTCTTTGGTCACACCAACTATCTTCATGTCTTCCTTCACTGTATCCATGAACCTCCTCTTTGGTCTTCCTCTAGTCCTCTTTCCTGGTGGTTCCAAACTCAGCATCCTTCTTCTGATGTACTCTCTCTCTCTCCTCTGCACATGTCCAAACCATCTCAGTCTGACCTCTCTGACTTTAAAATCTCCATTGCAGGAAAATCTGATGCGGGTAAACATTGGAAACGAGGAGTACTTCATTATGTGGGTCTCCAAATCTGGACAAACACAAACTCAGGCGGCTGAGCCAACCTACCAGGACGTGGTAAATTTCACAAAGACAGTTTTTTTAAATAATTTACCAGATTTAAAAAAAAAATTGTTAACATTTCTTCAGGTGAACACTAGAAACAACAAGGTCGTCTTCGTAAGGGACCTTAGTCCCAGAGAGACGCCTCAAACGGGGTTGCTGAATGAGGGGGCGGAGCAGTTCTCCCAGAACACTGTCAGTAAGGCCCACACAGATTTTGATCAAATTTACCACATTCTTAATAATTTTAAAAAAGAATTCTTTTTAGGAACGAAACATGTGGCGGGCAAATATCGGAAGCAACCCGCCTGCCATCATGTGGAAATCAGAAGAAACGGAAACACCTCACATGGAGTTTTTAAACCAGGTGGCTCAGCCGATGTCCCATGGCATTTTAAATATGGCATGTATACATTTTCAATCTTGTTCATGAGTGGGGAAAAAGATGGAGATCGGTGCGGCATCAGCAATAACTAGGACGCTGCATCGGCCCGTTGTGGTAAAAAAAAAAAAAGCTGACCCGAAAAGCAAAGCTCTCGATTTACAAGTTGATCTACGTTCCTACCCTCACCATGGTAACCAGGATTTACGTTCCAACCCTCACCATGGTAACCAGGATCTACGTTCCTACCCTCACCATGGTAACCAGGATCTATGTTCCTACCCTCGCCATGGTAACCAGGATCTATGTTCCTACCCTCACCATGGTAACCAGGATCTACGTTCCTACCCTCACCATGGTAACCAGGATCTACGTTCCTACCCTCACCATGGTAACCAGGATCTACGTTCCTACCCTCACCATGGTAACCAGGATCTACGTTCCTACCCTCGCCATGGTAACCAGGATCTATGTTCCTACCCTCACCATGGTAACCAGGATCTACGTTCCTACCCTCACCATGGTAACCAGGATCTACGTTCCTACCCTCACCATGGTAACCAGGATCTACGTTCCTACCCTCACCATGGTAACCAGGATCTACGTTCCTATCCTCACCATGGTAACCAGCTGTGGGTGGTGACCGAAAGAATGAGATTGCGCATACAAGCGGCTGAAATGATCTACTTCTGCAGCGTGGCTGGGCTCTCACTCAGAGATCAGGTGAGGAGCTCTGCCATGGGGGAGCGGGAGCTCGGTGTCGAGCTGCTCCAACTTCAGGTCGAGAGAAGCCAGATGGGGATCGGGCATCTGCTCAGGATGGCCCCTGACCGCCTCGCTGGTGAGGTGTTTCAGGCACGTCCCACCGGGAGTAGACCAAGAGGCAGACCCCGGACCTGCTGGAGAGACTATGGAGAGACTGTCCATCTGGAGGCTATGTGTCTGGAGCCTTTGGAGGGACTCCAGACACATAGCCTGGAGTCTCCTTTCCCCCTCCCGAGGGATCCTTCCAGGTGCAGTCGGGGTGCAGTTGGGGTGAGAGATGCCTGGGTTTTCCTGCCTGAGGCCGTTGCCCCCACAACCCAGCCCCGGACAAACGAAAAACAACGGGTCGGAACATTTCAATTGCACATATTTTGTTATGATTTAACAGATTCTTTTCTACAGGAAGAAAATCTGTGGCAGGAAAACACGGAAAGCAGCGATCCCGACTTCCTGTGGGACTCAAGTTCTGAAGAAACAGAGAGATCTCACATGGATTTTTTAACACAGGTGGTTGTGCCAGTCTTCTATGACACACGCACACACACACACGCACACACATTCTGTTATGATTCACTGGATTCAAACTCCCAACAGGGTAAAAACCTCTGGAGGCAAAACATCTCAAACAGCAAGCCCACCATCGTGAGCGACTCGAGTTCTGAAGATAGAGGGACGCCTCAGTTAGAGATGCTAACTCAGGTGGCTGTGCCAGTCTACCAGGGCATCTATTTTACATTAATATTCTGTGATGATCTGGCATGTTACTTTAAATAATGACATCACATTCTCTACAGGTGGAAGATATAAAGGAGGAACACATTCAGAACGACGAGCCCGTCATCTTGAGCTTGTCTAGTTACAGAGACACACCCCAAAACAAGTTGTTCACTCAGATGGTTGAGCCAATCTCCCTGGATTATGTAAATAATGTGGGTATCTCTTTAAAACACACTTATTCTGTGATGATTTCCCAGGTTCTTATAATTCTGTTACGTTGTCTTCCATTTATCCGGGGCTGGATCGCGGGGCAACAGCCTCAAACGGGAAGCGCACGCTTCTCTCACCCCAGCTGCATCCTCCAGCTCACTCGGAAGGATCCTGAGGTTGTTCCCCAGCCAGCTGTGAGACAGAGTCTCTTCAGCAGGTCTGGGCTTTGCCTCTGGGATCCTCCTGGTGGGAAAACCTCACCAGTAAAGTGAGGTTACTCTAACCAGGTACTCAAACCAGCCCGTCTGGCTTCTCTCGACTCGGAGGAGGAACAACTCTACTCCGAGCTTTTCCTGTATGGCAGAGCTTCTAATTATATCTCTGAGAGAGCGCAGCCACCCTGAAGTGGAAGATCATTTCAGCCACTTGTATCCATGATGTTGTTCGTATGGTCACCACCCAGCTGGTTACCATGGTGAGGGTAAGAACTTAGATCCTGGTTACCATGGTGAAGGTAGGAACGTAAATCCTAGTTACCATGGTGAGGGTAGGAACGTAGATCCTGGTTGCCATGGTGAAGGTAGGAACGTAAATCCTAGTTACCATGGTGAGGGTAGGAACGTAGATCCTGGTTGCCATGGTGAGGGTAGGAACGTAGATCCTGGTTACCATGGTGAGGGTAGGAACGTAGATCCTGGTTACCATGGTGAGGGTAGGAACGTAGATCCTGGTTACCATGGTGAGGGTAGGAACGTAGATTTTGGTTACCATGGTGAAGGTAGGAACGTAGATCCTGGTTACCATGGTGAGGGTAGGAAAGTAGATCCTGGTTACCGTGGTGAGGGTAGGATCGTAGATCCTGGTTACCATGGTGAGGGTAGGAATGTAGATGCCGGTTACCATGGTGAGGGTAGGAACGTAGATGCCGGTTACCATGGTGAGGGTAAGAACGTAGATCCTGGTTACCATGGTGAGGGTAGGAACGTAGATCCTGGTTACCATGGTGAGGGTAGGAACGTAGATCCTGGTTACCATGGTGAGGGTAGGAACGTAGATCCTGGTGACCATAGTGAGGTTAGGAACATAGATCCTGGTTACCATGGTGAGGGTAGGAACGTAGATCCTGGTTACCATGGTGAGGGTAGGAATATAGATCCTGGTGACCATAGTGAGGGTAGGAACATAGATCCTGGTGACCATAGTGAGGGTAGGAACATAGATCCTGGTTACCATGGTGAGGGTAGGAACGTAGATCCTGGTGACCATAGTGAGGGTAGGAACATAGATCCTGGTTACCATGGTGAGGGTAGGAACATAGATCCTGGTGACCATAGTGAGGGTAGGAACGTAGATGCCGGTTACCATGGTGAGGGTAAGAACGTAGATCCTGGTTACCATGGTGAGGGTAGGAACATAGATCCTGGTGACCATAGTGAGGGTAGGAACATAGATCCTGGTTACCATGGTGAGGGTAGGAACGTAGATCCTGGTGACCATAGTGAGGGTAGGAGGAGGATCCTGAGGTGTTCCCTGTCCAGCTGTGGGGTGAGGGTCTGCCTCCGGGTTATCTCTCAGTGGGACCTTCCTGAAACACCTGACCAGCAAGGCGTTCAATAGACACCCTAACCAGAAACCCAAACCACCCCATCTAGCTTCTCTGGACCCGCAGAAGCAATGGCTCTTGTCCAAGCTCCTCCTGGATTGCGAAGCTCCTCACCCTATCTCTAAGTGAGTGCCCATCCACCCTGCAGTGGAAGCTCATTTTGGCCGCTTGATTCCACGATCTTGTTATTTCGGTCACAACGAACAGCTTAATAAAGAAATTAAGAAATTAAAATCTCCGTTGTGATGGTGAGGAGCTCTGCCATCAGGGAGGAGCTCTGGTCAGGATGCCCCTCAAAGCGCCTCGCTGGTGAGCTGTTTCGGGCATGTCCCACCTGGAGGAGACCAAGAGGCAGACCCCGGACCTGCTGGAGAGACTATGTCTCACAGCTGGCTGGGGAACGACTCGGGGTCCTTCCGGGTGAGCTGGAGGATGCTGCCAGGGTGAGAGAAGCCTGGGCTTCCCGTCTGAGGCTGTTGCCCCCGGGACTCTGGCCCCGGATGAGCGGAAGACGACGGAACGGAAATCTCAAAAGGAGGAAAATATCAAAACGATCAGAAACAATGAGCCAATCAGTGGCTCATTGGTTAAAAAAATCCACGTAGGATTTTTTTAACCCTACGTGGTTGTGCCGCTCTTTCAGGACATTGTAAATAACCAACAAGGCTTTCATCTTGAGAGGCTCTAGCTCCGGAGGAACACCACAAACGGAGTTGGTAAGTGAGGTAGCACCGGTGGAGCAATCCTACCAGCAGATTGTAAATAAGGTACGCATATGTTTCACACATTCTGTTAGAATTTAACAGATTATTTTTAATTAAAAAATAAAATCTCTATCTCTAATTCTGTAATAATATCTCTAGAATCTCTAATTAAATATCAAAAACAACCAGCCTGGCATCCTGTGAATGGCCTTTTAAACCCAGGTGGCTCTGCCAACGTCCCAGGAAATTGTAAATATGGCACATACACGTTTAAATTACACACATTTTCTTATGATTTAACAGATTATTTTAAAAAATGATGTCAAAATCTTTACAGGAATAAAATCTGTGGCAAGAAAACAGCGAAAGAAGAAAGTCTGACATCCAGTGGAGCTTTAAGTTTGAAGAATTCTTCCCTGATTTATTAAATAACATAAACATCTATTTAAATATCAAACATCGCCCTTGGCTGGTTCCCGGCTTCTCTGTTCTATGTTCATGTAATTCATGGTAATATTCAGGAAGTTACTCTCATTACTTTTTCGCTCATCAATCTGAGGCCCCGCCCACACGGAGCCGTATAAATACGCTTCTGAGTGCGGTTATGGGCCAGACCAGAAGTGGGCAGTATTGATGTAAACGTAAGTTCTGAGCTATCCAATCAGAGCACCTCTGTCTTCATTTCTGCAAAACCTGAAACATGACGCCAGGCATCTTGTTTGTGTGGACCGACAAGGAGCTGGAATTGCTTTTAAAAGTCGATCCGTTCCGTTCCGTCATCTTCCGCTTGTTCCGAGGTCGGGTCGCGGGGGCAACAGCCTCAAGCGGGCAGCCCAGGCCTCTCTCTCCCCAGCTGCATCCTCTAGCTCACCTGGAAGGATCCCAAGTCGTTCCCCGGCCAGCTGTGAGACAGTCTCTCCACCGGGTCTGGGATCTGCCCCTTGTTCTCCTCCCGGTGCGACGTGCCCAAAACACCTCGCCCGCGAGGCGCTCGGGGGGCATCCTGACCAGATTTTCGAACCACCCCATCTGGCTCCTCTCGACCTGGAGGAGGAGCGGCTCGACACCGAGCTCCTCCCGGATGGCAGAGCTCCTCACCCGATCTCTGAGTGAGAGCCCAGCCACCCTGTGGAGGAAGCTCATTTTGGCCGCTTGTACCCACGATCTCATTCTTTCGGTCACCACGCACAGCTGGTGACCATGGTGAGGGTAGGAATGTAGATCCCGGTTACCATGGTGAGGGTAGGAACGTAGATCCTGGTTACCATGGTGAGGGTAGGAACGTAGATCCTGGTTACCATGGTGAGGGTAGGAATGTAGATCCTGGTTACCATGGTGAGGGTAGGAACATAGATCCTGGTTACCATGGTGAGGGTAGGAACATAGATCCTGGTTACCATGGTGAGGGTAGGAACGTAGATCGACTTGTAAATTGAGAGCTTTGCTTTAAAAGTCGTCATCGACTATAAAGTTGATAAAACACAGGAAAATATAGACGATCCAAACACGGACGCACACGGATGACGTATGTGCGTTACTTGTCGCAGGAAGTGACGCATAAAAACGCCAATCTCCGTTTTCGCACGTCCACACGCAAACACAAAAACAGAGTTTTCCAAAATCTCCACTTTGGCCGGAGTTTTCAAAACCGCTGGTTTTGAGTGAAAAAAAACCTCCGTTTTCATGTGGACGGCAGAACGGATAAAAATATATGAGTTTTCAAAAATACCCAGCTACGTGTGGACAGGGTCTCAGACTCATGGCACCGTTTCTGGTGTTGCCCAAGCTTCTGTTTTGGGAGCAAAAACTTTTTTAATATTTACATAAATCAGGGGTGCCCAACCTTTTTTGTAAGATCTACTTTTCAAGTATCAAACCTCTGGAGATTTACCAATCCAACATCGCAAACCGCAATAGATTTTTCCAGCCTGTATTAAAACTACGATTGGTCCTGAGTACTTCCTGCAGATCCACAGCCAATTAGAACATTTATACCCACCCTGTGGGTGGTGACCGAAAGAATGAGATCACGGATACAAACGGCCGAAATGATGTTTCTCCGCAGGGTGGCTGGGCTCTCACTCAGAGATCGGGTGAGGAGCTCTGCCATTTTGGAGGAGCTCGGTGTCGAGCCGCTCCTCCTCCAGGTCGAGAGGAGCCAGATGAGGTGGTTCGGGCATCTGGTCAGGATGCCCCCCGAGCGCCTTGCTGGTGAGGTGTTTCGGGCACGTCCCACCGGGAGGAGACCAAGGGCAGACCCTGGACCTGCTGGAGAGACTATATCTCACAGCTGGCCGGGAACGACTCAGGATCCTTCCAGGTGAGATGGAAGATGCAGCCGGGGTGAGAGAAGCTGGGCTTCCCGTCTGAGGCTGTTGCCCCGGATGAGCAGAAGACGACGGAACAGGACGGAAAAAATATCAAAGTTAACAAACCTAAATGTCTCTCCTTTCTGACGTCGTTTGCTTTCTTCACCACAAAGATACTTCCATCTTTAGCTTGGACCCATGTCCATGTTTTGCAACGTTTTACGCACGTGTTGCTGCTGCTGAGTGGAATCAAGAGGTCACACTCTGCCCCGTCATAACTACATCTGTTTTTAAAGTAAGGAATGGGAATGGATATTTCCGAGTTCCGAACGGGAGGGAACGTTTTGATTTGGATTGAGTCTGAAACCATGAAATTAGACTCAATTTCTGATTGGGCGAGCCCTACCAGGAACTCACGTCTGCCCAGGAGCCTTAGCCTGCCAAACCTGCCCATGAACCAAGCCTTACCCTCCTGATGGATGGTAAATCAGTTCTACGTGTTGATCATCGGAGTCATACCTCTCCTGTTTGTGACAGTAAGCTTCAGAATCTCCTCGGATTGGTTTTGAAAAGTCTCTTTCTTGTTCCCGTACACGTTGGACTGCATAGTGTCTATAATTTAAACCCTGCTGAAGACAGCATGCTATTTCAATCAAAAGCCCAATACGAGCCCCATCATTCTGCCTGCCAAGACATGGCCAAGCACACACATATATACACACATACACACTCTGAGCGGCCTGCCAGCATGCGGTTTGCTTCCACGATGCTTAATGCTTTGTGGTTAGTGCTCTATCAGAGCCATGAGAAATGATTTATTAGTGGCTCCCGTCTGTATTTACAGATAATGAACTTCTGTCAGTGTGAATAAAGACATCAAACCAGAGAAGAATTACTGTCAGCATCCAACAAAAGAACCAACAAACTGTGTGTTTAGGTGTGTGAGGAACGTGGACTCGTGTTACGTTAAAAGAGGACTGATTGAATGGATTCAATTATTCAAGTTTGTTCATAAAAACCCATGTTTGGGTTCTTTTTTAATTGTTTTTGGTGTTTTTAGTTCAAAATAAAAATCCTCCGAAATGATGGAAGACTTTCCCTCATCAGCCAAACGTTTATCTGTCTATGTGTCAGTCACATGCACTGTGTGTGTGTGTGTGTGTGTGTGTGTGTGTGTGTGTGTGTGTGTGTGTGTGTGTGTGTGTGTGTGTGTGTGTGTGTGTGTGTGTGTGTGTGTGTGTGTGTGTGTGTGGTCAGACACATGAGAACTCCGGCTCTGCAGTGTGTTTGTGTGACATCATCTTGTCTCCTTCTGGTTCCAATCAGACCATCCTCCGCTGTTAATGACACCTGATAGATTAATGACTGATAAAGTGTGTGTGTGTGTGTGTGTGTGTGTGTGTGTGTGTGTGTGTGTGTGTGTGTGTGTGTGTGTGTGTGTGTGTGTGTGTGTGTGTGTGTGTGTCTGATTGTCTGGAAGAACTTTCCAGTGTTTCAGAAGTCTAAAACCCAGTCAGGATGTAGTTATGGAGCGCTAATTTGAGAGCTGTCTGATTGCAGACGGTTTGTGGGCCTCCACAGACACACACACACACACACACACACACACACACACACACACACACACACACACACACACACACACTCTCATCCGCTGTGTCTTGCATCACATTTATTCTTTGTGTCGTTGTGAACTTCGATATGACCAGAGGTCATCATTTGTGAAAACTTCCAAAAACACATTTTCAAATACACGTACATAAATAAACACACAAACACCCAAACTGTACGTACACATACGGTACCGGGTCACAGGGGCAACAGCCTCAGACGGGAAACCCAGGCTTCTCTCACCCCGGCTGCATCCTCCAGCTCACCCAGAAGGATCCTTAGGTGTTCCCTGTCCAGCTGTGAGACATACAGTAGTCTCTGCAGCAGATCTGTGGTCTGCCTGCGGTCCTACTCCTGCCCGAAACACCTCACCAGCAAAGGAGGCATCCTAACCAGATACCCAAACCACACCATCTGGCTTCTCTTGACCCGGAGGAGCAACAGCTCTACTCCGAGCTCCTCCTGCGTGGCAGAACTCCTAACTCTATCTCTGAGAGTGAGCCCAGCCACCCTGGAGAGGAAGCTCATTTCAGCCACTTGTATCCAAGATCTCGTTCTTTTGGTCACCACTCAGCTGGTGATCATGGGTGAGGGTAGGAACGTAGATCCTGGTTACCATGGTGAGGGTAGGAACGTAGATCCTGGTTACCATGGTGAGGGTACGAACATAGATCCTGGTTACCATGGTGAGGGTAGGAACGTAGATCCTGGTTACCATGGTGAGGGTAGGAACATAGATCCTGGTTACCATGGTGAGGGTAGGAACATAGATCCTAGTTACCATGGTGAGGGTAGGAAAGTAGATCCTGGTTACCATGGTGAGGGTAGGAACGTAGATCCTGGTTACCATGGTGAGGGTAGGAACGTAGATCCTGGTTACCATGGTGAGGGTAGGAACGTAGATCCTGGTTACCATGGCGAGGGTAGGAACGTGGATCCTGGTTACCATGGTGAGGGTAGGAACGTAGATCCTGGTTACCATGGCGAGGGTAGGAACGTGGATCCTGGTTACCATGGTGAGGGTAGGAACGTAGATCCTCACCATAGAGGAACCAACCTTGTTTTTGCTTTGTTTTTTAAAAATGTGGCTCTTTTTAATTTAAAAAAACGAACCCCAAACAGAAGTGGTCGGTTGTGTCAATGGGAGTTTGTTTAGTTTTTACCACCAGAATCAACTCCCTCTCATCTCCTCAGCTCGAGCTGGAATGATGGAAAATGTCTATCTCCTGAGTTTTATTTGTGCGTTCCTACCCTCTATGGTGAGGGTGGAACGTAGATCCTGGTTACCATGGTGAGGGTAGGAACGTAGATCCTGGTTACCATGGTGAGGGTAGGAACGTGGATCCTGGTTACCATGGTGAGGGTAGGAACGTGGATGCTGGTTACTATGGTGAGGGTAGGAACGTAGATCCTGGTTACCATGGTGAGGGTAGGAACATAGATCCTGGTTACCATGGTGAGGGTAGGAACGTAGATCCTGGTTACCATGGTGAGGGTACGAACGTGGATCCTGGTTACCATGGTGAGGGTAGGAACGTAGATCCTGGTTACCATGGTGAGGGTAGGAATATAGATCCTGGTTACCATGGTGAGGGTAGGAACGTAGATCCTGGTTACCATGGTGAGGGTGGAACGTAGATCCTGGTTACCATGGTGAGGGTAGGAACGTAGGTCCTGGTTACCATGGTGAGGGTAAGAACGTAGATCCTGGTTACCATGGTGAGGGTAGGAACGTAGATCCTGGTTACCATGGTGAGGGTAGGAACGTAGATCCTGGTTACCATGGTGAGGGTAGGAACATAGATCCTGGTTACCATGGTGAGGGTAGGAACGTAGATCCTGGTTACCATGGTGAGGGTAGGAACATAGATCCTGGTTACCATGGTGAGGGTAGGAACGGAGATCCTGGTTACCATGGTGAGGGTAGGAACGTAGATCCTGGTTACCATGGTGAGGGTAGGAACATAGATCCTGGTTACCATGGTGAGGATAGGAACGTAGATCCTGGTTACCATGGTGAGGGTAGGAACGTAGATCCTGGTTACCATGGTGAGGGTAGGAACGTGGATCCTGTCTCTGACCTCCTTGGGGTTCTGGTTAAAGTTGGAATTCTTGAAGAAAAAAATTCTGAGTTCACTGAAGAATCACGAAGAAAAAACCTTGAAACAGGTTCTGGTTTAAAATAAAGAAAACACAGATGAGTGTGTTGCCCTTCGAGGAAAGGTGATGTGTGTGTGTGTGTGTGTGTGTGTGTGTGTGTGTGTGTGCTTTCTGCGCCTACTATGAGCCTGATAGACGTCACTGAGTCTGGAAGTGATTTGTCCTGCCATCATGCTACTGGCCAAACTATAGCATCTATGTGTGTGTGTGTCTGTGTGTGTCTGTGTGTGTGTGCGTGCGTGTATGTGTGCGTGTGTGTCTGTCTGTCTGTGTATGTGTGTGTGTGTGTGTTTGTGTGTGTGTGTGTACCTGTGCATGTATGAGTGAGTGTATTTGTGTTTGTCTACTTGTCTGTGGTCGTCTCTCTGAGAAAGGTTTGTCTGTTAGTGTGTGTGTTTGTATGTGTATATATTTGTATTTGTGTGTGTGAGTGTGTGTGTGTGTGTGTGTGTGTGTGTGTGTGTGGCTGTTCTGAATCAGGATCCTGATGATGTCATGTCCCTGGAGTTGAGCCTCAGAAACATAACAGACATCGGTCTGTTTCCATCCGTTCCGTTCTCTTTCATCTGATCGGATTCGGACACTTTTTTCGGACTCATTTCAACAGTTTCTCACCATAAACTTTCAGTAAATATTTTCTCTACGTTTTCCTTCAGATTTATTGAAATAAAATGTAACTCATTACAAATCACAGCAGCTGTCACTGCACCCGCTGGTAAAAGGTTAGAAGAGTTTTGGGTATTTATGGAGGTTTTAAAACATGGTGGTCCAGGTTTTACGCACCCTGTTTGATCCAAACATGAATAAGTTATGTTAATGTCGTATTTTTCCCGGTATTTTAACAAATCCCGGTACGTGGCGTAACGTAACCATAACCACTAATGTGGGCACTGTTATTTTTGTTTTTCTTTTTTTACTGACACTGAACATAGGTTCTGGTTACCACGGTGAGGGTAGGAACTTAGATCCTGGTTACCATGGTGAGGGTAGGAACGTAGATCCTGGTTACCATGGTGAGGGTAGGAACATAAATCTGGTTACCATGGTGAGGGTAGAAACGTAGATCCTGGTTACCATGGTGAGGGTAGGAACGTAGATCCTGGTTACCACGGTGAGGGTAGGAACGTAGATCCTGGTTACCATGGTGAGGGTAGGAACGTAGATCCTGGTTACCATGGTGAGGGTAGGAACGTAGATCCTGGTTACCATGGTGAGGGTAGGAACGTAGATCCTGGTTACCACGGTGAGGGTAGGAACGTAGATCCTGGTTACCACGGTGAGGGTAGGAACGTAGATCCTGGTTACCATGGTGAGGGTAGGAACGTAGATCCTGGTTACCATGGTGAGGGTAGGAACGTAGATCCTGGTTACCATGGTGAGGGTAGGAACGTAGATCCTGGTTACCACGGTGAGGGTAGGAACGTAGATCCTGGTTACCATGGTGAGGGTAGGAACGTAGATCCTGGTTACCATGGTGAGGGTTGGAACGTACATAGATCGACTTGTAAATTGAGAGCTTTGCTTTTCAGCTCAGCTCTCTCTTTACTCTCTTTTTTGGTTCAATAATGAACTTTTAACTCTTTAGACGCATCAACCCATCAAGGTCGAAGCAATCGTCGTTGGGATGTTGTGATGTCATCCAAAATAACTGTTGCTGCTTGAATCCACCGTTTAATGTTTATGAAGAGTTTACTGTGGGCCCAGCACAGCACCATGAGGAACATCCATTCATCCATCTACGACAGAAATATTAGGCTTTGCTAATTTGATTTGGTCGTGCAAAGCGGTGGTGTGTGCATGGTGGGGGTAGGTGGGTCTGATCCAAACCCACATCTCCATGAAATGATTATCTCCCTGAGGTGAGCGAGAGACAGGCAGCGATGGAGGGATGGAAACTGATACTCAGAGAAAAAGACTCATTTGTCATCGTTGTCTCGAAGCCATATGCGATCGCTAAAAGTGGGCGAATGGTGGGCCAGGGATCACAGGAGTGTGATGAACGCTGATTTCAGGGGGTGAAGGATCTGACGCGGCTTTGAAGCACCCTGTCCAGGTCTCCTTCAGCTGTCTCTGACCGCTAAACGCTCTCCCGCTGCAGGCACATGGTGATTATGGTGAATCCTGTCAGTGACGTTATGAAGCCCGCAGCGATGTCTGACTCCTTCTGGCCGGCTGTCACCGGTGTGGGAGCGATGAGAGCGGGAAGGTCATTTGTCACGTGTGGTTTCACATGTCTGCGTTTGGAACTGATGACAAATCGGTGCAGGGTCACAGGAGGGAGTGGTGGCATGGTTAGGTGGAAGGATGGATGTTTTTACCTTGGCATGGGTTTCATTAAGCACTCTGTACTTCCATCTGCCCAGTATGAACAATATAACCCAAATCTCTGCCTGCAGTTACTCTGTACCAACTATAGATGAACTACTAGAGATACAACTGCTCCATTATATAATCTAAACATCTAACTATTCAGACATTGCTATATATCTTACAGACCCGCAGTAATACAGACACAGGATACCCTATTAACCCCCTATAGAAGGGGTGTCCAGATCCGGTCCTCGAGGGCCGGTGTCCTGAAAGTTTTCTATGTGTTTTTGCATCTTCACACCTGATCCAGTTAATAGAGTCACTGTGCCAAATTCTATTGGCTGTTGATTTCACTGTATGTGCATCAGCTGTATTGAAACAGGAGTGTGTGGAAAACCATCAGGAGACTGATCCTCGAAGAACGACTTTGGACACCCCTGCCCTATGGAGACATTCATCTGTCCAGTAGCTCCAAGCAGTTCGAGAGCTCCAAGCAGCTTCAGAACAGCTGCTTAGTTGGAACAGTGAGTCGGTGGAATAGAGCTCGAACAGCCATTGGTGGAACACACAACAGTTGGCTCTGTGCTGGGCGGAATGTGGGTTATTGTGGTAACGATGTCTAGACAAGATCTAAACTGATCCTTTCTTCTTCGTCTTCTTCCATCATTTTCCTCCAGGGGGCGCCACAGCAAGTCAGTTTCTTCCATCTAACCCTATCTGCTGCATCCTCTTCAGTCACACCAACTATCTTCATGTCTTCTTCACTGTATCCATGAACCTCCTCTTTGGTCTTCCTCTGGTCCTCTTTCCTGGTGGTTCCAAACCCAGCATCCTTCTTCTGATGTACTCTCTCTCTCTCCTCTGCACATGTCCAAACCATCTCAGTCTGGCCTCTCTGACTTTAAAACCTCTAACATGTGCTGTTCCTCTGATCCTGTTCATCCTGGTCACTCCCAGAGAGATCCTCAGCATCTTCATCTCTGCTACAAACATCTCTGTTTCCTGTCTTTTCCTCAGTGCCACTGTCTCTAGACCAATCAGCATGGCCACTCTCACCACACTGTCTCTAGACCAATCAGCACGGCTGCTCTCACCACACTGTCTCTAGACCAATCAGCATGGCCGCTCTCACCACACTGTCTCTAGACCAATCAGCATGGCCGCTCTCACCACACTGTCTCTAGACCAATCAGCATGGCTGCTCTCACCACACTGTCTCTAGACCAATCAGCATGGCCGCTCTCACCACACTGTCTCTAGACCAATCAGCATGGCCGCTCTCACCACACTGTCTCTAGACCAATTAGCATGGCCGCTCTCACCACTCTGTCTCTAGACCAATCAGCATGGCCGCTCTCACCACACTGTCTGTAGACCAATCAGCATGGCTGCTCTCACCACACTGTCTGTAGACCAATCAGCATGGCCGCTCTCACCACACTGTCTGTCGATCAGCATGGCCGCTTTCACCACACTGTCTCTAGACCAATCAGCATGGCTGCTCTCACCACACTGTCTGTAGTCCAATCAGCATGGCCGCTCTCACCACACTGTCTGTCGATCAGCATGGCCGCTTTCACCACACTGTCTCTAGACCAATCAGCATGGCCGCTCTCACCACACTGTCTCTAGACCAATCAGCATGGCTGCTCTCACCACACTGTCTCTAGACCAATCAGCATGGCCGCTCCCACCACACTGTCTCTAGACCAATCAGCATGGCCGCTCTCACCACACTGTCTCTAGACCAATCAGCATGGCTGCTCTCACCACACTGTCTCTAGACCAATCAGCATGGCCGCTCTCACCACACTGTCTCTAGACCAATCAGCATGGCCGCTTTCACCACACTGTCTCTAGACCAATCAGCATGGCTGCTCTCACCACACTGTCTCTAGACCAATCAGCATGGCCGCTCTCACCACACTGTCTCTAGACCAATCAGCATGGCCACTCTCACCACACTGTCTGTCGATCAGCATGGCCGCTTTCACCACACTGTCTCTAGACCAATCAGCATGGCCGCTCTCACCCCGGTTTTGGACACTAGGTGCTCCTTCCATAACTGAAAAGCCTTCAGGATTAAATATAAGTCTTTTGTTTATCATCTGAACTGTAATTGCTAATGTTGGCTCACCTCCTGCGTGTTTCACGTGTGTGTGCACGTACGCATGTGTGGCCGAACTCTCGGATCAAACACAGCGTAAGACGAGCCCATAAACAAGCTTTCAGGACCACTTAAGGTTTCCAGGGAGAGCTGGTGTTGAGGGGGCGCACGGTGGGGGGAGTAAGGTACAGAAATACAGAAATCAGCTGCTCTGTTTATGGAGCTTTCAATGCTGATTACCGGTCCAATCCGTCTGCTTCACAGAGGAAATATTACAGCCTCAGAGGGAGTGTGTGTTCCCAGGCTTGTGTTTGTGTGACTGGGAGATGCAGCAGATACAGTTGCAGCGTGTCGGGCTGGAGAGGTGCCACTCGGTTGCGTGGAATTACAGCAACGAGGCACAAGTTAAGTGTTTATTTACTCATACGCACAGAGGGAGGCAGAGGAAGCAGAGGACCACCACAAGCCCGGGGACGGAGGATATGTGTCAGACATACCGCACCTTGGCACCGGCCTGTGTTTCCACATAACGCAGCGGAGGCCGCTCGATGTGTGTGTGAGCGGGAACACACACGGCAGGCAGGAGGGGAAAAGTGTTTACAGAGATCAATAAGGAACGTTATCCAGTCCAAATCAACGCTGTAACGTGAGATACCACGTTAACTACAGGTCACACGGTCGACTGCAAATGTCTTGAGGTGTTGCATCCAATCAAACTTATCTGAGGTGCAGGTGTCACACACAGGGTGTGCAGGAAGACGCAGCGTTGGGCAGGAGTAACAGCGTAAGCAGAGAAACCAGAAAACAAAGGGACCATGAGGATGGACTGTATTACAGCTCCTCTATGGTCCAGATTTTCTTGAAACAGACCCTGACATCTGAAGGTTGGACATACTGTGTATGGTCCATACCGACCATACCGTGTATGGTCATGAAGACACCCTCGATAAATGAGACCGTCACCAGAGAGGAGGTCCAGAGTCTTATACAGTGACTCAGAGAACATCCTCCTCTTAAACACCAGCAATACAATGGAGGTGGTAGCAGACTGGAAGAGGCTCAGGAGGATGAACGTGCTCCTCTCTGAATACACCGGACGGCTCCTCTGACCTCTCGTGGACTGCTAACACGTTCAACCTGGTCAAGAAGGAACAAACACCTCTTCTTCCTCAGGAAGTTGAAGCACTTTGGACTCACCTACCAACTTCTGGTGAGCTTCTACAGAGAGCATTCTGTAGAATGCTCGAATTTTTCGTTCCATCCTGTCTCTCAGCGTGACTGTGTGGTATGGTAAATAAACCACCGTGAAAGCAATCACCTCACCACCTTCCATCCCCCCTTGCACGCCCAACTGACCGGCTCTGTAACAACAATAATTACTATGGTACTGCACCATCCCTTAATAGTGTACCGTGAAGAACCATCCAGTACCTCTCATGTCAGCTGTACAGTGTTCATTTAAGCTGTTTCTATATGACACGGTCAGGATCCCTCACCTGCCGCCAGAGGGAGCCCTGGATATTCCTAATCAACCTGATTAGGATCACCTGAGGATGATTCCTGATTCCACACATCTGTGCACCCTGCCATCTATTGAGGGGGAATCACCCTGGACTTCCCTGTGGGGTCTTACTATCCCTTCCAGCCAGGTCACCCTGATTGCCTGACCATGTTTGAACTTTGTAATTATTTGGACTTTTGAAACCATGAGTTAATCCTGTGTTTCTTGCTTTACAGACTTCCCTGAATTATGTTCAATAAACCTTATTTGATGTCCTGCAATTGGGTCCTCCTCCTTAAACATCCCCATGAAACCCTGACAGACACTGGTTTTGTTTTTTCTTCACCACAACAGACTAATGTAACGCCTCACTGATCTGTCCATCAGAAACAAGACCCTAAAAGGTACAAAAAGTCCTCCACCTACTGCAGGACAAAGTCCCTCACCTGCAGGGAACTGCTTGAAGATAATTATCTATCATTTTAGAGACTCTGATTCTGCTTCATTCTCAGCAACAAATAGTACAGTCCATAAAAATACCAGAGGTTGACTAGCCTCTGGTATCCAGTCACACAGAGACCATAAGTAAGAGCAAGAAAAACCTTTATTTGTCCCACAACGGGGGGAATTGGAGTACAACCCGAAAAGGGCAAACGAAGTATCACAAAATCAAACCAAGCTCCACATCTGCATGGGTAACTTTCTAAGATTCAAACCTCCAAAAACAAACAGCACATGGTTTAAAAGAAAACATCTTAACAAACCAAGACTTACCAAGAGTTTCTCTTTCTGACAAAAACTCAGTGAACAAATCAATTCAATTCAATTATAACTTTATTTATTTGTGAGGAACTTCATTTACAGCCAGAGCTCCGGGACAAACACAGACAAATGCATAAAAACCACATTCATTAAACACATCGTAAAACAATAAAATATAAATAAATAAAAACAGAATAAAACAATAAAATCAATAAAAAAGAACATTCCGTTCCGTCATCTTCCGCTTGTTCCGGGGTCCGGTCGCGGGGGCAACAGCCTTAAGCGGGTAGCCCAGGCCTTTCTCACCCCGGCTCCATCCTCCAGCTCACCTGGAAGGATCCAAAGTCGTTCCCCGGCCAGCTGTGAGACATAGTCTCTCCAGCGGGTCCGGGGTCTGCCCCTTGGTCTCCTCCCAGTGGGACGTGCCCGAAACACCTCGCCTGCGAGGCGCTCGGGCGGCATCCTGACCAGATGCCTGAACCACCCCATCTGGATCCTCTCAATTCAATTCAATTTTATTTGTATAGCCCAAAATCACAGAATGTCCGTCTCAATGGGCTTCACAAGAAAAAGAGGAATGTATAAACACAAATACACAACAAGAAAAATAACTAACAAATGCTAACTAAACAAGACTAGCACATTAATGCACTTAGACTCTCCTTCTCGGTGAGGAAAAACTCCTAAAAAACCCATCAGTGGGGAAAAAATAAGAAACCTCATGGGGATCCACGTGAAAGAGAGATCCCTCCCCCGGGACGAGCAAACAATGTGTCAAAGATTATTGTTTAAATATTAGCTTATTCTAATCTACAGCTAAATATCTAAAGAAGTCAATAAATGTTCTTCATCCTGATGGAAACACGGGGGACTCCTCAGCCCGGAGATGTCCAGAACGGGGATGAGTAGATGTTCTTCATCCTGATGGAAACACGGGGGACTCCTCAGCCCGGAGATGTCCAGTACGGGGATGAGTAGATGTTCTTCATCCTGATGGAGACACGGGAGACTCCTCAGCCTAGCGATGCCCACGGCCGGGATGAGTAGATGGATTTCATCCTGATGGAGCGGGGATGAAGAAGCGCGGAGGTCTCCTCGGTGTGGCCATGCCCAGGACAGGAACGCAGAGTCCTGGATGGGGCTCTCTCCCAGAGAGGAGGGAGAGAGGTGGACAACATGTGAATTGTATTGTACCAACTAGCTGTGTAATTCTAAAAAAACAGACAATTTAGAACAATGAATGAGATAGCAAGCCAGGGGTTTAGAGTAGAGGGTTAGAGTAGGGGGTACGGGGAAAGAGCCAAGACAGTCTGGCAGAGAATAGTAGATAGAATTAGAGGACAGAACCCCAATGTACCATACTTTCCCCAACTTTTACTGGGGACCAAGGGGCGACCTGGAGGAGGAGCGGCTCGACACCGAGCTCCTCTCGGATGGCAGAGCTCCTCACCCAATCTCTGAGTGAGAGCCCAGCCACCCTGCGGCGGAAGCTCATTTCGGCCGCTTGTACCCACGATCTCATTCTTTCGGTCACCACCCACAGCTGGTGACCATGGGTGAGGGTAGGAACGTAGATCCTGGTTACCATGGTGAGGGTAGGAACGTAGATCGACTTGTAAATCGAGAGCTTTGCTTTTCGGCTCAGCTCTCTCTTTACCACGACGGACCGATGCAGCGTCCTAGTTATTGCTGACGCCGCACCGATCCGCCTGTCGATTTCCCGCTCCATCCTTCCCCCACTCGTGAACAAGACCCCGAGATACTTAAACTCCTCCACTTGGGGCAGGACCCTGTCCCTGACCCGCAGGGGGCATTCCACCCTTTTCCGGGCGAGGACCATGGTCTTGGATTTGGAGGCGCTAATTCCCATCCCGGCCGCTTCACACTCGGCAGCAAATCGATCCAGTGAGAGCTGGAGATCACGGTCCGATGAAGCCAACAGGACCACATCATCTGCAAAAAGCAGAAATCCGATCCCGAGGTCACCAAACCGGATCCCTCCAACGCCTCGGCTGCTCCTAGATATTCTGTCCATAAAGGTGATGAACAGAATCGGTGACAAAGGGCAGCCTTGGCGGTGTCCAACTCTCACTGGAAATGGAATCGACATACTGCCGGCCATACGGATAAATAAGAACATTTAGTAATCATTTCTTCAGCACATGGCCACTCGTCACAAGGCGCCTCAGCCATTCAGCAGTCGGATTGAGGTAGGTATGAAGCTGGATGTGGCTCTCTTGGTCTTAAGTGCCAGGGATCTGAACCTACGACCGGATGGTAACAGGGTGTAGTGTGTGGAACATGTAAGGTCGGAGACAAAAACACATTTAAACATATAAAAATAATTCTTTAAAACTTATAAAAATGTATTTAATGATCATCAATAATGATGTAAAATATCATGTTTGATACAAACTGAACCAGACTGATGGTGACTGTTTGACTTTTCCAGTAAAAATCCATTTAATTCTACTCTTTTTTACTGTTTTAAAGATAAATCTTTACAGAAATGAAGCTCACGCATTGTTTAAAACTGACATCCAGAGAAAAAAAAACTGCATCAGGTTTATTTCAGAGAGAAATTTAACTGAAGTGTGTTTTTTTTCCACCTTTTTCTAATTTTTATTTCAATTTATTCTCAGTCTGTCACATTTATACTGATAATCTCTGAACAAATTGCACAAGTTTGTCCTTGATTATGACGCAAAATGTTTCCAATAAATCTTGTAGATGCAGAAATAAACAATGTTAACTTTACCTAAAAAATTATCCAGAAATGAAAGGGTTAAAGGAGAAAAAAGAGCAGTTACCCATTTTAACCGCTAGATGTCACTAAAACTAATTTAACTTCACCACAAAAAATACACAAAACATATAAAAAATATTTTTAAAAACATTTAAAAAACAATTTTCTTTAATTTCTCAAAACATTTAAATCAATTTATTTACAACTAGGAGAGATTTATAAATGATTAGGCCTTTATTTTGATAGGATTTTCCGGTTTTTTTCTCCGTTTAATCCGTTGAAACCGGAAGTGGGAGATAAAGCTGAAAAGTGCGTCACAAATCTGATCTGCAGAAAAAAGACAAAACATCTCTTTTAAGATTTAACACGGTTCTTTTTTATTCAGATTTTAAACATGGTGAAAATAGCATTTAACTCTGCTCTGGCGCAAAAAGGGAAGGAGTCTGCAGCTGCAGTGAAGGTGAGAACTGGACTGTGTGTGTGTGTGTGTGTGTATATGTGTTTGTGTGTGACGCTGTCAGGCCTCCACAGGCCCTTCAAACACATGCAAACAGTAATCACACACATGCATTCTGATTGAAACCGATCAGATTTTATTATTGTTTGATTTGGTGATTGCATGATGTTGTTTTGATTTAAATCTCTTGCAGAATCATGACGTCAATCTGCTGAAAAAAATAACACGTCACAAAACAACAGACTGTATTTACACTCAAGATTTATCAGTAGATTTTACTCCATTTTAAAATGCACTTTGAAAAATAATATAGTTTGTTATGGTGATATGTGTAACCATGGTAACCGGGATCTACGTTCATACCCTCATCATGGTAACCAGGATCTACGTTCCTACCCTCACCATGGTAACCAGGATCTATGTTCCTACCCTCACCATGGTAACCAGGATCTACGTTCCTACCCTCACCATGGTAACCAGGATCTACGTTCCTACCCTCACCATGGTAACCAGGATCTACGTTTCCTACCCTCACCATGGTAACCAGGATCTACATTCCTACCCTCACCATGGTAACCAGGATCTATGTTCCTACCCTCACCATGGTAACCGGGATCTACGTTCCTACCCTCACCATGGTAACCAGATCTACGTTCCTACCCTCACCATGGTAACCAGGATCTACGTTCCTACCCTCACCATGGTAACCAGGATCTACGTTCCTACCCTCACCATGGTAACCAGGATCTACGTTCCTACCCTCACCATGGTAACCAGGATCTACATTCCTACCCTCACCATGGTAACCAGGATCTACGTTCCTACCCTCACCATGGTAACCATGATCTACGTTCCTACCCTCACCATGGTAACCGGGATCTACGTTCCTACCCTCACCATGGTAACCGGGATCTACGTTCCTACCCTCACCATGGTAACCAGGATCTACGTTCCTACCCTCACCATGGTAACCGGGATCTACGTTCCTACCATCACCATGGTAACCAGGATCTACGTTCCTACCCTCACCATGGTAACCAGGATCTACGTTCCTACCCTCACCATGGTAACCAGGATCTACGTTCCTACCCTCACCATGGTAACCAGGATCTACGTTCCTACCCTCACCATGGTAACCAGGATCTACGTTCCTACCCTCACCATGGTAACCAGGATCTATGGTCCTACCCTCACCATGAGGAACTCTGCTATCTAGGAGGAGCTCTGAGTAGAGCCGTTGCTTCTCCAGGTTGAGAGAAGCCAGATGGGATGGTTCAGGCATCTGGCCAGGATGCCTCCCTCGCTAATGAGGTGTTCCAGGTACGTCCCACCGGGAAGAAACCCAGAGGCAGACCCCAGACCTGCTGGAGAGACTATGTCTCACAGCCGGCTGGGGATCAACTCGGGATCCTTCTGGGTGAGCTGTAGGATGCAGCCGGGGTGAGAGAAGCCTGGGCTTCTTGTCTGTGGCTGTTGCCGCCGCGACCCGGCCCAGGATAAGAAGAAGACGACGGAACGTAACTTCCCACTGATTAGATTATAAAACCAGTTTTATAAAACATAACATGTGGAGTTAAAACCAACAATAACCCTGGCTGACAGACTTATACGTGGGCATGTGAGCGTGTCTATCGGCCATCTTTGGTAAATGTTTCCTTTAACGATACAATGTTCACATTTTGTAGAAACAATAACAAAGTTTCATTTTGTTTTCACTAAATTTATTTTGTTACAAACTTTGAAAATGACTCATTGTTCTTCAACCTTTTTTAAAAAAATTTTCTGATACACAACGTTCTGTAACGTTAACCGTCTTTTATTTGAATCTGGTCCAAACATGTTCTTTCATCTTCTGAACTTTTTCTCTTTAAATCATTTCTTTGGTGTTTAAGAGTCATTCGTTCCATTTTTCTTTGATTATTTTGCTACGTTTTTTCTTCACATGAAGAATCAAAGGAATTATTTGGTTGCTGGATTCTGTCGTTCTAATCTGTGTGTGTGTGTGTGTGTGTGTGTGTGTGTGTGTGTGTGTTTAGGATCCTGAGCTGGCCTCTGTTCCTTCAGGCTCTGAGGGTTCCACAGGTCGTTGTTTGCTCACCCTGTTGGGCGTGGCGTTCATCCTGAGTGGACTGATCGTTGGAGGAGCGTGTCTCTATCGATACTTCACCCCCAAGGTTTGATTGGACGTCTCATGTGACCCTCCAAATGTTTATTTAAAAAAAAGTTCCATTCTGTTTGAAAACCTCATATTCTTTTATGTTTTTATTTTATTTTGAAATTTTGCCGAAAAAATCAAGTCTTTTATATTAAAAATGATTCATCAGCATTTTTATAAACTAAATATTTCCTGGGTTTTTTCCTAAATGAGGCTAAAGGTTCCACTGATGGAAATCCTCCTTCTGGTGAGGAAACCGAAACGCTGACTCTGTCGTTTCTGTCCACAGAGAACAAGCTAGACGTCACTCTTTCTTCCTCCATCAGTGGGAGGAGGATGTGTGGTTAAAAACACAGAGTTTACCCTGCTTTAAAGAAACATTCAAAGGGTTTCTGTTTGATTTAATCCAGCTTTTTATCTCTGGGACACCTTTTAGTGAGTCTTCGGAATTTCAAGATATTTTATTTTTTATTAACCCTATGTTTTCTTCTTGTTAATGTCTGTCTATCCCGGGCATGAGCAAACTACGGCCCGCAGGCCACATGGGGCCCGTTAAATGTTTTAATACGGCCCGCCGAACTTGAAAAAATTAAATAAATAAAACTTGTTAATGTTTTATTTTCTTGTAATTCCGATGTTTCATCACTAGATGGTGTCAAAGATACAACAACACTGCTCCCATTAAAATGTGTGTGTCTCTGTGATGCCCCACGCTGTCAAAATAAACAGTGTGTACAGATATGGAAAGCCATCAGGGTCAATACACACACGTAAACAAGCGTGTTAGATGTTAAAACAAGCAAAATGTTACATCAAGTGCTTAGATTTCAAACCTAGCGCCGCTAGATTTGGTGATGAGAAATGAAACTGCTTCCTAGTTTAGACCTGACTTTAAAATCTCAGAGTTTCTCAGGATGATCTTCTGTCTCCTGCAGAGGTTGTACCACGGCGCCATGCACTTCAGCGACATGTCGACCACAGCAGAGAGCCAGCCGTACTATCTGCCCCAGGTGGAGGAGGAGGTGGAGATCTCTGACAACATGGCCGTCATCAGCGTTCCTCCTCCTCGCTTCAGGGCTGGAGACCCTGCTTACATCCTGCATGATTTCAACAGGGTGAGTACGGAGGATGTGACATAGTCTCTCCAGCAGGACCAGGGTCTGCCTCTTGGTCTCCTCCCGGTGGGACGTGTCTGAAACACCTCACCAGCGAGGCGCTCGGGGGGGCATCCTGACCAGATGCCCGATCAACCCCATCTGGCTTCTCTCGATCTGGACGAGGAGCAGCTTGACACCTAGCTCCTTCTGGATGGCAGAGCTCCCCACCCGATCTCTGAGTGAGAGCCCAGCCACCCTGCGGAGGAAGCTCATTTCGGCCGCTTGTATCCGCGATCTCGTTCTTTAGTTCACCATCCACAGCTGGTTACCATGGTGAGGGTAGGAACGTAGATCCTGGTTACCATGGTGAGGGTAGGAACGTAGATCCTGGTTACCATGGTGAGGGTAGGAACGTAGATCCTGGTTACCATGGTGAGGGTAGGAACGTAGATCCTGGTTACCTGGTGAGGGTAGGAACGTAGATCCTGGTTACCATGGTGAGGGTAGGAACATAGATCCTGGTTACCATGGTGAGGGTAGGAACGTAGATCCCGGTTACCATGGTGAGGGTAGGAACGTAGATCCCGGTTACCATGGTGAGGGTAGGAACGTAGATCCTGGTTACCATGGTGAGGGTAGGAACATAGATCCTGGTTACCATGGTGAGGGTAGGAACATAGATCCTGGTTACCATGGTGAGGGTAGGAACGTAGATCCTGGTTACCATGGTGAGGGTAGGAACATAGATCGACTTGTAAATCGAGAGCTTTTCTTTTTGGCTCAGCTCTCTCTTTACCACGACGGACCGATGCAGCGTCCTAGTTATTGCTGACGTCGCACCGATCCGCTTGTCGATCTCCCTCTCCATCTTTCCCTCACTTGTGAACAAGACCCTGAGAAACTTAATATTTAAGTATCTCATCCAACGTAAGCTTCACCAATCACATCTGCTATAAATGTGAGATGTAAAAGTTCCCACCCAGCCTCTAGATCTCACCCCGCCCGAGCCACACCTCTAAAAATCCATAAAAGGATTGTGCAAATGACCTGATGCATATCTAATGAAATTCAAATGAGCTGCCGGGCATTACTTAGGATCAATGGGGAGGTGTCTCTGTTTTGCGACGTCGCACACATTGGAAAGAAAGTGGGCGGCGGTCACCATGGCAACTCTGTGATTGTCATGCTGATCTGTCAAAAAAAACTAAACGGTGCCCTTTTGTTTGTGTGTGTGAGCAGAAGCTGACGGCGTACCTGGACCTGACTCTGAGGACCTGCTTTGTCATCCCTCTGAACACCTCAGTGGTGCTCCCCCCTCAGGATCTCATCGACCTTTTCTCCCAGCTGATGGTGAGAAGGGCACTGGGTTACCAGTAACACCAGTATCAGACTGATCAAAGTGTGACCTGTTCACTCTGTTCTTCCTCAGTCGGACTCGTACCGCAGCTACCTGGTACACGAGGACTTGGTGGTGACAGAGCGAATCGAGGACGTGAAGCCTCTGGGGTTTTACATCCGCAGACTGTGTGATGGGAAAGAGACGTACAGGATGGAGCGCCGGTCCTCTCTGACAAGTACGTCCTTAAACAGATATGCATGTTTTATTTCCTGCTGGAGCATCTCTTACTTCCATTCCATCGTCTTTCGCTTATCTGGGGCCGGGTCGCGGGGGCAACAGCCTCAGACGGGAAGCCCAGGCTTCTCTCTCCCCAGCTGCATCCTCCAGCTCACCCGAAGGATGCCAAGTCGTTCCCCAGCCAGCTGTGAGACATAGTCTCTTCAACAGGTCCGGGGCATCCTGACCAGATGCCTTAACCACTCCATCTGGTTCCTCTCGACCTGAAGGAGGAGCGACTCGACACAGAGCTCCTCCAGGATGGCAGAGCTCCTCACCCGATCCCTGAGTGAGAGCCCAGCCACCCTGCAGAGGAATCTCATTTCGGCCGATTGTATCCGCGATCTCTTTCTTTTGGTCACCACCCACAGCTGGTTACCATAGTGAGGGTAGGAGCATAGATCCCGGTTACCATGGTGAGGGTAGGAACGTAGATCCTGGTTACCATGGTGAGGGTAGGAATGTAGATCCTGGTTACCATGGTGAAGGTAGGAACGTAGATCCTGGTTACCATGGTGAGGGTAGGAACGTAGATCCTGGTTACCATGGTGAGGGTAGGAACGTAGATTCTGGTTACCATGGTGAGGGTAGGAACGTAGATTCTGGTTACCATGGTGAGGGTAGGTACGTAGATCCTGGTTACCATGGTGAGGGTAGGTACGTAGATCCTGATTACCATGGTGAGGGTAGGAACGTAGATTCTGGTTACCATGGTGAGGGTAGGAACTTAGATTCTGGTTACCATGGTGAGGGTAGGAACGTAGATTCTGGTTACCATGGTGAGGGTAGGAACGTAGATCCTGGTTACCAGGTGAGGGTAGGAACGTAGATCCTGGTTACCAGGTGAGGGTAGGAACGTAGATTCTGGTTACCATGGTGAGGGTAGGAACGTAGATTCTGGTTACCATGGTGAGGGTAGGAACGTAGATTCTGGTTACCATGGTGAGGGTAGGTACGTAGATCCTGGTTACCATGGTGAGGGTAGGTACGTAGATCCTGATTACCATGGTGAGGGTAGGAACGTAGATTCTGGTTACCATGGTGAGGGTAGGAACATAGATTCTGGTTACCATGGTTTGGGTAGGTACGTAGATCCTGGTTACCATGGTGAGGGTAGGTACGTAGATCCTGATTACCATGGTGAGGGTAGGAACGTAGATCCTGGTTACCAGGTGAGGGTAGGAACGTAGATCCTGGTTACCAGGTGAGGGTAGGAACGTAGATCCTGGTTACCATGGTGAGGGTAGGAACGTAGATTCTGGTTACCATGGTGAGGGTAGGAACGTAGATTCTGGTTACCATGGTGAGGGTAGGAACGTAGATTCTGGTTACCATGGTGAGGGTAGGAACGTAGATCCTGGTTACCATGGTGAGGGTAGGAACGTAGATCCTGGTTACCATGGTGAGGGTAGGAACGTAAATCCTGGTTACCATGGTGAGGGTAGGAACGTAGATCCTGGTTACCATGGTGAGGGTAGGAACGTAGATCGACTTGTAAATCGAGAGCTTTGCTCTTTGGCTCAGCTCTTTTTTCACCACGACGGACCGATGCAGCGTCCTAGTTATTGCTGACGCCGCACCGACCCGCCTGTTGATCTGCCCCTCCCTCCTTCACTCGTGAACAAGACCAAACATGACCTTTTAAACAGATTATTTTATGAGATTATAAACTAAAGATTTGAATATTTCCGTTCCACTCGTTGTCTGCTGCCCATTCGGGTCTGGTTCTGTTTGTTTAGTCCAGGAGTGGGCAAACTTTGTGGTCATTGGCCACATTGAGTTCTAACATTTGTTACTACTCTGGCTTTGCATCCCCAACATCTATATTGTGTGATATCAAGTTAGTACGAGTAGGAGTGTCACTGAATAAAACGTGATATTCGTTAATTAATTCAGCTAACTGTTCAGCTTTATTCTTTGACAAATGACAAAATAGCAAATCCAAGTTATGCAGAGTTTCTGAATTTTTCAACCGACCAGAAAGAAAAGCGTCATCCGGCATAGCCACGTCCTCTCCCCCATAGGCTGTCGACCCTGGTACCGCACAGGTAGACAACACCGCACCACACCGAGGAGACCCTGCCGTGCACTGCAAAGACTCACGACTAAAGTACGGTTTAAGGAGATTAACATGGCAAAGCTGTTGCTTCTTCTTCCTGTCTGGAGTTGCAACTAAATAATTCAAGTCCGAAAGCCGTCTCAACACAGTATAGGGACCATGAAATTTGGCCTGAAATGGTGAACCTACAATAGGTAACAAAACCAACACTTGATCCCCTGGAATAAATTCACGACTCTCACATCGTCTGTCATACAAAGACTTCATCTTAGTCTGAGCTTTGACCAAATTTCGCTTCGCCAACTGTCCCGCCACGTAGAGACGATGGCGAAAACCATTCACGTAATCTAACAAATTATCAGGGGGTTGTTCTGAAGCCCAACTGTCATGAAATACTGCTAATGGACCCCGAACTTTATGGCCAAACACCAAATCATTTGGACCAAAACCCGTACTCTCCTGACAGACTTCTCTAGCAGCAAGCAGCAACCACGGCAAACCCTCCTCCCAATCCTTCTGCAACTCTGTACAATAAGAACGAAACAATGATTTAAGAGTCTGATGGAATCTCTCTAGAGCACCTTGGCTCTGGGCGTGGTAAGCTGAAGCCTGATTATGCTTCACATTAAGCTGTTTCAAGACCTGGGCAAACAGGTGAGACGAAAAGTTAGACCCTTGGTCACTTTGAATGATTTTAGGGATGCCAAAAATTGAAATAAACCGAGTAAGAGCTTTTACAACCGCCTTAGCAGTTATATTGCGAAGCGCATACGCAGCTGGATAACGAGTGACCAAACACATAACTGTCAGCAAATACTGAGAGCCTGATTTAGACCTTGGCAAAGGTCCCACGCAATCAATAATCAAATGTTCAAACGGATTTTCAACAGCAGGTATCGGCTTAAGAGGTGCAGGCTTAATTCCCTGATTCGGTTTGCCAGAAATTTGACAATTATGGCAGGTCCTAATATACTTGGCAACATCACGTCTGAGAAGGGGCCAAAAGAAATACCTAAGCACATGACTATAGGTTTTTTTAACTCCTAAGTGGCCTGTTCGGTCATGCGAACAAGACAACACCCTTTCTCTAAATTTTGTAGGAACGACTATCTGCAAAAACGGACTACCCAAAAGATCAGAGCCCTGAGGCTGCCATTTCCTAACCAATACCTCACCCTGAAGAAAATACCCAGATGCAGAGCTTCGAAGTTCTAATGAAGGTTGGACTTTATCAAACAGCGCAGTCAGTGACACATCCGCTTTCTGTTCAGCAATTAACTCCTGCTGGGAAATAGAAAACATTTGGGGTAAATCAAACTGAACATCTGAGTTAGGGCAACATTCTTCTGATGTTTCAGACTTAGCCTTTGCCATGGCCCTGGTGACAGCACAAGCAGTGAACACCTCAGGAAAGTTCCGCCCACAGGAATCAGAAACTTTTGCTGGAACTGAAACTTTGATAGGACACTCTACAGGCCACACCTGGTTACCAGCTAAGTCATTACCCAAAATCACATCAACGCCCTCTATTGGCAATTCTGGACGAACAGCAATGTGCACATTTCCTTCAACAAAACCACTAGACAGAAAAATCCTATGCAACGGGGCACTAAGTGGGACCAAACTAACACCTCTTACCAGAATACAATCCCCTGTACTTGTCTCTTCTGAAAAAGGCAAGACTGAAGAAAGAACAAACGAGTCTGAAGCACCTGTATCCCTCAAAATTTTCACTGGGACTTTCCTATGATCACCACAAAGTGACACAAACCCATCAGAAACAAAAGAGTCAAAACCAGAAAAACATTTGGATTCCACAACTGGCTCCAAGCACTGAGATTTTGCCCGAACAGTGAAAACCGCAGGTTTAACAGTCTTAGTTCTAACTTGACCACTTTTCCTTTGCAAAACGGGACAATCAATTTTCCAATGACCTTCCTCACGACAGTAGTTACAACTTTGACCCGACTTTCTAAAATTACTAGGTCTACTAGTCTCAAAGTTGTTACTCCTGGTGGAATTAACAGAAGTACCAGTAGAAAAAGTAGTAGAAACACTCTTCCTAAATCTACCCTTGTGAGCCAAAACATAGTCATCAGCTATAGTAGCAGCTTCTGAAACAGTAACTACTCTACGTTCTCTAATATGAGTGGCAACTTCTGGCGCAACACAATCGACAAATTGTTCAAGAACCATAAGATCACAAAGCTTATCATACGAAGAAACCTCCAAAGAAGAACACCACCTGTGAAAATGCTTGCTTAAGTCCTTGACAAACTCAACATGAGACTGGTTTTCACCCTTCCTCCAAGATCTAAAACGTTGCCTGTAAACTTCTGGAACCAACTCATAAGCTTTTAATACCGCTTCCTTAACAAGTTTATAGTCCTGGCTCTCGTGTTCACTGAAAGCAGAATAGGCTACTTGGGCCTTCCCTGTAAAAACTGACTGCAACATTACAACCCTCAAATCATCTGGCCAACTTCTGGAATTAGCAACACGTTCAAAAAGTGCAAAAAACGTATCCGGATCCTCTTCATCAAACCGTGGGACAAGACGCAAATTAGAAACCATATCAAACTCTCTACGAACGGAAGTAGAACTAAGCCTCTCCCTCTCAAACTGTATCCTGTCCCTTTCCAAAGCTATTCTCATTTGCTCCATAGCCATCTTCTCCTTCTCCATTTCTAACAAAAGCAACTCCCTTTTTTGTTCAAATGTCAAAATATCTTTAACCTCAGGGTTGGTTAGACCAACTTTCCCTGGCAAAATCCCATCACGTACCAAAGCAGACCACAAACACAACTTTATCTCATCTTTCAATTTTCTAGCACCAATATCAACGGAATAATAATCAACCAACTGCAATAGCTGATCTCTAGTAAAGCCATTTAACATCTCCTCAGTTGGGGACTTCGTAAAATCCTCCACAGACGACATGATTATGTAAAAAAACTAACTAGAGCACAGAGTTGAGGTTTCCCCACTAACTACCTAACCAGAATCTAACTAAACTCACCCCTAGTCTTCAGGAGGCCTGGCGGTGGGTACTTATGCGCTGAGGCTGCTAACCAGCCCCATACATACCAGTGGTACAGTACATGTACTAATACCACGGCGCGCTCCCGAGCCGACGTAGGGTAAGGGTAGTGGGATGCTGCAACCCGCACGTACGTCCACTCTAAATGCCTATTGCAAAACAAAAACAAGTGAATCTCATAAGGAGAAAACACTTCTAAATCCTGACAGGGTAAGCCCCAACTCCCAGCAGGTGCTCAAAAACACTAACAAAAAAAATGTAGGCTTCAACCAAAAATTTTTAAACAAAACTGAGGTCTGCCACAAAGTGTTAACTGGTCCCGCTCCACCCTGATCAACAGCCACTCCAAACTCAATTTAACCCAGAACTTGAAATGAAACTCAAATTGTCAGCAAAACAAATCACACTTACACCTGTGTGGTCTCCCCCCAGCCTGATTTGATTAGCAGCCAAGGTAGCCAATCAACCAATTAGATAACCAAACTTCTCCAAACTGAACTCAAAATGGGACAAAATTAAGCCAAATTAACCAAATTCAGTGAAGAAAAATTTCCAATCCGAAAAAAAATAATACAGACTTTAACTTACCCAATTGGTCTTATCCCAGATGAGCCCCCATTTGTTACTACTCTGGCTCAAAGAGCAGCAACATTAAGGGGAAGGCCACACAAAGTAAAATGTTTAAAGGGATTTATTACAAAAATAATACTAAAGATACAATGAAACAAAAGAATGGCAGAGGATCAGGGTGGCGTCAGGAGCAGAGACCAGCCAGCAGCTCCCAGATGAACCAAGTTTGGCCTTTTTATAGTGAGCAGGTGGCAGTGGGCGGGCCAAGTGCAGCTCCAGGTTCTGTGAGGACAGACAGGCAAAAAGATTTAAAGGGCCACCACCCCAGGGTCGTAACACATTTGACCAGGGGGCCGGAACAGGATCAGATAGATGGCATGCTTTGGTAACCTCTAGATTAGACCGATAGAATGATGCTAGATTTCAAATCTAGCTGCGCTAGGTTTAACGGGCCGCATGTGGCCCGCGAGCCATTGTTTGCCCATGTCTGGTTTAGTCACTAACATCAGATCCTTTTGTTTGCTGAATATTTTGTCCCGTTCACAGGCGGAGGCATCCAGAAACGCTCTGCAGACGACTGCTTCACCATCCACCACTTTGAGAACAAGTTTGTGACGGAGACCCGAATCTGCAAGGCTTGATGGGACGGTCGTGAGAGAAAGCGAGTGAATGAGAGAGAGTGGGTGAGAGGAAGAGTGGGTGAGAGGAAGAACGGCTGAAAGCTCCTTTTTTTGTATAAAGTTTTTCCTCTTCTGCTTTTTAGCTTGTGTGAAGTGAATTTAAGTCGCAGCTTTGAGCCCCGCCTCCTCGGTCTCCGTGGTAACTGGTATCATTTACTAAAGATGCACTAAGTTTTTTCTTCCTGTCGAGCACTGCTCTTCTTCCTACAGATCGATTCTATAGATGTTTCTGTGTTCCAGTATTTAGCCGTTGATGTCAGACTGACATGTCGTTCGTCTCGGACCCGTGCTGTACCACTTTTCGAACACTCCCTCCAGGATTTCACGGGCATTTTTTATGATTGTTACAAACTAAACTTAATATTTGCTGCAGTTTTTTCCAAATGTTTCAGTAAAACCTGGGAGTGTACCGTATTTTCACGACCAAAAGACGCAGTCCTAGTTTTGTGTACTCTGTATTTAACACACACATACGGCACACCTGATGATAGGGCGGGTTTTAGATATCCTCTACCACGTACGTCCGCCTTACAACAACACACACACAAGCAGACAAGTGTGTGTATTTAAAAATAGATCGGAGCAAAACTGAGTTTGGTCAGCTTTATTTAAATATTAGTTTCAGTTGATGCCCCCCGAGCGCCTCGCTGGTGAGGTGTTTCTGGCACGTCCCACTGGGAGGAGACAAAGAGGCAGACCCCAGACCTGCTGGAGAACGACTTGGGATCCTTCCGGGTGAGCTGGAGGATGCAGCCGGGGTGCGAGAAGGCTGGGCTTCCGGTCTGAGGCTGTTGCCCCCACGACTCGGTCCTGAATGAGCGGAAGCTGACGGAACGGAGTTACAGTCGTCATAAAGTCATTCATCAAATCCATCAAAGTCCTCATCCTCTGTTTCAGAATCTAACAGCTGCTCTAAATCCAACATAGCAGGTTTACTTTCCTCACTATCAGAGTTACTTTCTGTACCGTGCGACTCCTCAGAAAGGATGCCCGGACAACAGTGCCAGCAGACACGTTAGCCCAAGCATCTACAATCCACTGGTAAACTTTGGCGTAACTCGCCCGGTGCTGCCTTCCACCCTTCGTGAAGCTGTGGTCTCCTCTGGTCATCCATCGCTCCCACGCCGCTCACAGCCTTACTTTGAGCGGCCGGTTCACGCCGATGTCCAGCGGTTGGAGTTCCTTTGTCAGACCTCTAGGAATCACAGCAAGCGTAGCGTTCATCTGCTTCACTTGTTTTTTTCACAACACACAGGGTGCACTACACGATAGGGGGCGCTGCTCATGAAGAAAATCTAAGACTTTATTGGCGCCTTATGGTCGTGAAAATACGGTACAAGACAATCTTGTGAAAGATTGCAACAAACAGACGAGTTGTGAATTCATTGAGCTAACGAGGTTGAATGTAAGTTAACCAATGACGAAGAAAAAAAAAACTGCTTTATGTCGTGGACTTTGTCAAATTACAGTAAAAGGTAACGACAAATTAGAATGGACGCCAGGAAGGAGAATCACGGAGAATGTGTGTTGTAATTTTTTTTGGTCCACTCTGCCAGTTCCTGTCTGTCAGACACTTTAATTACGTGCAGATTGAAGGTCATGTTTTCATCTCAGATGTACTTAATGAAGAGGTGTGAGTGAAGCGTTCATTAGAGGAGTAACGACTGATCTCAGAATTCACTGAAGGTCACTTTAAATGACTGATTTTTGATCTCCATCTTTTTCCAGAATAAACTCAGTGGAAGTTAAACAGTAAAAAAAAAAGCTAAGAATGTATTTACAAAAGGATTGGTTCTGAATTGATCATGAATTTCTAGACACTAGAAACCCAGGCTACACGATAGAGGCAGCGATGAGGAAACGTTCTACCCAATCAGAGAACAGAGATGACTGTGACTGAACACAAGCGTCCGTCCTCCATGTTTGTAGTTCTAAACCTGGAAAACAGTAGTTGAACCTGCTAGACAAACCGTGTTGGAAACCATTCCAGAGATTGAGAATTTAAAGACAGCGTTTATAAAGTTTATTCAGAGGAAAGACGAAGTTGGAAAAGTTTGGTTTTACATTCTGTTTTGAATCAGAGGTCAGCAGCATTTGGGTTCATTGGGGAACGTTTTATTTAACCAATCGTTTCTTTCTGGTCGGGACAGGACATGATGTTATGATGATATCTAATGAACTCGAACAGTCAGCGTGGTCAGAAAAAACTTAACCTGTGATAAACTTTCTAAACATTGTCTTTAAATTCTCAATCTGGGAAATCGTTGCCAACACAAGCAACAGTTAGCAACATCTACAGAACTACAAATATGGAGGACGGACGTTGGTGTTCATCCCACAGCCTCATTTCTGTTCTCTGATTGGTTTGGATGTTTTCCAATTGTTGCAGGTTTTAAGTTTACGCCTGCCACCCTTACCTAACGGCAGCGCTATGTGGCGCCAGCATCACTGGTAAATAACGTTTAAACACGGTTGATTTGACAAAAAAACGACCAAATTTAGTTCAACATTGTAAAATCCTGGAGGGACCGTTCCAGAGTTACTCCAAACTTCTACCACGTGTTCTAGTATGATGACAAAGCACAAGTAGAATCCGGACACGTCAGACATACTTCCTGTTAGCTTCTGTGGATGACTAGGACCTGCTAATCTTGTACATACTCTCCAGAATGCCCTCTTTCCCTCCTCCATCTTGTTGTTCTATTTTTTGATGTAACTCTCGGTAAACGCCCGGTAACCTTTATATAAACAGTTTTTTGTGTTTGTGTGAATATTTGTGACTTAATACAGAAACATAAAGAATCAGCACTAAGATGAAAGAAAATGAGACGATTGTTTAGTTTGTGTTTTTTTTTTTATTAGATCTTTTTTCTTCCAGCATATAATGAGTTAAAATATAACCCAGGTTCATGTGACATTTAGGCTCCTTTTTTTGTTTTAGATTTGTTTGCACAAAACTGGTTTTAGTAGAAAAAATGTTGTTTTTTTTGTAGGGAGACAATCAGGAAGTGATGTCACAGGAGGGTTTCCCACAAATGGTCAAAATAAAAACGTAACATTGTGGGAAACTACTGAACTGAATTTCACTTTGCTGGTAAATAAAGTTGCTTTCCTTTCCTTCCAAATTCTCACAGCTTGGTTCTTTCATGAGAGGATGTTAGAGGAGGAAATAAAACCTAAGTATGATTGAAAACGATAGCCCAGTGGTTAGAGCAGACCTGGGCAAATTAAGGCCCGCGGGCCACATCCGGCCCTTTGTACGTCCCTGTCCGGCCCGCGTGAGGCCAATCATAAACACCATAAATTAAACTTTTTTTTTTTTTAACTTTTATTTTAAAATTTTATTTTATTTTGAAAAGCGTTACGTCGCTACGTATGCAGAGTTTTCAAGGCGATTTCAAAACTCTTGAGAGTGAAATGCACATGGTTTCTTCAACTGCAGTGTTGATGATGCACCAAGTGAAGTGATCTGCAGTCTGACACACATCTGGCAGATCACTTCAAGTCAGTCTTTTACTCCGCCCTCAAAGAGGAGAACTTTCCACACCTGAGGAAGCATGCTCAGAGGATCCTAGTCCTCTTTGGATCTACCTATTAATGTGAACAGACATTCTCAGTTATGAAGTTCAACAAATCCAAACACAGATCCTCTATGACTGATGACCACCTCTCAGCTGTCCCTTGTTCAAGCCCAGAACAGACTGGATTATTCTCACTGAAGAGGTAACATGAGGTGAAAAGCATTACAAGTTATTGTTTGTGGAGATTAACAAGTTAAAAAATAAATTGCACTGGTTCAATAATTGTTTTTCTTATTTAACCAATAGACCACAGTTTCACAAAACCTAATATACATATTTACAGAGTGCTTTATTCTTCTGATTATCAGTACCAGCTATGTATTTTACAATGAAAGAAAGTTGGTGGTCCTCTGACACAATTCAGGCTTCTCATGCGGCCCCTGATAAAAATTAATTGCCCACCCCTGGGTTAGAGCGTTCGCCCGCGGACCGGAAGTTAACCGGAAGTTTGCGGGTTCGCATCCCACTGAGTGCACGTCTAGGGCCCTTGGAGAAGACACCTGTTCCCCGTTCTCCCACCATTGGCGCCAACATACGTAGGTGGCAGCCTGCTGCGGTGAAACGCAGCAAACGAATTTCCCGGTCAGGGATTATTAAAGTATATTTAAAAAAAAAAACAAGATGGAATGATGAGATATTTAACTGACTATGGAGGTAGCAGAGATGATGAGGATCTCTCTGGGAGTGACCAGGATGGACAGGATCAGAGGAACAGCACATGTTAGAGGTTTTAAAGTCAGAGAGGTCAGACTGAGATGGTTTGGACATGTGCTGAGGAGAGAGAGAGAGTACATCAGAAGAAGGATGCTGGGTTTGGAACCACCAGGAAAGAGGACTAGAGGAAGACCAAAGAGGAGGTTCATGGATACAGTGAAGGAAGACATGAAGATAGTTGGTGTGACCGAAGAAGATGCAGGAGATAGGGTTAGATGGAAGACGTCCCCTGAAGGGAAAGGCCGAAAGAAGAATAAGAAGAGTTAAATCTGTCTGTCCATCGTTTGGTATGAACAACATTTGTCAGTAGACCTGAAATCTGTTGGGATGGAAGAAGTGGCTAAGGAGAGCAACATCTGTGTCACGGATAGTCAGTCAGTCACCTTCTTATCCGTCTGTCCCTTTCGGGTTGCCGGAGCCCATCCTAGCTGATTCAAGGCGAGGACAGGGTACACCCCAAACAGGTCAGTCTGTCACGGGGCCACACACATACACACAACCCCACAACCATCCACACACACACTCATTCCTAGGGCCAATCAGCCTAGCATGCATGTTATTGGAGGAAATCGGAGTACCTTGAGAAAACCCACACATACACAGGGAGAACATGTAAACTCCACACAGAAAGGATGGTGTTCCAAACCTCGTCTCCACCCGGGACTTGAACCCACGACCTTCTTGCTGTGAGGCCACTGTGCTACCCACTGCGCCACCATGCAGCCTGTCGCCACCGTGCGACAGGCAGTATGGATAGACTAAAGCAAAGTTTTGGGGGGACAAAACAGTCGTTGCCCTCCAGATGGCGCCACAGCAAATGTGTTTCTGACCTAACAAATGTAACTGGTTACGTTACTAATTACCTTCCTTAAAAAGTAACTGAGTTAATTAAGATTCCGTTCCGTCATCTTCCGCTTGTTCCGAGGTCGGGTCGCGGGGGCAACAGCCTCAAGCGGGCAGCCCAGGCCTCTCTCTCCCCGGCTGCATCCTCCAGCTCACCTGGAAGGATCCCAAGTCGTTCCCCGGCCAGCTGTGAGACATAGTCTCTCCAGCAGGTCCGGGGTCTGCCTCTTGGTCTCCTCCCAGTAGGACGTGCCCGAAACACCTGGCCCGCAAGGCGTTCGGGGAGCATCCTGACCAGATGCCCGAACTACCCCATCTGGTTCCTCTCAACCTGGAGGAGGAGTGGCTCGACACCGAGCTCCTCCCGGATGGCAGAGCTCCTCACCCGATCTCTGAGTGAGAGCCCAGCCACCTTGTGGGGGAAGCTCATTTCGGCCGCTTGTACCCGCAATCTCATTCTTTCGGTAACCACCCACAGCATGTGACCATAGGTGAGGGTAAGAACTGGTTACCACGGTGAGGGTAGGAACGTAGATCCTGGTTACCATGGTGAGGGTAGGAACGTAGATCCTGGTTATCATGGTGAGGGTAGAAACGTAGATCCTGGTTACCATGGTGAGGGTAGGAACGTAGATCCTGGTTACCATGGTGAGGGTAGGAACGTAGATCCTGGTTATCATGGTGAAGGTAGAAACGTAGATCCTGGTTATCATGGTGAGGGTAGAAACGTAGATCCTGGTTACCATGGTGAGGGTAGGAACGTAGATCCTGGTTACCATGGTGAGGGTAGGAACGTAGATCCTGGTTACCATGGTGAGGGTAGGAACGTAGATCCTGGTTACCATGGTGAAGGTAGAAACGTAGATCCTGGTTATCATGGTGAAGGTAGAAACGTAGATCCTGGTTATTATGGTGAGGGTATGAACGTAGATCCTGGTTACCATGGTGACGGTAGGAACGTAGATCCTGGTTACCATGGTGAGGGTAGGAACGTAGATCCTGGTTACCATGGTGAGGGTAGGAACGTAGATCCTGGTTACCATGGTGAGGGTGGGAACGTAGATCCTGGTTACCATGGTGAGGGTAGGAACGTAGATCGACTTGTAAATCGAGAGCTTTGGTTTTCGGCTCAGCTCTCTCTTTACCACGACGGACCGATGCAGCGTCCTAGTTAATTAAGATATTAAAGTAATTAATTGTAAACTAAAGTCATTCCGGAACCTCAAAGATTTACTTGTTTTTTACTGTACTATGTACTGCAACAGGAAAATTAGTTTTGCTGCATTGCACCGCAGCAGGCCGCCATGACGGTGCCAATGGGTGTAGAAACGGAAAGTTACACGTCTTCTCCCGGGGACACCTAGGCATGAGCCCAGTGGGAATCAAACCGGCTCCTCCCAGGCAAAACACTGTCATTCACCCACTGAGATAACACCTCAATTATTTCAGAAAAAACGGCAACATTTTTTTGTCTGAGTGAAAACATCTGGTCTTAAGATGACGTGTTATGATTCCGGGCCAAAATAAACAGAATGAAATAAAGTTAAATTGTGTGAAAAAAGTAAATGGGTTCAAGTTGAGCCGAAATAACTAGAAAATGACTTTTGAGCAGAAAAATGTATAAAAATTCCTCAAATTTTGGAAATAAAAACTTATAGAGTTCAACTTTCCTAAAATGTGTCTCATTGACTGTGATTTTTGGTAAAACTTTGGAATTCTGTTAAATGTAAGAAAAAAGGTTTGATTCTGTACGTAATCATGATTGAAGGGTTGGGGGGAGGGGTGCACACATACCTAAGGCTGTAGTTCGCTCCCCTCTGGTTAATAGATTAGAACAGGCATGGGCAAACTACGGCCTGCGGACCACATGCGGCCAGTTAAACGTCTTAATCTGGCCCTGATGGCTTTCCATACCAGGATCAAATATAACGCGCTCCACAACCGCAAGAGATCCACCATATTCCTAGATGTGTGTTTGTTCTCTAATGAGGTGAGGTTACCAAAGCATGCCATCCATCTGCTCCCGTTAGAACTCAATGTGGCCCACAAATCAAAAAGTTTGCCCACCCCTGACATCGAATCTAAGACCAGATTCAGTCCAACTGATTGGGCTGCTGCTTTTGTTTACTGTCCACAAGAAAAATAACACTTTTGTTCTTTATCAGAGAATATTTTATTGAACTTATCACTTTGGTTTTTTTCCATTTTCTGTTTGAATTGTGTTAAAATGAATCACTGTTTTCTTTTTCTTCCTCTTTATTCGTCACCATGTTTCAGACTTTTTTCCATCCTTTTCCTGCTGGGTATCAAACCTGTCCAATCACCAATAAAAACTCACTTCTGTTTAACGTCATCGAATTCTGAGAAGAATCTCACCTCCTACGTGGGGAACAAACCCCCAAACAATGCTGAACATCACACCCTTCATTTCTAGTTTCAGGCTCCGTCACCCAACCTGATTCTTTTTTTTAACCGTCACTTCCAGTGTTTAGAACAAGCAGATCGGTGACGTGTGTGTCACGTATTCTGCTGACTTTGGTAAGAATTATTGACTCTAAAATGTGTCAGAACGTTCCTTCTTCACAAGAACTCATTCAAAATTTCTGCTTTGGGATTGAACGTTTAAAGGCGCTGCGGCTGCCTGCTGCCCCCGGGCGGCTGCCTGCTGCCCCCGGGCGGCTGCCTGCTGCCCCCGGGCGGCTGCCTGCTGCCCCCGGGCGGCTGCCTGCTGCCCCCGGGCGGCTGCCTGCTACGGTGTCTCCTGTTTTTGACGTCTGGTCGTCTATTTTCGCATTTTTTCCACTCGGTTTCTGTCCCTTCTATTGCGTGTATTTGGTCCCGGTCTGGAGATGTGACTTTGTGCGTTCTTTGGACGTCGTTTTGGACCGCACTGTTTTGCTTCAGACGGCTGTTTTTAGGCTAGATCTCCATTTTGTTGGTCATGGAGTCGTTTCGTTTTGTAAGCGTGGACTTAATCAGCAGCTAGCTCTCTGGATCAGATTCACCGTGGCTGGAGGAGTCTATGCAGTCCCGACAGAACTGAGAAGGAGACGATCAGAAAGGAGGCGCTTTGAGCCCAGTGTTGCTGTGGTGATGGACAGGCTGACAGACGTGGTCAGACAGGAATCCCCATGGACAATGATGTTTGCAGATGACATTGTGATCTGTAGTGAGAGGAGGGAAGAGGTGGAGGAAAATCTGGAGAGGTGGAGGTTTGCACTAGAAAGAAGAGGAATGAAGATTAGTCAGAGTAAAACAGAGTACATGTGTGTGAATGAGATGGATCCAAATGGAAAAGTGAGGTTACAGGGAGAAGAGATAAAGAAGGTGGAAGATTTTAAGTACTTAGGATCAACAATCCAGAGCAATGGAGAGTGTGGAAAAGAGGTGAAGAAGCATGTGCAGGTAGGCTGGAACGATTGGAGGAAAGTATCAGGTGTGATGTGTGATAGAAGAGTTTCAGCTGAAATGAAAGGGAAAGTGTAGAAAACCATGGTGAGACCGGCCATGCTGTTTGGCCTAGAGACAGTAGCACTGAAAAAAAGACAGGAAACAGAGATGTTTGTAGCAGAGATGAAGATGCTGAGGATCTCTCTGGGAGTGACCAGGATTAGAAATGAGTACAGCAGAGGAACAGCACATGTTAGAGGTTTCGGGGACAAAGTTAGAGAGGTCAGACTGAGATGGTTTGGACATGTACAGAGGAGAGAGAGAGAGTACATCAGAAGAAGGATGCTGGATTTGGAACCACCAGGAAAGAGGACTAGAGGAAGACCAAAGAGGAGGTTTATGGATACAGTGAAGGAAGACATGAAGATAGTTGGTGTGACTGAAGAGGATGCAGCAGATAGGGTTAGATGGAAGAAACTGACTTGCTGTGGCGACCCATAAAGGGAAAAGCCGAAAGAAGAAGAAGAAGTCCCTACGGTTGTCATGGGTAACATCCGGACGCTCACTGGCAAGATGGAGGAACTGGGGACGCTCGTTCTGACCCAGCAGGAATGTGGAGGGGCCGCTTGGTGTGCTTCATGGAAGCCTGACTTCATGGACTCATTACGGACTGTTTTTTTTAACTGTTCAGTCGCCAGCTTTTACACCGTATTAAGCGGACCGGGAAGGCATCGAAGTGTCAGCACCGCAGCATTAAATTGTTCTTCAGAATAATAAAGTTTTTTTTTTTATTTAATTCAATTCATTTATTTGAACCAATCATTGAGCTTCTAAAAATAACATCTCACCAGTTTGAAAAAGAACTTTTATTTACAAATAAATAGAAAACAGAATCTCACGTGGTCACATTTTTACAAATTTTCTCTGGTTTTTGTCTCTATCTGTCTACATCGTCGGGCTCCTCCCCTCTGGTGACGCAGGACAGGCGCCTGGCGTGGATATCCGTCACCTCGGTTTTACCCAGCCTCCTCCTGAACTCATTGCTGGTGAAGTAGTACATGAGAGGATCCAGGCAGCAGTTTAGGCTGGCCAGACAGAGCGTCACAGGGTGGCAGTGGAGGATAAAGCCCCTCAGCGAGCAATTCCTCAGGATGTTCGCCTTCACCAGGTAGTCCAAGGGCATAGTGATGTGATAGGGTCCGAAACACACCAAGAAGACGACCGCACAGCTCAGCACCATCTTTAAAGCCCTCTGCTTCTCCCCTCTGTCTAGTACAGCCCCTTCAGTCTCCATCTTGAGGCTTGCCGCAGTCTTACAGGCGCAGGCGATCACCAGGATGAGAGGGACGATGAAGCCAACCTCTACTCCAATGAGGAGCAGCACAGACCCCAAGCGGTCGATGTTCTTTAGAGGCAGCTCAGCAAAACATTGGTTGCTCATATCCTTGTGGCGGTCGGGAATTCTCAGCAAGGGGAATGGCAGGCAACCGAGGCAGACCAGTAGCCAGCCGAGTCCACAGACCAACCAATCTCCTTTTTGCTTGGAGGAGCTGTACCTGAGTGGGTACATAATGAGCGCACAGCGCCGCACGCTGATGCACGCCAGGAAGTAGATGGAGGCGTACATGTTGACGTATTTGAGGTAGAAGCAGAACATGCAGAGAGGCAGACCGAAAGGCCAGTCGTTTTTCAGGTAGTAGTAGATCCGCAGCGGCAGAGAGAGGACCTAGAGAACAGATCAACAAATGAGGGCCGATTCACAAAAAGTTGTGTTTCAGTTGTAGAGTTCACTGATTGGTCCATGTTTGACTTTCTGTAGGTTAATTTAACTGGTGTGTAAGAGTCATGCATTTTCAAACACATGCTGTAAATAAATTACGGGGGTGGAAGATTTTAAGGACTTGGGATCAACAGTCCAGAGCAATGGAGAGTGTGGAAGAGAGGTGAAGAAGTGTGTGCAGGCAGGCTGGAACGGGTGGAGAAAAGTATCAGGTGTGATGTTGAAAGAAGAGTTTCAGATAAAATGAAAGGAAAAGTGTAGAAAACCGTGGTGAGAGCGGCCATGCTGATTGGTCCAGCCACCCTGCGGGAGGAGCTCAGTTCACCTGCTTATAACTGCGATCTCGTTGTTTCAGTCAGCACCCACAGCTTGTGACCACGGTGAGGGTAGGAACGTAGATCCTGGTTACCATGGTGAGGGTAGGAACGTAGATCCTAGTTACCATGGTGAGGGTAGGAACGTAGATCCTGGTTACCATGGTGAGGGTAGGAACGTAGATCCTGGTTATCACGGTGAGGGTAGGAACGTAGATCCTGGTTACCATGGTGAGGGTAGGAACGAAGATCCTAGTTACCATGGTGAGGGTAGGAACGTAGATCCTGGTTACCATGGTGAAGGTAGGAACGTAGATCCTGGTTACCACGGTGAGGGTAGGAACGTAGATCCTGGTTACCATGGTGAGGGTAGGAACGTAGATCCTGGTTACCATGGTGAAGGTAGGAACGTAGATCCTGGTTACCACGGTGAGGGTAGGAACGAAGATCCTGGTTACCATGGTGAGGGTAGGAACGTAGATCCTGGTTACCCTGGTGAGGGTAGGAAAATAGATCCTGGTTACCATGGTGAAGGTAGGAACGTAGATCCTGGTTACCACGGTGAGGGTAGGAACGAAGATCCTGGTTACCATGGTGAGGGTAGTACCATCCTACCCTCACCTGGTTACCATGATGAGGGTAGGAACATAGATCCTGGTTACCACGGTTAGGGTAGGAACGGAGATCCTGGTTACTATGGTGAGGGTAGGAATGTAGATCCTGGTTACCATGGTGAGGGTAGGAATGTAGATCCTGGTTACCATGGTGAGGGTAGGAACATAGATCCTGGTTACCATGGTGAGGGTAGGAACGTAGATCCCAGTTACCATGGTGAGGGTAGGAACATAGATCCTGGTTACCATGGTGAGGGTAGGAACGTCGATCGACTTGCACATCGAGAGCTTTTTTTTTTCCGGCTCAGCTCTTTCTTTAAGACGATCGATCGATGCGGCGTCCTAGTTATTGCTGACGCCACACCAATCCGCCTGTCGGCCTCCCGCACCAATTCATTTATTGTTTTGTTTTTTTATGATGCACGCTCCTCTCATAGTGAAAAAATCCCCAGCTTTGGCACGATCGACACCATACTGTGGTGTGTTTTTTTTAAATATTTCCCTGACATGTTTCCTGCTTTGTGGTTAGGTCACGTTGTACTGTTTTGCATGAGCACATAAATGATGGTTGTTTCCTTTAACAGGGAGATGTAGTTTTCTCCTCATTAGGACAGATTATCACTCCCTACATTTCTTTCTCTTACACGCAGTAGCAGAGTTTGTTGGATGTGGTTTCATCGGTCAAGCCAACACGGTTTCTCGTCTGCCTCTCTGAATCCTTATTTGGTCACTTCCTGTCACAGCTTTTCCTTCTACAAGCAACACCAAGCACCCCCACATGTTCTGTTCCCTAATTTAGCAGGATTATGAATCGTTGAAGTGATGCGCGCCAAATAACGTTCCCATATTTTATTCAAACTGTCATCCTCTATGGTTAAAAGTTGTGTTTTAATCCTGACCACGCCCTCCTCCTCTTCTTCACTACATTAACCTCTGGTTTGGGGTCGTTTTAAAACTCAGTCTTCCGTTATCAAGGGCCGGGTCACGGGGGTAACAGCCTCAGACGGGAAGCCCAGGCTTCTCTCACCCCGGCTGCATCCTCCAGCTCACCTGGAAGGATCCTGAGTCGTTCCCCAGCCAGCTTGGAGACAAAGTCTCTCACCTCACCAGTGAGGCGCTCGGGAGGCATCCTGACCAGATGCCCGAACCACCCCGTCTGGCTTATCTCGACCCAGAGGAGGAGCGGATCAACACTGAGCTCCTCCTGGATGGCAGAACTCCTCACCTGATTTCTGAGTGAGAGCCTAGCCACCCTGAGGAGGAAGATCATTTCAGCCGCCTGTATCCTCGATCACGTTCTTTCAGTCACCATCCACAGTCGGTGACCATGGTGAGGATAGGATCGTAGTTCTTGGTTACCCTGGTGAGGGTAGGAATGTAGATCCTGGTTACCATGGTGAGGGTAGGATCGTTGATCCTGGTTACCATGGTGAGGGTAGGAAATAGATCCTGGTTACCATGGTGAGGGTAGGAACGTACATCCTGGTTACCATGGTGAGGGTAGGAAGTAGATCCTGGTTACCATGGTGAGGGTAGGAACATAGATCCTGGTTACCATGGTGAGGGTAGGAATGTAGATCCTGGTTACCATGGTGAGGGTAGGAACGTAGGTCCTGGTTACCATGGTGAGGGTGGGAACGTAAATCCTGATTACCATGGTGAGGTTAGGAACGTAGATCCTGGTTACCATGGTGAGGGTAGGAACATAGATCCTGGTTACCATGGTGAGGGTAGGAACGTAGATCATGGTTACCATGGTGAGGGTAGGAACATAGATCCTGGTTACCATGGTGAGGGTAAAAACGTAGATCCTGGTTACCATGGTGAGGGTAGGAACATAGATCCTGGTTACCATGGTGAGGGTAGGAACGTAGATCATGGTTACCATGGTGAGGTTAGGAACATAGATCCTGGTTACCATGGTGAGGGTAGGAACGTAGATCATGGTTACCATGGTGAGGGTAGGAACATAGATCCTGGTTACCATGGTGAGGGTAGGAACATAGATCCTGGTTACCATGGTGAGGGTAAAAACGTAGATCCTGGTAACCATGGTGAGGTTAGGAACCGGGGGTGCGACTTATAGTCAGAAAAATACGGTAAGAAACCACCCGTGATTAACGAGGAACCATTGCATACCTGTAGAAGGTCAGCCACAGCCAGGTTCATCATGAAGACCACCGCCTTCTTCGTCTCTCTGATGTAGACTCTGAACATCCACAGCGTCAGAACGTTTCCCAGCAGGCCGGGACCTAGGATCACACTGTAGACCACCGCGTAGGTGTAATGCTGGTAATTCTTCAGGTTTTCCGGGTCACTACAGCTGTGGTTGCTCATGTTAAAATGTGGCATATTGGGATCAGCCGGATTGCTGCAGGAACTTCATATCAGGATCCCTGCTGGTCATTACCTGGCTATGGGATGGATGCCATGGTGTCCATCATGAGGAAGAAAAGTTCTCTTGAGCTTTCAAGGTGGAGGAAATGATCGCGTTCAGGTGGAGTTTTAAAGATTTCTCAGTGTGTCACGCCTTTTTTTGCCCTGAAAGAGAGAAAGAAAGTGACCCAGAGTTTCCAGCAGCTACAAACAGAGAGTTTTAATTGAAACAGTTGCTAATTGTTCAGGTCGAGAGGAGCCAGATGGGGGGGTTTGAGCGCCTCGCTGGTGAGGTGTTTCGGGCACGTCCCATCGGGAGGAGACCAAGAGGCAGACTCTGGACCCACTGGAGAGGCAATGTCTCACAGCTGGCTGAGGAATGACTCGGGATCTTTCCGGGTGAGCTGGAGGACGCAGCCGGGGTGAGAGAAGCCTGGGTTTCACGTCTGAGGCTGTTGCCCTTGTGACCCGTCCCCGGATAAGCGGAAGACGACGGAACGGAATGGATTTATGTGTATTTTTTGTTTACTTTTGTGGGTTTTTTTGTCCAGTTTGATGCATGAAGCTCTGTTTTTCTGTAAAACCATCAGAATTGTTTTACACTGTAATTAATCAGAGTCACACTGTCATGCATGACGAACCGGGGAGCGAAAGGAAGGGGGAATTCACAACCTCAGAACTAAAATTTAACAGAAGGATGTCATTTTTTTTTAGAATGTTACATTTCTGAAACAAACTGTGAAACAATGTGGGCCACATGTGGTCCACAGACCAGATGTTGGCCCTTATGATGTACGATGATGATGTGTGAGGCTCTAAGGACAGGAATGTCCCGTTTCTGGTTAGTCAGTGATCACATGTTACTCTCTGATTAAAAGTGAGAACCCCTCTTACAGTTGGTGGTGTCACTAAGATGGAGGAAACGAAACCCAATGAAAAATGTGTCACCACAAAAAAACTTGTTTCTGTTTGAGCTTCCTCTCGTGCCGGCTGATGCTGGTTTGATAAAAACAGATCAGGACACAGATGTGGCTGCTGATGCTCTATAAAAACCATCCAGAAAACAGAGGCGTCAATGTTTGGACATCCACAGTTCGTCCATGTTTTGCATAAAAGATGGAAGTTTTTTTTTTTAAACATTTAAAAAACGCACATGATGATTCTGCTCATTTGAATGTTTTTGTTTTTGACAACGCTTTCATTAAAATTCATGTCACGCAAAAAAACACCGTGACACGTTTTTTAAATCCAACATCTCCTAAAACACCAGTTACTCAGTACCTACTATAGATGAACTCATTAGGTTTTAAGGGTCATGCAGTCAGTCAGTCACCTTCTTAACCGTCTATATGGCGAGCTGGTATGGCTGGCCATACCAGCCTGTCAATGCCTGATCCAGTCAGACCTCTGAAGCTAAGCATGCTGGACCTGTACTTGGATGGTAGACCGCCGGAACCCTAGGTGTCACGGTGGGACGGCCGTTGAGATTAAATTGCTGTTGTGTCCCTGGCCAAGACACTTCACCCACGTTGCCTAATCTGGATGGTGTGTGTGTGATTGGTTGGGGATGGTCAGAGGGGTCAATGGTGCAAAATGGCAGCCTCGCTTCTGTCAGACATTTTTATTATCCCTTTCAGGGTTGCGAGGGGTGTCGGAGCCCATCCTGGCTGATTCAAGGTGAGGAGCAGGGTACACCCCGAACAGGTCACCAGTCTGTCGTCAGCCACATACACACACTCATTCCTAGGGGCAATTTTGGCACCGGCCAATCAACCTAACATGTATGTTTTTGGAGGTTGGGAGGAAACCAGAGTACCCGGAGGAAACCCACGCAGAAACGGGGAGAACATGCAAACTCCACACGGAAAGCACAGTGTTCCAAACCTCGTCCCCACCCCTGACCTTCTTGCTGTGAGGCCACTGTGCCACCCACTGTGCCACCGTGCTGCCAAGGGTCATGAAAGTTAAATTCATTCAGGTCTCCATCTTTCCTTCCGTTAACTTTACCAAGACTTTTATTCTGAAAAAAAACCCACTTTGCTTCGGTTTTTCAAGTTGTTTCAGGGAAATATTTTATAAACTAAAATGACGATCAACGAATAAATTACAGGAAAATTTTTTACTCATTTATTTATTATCTTCTGTTTGAAATTTTATCATTTTTTTTCCAATAAAAAAATGTCTGATTGACTTGGTTTTACTGTAACCATAGAATCAAAACAACAAACTCTGTTATCCTCTCACCTGCCGGGTTTGCACCCGCACTGCAGAGTTCCTGCACAAACCACCAACGTGTACGCCAACGTTTTACATATTCACATCAGGCTGCAGCACGACACGCTCTCTGAAACCACCTAAGAGGGGTACACATGTTGGCACCTTTTTACAGACGTTTCCTCCGCTGGAACAAACGTTTGACTTCAGAAATGTGACTAGCTCTTCTTCTCCTCCTTTGGGTGTTTCACTTCAGGGGGCGCCACCACATGCCAGTTTCTTCCATCTAACCCTATCTGCTGCATCCTCTTCGGTCACACCAACTATCTTCATGTCTTCCTTCTCAGTATCCATGAACCTCCTCTTTGGTCCTCCTCTAGTCCTCTTTCCTGGTGGTTCCAAACCCAGCATCCTTCTTCTGATGTACTCTCTCTCTCTCCTCTGCACATGTCCAAACCATCTCAGTCTGGCCTCTCTGACTTTAAAACCTCTAACATGTGCTGTTCCTCTGATCCTGTCCATCCTGGTCACTCCCAGAGAGATCCTCAGCATCTTCATCTCTGCTACAAACATCTCTGTTTCCTGTCTTTGAATCAGTGACACTGTCTCTAGACCAATCAGCATGGCCGCTCTCACCACACTGTCTCTATACCAATCAGCATGGCCACTCTCACCACGCTGTCTCTAGACCAATCAGCATGGCCGCTCTCACCACGCTGTCTCTATACCAATCAGCATGGCCGCTCTCACCACGCTGTCTCTAGACCAATCAGCATGGCCGCTCTCACCACGCTGTCTCTAGACCAATCAGCATGGCCGCTCTCACCACACTGTCTCTAGACCAATCAGCATGGCCGCTCTCACCACACTGTCTCTATACCAATCAGCATGGCCGCTCTCACCACACTGTCTCTAGACCAATCAGCATGGCCACTCTCACCACGCTGTCTCTATACCAATCAGCATGGCCGCTCTCACCACACTGTCTCTAGACCAATCAGCATGGCCGCTCTCACCACACTGTCTCTAGACCAATCAGCATGGCCGCTCTCACCACACTGTCTCTAGACCAATCAGCATGGCCGCTCTCACCACACTGTCTCTAGACCAATCAGCATGGCCGCTCTCACCACACTGTCTCTAGACCAATCAGCATGGCCGCTCTCACCACCCTGTCTCTAGACCAATCAGCATGGCCGCTCTCACCACGGTTTTCTACACTTTTTCTTTCATTTTAGTTGAAACTCTTCTGACAAAATTAAAATATTCAAATCTGTCTCTTTATTTAAAACCATCAGAACCTCTTCATGTCTGATATAAATCTGTCATGGTTTGTATGAGTGTGACTCGTTAACACTGATCATCCCTAACGACCCAAACAAGCAGTAGAATCTTCATTTCTCATGTTTTCCAAACTGTTTATCGTTATCTGGGTTAAAGGGCACAGTTGCTTCTCTGGAAGGTTTCAGTGCTCGGGGTTACTTCCTGTCCCGCTCTGTGCGGGTTCGATATGACTAATGAGCAAAATGAAGATTTTTAATTCAAACCAATTAGTGTAAACCAGAAAAACACCAGAGATAATAAGAGGTTACTTCAGACCCTCTCTGAGTTTCCCTCCAGACACACACAGTGGATTATTTACCAAGAAAAACGAGGCTGTGTTTAGTTTGATTCTCAGAAAGAATTTGAAGTGAACTTTAACTCTAAAAAAAGTTTCTCACACATAAAACATTTCAGTTTTTTTTTCTTTCATTTGTTCGGTCGTGACACAAACATTGTGTTTAAACATTCAAATTTTCTTCTGTTTGTTGTTTTTTCTATTATTTTGCATATTTATGTATAAATTTAGGTTTATTTACACTATTTTGTTTTTTTAATAGAATCAAATAATGTGTTTATTTACAAGTGTTTTATTGTTTTTTTTTAATTTAAACCAGTAAATTTAAGAAAAAAAACCCAAACCTTTGAGCTCGTTTTTGCATTTTTTTTTTCCCTTCAGTCGTCTCCCGCTCATCCGGGGTTGGGTTGCGGGGCCAACAGCCTCAGACGTGAAGCCCAGGCTTCTCTCACCCCGGCTGCATTCTCCAGCTCACCCGGAAGGATCCTGAGTCGTTCCATGTCCAGCTGGAGAGATATTGTCTCTCCAGGTTCAGGGTCTGCCTCTTGGTCTCCTCCAGGTGGGACGTGCCCGAAACCCAGCAAGGCACTCGGGGGGCATCCTGACCAGATGCCCTAACCAACCCATTTTTGCATTTTCATCATTTATAAAATTCCATTGCCTTATTTTGAAAAACTAAACTAACTTCAGAACTTTTGAGTTTTAATTTTTATCATTTTTAAGATCATTTATCAAAAAAATTTAAGAGCTGAAAAGTTAAGATTAAGTTTTCTCATCTTCAGTATTAACAAGAGCAAGCAGGAGCCTCCTCCGCAGGGTGGCTGGGCTCTCACTCAGAGATCGGGTGAGGAGCTCGCCTTTCCTCCTCCAGGTTGAGAGAAGCCAGAAGGGGTGGTTGGGGCATCTGGTCAGGATGCCCCCACAACACCCCAGAGCTTTGCTGGTGAGGTGTTTCTGGCACGTCCCACCGGGAAGAGACCGAGAGACAGACCCCGGACCTGCTGGAGAGACTATGTCTGCTGGATGGGGAACGTCTTGTGATCCTTCCGGGTGAGCTGGAGGATGCAGCTCAGGTGAGAGAAGCCTGGGTTTCCTGCCTGAGGCTGTTGCCCCGTGACCCGGCCCCGGATAAGCGGAAGACGACGGAACGGAATAGTTTTAACAAACACACTGATCAACGTTTCTGTTGGAAATCTTTTTTTTCTGTTTATGAGTCATCTTTCCATCAGCTTCAGCACCCGTGTGCCCCACGTGTGTGCCCCCCACGTGTGTGCCATCCACCCATAAAACACACTTCAAGGTTAAATGAAAAGACAGTCACCCTGACACAGCTCACACACATGCTGGACATACCAGGCATTCCTCACAGTGGAGCAACACATCCCAGAAGGAACGACTCCACACACACGTCTACTTTTCACACATATTTTAAAGACAGTCATCCTCACCTCTGTTTTTAAATCCGGAGGATAAAAAATCTAAAAAAAAATGTTCTTTTCTAAATGATCTCCATCACACGTCGTCCCTGAAAACCGTCTTCACCTCCTGCTCGGCTTCATCAGGTCTGTAAACCTGCATCAACTGTCACTGAGTGGGTTTCTGTTCTGAGGGTTTCCTGTCAGAAAAAGGGGTGTAGTTTATTCAGAGACAGTTACAAGTGGTTCTCCTCTAGAGGGCAGCAGTGAGCTGGAAAAATCCAGCTGCTTCCTGTTTGATTATGAACAGTTTTTTTTTTACAAAGCAGAAGATTTGAATGAGAGTCCCACGTGGCAGAGAGTCAGAAGAATTTGGTACCAGGAGATCTTTTCTCAACCGGTCTGGTGTCTTGAGTCCCGATTTGACCGGTTAGGAAAGTAGAGAGAAGAAATAAACTTCTGGAAAATAAAACTTTTACTCTATGTTTACTTTATTTAGTCACTTAAAACTTATTCTCTGTCACTTTTATTTACGTTCTGTTTCATCATCTTCCGCTTTTCCGGGGTCGGGTCGAGGGGGCAACATCCTCAGACGGGAAGCCCAGGCTTCTCTCACCCCAGCTGCATCCTCCAGCTCACTCGGAAGGATCCCAAGTCGTTCCCCGGCCAGCTGTGAGACATAGTCCCTTCCAGCCAGGTCACCATGTTTGAACTCTGTCAGTGTTTGAACCTTTGATCCTGAGTTAACCCTGTGACCTTTGCTTTACAGACTTTCTGGAATTGTGTTAATCTTCTTCTTCTTTCAGCATTTCCCTTCAGGGGGCGCCACAGCAAGTCAGTCTCTTCCATCTAACCCTATCTGCTGCATCCTCTTCAGTCACACCAACTATCTTCATGTCTTCCTTCACTGTATCCATGAACCTCCTCTTTGGTCTTCCTCTAGTCCTCTTTCCTGGTGGTTCCAAACCCAGCATCCTTCTTCTGATGTACTCTCTCTCTCTCCTCTGCACATGTCCAAACCATCTCAGTCTGGTCTCTCTGACTTTAAAACCTCTAACATGTGCTGTTCCTCTGATCCTGTCCATCCTGGTCACTCCCAGAGAGATCCTCAGCATCTTCATCTCTGCTACAAACATCTCTGTTTCCTGTCTTTGAATCAGTGACACTGTCTCTAGACCAATCAGCATGGCCGCTCTCACCACACTGTCTCTAGACCAATCAGCATGGCCGCTCTCACCACACTGTCTCTGGACCAATCAGCATGGCCGCTCTCACCACACTGTCTCTAGACCAGAGGTGTCAAGTAGCGAAGTAGAACTACTTCGTTACCTTACTCAAGTAGAAAATCTCGTTATCTTTACTTTAACGAAGTAATTATTTTTTTGTCTACTTTTTACTTTTACTCACTACTTTTTTATGCAATTATCTGTACTTTTACTTCGTTAATTTTATAAAAAGTAGTCGCTACTTTCGCCATTTTGTCACGTTAAAAAGACGCGACTATTTGTCGGAGTTTTTTTTTTATGAACCCTGAATGCATCAAACAAAGGAACAGATGAATGATTGGCTGAAAGGTCCAGTCAATCATTACTTTGGGGTGAGTAGCACCGCCCACAAACTTTTAAAGCACCGGAACGTCAATTTGCGTGTTTGAGACTTGTTGCGGGCTCGGAAATCAAAGTGTTTCTGATGCTGAAACACTGAACTTTGATTGAATTATCAGTTTTTTTTAAAAAAAACAACAGCAAAGAAATGTTTTATTATTATTATTTTCAGTCTGCGGTTATTGTAAACGTCTTGCTGAAAATGTTGTATATGGTATTTTTATAAAAATAACTTTGATCTGTGACGCACTATTTTATCTTTAGAAACAAAGCTAATTGAACTGATTCATCCATAAATAGTAGTGGATGAAGTATTTGTGCTTAAAAGCATCCAAAATGTTATTGATTAGTTTATAAAGACGAACTGAGGACATTAAAACGACTGTTCAGTATTGCCTCAAAGAACTTTGAAAACTAGCTGCCTTCAAGGCTTAAAAAAGCCTTTTGGTTATTTATTTTTTCATTTATTTATTTATTTATTTTTTTTAACATCGAGTGTGTTTGTGTCTGATGACGTTGGTTAAATTAGGTGATGCAGAGTGAAGCTTGATAGCTGAAGGGACGTTACATAATGTCCTGCTTATGATAATACATTTGATTGTGTTCATTAATCGATTTCGAATAAAGAAATAAATGTTTCCTATTCATAAAGTTTCACACCATAACACTTTCATTTATTATCATATTTTCTGCTCCTTAAAGCATGTGATAATAGTTTAAAAATATGTTCATACGCTTTTGTTAACAATATTCCTTTTTTTCGGAAAATTACTTTTACTTTTTTTACTTTAAGTAGTTTTAAAATAGGTTACTTTTTACTTTTACTTAAGTAGAAAACTTGAGTTGATACTTCTACTTTTACTAAAGTAGTTTTTTAACTCGGTATTTATACTTCTACTTGAGTAGAAAATGTTGGTACTTTTGACACCTCTGCTCTAGACCAATCAGCATGGCCGCTCTCACCACACTGTCTCTAGACCAATCAGCACGGCCGCTCTCACCACGGTTTTGTACACTTTCTCTTTCATTTTATCTGAAACTCTTCTATCACACATCACACCTGATACCTTCCTCCACCCCTTCCAGCCTGCCTGTGTTAATAAAGCTTGTTTTGATTTGGGGTCGTCCTCCTTCTACATCACCAAACCCTGACACTCAGAGATTTTATACTCCCACCACTCAGATGATCGATCGATGGACCCCTTTCTAATCAAACCCTCATAAAACCAGGTGAAAAATTATAAAAACAATCATATATTTAATATATTTTTATTTCTTTACTTTTTAGAAATTTCACTTTGACATTAAAACGTTTTTTCCAATAAAGTTTTGTGTTAAAGTCGTTTTTTTTTTTCACGATTGTTTTATCAATTTAATTTTATTTATTCAGACATTTATGAAAACAAAAGAAAAAATAACGACAAATAAAAATACACACGGTCTGAAAAGGAACGGGAAGAAGCTGAGGCCGATGAAAGAGTTAAACATTCAGGACGGTGAGTTTTTATGATACACACACACATATCATATATACACACACACACACACATATACACACAAACAAACATACACACTCACAAATATACACACACACACACACCATGTTTTTTTCCCAAATAAATAGCTCATTAGAAACAACGAAGCGTCCAATCAGAAAACATCCAGTTTTTAATTTAAAGCTCGTTAAACTTTTATCTCAGGATCTCATTGATGAGAACGAGTCGATCTGGTGGAGGTGCGGAGAAGGAGACGGTCTAGAGGAGGTGCTTCCTGTGTTTTTTCGTTTCCATGGAAACGTCCAGTTGCTCGCTTGAAGAACTGGAGGCGCTCACTCGGACCCAGTGAAATACAGAGAGACCAGTTTGGTGTTCTTCACTGTGGCCTGGTTTTGTGGATCCATTCCAGTCTCCAGCTTTTGGGTTGCCAGGTTGGACACAGTGCGACCGGACTGGAACGCCGGTGGACAGCGGTGACGGGGCATCGAGGTGTTTACACTGCAGGACTAAATTTACCTTCAGGGATGAATAACTATGTTCTATTTCATTCACATACCAGACTCCTGATGCTCTGATTACTGGTTTAGAAGGTTTGAGTTCAGCATCTGTTAATGTAAGGTTATCTTTATTTAAATGAGTCCAGTTTATTCTTTATTTCACCGTTTATTTACGGTTCAGTTCACTCGTCAGGCTCACGCTCTGGTATCTACACAATAATACACATGATCGCCCTCTAGCGGCAGATCTGGACAAAAATGTTTACAGATGTTTGGGAAAGAATTAAGCTCAGTGTATTCCAGAGTGAAACTATCTTATAAATTGACCTGATGTCGTTATGAACTCTACGCAGCAGGATGGGGACGGGATTTATGATGCAGATGAAGGGATGGTTTCAGCATGTAGCTTATAAGTGCATGATGTCATCTTGAAGAGTCACAAACAGTTTCTACGAAAACATCAGCAGCCATCTTGACCAGATGCCCTGGTCAAGATGGTCAAGATGGGATGGTCAACCACCCCATCAGCAGTCAGTTTCTCATTTTAACAGTGAATACCGTCTGTTGTCTTGGTCACGTGGAAGGCTGGGAGCAACATTTCAGTCTCTAATCTGGTGTAATAATCACCTTCATATCCATTGATCCCTTACGCGGTCGGGGGGTGCCGGAGCCCATCCTGGCTGATTCAATTTGAGGGGCAAATCACAAGGGGCATGGGGGAGATGGTGGCTCAGTGGTTAGACCGTTCGTCCGCTAATCGGAAGTTAATCGTAAGTTCATGGGTTCGCATCCCACTGAGTTCACGTCTAGGGTCCTTGGAGAAGACACATAATCCCCTGTTTCTCCCACCATTGGTGCCGTCATAGGTGGCAGCCTGCTGCGGTGAAATGCAGCTCGTACACCCAGAACAGGTGGCCAGTCTGTCACGGGGCCACATACAGGGTGTAACAGTATCGCTGTGTTTTGTGTTGGAAAAACAAAAATCATATTGATATATTTATTTGTTTCTACTTCTTTCCTCTGAAAAAAAACGGGAATAGGAGACGTTTTAAATTAAGACGGTTAATTGGATCTGTAATTATTAAAAATACATTTTAGGTCCTAAGGGATGTTGGCCTAGTGGCAGAGTTGCCGTCTTTTGACTGGAAGAATCCGTATTGATTTCCTCCTGGGGCTGCTCACCACTCCAACTCAATAAAAATGAAACAAAAAAAAAATATTTTAAAGCAGCCTTACTTGTGCTTAACTAACAATCTTTTGCAAGTCATTTTTTCTCAAGTAACTATTTACAAGATTCAGGTCATTATTTGTAGAATTATCAGTATTTTTTTCTTTTTTTTTCTGAGAATAAAACTGCTAAATGTTAACTTTGGGGGGAACAACGTGTGAACTAGCACGCTGTTCATATTGAGCATTTCTAAAACCGTTCTGAGGTCGATGACCCAATTGTTTACTGGGTGTTTATTCACCACAACCTCATGGGGATCTGGCCTTACCCTTTCAGCACGCTGGCATTTTGTTTGATTTGTAGGAGTTCAGACAAATTTTCACCAACTTGACATAATTATATTTTACTGTTTAAAACCAGACCTGGCAACCACCTGTTTTTTTTTTGTTTATTTTTAGATTTGTGAAAATTTGTGTGCTGCATTACACCGCAGGGCGGCACGGTGGTGCAGTGAGTGGCACACTGCCCTCACAGCAAGACGGTTGTGGGTTCGAGTCCCAGATGGGGACGAGGCTTGGAACACTGGCCTTTCTGTGTGGAGTATGCATGTTCTCCCCATGTCTGCATGGATCTCCTCGAGTACTCCGTTTTCCTCCCACCCTCCAAAAATACGGATGTTAGGCTGATTGGCCGGTGACAAATTGTCCCTAGGAATGTGTGTGTGTGTGTGTGTGTGTGTGTGTGTGTGTGTGTGTGTGTGTGTGTGTGAGTGTGTGTGGATGGCTGTGGCCCTGCGACAGACTGGTGACCTGTTCGAAGTGTACCCTGCCCCTCACCTTGAATCATCGGGATGGGCTCTGGCACCCCTCGCAACCCCGTAAGGGATAGACGGATAAGAAGGTGACTGACATTACACCACAGCAGGTTGCCAGGACGGCATCAATGGTGGGAGAAACGGGGAGTTAGGTGTCTTCTTCAAGGGGACCTAGACATGAGATCAGGGGGATTTGACCTGGCGAAGTTCCAGTGAACTTCTGGCCCAAAGACAAACATTCTACCACTGAGCTGTCGCCTCCCCTTTACATTTTGGTGCAGCGAGTCAGAAGGCTGCCCACTGTTCGTACTTTTAAAAACCTCACCCCTGCTTGGCAATGTCAGGGCCATAAAAATAAAGACCTGAGCCAATGACGTCATAGTTACAGCTGCAAACATTTTTCAGGCCATCATTGGGGGAAGGATGGCTCAGTGAGTAGGGTGACCGCCCTGTAACTGGAGGGTTGCCGGTTCAATCCCCCACCAGGAGTTCATGCCGAGGTGTCCTTGAGCAAGACACCAAACCCCCAATTGCTCCTGATGGTGGTTTGCTCCTTGCATGGAGGCATCCCCATCAGGTATGAATGTGTGTGTGAATGGGTGAATGTGAGCTACACTGTAAAGCGTGTTGAGTGCCCACACAGGTGGAAAAGCGCTATACAAGTAGAGTCCATTTACCATATCATTTAAAAAATGGTGACCCGATTTGGCTTCGTTGCTTGGGTCCGAACACTACAGCTGGCATCACACTCACTCAGTCCCTCCAGATTCTGATCCATCATCTTGCTACTCTCTCTCCGAGCAGGTACTCTCTATCCTCAGCAAGTGTTTCCGTGTGGGGCACTCGGTCGGGGAGGTGGCTGGGGTGGAGAGATGGGACGATGAAAAGGAGGAGGCGCGTATCCTGAGGAGCATTCTGAACTCTGCTGTCAGGAAGTAGTAAAGCAAAGGATTGAGGCAGCAGCTCAGGCTGGCCATGCAGAGAGACACGGGATGGAACTGTTTCACTGCCAGCCGAGTGGCACAGTGAGACACGTAGTTCTGAGTCACCAACATGTACAACAGGAAGTTGATGTGGTACGGGGCAAAGCAGAACAGGAAGAGAACCGAGCAGCTCAGCACCATTCGCAAAGCTCGCTTCTTCTCGCTGTTCACCTGCTTCTCTCTGTACTTATCTGGCTGCCCGTTGGACGTCACCGATTGGAGTCGAATGCGAATCGAAGAGCCAATTGACCCTAAAAGCCCGACTGAACCAACTGACCCCACTAGCCCAGCTGACCCTGTTGAACCAACTGGGCCAGCTGAGGCAGCTGGTTCAGGTTTCTGATAGTCGCTGGTCTGTTTTTTCCGGAGCGACCAGCTTATGCGGATGGAGCAGAAACTGATGCAGAACAGAGGAATCACAAAGCCAAACATCTCATTCAGAGTTATCATGATGGCCAGCATGGTGAAGGACACTTTACGGGTAGGGAGGTCTTTAAAGCAGCTCGAACTAGAAGTCGTGTTGATGGGATGGTGGTCCAGTGGGTCTAGCATGTCGCTGACCGTTGATGAGCTGCTGTTGCTGTTCCGCATCAGAATAAATGGAGAGCAAGCCAGACCGACGACCATCCAGACCACAATGCTGATGAGTAGGTCGTAACGACTCCTCCACTGGCGGGCGGAGAAAGGTTTAAGCAGGAAGGCACACCGCTGCACGCTGATGCAAACCTGAAACAAAAACAACGTCAACATGACCTTTTTTTTTACCACTATGACTTTCAGATGGAAAAAATAAATTGACGGAAATGAGCCGAGAGACATGCCTCTGCCTGCTGTACACCACAAAGTTTGGCTTTTTTGGTTGCATAAACCTGAAAACCTATTGAGTTTATCTATAGTTAGTACTGAGTTTCAGTGTTCTGTTCCGTCTTCTTCCGTTTATCCAGGGCCCGGTCGTGGAGATGACAGCCTCAGACGGGAATCCCAAGCTTCTCTCACCTCAGCTTCATCCTCCAGCTCACCCAGAAGGATCCCGAGTCGTTCCCCGGCCAGCTGTGAGACATAATCTCTCCAGCAGGTCCAGGGTCTGCCTCTTGGTCTCCTCCTGGTGGGACGTGCCAAAAACACCTCACCAGCAAAGTGCCCAGGAAGCATCTGGACCAGATGCCCAAACCACCCCATCTGGCTTCTCTCGACCTGGAGGAGGAGCGGCTCGACACCGAGCTCCTCCCAGATGGCAGAACTCCTCACCCGATCTCTGAGTGAGAGGCCAGCTACCCTGCAGAGGATGCTCATTTTGGCCGCTTGTATCCGCAATCTCGTTCTTTCGGTCACTACCCACAGCTGGTTACTATGGTGAAGGTAGGAACGTACAGTAGATCCTGGTTACCATGGTGAGGGTAGGAACATAGATCCTGGTTACCATGGTGAGGGTAGGAACGTAGATCCTGGTTACTACGGTGAGGGTAGGAACGTAGATCCTGGTTACCATGGTGAGGGTAGGAATGTAGATCCTGGTTACCATGGTGAGGGTAGGAATGTACACCCTGGTTACCATGGTGAGGGTAGGAACGTAGATCCTGGTTACCATGGTGAGGGTAGGAACGTAGATCCTGGTTACCATGGTGAGGGTAGGAACGTAGATCCTGGTTACCATGGTGAGGGTAGGAACGTGAATCGACTTGTAAATCGAGAGCTCTGCTTTTCGGCTCAGCTCTTTCTTCACCCCGATGCAGCATCCTAGTTATTGCTGACGTTGCACCGATCCGTCTATTGATCTCCCGCTCCATCCTGACCCTCAATTGTGAACAAGACCCCCAAGATACTTAAACTCTTCCACTAGGGGCAGGACACTGTCCCTGACCTGAAGAGGGCATTCCACCCTTTTCCAAGCGAGGACCATGGTCTTGGATTTGGAAGCATCCTAGCTGCTTGACACTCAGCAGCAAATTGGTCCAGTGTTTGAATTTTTTTTTTTCAAATCCGCCTCTCGCGATGGCAGCAAGTCTGCATAGTGGACAAGCTACTTCAACTGCGAAGAATGCAAAGTCAAAGTGGATGTGTCGAGATGAGCCATGTTGGAGTGAAGCAGGAGGAATGAAGATAGGATCTTCTGAGTGAGATCAGAGGTGATTCCTGTCTGAACATACCCGGCTTCACTTGTAAAATCCATTCCAGTTCAAATGGTGGAAAAAAAACCGACACCTTCCTGTTTTAAAATTTCCCAGAACACTTTAAAAACTTACCAGAAACACGATGGCAGCGTACATATTTAGGTATTTTAGATAGAAGCAGATCATGCAGATGTTGTGTCCAAAAGGCCAGGTGTGTGTGAAGTAATAATAGATCCTCAGAGGAAGAGAGAGGATGTGGGCCAAGTCTGCCACGGCCAGGTTTATCATAAAGATCACTGCTTTGGTCTTCTTTCTGTTGAGGTGAAACAAGTTTATTACAATGAAAACATTAGACGTACGTAAATATTACATGCATCATAGTGAAAAAGACCGACCATGCTGATTGGTCTAGAGACAGTGTCACTGAGGAAAAGACAGGAAACAGAGATGTTTGTATCAGAGATGAAGATGCTGAGGATCTCTCTGGGAGTGACCAGGATGGACAGGATCAGAGGAAGAGCACATGTTAGAGGTTTTAAAGTCAGAGAGGTCAGACTGAGATGGTTTGGACATGTGCAGAAGAGAGAGAGAGAGTACATCAGAAGAAGGATGCTGGGTTTGGAACCACCAGGAAAGAGGACTAGAGGAAGACCAAAGAGGAGGTTCATGGATACAGTGAAGGAAGACATGAAGATAGTTGGTGTGACTGAAGAGGATGCAGCAGATAGGGTTAGATGGAAGAAACTGACTTGCTGTGACCGAAAGAAGAAGATCTCAGTCAGTCACCTTCTTATCCGTCTATCTTTTACGGGGCTGCGGGGGGTGCTGGAGCCCATCCCAGCTGATTTAAGGCGAGGGGCGGGATACACCCCGAACAGGTCGCCAGTCTGTCGCGGTGCCACACACATACAACCACCCACACACACACACACATTCATTCATTCATTCCTAGGGACAATTCCAGCACCAGCCAATCAACCTGACATGCATGTTTTTGGAGGGTGGGAGGAAATCCACGCAGACAAAGGAAGAACATGCAAACTCCACACAGAAAGGCCAGTGCTCCAAGCCTCATCCCCACCCGGGACTTGAACCCACAACCTTCTCGCTGTGAAGCCACTGTGCGACCCACTGCACCACCATGTTGCCCCAATAATTTTCTTGATGAATAATTTTTGGTCTAGACTCGTCTCTGAACAATGATCAGACTCTTCCCTTGTCTGCGGCATGGAACATGGTCTATCAGGGGTGTCAAACTCCGGTCGTCGAGGGCCGGTGTCCTGAAGGTTATCCATGTGTTTCTGGTTCCATACAGCTGATTCACATAACCAATCAAATTTGTCACAATGACTCACTAACCTGGATCAGGTGTGTAGATGCAAGAACATATGGAACACCTTCAAGACACCGGACCTCGAGGTCCAGACTTTGACACCGGGGGTCTCGATAGAACCCTGGATTGACTTTGGACCCTGGTCTGAAATGGTTGGCTTCTGGTCGGTGGAAGCTGGACTCTCATTTGGAACCTGGTTGGATTGCTCTAAACCCAAGACCTACCCTTATCCTCACCCTAAACACTCTTTTAGGCCACAAACGTCTGGCAAAAGTGATAAATAAAGTAGTATATCATCTGCGTAGTGTGATACTTAAGCGTCTACAACAAAAAAAAAAAAGACGTCTCATAACAGAGCCTTGGAGGATTCCATCTGCTCTGATGAAAAAGAAGAACTGTACCTGATGTGTTTGCAGAGAACCCAGAGAGCGACCGTGTTGAGCAGGAGTCCGGGAATGAAAAGCAACAGGTAGAAATACGTGTACATAGCGTCCATTTGGTGATTAAAGCTAGTTAAACTGTCGTCACAGAAGGCTGAAGAGCTGGTGGTTGAACGCTCCGGTGACCCGCTTGTGTTGGGAGTCATTTTCTTCTCCTGTGAACAGAGACACAATACTGATGGTTAGGATTTCTTCTGAAATCCCAAAGCAGAAGCGGATTCAGGCAAGTTTTAAATGGTTTATTCTCATAAATCAAACAGGAGGACAGGCGGATAGGTGCGGCGTCAGCATTAACTAGGACGCTGCATCGGTCTGTCATGGTAAAGAAAGAGCTGAGCCGAAAAGCTAAGCTTTCAATTTACAAGTCGATCTACGTTCCTACCCTCACCATGGTAACCAGGATGTACGTTCCTACCCTCACCATGGTAACCAGGATGTACGTTCCTACCCTCACCATGGTAACCAGGATCTACGATCCTACCCTCACCATGGTAACCAGGATGTACGTTCCTACCCTCACCATGGTAACCAGGATCTACGATCCTACCCTCACCATGGTAACCAGGATGTACGTTCCTACCCTCACCATGGTAACCAGGATTTACGTTACTACCCTCACCATGGTAACCAGGATCTACGTTTCTACCCTCACCATGGTAACCAGGATCTACATTCCTACCCTCACCATGGTAACCAGGATCTACATTCAATTCAATTTTATTTGTATAGCCCAAAATCACAGAATGTCCGTCTTAATGGGCTTCACAAATTCCTACCCTCACCGTGGTAACCAGGATCTACGTTCCTACCCTCACCATGGTAACCAGGATCTACGTTCCTAAGCTCACCATGGTAACCAGGATCTACGTTCCTAAGTTCACCATGGTAACCAGGATCTACGTTCCTAAGCTCACCATGGTAACCAGGATCTACGTTCCTATCCTCACCATGGTAACCAGGATCTACGTTCCTACCCTCACCATGGTAACCAGGATCTACGTTCCTACCCTCACCATGGTAACCAGGATCTACGTTCCTACCCTCACCATGGTAACCAGGATCTACGTTCCTATCCTCACCATGGTAACCAGGATCATCTTCCGCTCATCTGGGGCCTGGACGCGGAGGCAACAGCCTCAGACGGGAAGCCCAGGCTTCTCTCTCCCGAGCTGCATCCTCCAGCTCACCTGGAAGAATCCCGAGTCGTTCCCCAGCCAGCTGTGAGACATAGTCTCTTCAGCAGGTCCGGGGTCTGCCTCTTGGTCACCACCCATAGCTGGTTACCATGGTGAGGGTAGGAACATAGATGGAACAGAAGAGTTTCAGCTGAAATGAAAGGGAAAGTGTACAAAACCGTGGTAACTGTGGAACAGCACATGCTAGAGGTTTTGGGGATAAAGTCGGAGAGGCCAGACTGAGATGGTTTGGACATGTGCAGAGGAGAGAGAGAGAGTACATCAGAAGAAGGATGCTGGGTTTGGAACCACCAGGAAAGAGGACTAGAGGAAGACCAAAGAGGAGGCGCCCTCTGGAGGGAAAGAATGTCTCATGTTTTGTATTTTTCCCACTGATTTTAATAGTTTTGTCTACAGGTAAAAATAGAGAAGAACACTTCATGGTCACACATTTACCCAAAAAGTACAAAAATACATGTTAGAACTTCCTGATTTCATAAATAGTCCTGAGTGTGAGTGAAAAATTCCGTGCAGCTCACTGTTTACATCTAAGTCCTTCTTATCTCGTCAGACCTCAGTGTCGTGACAGTCTGAAACACAGATAACTATTGCAAAGAATGTTTTTAGATTAGACATCGATAAGTAAGACAGCAGGAAGAAACACAGAATACTTCCTCTGATTAATAGTGAGACATTTTTTTTCCTGCTGCCATCAAGACACATCCACACCCTTCCTTCACCGACCTCAGAAGAGGAAGAGAGAGATGGAACCGTTACTTCAGAAAAGTGTCAACTGTCTCACCCTCTGATTGGCCTTCTGGGGATTTCGAAACACACGTGTGAAACGTCGAATGTAATGAGTTTGTTTGGTTTTTTTTAAGCATGAATGATTAAAATAATAACAACATCTCCCTCTAGGGGTCGCCACGGCAAGTCAGTTTCTTCCATCTAACCCTATCTGCTGCATCCTCTTCGGTCACACCAACTATCTTCATGTCGTCCTTCACTGTATCCATGAACCTCAGGTCCGGAGTCTGCCTCTTGGTCTCCTCCTGGTGGGACGTGCCCGAAACACCTTACCAGCAAGGAATTCAAGGGGGGGCGAACCACCACATCTGGCTCTTCTCGACCTGGAGGAGGAGCAGCTCGACACCGAGCTCCTCCCGGATGGCAGAGCTCCTCACCCGATCTCTGAGTGAGAGCCCAGCCATCCTGCGGAAGAAGCTCATTCTGGCCGCTTGTACCCCAATCTCATTCTTTCGGTCACAACCCACACTGGTTAACATGGTGAAGATAGGAACGTAGTTCCTGGTTACCATGGTGAGGGTAGGAACGTAGGTCCTGGTTACCATGGTGAGGGTAGGAACGTAGGTCCTGGTTACCATGGTGAGGGTAGGAACGTAGGTCCTGGTTACCATGGTGAGGGTAGAAACGTAGATCCTGGTTACCATGGTGAGGGTAGAAACGTAGTTCCTGGTTACCATGGTGAGGGTAGGAACATAGATCCTGGTTACCATGGTGAGGGTAGGAACGTAGTTCCTGGTTACCATGGTGAGGGTAGGAACGTAGATCCTGGTTACCATGGTGAGGGTAGGAACGTAGTTCCTGGTTACCATGGTGAGGGTAGGAACGTAGATCCTGGTTACCAAATTGAGAGCTTTGCTATTCGGCCCCAGTCCAATAAACCCAATACGAGATAAACTATGGCTCTTTCTAAGATTTTATTTATCCATGAACCTCCTCTTTGGTCTTCCTCTAGTCCTCTTTCCTGGTGGTTCCAAACCCAGCATTCTTCTTCTGATGTACTCTCTCTCTCTCCTCTGCACATGTCCAAACCATCTCAGTCTGACCTCTCTGACTTTAAAACCTCTAACATGTGCTGTTCCTCTGATCCTGTCCATTCTAGTCACTGACAGAGAGATCCTCAGCATCTTCATCTCTGCTACCTCCATCTCTGCTTCCTGTCTTTTCCTCAGTGACACTGTCTCTAGACCAATCAGCATGGCCGCTCTCACCATGGTTTTGTACACTTTCCCTTTAATTTTAGCTGAAACTCTTCTATCACACATCACACCTGATACTTTCCTCCACCCGTTCCAGCCTGCCTGCGCACACTTCTTCCCCTCTTTTCCACACTCTCCATTGCTCTTGACTGTTGATCCTAGATACTTAAAATCTTCCACCTTCTTTATCTCTTCTCCCTGTAACCTCACTTTTCCATTTGGATCCCTCTCATTCACACACATGTACTCTGTTTTACTCTGACTAATCTTCATTCCTCTTCTTTCTAGTGCAAACCTCCACCTCTCCAGATTTTAGAAGCAGGAAACAAACCCAGCTTTTAGAGAAATACGAATATTTGCATTTTAAAAATAAAGTAGACGTGAATTTACATAAAAAACAACAAAAAAATAAACAAATTCTGAAGCGTGCGACGAACAATTTATCCTCACACAGCAGCACGACTTCCTTCTGATAAAAAAAGATTTATTATTACCTTGTGTTTTCTCTAAACCGTCATCGTGCACGTAGAGGACCGACACTCTGCACTCAACCATGCATCTCAGCACACAGAGAGAAAGTGTTTAGGGAGGAAGTTCATCCAGACACTGTCAGTGTGGTTTGGTGACGCCGTCTGTGGGCTGGTTAAACTCTGCCTTCTGACTCGGCATGTTGTTCTCTTTGTCATCACTAGTTCACCTGAAGTGGTCGAACCCGAACACTTTGAGACCCAAATTAACAGCTTGAATTCTTTTATGACCCCTGTTCGTTATGTTACTCATTACTTCAGGTGTTTTATTTTAAGTTAAAGCATCACAGAAACGTCAAAAAGAGAAGATGGGACTGTTTTGATCATCTGTAATGTAAAACATGATCAGTTGAGATGCTGTAAAGGAGAACCCTCCTACATCCTCTGTCACACTTCCTGTTTTAACAGACGATTTCAGCAATGATTGAGGAAAGGCCAGCGTTTAATGTGGTTGCTACACTTCTCATGCCAACCTGATCTGGTTGTGATCGGGTTATGTTCCAAACTAAACCACGGACCAGTGCCATGCAGAGGATTCAGGTTCTAGTTTCATGTTGTTTACAGAAAGAAAAAAAAATGTTGAGAAAAAATCCCCAGAAAATTACAAACTACCTGAAAAATTCTGTGTTCATTTCTACAAAAATTCTAGATCATGGATCTAGTTTTTCTCAGGGCGGCGCAGTGGGTAGCATAGTGGCCTCACAGCAAGAAGGTCGTGGGTTCAAATCCTGGATGGGGACCAGGCTTGGAGCGCTGTCCTTTCTGTGTGAAGTTTGCATGTTCTCCCTTTGTATGTGTGGGTTTTCTTCAGGCACCCCAGTTTCCTACCACCCTCCAAAAACATGAATATGTTAGGTTGATTGGCTGGTGCCAAATTGCTCTTAGGAATGAGTGTGTGGATGGATGTGTGTTGCAAGCGACAGACTGGCCACTTTTTCGGGTGTACCCTGCCCCTCACCTTAAATCAGCCAGGATGGGCTCCGGCACCCCCTGTAACCCTGTAAGGATAGACGGTTAAGAAGGTGACTTACTGTCTGAACAGAATGGGTGAAAAAGGGCAGCCTTAGCGGAGTCCAACTCTCACTGGAAACAGAATCAACATACAGCTGGGTATACGGACCAAGCTCTCGTACAAAGACCGGACAGCCCGTACCAAGGCTATGGTCACCAGCTGTGGGTGGTGACCGAAAGAATGAGATCGCGGATAAATGCGGCCGAAATGAGCTTCCTCCGCAGGGTGGCTGGCCTCTCACTCAAAGATCGGGTGAGTAGTTCTGCCATCTGGGAGGAGCTCGGTGTCGAGCCTCTCCTCCTGCAGGTCAAGAGAAGCCAGATGGGGTGGTTCGGTAATCTGGTCAGGATTCTGCCTGAGCGCATCGCTGGTGAGGTGTTTCAGGCACGTCCCACCGGGAGGAGACCAAGAGGCAGACCTCGAAACTGCTGAAGAGACTGTGTCTCACAGCTGGCCGGAGAACGACTCGGGATCCTTCTGGGTGAGCTGGAGGATGTAGCTGGGGTGAGAGAAGCCTGGGCTTCCCGTCTGAGGCTGTTGCCCCTGTAATGCTGATAGTGAGTCCATTCGGTCACCCGTGGTGATGGTCATTATGAGCCATTTCAAATGTTTTCACTGATGCCTCCAGTTTGTTTTTAATTTGGTTGAGTCTATCTACACCGCTGTGCCCTGTGAATGGAAGCATGTTGGTGTACCCCTCCACAGCAAGGTGGGCTAGCATGTCACATCAACATTCATTCATCTTCTGAACCCGTTGTCCTTAAACAGGGTCACTGCGGGTGCCGGAGATTTTACCTGTTGATATCAGACAAAAGGCAGGATCCACCCCGAACAGGTCCCCACTCCAGTTTGTCACAGGACGTGTGGGGAGTCTGTGAGGCCCCAAATTTCAGGTGAGAAACCAGTCAAACCAGATTCACTGTTTGGAAATAAATCAAAGTCCTGCTAAAGACCAGAATTCAGATTCAAATCTGGAGCAGGGTTTAAATCGGGTTGTAAAGCAGACTCTCTTAGGGGTGTCACACTCCGATCCTGGAGGGCCGGTGTCCCTGCAGGTTTTCTGTGTGTTTTGCATTTTCATGCCTTATCCAGGTTTAATTGGCTGTTGATTTCACTTTATGTGAATCATGTGTTTTGAACCAGGAACACGTAAATACCTTCAGGACACCAGCGGTCGAAGACCGGAGTTTGACACCCTGTGTGATCCTGACTCATAGAAGACACACACAGGATGAACCATGTCTCTGTTTGATGTGGAAACCTCAAATAAATATAAACACCAGACTTCTTTTTGCATAAAATTCCGTTCCGTCATCTTCCGCTTTTTCCGGGGTCGGGTCGCGGGGGCAACAGCCTCAAACGGGCAGCCCAGGCTTCTCTCACCCCGGCTGCATCCTCCAGCTCACCCGGAAGGATTCCAAGTCGTTCCCTGGCCAGCTGTGAAACATAGTCTCTCAAGCGGATCCGGGGTCTGCCCCTTGGTCTCCTCCCGGCGAGACATGCCCAAAACACCTCGCCCGCGAGGCGCTCGGGGGGCATCCTGACCAGACGCCCGAACCACCCCATCTGGCTTCTCTCGACCTGGAGGAGGAGCGGCTCGACACCGAGGTCCTCCCGGATGGCAGAGCTTCTCACCCGATCTCTGAGTGAGAGCCCAGCCACCCTGCGGGGTTAAGCTCATTTCGGCCGCTTATACCCGCGATCTCATTCTTTCGGTCACCACCCACAGCTGGTTACCATGGTGAGGGTAGGAACGTAGATCCTGGTTACCATGGTGAGGGTAAGAATGTAGATCCTGGTTACCATGGTGAGGGTAGGAACGTAGATCCTGGTTACCATGGTGAGGGTAGGAACGTAGATCCTGGTTACCATGGTGAGGGTAGGAACGTAGATCCTGGTTACCATGGTGAGGATAGGAACGTAGATCCTGGTTACCGTGGTGAGGGTAGGAACATAGATCCTGGTTACCATGGTGAGGGTAGGAATGTAGATCCTGGTTACCATGGTGAGGATAAGAACGTAGATCCTGGTTACCATGGTGAGGGTAGGAACGTAGATCGACTTGTAAATCGAGAGCTTTGCTTTTCGGCTCAGCACTCTCTTTACCACGACGGACCGATGCAGCGTCCTAGTTATTGCTGATGCCGCACCGATTCGCCGTCGATCTCCCGCTCCATCCTTCCCGCACTCGTGAACAAGACCCCGAGATACTTAAACTCCTTTGAAATTTCAGGTAAATAAATACATTTCTTTTTTTCTTTTTTTTTTTAAACTGTTGATCTGAGGTTTCAAGAAGTGTTTGTATTCATACTTCATCTCAGTGCAGCATGGAAACTATCTAACCCCGAGTTAACGGAAATTAACTGGTACCAAATGAATGAGTATTGTTGAAGTAGCAGCTTTTGGCCACTAGATGTCACTGTAGTAGAAACACTATATTTTTTCTGGTCCAATAATGAACCATTAAAAAAAATGAGAGAAATATCCTGTTTTGTATTAAATCGAAGTTTAAAACATTCTAGAACAAAAAAAAAGTTGTTTTAGTTATTGTTGTAGTTGCAGCTTGTAACCACCTGGTGGCAGTAAAGGCTGTAAACTACATTTCCCAGCAGCACTCAGCGGCTAATTGTTGAGAAATGATTTCTTTTAAGTTATTTTTCAGGTTAATAACTTTTAATAACTTTACAAGATTTACAGCTGTAACTGTAGTTACAGATTATGACCACCAGATGGCAGCAAAATTAATGGTAATTAATGGTCAAATTAATGGTAATTAATTTATCAGAAATTTCTCCGTTTACAACATGTTATTTTTCAGAAAAATATCTTATTTTTGGTTATTGTTGTAGTTATATGTTATGACCACCAGATGGGAGTGAAGCACAAAAACCCCATTTTCTTGAACCAGAAAAAGTTTAATTTAAAACTAAATTTAAATGTATTTTTTCTATGACGTCACTGTTTGATACATTGTCAGAAAAATGTCTGGTTATTGTTGTGGTTGCAGGTTGTTACTACATGGTGGCAGTAGGAAGATGAGACACAAAAAATCTAGATTAAAAATTTTTTGGTGGTAATTTGCATATCAATTTATTGAAGAATTTTCCGGTTATTATTGTATTTAGAGCTAATGACCACCAGATGACGCTGATTCTCTGTGACCATCTCTAGGACAGTTTGGGTCTTTCCACATCAGGACGGTTACCTTAGGAAGTTTAGGGCGAACCAGAAGCAACATTCATGGCATTAGCAGGATTGGGGTTAAAGCGAGGCTCGTGCCCACTGCTACCCCTCTGCTTGTCTTTACTTCCTGTACCATCATCCTCCTCTCTGACCTTAGACCCCAAATCCTGGAGCTCATTGACTTTCATCATCAAACCATCTATCCCTTATGGGGTTTCAAGGGTGCTGAAGCCCATCCCGCTATTCAAGGCGAGGGGCAGGGTACACCCCGAACAGGTTGGCAGTCTGTCGCAGGGCCACACAGATACATCCACACACACACACATTCCCGGGGGCAGTTTGGCACTGGCCAATCAGCCTAACATGCATATCTTTGGCTGCATGTTAACATGAAGTTAATCATGTTCTAGAACAGGCACGGGCAAACTATGGTCCGCGGGCCACATGCGGCCTGTTAAACGTTGTAATCCGTCCCGCTGAACTTTAAAAATGATATAAATAAACCATGTTAATGTTTTATTTTCCTGTAATTCTGATGTTTCGTCACTAAGATACAACAACACTGCTCCCAATAAAATGTGTGTGTGTCCGTGAGGCCCACACCTTCAAAATAAACAGTGCACAGACATGGAAAGCCATCGGGGCCAATACACGCACGTAAACAAGCGTGTTAGATTTTAAAACAAGCAAAATGTTACATCAAGCACTTAGATTTCAGACCTAGCGCCGCTAGATTTAAAATTTAATACTCTTGATGTAACATTTAGCGCTTATTTAAAATCTAGCGCCGTTCTATCGGTCTAATCTAGCGGTTACCAAAGCATGCCATCCATCTGATCCTGTTCTGGTCAAATGTTAGAACTCAATGCAGCCCGCAAACCAAAACGTTTGCCCACCCCTGATTTAGAATGTTAGATATTCCCTGTTTTACAGGAGAGTTTCAGCTAGAATGAAAGGGAAAGTGTAGAAAACCGTGGTGAGAGCGGCCATGCTGATTGGTCTAGAGACAGTGTGGTGAGAGCGGCCATGCTGATTGGTCTAGAGACAGTGTGGTGAGAGCGGCCATGCTGATTGGTCTAGAGACAGTGTGGTGAGAGCGGCCATGCTGATTGGTCTAGAAATAGTGTGGTGAGAGCGGCCATGCTGATTGGTCTAGAGACAGTGGCACTGAGGAAAAGACAGGAAACAGAGATGGAGGTAGCAGAGATGAAGATGCTGAGGATCTCTCTGGGAGTGACCAGGATGAACAGGATCAGAGGAACAGCACATGTTAGAGGTTTTAAAGTCAGAGAGGCCAGACTGAGATGGTTTGGACATGTGCAGAGGAGAGAGAGAGAGTACATCAGAAGAAGGATGCTGGGTTTGGAACCACCAGGAAAGAGGACTAGAGGAAGACCAAAGAGGAGGTTCATGGATACAGTGAAGGAAGACATGAAGATAGTTGGTGTGACCAAAGAGGATGCAGGAGATAGGTTTAGATGGAAGAAATTGACTTGATGTGGCGACCCCTAAAGGGAAAAGCCGAAAGTAGAAGAAGAAGATATTCCCAGTTTTATGAGGTACTAACTTCATGTTAGTTAAACTCATCTTGTTATCTGGTGTCTCACAGTCTGAAACACTCCAACGGTAACTTGTAGGGTTTCTTTGTGCAGGACTAACAGCCCAGATTATTCATCGTGCTTCGTTATGTGAGCGTATTTGTTGCTTGTAAGAGACTTTGAGCAGATCTGCAGTCTAAGGCCAGATTAAGGCAGAGAGCCTTCATTCAGAAGCAAACAATGAACCATTGCTGCAGTCATAATAAGCATTTGGCCTGTGACACGGGCCAAGACCTCGGAAAAAAAATCAGACTGCCTTCTTTACGCTGTATCAGAAGAGAAACAACCTCCTTACTCAGTTTGGATTTAAAGTCCTGCTTGTTGGGACGTCTTACGACTGAGACAGAAGTAAAACATTTAGTCTCATTTTGATCAACAGGTAAACAACACAGCGTCAAACAATGTCTCACATTAACCATCCGTTTATCAGTTACACTGACGGCCAAATCCTACTTAGGAGCTTAAAGAGCAGGGCTGCCCCACCAGTCGATCGTGGTCTACCGGTAGCCCGCGGACTGGTTCCAAGTCGACCCTCAGGTGTGTCGGAAAAAGTGAAATAAAATCAGTGTTTTCAACTCAGTGATTTTGACGCTATAATCAGCACCAATTTAGACCCTCTAGTTGGAAAATTTAGCGGCTCTGTTTTTGTTCTTTTACTTCAGTACTAAATGTGAATTCTTCATCCACCACTGATTAGATCTCAGGAGGTTTGAAATTTGAAAGGACAAACAAGGTTGGACACCCCTGCTGTAGAGGAAATCCATTGACTTTAATCAACTGTATTTAAGAAGGAAAACTTTTACAACATGCCGAATCGAAGCAGGGAAACAGTCACTGAGAAAGCGTTAGTTTATCCTGTGTTCCAATTTGCCAGATTGAAACTTCAGGTGTTCAACCGTCCAGTGTTTTTAATCCAGTGTTTCTTTCTGATGTGCTGGAGTCTCTCTGGGAGCCTCTCTGCTGTCATCACAGTCCCCTCCAGGTGGCTGGATCTGGGTTCCTTCCAGTGTTTTCTCATAACAAACAAAGATACATTCCTCTGCCCTCCAGTGGTGGTTTAATCCGTAAAGCCCAGGCCATACCATGGGATTTACCTCGGGACATAACTAATCTGCTGAGCTATTTGTTTGCCACTTCCAGGCTCAAACAGCTGATTTATGTTCCAAGTTTGGGCTTTTTTGTCCTCATCAAAGTCAAAGCTGAGTGTCTGTGATCATATTTTCAATTCCATTCTTGGCTGGAGTGTGTATGTCACTGGAGGGAGCATTGGCCGTGTCCTGACCTTCTGTGTCACTGCGGGGGATGCTTTCAGGACGGGACACTGGCCCCTTCCCTCCCATGGTTAGGCTTTTCTGGAAACTCTCTGAGGTGAAGTAGTAGACTACAGGGTCCAGGCAACAGTTGAGGGTGGCCAGGCACAACGTGATGGGGTACAGTGTTCGAGCGAATCGCTCTACGGCGCAGTTGGACAGAGCTTGCGTTCGCACCAGTGCATACAGGAACAGGATGGAGTTATAAGGGACAAAGCAGATGATAAAGATGGCTAAATGGACCAGAATCATCCGCAGGACACGTTTCTTGCTTTCGCATCCATGACCAATAGTCATTGGGCGCCGCAATGTCCGGAGAACCAGGGAGGAACACACCAAGTTGGCCAAAAGAGGGAAAAGGAAGCCCACAATCTGCAAAGAAGAAGACAGCGTTAAATAAAACCCAGAAGTTCAGGGGTCTCTTATGTAAAGCTTGTTTATGATCAAATTTGTGCGCCAACTTTCACGCAAACTGAAGTGTACGGAGGACAGTGAAATCAAGCATTTGAAGCAGTGAATAAACAATTAGAAAACACACATAAATGTCTGTAAGTATCGTGAGTCTTGTTCACGAATCGGAGAAGGATGGAGTGAGAGATCGACAGAAAAATCGGCACGGCGTCTGCAATAATTAGGACGCTGCATCGGACTGTCATGGAGAACAAAGAGCTAAGCCAAAAAAGCAAAGCTCTGTATTTACCAGTCAATCTGCGTTCCTACCCTCACCATGGTAACCAGGATCTACGTTCCTACCCTCACCATGGTAACCAGGATCTACGCTCCTACCCTCACCGTGGTAACCAGGATCTACGTTCCTACACTCACCATGGTAACCAGGATCTATGTTCAAACCCTCACCATGGTAACCAGGATCTACGTTCCTACCCTCACCATGGTAACCAGGATCTATGTTCCTACCCTTACCATGGTAACCAGGATCTACGTTCCTACCCTCACCATGGTAACCAGGATCTATGTTCAAACCCTCACCATGGTAACCAGGATCTACGTTCCTACCCTCACCATGGTAACCAGGATCTATGTTCCTACCCTTACCATGGTAACCAGGATCTACGTTCCTGCCCTCACCATGGTAACCAGGATCTACGTTCCTACCCTCACCATAGTAACCAGGATCTACGTTCCTACCCTCACCATGGTAACCAGGATCTATGTTCCTACCCTCACCATGGTAACCAGGATCTATGTTCCTACCCTCACCATGGTAACCAGGATCTATGTTCCTACCCTCACCATGGTAACCAGGATCTACGTTCCTACCCTCACCGTGGTAACCAGGATCTATGTTCCTACCCTCACCATGGTAACCAGGATCTACGTTCCTACCCTCACCATAGTAACCAGGATCTACGTTCCAACCCTTACCAGTGTAACCAGCTGTGGGTGGTGACCAAAAGAACAAAATCAAAAATACAAGCGACTGAAATGATCTTCCTCCACAGGGTGGCTGGACTCTCTCTCAGAGATAGAGGAGCGAGCTCTGTGTTCCGGGAGCAGCTCGGATTAGAGCCGTTTCTGCTCCAGGTCAAGGGAAGGCAGACGGGATGTCTGGCATTTGGTTAAATGCCTCCTGGTCCTCCTGCTGGTGAGGCAGGCGACCTAACAAGCAGTACCGGCTCATCTAAAAATCCTTACAGATTCATTATGTCATTTCCATGATCCTGGTACGGAGTTTCAGGTTCGGGGTCAGGGCGGGATGGAGTCCAAGTTGGTTCAGATTTCTCGGGATTGGGGTTTGTAAAGAAGTTAAAGAGGTTTTTCTAAAACTCACGTTTAGATAAACTGAGCTTGGCTCTCACTCTAAGATCGGGTGAGGAACTCGGTGTCGAGCTGCTCCTCCTCCAGGTCGAGAAAAGCCAGATGGGGTGATTGTGGCATCTGGTCAGGATGCCCACCGAGCGCCTCGCTGGTGAGGATGTTTCGGGCACGTCCCACCGGGAGGAGACCAAGAGGCAGACCCCTGGCCTGCTGGAGAGACTATGTCACACAGCTGGCTGGGGAACGACTCGGGGTGAGCTGGAGGATGCAGCTGAAGTGAGAGAAGCCTGGGCTTCCCGTCTGAGGCTGTTGCCCCCTCGACTCGGCCCGGGTAAGCGGAAGCAAAAACGCTCGCTCTGCTTAAATTCTAGGCACATTTTTTATGAATGAGGAGCTGGATTTTATTGTGATGAGTTTACCTCAATGAAGATGGTGATTTTTGAGAGGTAGGTCTTCCAGGTGCTTTTTGAGAACCCCTCAAAGCACGTGGTGGCTCTGTGTTTGCTGTTGATGGTGGAGAAGAACGTGACTGATATCCCTCCGCCAACGATGGTGAGCCAAACGGCGGCACACACCAGCGCGGCGTTCCTACGATTGCGGATGGTGCGTGAACGAAATGGGTAAACGATGGCCAGGAAGCGGTCCACGCTAATGCATGTGAGGAACAACATGCTGCCGTAGATGTTGGTGATAAAAGCTGTTCCTGAAATCTTACACAATCCATCCCCGAAAGGCCAGTGGCGGTTCACGTTGTAGAAGACCTTGAAGGGCAGCGTGAAGACAAAGACTAAGTCTGAAAACGCTAAGTTAGTCATGAACATCGTGGTCTCGTTACGCAGCTTCATCCGGAAGCAGAAGACAAAGAGAGCCGCGCAGTTTGTTATCAATCCTGAGACGAAGACGACGCTGTAAACCACCGAGTACAAGTTGTACTTGAAGGAGTCGTCGATCCCACAGTTTTCCATCCCAGTTTCATTGATCACCAGACTCGCCATGGTGACAGAAACGGGGGGGTCAAAGCAAATAAGTGGAGATCTTATGGGTCAGCAGGAGACCCTCCAGTCCAGTCCTATACGGGTCCTCATGGACGCTCAGATGGAGGAGTCAGGATGCACAGCTGTTCTCCTCCTGTGGAGAGAAAAGGAAAAGGCACTCAGTCGCTTCCGAGCTGTAAAAGTTTCCAACCGGGACACCAGCGTGTTTGTCCCACAGATAAACGTGTTTTTAACCCAAGAATAATCACAAAGTTTTAGGAGAAAACGTTTAACCATAAAAACTATGGTTTTATTTTAAATGTTTTATTTTAAATCCCTTTATTAAGTACATTTATTTGATTTTATGTCTTTATACATCGTTTATTTTGATGTTTTCTATGGACCTTGGACTGATTTATGGTGACGTAGCAACCTGCATAGTGACGTTTCTCTAATAAAAGTACCTTTAAAGTTTCGTTTTGTCTTCTGAACGCGTATCCCTGACCTGAAAACATGTCCGCCGGTGTTCTGTCGAGATCTGCGACCGTCGAGAGTTGCAACTCTGTGCCTCTGCTGATGCCCAGAACGCGTCATCCACCTACCCTCCCTTCCAAAACATCTAAACGTCAAGGGCTGTGACCAGCATGATGCAACCAATCACCGCCCCATGACACTGACGCTAAACCCACCCCCCTTCCAATAAATTTTTTATAGAACTTATTTAACGTAATCATTTTTTAAGCGGACTAAAGTTTATAATCCATTGCTTTTACTGTTAAGAGGAATCTCTCACATCTCACCGATCTAATGACATCTACGACTGGTTTGAGATCTCGACGAGGCCGCAGATCTTGATAGAACACCGGTTTCATTTACAGTAGTTGGAAAAAAATACCCAAGTTTTATTAAAAATAAACTTTCATTTACATATAAGATTTATAAAACAATCCTTCACACGCTCCTGATTTGCCAGGGTTTTATTTCGATACCGAACGCAGCAACATAAAGACAAACTTTTCCAGAAAGGTGTCCGGTATGTGGACAGGGAAGTTCTCAGTGTGAAAGAGTCCGAAACAAAGCAATCATTGACTGAGCTGATATTAAAGAAGGAAACTGATTGGTTGAGAAGAACTCACGAAGAATAATATTGTACTCAGAAGTTTATCAGTGAAGAAGTGAGAAAAAAATGTTATTTAACCAGTATGTAGAAGAACTTAAGCTGGATGACATAAAATACATGTAGAGATGCAGTCCTTCTTATTGGGAGATGTAGTTCTTCTCACTTGGAGATGTAGTCCTTCTTATTGGGAGATGTAGTCCTTCTTATTGGGAGATGTAATTCTTCCTGTTGGGAGATGTAGTCCTTCTCACTTGGAGATGTAGTCCTTCTTATTGGGAGATGTAGTCCTTCTTATTGGGAGATGTAGTCCTTCTTATTGGGAGATGTAGTCCTTCTTATTGGGAGATGTAGTCCTTCTTGTTGGGAGATGTAGTCCTTCCTGTTGGGAGATGTAGTCCTTCTTATTGGGAGATGTAGTCCTTCTTATTGGGAGATGTAGTCCTTCCTGTTGGGAGATGTAGTTCTTCCTGCTGGGAGATGTAGTCCTTCCTGCTGGGAGATGTAGTCCTACTTACTGAGAGATGTAGATCTTATTCCTGGCAGATGCTGTCCTCCCTGAGCGATCTAGTTGTTTTTATTGGGAGATGTAGTCCTTCTTATTGGGAGATGTAGTCCTTCTTATTGGGAGATGTAGTCCTTCTTATTGGGAGATGTAGTCCTTCTTATTGGGAGATGTAGTCCTTCATACAGGGAGGACTACATCTCCTATCTGTGGAGGAAGCTCCTCTTCATCGTGATGGACTGAAGCAGAGTTTTCTCCCAGTTCAGTTAAACTTCTTTTTTTTCTTGTTACACAACAGCAGTGAGCAGGGACAGTGTGTGTCTGAGCACGGCATCCCAGCTGCAGTCTGACATCTTTACTGCATTTTCACACGCCTTCCTCCAAATTCACACACAATGCCCCCACTGTGACGACCACAAACACCCAAAACAAGCACAAACATTTACACCCAAACACAAAGTTCTGGTAGAACATTTAGATTTCACCGTCCAAACTTCTGGAACAGAGAAAGTTTTTTTTTTAGGGATCATTAGAAGTCTGTGTGTGATCTGAACAGCTGCATGGTCTCCAGTCCCTTCCTCTTCTCCCCTGGTGACAGAAAGAGGCCCCAAAGAACTTCTAATAGGATCATGTTTTAGTTCTGATCCAGCTGTTCTCACACACACAAAGAGGCTGGAGAGATGGAGCACGGTTTTCAGGGCTCTAAATAACAAGGTTGGAATGAATGGATTGGTGTTCCTCATGGTGGCATACTGGGCCCACTGTAAATCCTTCTTAAACATTAAACGTTTTTTTCAACAAATTAAAACTCGGTTTTATGTAACAATTGAATTAAACAGCGACAATCATTTTATTTTGAAAAACCACACGACGTTCCAGCTTGTTTTTGGTGAATTTTTTGGCAAAACTGAAGTAAAATTTTACACAGTAGTTCCTAAATGTGTTTCGTCTTCGGAACCGAATATCCCAAACAGGCTGATTTTAAGCGAGAGGCAGGGTACACCCCAAGCAGGTCGCCAGTCTGCAGTGGGGCTACACAGACTCATTCCAGGGGACAGTTTCATGGCGGCCATGAAACCTGACATACATGTTTTTGAAGAGTGGAGGGAGAACATGCAAACTTCACGCAGAAAGGAGGTGTTTCAGTGTACCAAGCCTCGTCACACCCAGGACTCAAAACCTGACCTTCTTGCTGTGATGCCACTGTGCTACCCACTGCACCACCGTGCTGCCTCCATATGCCTCTAAATGCGTGTTTATATGTTTATGAACATGTTGGATGGACAGACAGACGGACATAGGGACGGACAGAGGGAGGGACAGACCTGATTCTTCATAAACAAATATGGGACGTTTAAATGAATAATTTAGCGTGATTATTATTAAAATAAGTGCAGAACAAAGTCATAAAAATTTATATCACGCTGTTACAGCCACTAACTTTTTGTTTTGTTTCCCCCTCTCCTGAGTCAGTGTCTGCTGATTGGTGGCTGATTGGCAGATGGCCTCCAGCTGGGGACTCCACTACTTAAACTGGAGGAAAGAAGGAGCAGCAGCAGCAGGAGGAGGACCTAGCTCTGTGTGACGCTGGTGCCTTTCTACCGTGGTTGTACAGTGGTTTGTATGTGTTGGTCTGTGGTGGGAGGCTGTGGACTAGGTAGTCTGGGGTACCCTTTACATATGCTCATGTATGTTTGGAATCCTGTCTATGAACACCAGGTAGGAGGTTCGTGCCACCCGCTGTACGTTTTGACCCTGGTTTTTAGTTTACCTAGACAGAGTTCTTTTCCTGTTTTCTTTGTTAGTTAGCGTGAGCATTAGGCCCTGTTTTGTTTTACTTATTTCATTGTTTTGGCACCACCTAATCATCCCTTCCTCCCCCACAGGTGGAAAAAACCACTTAAATAAACTTTGTGTACAACTGACCATCTGTCTCCTCGCCTGGTTTGTGGCTATCTGTTGCACCCCTCTCATTGGGGTCGTAACACACGCATTCTTGTAAAAGCAACATTTCTCATACAACAGTTACTCAGTACTAACTATAGATGAACTGATTAGGTTTTCAGATTAAAAACACTCAAACACCAAATTTTCATAGAAAAATAATCTTTTTCACAAAAATTTCCATCAAAAAAGTAACTTTTTAATGCCTTGAAATGATTTTAATTGATTGAAACTACATTTAAAGCCTGTTTTTTAGGTTTAATTCTGTTAAAAAATGTAAATAAGAGGTGAACAATTAGTTTTTTTTGAAGTAGAAAGTTTGTTTAAGAGAGACGGGATCTTACCTGCTGCATTCTGGGCACCAAACTCTTTCTGAATCAAATCCTGCTATTAACCCGGCATAGCAGAGCCCCTCATACACCACGTCTGAATGAAGAGGTGGGTGGGGGGCAAGAGTGTGCATGTGCAGGGAGCGAGCTTGCCTACAGGAAATGAGACAATAGCACCTCGGTCAGGGCAGAAAGGAGGAGGAGGAACAAGAGAGGGGATAGAGAGAGAAATGTCTACAAAGGATTCTCTGATGACCAAAAAACATCTAAACTAATAATGTTTATTAAATAGATATTAATCATAACAGACGTATAAAACAGTCTGACCTCGCAGCGTTGGGCTCCAGGGTGGGAAGATACTTTTTTATTTAACCAATCGTTCCTGTTTGGTGGTGACCGGGTTTGACGTGTTTCAGGCACCTGAACAGTCAGTGTCGTCCAGAAAACAAACTTTCTTTGACTACCGTAATTTCACGACCATTAGGCGCACCGTACGAAAAGGCGCAGTCTCAGTCACACACCGCCTTACAACAACACACATGCAAAGGTAAATGTGGGTATTAAAAAATAGATCAGGAGCAAAACTGAGTTTGGTTGTACTTTATTTAAGTAGTAACGATACTAAACAAGCACATTACCGGTAATAGTCTTTATTCAAATCCGTCAAAGTCCTCATCCTCTGTTTCGGAAGCGAACAGCTGCGCAAAATCCAACAGAGCAGGTCCACTTCGCTCCTCGCTGTCTGTACTGTGCGGCTCCTCAGAAAGGATACCAGCTTTTGAGAAAGCTCGGATAACAGTACCAGCAGACACGTTAGTCCAAGCATCTACAATCCATTGGCAAACTGTAGCGTAACTCGCCCGGCGCTGCCTTCCACCCTTCCACGGCTCGATTCCCATGTTCCTCCGCGTAGCTGATTGCCTTCAGCTTATTAAACTGAGCGTCATAATCGTGTCTCTTTGACATTTTCAGGGTTAAAACAGCCATGTTGTGCATACAGCACATACCTTTTTTATACACAATCCACGCCGCTCACTTCACTCTTTAACGTTCTCATGCCTTTTCTTTCAGGTCCGCCTCGCGGGCACCGCTTTTTCTTTTAGGTCCACCTTTTCTCACACACAAGGCGCACCGCTCATTTTGAAGAAAATCTAAGACGTTTATATGCACCTTATAGCCGTAAAATTATGGTAATCTTCCTAAACATTGTCTTTAAATTCTCAGTCTGGGTATCGGGTATCGTTGCCAACACGGATCGTACAGCATGGTTGATCTGATTTTGTGCCAAGGATTATGTTCTTCAAATTGTTTTAAGCCTTAGATTTTGTTCTTTAGGCTGGTTTTAGGAAGAAATTTTATGTTCCAAGTTTTCTTGAGTTTGGATTTTGTTGTGGCCCCATGACAGACTGGCGACCTGTTCGGGGTGTACTCTACCCCCTGCCTCGAATCATCCGGGATGGGCTCCAGCACCCCGTAAAGGGCAGACGGTTAAGAAGGTGACTGAATGACTGGATATTTCTCGAGGATGTTCTTAGCCTAAAGGATGTTGTTTTTGTTCCACAGGTTGTTTTTAGTCATTGATTTTCTTCTCTATTTGTTTTTTAACTGTGATATTTTTCTCCAGATTGTTTTAAGCTGAATTGTTTTGTTCTCCAGGTTGGTTTTAGCCAAGAATGACGTTTACCAGCTCGTTCTCAAGAATCTTCTTTTCTCAATAAATCGGATTAAAATATTGTTTTATGGCTAAAAAACATTTTGTTAGAGAAAAAACATGTGACGCAGGAAAAAAAAAAAAATAGATTTGGTGGTTTATTTATCTCAGTCTTTAAAATGGACTTCCTAAAAGCAGTTGAACAAAGTAAAGAACAGGACGGAGTCATAGATTAACATAAAAAAGTCTGTAAATAGAAGCAACCTGTGTGATCGGTGGCCGTGTGAAACAGTGTGTGTGTGTGTGTGTGTGTGTGTGAGTGTGAGAAAGTGCGGGCACACCACTGTTAGAGAGCAGTTATTTTTAACAGGATGGCATCCTGTTGTGTTCAGACTGGTATCTGGCATGTGTGTGTGTTTTTATCTGTGTGTGCGTGCATGGAGGTGTGTTTACGTATGCTATGGTGTGTGTGTGTGGGGGGCGGTTAGTGGCATGGCAAGAGGTCATTGTTCTGGATGTGTTTCATGGTCAGGCAGCCAGGGAGACCTGGCTGGATGGGATGGTATGACCCGACACCTGAAGGTAAGACAGGCTGCCTGTTTAAAGGACAGCTGCACAAAGATCTTCAGGTGTGTAAAATCCAGCGGTGGATGAAGTACTCACTTTTTATACTTAAGTAAAAGTATAAAAGTAATTGGTGTAAATTGTACTTTTTAAGTAAAAAGTAAAAGTATTCGATCATAATTCAAATGTTATTTGTTGTGCAATACGGTGTCACCACGGTAACCGGGATAAATAGACAGCAGGGGTGGTACCCCCCCTCTCCCGCCTCTTTTGGTCCACAAAAAAAAAAATAAATAAAAGGGTACAAGTCAGGCTATCCCCAAGAAGGGCCGGTGAATGGGCTCCAAAATGGAGGAAAATGACATTTATTTTTTAAATGTTTTGGGGGGGGCGTGCAGTCACTATGTATTGGCTTTGTCAAAGCCCTGCCCCCTTTGGAAAATTCTAGATCCAGCCCTGCTCTGTGTAACAATGGCTCAACTTTTTATTTAGAAGTAAACACAACGAACAACGATCTTCTGACTCTTTTTAATTTGTACTAGATTTGATGTTTGGTTTTTGAATGAATGGAAAATGTTTCTCGATTCATGACTTCTTCTCCCGATCAACTGCTTCTTTTGATTTTGGCGATGCGGCTTCAAGATGCGCTAAAAAAAAAACCTGTGTATTTTACAAATTCCTGAACGAAAATGTAACGAAAAATGTAAAACACACTTTTAAAAAGTAGTGAAGTAAAAGTACAGATATTTGCTCTAAAAATGTAGTGAAGTAAAAGTAAAAGTACCGGTCTTAAATTTTACTTAAGTAAAGTACAGATACACCATTTTTTTTTACTTAAGTACAGTAACGAAGTACATTTACTTCGTTACGTTCCACCACTGAAATCAGGCCAATGAGGGAAGGCCCCGGCCCGGGGTTTAGGTCTAGGCGGTCTAGGCGGTCAAAGGGGGATGGAAGGTGGTGGTCACATATCACTTCCCTGATGGGTGAGGTTCAACCAGTTCCATTCCTGGGTGGGTGGAGTCGGTTCCTCTGCATCTAGCCTTCTGCTGAACCTGGGAGCTGTAGACCGAATCCAGATCTGGCAGACTGTAGCCTACAATCCCCTGTGCAGTCTTCACCACACGGGCCAAGTCCTTTTTGTCCTGTGTAGTGCAGCTGACTTACCACACAGTCATGCTGAGGCTTCCACTTCCTGAGGAAGACGAGAGGTGTTTGTTTCTTCTTGACCAGGTGGAACGTGTTAGCGGTCAAAGAGAGGTCAGAGAAATGTGGATGTCCAGGAACATTATGCTGCCAACGTGCATAACGTTCCTAGGTGTCCACTGTCAATGCATTGTGTGTAAATGTGTGTGTACGTGTCAGTGTGTGTGTTTACATGAACGTGTGAAGGAGTGTGTAAAAGGAATAAATACTAGTGGTTTCAGTTCATCATTTGACTCCACCGACCTGAGGATTTCAAAATAAAGCATCAAAATAAAACGTAAAAAAAATCAAAAGAACACGTCAAAATAAAAAATCAAAATTGAATTTCAAAATAAAACATGAAAATAAAACATAAAAACCCCATCAAAATAAAACATCAAAATAAACATAATGACCCCATCAAAATAAAACATCAAAATAAACATAATAATCCCATCAAAATAAAACATCAAAATAAACATAAAAAAACCCCATCAAAATAAAACATCAAAATAAAACTTCAAAATAAAGTCCAGATTTTTCCAGACAGATAAAAGAAGATTCTACTGGAAACACTTTGACATCACTTTTTTAAGACGTCTTTATTTTTACACAAAGACGTAAAAACTAAGAAATAATAAAAAAAAAGTTTGTAAACAATGAAAAAAAAACTGAAATTTTTCTCCATTTAATGAAAACAACAAATTTTATTTTGAAAAAATGTTCTCTGTTTTTTTTAAACCATCATTAAAATTGAGTTTAAAATCAAACATTGTTCCCAGGTATAGATGTGTGCGTGTGTGCGTGCGTGTGTGTGCGTGTGTGTGTGTGTGTGTGTGTGTGTGTGTGTGTGTGTGTGTGTGTGTGTGTGAGGAAGTGGTTTTTGTGTCTGGCAGAGTGACCTCTTTAACTTCACAATAGCTGCAGGGAGGACAGGACATCCTGACACACACACATACACACACACACACACGCACGCACGCACACACACACACACACACACACACACACACACAGACTTTACTTAATGACTCATTCAGCATTGAACCACAGAAATCATCAAAACATCACAATTCCAGATTAAATCCATTTATTCAGACATTTATCAAATTAAAATAAAATTTTACTAGTTTTATTTTGAGAATTAACTTCTTCTCCTCCCATCATTCTCCTCCAGGGGCGCCACAGCAAGTCAGTTTCTTCCATCTAACCCTATCTGGTGCATCTTCTTCAGGCACACCAACTATCTTCATGTCTTCCTTCACTGTATCCATGAACCTCCTCTTTGGTCTTCCTCTAGTCCTCTTTCCTGGTGGTTCCAAACCCAGCATCCTTCTTCTGATGTACTCTCTCTCTCTCCTCTGCACATGTCCAAACCATCTCAGTCTGACCTCTCTGACTTTAAAACCTCTAACATGTGCTGTTCCTCTAATATACTCATTTTGATAATTAAACATTAAACTAAATTTTATTTTCTTAAATGAGTGTTTTAGTAACTTTAATTTGATTTTATTCTGAATTTTATGACATCATGTGTTTTTTTAATCATTCATTCTTAATTTGTTTTTTAATATTTTTTGTTATGGATTTAATTAACTTTATTTCAAATTTGACCAACTTTAAAAATATTTAATGACTTTAACCTGAATTTTTTTTCAACCTCGTTGTAAAATTCACCAACTTTATTACAGATTTTATTTGCTTGAATTTAAGTTTTAACCATTTCATGAACTTTCATCAACAATTTTTTTCTCAACCAAGCAATTTTATTGTAAATTTTACCAATTTTTCTGAGTTTTATTAAATTAGTCTAGAAATGAACTAATTTTATTTCAGATTTTTGAGAATTAAATTAGACGCACTTTCTCCTGATTTTTAAAAAAATATATATTCTAAATTTTACCAACTTTATCCTAGATTTTTTTTTTTGATTTTACAAGATTAGATTAAATTATTCCAATTTTTTTCTAAATTTAAAACTATATTCCGACATTTAAATTTTTTTTCTGCTTTTTTAACTAAAATGTAAAGTTTTTCTGCTTTATTGTAAATTTAAAAAACTTTATTCTGAAATTTACCAACTTTAATAAAGATTTAATGACTTTAATCTAAATTTTATTTACCTTATTTTAAGTTTTATTGGTTTAAAAGTGAATTTTAACAACTTTATTCCGGATTTTACCAAATTTAATCTGCACTAAAATAATTTTTTCTGTTATATTTCTTTTTATTTCATATTTTCAAACTGAATTTCAAACAACACTAAATCTAATTTATATTTTTTCTGGCTTTATTCTGGATCTTTCATCCAGATGTGTGACGTCTGGCCTCAGAAAGAGCCTCTAATCTGTGAACGAGTCTCTCCAGATGTTAAACAAGCAGCTTTTTAGAAACAAAAACAAAACTTCTTCTGCTCTTTTTTAATGTAATGATGTGTTTTTAAACCCATGGGTTTATTTTGTGACTGGTGGGTTTAGGAGTGTGGGTGTGGAGGGTGGGGCTGAGGGGCAACCCCTCCATGCCGTGCATTCCACTGTCCTGACAACAAGCTGCTACAAAGACAGAGATTCAGGGTTAAATCTTCAGGGTTTAAACTCACACTGAAACACAGAAACACAGTTTGGTTTTAACGAGCGAATTAGCAGAAAGTTCATTTGTGAAAAAAATCTGTTTTATTGGCTCCTTTTGAAGGAAATTTCAGTGAATCTAAAGAAAAAAAAAATTGACAACAAAACCCAAAATATTACTGTGTCAAAAAAGAAAAAAATCCAACAAAACATCAGAAATCATCACACAGACAAAAAAACCCGACAAAGTTTACAACTGAAATTCATTCATTCGTTTTCTGAACCACTTACTCCCTAACAGAGTTCACGGAGGTGCTGGAGCCTATCACTGCTGATTTCAGGGTACACCACAAACAGGTCCCCAGTCTGTCACTAGGCCACCCACAAAGACAACCATCCACACACACACCTTTATTCCTAGGGTCAAGAAAGTATCAGGTGTGATGTGTGATAGAAGAGTTTCAGATAAAATGAAAGGAAAAGTGTACAAAACCGTGGTGAGAGCGGCCATGCTGATTGGTCTAGAGACAGTGTGGTGAGAGCGGCCATGCTGATTGGTCTAGAGACAGTGTGGTGAGAGCGGCCATGCTGATTGGTCTAGAGACAGTGTGGTGAGAGCGGCCATGCTGATTGGTCTAGAGACAGTGTGGTGAGAGCGGCCATGCTGATTGGTCTAGAGACAGTGTGGTGAGAGCGGCCATGCTGATTGGTCTAGAGACAGTGTGGTGAGAGCGGCCATGCTGATTGGTCTAGAAACAGTGTGGTGAGAGCGGCCATGCTGATTGGTCTAGAGACAGTGTGGTGAGAGCGGCCATGCTGATTGGTCTAGAGACAGTGTGGTGAGAGCGGCCATGCTGATTGGTCTAGAGACAGTGTGGTGAGAGCGGCCATGCTGATTGGTCTAGAAACAGTGTGGTGAGAGCGGCCATGCTGATTGGTCTAGAGACAGTGTGGTGAGAGCGGCCATGCTGATTGGTCTAGAGACAGTGGCACTGAGAAAAAGACAGGAAGCAGAGATGTTTGTAGCAGAGATGAAGATGCTGAGGATCTCTCTGGGAGTGACCAGGATGGACAGGATCAGAGGAACAGCACATGTTAGAGGTTTTAAAGTCAGAGAGGCCAGACTGAGATGGTTTGGACATGTGCAGAGGAGACAGAGGAACTAAACCACACTTGTTCTTTTAGGACCGTTATCTTCTTTTTCCTCCTCCATTTCCCTCCAGGGGGCACCACAGCAAGTCAGTTTCTTCCATCTAACCCTATCTGCTGCATCCTCTTCGGTCACACCAACTATCTTCATGTCTTCCTTCACTGTATCCATGAACCTCCTCTTTGGTCTTCCTCTAGTCCTCTTTCCTGGTGGTTCCAAACCCAGCATCCTTCTTCTGATGTACTCTCTCTCTCTCCTCTGCACATGTCCAAACCATCTCAGTCTGACCTCTCTGACTTTAAAACCTCTAACATGTGCTGTTCCTCTGATCCTGTTCATCCTGGTCACTCCCAGAGAGAGTGTTCTTTTAGGACCAAAATGCCTAAAATGTTTATTGAACTTGCAAAAAAGAAAAGAAAAAAAAGTGAAAGGATTCATTAAATAAACACAAAATAAACTGGTTGATTCTGTCTTTAAATTAATTTTCTTACTTTATTTTCTGTTTTTCTTCTACTTTTTTCCACTTTTCTGGTAAACATGCAGTATTTTGTTTGAAGTTGTAAAAGAACAAAAACACCCCCTCCTGTTTTCAAACTGGATGGCCCGGGTCCTGATGGCGTTGCTATGGGTTACACGTTCACAACGGACTCTTGACTCCACATGTTTACCAGCTTTTGGCAGACTCTGGTCCTTTAGGTTTCCCCTTTAGGGACAGTTAAATCTAAGAATAGATAAAAAAGAAGTTTCCTGTTTTAAAAAAAAAGTATGTTTTTAGGAGATTTTATCATCAAAGCAACACAAAAAAAGTGATTTCTTGAAGTGTTTTGAGTTTTTTTTTTTTTTTTTTACTTTGAAGATAGTTTGAGGTTTTAAACGTGGTATCCCTCAGGGTAGAGTGTCCGAACCCATTTGGGTTAGTACCTGGGAGTGACTATCGACAGCAGACTGAGCTGGAGGAACAACAGTACTGCTGTGTACAAGAAGACCTGCAGCTGACTTTACTTCCTAAGGAAGCTGAGGTCCTTCAATGTGTGCTGCAAGATCCTGGAGACCTTCTATCAGTCTGTGGTGGCCAGCTCCTTGTTCTTCTCCGTCATCTGCTGGGGGAGCAGCATCGCAGCCAGTGATGCCAACAGACTGAATAAACTGATAAGAAAGGCTGGCTCTGTCATTGGCAGCAAAAAGGACTCACTTGAGGCAGTGGTAGAGAGGAGGTCACTGAACAAACTTTTATCCATCATGGACAATCATGACCATCCTCTCTACCCACTCCTGGACGAACAGCGGAGCTCCTTCTCCAAGAGGCTCAGACAGCTCCGCTCGAGAACATCTCTTTCTTCCCGTACGTGATTGGGCTCTACAACGACTCACTTAGCAGATAGGAAGTTGTTGCTGTGACACACAAATTTCCTATGTGTGGGATCATTAAAGTAGATTCTGATTTGTAAACATCAGTATTTCTGCTCGGTGTTGGAGCTTTGCCCTTGAATCTTGTTAGCGGTGGATCACCAGTGGTCGCTTTTGGCCCACGAACCCCTAAATGAACATATTTAATCTTTATTTCTGGCTCTTTCTTTTCTGTTCTTTCATCTTCAAACAAACCTCATTGTTCTGCTGTGAAGTGTGACGTCACTGAGTGGCAGCCATGTGTGGGGCCACACAGAGAGCATCATGGGTAGGAAGTCCCCCTCCTCTCAGTCTGAGAGATTCTATGCTTTTAAACTTTAATTGATTCGTTCCAGGAAGGTTCGATGCTGTAGATACAAGCACACACACACACATACACACACATACACACACAGTAGCGGGCCTCTAATGAGCATGGTGTGTGTGTGTGTGTGTGTGTCCTCCTCCTTCATTGTCTCCTCTGTTTACACCAGCATGTAAAAAACTAACAGAAATGTGCTCTCTGCTGGACAGCAGGTGGAACTGTAGCTGTGTTTCATTTTTGCTGCTTGTTTTTTTTAATTATTATTATTGTTATTTTCTTTTATCATCTTTAAATATCAGATTGTTTCATTGACTTCAACCAGGCCGTCGCCAACCAATGCCTTTGATCAGTCCTCCATGTTTGTAGTTCTGTATCAACCATGTTATACAGTCCATGTTAACAACGATTACCCAGATTGAGAATTTAAAGACTACCTACCCTCACCATGGTAACCAGGATCGACGTTCCTACCCTCACCATGGTAACCAGGATCTACGTTCCTACTGTAAGATAAGCTCAATTATGAAGTATTTGTGTGTTTTTCACATCAGACATAACCATGTGTTTAAAATACTAAAATGTGCAAAACATCAGCTAACTCTCCCACATTACTGTTCACACACTTGCTTATCATACTCCGGGACATTCAAGGCCACTGCTGGCTGCTCTTGTTATCTTGGTAGGGAGGGGAAGAGGGGAGGGTGAGCAGAGAGTTTTAGGGCCAGCGAGCGTAAGGGCGCTCGCGCTCCTTCTCTCCTCTTTCTCAGCTGAAAAAGACAATTGATATCTCTGTTTTGTGAATTTTTATTGTTGGCTTTGATTCTGAAACTACTATCATGAATAAAAGTCTTTTTTGGACTTAACACTACCCTCACCATGGTAACCAGGATCTATGTTCCTTCCCTCACCATAGTAACCAGGATCTACCTTCCTACCCTCACCATGGTAACCAGGATCTACCTTCCTACCCTCACCATGGTAACCAGGATCTACGTTCCTACCCTCACCATGGTAATCAGGATCCACATTCCTATCCTCACCATGGTAACCAGGATCCACATTCCTACCCTCACCATGGTAACCAGGATCTACGTTCCTACCCTCACCATGGTAACCAGGATCTATGTTCCTTCCCTCACCATAGTAACCAGGATCTACCTTCCTACCCTCACCATGGTAATCAGGATCCACATTCCTATCCTCACCATGGTAACCAGGATCCACATTCCTACCCTCACCATGGTAACCAGGATCTACGTTCCTACCCTCACCATGGTAACCAGGATCTATGTTCCTTCCCTCACCATAGTAACCAGGATCTACCTTCCTACCCTCACCATGGTAACCAGGATCTATGTTCCTTCCCTCACCATAGTAACCAGGATCTACCTTCCTACCCTCACCATGGTAACCAGGATCTACGTTCCTACCCTCACCATGGTAATCAGGATCCACATTCCTACCCTCACCATGGTAACCAGGATCCACATTCCTACCCTCACCATGGTAACCAGGATCTATGTTCCTACCCTCACCATGGTAACCAGGATCCACATTCCTACCCTCACCATGGTAACCAGGATCTACGCTCTCATCTTTACCGAGGTAACCAGCTTTGGGTGATCTTTCTCTGCATGGTGAATGAACTCTCACTTAGAGATAGAGGGAGATAGAGGGAGGAGCTCTGCCATTAGCCAGGAGCTTGGAGTAGAGCCGTTGCTCTCCAGGTTGAGAGAAGCAAGATGGGGTGGTTTGGGCATCTGGTCTGGATGAGAGGGACCACCTCACCTCGCTGGTGAGGTGTTCTGGGCGTATCCCACCAGGAGAAGACCCTGAGGCAAACCTTCAACCCACTGGAAAGACTGTCTCCAGCTGGACAGGGAACACCTTGCAATCCTCCTGGGTGAGCTGGAGCATGCAGCCACGATGAGAGAAGTCTGGGTTTCTGTGTGAGGCTGTTGCCCTGGATGAGATGAAGATGGCAGTACTGAATGAAAACAAGTTGAAATAAGACTGATGTTAAAATTTGTCCTGAGCCTTTTTATTTCATCTGTTCTTTATTTTTTGAGTAAACTCATCAATGGTGTTTTTTGTCATGTTTTCAGGTCGTATCATCCGTCTCTCAGGATGGAGATCTTCAGGTTTCTGCTCCGTGTATCTGAAACCACCATCTGGTTCAGAAATGTTTGCTTATCAGTCTGACCTGCGTTTGACTCAGAAATTTCCGGCTTTGGTTTTTCTGTAATTCGACAAAATTGAGATGCAAAAAAAAAGAGAAGCATGGGAGGAAAATGAATTAATTTAACCCTTCAGCAGGTGGCTGAACATAAAAAGATAACTCAGATGTTAAAATAAAGGGAAATATTACAGAAAAAATCTCCTATGTTTCACAGGAATGATTCAAACAAGCGTTGTGTTGGAAACGGAATCAATAGTTTTTTAAAAAGCATTTTTTCTTCATCGTTCATCTTCCAGATGGTTTGGAAGCTTCACAAAGTTCCAGTAAATCACATTCATTTAGACTCTGAACCAATAAAAACAATATAATAATCTAAAATGGTTACAAAGCATTTACAAGTTGGCCATGCCAGTCTGTCAATGCCTGTTCCCGTCCTCCTCAGAAGCTAAGCATGCTGGGTCTGGGCTGTACTTGGATGGGAGACCACTGGAACCCCAGGTGCCACGGTGGGACGGCCGTAGAGATTAAATTACCATTGTGTCTTTGGGAAAGACACTTCAGGGCAAACTTTAGATTTCGTTTGACTTTTATTTTGAAAGTGTTTAGTTTCAATTGACTCAATAAAAAAAAAAGAAAACAGAGCCATCAAAACTGGTTTAATGACATGTTTATACTTCATTATTTTAAGTGCTCTTAATTACTAAGTAATGTTGTTATTCCTGTCGGGTTGAAACCGAGAGCCAGAATGAAACATGAAGCTAGTTTAGGGTAGGGTCAAGGTAGCTATAGCGGTTACTAGAGTAGGGGTAATTTGGTGCCACTGGAACTCCTGTATGCTCCTGTATGCTGGGGGTCGTTTATGTCCCTTTAGGGTTCAAATTTCAACGTCCTGGCATGAAAGTGTGTATAAACCAAACATATCTGTGTGTTTATTCTGCATGAACATAGATCCTGGTTACCATGGTGAGGGCAGGAATGTAGATCCTGGTTACCATGGTGAGGGTAGGAACGTAGATCCTGGTTACCATGGTGAGGGTAGGAACATAGATCCTGGTTACCATGGTGAGGGTAGGAACATAGATCCTGGTTACCACGGTAGGGCGTAGATCCTGGTTACCATGGTGAGGGTAGGAACGTAGATCCTGGTTACCATGGTGAGGGTAGGAACGTAGATCCTGGTTACAATGGTGAGGGTAGGAATGTAGATCCTGGTTACCATGGTGAGGGTATGAACGTAGATCCTGGTTACCATGGTGAGGGTAGGAACGTAGATCCTGGTTACCATGGTGAGGGTAGGAACATAGATCCTGGTTACCACGGTGAGGGTAGGAACATAGATCCTGGTTACCGTGGTGAGCGTAGGAACGTAGATCCTGGTTACCATGGTGAAGGTAGGAACGTAGATCCTGGTTACCATGGTGAGGGTAGGAACGTAGATCCTGGTTACCATGGTGGGGGTAGGATCGTAGATCCTGGTTACCATGGTGAGGGTAGGAACGTAGATCGTTAAGACAAATGACTGCTACAACCTCGTTATTCGTTAAATATCGAACTGTAATTCCCACTTTATTTATGTTCAAATTTTTTTTTTTCCACACAATTTCTTTTTTGGTTTTGTAAATATTTAAATTAACCATAAATAACAAATATATTATTAATGTGTTTGATTGGACGACTGAGTGAAGACGTACTGATTGGACGACTGTGTGAAGACGTTCTGATTGGACGACGGAGTGAAGACGTCCTAGTGAAACAAACTCTTTGTTTTCATTGGTTTCCAGATAAAAACAGCTACATGCAGCCATGAATCCATCAGCCACAAAGTCCTCCTGATCCACACCGAGGCTGCAGGGAGGTCTGGGTGGTCTGGAATGAAGGGGTTCCTGTAGGGCCTAAAGTCCTGCTGAAGCAAATAAAGAAGCTCCATCAGGACGAGCGTCCACACCAAGAAGCAACTTCGCCGTGCGAAACGAGAAGTCCTGAAGTTGCGGGTTTCCTGAGGCCAGCGACAAACCAACATGGCTTCCAGTCCTACGAGTCCCAGCAGGAGTAGAGAGGCCAGAAAGTGGGAATCCAGCAGCAACTGGGAGACGGTGCTCCCTCTCCAGGCCGGGCAGAGACGCACAGCAAAGCACAGCAGCGTGAGTGTGTCAGTGAGGGCCAGCTGGGTCAGGAAGACGGTGCAGGGTTTAGTGGAGGTGTTGGTGGATCCCAGCAGCCACAGGGCTCGCAGACTGAACATGCAGCCCACCAGGAGGGGGAGCTCTGCGCTGCGGGGCAACAAGAGGGCAGAAAAAAGCTTCAGCAGGAAGAAACGCTTGAGACATCTGCGATGGGATGAGCTGGAAAACCAGGAGGTTTGGTGTAAAATCTGCAGACTGAAATACAAGCATATGGTCAGTCACACAGAAAGAAGCACATAGAAACACATGTACACATGTCTATGGAGATCCCTGTCTCTGTCCCTCACCCAGGAGGATCCTAGGTGTTCCCTGTCCAGCTGTGAGACATAGTCCCTTCAGCAGGTCCGGGGTTTGTTTCTTAGTCTCCTCCTGGTGGGACATGCCCGAAACACCTCCCCAGTAAGGCGCTCGGGGGGCATCATAACCAGATGCCGGAACCACCTCATCGGGCTCCTCTCAACCCGGAGAGGAGCTGCTCGACACTGAGCTCTTCCCAGATGGCAGAATTCCTCACCCGATCTCTGAGTGATAGCCCAGCCACGCAGCAGAGGATGGTCATTTCAATCGCTTGTATCCGTGATCTCATTCTTTCAGTCACCACCCACAGCTGGTTACCATGGTGAGGGTAGGTACATAGATCCTGGTTACCATGGTGAGGGTAGGAACGTAGATCTGGTTACCATGGTGAGGGTAGGAACGTAGATCCTGGTTACCACGGTGAGGGTAGGAACGTAGATCCTGGTTACCATGGTGAGGGTAGGAACGTAGATCCTGGTTACCATGGTGAGGGTAGGAACGTAGATCCTGGTTACCATGGTGAGGGTAGGAACGTAGATCTGGTTACCATGGTGAGGGTAGGAACGTAGATCCTGGTTACCATGGTGAGGGTAGGAACGTAGATCTGGTTACCATGGTGAGGGTAGGAACGTAGATCCTGGTTACCATGGTGAGGGTAGGAACGTAGATCCTGGTTACCATGGTGAGGGTAGGAACGTAGATCGACTTGTAAATCAAGAGCTTTCCTTTTCGGCTCAGCTCTTTCTTTACCACCATCCTTGTCTCCATTGCAACAAATAGAAACTCAATGCAGTCCCACCCCCACACTGAACTCCTCTGTCTCACCTACAGCACACCTCACCACTGTCTTACAGCCCTCATACATGTCCTGAACCACTCTGACATACTTCTCAGTCACACCAGACTTTTTCATACAATACCATATGTCCTCTTTGGTCACCCTGTCATACGTTAGATCTAAAAAGACACATTGGCCCGCATTGATCAATGCACCTCTGCCAAAGAGGTGTGTGTATGCTTGCGTGTGTGTGAACAAGGTAACTTAAAATTTTTTGGCAGAATTTTCATAACATTTTCAGGATATTTCCACAATGAGAAGCTGAAGAAGTGATTACATTTTTGGAGCCTTCGGAATTACCGTTTTGGTCCAGAAGTGTTTTAAAGGGTGGGTTTTTTTAGCTTTTTTTTGGCTTTTAGGCAATTTTTTTTTTTTTAACTTAAAAACTTAAGCTCTTTTTGTTTTTTAAATTTTAGCTTTTATTTATTTATCTTTAGCTTTTCAATTAAAATCCAGCACTTATTTAATTTTTGTAGCTTTTTTAGCTTCTAATATTTTTTTTTTTCAAATTAACAATCAGTGTGACTGTGAATGTGACCGGTTGTCGACCCCTATATGTGGTCTTTAGACAGACTGGAGACCTGGTCAGGTGGGTAATCTGCACCCATTGGCTTGCAGGCCAAAAAGGGCCGGCCTTTTTCAGCCGGTCCGTAATGTCCATCCATCTTTATACGTTTTAAAAATCCAATTAAAACAATAAAAGAAAAAGATAGTTTAAAATTATTTTAAGTTGTAGACGTCGTCCATCATCAGAGGAGGGGTTCAGCTTACCTTGACTTTTCCTTCGTGGTCTCAGACATGATGTTTCCAGCCCGGGATCAGTGTGTGTGTGTGTGTGTGGTGTGTGTGTGTGTGTGTGTGTGTGTGGGACAAGTGTTTCCGGTTGCCTCAGCCGGTCGGTTGTGTCTCTACATGTGTAGATAGAAAGTGTAACTCTGACTCACACGCTGACAGATGTGCAAAGCCTTGAGGAAACATTACAACGAATACCTGGAAATATGTAGATACACACACACACAGATACCTGCCCAAAATACAGAAACTAATACACACACAAGGAAAAACACACAACGGCTCATTTCTGGACACACATGGCTGACCTCGGTCCTGATTTGTGGTTTCCTTAGACCAGCATTGTTACCATGGCACCATCACCAGATCCATACCCATGCCAACTGGTCCATATTTAGGTGGTCTGCCAGTTTATTAACCAGACACCAAACAGGGAAAAAAACCTGTGCTGTGTCACTAAACAACCTGTCTTTTTAAATCCTGCATGGAGGTGTGACATCACCTTTCAGGTTCATTGTTGGGGCGTGTCTTCCTGACACGAGATTTATGTTTACCACTTCCAGTAAGCATGAGAGTGAAACCAGTGCCAACCTCGTGACTGAAAACTTCTTTTTCTTTTATTCCATCTGGTTTCATTAAATAAAAACGTTCCATTTAATTCACGATAAATTAAATTACATAAAGAACCATATTGTGTGTGTGGCCCCCACAACAGACTGGGGGCTTGTTTGGGGTGTCGACTGACTCTCACTTGAAATCTAGCACCCCTTTGGTCGTTGCAGGTGTGATTTTTGAATCTCAAGATGGCTCGCTCAGTCAAAGTTTCATTCCATCCTTGCAGATGACATTGTGATCTGTAGTGAGAGGAGGGAAGAGGTGGAGAAAAAGCTGGAGAGGAGGAGGTTTGCACTAGAAAGAAGAGGAATGTAGATTAGTCAGAGTAAAACAGAGTACATGTGTTTGAATGAGAGGGATCCAAATGGAAAAGTGAGGTTACAGGGAGAAGAGATAAAGAAGGTGGAAGATTTTAAGTACAGTGGTGGTCAAAAGTTTACATACACTTGTAAAGAACATAATGTCATGGCTGTCTTGAGTTTCCAGTTATTTCAACAACTCTGATTTTTCTCTGATATAGTGATTGGAACAGATCCTTCTTTGTCACAAAAAACATTCATGAAGTTTGATTCTTTTATGACTTTATTATGGGTAAACTGAAAATGTGACAAAATCAGCTGGGTCAAAAATATACATACAGCAATGCTAATATTTGGTTACGTGTCCTTTGGCCATTTTTACTTCAATTAGGCGCTTTTGGTAGCCATCCACAAGCTTCTGGCAAGTTTCTGGTTGAATGTTTGACCACTCCTCTTGACAGAATTGGTGCAGTTCAGTTAAATTTGTTGGCTTTCTGACATGGACTTGTTTCTTCAGCATTATCCACATGTTCTCAATGGGATTTAAGTCAGGACTTTGGGAAGGCCATTCTAAAACCTTAATTCTAGCCTGATTTAGCCATTCCATTACCACTTTTGATGTGTGTTTGGGGTCATTGTCCTGTTGGAACACCCAACTGCGCCCAAGACCCAACCTTCGGGCTGATGACTTCAGGTTTTCTTGAAGAATTTGAAGGTAATCCTCCTTCTTCATTGTCCCATTGACTCTCTGTAAAGCACCAGTTCCATTGGCAGCAAAACAGGCCCACCGTGCTTGATGGTAGGCATGGTGTTCTTGGGGTTAAAGGCCTCACATTTTCTCCTCCAAACATATTGCTGGGCATTGTGGCCAAACAGCTCAATTTTTGTTTCATCTGACCACAGAACTTTGTCCATGTGATCAGCAGCAAACTTTAGTCGAGCCTTAAGGTGCCGCTTTTGGAGCAAGGGCTTCCTTCTTGCACGGCAACCTCTCAGTCCATGGCGATGCAAAACACGCTTGACTGTGGACACTGACACCTGTGTTCCAGCAGCTTCTAATTCTTGGCAGATCTGCTTTTTGGTGCTCCTGGGTTGACTCTTCACCCTCCTGACCAGTTTTCTCTCAGCAGCAGGTGACAGCTTGCGTTTTCTTCCTGATCGTGGCAGTGACAAAACAGTGCCATGCACTTTATACTTACAAACAATTGTTTGCACTGTTGCTCTTGGAACCTGCAGCTGCTTTGAAATGGCTCCAAGTGACTTTCCTGACTTGTTCAAGTCAATGATTCTCTTTTTCAAATCTGTGCTGAGCTCCTTTGACTTTCCCATTGTAGCGTTTGTGGGTGTTTTTATCCAATGAGCCCTTTTTAAATGGCCTCAGAGAAGTCACCAGCTGTAGTCACTCATAATCACTCACAAGAAGTTAAGAGGTCATGCTATGAAGCTCATGTCATTGACACAACTTTCTAAGTCTCCAAAATTGCTCATTCATGTTGCTGTATGTATATTTTTGACCCAGCTGATTTCGTCACATTTTCAGTTTACCCATAATAAAGTCATAAAAGAATTAAACTTCATGAATGTTTTTTTTGTGACAAAGAAGGATCTGTTCCAATCACTATATCAGAGAAAAATCAGAGTTGTTGAAATAACTGGAAACTCAAGACAGCCATGACATTATGTTCTTTACAAGTGTATGTAAACTTTTGACCACCACTGTATCTAGGACCAACAGTCCAGAGCAATGGAGAGTGTGGAAAAGAGGTGAAGAAGCGTGTGCAGGCAGGCTGGAACGGGTGGAGGAAAGTATCAGGTTTGATGTGTGATAGAAGAGTTTCAGATAAAATGAAAGGGAAAGTGTACAAAACCGTGGTGAGAGCGGCCATGCTGATTGGTCTAGAGACAGTGTGGTGAGAGCGGCCATGCTGATTGGTCTAGAGACAGTGTGGTGAGAGCGGCCGTGCTGATTGGTCTAGAGACAGTGTGGTAAGAGCGGCCATGCTGATTAGTCTAGAGACAGCGTGGTGAGAGCGGCCATGCTGATTGGTCTAGAGACAGTGTGGTGAGAGCGGCCATGCTGATTGGTCTAGAGACAACGTGGTGAGAGCGGCCATGCTGATTGGTCTAGAGACAGTGTGGTGAGAGCGGCCATGCTGATTGGTCTAGAGACAGTGTGGTGAGAGCGGCCATGCTGATTGGTCTAGAGACAACGTGGTGAGAGCGGCCATGCTGATTGGTCTAGAGACAGTGTGGTGAGAGCAGCCATGCTGATTGGTCTAGAGACAGTGTCACTGAAGAAAAAACAGGAAACAGAGATGTTTGTAGCAGAGATGAAGATGCTGAGGATCTCTCTGGGAGTGACCAGGATGGACAGGATCAGAGGAACAGCACATGTTAGAGGTTTTAAAGTCAGAGAGGTCAGACTGAGATGGTTTGGACATGTGCAGAGGAGAGAGAGAGAGTACATCAGAAGAAGGATGCTGGATTTGGAACCACCAGGAAAGAGGACTAGAGGAAGACCAAAGAGGAGGTTCATGGATACAGTGAAGGAAGACATGAAGATAGTTGGTGTGACTGAAGACGATGCAGCAGATAGGGTTAGATGGAAGAAACTGACTTGAAGTGGCGACCCCTGAAGGGAAATGCCAAAAGAAGAAGAAGATGGCTCGCTCAGTCAAAGTTTCGTTCCATCCTTAGTAAACAAAGCAGAGGTGGTTGGACGATGTGACCCTACAATAGGAAGTGCACATTTTTCTGTGACCTCAGCCTAGTTTTTTTGCAGAAAAGTTGTTTCTCAGTAAAACAGCCACTAAATGGAAACAGCCTTTTAAAGCTCTTACTGAGATCTTGTGGGATTTCTTGATAAAATCCCCCCGAACAGGAAACAGAATAATCTGTGTGGTTGAAGATTTGCTGCTTATAAACTGCTGTAAACAGGAGATTGTTCTGAGAAACGTCTTTCTGAGGTCTTCTGGAGGAATTATGGAGACATAATGTTTGTTTGGAATGATTTATGAAATTATGACTGATTACTGGGAGCAGAGGAACGTGTTCCTCCATTTCACCATTTAGAAGAAAAACCAATATGTGTGCTGTCTTACTGGGACACAAACCGTCCATAAAGGCCACGTAGTCCTGATCCAGGACTACCGAACCAAAATGTCAACAGGATTATTAACATTTTCAAGAAAATAACTTGGACTAATTGGAGATAAAATCCTTTTTTTTCATAATATTTGATGTTTAAAAAGTAGAGATTCATTTAAAGTAATAATAGATTTTCTTTTTGTAACAAGTCTTTTATTTTGTAAAATCTCAAGGTGCTACAAAAAAAACAAGATATAAATGAATCAAACTTAGCATCCGCAGAAATAAAAACGTAAATTCCATTCCATTCCGTCGTCTTCCGCTCATCCGGGGCCGGGTCACAGGCGCAACAGCCTCAGACGGGAAGCCCAGACTTCTCTCACCCCAGCTGCATCCTCCAGCTCACCTGGAAGGATCCCGAGTCGTTCCCCGGCCAGCTGTGAGGCATAGTCTCTCCAGCGGGTCCGAGGTCTACCTTTTATTCTCCTGCTAGTGGGACATGCTCAAAACACCTCACCAGCAAGGCGCTTAAGAGGTTCCTGACCAGATGCCCAAACTACCCCACCTGGCTTCTCTCGACCTGGAGGAGGAGTGGCTTGACACTGAGCTCCTCCCGAATAGAAGAACTCCTCGCCCAATTTGTGAGAGAGAGTAGAAACAGAGTAGGAACATAGATCCTGGTTACCATGGTGAGGGTAGGAACGTAAATCCTGGTTACCACGGTGAGGGTAGGAACGTAAATCCTGGTTACCACGGTGAGGGTAGGAACATAGATCCTGGTTACCATGGTGAGGGTAGGAACGTAAATCCTGGTTACCATGGTGAGGGGAGGAACATAGATCCTGGTTACCATGGTGAGGGTAGGAACGTAGATCCTGGTTACCATGGTGAGGGTAGGAACATAGATCCTGGTTACCATGGTGAGGGTAGGAACGTAGATCCTGGTTACCATGGTGAGGGTAGGAACGTAGATCCTGGTTACCATGGTGAGGGTAGGAATGTCGACTCTGGTTACCATGGAGATATGTCATAAAAAATACAGATTTTAAGATTTAATAAATTAAACAAAGTGAAAATAAGAAATAAACAAGTTTAAACAAGCATGAAAATCAATCAAATCGGAACCAAAAAAGTTTCTTCAGGTTTATTTTAGAAACATCTCATAGTGATGTCATCGTCACGGTGATTCACCAGGACCCACTGGAGGTTCTGGTTTTGATTTAACCAACCATCTGTGATCTCATAAGTCAACAGAAATCTGACAGAAATAAAAAAACGATCAAATATTTCTGAACAACCAACAAATAAATTATAAAAAGCCTGTTTTATCAAAAGCTCCAAATATGGTTCATAAAATCCCGTCTGTGGAGAGTTTCAAACATGTTCTCATATAAATTTTGAACTTGTCGCTTTTATTTCATCACAAAGAATAAAAACATCTGGAACGAAGAAAGTAAATTTATGTTCCGACAAGATTTACTTCATAAAAACAACGTCTGGAAACGTCTTAAACCAAAAAAAAATATACATTAAACTGCAAGTTTTTAAAACAAAATATGTAAAAAATGATGAAAAAAAAATGACTTTAAGAGATAAATAATGTTGAAAAGCATGAAGTAAAATCAGACGAGAGGGTTTTTTTTTTTGGTGTGAAACTTATCAGAAGATCTTCAAACATCAGCATCAAGCTGGTTCTGGTAAAACTGCAGAGTCATGTGGTTCATTCTCAGATATCATGACCCACATAAACATCCTCTGCACGACACTGACGGAAACCACGTTGAAGACGTTTACTTCTTCCAGCTCGTAATGGGTCGAGCAGGCAGTCAAAAGTATTTGATCATCTTTCTTGTAACCTGTTGTAAATCTAAGAGGGTCCCAAAGCGGGTTCGAGCTTTGCAGCCAGAGTAACTTTTACTCTTTCAGGAAGTACGTCCATGTAGTTGTTCCACAATAAAAATTCTGTGAAAAAAACTCTTAAAAAACCCATCAGTGTGGAAAAAAATAAGAAACCTCATGGGGATCCACAAGAAAGAGAGATCCCTCCCCTGGGATGAGCATCCAATGTGTCAAAAACTACTGTTTAAATATGATCTTATTCTATCTGAAGAAATCAGTAGATGTTCTTCATGCTGATGGAAACACGGGAAACTCCTCAGCCCGGAGATGTCCAGGACGGGGATGAGTAGATGTTCTTCATCCTGATGGAAACACAGGGTGCTCCTCAGCCCGGAGATGTTAAGTACGGGGATGAGTAGATGTCCTTCATCCTGATGGAAACACGGGGGCTCCTCAGCCCGGAGATGTCCAGGACGGGGATGAGTAGATGTTCTTCATCCTGATGGAGGGGGACGATGAAGTGTGGAGGTCTCCTCGGTCTGGCCATGCCTGGGACAAGATTGCAAAGTATGCCTCTGGCATTTAACTATTCATTATTCAATCCCCCTATACCAGGTACTGGTAAGCTACTGTTGTACCCACAGCTGTGCTGGAACAGACTGACGGAAGCCATCGGCCCCTCTGACCATCACCAACCAATCACACACACACTAGCCAGGCTAGGCAACGTGGGTGAAGTGTCTCGCCCAGGGACACAGTGACAATTTAATCACAACAGCCGTCCCACTGGAGTACCAGGGGTTCCGGCGGTCTCTCATCCAAGTACTGCCCAGACCCAGCATGCTTTCTGAGGTCTGACAGGATCAGGCATTGACAGGCTGGTATGTAAATTTTGTGTTGTTGACCCTCAAAAACTAAGCTGTTCATATATAATTGGTACCGAGTGATGCTAATTTGAAAGACCGGCATTTATTAAAATCGTTTCAGTGGAAGTAAAGCAATCATATTCACACAGATTTGTAACCTTGACTTTTTGACCTTCACCTTTGGTCACATCACCCTCAGAACCACATCAGTACATCTGTAGTTGGTACTGAGTAACTGTAGGCAGTTTGATTAAAATCCCGTGAGGGGTTTGGGGACGTGTTTTGGGCACATCCCACTGGGAAGAGACCAAGAGGCAGACCTCGGACCTGCTGGAGAGACTATGTCTCACAGCTGGCTGGGGAACGACTCAGGATCCTTCTGGGTGAGCTGGAGGATGCAGCCGGAGTGAGAGAAGCCTGGGCTTCCCGTCTGAGGCTGTTGCCCCTGCGACCCGGCCCCGGATAAGCGGAACGGTTTGGTTAGATAATGTGTTCATAAAAGTTTTGCAGAAACACAAACAGATTTTTTTTAAAGATAAAAATGAGGATTTCAACAGAAAACATTTACATCAAGGTAGATTTTTAAATGGTTGTAGTTCACTTAGAAAGATGTCCCATCTTAAAAATGAACCCCTAAGTTAATCTATAATTAGTACTGAGTAACTGTGAGCAGTTCGATTAAATCCATTCAATGGTTTTGAACCCTTTTTCTATGTCTTTTAATCATAAAAATAATAAAAACAGATTTAGATTCAGGCAGACAGTGTTCTTACATTTAAAGGGAGGCTTAAAGCATTCCTGTTTGAACAAGCTTATCAACAGGCCAGATAGAAACAGTTTCATTTAGCTGATATAATTAATAGTTGGCTGCTAGATAGTAAAAGCTGGGGAAAGTATGGTACATTGGGGTTCTGTCCTCTAATACTATCTACTTTTCTCTGCCAGACTGTCTTGGCTCTTTCCCCGTACCCCCTACTCTAACCCTCTACCCTAAACCCCTGGCTTGCTATCTCATTCATTGTTCTAAATTGTCTGATTATTTAGAATTACACTGCTAGTTGGTACAATACAATTCACATGTTGTCCACCTCTCTCCCTCCTCTCTGGGAGAGAGCCTCATCCAGGACTCTGCGTTCCTGTCCTGGGCATGGCCACACCGAGGAGACCTCCGCGCTTCTTCATCCCCGCTCCATCAGGACGAAATCCATCTACTCATCTCTGCCGTGGGCATCGCTGGGCTGAGGAGTCTCCCGTGTCTCCTTCAGGATGAAGAACATCTACTCATCCCCGTACTGGACATCTCCGGGCTGAGGAGTCCCCCGTGTTTCCATCAGGATGAAGAACATCTACTCATCCCCGTACTGGACATCTCCGGGCTGAGGAGTCCCCCAGTGTTTCCATCAGGATGAAGAACATCTACTCATCCCCGTACTGGACATCTCCGGGCTGAGGAGTCCCCCAGTGTTTCCATCAGGATGAAGAACATCTACTCATCCCCGTACTGGACATCTCCGGGCTGAGGAGCCCCCCGTGTTTCCATCAGGATGAAGAACATTTATTGACTTCTTTAGATATTTAGCTGTAGATTAGAATAAGCTAATACTTAAACAATAATCTTTGACACATTGTTTGCTCGTCCCGGGGGAGGGATCTCTCTTTCACGTGGATCCCCATGAGGTTTCTTATTTTTTCCCCACTGATGGGTTTTTTAGGAGTTTTTCCTCACCGAGAAGGAGAGTCTAAGTGCATTAATGTGCTAGTCTTGTTTAGTTAGCATTTGTTAGTTATTTTTCTTGTTGTGTATTTGTGTTTATACATTCCTCTTTTTCTTGTGAAGCCCATTGAGACGGACATTCTGTGATTTTGGGCTATACAAATAAAATTGAATTGAATTGAATTGAATTGAATTCATTTTCTTTGTTTAACTTAAAGATATAAAAACTTGTGAAAACCTAACGATGTTTTCTGTGAAACGACCTCAGAGTCCTGATGTGAAGAAACCACGCTGCCTGATAAACGTCCCACATCCGCACAGAATCAATAACAAATCCCACAAGTTCACGGTCTGTCAGAAGAACAAGAAACCTTTTAAAAACCACCAAACTTCACACTGACATCGATTCCTCTCCACCTCACTGCTTCTTGATGAGTTAATGGATGAACTAGTAAAATAAAAGCAGGACATCGATGCTGATGAAACACTTTCTGATCAAATCATTTGTAGTTTGAGTCGGATCCAGTCAGCTGAGGCCACATCAGGTAGGCTAGACTGTCCCTGTGAAGGACACCATGTTTGGTTTCATCTGTTCAGCAGCAGAATGGTGACCTGGATGTCAAGCATTCTTCTCCTTCCATCGTCTCCCTTCAGGGGGCGCCACATCAAGTCAGTTTCTTCCATCTAACCCTATCTGCTGCATCCTCTTCGGTCACACCTGGGTGGTTCCAAACCCAGCATCCTTCTTCTGATGTACTCTCTCTCTCCTCTGCACATGTCCAAACCATCTCAGTCTGACCTCTCTGACTTTAAAACCTCTAACATGTGCTGTTCCTCTGATCCTGTCCATCCTGGTCACTCCCAGAGAGAGTCTCCTGGATGTTGAGCAGTGCTGAAACGAGTTGTTCTACCAGGGTCGGCGCCATTTACCAACCATGCCAAGTCTTATCTTAGTCAGTCAGTCACCTTCTTAACTGTCTATACATTACGAGTTGCGAGGGGTGCCTGACTCATCTCGGCTGATTCGAGGGGAGTGGCAGGGTACACCCCGAACAGGTTGCCTGTCTTCGCGGGGCCACACACATACAATCACACACACACTCATTCATTCTTAGGGACAATCACTTTGTGGACAATCGACCTGACATGCATGTTTTTGGAGGGTGGGAGGAAACCCACACACACACAGGGAGAACATGCAAACTGAACACAGAAAGGACAGTGTTCCAAGCCTCTTCCCCACCCGGGACTTGAACCCACGGCCTTCTTGCTGTGAGGCCGCTGTGCTACTCCTTAAATGTCTGTGCTTTCGTTGTTTTTTTTTACTCGACTTGACGAGGAATACTGACGAGGGGAGGAACCAGCCCCGGTGCTCCTGAGTTCATCTAGTCCTACCTGATTCATCTCCACGTCCATGTGGACGCCTTTTGTTATTTAATAGACCGTATTTTTGTGATCATTGACCTGCGTCTGGATCTTTTTCCTCCACTGATCCATAATGGAATCATCTGGAAAAAATACAAACTAATGAACAAACCAAAGTTTAAACCAGGTCTCAGGAGGCGTTGGCCAAGTGGTAGAAGTACCATCTTTAGACCTGGAGAACCGGGTTCGAATCCATCTGAAAACTTTCCCTGGGACGACGTGGGAGAAAACTGAAAGGGCAAATTGAAAAAACAAACAAAAAAAAAACCTTCAATAACAATCTAACAAACAATGTAACTGAAGCTATAGTACTGCATGTTGGAGGCAGGAACATAGCGGGCAGCAAACAGCGTGGCACAGTGAAAGTAAATGCATGGCATCAATGTGAACCAAGTGTTTATTAGGGGTAACAAATCTTTCCCAGCCCCAAACGACCGAATCAGGGACGGGAGAGACATACGCAACCCGGGCCCACAATCAACACAATGCCGGGACCCCGAGGTGGGGCAAAGGAGGCTGCCCACCAAGAGGCACAGGCATCCCCGAAGCCATGACCCCCAAGCTACGGGGCAGACATGCCAACCGTACCCCGCGGCAACAAGCAAGCCCAGAAAATTGTCGGGAGCCAAGATGCAGACCGACCGAACAGAACACCATTTTTACGCACGCTGTAAAAAAATGCTGTAAATTTTGGGCTTGCATATAGACAATGCCGGAGAGCGTTGGCATTTGTGAAGAGGGTGTGTCTGTCGCCGTTAAAGTGTAATCTTAATAAACTCAAAACAAGTTGTTAACATGCTATAAAACAAGCACACACATGTTCAGACCCATGCTCAGTCACACCCTTGTTTACAAGTGTCAATGTTGCAAATAACAACAATTGAACTTTGTTACTTTTTGACAGCGGCTTGTGGTAGAGTGCGCGCCCTCAGACTGGAAGTTTACTGGAGGTTCGCAGGTTCGGATCCCACTGAGTTCACTTCTAGGGTCCCTGGAAACACCCAACCCCCTGTTTCTCCCACCATTGGTGCCATCGTGGCAGCCTGCTGCGGTGTAATATAGTAGCACACAAATTTCCCCAAAGAGGGATCAATAAAGTATATTTTTAAAAATGATTTGTAACCAGGATCTACGTTCCTACCCTCACCATGGTAACCAGGATCTATGTTCCTACCCTCACCATGGTAACCAGGATCTATGTTCCTACCCTCACCGTGGTAACCAGGATCTATGTTCCTACCCTCACCGCGGTAACCAGGATCTATGTTCCTACCCTCACCATGGTACCCAGGATCTACGTTCCTACCCTCACCATGGTAACCAGGATCTATGTTCCTACCCTCACCATGGTAACCAGGATCTATGTTCCTACCCTCACCATGATAACCAGGATCTATGTTCCTACCCTCACCATGGTAACCAGGATCTACGTTCCTACCCTCACCATGGTAACCAGGATCTACATTCCTACTGTCACCATGGTAACCAGGATCTACGATCCTACCCTCACCATGGTAACCGGGATCTACATTCCTACTGTCACCATGGTAACCAGGATCTGTGTTCCTACCCTCACCTATTCTCACAGGTTGTGGGTGGTGACCGAAAGAATGAGATCGCGGATACACGCAACCGAAATGAGGTTCTTCCGCAGGGTGGCAGGGCACTCACTCAGAGATCGGGTGAGGAGCTCTGCCATCCAGGAGGAGCTCGGTGCCATCTTTGTTTCCTGTCTTTTCCTCAGTGTCACTGTCTCTAGACCAATCAGCATGGCCGCTCTCACCACACTGTCTCTAGACCAATCAGCACAGCCGGTTTCACCACGGTTTTTACACTTTTCTTTTCATTTTATCTGAAACTCTTCTGTCACACATCACACTTGATACTTTTCTTGTAAAATAAGGATGTTGAGGATCTTTGTGATCACCTGTGGAACACGTTAGGAGATCATTTCAATAAAGCATCTCAGAGACTTTTAACCAGCTTCATAAAACCTAAGAGTTTATTGCTCATCTCCATCTACCATCGACCTGTGGTTTTCTGGATGAATCATCCTGACGAACGCAAAATTAAAGTTTAATTCAATCAATAATCTCTTAGTTTGTTGAAACTGGTAAACAGAAAGTGCTGCGCTGGGTTTGTCAGCAGAAGAATGAGAGCTTTAAGATCTCAGAGGAGATTTCTAAGAAAATAAAAGTGACTTCTTGTGATTGTCAACATGCCTCATCCGGCTCTGTCAACAGATAAAAGCCTTGTTTTCTGATTTGTTTTGACAGAAAACATGACTGAGTGTCACTTTGTTCTTATCTATCCACTAAATGAGCTCAAATGATCAAATCTTCAAACCTTTTAGCAACTAAAATGACTTTGTAATTTCCAGCGAAGCTTCCACACCCCATTAACAAAATCAAAACCACAAGCATTAGAAGCTTCCAGAGGAAATGAAGCAGGAAAGACGGCCCACACTAATCGTCCATGGATCGTCCTATTTAACCACCAACACTCATTCCCATTCTCAGAGAAGCACCTGGAGACACAGAGACTTCTTTAGAATTAAAACCTGACATACTGTAGGTGCAGCTTCTGATGGTTTAATAACACGCTGAGTAAACAACAAGTTAAAGAAAACTGGTCCGGTGAGAAGAAGCAGGCCAATTAGACGTCGAGGAGGTGCTTAAATGTCACAGAGTACTTCAAAGCCTTTAACTTTCAGTCAGTTGGTTTTTTTTATCAGTCAGCTCATGGTTTCCTGAGCTTTGGTGGATGAAGTTGGACGTGATGTAACTGAGCTCCACCAGAGAAAAAAAAAACAGTCCTACTTTCAATGCTCCAGTTTCTGAGGAGGCTGAAGACGAAGCCGTGAGAAGAACGACAAGTGGATGAGACTCTGCTGCTGATTGGACAGGAAACCAACTCATCGACAGGTAAAAAAAAAAAAAAAACTTTAAACAGATTGATTTCAATTTCACACTAAATGAATACGTTTTATTGAATTTACACACGTGTACGAACCTTCACATGAAAATTAAAGCATCACAGAGGATGCTTTAACACCCACATGTTTATCAGGGGTAACAAATCTTTACCCCTAAAAACGTCAAACTTAAAAGTTTGAGGTTTAATTTTCAATCGAAGGCTGTGTGTTTGCAGGTGATTGGATGAACAGGACCAGACAGGTTGACATGTTTCACACACTCAGACATTAATACTTGTACGAGTGGACAAACTTCCGGTCCGCGGGCGAACGTTCTACCACTGAGCCACCGCCTCACATCTTTATTATTAAATAATCTGAAGTCTGTTTTTATAGAAACAAAAAAAAAATCTCCTGGAATCTTTAAAAATGAATTATTAGATTAGATTAGATTTACTTTATTGATCCCACACTTGGAAAATTTGTGCATTACAGCAGCAACAAGAAAGAAATAGACAGTATATATACAAGAAGGAAAATAAAAAATAATAAAATATTAAAATAATAAAATAGAAGGAATAATGTGACAAAAAATTGAGGTCAATACAGACTGTAAGTGCATAAGAAGGTAAAAAAAAAAGTGACAAAAGAATGAAGCATGACCCAGTTATTTGTTATTCTGTGAGTTATTAAAAAGTGTTATTGTGTTGGGAATAAAAGATTTCCGGTACTGGGCGGTTTTTGAGCGGAGCTGTCTGAGCCTCTTGGAGAAGGAGCTCCGCTGCTTGTCCAGAAGTGGGTAGAGAGGATGGTCAGGGTTGTCCATGATGGATAAAATTAGGGATTATTATCAGGGATTATGATAGGTTTATTTGGCATCCCTGTTGTTGGCATCATTTCTGTCTCTAGAAACAATAGAGTCACTCCTAGATTTTATCTATTGGTGCTGTGTCGGCTGAATAAGCCAATGAGGGAGCTGCAGCTCTCACCACACTTGCTGCAAATGTGATTGGTGATGTGAGTCTTTGAGGGAGCAGTGGCAGAGGGAGTTCTCTGCTGATCCCGGTTCTTTGTGGTCTCATGCTGGACCTCTCTGTCCTCCTCAGTCTGTTTGACACAGATTTAAGACCCTCGGTCGTTCAATGTTTTTTTTCAGTAAATAAATTTTTAAAAAAGTTCAGAAAACAGAATTAAACCAGTAAATTTTGTTTAAATTCCAAATAAATTCTGAAATGAGTGAAAGTCTTTATTTGATCAGCCGGGATTAGATGTCGGTGTCGAGCCGCTCCTCCTCCAGGTCAAGAGAAGCCAGAAAGGGTGGTTCGGGCATCTGGTCAGGATGCCCACCGTGCGCCTCACTGGTGAGGTGTTTCGGGCACGTCTCACCGGGAGGAGACCAAGAGGCAGACCCCGGACCCGCTGGAGAGACTGTGTCTCACAGCTGGCCGGGGAACAACTCGGGATCCTTCTGGGTGAGCTGGAGGATGCAGCCGGGGTGAGAGAAGCCTGGGCTTCCTGTTTGAGACTGTTGCCCCCTCGACCCAGCCTTGGATGTGCCAGGCGAACACGCCCCTCATCACTACACACATTTAAATATTCTGTTGCCAGGAAACCGTTTTTTTTTTTTCGATGTACAGTAGGTGTCGCCCTCATTCGTTCAGGAGGGGTCCATCTTAAAAAATGCTTCAAAGTGTTTTCTGGTCAGTTAATTTGACGATTGAGACGTTTAGACTTCCACCTGGAAACTGATTAATCAGATTGAACATTATTTCCAGATGGAGTTGAAACGTATTGATCGTAAAAAACTGTCCCTTGAAGTATTTTCTATTTTTTTTCTATGACTAACTGTGCTGTCCTCACGACACGTGACTGTGTGCAGCTAGACAGCCAGCTAACTCTTCCAATGAAAAAAAGAGACTCCCACACAAGGCTTGCTTTTCTTGTTTATGTAGACTCTTTTCCTCACAGGATTATACATATATGTACGTATATATATGTACGTGGTAATAGTAACTGAAACAAAACAAACAAAAGAAGTGCATTATAAGCTGTACAAAACGCTGAGTCTCCATGATCAAACACACGTTAGCTTAGCTTAAAACATGCGCACGTTAGCTTAGCTTGAAACATGCGCGCCCACATCCTAAGTGGCTTACTACATAAGACGCGATTCACACGTTATCAAATGAAATACAATCTTGAGCATGCAAACAAAGCACATAAACACAAAAAATACTTACAAAGACTAAAGTTATCCCAGGTTTTAACAAGTTTTGAGCGCAGTCTACTTCCGTCTTTTCAATTTCAGACTCATGCTAGATCTACTATTTTCGAGACCTCTCACTCTGCTGCTAGTTTAACAAATTATAAAAGATCTTTAGAAGAGACAGACGTCTCACTCTGACATACACTCCAATCAAAGACATAACACTCCCCGCTTGATATAAACATATTATATCACCACATATCGAAACATAAAATTTACATAGATAATATCTTACTCCGAAAGCAAAACAACAGTCTCTGAGACTGGTCTCAAAAACACCTTTGGAGTTCCATCTTTGATGATCCGTAGCTCCACTTTACGAACCTTCTTGTCACTACTGGGTAGAGTCTTAACTATCAGTCCCATAGGCCATTCATTCCTGTGGGCTAGAGGATCTTTTAACAACACAATGTCTCCTTCTTTGACATTTGGTTGGTTTTCAGTCCACTTTGTGCGCTTCTTCTTGCACCGAACGAATGATGACATTTTTGGCTTGAGTGAGTTCATTTGTGTTTACATTCTCTTTCAGACTTCTCCATCCTGCTTGTTTATTTGTCTTTTGTTTCAAAGAAACCATAACATGAATAAGTTTGGCTACTGCTCTGCATGCCGTTGTCCAACTTGAAAATCTTTCGAAACGTTTTGCACCTAACTGAGTTGTTGTGACGGTAGTTGCAAGTGTTTTTACATGAGCTCGTATTTCTTTGTCATTCTCAGGCTCTACCAGTGAGAATGAATAGTCTTTTTGAGATTCATTGAGTTTTTCTGAACACAGAAAGCTTGGGCCTGTAACCCAATTACTGTTTTTGAATTCAACGGCTGGAATAAATCTAGTTGCTAGGTCAGCTGGATTCACATCTGTTGAAACGTAATGCCACTGGTCAGGTTGAGTGGACGACCTGATTCGTGTGACGCGGTTAGCTACATACATGTAGAATCTTTTTGAGGAGTTGTGTATGTAACCTAACACAATGCGACTGTCAGTGAAAAACTTGACACTGTCAATTTTGAGGTCTAACTCGTCTTTGATTAAGTCATACATTTCTACTGCCAGCACGGCAGCACAAAGTTCTAACCGTGGTACGGTGTGTGCAGGTCGGGGTGCTAGTTTTGACTTCCCCATCACAAAACCTACGTGATACTTGCCTTGAGTGTCTAAAGAGCGCAGGTAAGCTACCGCACCTATAGCTACAGTAGACGCATCTGAGAAAATACAGAGTTCATTAGTTTTCATTTCACCTAAAGAACCTGAACTGTAACACCTTTTGATTTGGAGATCTTCTAGAGTTTTCAGTGAGTTTCTCCATGAGATCCATGCGTCCTCTTTTTCTGGGGAAAGAGGTGCGTCCCAGTCGCTCTCCTCAGTTGAAAGTCCTCTGAGTAGCGCTTTGCCTTGCACGATTATAGGAGCTGCAAAACCCAACGGATCATACAAGCTATTGACAGTTGACAGTACTCCCCTACGTGTGAATGGTTTTGTCTCATTGGATACAAGGTAAGTAAAGCTGTCAGTTTGCAGGTTCCAACATAGTCCTAAGCTCCTTTGAACAGGAAGTGGATCTACACCAAGATCTAATTCTTTCAAGTCCTTTGCTAGATCGTCTGCAGGGAATGCTTCCATAACGAGGCTGCAGTTGGAGGCAACTTTGTGTAGTCGCAAATTGGACTCTGCTAACATGTTTTGTGTTCTCGTTAACAGGTCAACTGCTTGTTCAGGTGTGGCGACTGAAGTGAGCCCGTCATCTACATAAAATTGTCTTTCAACAAACCGTCTGGCATCTGAGCCATGTTCCAGCTCACCTTCGCTTGCTGCCCGCCGCATGCAGTAAATGGCAACAGCGGGTGATGGGCTATTCCCAAAAACATGCACTTTCATCCGATATTCGACCACATTTTTTGTGACGTCATTGTCCTCAAACCAGAGATAGCGCAGATAGTCTCTGTGATCTTCACACACCTCAAAACAATAAAACATTTGTTGAACATCAGCTGTCAGGGCTATTGGCTCTTTTCTGAACCGTAACAGCACTCCTAACAGAGAATTATTCAGATCAGGTCCACTGAGTAGCACTTGGTTCAGGGATGTTCCTTCACACTCTGCACTAGAATCAAAAACAACACGTATTTGATCTGGCTTTTGCGGGTGGTATACACCAAACGTTGGCAGATACCAGTGTTCTTTACCTTCGGGCAGAGGTGGAGCGAGTTCAGCTTGATCGTTATCCAACATTTTCTGCATAAATCGGATGTAGTGATCTTTCATTTTTGGTTTCTTTTCTAACGTCTTTTTGAGTGAGTATAGACGTTTTGAGGCTTGAACTCTGTTGCTTGGGAGTCTCCTCCTTGGAGAGCGAAAGGGCAATGGAGCGACCCAAGTGTTTTCTTTGTTTTGTTGGACCGCTTTGTCCATTATTGTTAGAAAGTTTTTGTCATCTATAGACAGTGCCACCTTGTCATCTGACTCTGTACGTTCAAACACAGACTGACCTAGCTTGTGTGTGTTGCCTTTAATGTCCACACTATTTGAGATTAAAGGTGTGCTTTGCTGGGGCTGCTTGACATAGTCCTCTTTCACTGTAAAGACGTTTGGACATGGTTCAAAATGAGTAGTCCGTCCGTTGTCTAGCATGTGTGTTCTGTACACGTTGACTTCTGTTGTGTTGTGAGTTTTGCCCAAGCACACTTCCCCTATCACAACCCACCCCAAGTCTAACCTTTGGGCGTATGGTGCGTTATTTGGTCCATTGATCTGTTCTCTTACTTTATGAATGCTGAGGAGGTCCCTTCCCAGCAAAAGGAGAATAGGAGCATGATGATCGACCGGTTGGATTTTGCTTGCAATAGGGAGAAGGTGTGGATGGTGCTTAGCAATCTCGGGTGAGGGAATTTCAGATCTTTCGTCCGGCACTGAATCACACTCGATTAAAGGAGGCAGTTTGACATTTGTTTTTCCATCCATGGACTCTACTACAAAATGTTCTGCTCTCCTACCTGCAGTTTCAGCTTTTCCTAAGCATGTTTTCAGCGTGTATGGCACAGGTGCACTTTTTATTCCAAACAGGTTGAAAAAGTCCGTCCTAGCCAGGGACCTATTGCTCTGTTCGTCAATCACTGCATACATTTTTATAGCTCTGTCCTTTTGACCTTCTGGATATGCTTTCACCAAACAGATCTTTGAACATGAGCGTGGGCTGTCACTTTGTCCACATACCTCTGTGCACTTGGAGACTACTGCAGGATGGTCTTCTGAGTCCTCCTTAGCATCTACATTCTTTGAGGTGTCATCTTTTGGGACAGGTGTGGGACCCGGATGGAGTGCTGACAAGTGTTTTGGACTGTCACACTCAACACACTTTACTGCTACTTTACAATCTTTGGCTATATGTTGCACAGACCCACAACACCTGTAGCATATACGATGCTCTCTCAGAAAAGCCTGTCGTTCCTCAATTGATTTGTCTCTGAATAACTTGCATTTTTTCAGAGGGTGTGGCTTCTTATGAATTGGACACAGACGATCTGGTTCTTTGATTTTCTTCTGTTCAAAACTTCCTTGTTTCCTTTCCTCAATTTCCGTTCTGTGTACTGCAACAGTAGCTTTTCGATTATATGGAATGGACTTTTCAGTGCGTGTGGTAACTTGGTTGCTGCAGCTGGATGGGGAAAAACTTGGATCATTTTTCATTTTTGCTTGTTGCTGTACAAATTGCACAAAGACAGAAAAAGGTGGAAATGACACTCTATTGACTTCTTTATACTTTGTACCTACAGTGGTCCACCTCTCCTGCATGTTAAAGGGGAGTTTTTCAACTATTTGTCTAACCCCTCGAGCCGTGTCTAAATATGCAAGACCTGGCAGTGTACCATCAGACTTAGCACACTGCAACTCCAACAAGATGTCACCCAGCTCCCTTAACTTGCCACTCTCTTTGTTTGTCAGCCTTGGAAACTCCTCCAACTTTTTTAACAGTGCATCCTCAATGACTTCTGAGGAGCCATAACATTCCTCTAGACGCTCCCATACCACTTTTACACCTGCAGCGGGATTGAGGGTGTGTACTGCGCGAAGCCTTTTTGCTTGCTCTGAAGATTTTGGCCCTAACCATTTTGTGAGCAAGTCTAGCTCTTCTCTAGGGGACAGATTCAAGTCTTTAGTAACACTCATGAATGAGACTTTCCATGCCCAATAGTTTTCGGGTCTGTCATCATATTGGAGTAAGCCAGTGCTAACTATTTCTTTGCGGATGAGATATTTTGCAAAATCTTGTACGCTGTTTTGCTCTATTTGGTTGTGACTTGTAGGCAAAAAGGTGTGAGCTTGGGGTTTGAGTGAGAATGTGCTGGTTGGAACAGCTTCTGGTATGTACTCATGTTTAACATCGTTTTTCATTGGGGACTGGACATGAGTTTCTTTTGTTATTATTGATCGACTTGGCATTTGAAAATTTGTGCTATCATGTGTAGCACTAGGTGGCGCCTTTAGCTTACATTGTTGTTCCACATAATCACTTGTGCGTTGTACTGCATTAAACGTCTCACCTGTTATAGGAAGTTCTGGGTCTGACTCCCCGCTCTGACTTTCTAATTCTTCATAGGCTGCAGCTTCTGCCTCAGCTGCTGCTATTTCCTTTTCACACTTCAAAACATGGAGACTGGCCTCCAAATCTGCCTTTTGTCTCGCCGAATCTGCTTTCAGACTGGCATCCTTTTCCTGGAGACTGGCTTCCAAATCTGCTTTTTGTCTCGCCGAATCTGCTTTCAGACTGGCATCCTTTTCCTGGAGACTGGCTTCCAAATCTGCTTTTTGTCTCATCAGACTAGCTTCTTTTTCTGCGAAACGGAGCTGGGCCTTTGCTGCTTGGGCTTTGGCGTATGCTTTTGTGGCTGACACACTTGAAGCTGCTGTGGTGTGCGACCGTCTGCTGGTGGCTCTGGACCTGACGCTGTGTGGAGGTGAATGCTGCGGCCTCTCTGACGGCTGCCTCTCAGGCGACAGCTGGTCTGCAGGAACCGGGTGATTGGTGGCAGCCTGGTCATCAGCTTGCTGCTCTGAGTTTGCCTCTGGCTCGAACTGTGATTCATAATCTCTCAAGTAACTCTTACCTGAGCGTAGACTCATGTTGACTGTGTAGCTCAGTGTTGTTTAACCCGCCGTATAGAAGTCTTTTTTCTTCTATTTAAGTCTTTTTACTACTATTTAAGTCTTTTTACTGTGCTGTCCTCACGACACGTGACTGTGTGCAGCTAGACAGCCAGCTAACTCTTCCAATGAAAAAAAGAGACTCCCACACAAGGCTTGCTTTTCTTGTTTATGTAGACTCTTTTCCTCACAGGATTATACATATATGTACGTATATATATGTACGTGGTAATAGTAACTGAAACAAAACAAACAAAAGAAGTGCATTATAAGCTGTACAAAACGCTGAGTCTCCATGATCAAACACACGTTAGCTTAGCTTGAAACATGCGCGCGTTAGCTTAGCTTGAAACATGCGCGCCCACATCCTAAGTGGCTTACTACATAAGACGCGATTCACACGTTATCAAATGAAATACAATCTTGAGCATGCAAACAAAGCACATAAACACAAAAAATACTTACAAAGACTAAAGTTATCCCAGGTTTTAACAAGTTTTGAGCGCAGTCTACTTCCGTCTTTTCAATTTCAGACTCATGCTAGATCTACTATTTTCGAGACCTCTCACTCTGCTGTTAGTTTAACAAATTATAAAAGATCTTTAGAAGAGACAGACGTCTCACTCTGACATACACTCCGATCAAAGACATAACACTAACTTTTATTTAATATTCAAGAGGTACTTTTCAAAACCAGTTGAACAAAGTAAAGAACTACAGACAGCATCGGATCGGAGAGTGTGTAAAAACCTTTCATATCAGACTGTTCTCGTAGCATCGCTGAGCAGAAAGAAAGACGGAATTTATCCACAAATAAAAATATAAAATGAGTCTTATAAAAGATTCTTTCTCATTGGTTTGATATGAAAGTGATGTCATCATTAGTACATCAAACCAAACGTTCCGTTCTGTCCTCTTCAACTTATCCGGGATCGGTTCGCAGGGGCAACAGCCTCAGACGGGAAGCCCAGGCTTCTCTCCCCCGAGCTGCATCCTCCAGCTCACCTGGAGGATGCAGGTGTCCAGCTGTGGACAGGGAGCTGTCCACAGCTGGACAGGGAGACTCCGTCATCCTCAGGGAGACTCTCTGAGTCTCCTTGTCCAGCCGTGAGACTCAGAGATCGGGTGAGGAGATCTGTCATCCGGGCGGAGCTCCATGTCGAGCCGCTCCTACTCCAGGTTGAGAGGAGCCAGATGGGGTGATTCAGGCATCTGGGTAGAATGCCCCACTAGCGCCTCGCTGGTGAGGTGTTTCAGGCACATCCCACTGGGAGAAGACCACGAGGCAGACCCCGGACCTGCTGGAGAGACTGTCTCACAGCTGGCTGGGGAACGACTCGGGATCCTTCGGGGTGAGCTGGAAGATGCAGTCGTATAGTTAGAATGACAGTGGGTCAAACACAGCACCATGAGGAACACCAGCGTGTGAACATCCTGTTGAAAGAAAGAGAAGTAGCTTTGCGGTGTCAGATGATATCTGTGTGTTTTCACACTTCTCTCTTCTTCTCTTTCAGCACCATGGACGACCTGAGCAGCCCAGTGGGAAACTTCAGCTCTCCCAGTAACACCAGTAACACCAGCTGTCCCTCCATCGACGACTTTAAGAACCAGGTTTATTCTACGTCCTACTCCATCATCACAGTGTTTGGCTTTGTGGGTAACCTGTGTGCCCTCCTCGTGCTCTTCCGTTCATACCGACAGCGCACGCCCTTTCACGTCTACATGATCAACCTGGCGCTGTCCGACCTTCTGTGCGTCATGACGCTCCCACTGCGAGTGCTCTACTATGTGCGGAAAGGCCGCTGGGAGGAAGGGGACTTCCTGTGCCGCATCAGCTCCTACCTGCTCTATGTGAACCTGTACTGCAGCATCTATTTCATGACCGCCATGTCGTTCACACGCTTCCTGGCGATAGTCTACCCGGTACGCAACTTGCACCTGTTAACGGTAAACCGTGCTCGCGCCATGTGCATCGGCATTTGGGTCTTCAGCAGTCTGGCGTCTTCTCCTTTCCTGATGGGGGGTCAGATTTTGGACAAGGAGAATAACATTTATAAATGTTTTGAACCTCCGAGGCCTTCCAGCGGGAGTTTAATGAAGCTCGAAGCGCTGAACTACATCTCCCTGGCAGTGGGTTTCATCCTTCCATTCCTGGTCATCCTCATCTGCTACGCTGGCATCGTCCGCGCGCTACTGTCCCGTACCAGCGTCGCACGGAGGCAACAGGACACAGCAAGCAAAGCAATCCGTATGATCGTGGTTGTCTTGGTGACCTTCCTGGTTAGTTTCATGCCCTACCACGTGCAGCGCACCTTGCACCTAAGCTTCCTGTCCCGGGATAACCCTTCCTGTGAGGAGATCATCTCCATGCAGAAATCTGTGGTGGTCACTTTGTGCCTGGCTGCGGCCAACTCGTGTTTTGATCCGCTGCTTTATTTCTTCTCTGGAGAAGGTGTGCGCTCACGCCTGTCCTCGCTGCGCCAAACGATTAAGGCCTCCGGCATGCGCCGCGGACAGCTCAAACCTGTCAGCGCATCAGAGGTCAAGCAACAGCTGGAAACGAGTTAGAGGTCATCTTTTAGGAGGAAACCACACCCTCCATCCAATGATGCTTTCATGGGATCCACAAAAAATGGGAAATACTGATTTCAATTTGAACAAAGTAATCATTTTGTTATTATTTCATCTGGAGAACAAAAAAAAAAAAAAAATAAGAGCCGTACCTTTAAGAACGTCAGAGAGCCCGATAAGAAGTGGTTTTAATCAACCAACGTTCTAAAAACTCATTCCTGTATTATTTAATTATTGTTTTTTACACCGGGGACAGTTGTGTGCTGCACTCCTACACCGCAGCAGGCTGCCACGACAGCGCCAATAGTGGGAGAAACGGGGGTTAGGTGTCTCCTCCAAGGACCCTAGACATGCACTCAGTGGGATGCAAACTTCCGCAAACTTCCGGTTGACTTCCGGTCCACGGGCAAATATTTTTTTTTTTATCTTTTTAGGGTTTTTATTTTCTATTCTTTCTTTGTTTTGTGTCTTTTCTGTGTTCCCGGGGACGGCATGGACATAGCAAGAATCTAACCAGGTTCTCCCCGTTGAAAGACGGTATCTCTATCACGAGGCCAACGACTCCTGGGACATTTCTTTTGTGTCTGCAGCGCAGCTCAGAAGGAAAATTTTAGTCCAACGTTTAGAAAATATTTTACAGCAAATCAACAAACTCATAATTTTCTTTTTATAGTGGAATTTTTAAAAAAAGTCACCGTTTTTGTTTGGCCAGTATTTTGGTGGTGGTTGCAGAGTTTATTCCAGCTCCTTACTGTCTCATACGGGGGTCAGGTCTTGTGTGGGTAGCTCAGCATCTTCCTCTGACCTAGAGAGTCTAAAGCACAGCCTGGGACAGAGCTAGTCCTCCTTAGATAGTCCAGTTTCCTCTGGTCCCTCTCTGTTATTCCTCCACATCAGTAGAACAGACAGTCACTGTACTCCTCAGTCTCCTCACGGGGTGGAGGCCAGCTTGCTCCTTCTTGGATATCGAACCAGTCCAGTTTGTTGTTAATGTGAACACCCAGAGAGGATAGACGTCCACCCTACCGATGGATGTTCTGGTGGGTCAGAGAGGACTTTTTTTGGAACTCGGTCACCATCTCTGTTGTTTTGGTGGCCTTGATGTGAAGGTAACAAAGTCACAGACTACTTCCTGAAGTCCAGGTTGTTTCCTTTAGATAGAACCCCCCCAAAAAAAAACAAAGAAGAAGAAATACCCTTGATTCGTCTCTCAGCGGGGGAATTTGTGTGCTGCATTGCACCGCAGCAGGCTGCCAGGACGGCACCAACAATGGGAGGAAAACACTCTAATGATCCACACATGGGAAATGTGTGTGTTACAGCAACAACTTTCTATCTGCTGACTTTCAACGAGTCGTTATAGAGCCCGACCACATAGAGGAAGAAAGACTTCCGGTACAGGGTTGTTTTTGAGCGGAGCTGTTTGAGCCTCTTGGAGAAGGAGCTCCACTGTTTGTCCAGAAGTGGGTAGAGAGGGTGGTCAGGGTTATCCATGAAACGGGGGGTTAGGTTTCTTCCCCAAGGACACCTTAGACATGAGCTCAGAGATCTTTTGGTCCAAGGACGAACGTTCTACCAATGAGCTATCGCCTCCCTTGGCATCAGAGAACCTCTGGATGTGACAGGTGTTTGAGTGAAGACGTGGTGGACACATCGCTACGTCAGAAATGTTACATAAAGGAAAAAAAAAAAGTAGAAATAATGTGATGGCATGCTTTTTAATGAGTGGTTTTTAAACCACCAACGATACCAACCCCATCAGAGCACAGGTGTTCTACCAAAAAGTGACTTGCGGGGAAAAAAGTTGATCAAATGCCAACATCGGGTGGCACAGTGGCCTCACAGCAAGAAGCCTATACGTTCTCCGGGTACTCCGGTTTCCTCCCACCCTCCAAAAACATGCCTTAGGTTGATTGGTCACTGTATGATTACTCCTAGGAATCAGTGTGTGTGTGTGGTTGTATGTGTGTGGCCCCGCGACAGACTGGCGACCTTTTCGGGGTGTACCCTGCTCTTGTCTCGAATCAGTTGGGATAATCAGTTGGGTTAAGAAGGTGACTGAGTGACTGACTGACTGAGGTGGCACCATGGCACGAATACCTCTAAATAAAAGGAGTTATGCGTTCACGCCTTAACGAGTACTTAAGAACTATAATCAGTCTATTTATAACGAGCCGGGGTGACGTAAGAGGAGGTGACGCTGGAACAATGGCCGCCTGAGAAGTATCATGATTGTCATGAAAGGGAGTCATTATGTGGGCGTTTTAATGTTTGACAAAACACTTAGTCCTTTTTTGGAGGGGTACAGAAATGACAAGACACCAGTGGGCTGCATGGTGGCAGAGTGGCCTCACAGCAACCGACTGGTGACGTGTTCGGGGTGTACCCTGTCTTTATTTATTAGGAGGATGAGCTCCTTGAGATGAGACATCTCGTTTTTGAGGGGGTCCTCAACCTAACACGCATGTTTTTTGGAGAGTGGGAGTAAACCGGAGCACCCTCAGGAAACCCATGCAGACACGAGGAGAACATGCAAACTCCACACAGAAAGGATATTGTTTCAAATCTCGACAACACCTGGTTTGAGCCCACAACAGGCCACTGTGCTGCTGTCTCTGATTTGAAATCAGCCGGGATAGGCTCCGACACCCGGGTGACCCCGTTAGGTATTAGCGGTTCAGAAGACGAACGAACGAATGATTAAAATACGATTAAACCATAAAACTTGACAGAAATGAGTTTCTTGAAAATTCTCTGCAGATTTTTTTTTTTTTGCACAAAAAATGTTGAAGAAATAAACGTGTGGATTTTGAAGCCGTCAAATGAAGTTTTTTAAGGGAGTCACTTTTTAGCCTGACGTCAGCCCGAATGTTACAGATGAAGAAAAATCAAAAGGAACCTGAAACACGTTTGTTTTTGTCACATCTCCAATAGTCCCAGGAACATCTTGGGCCTAGTTGGAATTGAACCCAGTTCTCCCAGTTGAAAGATGGTATCTTTACCTCCAGGCCAACGTGCCTGAGACCAATTTTTTTTCTTTCTTATTTTGTGATGCATTATGAGCAACCCCAAGGCGAACCGAACCAGGATCTCCAGGTTGAAAGATGGCAACTCTGCCACCCGGCTAACGCCCAATCGGAACATGTATGACATGTTTTTAATGTTGAAAACTGTCCTCTTTCTGATAAAATGATCAAATGTTAGAAGGACTTTGTTTTTATGGAAGAAAAATGCAAAATTTTGGTTCATTTTCTGTCAGTAAAATTTTAAAGTTTAAACTTTTGAAGGGCTTAAAAAGACTTTTCAGTGTTTGTGTGGCATCATGTTTGATTGTAACGAGTTGTGGAAGTAACCAACGTGATTGTATTGATATTTAAAAATGTGACTATGTGACTGTAGTTTGGGGGTGCCCAACGGGTTGACCGCGGTCTATCGGTAGATCGTGGGCTGGTCCTGAGTCGACCGCGAGACGTGTTGGAAAAAATAAATTATTTTCCGTTCCGTCATCTTCCACTTGTTCCGGGGTCGGGTCGCGGGGGCAACAGCCTCAAACGGGCAGGCCAGGCTTCTATCTCCCCAGCTGCATCCTCCAGCTCACCCGGAAGGATCCCAAGTTGTTCCCCAGCCAGCTGTGAGACATAGTCTCTCCAGCGGGTCCAGGCTCTGCCCCTTGGTCTCCTCCCGGTGGGACGTGCCCAAAACACCTCACCCGCGAGGCGCTCGGGGGCATCCTGACCAGATCCCCGAACCACCCCATCTGGCTCCTCTCGACCTGGAGGAGGAGCGCTCGACACTGAGCTCCTCCCGGATGGCAGAGCTCCTAACCCGATCTCTGAGTGAGAGCCCAGCCACCCTGTGGAGGAAGCTCGTTTCGGCCGCTTGTACCCGCGATCTCATTTTTCCGGTCACCAGCCTCAGCTGGTTACCATGGTGAGGGTAGGAACGTAGATCCTGGTCACCATGGTGAGGGTAGGAACGTAGATCCTGGTCACCATGGTGACGGTAGGAACGTAGATCCTGGTCACCATGGTGAGGGTAGGAACGTAGATCCTGGTTACCATGGTGAGGGTAGGAACGTAGATCCTGGTTACCATGGTGAGGGTAGGAACATAGATCCTGGTTACCATGGTGAGGGTAGGAACATAGATTCTGGTTACCATGGTGAGGGTAGGAACATAGATTCTGGTTACCATGGTGAGGGTAGGAACATAGATTCTGGTTACCATGGTGAGGGTAGGAACGTAGGTCCTGGTTACCATGGTGAGGGTTGGAACGTAGATCGACTTGTAAATCGAGAGATTTGCTTTTCGGCTCAGCTCTCTCTTTACCACGACGGACCGATGCAGCGTCCTAGTTATTGCTGATGCCGCACCGATCCGCCTGTCGATCTCACGCTCCATCCTTCTTCCACTCGTGAACAAGACCTTGAGATACTTAAACTCCTCCACTAGGGGCAGGACCCTGTCCCTGACCTCGGCTGCAAAAACATTTTTTTTTTTTTAATGACAGAAAGTCAGCCTCTTTGAAAAGCGACTAGCAACAATCTAGCGCCTTTCTTGTCTTTTAGAGCGCTTTCATCCACATGACTAAAACCCAGAAGTCGGTCAGGATCAGGATGACAGATCACTGGTGGAGAAGATCCTTATACAATTCTAAAAACCGGTAATTTATTTTCAAATAATCCTGATTTAATCCCTGCAATTCACCCCAAATTTCTATTCAGCTGTTGATCTGAAGGCTAATAAAGGAGTGAATGCACTCCTTTATTAGGAGGAGTTCAACATGATGAACGAATGTTGATTGGATAATCAACTGTAGTTTTTCTAAAGAAACGTTCTAATTGGCTGTGGGTCTGGAGGAAGGACTCAGGACTGATAGTAGTTTTAATACAGGCTGGAAACATGTGGTGGTTTGCGATGTTGGACTCGTCGATCTCAAGAGGTTTACGTCTTGAAAAGTAGATCTTGGGACAAAAAGGTTGGGCACCCCTGCTCTAGTGTGACTTCTGTGTGTTTCGTGTCGTGTAACGGGTTCAAATGTGTTGTATCAAATATGTCGGGATGAAGGAAAAAAAAATTATATTTATTTTTCTGGTTTTTTTTTATATACATTGTACATTTTCAATTATTATTTTTTTTTTTGTTCTTTAAATAAATATTTGTTTTTTTGTCTTTAAATAAATAAAGAAGGAATAAATTAAGTTTATTTGGTTTGACTGGTTTTTTTTATTTACTGTAGAGGTTAAAAAAACAGCCAGAAGGAAATAAACCGTCTGCTCGTCAGGGTTTGAATTACATCCCAAATAAACCGAGCGTCACGGTTTAATTCCTCCTTCATCTCTAAGGTGTCTTGATGTGGAAGGAAGATGGACCCAAATACAGGACAACAAAATGTATGAACCAAAAGTTCAGTAAAGCTGTCAAAGGGCTCAGGATCAAACATTTTTAGCAACAAGTCCTGGGCAGAATGTATCTAACCCTCACTGAATCGGAGTGGAGGCGTTAGATACATTCTGCCCGGGATTTACAGCAGTATTCTGAAGCCCTGAAAAAAAGAGGACACCTCGTGACCCAGATTCACGCCTCTCGTTAGCAGGAATTTCCATTCACTAGGCTTTTAGCATTTTTTATAATAGGGTTCGTTTACTGGTCTGTGGCTACAATAGGAGCCATTCACGGTCATCATAGGTAACACAGGCTCATTGGTCGAGCCATCCTTACTATTTTTTTACCCTTTACGTAGGTTAGTATAAATAGATCCAGTTTTCAGTCCATTTCATTCAGATTGAAAATGATTTCCGGATGGAAGTCGAAACGTCTCGATCAAGAATTAAACTGTCCAGAAGACTTTTTTAAAATTTTTTAAAAACTTTTTCTACTCAGGATCAAAAAGTTCAAATAATACAACAGAGTTCAAATGTTAAACTTATAATCAGGCAGCCAGGAAGACCCAGCTGGTGATGACGACAACCCGGCAAAGAATCTTCTTCTTGTTGTGGTTTGGTATAACAAGGATAACTCAGCATAAACTCCAGCGGGGATTGAACCAGCGACTATCCGGTTACAAGACTCACCATGGCAACAATTCCCTGGATTGAGAGGCTGTTTAGAAAGTTTATTCAGGGAAAGTTTATTTTTACTCTGTTTGCAGGACGACGCGGACTGTTTGAGTCAGCGCTGCCAGGTTAGAAACGTGATATTATCATCCCAACATAAACAGATTAAAAACTTTATCTGTCTGACACAATCTGATGACACACACACACACACACACACACACACACACACACACACACACACACACACACACACACACACACACACACACACACACACACACACACACACACACACACACACACACACACACACACACACACACACACACACACACACACACACACACACACACACACACACACTGTGTTAGGTCAGGGACTCTAACCTCGTGAAGTGGAATCATCAGTGTTAAGTCCAAAAAAGACTTTTATTCATGATAGTAGTTTCAGAATCAAAGCCAACAATAAAAATTCACAAAACAGAGATATAAATTGTCTTTTTCAGCTGAGAAAGAGGAGAGAAGGAGCGCGAGCGCCCTTACGCTCGCTGGCCCTAAAACTCTCTGCTCACCCTCCCCTTCTTCCCTCCTTACTGAGATAAGACGAGCAGCCAGCAGTGGCCTTGAATGTCCCGGAGTATGATAAACAAGCGTGTGAACAGTAATGTGGGAGAGTTAGCTGATGTTTTGCACATTTTAGTATTTTAAACACATGGTTATGTCTGATGTGAAAAACACACAAATACTTCATAATTGAGCTTATTTTACATTTCCCCCCTGTTGTGAGTTTTGAGCATCAGAAATAGCACAATTAAATTAGCTTTAAGATACATCATCATTAAAAACAAAACAACAGGGTGACTTTAAGAAAAACCTGACTGGGGGCGCCACAACGGGTAAACTCCCGCAGGTGCTTGTTGGTGGGGATACCACGGTGCAGGGTCATGGTCAGGAAGCCAGGCACCCTGAGAATGCACCTATTGTGCAAACAGTCCAAACGAGTGACCCAAGAACAGAGGTTTCTAGCACATATTCTTGGAATAGGGGCAAGGGGCTTAGAGAGAGGTGGTGGCAAGGTCATGGAAATCCAAGTCTTGAGTGGGGAGCAGATTGCATTGGTAGACCTGGGCCAGAAATATTCTGCGGTTAGTTCATTCTGCCACCGGTATGACGCAACAGGAGCAGAGGAGCAGAAACACTAAAAGGCCAATGAAGGGTAGGATGGCCTTTGGGAAAAATTGGGACCAGGAGCCTGAGAAAAGTCAGTCAAGCCAACCAGAAGCAGGTACAGAGTCTTGGGACATGGCTCGGTGAAGGTTCCTCATAGTCTGCATGGCATCCAAAATGGTGGAGCTGTCATTAGGGATGTAAGCGCAACAAGAATCACCAATCACAGCAAATACCCCAGGTGGGGCAAGGCTTAAGTCCAAAGCCATTCGGCCCTCAATCCTGTCCATTCGTCCTCTAGAAAGGTGCTGGTAAATAAAATGTATGAATGAACGAATTAATCAATCAACCAATTAATCAATTAATTTGGTCGCCCGGTTTCAGGAGTCCCAAAACTGTCTATGGGTTGTGAGAGAAACTGGAGACACAGAGCAAACAGGAAATGTCTCTGGCAAAAGACAAAATAAGCCAACTATAAACAGGGCGCAGTTCAGCTGATTTCTTCACCGTTTTGAGACGCTGGCCCCTGGTGGCTACCCGCCTCTTCGAAACGGACTTCCACTGCTACCCCCGTAGGTCGTTGTGGCTCAATTTAGCTACAGCAGAGAATAGGCTCCTAGGGAGGCAAGGTTTAAAGAGTCCGTCGGGGTTAGAGGTGGCCCCGGCTGTAGTCCACTGTTCTGTTTCAGAGGCCGGGGCATGATGCTGCATGTCTCGCAGTACTTGTAGGGGGATGATGGTTGGTGGGTCGGGGTGGGATTGTTGACTGGTGGAGGCGAGGATCTGTGTAGGAGCGGAGGCTGCCCCCTTAGCAGCCGCATCAGCCTTGGCGTTACCCAAAGAAATGGGATCAGTATCTCTGGTATGTGCTTTACATTTACAAACAGAGATAGTCCGCGGTATGAGCACAGCAGAAAGGAGCTCAATGAGTAACCGAGCATGTTGAACGGGTGTTCCTGAAGAAGTCTTCATCCCTCTTCTGGCCCACTGTGCAGCAAAAATGTGGAGGGTGCATATTGACTGTCAGTGTAAATGGTGACGTCCCCATCATGGGGCGTAGGGTGGCAGGATTGAGCGTGTTGCAACGTTTGATGGTAAGGTGTGGTTGTGACAAAAAGGTGGAGGACATCTTTGTTTGTGGAAGGAGAACATCAACAGCGTGACTCACTTGGAAAGTGAGGGGATGAAATAAAACTAACTCAGCTGAGGCTTGTACTGCCATGGCTGCAGCACAGACGGTTTGGATACATGGGGGGAGTGCAGCAGCAACTGGATCAAGTTTATTTGAGTAATAGGCCACCGGTTTTAGTTTTGAGCCGTAGGGCTGGAGTAGCAGGGAAGTCATAAATTCCTGTTTACAATCCACTGTCTGGACAAAGAGGGTGGAGTAGTTTGGTAGACTTAGAACACCTGAAGAGGTGAGGAGGTGTTTTAAAACATCGAAGGCCGCATCTGCTGCTGGGGTCCATTGTAGAACAGAGTTCAGGGGGAAGTGTTCAGTGTACATAAGATCCAAAAGGAGCTGAGTTTGTTGGATGGCACCAGCTCGACCCATTTGGTCAAAGAATCAACTATTACCAAACAGTTTGTGTAGGGACCACTTCTACTCAATTCAATGAAATCTAAGTGAATGATCTCAAACGGGTAAGTGCCAATTGGGCATCTTTCTCTCTGTGGTCTGACATTTCCTTGCGAATTGTGTCTACAACATGTGATACAACTTCTACAAAAATGTGTAGACCTTTGGTAATGTGAAATACCTCCCCTACTATTCTCAGCATCCCCCCTGTTGAGACATGGCTAAGCCCGTGGCTCACTATAGTTACAGTTTAAAATCACACTTGGGTTATCTGTAGGTGTGGTGATCTCATGTCCCATAAAAATTCCCAAACTCCCAGAACTGCATGAGGTTCTGGAAATTGTGTTAAACAGTTCTAAATTCAATTATTGCTGTTTTTGTCATCACAGAACATCCAAATTTACACTCTCCAAATTATCTTTTGTAGCTGATTCAATAACACAAAGGCCTGGTCAGCCTGTGAATCTCACGTTATCTCATCTCTTAACTGTAAGACTTTGCCAAATATTACTTCTTGAAGTGGCTACAGTAGTCCGGATAGGAGTGCTCTGCAGAGGTTACAAAGCCTTAAAAATGACATCATCTGTCTGATGAGTAAAGGTCACAAAAGTTAATTGTTCTTTGTTATGGAAATGTTATATTAAACAGCAGTATTTGGCAAACATTACTAGCTGATCGTTAAAATCTGAACATTTTAGTTTCTCATCATAGTGTAACAATGATCCTGTGTTCTACTGGGTCTCTCTGTTATCTGGAACGCCAGGTGCACTAAAGCGTAGGAATATCTTATCTGAACTATTGTGGAGGAGGTTAGACCGTCAGTACAGCAAGGCATCAAAAGTGGGAACAGAAATATAGGGGGAGACCTCTTATGATTACAACATAAAATTAGTAGTCACGTCTGACTATCACCATAAACACTTATCTGCAGATCGAAACTATTAATTAATTAATTCATTAATCTATTTATTAACTGCACAAAGTTCAGCACAAATCAAAATGTTTCCTCAGTAAAAATCATTATACATCCTGTACAATTCTCACATTTGACTATATTTAAGTTACTGTGCTGAAATATGGGGTGTCAATTACAAAGAAAAATCAACTCTGCAAATTATTTGATTAGAGAAAAACATAATTGTTGCTACGGCTGAAGTTTTGGATCAAACTAATGCTCTGATCTTAAAAGATAGAATTTAAAATTGTTCAAATTATGTTTCGAGTTCATTAATAAGCATCTGTCTCAGTATCCAAAAACATTTTATCTACCACCACGGTGATCTTAGAGACAGCAATACTAACTTCCCTTTACCAGGTGTCAGAGCATAGACAAAAGGTTTTGTGAAATTATGGACAAACCTGAGTTCAAAACTAACACAATGTTCCAATCTGATGATGTTTAAAAAGAAATATAAAGAAATGATCTTCACTAAATATAAAAACAATCAATGTTAATCTGTTTCTCTCATTTACTTTTTCCCTTTTTTTTTTTTTTTTTTCTCCTTCTTTACCCAAGACAAACAAACAAACTGCATCCTATCATGTAACCAGTCAGTCAGTCAGTCAGTCAGTCATCATCTTATCCGTCTATCCCGTAACAGGGTTGTGGGGGGTGCCGGAGCCCATCCCGGCTGATTTAAAGCGAAGGGCAGGGTACACCCCGAACAGGTCGCCAGCCTGTCGCGGGGCCACACACATACAACCATCCACACAACCCACTCATTTCTAGGGACAATTTCATAGTGGCCAATCAACCTAACATGCATGTCTTTGGAGGGTGGGAGGAAACCGGAGTACCCGGAGGAAACCCACGCAAACACGGGGAGAACATGCAACCTTGCACACTCATGCACAGTCTTACACATACAGGCCTACACACCTACTTACACACACACACCTACACACACGCTCACAAACACTCCCAGCAGCAGCGGAACAGAGACTCACACGCACCCAGCTGTAGAAAAAAACAGAGACACACAAAGATCCATCTTTTTCACAATCACAAACTTTAGTGAAAAACTAGCATTTTTTGAGCCATTTCAGAATAAATTTGTAACAGAACAGTTAAACCAAATTTAAGGCTCTTTTTACTACAAACTTTTACAGTTTATTCATTCATTTACTACTGTTTAGTCATTTTCACTAATTTGGTTTTGATGAGGTAATAATTTTACAAACTTCTTTTGATCTCAAAAACTGGCATCATAAACCGGCTTTCTGAGTCCCAAAAATTAACCTGGCCAGGGTCAATTTTATAAACACTGTGGACAGTCATTCAGCGAGATGATGTGCCAGTCTCACAGATCTGTGCTTCTTTTTATTTTATTTATTTATGTATTTTTTTTATCATTGTTACTGGCGCCGTGCTGGCAGCCTGCTGCGTGTGGTGCAGCACACAAATTTTCCCAATTAATTATTTTGTCTCTTTGTTCAATTCTAAGATCACTAACTCTACTTTTCTCTTTTTCTTATTCTAAGAAAGACCTCTAACTTTAGACTTCCCTGTATCTTAAGAATTTTGGAAATAACCAAATTTCTTGCAAAACTATGCTTTTTAGTTCATTTAAAACTTATACAAGTCCAGTAAAGAAGTTCTTTGGCATGAGACTGAAGAGAGGACACTGATCCAGCTTTCTACTGTGTGCTACTCACACAGCGGAATCAGTTTTCAGGGATGAAACCCATCCTTTATCTCCAAGTCACCAATACGTCCTTCTTTACAGGCAAAACAATAAAAATTAAGAACTGGTGAGATTCTGCTAGAATCTTTAAAACACTCAGTTCTTTCATTCACACACAAGACAAAACACATAGACACAATGGTGGTTTACAGAAGAAAGCATTGCTGAGGTCAATAACTGTGAACCACTTCTGTTAGGGTAATAGTTCATTCAGCGGTACATGTGGATCAGGTACACATGGCGCACGTTGTTTGATGGCAGCATTAACAGCTCTTAAATCCTGGACCATTCTCCAGCTGCCAGATTCTGCTTTCTTCACAGGGAATATAGGAGTATTACACTGAGCAGTGGGACACTCAATAATGATCCTGGCAGAGATCATATATTGGATAACTGGTCTGATGCCATCTCTTGCATCAGGTTTGAGAGGATACTGTCGCAGCCGAGGTCTGTAGGTGGTTTTTGGTTCAATGGTGACTGGAGAAGCTGTGGTCATGAGGCCAACATCAGTTTTGGAAGTGGCCCATAGGCTGGCAGGAATGTCTGGTATGTTGTCTGTGGTATAGAGAGGGGGATAATTGGGACCGATGAGAAGGGTGAGGCGAGCTTCAGGAGTGTTGTGGTAGGAGCCAGGTAAGGAGGAAAGGTCGAAAATAGGAATTGGGACCAGAGGGTCCTCCTGATCAGACTCAGGACCCTTCTGGTCATGCCCAGGAGGGTCAGGCTGAGAGGAGCCTCGTCACTTGTTCCCGAAGGGATTGAAGCCTGGGTTGTATGGGGGCTGCTGCTGTTGTTTGTAGGGAGGACCCCTGAGATCCCTGGGTTTACGGTCGCATCTGGGTTCTCTGTTCTGAGGGACCTTGAGACTTTGGAGGATGTGGGCAGTCTCTATAGTAATGGCCGCATTGGTGACAGTTGTAGCAGACATCGCCGGTGCGAGGTCCATGAAGGGGTCCATATTGAGGACCCGGTCGAGGTCCTGGGCGAGGTCCACGATGCCATTTGGGTTCAGCCCCTTTTCACCTTTTCCTCCCGCCTTTTGAGCAGAGCTCTCTATTCTTCAAGTGGGGCTGGAACCCATGTTTAGTGACCCACTTCTCCAGGAAGTCACAACTGCCTGGGCAAGTTTTCCCCATAAACTTAACCTCTGGACTGTTTTTTATTTCCTTGGTCAGATTTTTACCCATGTTGTATTATTATTGTATACAGTAAGTACAACCACAATCAACTTTCTTTACTATCTGACTTCACTAATACAGATCTAAAACGCACACACACACACACACACACACACACACACACTGTAATGCGGCAGCTACACAAACAGCCCGCACAGCAGCTTTGCTTCTTTTTTTTTTTCTTTTTCTCTCTCAACGCACACAACCAGTTTGAACAACGTACCCTTTTTCCTTCGTTTAACAACTTTCTCTATCTTGCCACGGAAATTCACAATGCATAAACAGAATGAACATCACAACAACAAAACTTTCCTTCAATCAGGATGATCAAAATCCATAATCAGAACCATTTTTCAAACCAAAAAAACACAATTCCTTCAACCACAAATTTCTCTCTGTTGAACATGTAGGTTGGCTGACCTCTCTAGACAACAAATAAAAGTGTTTTACAAAAGGTGAGTCATTTACTCTAACCTGAAAAAAAAAGTTTTACAAAAGGTGAGTCATTTATTCTAACCTATCTGTAAAAAGGTGAGTCATTTACTCTAACCTGAAAAAAATTTTTTTTACAAAAGGTGAGTCGTTTACTCTAACCTGTCTGTAAATGGTGAGTCCTTTTGCTCAAACCAGTGCCACAAATATGCTGAGTCGTTTACTCCAAGCATAGATAAATTTATGTTTCAAAATGGTCAGCCAAACCTACCTTTTATTGTTGGGATGATCTCGTCCAAGTTGGACCCGTCACTGGAACCGCGACCCGGCGCAGGCACAGGGACTTGGCCCGTCCTGTCAAGGGAGGACGCTGTGCACAGATTCTTTGGCCTCCCTGCTCCCACGTCGGATCGAAGCCCAGATCTTGGGTCCCGGGTTTCAGCACCAAATGTTAAGTCCAAAAAAGACTTTTATTCATGATAGTAGTTTCAGAATCAAAGCCAACAATAAAAATTCACAAAACAGAGATATCAATTGTCTTTTTCAGCTGAGAAAGAGGAGAGAAGGAGCGCGAGCGCCCTTACGCTCGCTGGTCCTAAAACTCTCTGCTCACCCTCCCCTTCTTCCCTCCTTACTGAGATAAGACGAGCAGCCAGCAGTGGCCTTGAATGTCCCGGAGTATGATAAGCAAGTGTGTGAACAGTAATGTGGGAGAGTTAGCTGATGTTTTGCACATTTTAGTATTTTAAACACATGGTTATGTCTGATGTGAAAAACACACAAATACTTCATAATTGAGCTTATCTTACAATCAGGTAAACCTGATCGTTGTTTTGAGTTAACTGCATAACACGTAGAATAAGACGATAAAACGAATACATTTTCATTTGGTCTGTGTTCGTCATGATGAACAGATACAATCAGTTCACATATAGCTTACATATAGGAAAGAGCAAGAGGCTGCATTTCCCAGCAATCATGAAACGTTTTACAGCGGAGCGTTCAGAGTTCATAAAGATCGTGTGATCAGCTACGACCACACAGAGATGGAGTTCTAGACGTGGTTTCTGTGAATATGAATCATACGTCAAAGATGGTAAACGTAAGATCGTCTTACGTTTGGTCAGACGTTTTCTATACTTGTTCCATTTAGGTCCAATTATTTTCAGAGGTAACTCCAGACCAGACAAACAAATACGTTCAAACACTCAAAGCCAACAATAAGAGCTTCCCGTTCCGTCGTCTTCTGCTTATCTGGGGCCAGATTGCAGAGGCAACACCCCCAGATGGGAAGCCCAGGCTTCTCTCACCCCGGCTTCATCCTCCAACTCACCCGGGAGGATCACGAGTCGTTACCCAGCCAGCTGTGAGACATAGTCTCTCCAGCGGGAGAGACAGTCTCTCCTCCCTGAGCTGCCACCTTACTGTGGTGGAGGGGTCTGCGTGCCCCAATGATCCTAGCAGCTATGTTGTCCGAGGCTTAATGTCCCTGGTAGGGTCACCCAAGGCAAATAGGTCCCTAGGTGTGGGGCTAGACAAAGCACAGCTCATACACTCCTATGAAGAGATCAAGCAGGGTGGGGCACGACAGTGAGCACCTGGTGATCAGGCTTTTACCCATGGGACCTGGCCGGGCTCAGCCCTAACAGGGTACATGGGCCTCCCTTCCAGTGGACTCACCACCTGCAGGAGGAGCCATAGGGGTCGGGTGAAGGAGGAGATGGGTGGCAGCCAACGATAAGAGCAATAATAATAATAATAATGCAGTATCGATAGAGACACTGGTTCAGGTGCATCCTCTAATCCTCTTTCCTGGTGGTTCCAAACCCAGCATCCTTCTTCTGATGTACTCTCTCTCTCTCCTCTGCACATGTCCAAACCATCTCAGTCTGACCTCTCTGACTTTAAAACCTCTAACATGTGCTGTTCCTCTGATCCTGTCCATCCTGGTCACTCCCAGAGAGATCCTCAGCATCTTCATCTCTGCTACAAACATCTCCGTTTCCTGTCTCTTCCTCAGAAACTCTGTCTCCACAAAGCGAAATAAAAAGTCTGATAAATCAGGCTAAAAATAAGTTAATGTTTCACAAAACAGCAGTGAGTCCCTGAGAATTATAATGTCTTATTGTTGGTGTGTTTTCAACTCTTATTTGAACTTGTTCTGTTTTATTTTGTAGGATTAAAATCACTAGTAATGATCCTGACGATGACGTCGGAGATCTGCTTCCAGGTTTGTTTAGTTCTTAAACCTAAAATATTTAAATCAGCACTAACAATTCACTCCCTTTCCAAAAATAAACCTCTTATTTTCTCTTTTATTTTCTCAGATAAGTATGGGGTGCAGTGTCAAATTAAACCACTAGAGGTCACTCTAACACGTAAAGTCGCTTTTCTCGTTAAAAAAGAACAGAAAACAAAGTCCTTTATTAAATCCTCATGAGTGAATTTTGTTAACATATTTTCTTTAATTGGTAAATTTATTAGTTAATTTCTATAATCTTTGAACTAGTTTCTTAAATTAAATGATTAAATTGTACAAATTATGAGTCATGAGACAATTTAGTGATAAATAAACAGAAAAAACTGAGGCCGAAACTTCAGTTTGTCTAGAGTTACTCTAGAAAAACAACAACAGAATTTTAGATAGAATAAAAAAAAAAGGTTTGGAGTCTAATGATCGTCCATTGTTTTGTTTCGTCTTCTGAACTCTGACCCCTAAAGACATCACAGGGACTGACTTCATCGGGGCAGCATAGACCCTGAACAGGTCACCAGCCCACACACACTCATTCCTAGAGATAGGATCTACATTCCTACCCTCACCATGGTAACCAGGATCTATGTTCCTACCCTCACCATGGTAACCAGTATCTAAGTTCCTACCCTCACCTTTGTAACCAGGATCTATGTTCCTACCCTCACCATGGTAACAAGGATCTAAGTTCCTACCCTCACCGTGGTAACCAGGATCTGCGTTTCTACCCTCACCATGGTAACCAGGATCTATGTTCCTACCCTCACCATGGTAACCAGGATCTACTTCAAACCCTCACCATGGTAACCAGGATCTGCGTTCCTACCCTCACCATGGTAACCAGGATCTATGTTCCTACCCTCACCATGGTAACCAGGATCTATGTTCCTACACTCACCATGGTAACCAGGATCTATGTTCCTACCCTCACCATGGTAACCAGGATCTCCGTTCCTACCCTCACCATGGTAACCAGGATCTACGTTCCTACCATCACCATGGTAACCAGGATCTACGTTCCTACCCTCACCATGGTAACCAGGATCTACGTTCCTACCCTCACCATGGTAACCAGGATCTACGTTCCTACCCTCACCATGGTAACCAGGATCTACGTTCCTACCCTCACCATGGTAACCAGGATCTACGTTCCTACCCTCACCAAGGTAACCAGGATCTACGTTCCTACCCTCACCATGGTAACCAGGATCTACGTTCCTACCCTCACCATGGTAACCAGGATCTCTCTCAGAAATAGAGGGAGGAGTTCTGCCATGGAGTAGAGCCTTTGCTCCAATAATGCCTCCCAAATGCCTCGTTGGTAAGGTGTTTCTAGCACCTCCCATTGTGAAGAGAGCCAGAGGCAGACCTCTGTCACCTGAGGATCCTTCTGGGTGAGCTGGAAGATGCAGCCAGGGTGAGAGAAGACTGGGTTTCTCATCTGAGGCTGTTGCCTCCGCGACCCGGCCCCAGATGAGCGGAAGAAGCCCGAATGGAACGGCTGGTAATAATCATTTGGAACACAGATACTGTAACTGTTTGCCAAGCTGATAATCTCCTGGACAGCCAGTCATCTTGATCTGGTGATAATCTTCTGGTCATCTGATGATCTTTGCTCAGTTAATCTTTAGGCCAGTCTACAATATTTTTTACTAACTTTTAAACAAACATTTTAAACTAATATTCCAGTGCAAAGCGTTTCACAAGCAATATTTCATCCAGCTGAAACAGTAACTAGTTGCCCAACTGGTAATCTTTGGCCTGGCTGAGAATCTAACCAGCCGATGATCTTCTGGTCAGTGTTTATAACCATTCAGATCCACAACATTGGGACGTGCTGTACACTCTGGCCTTGGGTCATTTAGAAACACAAAACAACTCAGAGGAAGCACACTGCTGATGGGAACATAGAAGGCCACTGTACTACCGCTCCATAAACAGATAATATCAAGCACATGATCAACTGGCCTCTCGCAGCACAAAAAGATGCTTGTTCCTCCAAAACAGCCCGACTAAACTCAGAAATGAGATTCTAATATTCGGTTATCCTGCAAAAGGTCTCTTCTGTGGAGGACGACAGGACAGGAGAGGATAGGGACACCACTCACTCAAATTCCTCTTCAAGATTTGATCTTGTTTTCATTTGAGAGAAACAAACTTTTGATCAGAAACTCTCAGAGGAGCATCTCAGAGCGGATTTGGGTCTCATTGATCTCTTTGTACAACTTAAGCTACATGATTAGTCCGAGTAAGACAGAGTACGTGTGTGAATGAGAGGACTGAGGTTACAGGGAGAAGAGAAAAAGAAGGTGGAAGATTTTAAGTACTTAGGATCAACAGTCCAGAGCAAAGGAGAGTGTGGAAAAGAGGTGAAGAAGCATGTGCAGACAGGCTGGAACAGGTGGAGAAAAGTATCAGGTGTGATGTGTGATAGAAGAGTTTCAGATAAAATGAAAAGAGTGTACAAAACTATTCACAAATTTCCCCTGTGTGGGATCAATAAAGTATATTCTGATTCTGATTCTGATATAGTGAGAGTGGCCATGCTGATTGGTCTAGAGACAGCGTGGTGAGAGCGGCCATGCTGATTGGTCTAGAGACAGCGTGGTGAGAGCGGCCATGCTGATTGGTCTAGAGACAGTGTGGTGAGAGCGGCCATGCTGATTGGTCTAGAGACAGTGTGGTGAGAGCGGCCATGCTGATTGGTCTAGAGACAGTGTGGTGAGACCGGCCATGCTGATTGGTCTAGAGACAGTGTGACTGAAGAAAAGACAGGAAACAGAGTTGTTTGTAGCAGAGATGAAGATGCTGAGGATCTCTCTGGAAGTGACCAGGATAGACAGGATCAGAGGAACAGCACATGTTAGAGGTTTTAAAGTCAGAGAGGCCAGACTGAGATGGTTTGGACATGTGCAGAGGAGAGAGAGAGAGTACATCAGAAGAAGGATGCTGGATTTGGAACCACCAGGAAAGAGGACTAGAGGAAGACCAAAGAGGAGGTTCATGGATACAGTGAAGGAAGACATGAAAATAGTTGGTGTGACCGAAGAGGATGCAGCAGATAGGGTTAGATGGAAGAAACTGACTTGATGGCAGGTGAAGAAGAAGAAGGTCAAAATTTCAAAAATATAACACGTAGAGTTCAAGGATATCCCCTGGTCGAGCAGCAAGGAAGATCTGGCCAGAAGGGATGCTGACCCGACAAGGAAGTCATGCCTTTAAATAGGCAGCATGCCAATGATCCACAGGTGATCAGCATGGTGTTAATGACCACAGGTGTTTAGCATCAAGCTGGAATCCGGGAGAGGGCGGAAAGTCTAGGGCTCCTTCTGGTGGTAGGTAAGGGAATCATGACATCGGTATAGAAATGAGCCGGTGCTGTCTGTCACTATTCATGCATACTGACCACATGTGATCAACGTGTAGTCGTGATATGGTCTCCCATGAGCAAAAGAGAGTCGTAATAGTCGACACTGTCTTCATAAATCACTCAATTTGCGTAGATGTTGGCGGATGCAAGCCTCTGCTATCTGCACTCCAAACATGTCGTCATGACCATTTTCTGTTCTAGTTTGAAGATGAAATGAAGTAGCCATGCTTCTGGCGGCCAAGCTGAAGCAGCGATGCTGGTTACCATGGTGAGGGTAGGAACGTAGATCCTGGTTACCATGGTGAGGGTAGGAACATAGATCCTGGTTACCATGGTGAGGGTAGGAACGTAGATCCTGGTTACCATGGTGAGGGTAGGAACGTAGATCCTGGTTACCATGGTGAGGGTAGGAACATGGATCCTGGTTACCATGGTGAGGGTAGGAACGTAGATCCTGGTTACCATGGTGAGGGTAGGAACGTAGATCCTGGTTACCATGGTGAGGGTAGGAACGTAGATCCTGGTTACCATGGTGAGGGTAGGAACATGGATCCTGGTTACCATGGTGAGGGTAGGAACGTAGATCCTGGTTACCATGGTGAGGGTAGGAACGTAGATCCTGGTTACCATGGTGAGGGTAGGAACGTAGATCCTGGTTACCATGGTGAGGGTAGGCACGTAGATCCTGGTTACCATGGTGAGGGTAGGAACGTAGATCCTGGTTACCATGGTGAGGGTAGGAACGTAGATCCTGGTTACCATGGTGAGGGTAGGCACATAGATCCTAGTTACCATGGTGAGGGTAGGAACGTAGATCCTGGTTACCATGGTGAGGGTAGGAACGTAGATCCTGGTTACCATGGTGAGGGTAGGAACGTAGATCCTGGTTACCATGGTGAGGGTAGGAACGTAGATCCTGTCACTATTCATGCATACTGACCACATGCCATCTATGTGTGGTCGTGACATCGTTTTCCATAGGCAAAACTGTCTTCAGAAACCGTTCAATTTGCATAGACGTTGGCGGATGCAAGGCTCTGCTATCTGCACTCCAAAATTGTCGTCATGACCATTTTCTGTTCTAGTTTGAAGATGAAATGAAGTAGCCATGCTTCTGGCGGCCAAGCTGAAGCAGCGATGCTTCAGTTTGTGTTTAAGCTGCAGAATGTGTTTCTAATTTTCTAATGTTTTATTGTTCGAATGGGGCCACTCAGACAGAATGTGGGCTGGACCTCCTGCAGTCCAAAAAAAAAAAATCAACATCCTTCACTCATCCGGCGTCTGGGAAATTTAGACCCTCCAAAAGTTCAGAACGATACAACGTGACCATGTAGAACCTGGGACCACAATCAATGATCAGATAAAAGATTCTAAGATTCATTTCTGGATGTTTTGTTGTTTGGTTTGTCTCGATAGAAGCGAGTCGATCCAGGAACATAAAGAAACAAACGAGGTCATACGATCCTACGCAAACAGCACAGAGCAAAGAAATGCAGACAGTGTCAACATGTGGAGGCAAAGAAACAGCTGGTGTGGCAACCGGCCAAAAACAACCTCCTCCCTCTTCACCAGGAAGTGACTGAGATGGTTTAGTTTATGTTTGTCGACATGTTCAAACGGGTTTGTTTAAATGTTGGAAGAGAGGGGAGGCCCGTGCTCCTTGGTGCTGGAGTGGCCCTGGCAGGGGTTTCTCTATGCGCCTTGCTGGGTGGGTGGGCGGCTCCTCGGCCCGGCCTCGGGGTCCCGGGATCTGGATGGGCGTGGGCCCGGGTAGCGTGTGTCTCTGCCTCCCTCGTTCCAATCCTTTGGGGCTGGGGACAATCCGTTGGTCCTAATAAGCACATGGTTCACATCGGCAGCATGCATGTACTTTCACTCACACTCGCACACTATATCACTCTGTTTACTGTCCGCTATGTTCCTTGCTTCCAACCAATATTATTATAACTCTAGTAACATGTGTGTGTGTTGTACATCATTTGCTATAGAAGGTTTTGTTGTGTGTGTCAGTTTTATCACTGGTTTAAACTCTTGTTTGTACTTTTTTTTCCCCTCAGATAATCCAGCAGGTTGGTTGTGATGCGGAATACCACAACTTCAGATTTTCTTTTTACTTTCTCCCCCTCTCTTCTTCTTCTTCTGTACCCTATCCCTCCTCTTTTTCACCCCGCCTACCCCCGCCCCTCTCCTTAGTAATTCCTGTCAGGTCCAGCGCAGAAAGCATATATATTTTGATTGTAAAGCATTTAAAATAAACAAATAAAGCTTGTCAGGGTCGGCACACTGTGCTGACCCTGGTAGAACAAAACTGCCCAGCAATACTTGACATACAGATCATCATTCTGCTTGTCACAACGCCGGACAGGACAAGTATATAAAAAAAAAAAAAAAATGTTGGAGGAGAGGATGCATCGAGCGTTCAGGCTGCCTGTGTTTACATAACGCTTCTCCTAAACTACCCACAGTTACTCAGTACCAACTAAGGCTAAACTGATTAGGTTTTGGGGAAGGTCAAGGGATAAAAAACAAATATAATTGGCATTCGGTGCCGTAGACAAGAGTCTGTGGAAACAGAAGAGCAGAGCGGTCCCCATCCGAGAGGAGATGCTGCTCGGAGGTGGTTTAGGACCCTGTTTTACTCTGGTTTCCTCCCACCCTACAAAAACATGCATGCTAGTTTGACTGGCCATGGCATGATTGCCCCTGGGAATAGGTGTGTGTGTACAGTTGTATGTGTGTGGCATCGTGACAGACTGGCGACCTATTTGGAGTTTACCCTGCCCCTTGTCTCAATCAGCCGAGATGGGCTCCAGCACCACCCACAACCCTGTAAGAGATAGGCGGTCAAGAACGTGACTGACTGAATTTTAAAAATGTCCTATTTGCTTCTTGTATGCAGGCAGGCTGGAACGGGTGGAGAAAAGTACCAGGTGTGATGTGTGATAGAAGAGTTTCAGATAAAGTGAAAGGAAAAGTGTAGAAAACCGTGGTGAGAGCGGCCATGCTGATTGGTCTAGAGACAGTGTGGTGAGAGCGACCATGCTGATTGGTCTAGAGACAGCGTGGTGAGAGCGGCCATGCTGATTGGTCTAGAGACAGTGTGGTGAGAGCGGCCATGCTGATTGGTCTAGAGACAGTGTGGTGAGAGCGGCCATGCTGATTGGACTAGAGACAGTGTGGTGAGAGCGGCCATGCTGATTGGTCTAGAGACAGTGTGGTGAGAGCGGCCATGCTGATTGGTCTAGAAACAGTGTGGTGAGTGCGGCCATGCTGATTGGTCTAGAGACAGTGTGGCGAGAGCGGCCATGCTGATTGGTCTAGAGATAGTGTGGTGAGAGCGGCCATGCTGATTGGTCTGGAGACAGTGTGGTGGGAGCGGCCATGCTGATTGGTCTAGAGACAGTGTGGTGAGAGCGGCCATGCTGATTGGTCTAGAGACAGTGTGGTGAGAGCGACCATGCTGATTGGTCTAGAGACAGCGTGGTGAGAGCGGCCATGTTGATTGGTCTAGAGACAGTGTGGTGAGAGCGGCCATGCTGATTGGACTAGAGACAGTGTGGTGAGAGCGGCCATGCTGATTGGTCTAGAGACAGTGTGGTGAGAGCGGCCATGCTGATTGGTCTAGAAACAGTGTGGTGAGTGCGGCCATGCTGATTGGTCTAGAGATAGTGTGGTGAGAGCAGCCATGCTGATTGGTCTAGAGACAGTGTCACTGAGAAAAAGACAGGAAACAGGGATGGAGGTAGCAGAGATGAAGATGCTGAGGATCTCTCTGGGATTGACCAGGATGGACAGGATCAGAGGAACAGCACATGTTAGAGGTTTTAAAGTCAGAGAGGTCAGACTGAGATGGTTTGGACATGTGCAGAGGAGAGAGAGAGAGTACATCAGAAGAAGGATGCTGGGTTTGGAACCACCAGGAAAGAGGACTAGAGGAAGACCAAAGAGGAGGTTCATGGAGGGAAATGCCAAAAGAAGAAGGAGAATTCAAATCCTGGTGAAATAAATCTTAGAATCATGTGTTGTTTTGCTCATTAGGGTAATGAGATTGTTTCCAATGTGAAACCAGCTTTAGGAAGAGACCCTAGAGTCTTGGTGATGGAGGGAAACCCACACCTGGATCAGAGAACGGGTTTCTTAGAAGTGTTACACAAGCACAGACCCCCGGACAGCCTTAACGCCTCCTTCACATTCTGTTGGTAAAAACATGGAAGTCTGTTTCTCTCTTTATTAAAAAGATTTTTTATTGGTTAAACATCAGTTTCCAAACAAATGTCTCTATAAATTACAATTTTTTGGATTTGATTTGATTCGTTAATTTTATTGTTTCATGTAAAAATCCAATATTTTCTTTCTCAAAAATATAGATTTTCGCAACATAAAGTTAACATAATAAAATCTTTCAATATTTTTATGAAATCTGGCTGTTTTTATTGTTTTTCTGCACAAATGCAGAAAAACTTGTCCAAAAAGTTGTAAAAATTTTAAGTGTTTTCATAAACCTGCTGTTTTTAATCAACCAGTTAGACGTGTTTAAAATGGACGGGTCTCTGAGACGAAACCCGTCTGAAGACACTCGATAAGCTTTAAATATTTAGAAGAGTTTAATGTTTACTTTCTTTTCTCCGAACGTTCCCAGAATGTTCTGTTCCGTCGTCTTCTGCTTCTCCGGGGCCGGGTCGTGGGGGCAACAGCCTCAGACGAGAAGCCTTGGCTTCTCTCATCCCAGCTGCATCAAGTCGTTCCCCGGTCAGCTGGAGAGACTATATCTCTCCAGCGGGTTCGGGATCAGCGTCTTGGTCTCCTCCCAGTGGGACGTGCCCCAAACACCTCACCAGCGAGGCACTTGGGGGGCATCCCGACCAGATGCCTGAACCACCCCATCTGGCTCCTCTCGACCTGGAGGAGGAGCAGCTCAACACCCAGCTCCTCCCGGATGGCAGAGCTCCTCACCCGATCTCTGAGTGAGAGCCCAGCCACCCTGCAGAAGAAGATCACTTTGGCCGCTTGTATCCGCAATGTCATTCTTTCGGTCACCACCCACAGCTGGTTACCATGTTGCGTGCGGGTTGGAACGTAGATCCTGGTTACCATGGTGAGGGTAGGAACGTAGATCCTGGTTACCATGGTGAGGGTAGGAACGTAGATCCTGGTTACCATGGTGATGGTAGGAACGTAGATCCTGGTGACCATGGTGAGGGTAGGAACGTAGATCCTGGTTTCTATGGTGAGGGTAGGAACGTAGATCCTGGTTACCATGGTGAGGGTAGGAACGTAAATCCTGGTTACCATGGTGAGGGTAGGAACGTAAATCCTGGTTACCATGGTGAGGGTAGGAACGTAGATCCTGGTTACCATGGTGAGGGTAGGAACGTAGATCCAGGTTACCATGGTGAGGGTAGGAATGTGGATCCTGGTTACCATGGTGAGGGTAGGAACGTAGATCCTGGTTACCATGGTGAGGGTAGGAACGTTGATCCTGGTTACCATGGTGAGGGTAGGAATGTAGATCCTGGTTACCATGGTGAGGGTAGGAACATAGATCCTGGTTACCATGGTGAGGGTAGGAACGTAGATCGACTTGTAAATCGAGAGCTTTTTTTTTTCGGCTCAGCTCTTTCTTTACCACAACTTATCGATGCAGCGTTCTAGTTATTGCTGACCCTGCACCGATCCGTCTGTTGATCTCCCGCTCCATCCTTCTTCCACTCGTGAACAAGACCCTGAGATACTTAAACTCCTCCACTTGGTGTAGGATCCTGTCCCTGACCTGCAGGGTGTATTCCCCCTTGTCCGGGGGAGGACCATGGTCTCTGACCCGGAGGCTCTGATTCCCATCCCATGTCAGACGGATTGGTCCTGATGTTCCTGCATACCTTTTGTTCCAGCCTGTTAGAGAATGCTCGATTAGCTCCGTTCTTTCTTTCATTTCTGTCCAGAAAAACGTCAGATCCTCTGTTTTTCCACCTCATTGCTTCAAAAAGACTCTCCTACGTTTATGTTTCAACCTCAAAGTTAATCAGGGATCATTTTTAATCCTAGATGAAGATTTTTTGGCATTTAGTTTAGAAAAAGGAGGTAAAAAGTCAAACTGAAGGCTCATAAAAGCCCAAAAACACACGCTACATGTGTTTAGAAGGTCAGAAAAAAATCAAATTAAGAGTAAATCATAAGAAAAAAGGAGGTAAAAGGTGATTTTTTTTTTTTTTTTTTATGTGAAACTCAGGATTTAAAAGAGATTCTTTCAGAAGTGAATTTTTGTGAAGTTTATGTTGAGCTAATTTGTTTGGCCTGAAGGTTCAGGAAGTGGCGTGACGCCACAGCTTCCGCCACCGACAGCTGCACGAAAACCAGCAGATCTGTTCATCTGATACAGAGAAGAAAGAATACAAAAATAGACCAAAAAAATAAAGACAAGCCTTTATTTTAAAACAAAAAGAATGAAGACGAGAAACTGAATGAACCATTTAATCCCTCCAGGGGAGCCGGAGCCTATCCCGACTGATTTAAAGACAGGAAACACCCTGAACAGGTTGCCAGTCTGCTACAGGGCCACACACACACACACACACACACAAACACACACAGACACACACACACAGACAACCATACGCACACAATCATTCTTAGGGGCAATTTTTTAGCACCCAGTCAACCTAAAATTGTTTGTTTTGGGGGGGTGGGAAGAAACTAGAGTACCCAGAGAAAACCCACACATACATGGGGAGAACATGCAAACTCCACACAGAAAGGGGTAAATTGAAAAGAAATACAAAAATACACAAAAAAAAATGTATAATGAACACAAATAATCAGTTAAAAACTAACTAACAAAAACTAGCTAAACAATTTCTGCACATTGCTGCCCTTAGACCCTCCTTCATGGTGAGGAAACACTCCGAAAATGAAGGTAGACTGCCTGGTGTCCTGGTGGAGATGCTTCATCTGCACTACCATCACACAGAACCTAAAGTGGGAGCCGTTCATCAGCTCCCTGATCAGAGGATGAAGAAAGCCAAGCTGCCCGCCTCCTCCATCACCGTGTGGTACGCTGGAGCCACAGCCAGGGACTAACACAGACTGCAGCGCATTGTGCGCTCCGCGGAGAAGGTGATTGGCTGCAGCCTTCCATCTCTCCATGACCTGTACGTCTCCAGGACTTGGAGGCGTGCAGGTCGGATAGCAGCTGACCCTTCCCACCCTGGACATGGACTTTTTGAGTGACTCCCCTCGGGCAGGAGGCTCCGGTCCATTCGGACCAGAACGTCCCGCCACAAAAACAGCTTCTTCCCTTCTGCCGTTGGACTTATGAACTCTTTATAACCTGGTACACCAACAGGTTCCTGGTCTCTGAGTCTCTTCTCTCCTTCATGTGGATCTCCATCAGGTTTCTTCCTTTTTTGGGGTGTTTTTCCTCACTGAGAGGGAGGGTCTGAAGCTCAGTGAGACAATATTAGGCTATAAAAATAAAATTGGAAGAATTTTAAACCCACAGTCACTCAGTACCAAACATAGATGAACTGATTATGTTGATGTCCATCTCTTTTTATCTTAATTTTGGACCCATTTGATTTAAAAAAGATGGTTTTGTGGGAGTGAAGAGACGGGCTTCGTTCTCTTCATGTGCGTCACAATGTGAATAAAAATAACCCAGCAGCAGACGCGTAGAGGAGGCTGCTTCTGTCCACAAGTTTCCTGTTAGAGCAAAAACAAACTAATTGGAGGAGGGTCTCCAGGTAAGTAAGTTCAAGGCAGATGTGGGAATGAGGACGGGGGAGTCATGTTTACTGGTACAGGATATTTAATGTCTGTTTGTTTGATTTAAACGTGAATCTTTGTTCCTGGAATTTTCACCTCCGTTCATAGATGTGATTATGATGGCAGCAGAATGAGGAACGCCGGCTTGTGATGGGAGGCGTTCAGGAGGGAAACGTGAGCAAGAATAGAAACATTGAGGTACATATAAAGAGAAGAAAGACTGGCAAAGACTGGTACACACTGTGGAGAAGACACCCAGCGCAACGTGCTGTATGCAACAACCAGGAACCTCCTTGGTTGTGGCCACGTTCAGATGGACTCATCCACCCCTCCGTTCTCAGCACCCGACAATGGCTGACTCATCTGACTACATCTGAAGATGACATGAATCAGAACAGTACTGGAAGTCAGCGGTGTAGGTGGTGAAGAGGAAGGAGACAGGACGGTTCCCTGTGGAGCACCGGTGTTACTAGTCAGGAGATCAGACACAGTTCTTCAGTGTCACAAACTGTGGTTGACTAGTCGGGTAGTCCTCGACCCAGGAAGCCAGAGGAGTGTCCACCCTCATCAGTCATTGCACTGGTTTATGATGACAGGTTAATAATCAGAAAATAACAAGTCAGATGTGTGACAAGACCTCAATTAAATTCAGATCATACGGTAAGTGTTCCTACCCTCACCATGGTAACCAGGATCTACGTTCCTTCCCTCACCATGGTAACCAGGATCTACGTTCCTACCCTCACCATGGTAACCAGGATCTACGTTCCTACCCTCACCATGGTAACCAGGATCTACGTTCCTACCCTCACCATGGTGACCAGGATCTACGTTCCTACCCTCACCATGGTAACCAAGATCTATGTTCCTACCCTCACCGTGGTAACCAGGATCTATGTTCCTACCTTCACCATGGTAACCAGGATCTACGTTCCTACCCTCACCATGGTAACCAGGATCTACGTTCCTACCCTCACCATGGTGACCAGGATCTACGTTCCTACCCTCACCATGGTAACCAAGATCTATGTTCCTACCCTCACCGTGGTAACCAGGATCTATGTTCCTACCTTCACCATGGTAACCAGGATCTACGTTCCTACCCTCACCATGGTAACCAGGATCTACGTTCCTACCCTCACCATGATCACAAGCTGTGGGTGGTGACCAAAAGAACAAAACAGCGAATACAAGCGTCCAAAATGAGCTTCCTATGCAGGGTGGCTGGGCTCTCACTCAGAGATCGGGTGAGGAGCTCTGCCATCCGGCAGGAGCTCAGTGTAGAGCCACTCCTCCTCCAGGTCGAGAGCAGCCAGATGGGGCGGTTCGGGCATCTGGTCAGGATTCCCTCCGTGCGCCTCGCTGGTGAGGTGTTTCGGGCACGTCCCACCAGGAGGATATTTTAGCAATGCGGCAAGGCTTTTGGTCCAAAATAATAACAATAATGTCATACTTTTTTGATCATCGAGGGAAAATTTCTATGCTGTAAAGCACCGCAGCGATGACAGCACCAGGGGTGGGAGTAAATCGGGTTGGGTGTCTTCTCCAGGGACACTTCAACATGACCTTGTGGAGGGAATCGAACTATTTGGTCCAAAGACGACCGCTCTATCACTAAGCTATACACACACACACTCATTCCTATGGGCATATTTTTGTAGAGTGGGAAGAAACCAGAGAACATGCACCTACACTCAGAGAGAACATGCAAACTCTGCACAGAAAGACAAGGGTTTAAAGCCACGCCCCTCCACATCAGTGACTAAAAACCATAAGAAAAAGCCTAATTAATTTGTTTAACACAATTTTTTCATAGACTTAAAATAAATGAGTTTTCAGAGTCCTGATTGAAAAGGTCTAGTTTTAACGTCACGTATGACCAAACAGGGACGCCTGCTGTGAGAGAGAAAACCTCTGACCTCTTCACTCCGGTTTTATCAACGTATCACTGATACAATATGTATTTAAAAAACGTATGAACTTCTATCATTTAGTTCTTTGACTTTTTCTGTTTTTTTTAAAGATTATAATTATAATAATAATCACAGTGAGAGGTGATTGGTCTAGAGACAGTGTGGTGAGAGCGGCCAAGCTGATTGGTCTAGAGACAGTGTGGTGAGAGCGGCCATGCTGATTGGTCTAGAGACAGTGTGGTGAGAGCGGCCATGCTGATTGGTCTAGAGACAGTGTGGTGAGAGCGGCCATGCTGATTGGTCTAGAGACAGTGTGGTGAGAGCGGCCATGCTGATTGGTCTAGAGACAGTGTGGTGAGAGTGGCCATGCTGATTGGTCTAAAGACAGTGTGGTGAGAGCGGTCATGCTGATTGGTCTAAAGACAGTGTGGTGAGAGCGGCCATGCTGATTGGTCTAGAGACAGTGTGGTGAGAGCGGCCATGCTGATTGGTCTAGAGACAGTGTGGTGAGAGCGGCCATACTGATTGGTCTAGAGACAGTGTGGTGAGAGCGGCCATACTGATTGGTCTAGAGACAGTGTGGTGAGAGCGGCCATGCTGATTGGTCTAGAGACCGGAACCAGAGATGGAGGTAGCAGAGATGAAGATGCTGAGGATCTCTCTGGGAGTGACCAGGATGGACAGGATCAGAGGAACAGCACATGTTAGAGGTTTTAAAGTCAGAGAGGCCAGACTGAGATGGTTTGGACATGTGCAGAGGAGAGAGAGAGTACATCAGAAGAAGGATGCTGGGTTTGGAACCACCAGGAAAGAGGACTAGAGGAAGACCAAAGAGGAGGTTCATGGATACAGTGAAGGAAGACATGAAGATAGATAGTTAGATGGAAGAAACTGACTTGATGCGGCGCCCCCTGGAGGGAAATGATGGAAGAAGAAGAATCATCATCACATGAGAAACTCGGTCGTTTGATTCATGAATCTTTCTCAGAAGCCTTTAAAAGGTCCTCTGATCCAACAAGAGAGCAATCATCTGACGTCTGAAAGCCCGGTAGGAGCTTTATGAAAACTGAAAAGATCGTTTCACAAGAAAGAAATATTGTTTCCTTTGATCAAAACAATAAAGTTTCAGAAAAAACAACTGAAAATAAAGAAACACACACTCTGATTGAGTCCACACTGAAAACTCATCCCCGTTTTCTGATTCACGTGATGCTGCACACAGAATCTCACGATGCACAGTCACCTTCGACCTTCATCAGGAGAGCCTTTAATCAGAACATAACAAATACACATGTTTCACGTGCACATCTCATGCGCATCACGTCCCTTTAATCAAACACCTCATCCTGTGTCTTAAGAAGGAACCAGGGGGCTGAACGACGGGTCAACACGAGGGTCGCTGGTTCAAACAATGGTTTTAAGGGGATTTGATTATTTTACACGTTTATTTTAAAAACAACTGCTTCAACCGTCTTTTAAAGTTTGATAATTTTGAGATTTTCTTACAAAATTAAAAAACTGTTCCAGAATTTTCTGGTTTTTATAGACAGAGAATTTATCTCACGCGTTAGTACTGAGACTGCTGTGAAGATGGCAGACAGCAAGTTAAAATTGCATCACCCTCTTGCCCCCTACCCAAACCAGGGTCTGTATCCCACCCTCCACCCCACGCCTTTGGCTTTCTGTCTCATTCTTTGTTCATTATTGTCTGTTCATTTAGATTTACACTGCTAGTTGGTACAGTACAATTCATATGCTGTTCACCTCTCTCTCTCCTCTTTGGGAGAGAGCCCCATTTCAAATTCCTGATGGATACTCTGCATTCCTGTCCTGGACATGGCCAGACCAAGGAGACCTCCGCGCTTCATCATCCCCCTCTATCAGGATGAAATGCATCTACTCATCCCCATCGTGGACATCTCCGGGCTGAGGAGCCCCCGTGTTTCCATCAGGATGAAGAACATCTACTCATCCCTGTTCTGGACATCTCCGGGCTGAGGAACCCCCCGTGTTTCCATCAGGATGAAGAACATCTACTCATCCCCGTACTGGACATCTCCGGGCTGAGGAGCCCCCGTGTTTCCATCAGGATGAAGAACATCTACTCATCCCCGTACTGGACATCTCCGGGCTGAGGAGCCCCCGTGTTTCCATCAGGATGAAGAACATCTACTCATCCCCGTCCTGGACATCTCCGGGCTGAGGACCCCCCCGTGTTTCCATCAGGATGAAGAACATCTACTGACTTCTTTAGATATTTAGCTGTAGATTAGAATAAGCTCATATGTAAACAGTAATCTTTGATACATTGGATGCTCGTCCCGGAGGAGGGATCTCTATTTCGTTTGGATCCCCATGACGTTTCTCATTTTCTACCACTGATGTTTTTTTTAGGAGTTTTTCCTCACTGTGAAGAAGAGTCTAAGGGCATGAATGTGCTAATATTGTCTAGCTTGCATTAGTTATTTTTCTTGCTGTGTATTTGTGTTGTTTGGTTTGTGCTGTATGTGGGTCAGGACGCTGCCGTGACGGACAGACGTCCGGTTTATTTCTCCTCCTCTTTGTATTTACTTCCATTCATCACATGACACCTGGTCATGGCCTTCTCATCAGAGCTGGAGACAATGCTTCTCTTGTTCTCCCACCGGGGTGAACAGCGGCTGGGGGAAGGCTCTCTACATCGGCCCCTCACTCACACTGAGACCCCATCAATGCAGCTCATTGATACAAGCTTGTTTCCTCCAATTAGCCGATGGAAGCACCTGTAAAACCACCGCCAGCATGGAGACGAAGATCACCATCTTTCTGTTTTAGTTTATGGAAAAAATAACCAATTAAATTTGACTTTTTAAACATCGTAATAAAGTTAGAAAATAATTTCAATGCCGTCCAGGATGTCGTTTGTTTGTTGTTGTCTTAGTGTCTGTACATAGATCCGTGAAGCTGGTCCGACTTAAAAAAAATATGAACAAAAATAGACAAAAATATGTCAATTGTTTGTGCTATAATTTTTTTTTTGTGCCGTTTTAGTTTTTTTTTATTTTAAGAAATACGATTTGGACGATGACGTCATTCAGACCTTCATTTATTTCTGGGCGTCGCCATCTTTGATGACGTCATTCTATTTCTTAAAATGAAAAAAACATAAACAGCACGAACGATTGACACCATTTTTAGGAGTTTTCTCGCATTTTTAAGCAAAATGAGGGCTGTATGACGTCAGTTTGACCTATAAAAGAATCGTAAATATCTAAAAAATTAAAATAGCACAAACAAAATTTTTACAGCACAAAACAGCACCAACGATTGAAATAATTTTTTGTTTACTTTTTTTTTTTTTAAGAGGGGCCAGCTTCACGGAGCTTCTGTACATGTCCATCTCTCTGCTAAAAGAAGATGCATTTATGGATTTAATAAGGTTTGACCTCAGGAGTAACAGCTGCTGGCAATTCAAACAGATCTATTGGAGATCCGGTTGAAGGAGGGATCCCTTCCTGGCAATCTGGCAACAAACCCTAGACTGGAAAGGGAGGTAGGTAACGCTGGACTGGACAGTGAGAGTGAAGCACTGGGACTGAAAGCAGAAAATCAAAACGAGGCAGATGTCCTACACCTTAAACCATAAAGTAAGAGAGAGAAAGACGACGAAAACCGCTATGTCGAGAGATGAGCTGATGAAATGCCATCTGGACGATTGGAAGGAACGATGGAAGGAAGGAAGGAGGGCTGCTGATGCTTCTAGAGATACCTGGAAAAAGATGATAGTTAATGTATTTAAAAGTACTGCTTAACCACGTAGAGCAAGCTCGCTGGTAGAGCGGCGTTGGATGACAAGGGAGAGGCTCTGAGAAAAGAGGTGAAGAAGCGTGTGCAGGCAGGCTGGAACGGGTGGAGAAAAGTATCAGGTGTGATGTGTGATAGAAAGAGTTTCAAACAAAACGAAAGAGAAGGTGTCCAAAACTGTGGTCAGACCGGCCATGCTGATTGGTCTAGAGACAGTGTGGTGAGAGCGGCCATGCTGATTGGTCTAGAGACAGTGTGGTGAGAGCGGCCATGCTGATTGGTCTAGAGACAGCGTGGTGAGAGTGGCCATGCTGATTGGTCTAGAGACACCGTGGTGAGAACGGCCATGCTGATTGGTCTAGAGACAGCGTGGTGAGAGTGGCCATGCTGATTGGTCTAGAGACACCGTGGTGAGAACGGCCATGCTGATTGGTCTAGAGACAGTGTGGTGAGAGCGGCCATACTGATTGGTCTAGAGACAGTGTGGTGAGAGCGGCCATGCTGATTGGTCTAGAGACAGTGGCACTGAGGAAAAGACAGGAAACAGAGATGTTTGTGGCAGAGATGAAGATGCTGAGGATCTCTCTGGGAGTGACCAGGATGGACAGGATCAGAGGAACAGCACATGTTAGAGGTTTTAAAGTCAGAGAGGTCAGACTGAGATGGTTTGGACATGTGCAGAGGAGAGAGAGAGAGTACATCAGAAGAAGGATGCTGGGTTTGGAACCACCAGGAAAGAGGACTAGAGGAAGACCAAAGAGGAGGTTCATGGATACAGTGAAGGAAGACATGAAGATAGTTGGTGTGACTGAAGAGGATGCAGGAGATAGGTTTAGATGGAGGAAACTGACTTGCTGTGGCGCCCTTTGGAGGGAAATAATGAAAGAACAAGAAGAAGATGCGTTGTTAACAAGTGAAACGGCCTGATTAGCTGTTTTGTGTGCGATATGAACGTCGTAAAAGTCAGTGGGAGGTGTTCTTTATGTATGACAGAGGAGTTCAGAGTTAAAGTTGAACGGTTACAACGTGTGTGGGACGGTAAAACATTACAGATGCAGGAAACGAATCGACGCAGCGTCCTTTAGAGGAAACAACTCAGCTTCATCTGACGTTCTTCTTGTATTTAAATCTTAATTTGACGATACGTCGGCCTCTTTTATAATCAACCAATTCTTAAAAGAGTCATCTGAAAATCTTTTTTAAAACATCTTTTAATCCAATTTCCTGAGCGTCTGCTCGGCGGCAGCAGAAGAACCAGATTTGATTGGAATAAATTCATCATGTGCTGACTTATCGAGTCAGGTCATCAAGGCTGGTTCATCCTTCCACTCGTCTTTCCGTCCAGTTTTAAAAAAATGTACACAAATAAAATAAATAATTAAGATGTTTCTCGTCCAAAGGGCCGTCCTCGTTTCCTCATGGAACAAACTTTACTTTGTTTCCCTTCGTTCTCTCCTCCTCCTCCTCTCCACACACACACGACTACAGATGGAGGCCGTGCTCTCCATCCATCACTCCTGCTTTCATCCCTTCTTTTTCCATCTCCGTGGGATGATGAATAGAAGAAATAAAACTATCAGGTCATAATGCAGGTGGTTTATCGGCATGGAGATGGGATTTGTGAGGCTGGGTGTGTGTGCCCACAGTTTGTTCATTTTGGAGAGAAAATAAAACATGATGGAGGGAAAAAATATGAAGAAAAAACTCTTTGTTTTTTATGGTTTTGTCTGTAAGCTCCGCCCCTGTCAGAGGTCAGAGTGGTATGATCCGTCACCCCCGGTTATGGTGTCAGTGGGATCGCTGCAGGGCATCAGTGTGCGTGCGTGAGTGCGTGTGTGTATGTGTGTGTGTGTGTGTGTGTGTGTGTGGGTAGTTTTCCATGATGAATTTCTCGTGGTTTCTAAGACGTAATGAGCAGCAGCAAGTCTGTTTGTCCTGAAAAAAAAACATGAAAACATTCGTCCTTCTATTTACGCTCGCTGTCTTTACACACGCTTCCTTCGAAGGACGAGCATCCTGGTCCTTAGAGGAAGCTCCAAGAACAGGAGAGTCATCTTAGAAGTGCGTTTACAACCAAATCAGAACATAGAGCAACGTTTAGGCAGATAGAACGATGTACGAAGCCTCAGACGGGAAGCCCAGGCTTCTCTCACCCCAGCTGCATCCTCCAGCTCACCCGGGAGGATCCCGAGTGGTTCCCCGGCCAGCTGTGAGACATAGTCTCTCCAGCAGGTCCGGGGTCTACCTCTTGGTCTCCTCCCGGTGGGACGTGTCCGAAACACCTCACCGGCAAGGCACTCGGGGGGCATCCTGACCACATACCTGAACCACCCCATCTATTTTCTCTCGACTTGGAGGAGGAGCAACTCGGCACCGAGCTTCTCCCGAGTGGCAGAACTCTTCACCCGATCTCTGAGTGAGAGCCCAGCCACTAGGTGGAGGAAGATCATTTCAGCCGCTTGGATCTGCGATCTCATTCTTTCAGTTACCACCCACAGCTGGTTACCATGGTGAGGGTAGGAACGTAGATCCTGGTTACCATGGTGAGGGTAGGAACGTAGATCCTGGTTACCATGGTGAGGGTAGGAACGTAGATCCTGGTTACCATGGTGAGGGTAGGAACATAGATCCTGGTTACCATGGTGAGTGTAGGAACGTAGATCCTGGTTACCATGGTGAGGGTAGGAACGTAGATCCTGGTTACCATGGCGAGTGTAGGAACGTAGATCCTGGTTACCATGGTGAGGGTAGGAACGTAGATGCTGGTTACCATGGTGAGTGTAGGAACGTAGATCCTGGTTACCATGGTGAGGATTGGAACATGGACGGACGTGTAAATCGAGAGCTTTTTTTTCAGCTCAGCTCTTTCTTCACCGCTGCATGACAGACCGATGCAGCGTCCTAGGCACCAATTTCCGCCTGTCCATGTCCCGCTCCATCCATGCATATTGGAAGGATCTGCATACGCCATATTTGGATGTTTCCGTGCTGAAAACAAGACCGTCTTGTGGAGAAGAAACGGTTCATTCGTTTATATGTTGGCGTGGTTGGGACAGGGTAGATTTTGGCTTCCATGACGTTTGAGGGTTATGGTGCTTTTTATAAATTGTGAGTTTTCATGAACAAAAACTTTGATTAAATAAGTCTTAAGAAGATTTAAAGTCTTGTGAGATCTGATCCTGATGTCTCAGAGGGAGATGGAACGTCTCTTCTTACCATCATGGTTTTGGCCGTAGCCATGAAAACAGTTTGCACGGACTTTCCATCAAGAAAGAAACAGTGGAATATGTAAAGCAGATGTCCAGCTGGTTTAAACCCTGACCACTAAACCCAGTACAAAAACATAAATTCTGCAGTTAGATACGTTTCACAGCTTTCCAGAACCTCCAGTCCCACCATGCTGCTACTCAGAGCCGGTAAATCTTACCACCTGTACCACACATAACACCAGAGTTAGAACCTTGTTACCAAAACCTCTGACTTGTTTTTGAAGCACCAGTGAAAACCAAAAGCCTTGCATCCAATCATGAGACTCAAAACCTTTAAGAGAGCCCCATAACGAAACCAGAACAAGAAGTCTTTTATCAAGCAGGCGTACGGCCAATTAAACATATTTGAATAATTTTTGAAAAGGGCAGGATGAGTGGACTGCTGTGTAACTCAGTAATTGCTTCTTCTTCCCCATTGGGCATTTCCCTTCAGGGGGCACCACAGCAAGTCAGTTTCTTCCTTCTAACCCTATCTCCTGCATCCTCTTCGGTCACACCAACTATCTTCATGTCTTCCTTCACTGTATCCATGAACCTCCTCTTTGGTCTTCCTCTAGTCCTCTTTCCTGGTGGTTCCAAACCCAGCATCCTTCTTCTGATGTACTCTCTCTCTCTCCTCTGCACATGTCCAAACCATCTCAGTCTGGCCTCTCTGATTTTAAAACCTCTAACATGTGCTGTTCCTCTGATCCTGTCCATCCTGGTCACTCCCAGAGAGATCCTCAGCATCTTCATCTCTGCTACAAACATCTCTGTTTCCTGTCTTTTCCTCAGTGCCACTGTCTCTAGACCAATCAGCATGGCCGCTCTCACCACACTGTCTCTAGACCAATCAGCATGGCCGCTCTCACCACACTGTCTCTAGACCAATCAGCATGGCCGCTCTTACCGCACTGTCTCTAGACCAATCAGCATGGCCGCTCTCACCACGGTTCTGTACACTTTTCCTCTCATTTCAGCTGAAACTCTTTTACCACACATCACACCTGATACTTTTCTCCACAATACACAGGGGGTAAAGCTACTTAGCTGAAGATTTATAGAATTCTTAGTAAATGAGGCTCCTCATCTTGGACCAGTACCATCTGTTTACAAAACTGAGATTACACAACCTAAGTCTCATAAAACACACCAATGACAAATCTCAGGTGTACGACAACAAGAGATCCCCTCCTCCTCAGCCACACCTCGAGAAATCCATAAATGGATCATCCAAATGACGTAAAAGATAAGCAATCGTCCTCAAATGAGCTGGTGGCATCCGAAAATACTCTTCCACGACAACAAAGTGTCACCATTGCGTTGTCTCAAGTGGTTCCCATGGCAACTGTGTTATGATAACCACCTTGTTGTCTCAATTTCACACCATCAAAGTCTTGTATTCTCAAACATACGGTCCTGCATCCCAGAATTAACTTATAAAAAGTATTTTATTGGTCCATGTAATAAAGTTTCCGCTCGTAAAACCCGATCAAGGGAGTATGTCTCTGGAGGGAGGAACAGATAAGATCCTCTTCTCTTATCACTTTTACTACAGATGTGCATTGCTGATGTCCCCCGCCAACTCCTTCCCGAGTGGGCTTTCAGCAGTCAGTGTTTATTCAGCAGTTTATCTTCTAAAAATTTTTAATTTATAAAATACACACGGTTGTGAATCAGACTAAGTCACATAATTCATGAACGTTCCGTCATCATCCGCTTATCCAGGGCCGGGTCGCAGGGGCAACAACCTCAGGAGGGAAGCCCAGGCTTCATTTAGCCCAGCTGCAGTGGGATAAGGGTGGAGCGAGTGATCAACAGGCAGATCGTTGCAGTGTCGGCAACAACTAGGATGCTGCATCGGTCCGTCATCGTAAAGAAAGACCTGAGCCAAAAAGCAAAGCTCTCGATTTACAAGTCGATCTACGTTCCTACCCTCACCATGGTAACCAGGATCTACGTTCCTACCCTCACCATGGTAACCAGGATCTACGTTCCTACCCTCACCATGGTAACCAGGATCTACGTTCCTACCCTCACCATGGTAACCAGGATCTACATTCCTACCCTCACCATGGTAACCAGGATCTACATTCCTACCCTCACCATGGTAACCAGGATCTACGTTCCTATCCTCACCATGGCAACCAGGATCTACGTTCCTACCCTCACCATGGTAACCAGGATCTACATTCCTACCCCCACCACAGTAACCAGGATCTACGTTCCTACCCTCACCATGGTAACCAGGATCTACGTTCCTACCCTCACCATGGCAACCAGGATCTACGTTCCTACCCTCACCATAGTAACCAGTATCAATGTTCCTACCCGCACCATGGTAACCAGGATCTACATTCCTACTCTCACCATGGTAACCAGGATCTACGTTCCTATCCTCACCATGGTAACCAGCATCAATGTTCCTACCCTCACCATGGTAACCAGGATCTACGTTCCTACCCTCACCATGGTAACCAGTATCAATGTTCCTACCTCACCACAGTAACCAGGATCAATGTTCCTACCCTTACCATGGTAACCATGGTCGCGACCTTCCAGAGAACTTCCAGCCCAAGGGCGAGAATTCTACCACTGAGCCATCGCCTCCCTTTCATACCATCATCATTCATTCATTAATCTTCTAAACCCCTTTTTTCCTTCATGGGGTCACGGAGGGTGCTAGAACTTGTCTCTGCTGATGTCAGGTGAGCGGCAGAATACACCCTGAACAAGTTGCAAGTATGTAACGGGGTCACACACACAGACAACCATCCACACACACACTCATTCTCATGGGCAACTTTATAGCAGTCGATCAACCTAATATGCATGTTGTTGGAGGAAACCAGAGAAAACCCACACATACACAGGGAGAACATGCAAACTCCACACATAAAGGCCAGTGTTTCAAGCCACACCCTCACACCATGACTCAAAGGCCCGACCTTCTTACTGTGAGGCGACCATGCAGTGGACTGCCCAACATAAACATATAATGTAGTTTCTGATTTTTTTTAATCATAAACACAGTTTTATTCTAATGTTTCTTTGATTTAATGAGTTTTACTTTTTTCGTCTGTACGAATGAGGCCTAGTTTGACCCTCAGTAAACCTATCAGAGGACACGTTTCTCCTTTTCTAAATGTTGTTTCCTTCATTTCCTGCCCAGGCTTTATAAGACAGGAAGTTTCCACCTATCCTGATGCTGTTATATTGTTGCTAAACGGGGTTGCTAAACCTTCGCCTTGACATGACTAAACACCTCTAGGTTTAGAAAAGCAGCTGTGATCAGCAGGTTTACAGGCTGTTGATGTTGGAAGTTCCTGTTCTCAGGGTGGGACCATCCGAAATGCTGGACAGGACAGATTGTGGACTTCTTGTGAGTTTCTTAGAGAATCATTTCAAATTGAAATAATCAAGAAGAAGTGGATGCTGCTACCAAACTTCTATATGTCAAAAACAAACTGATGAACATCCTGAATGTTAAGATGTCTACATGTTCTGATTGGTCAAATTAAATCCATTCATTCTGTTCCTTCAGTTCCGTCATCTTCCGCTTTTCCAGGGCCGGGTCGCAGGGAAAATACCCTCAGATGGGAAGCCCAGGCTTCTCTCACGCAGGCTGCATCCTCCAGCTCACCCGGAAGGATCCCAAGTTGTTCTCCAGCAGGTCCGGGGTCTGCCTCTTGGTCTCCTCCCATTGATATATGCCCAAAACACCTCACCAGTGGGACACTCGGGGGGCATCCTGACCAGATGCCTGAACCATCCCATCTGGCTTCTCTTGACCTGGAGGAGGAGCAGCTCGACACCGAGCTCCTCCCGGATGGCAGAACTCATTACCCAATCTCTGACTCAGAGCCCAGCCACCCTGCGGAGAATGGTCATTTCGGCCGCTTGTATCCACAATCTCGTTCTCATGGTGAAGGTAGGAATGTAGATCCTGGTCACCATGGTGAGGGTAGGAACGTAGATCCTGGTTACCATGGTGAGGGTAGGAACGTAGATCCTGGTCACCATGGTGAGGGTAGGAACGTAGATCCTGGTCACCATGGTGAGGGTAGGAACGTAGATCCTGGTTACTATGGTGAGGGTAGGAATGTAGATCCTGGTTACCATGGTGAGGGTAGGAATGTAGATCCTGGTCACCATGGTGAGGGTAGGAACGTAGATCCTGGTTACCATGGTGAGGGTAGGAACGTAGATCCTGGTTACCATGGTGAGGGTAGGAATGTAGATCCTGGTCACCATGGTGAGGGTAGGAACGTAGATCCTGGTCACCATGGTGAGGGTAGGAACGTAGATCCTGGTCACCATGGTGAGGGTAGGAACGTAGATCCTGGTCACCATGGTGAGGGTAGGAACGTAGATCCTGGTCACCATGGTGAGGGTAGGAACGTAGATCCTGGTTACCATGGTGAGGGTAGGAATGTAGATCCTGGTTACCATGGTGAGGGTAGGAATGTAGATCCTGGTTACCATGGTGAGGGTAGGAATGTAGATCCTGGTTACCATGGTGAGGGTAGGAACGTAGATCCTGGTTACCATGGTGAGGGTATAATGTAGATCATGGTTACCATGGTGAGGGTAAGAACGTAGATTCTGGTTACGATGGTGAGGGTAGGAACGTACATCCTGGTTACCATGGTGAGGGTAGGAACGTAGAGCCTGGTTACCATGGTGAGGGTAGGAACGTGGATCCTGGTAACCATGGTGAGGGTGGGAATGTACATCCTGGTTACGATGGTGAGGGTAGGAACGTACATCCTGGTTACCATGGTGAGGGTAGGAACGTACATCCTGGTTACGATGGTGAGGGTAGGAACGTACATCCTGGTTACCATGGTGAGGGTAGGAACGTAGAGCCTGGTTACCATGGTGAGGGTAGGAACGTGGATCCTGGTAACCATGGTGAGGGTAGGAACGTAGATCCTGGTTACCATGGTGAGGGTAGGAACGTAGATCGACTTTTAAATTCAGAGCTTTGTTTTTCGGCTCAGCTCCTTTTTTTTTTTATCATGACAGATCGATGCTATTAAAGTTGGATCCATATTAATCATGCCCATCAATTTTTAAATGTGACGCATGTGTTCTTTTTTTTTTTTATTGAGAAACGTGTTCAAATATTCTTTTCAGAAAAAAATGTGTCCTTCTTTTTTCAAAGCAGTTAGAAATAAAAATGTTTGAATAAAGTGAATTTACTCATATTGGCTTTTAAAAAACCTTCTGGATTTTATTTGAATGCTTTTCTGTTAAACATCAAAGCATTTCATCGTTAGGTTGGACGTTTTTCTTTAGAGAAAAATAGAAGACGATGTTCTTTTGCTGTTTTAAGAAGTGAAGGATTTTGGGATTGATTGATGCCGATGATAAATATAAGGAATAACTCAACAAATCCCAAGATTTATTCCAAAAAGTCTCTCTCAGAATTATGACCTCACATTGATAGAAGGATTTACTTTGACAGCTGAAGTGTTCGGGAAAGTGTTGGAAGGAAAATTGATTTCAGTTGGGAGGAATCCTGAGACCGTCCGAGGTGGTGGGCAAATGTTTGCCTCTGATTGGATTAGTTTTTACTTTCTTAAACTCCATTCTGTCGTCTTCCGCTCATCCGAGGAAGACGGATGAGCAACAGCCTCAAACGGGAAGCCCAGGCTTCTCTCACCCTGGCTGCATCCTCCAGCTCACCCGGAAGGATCCCAAGTCGTTCCCCGGCCAGCTGTCAGGAGGCCGCTCTCTTTGAGCTGCCACCTTATCGTGGTGGAGGGGTTTGCGTGCCCCAATGATCCTCGAAGCTATGTTGTCCGGGGCTTAGTGCCCCATGTAGGGTCACCCAAGGCAAACAGGTCCTAGGTGAGGGGCCAGACAAAGCGTGGCTTTAAAACCCCTATGATGAGATCAAGCATGGCCAAGTTTCCCTTGCCCGGACGCGGGTCACCGGGGCCCCCTTTGGAGCCAGGCCTGAGAGTGGGGCATGAGAGCGAGCGCCTGGTGGACGGGCTTTTACCCATGGGGCCCGGCCAGGTTCAGCCCGAACAGGGGACATGGGCCGCCCTTCAGTGGACTCACCACCTGCAGGAGGGGCCATAGCCGTCGGGTGAAGGAGGTGATGGGTGGCAGCCAATGACGGGGACCCTGGCGGTCAGAACTCTTTAACGTTAATTATATTTTCTACAGTTTTTTTCTTGCTGCAGAAGCTCTGAACTTCCCGCTGCTCCACAGCTGCATTCCAACTTAAAAAAAAACAACTCTCATCTGCTTTCTATTTACTTTGGTCAAATCTAGCATAAAGATATGATTGTCGGTCCGCGTCCTGCTGTGTGAGGACCAACAGAAAACCAGCATGGATGCCTTCTTTCCACCATCCATCTTTTTTAAATCAACATCCACCCAATCAGTTTTTTCTGGCTTCTGAAGGGAAGCTGTGGAATCTAGAAATATCTCTTTTCTTTATTTGTAAAACCACTGTTTATGTAAGCGAACAGTCTGCTTGTTTCTGTCCGGATTCCTCAAGTGAGAATCGGAGGATAACGTGCTAACCCGGTTCCTGCCATCAGGAGTAATGACTGTATTATGTCTATTGGATTTAATTAGATTATTGGACAGATAATGAGCTGCATTCCTAACGAGTTGTAGGATAGTTAGACTGCCAATGGGAGTCCAGATGTTTCCTGATGTGGTTGTGGTCATTGTGACCAACACAATACTGAAGACCAGAAAGCTTTGATGAAGACAGAAAGTGGTTTGCTGTGATTCTGTCCACAAAATTTACAAAATAAAACTGTTTCTCATTAAATTCATTTGAATTTCTTCCAACACTTTTATTGTGGTAAAAAAAAAAAGCTGAGCCGAAAAGCAAAGCTCTCGATTTACACGTCAATATACGAATGTTCCCACCTTCACCATGGTAACCGGGATCTACGTTCCTACCCTCACCATGGTAACCAGGATCTACGTTCCTATCCTCACCATGGTAACCAGGATCTACGTTCCCACCCTCACCATGGTAACCGGGATCTACGTTCCCACCCTCACCATGGTAACCAGGATCTACGTTCCCACCCTCACCATGGTAACCAGGATCTACGTTCCCACCCTCACCATGGTAACCAGGAACTACGTTCCTATCCTCACCATGGTAACCAGGATCTACATTCCTACCCTCACCATGGTAACCGGGATCTACGTTCCTACCCTCACCATGGTAACCGGGATCTACGTTCCTACCCTCACCATGGTAACCAGGAACTACGTTCCTATCCTCACCATGGTAACCAGGATCTACATTCCTACCCTCACCATGGTAACCGGGATCTACGTTCCTACCCTCACCATGGTAACCAGGATCTACGTTCCTATCCTCACCATGGTAACCAGGATCTACGTTCCCACCCTCACCATGGTAACCAGGATCTACGTTCCCACCCTCACCATGGTAACCAGGATCTACGTTCCCACCCTCACCATGGTAACCAGGAACTACGTTCCTATCCTCACCATGGTAACCAGGATCTACGTTCCTATCCTCACCATGGTAACCAGGATCTACGTTCCCACCCTCACCATGGTAACCAGGATCTACGTTCCCACCCTCACCATGGTAACCAGGATCTACGTTCCTATCCTCACTATGGTAACCAGGATCTACGTTCCCACCCTCACCATGGTAACCAGGAACTACGTTCCTATCCTCACCATGGTAACCAGGATCTACGTTCCTACCCTCACCATGGTAACCAGGATCTACGTTCCTACCCTCACTATGGTAACCAGGATCTACGTTCCTACCCTCACCATGGTAACCAGGATCTACGATCCTACCCTCACCATGGTAACCAGGATCTATGTTCCCACCCTCACCATGGTAACCAGGATCTATGTTCCTACCCTCACCATGGTAACCAGGATCTACGTTCCTACCCTCACCATGGTAACCAGGATCTACGTTCCTACCCTCACCATGGTAACCAGGATCTACGTTCCTACCCTCACCATGGAAACCAGGATCTACGTTCCTACCCTCACCATGGTAACCAGGATCTACGTTCCTACCCTCACCATGGTAACCAGGATCTACGTTCCTACCCTCACCATGGTAACAAAGATAAAAAGCATGTTATGTTTAGAAAAAAGTTTGTTTTCATCACTTAAATATATTCAGGCAGAGAAGAATGTCTGGACGTGCAAGAACAATTTACAGCAGAGTGTCTAGATGTGAAGGAATAATTTAGAGAGGAATGTTTAGGTTTGCAAGTAAACAGTGTTTTCCAGACTTTTATTTTGACGGTACTCATATTGAATTTAAACGTATTTTTTTCCCTCTGACTTCCTCTACATTTCCATTACCTCTCGTTGCTCTCTCCGCTCCTCCTCTTCTGTCCAGCTCTCTGTACCATCCAAATCTGTACCTGACCTTTCAAATCCTGCTCAGTCTTACACCTTGTGACCTCTCCTATCAGTCAGTTTTCTAGTATTATGGGTTTTACTTGTATTTTTATGTGTTTTTTTGTCTGACAGAAGCTTTTAAATTTAAAGTTATGGATGGATTTACAGATGGATGAACCGCCAGTTGAATGAATGTGTGACCGAATCGTCCAAAACACTCTGGATGGAAACATGTGATACCCGGCCGGCATGACGGCTTCATCCTTCTTTACCTCCTCTCCAGCTGTGATGTTTGATACCTCCTCTGGAGACGCGTCTGGACCTCATTACCTGCTCGTTTCTGTGAAAATGTCTAAGAACGGTTTTCCTTTCAGTCTCAGATTCATAGCAAAGCACGGACGTTCCAGCAATAGAAAAACCTTTCTGCAGATTTAGATTCACTGGATTTAAAATCTGGAGACTTTAAATTAAAGTTTGATTTGTGCTTTTTTTTTAAGTTAAAATAGACGTTTTGACTGTTTTCACAGATTTTCAGTTTTATGGTCGACATTTGTTCAGATTTAACTTTTTTTCTGATATTTTTTTCTTCGTTCTAAGACATTTTTCCCACATTTTAATACAAAAACATATTTAGATTCAAATCATAACATTTCAAATCCAAACTAAGGTTTCTGCATCGATTATTTCAGTGATCAGTTCTTCTTCTCCTTCCATCAACTCCCCCAGGGGGCGCCACATCAAGTCAGTTTCTTCCATCTAACCCTATCTGCTGCATCGTCTTCAGTCACACGAACTATCTTCATGTCTTCCTTCACTGTATCCATGAACCTCCTCTTTGGTCTTCCTCTAGTCCTCTTTCCTGGTGGTTCCAAATCCAGCATCCTTCTTCTGATGTACTCTCTCTCTCTCCTCTGCACATGTCCAAACCATCTCAGTCTGACCTCTCTGACTTTAAAACCTCTAACATGTGCTGTTCCTCTGATCCTGTCCATCCTGGTCACTCCCAGAGAGATCCTCAGCATCTTCATCTCTGCTACCTCCATCTCTGTTTCCTGTCTTTTCCTCAGTGACACTGTCTCTAGACCAATCAGCATGGCCGCTCTCACCACACTGTCTCTAGACCAATCAGCATGGCCGCTCTCACCACACTGTCTCTAGACCAATCAGCATGGCCGCTCTCATCACACTGTCTCTAGACCAATCAGCATGGCCGCTCTCACCACGGTTTTGTACACTTATTCTTTCAGTTTAACTGAAACTCTTCTATCACACATCACACCTGAAACTTTTCTCCACCCGTTCCAGGCTGCCTGATGCAGTGGGTAGGACAGTGACCTCACATCAAGAATTGTGGGTTCGAGTCCCGGCGGGAAGGAGGCTTGGAACGCTGGTCTTTCTGTGTGTAGTTTGCATGTTCTTCCCATGTATGTGTGGATTTTCTCTAGTTTCCTCCAAAAACATACATGTTAGGTTAATTGGCCACAACGTGATTGCCCCTAGGAATGTGAGTGTGTATGGTTGTATGTGTGGGGGCCCCACGACAGACTGGTGACCTGTTTGGGGTGTACCCTTGTCTTGAATCAGCCAGGAGGGGGCCATCCTGGCTGATCCATCAGGAGGGGCGACGATGAGACACAGGTGAGACACATTAGGAGGAGCAGAAAAATATCAGAGAAACCTTGGCTCATAACGCAGCTACACATTCTGGAGGAATCCATCCAGGCCGTCCAGCTTGTGGAGGCTTCATCATTCATGAGGATTTCACACTAACACATGCCAACATTCATACATTCCTTGGTATTACACCCCCCTGCCCGCCCCGCCGCCCTCCACCACCCTACTGTGGTCATTTAATCCACATAAAACAGAGAGTTTCCCAAACAGAAGAAACACTGCTTTCAAACTTTTATTTTTTGTTTTTACAGTGGGCATGTGAAGTGGATTAGAATGTCAATCACAGGACCACACACACACACACACACACACACACATACACACACACAGTCCTAGGGACGAGTTGGCACCGGCCAATCAAACTAGCATGCATGTTTTTGGAGGGAGAGGGATGGAGGAAGCCCATGCAGACACAGAGAGAACATGCAAACTCCACACAGAAAGGCCAGTGTTTCAAGCCTCGTCCCCACCCGGGACTGTGAGGCCACTGTGAGGTCACTGTGCTACCCACTGTACCACCGTGCCACCTACAGGGTGTTTCTGCTCAATATAAATCCAACACACAGGTTGGGTTTCTGGTAGAAACGAACAAACTGAAACTTATTTTCTGTTTGTGAGTTATGGACGAACCCTACACACACACACACACACACACACACACCCACACACAAACACCATCTCGTCTTTCCACTGCGGTTCTGATGTCCCTTAGGATCGTTGTGGTGTAGCTCAGTCTTTGTATGTTTCTGGTCCTCTGGGCGGCGTTTCCGTTTCTTCTAGTCTAATAAATGATTTCCAGGAAGAGTCGTGTTCTCCTTCAATCTATAAACACCAAACATGTCAGACCAATCAGGACGCAGCAGCCTTCTCATGTCTCCTTATTCCTCCTTCACACGCTCCAGCAGACGGAAACTCACGTTGTGTTTCTACCACCAACATCATTCACAAAGACCGCTTCCAGACGATCGGGTGTAGAGAGACTCAAACCAATCAGGATGATCCGTTCTTAAAGCAGTACACCACCTTAAACCTGTTCTCTACTGTAAAACACCACCTTTAAAATGTTCTCTGCTTCTAATCCCAAGTTAAACGGTATTAACGTGTCTCTGCTGTCAGAGTCGTGACCTCACATCATCGTCTGGAGCTGGAATGCAAACAGCTGCAGAGAGAGACAGATGTTTCTGGAAGCAGGACTTGTCCTCATCAGTTACCAGTAAGAAGAAGAACATCTGTCCTCCGTCCTGAGAGCGTGTTGAAGGGAATAAAAGTATTTCTGATCCTAAGATCTGAAGGTCGACTTGTTAGCCGATCTTTCATTAGTACCTGGGTATGTTTGGACGGTGGGAGGTCCTCCTTGGGTCCAGATACATAAGGCTTAAACACTAATAATGACTCCGCCCATAAAATAAAGTTTTAACCTATCTCTGGGTCTTGTTCACGAGTGGGGGAAGGATGGAGCGGGAGATCGACAGGCAGATCGGTGAAGGGTCAACAATACCTACCCTCACCATGGTAACCAGGATCTACATTCCTACCCTCACCATGGTAACCAGGATCTACGTTCCTACCCTCACCATGGTAACCAGGATCTACATTCCTACCCTCACCATGGTAACCAGGATCTACGTTCCTACCCTCACCATGGTAACCAGGATCTACATTCCTACCCTCACCATGGAAACCAGGATCTACGTTCCTACCCTCACCATGGTAACCAGGATCTACATTCCTACCCTCACCATGGTAACCAGGATCTACGTTCCTACCCTCACCATGGTAACCAGGATCTACATTCCTACCCTCACCATGGTAATCAGGATCTACGTTCCTACCCTCATCATGGTAACCAGGATCTACGTTCCTACCCTCACCATGGAAACCAGGATCTACGTTCCTACCCTCACCATGGTAACCAGGATCTACGTTCCTACCCTCACCATGGAAACCAGGATCTACGTTCCTACCCTCACCATGGTAACCAGGATCTACGTTCCTACTTTCACCATGGTAACCAGGATCTACGTTCCTACCCTCACCATGGTAACCAGGATCTACGTTCCTACCCTCATCATGGTAACCAGGATCTACGTTCCTACCCTCACCGTGGTAACCAGGATTTACGTTGCTACCCTCACCGTGGTAACCAGGATCTACGTTCCTACCCTGCAGACAGTGTGTGTCTGTGTGTGTTCGCGTGTTTGTGTGTGTGTCCGTGCATGTGACCTTGCCCGTTGAACATGTATTACTTTATGAATTTTTACCGTCTGTTTCTCTTTTCCTTCTCGTCACCATCAAGAAGTAAACAAAAACTTTGAACCTGAAGCACATCCTGTCAGTCATTAAGAAACGTTCCGTCGTCTCCCTCTGATCCGGGTCCGGGTCCTGGGGGCAATAGCCTCAGACGGGAAGCCCAGACCTCTCTCACCCTGGCTGCATCCACCAGCCAACCTGGAAGGAACCCGAGTCTTTCCCCAGCCAGCTGACAGACATAGTCCCTCCAGCAGGTCCGGGGTCTGCCTCTTGGTCTCCTCTGGACGAGATATGACCGAAACACCTCACCAGCGAGGTGCTTGGGGGGCATCCTGACCAGATGCCCAAACCACCCCATCTGGCTTCTCTTGACCTGGAGGAGGAGCGACTCGACACCGAGCTCCAGTAGAAATAAATCGATGCCATCCACCTGCTCTTTGCCACAAACTTTATTAATATTGTCAGTTCATCCATAGTTGGTACTGAGTGATCCCTTCATTGGTTTAAATGGGACTTTTTCTTCCAGGGATTCTTCAAAATGAGCAAACAAGCTCCTTCAGATTTTTACAGATGTCATAAAACTAATTTTCTGATCTTTAAAAACTTCTTGTGTTTTTTTTTTAACATCGTTTACAGCTGGGGTTTTTTTTACAGTAAAATGCTTCCGTCTGAAGTTCCATCGTGGTTTTTTCAACAGGACAGATTTACAATCATGTGGAAACCCTGTGACTTCCTGCGTTTTATCTCCATCCCATCTCCGTTTGCTTCTTCTGTCGTATAAGCGGTAACACATGTCAGAAGGAAACCGAAACAACTTTTATTTTCATTTTATTTTTTACTCCTGCACGTTTTAGAAGACGCTGAGATAACGTGTTCAGTTCGATCTGAAAACAAACTCTATTAGCCAGATGGGGTGGTTCGGGCATCTGGACAGGATGCCCCCCGAGTGCCTCGCTGGTTAGGTGTTTCGGGCACGTCCCATCAGGAGGAGACCAAGAGGCAGAACCCGGACCCGCTGGAGAGACTATGTCTCACAGCTGGCTGGGTAACAACTCGGGGTCCTTCGGGTGAGCTGGAGGATGCAGCTGGGGTGAGAGAACCCTGGGCTTCCCGTTTGAGGCTGTTGCACCCGCGACCCGGCCCCAGAACAAGTGGAAGACAACGAAACGAAACGTGATTCATCAAAACATTTTAAATCATGTTCAACCACAAAATGTATCTTTAAAAAGATTATTTTCCACAATGTAAACAAATTGTTCAATGAAAACCATTGTTCCATTCATTGTGTGTGTACACACACTCACACACACACACACACACACACTCACACACACACACACACACACACACACACACACACACACACTCAACAACTTACAGATAAACAGAAACATTCAGCCACAAATTATCGAACCCACATACTTCCACAGATCCTTGCACCTGCAGTGTGTTGTGTGTGTGTGTGTGTGTGTGTGTGTGTGTGTGTATGTGTTAATGGTTAATAATGTGAGAAAGGGTTAATGTCAGTAATGACCGACAGAAATAGTTTGGTCCTAAAATAGAGCGAAGGATGGCTGTCATTACAGAGACCACAGAAAGCTTCTTTGTCTGGTGTGTGTGTGTGTGTGTGTGTGTGTGTGTGTGTGTGTGTGTGTGTGTGTGTGTGTGTGTGTGTGTGTGTGTGTGTGTGTGTGTGTGTGTGGTGTAGGACAATGTATTTTTTTAAGGTCGTTCAAGAGAGTGTGACTCCACCGGGGCTGGCCTTTGTCACCGATTCTGTTTGTAACCTTTATGGACAGAACTCCTTGGCACTGCCAAAGAAATCGAGGGATCTGTTTTGGTGACCACAAGATTGGGTTGGTGCGGATGATGTGGTCCTGTCGGCCCTGTCGGGCAGAGATTTTCTTGCTGAACCAATTGACTGCCGAGTGTGAAGCGGCCGGGATGAGAATGAGAGCGACCAAATCAGAGATCATGGTCCTCATCCAAAAAAGGGTGGAATGCCCCTGCAGGTCAGGGTCAGGGTCCTGCCCAAAGTGGAGGAGTTTAAGTATCTCGGGGTCTTGTTCACGAGTGTGGGAAGGATGGAGCGGGAGCTAGACAGACGGATTAGTGTGGCATCTGCAATAATTACAATGGTGCGTTGGTCTGTCATGGTGAAGAAAGATCTGGGGTGAAAAGCAAAGCACTCAATTTACTAGTTGATGTACCCGTAGCAACCAGGATCTAGTGCGTTCCTACCCTCACCATGGTAACCAGGATCTACGTTCCTACCCTCACCATGGTAACCATGATCTACTTTCCTACCCTCACCATGGTAAGTAACCAGGATCTACGTTCCTACCCTCACCATGGTAACCAGGATCTACGTTCCTACCCTCACCATGGTAAGTAACCAGGATCTACGTTCCTACCCTCACCATGGTAACCAGGATCTACTTTCCTACCCTCACCATGGTAAGTAACCAGGATCTATGTTCCTATCCTCACGATGGTAACCAGGATCTACGTTCCTACCCTCACCATGGTAACCAGGATCTACGATCCTACCCTCACCATGGTAACCAGGATCTACGTTCCTACCCTCACCATGGTAACCAGGATCTACATTCCTACCCTCACCATGGTAACCAGGATCTACGTTCCTACCCTCACCATGGTAACCAGGATCTACGTTCCTACCCTCACCATGGTAAGTAACCAGGATCTACGTTCCTACCCTCACCATGGTAACCAGGATCTACGTTCCTACCCTCACCATGGTAACCAGGATCTACTTTCCTACCCTCACCATGGTAACCAGGATCTACTTTCCTACCCTCACCATGGTAACCAGGATCTACATTCCTACCCTCACCATGGTAACCAGGATCTACGCTCCTACCCTCACCATGGTAACCAGAATCTACATTCCCACCATCACCATGGTAACAAGGATCTATGTTCCTACCCTCACCATGGTAACCAGGATCTACGTTCCTACCCTCACCATGGCAACCAGGATCTATGTTCTTACTGTGGGTTAGTGACTGAAAGAACAAGATCGCAGGCAGATACAAGCAGATAAAGTTAGCTTCCTCCGGATGGTGGCTGGGCTCTCACTCAGAGATAGAGTGAAGACTTCTGCCATCCGGGAGAAGCTCGGACTACAGCTGTTGTTGCTCCAGGTCGAGAAAAGCCAGATGAGGTGTTTCTGGCACGTTCCACAAGGAGGAGACCAAGAGGTACACCCCTACACCTGCTGCAGAGACTATGTCTCACAGCTGGACAGGGAACACCTCAGGATCCTTCTGGGTGAGCTGGAGATGCAGCTGGGGTGAGAGAAGCCTGGGGTTCCTGCCTGAGGATGTTGACCCTGCGACCCGACCCCGGATGAGCGAAAACGACAAAACGGACATTTAAAAAAAAATAAATAAATAAAATAACATTTTACTTCCTTATGAAAGAATAGTTTGAATGTGGTTTTAAACAATAAAGAACTGTTTTAAGGTGAGATTTGATCAAATTACGTCATTTTAAAGGTAGAATTGTACAGATTTAGACCGTTTTAAGGTGGAATTTTTAATTATAAGGTAGTTTTATAATTTATTTCTCTGTTAAAAACATTTTTAAGGTGGAAATTTGAAGTAAAGAACAAGTTTTAAGGTGGAATTTCAAAAAAAGTGTCAGTTTTAAGGTGTTTTTTGTAAAGATAAAAGGACAGTTTTTTTTTTAGAAAATAAGGTTTAATTTGGCAGAAAATGACATTTTTAAGGTGGTTTTGTAAAGTTTAGACTTTTTTTTTGTTTGAAACGGAAATTGATTTTTTTTCTCATTAATAAGATTTTGAAATAAATGGAATAAATGAGTCCCAATAGCTGCGCATGCGCGGTACTGCCCGGTGTTGGGAGTATAAAAGCAGCGCAAAAAGCTCAGATTTGCGCACAGAGAGGATTTTTTTTTCTGCGGAGAAAAAGACAGAAAACTTTTTCAGGAATAAAGAAAATAAAAAGAAAAAACTGGTAAGTTTTTAACTGATGACGTCATCGTTTCTTTTGGTGTTTGTTTTTGTTTGTTTGTTTTTTTTTAAAAATCAAAAAACTTTTAAAAGTGATTTTGTTTTATTTAAAGTCAAATTTGACCAAAAAAATGTAAGTTTATTAAACTTTTTTCTCTATTTTTTTCCATTTTTGATGTAAAAAGAAACTTTTATTCTCATATTTTTTACATTTTTATAAAAACAATAATTAGTCATTTTTTTTTACTTTTCAAAAAATGTTATTAAAATAAAAAACTTTTTAACTTAATTTAAATGCATTTTTTTACAAAAATAAAATCATTAAAATATTTTTCTGATAATATTTTTTATAAACAAAAAAATCACCAATTTTTACTCTTTTATAAACTTTTTATAAACTTTTATTTATTTTACTTTTTAAAAAAATAATAAACAAATAAAATCAGCTTTTAAAACAGTTTCTTTCTACTTTTGTTAAAAAAAATGGATTAATTTCTAAAAATTTTTAACTCATTAAAGTAGATTTTAATCAAATATTTTAATCATTTTACTTTTTAAACTAAACAATTAACATTTTAAAAAACTTTTAGTCCATTTTTTAAAGTTTAAGCTCAAATTAAGTTTTTTATTTTGCTTTAAGAATAAATTTAAAGCAACTTTTTTAGATAAATTGTTTTTAAAAATGATCAAATTAATCGTTTCAAAGTAAGAATTTCATTAAATGACTGTTTTTAGATGTTTTTTTAATAGTTTAAAGTTCATTTTTTTGTTTCTTATTGATGTGAATGTTTATGTTTTTTAAGGTTTTTAAAGAAATTAAACCTTCATTTTTATTCTTTTCTGTTTTTTTTCTTCCAAACTTCATCATTTTCTCTCAAAACGACTGATTTTTACTGTTTTTTAACAAACTCAACAAAACAGAAAAAAAAATCAGACGCTCACATGATGGAGACGGACTTTAACCTGTGTGTGTGTGTGTGTGTGTGTGTGTGTGTGTGTGTGTGTGTGTGTGTGTGTGTGTGTGTGTCAAACACAACAAACAAAAAACAAGAATTGATTTTAATAAAGTCTCAATATCTTTAAAGAAAATGTGCAGAAAGCTTGAAGCGACTATTCCAGCATACTCAGTACCATCTATAGATGAACTATAGTGTGTGAACACAGAGGAGACTTAAACCAGGTTTAAATGGTGGATTTTCTATTCAGTGAATGGAGATAATTTAAAGAAGTTTTGGAAAATTTGTCACAAAAGTTTGAATTATTTTTGGTTGTAGTTCTGGTTTTAAGGTGGAACTTTAAGATAGAGCTCAGTTTTAAGGTGGTTTTGTGAATTAAAGGACATTTTTTAAACAATAGAAAAATTTTAAGCACTATTTTACAAAATAAGAGCGTTTTAACTGGTTTTTTAAGACATGGACAAGTTTAAAATAAATTTGTGTGTGTGTGCGTGCGTGCGTGTGCGTGTGTGTGTTTTGTTTCTGGTCAATCAGTTCCTTCATCCTAAAAGGCCCTGAGGGCTCTTTGCAGATACACATGATCAGAGAGAAGAGAGAATCTCTGTCTCTCTCTCTCACACACACACACACACACACACACACACACACACACACACACACACTCTAACCTTTACCATCACTGCTTCATTCATTCTACTCAGTTTTATTCCTTTTTTTTTTCTCCTAAATTTTGCAGTATTTTTATGGCTGTTTTGATCTAAAATGTCTGATTTCACGAGCAATTTTTCTAAAAACTACCTTTTTTTTAAACTCAAAACATCATTTATTAAGAATTAAATCAATTGTTTTTGACGATTTTAAGCAGAATTAATCAAAACATTCAAAGAAGCAACAAAAAAATCCCTGATCGCTCGTCTTTGAACGTGTGGTTAAGATTTCTTTGTGTGGATTTGGTTCCACGTCCGTTCTGTTCCGTCGTCTTCCACTTATCCGGGGCCGGGTCGTGGGGGGCAACTTCCTCAGACGAGAAGCCCAGGCTTCTCTCACCCTGGCTGCATCCTCCATCTCACCCGGAAGGATCCCAAGTCGTTCCCCAGACAGCTGTGAGACATGGTCTCTCCAGCAGGTCCAGGGTCTGCTTCTTGGTCTCCTCCCGATGGGACGTTCCCGAAACACCTCACTAGCGAGGCGCTCGGGTGGCATCCTGACCAGATGCCCGAACCACTTCATCTGGCTCCTCTCGACCTGGAGGAGGAGCGGTTCGACACCAAGGTTCCACGTCCTTCTCTCTTATTTTGAAAACTGGATGTTCTTATTGGAGGATAACTGCCGACACTACAAGCACCCCCCCACACACTAAACTCACTGATTAAGATTTATTCATTTTTGAGGAAAAGTGAGGTTACAGGGAGAAGAGATAAAAAAGGTGGAAGATTTTAAGTATCTAGGATCAACAGTCTAGAGCAATGGAGCGTGTGGAAAAGAGGTGAAGAAGAAGGTGTTCAGGCAGGCTGGAACGGGTGGAGGAAAGTATCAGGTGTGATGTGTGACAGAAGAGTTTCAGATAAAATGAAAGAAAAAGTGTACAAAATCGTGGTGAGAGCGGCAATGCTGATTGGTCTAGAGACAGTGTGGTGAGAGCGGCCATGCTGATTGGTCTAGAGACAGTGTGGTGAGAGCGGCCATGCTGATTGGTCTAGAGACAGTGGGGTGAGAGCGGCCATGCTGATTGATCTAGAGACAGTGTGGTGAGAGCGGCCATGCTGATTGGTCTAGAGACAGTGTCACTGAGGAAAAGACAGGAAGCAGAGATGGAGGTAGCAGAGATGAAGATGCTGAGGATCTCTCCGGGAGTGACCAGGATGGACAGGATCAGAGGAACAGCACATGTTAGAGGTTTTAAAGTCAGAGAGGCCAGACTGAGATGGTTTGGACATGTGCAGAGGAAAGAGAGAGAGTACATCAGAAGAAGGATGCTGGGTTTGGAACCACCAGGAAAGAGGACTAGAGGAAGTCCAAAGAGGAGGTTCATGGATACAGTGAAGGAAGACATGAAGATAGTTGGTGTGACCGAAGAGGATGCAGCAGATAGGGTTAGATGGAAGAAACTGACTTGATGTGGCGCTCCCTGGAGGGTAATGATGGAAGAAGACGAAGAAGTCTATGTATTTTAATCAACCATGATGTGCTTCATTCTTTCTCATCAGAAGCATAGATCTGTGTTCTCTAATTGTTTCTTTGATGCTTCAAAAGCTTCATTTCACTGTCTTCAGTTCAACTTCTGTCCACAAGTCTTGTTTTCTCCTTTCGTCTCAAACTTTGTTCGGCAGCTTCTTTGTCGCACAAACAAATACACAACTGTCCACAGTAGGATTACGCATTCGGATTTGGACGCAGGCTTGATAAATAAAACCCTAGATCAAGGGTGTCAAACTCCGATCCTGGAGGCTTTCTATTTGTTCTTGCATCTACACACCTGATCCAGGTTATTGAGTCCGTCCCGTTCCGTCGTCTTCCGCTCATCCGGGGCCGGGTCGTGGGGGCAACAGCCTCAGACGGGAAGCCCAGGCTTCTCTCACCCTGGCTGCATCCTCCAGCTCTCCTGGAAGGATCCTGAGTCGTTCCCCAGCCAGCTGTGAGACATACAGTGGTGGTCAAAAGTTTACATACACTTGTAAAGAACATAATGTCATGGCTGTCTTGAGTTTCCAGTTATTTCAACAACTCTGATTTTTCTCTGATATAGTGATTGGAACAGATCCTTCTTTGTCACAAAAAACATTCATGAAGTTTGATTCTTTTATGACTTTATTATGGGTACACTGAAAATGTGACGAAATCAGCTGGGTCAAAAATATACATACAGCAACATGAATGAGCAATTTTGGAGACTTAGAAAGTTGTGTCAATGACATGAGCTTCATAGCATGACCTCTTAACTTCTTGTGAGTGATTATGAGTGACTACAGCTGGTGACTTCTCTGAGGCCTTTTAAAAAGGGCTCATTGGATAAAAACACCCACAAACGCTACAATGGGAAAGTCAAAGGAGCTCAGCACAGATTTGAAAAAGAGAATCATTGACTTGAACAAGTCAGGAAAGTCACTTGGAGCCATTTCAAAGCAGCTGCAGGTTCCAAGAGCAACAGTGCAAACAATTGTTTGTAAGTATAAAGTGCATGGCACTGTTTTGTCACTGCCACGATCAGGAAGAAAACGCAAGCTGTCACCTGCTGCTGAGAGAAAACTGGTCAGGAGGGTGAAGAGTCAACCCAGGAGCACCAAAAAGCAGATCTGCCAAGAATTAGAAGCTGCTGGAACACAGGTGTCAGTGTCCACAGTCAAGCCTGTTTTGCATCGCCATGGACTGAGAGGTTGCCGTGCAAGAAGGAAGCCCTTGCTCCAAAAGCGGCACCTTAAGGCTCGACTAAAGTTTGCTGCTGATCACATGGACAAAGTTCTGTGGTCAGATGAAACAAAAATTGAGCTGTTTGGCCACAATGCCCAGCAATATGTTTGGAGGAGAAAAGGTGAGGCCTTTAACCCCAAGAACACCATGCCTACCATCAAGCACTGTGGTGGTAGTATTATGCTGTGGGCCTGTTTTGCTGCCAATGGAACTGGTGCTTTACAGAGAGTCAATGGGACAATGAAGAAGGAGGATTACCTTCAAATTCTTCAAGAAAACCTGAAGTCATCAGCCCGAAGGTTGGGTCTTGGGCGCAGTTGGGTGTTCCAACAGGACAATGACCCCAAACACACATCAAAAGTGGTAATGGAATGGCTAAATCAGGCTAGAATTAAGGTTTTAGAATGGCCTTCCCAAAGTCCTGACTTAAATCCCATTGAGAACATGTGGATAATGCTGAAGAAACAAGTCTTTGTCAGAAAGCCAACAAATTTAACTGAACTGCACCAATTCTGTCAAGAGGAGTGGTCAAAGATTCAACCAGAAACTTGCCAGAAGCTTGTGGATGGCTACCAAAAGCGCCTAATTGAAGTAAAAATGGCCAAAGGACATGTAACCAAATATTAGCATTGCTGTATGTATATTTTTGACCCGGCTGATTTTGTCACATTTTCAGTTTACCCATAATAAAGTCATAAAAGAATCAAACTTCATGAATGTTTTTTGTGACAAAGAAGGATCTGTTCCAATCACTATATCAGAGAAAAATCAGAGTTGTTGACATAACTGGAAACTCAAGACAGCCATGACATTATGTTCTTTACAAGTGTATGTAAACTTTTGACCACCACTGTAGTCTCTCCAGCGAGGAGAGACGAGGTGTTCGGGGGTCATCACCCCATCTGGCTCCTCTCAACCTTGAGGAGTGGCTCAACACCGAGCTCCTCCTGGATGGCAGAGCTCCTCACCCGATCTCTGAGTGAGATTCTGATTTTAAATTACAAAATAAAAGCCAGACATAATGTTGAAGAAAAAAAAAATTCAGTGACAAAATGATGGAACAAAAACATTTATGATGGTCACATAATGAACCAGATCCAATTATTTGGTTTGGTTTTCAGACCAAACATAATCACTCTTCTTCTTCTTCAAACAGGATTTAATCAAAAATCAGATTTAAAATCTTCTTTATCTGATCTTTTTTTTTTACTCTGGATTTTTTTTTTGTCTTGTTTAGTTTAAAGAGTGAAATATGAAGAAAAAAAAGAGGGAGATTTTAAAAGGAAATAATGATGTTTGGAAGAAAAAAAACAGAAAATCAAAGTTCAAAACGTCAGAAAACCTTAAAAAAAAAACACAAACATTCACATCAATAAGAAACAAAAAAATATGAACTTTAAACCATTAAAAACAGTAAACGATCAAATTATTTCATAAAAAAACAATAAATTCAATCGTTTTTCACAGCTTTTATTAAAGACAAGAAAAAAAATATTAAAGATACTACAAATTTTCAAAAAAAAACAAGTAGTTACAGCTTAATTTTTAATAAAATTAACTAAAAGTTTATTAAAGATTTTAATTGTTTAATTTAAATAATTAAATGAATAAAATATTCAACAAAAATCTACTTTAATGAGTTAAAAATGGTGTTTAAATAAACAAAAGTGACAAAAATTGTGATTAAAAATATTAAGAACTCCATTTAAGACCAAAGTATTAAAAAATAATTTAGCTTTTATTGATGAAAGTTGGAAAAAACTATTTTAAAAGTAAATTAAATTGAATTTTAAAGACTTTATTGATCTCTGAAGGAAAACTTGAGAATGTGTCAGTTATTATTTTAAGTGATTAAAAGAAAATAAAATTCCACAAAAAGTTTAAATTTTGGTCAAAATCTGTTTTTTAAATGAAAGTTATGTTAAAATGATTTTTAATGAGTTATTTTTTTCTATAGAAATAAAAAAACGTATTAAATGTGATTTTAATGCTTAAAAGTGAAGAAAATTGGATTAAAAAGTTAATTTGATTGGTTGATTTTATCCTTATAAATAGATTAGTGTGTGTGTGTGTGTTTTGTCCTCCTATTTGGGCTACACACACACACACACAACCATCCCCACGCACACACACACACACACACACACACACACACACACACACACACACACACACACATCCCTAGGGGCAGTTTTATAGCAGCCAATCAACATGCATGTTTTTAGCGGGTGAGAGAAATCTAGAGCAAACACACGTGAGGAGAGCATGCAAACTCCACACTGAAAGACCAGAGATTCTAGCTCACCCCTGGTACGGGACTCAAACCCCTGACCTTCTTGCTGTGAGGCCATTATGCTAACCACTGCACCACTGTAAAGTCTCGTGTGTGATTAGGTTTTTAAATTTGCAACCTGGATATTTCGCACGATTCATCCATAGTTGGTACTGAGTAACTATCAGAAGTTTCAGCCCCTTCCAGGCGGTTCTGTGGTGACAGAATGATCCAACTTTCTCTTGCAGTGAATCTTTCCAAACGTTTCTGCGTCTAAAAGATAAAAGAAGCTTTAAAGTCAGAAAGAACTTTATAGTTTTGTTTGTTTTCATCACGTCGGAGTCTGTTTTTCTTTTTAAACAGAACATCAAAGAAGAACGAGCCAGTCCAAACATCTGTGTGTGTTGGAAATGTTGCTCCTTGTCACATTTTGGGAGGTTTTAGTCTGGCTTAGACGGAAATGGAGGGGAACATCTGACTGCTGAGTCACTGTAGACTCTCAGATTACAGCGGCACATGTTCCTCTCTGATGGTTTTACAGCTGTTCTTTCCTGAAGCCGAGCGATAAACACCCCCAAACCCACAAAGAGAGGGGAACATGAGATGGAGGGAAACGTCCAAGAGGAAACATCAATAAAAAAAAACTTGTCTTTAACTGTTTTAGTCGTTATTTTTTAAAGAAGTGAAGAATACATGTTTGAAGGACGTTTTTATCGAGTACCAGCGTGTAGGGTGGGCATGGAAAAGTCACTGGGATCATTGGGCACCGGTACAGCGTCAATTTATACCAAATTAAAAATGTATCTTTACCTTTTTTCTTGATTTAGCTCTCGATTTACAAGTCGATCTATGTTTTTACCCTCACCATGGTAACCAGGATCTACGTCCCTACCCTCACCATGGTAACCAGGATCTACGTTCCCACCCTCACCATGGTAACCGGGATCTACGCTCTTACCCTCACCATGGTAACCAGGATCTACGTTCCTACCCTCACCATGGTAACCAGGATCCACATTCCTACCCTCACCATGGTAACCAGGAACTACGTTCCTACCCTCACCATGGTAACCAGGATCCACATTCCTACCCTCACCATGGTAACCAGGAACTACGTTCCTACCCTCACCATGGTAACCAGGAACTACGTTCCTACCCTCACCATGGTAACCAGGATCTACGTTCCCACCCTCACCATGGTAACCAGGATCCACATTCCTACCCTCACCATGGTAACCAGGAACTACGTTCCTACCCTCACCATGGTAACCAGGATTTGCGTTCCTACCCTCACCATGGTAACCAGGCTCTACGATCCTACCCTCACCATGGTAACCAGGATCTACGTTCCCACCCTCACCGTGGTAACCAGGATCTACACTCCTACCCTCACCATGCTAACCAGGATCTACGTTCCTGCCCTCACCATAGTAACCAGGATCTACGTTCCTACCCTCTCCATTGTAACCAGGATCTACGTTCCTACCTTCACCATGGTAACCAGGATCTACGTTCCTACCCTCACCATGGTAACCAGGATCTACGTTCCTGCCCTCACCATGGAAACCAGGATCTACATTCCTGCCCTCACCATGGTAACCAGGATCTACATTCCTACCCTCACCATGGTAACCAGGATCTACATTCCTACCCTCACCATGGTAACCAGGATCTACGTTCCTACCCTCTCCATAGTAACCAGGATCTACGTTCCTACCCTCTCCATTGTAACCAGGATCTACGTTCCTACCTTCACCATGGTAACTAGATCTACGTTCCCACCCTCACCATGGTAACCAGGATCTACACTCCTACCCTCACCATGGTAACCAGGATCTACATTCCTGCCCTCACCATGGTAACCAGGATCTACGTTCCTACCCTCTCCATGGTAACCAGGATCTACGTTCCTACCTTCACCATGGTAACCAGGATCTACGTTCCTACCCTCACCATGGTAACCAGGAGCTAGACCTGGTGGAGGAGCGGCTCGACACCGAGCTCCTCCCGGATGGCAGAGCTCCTCACCTGATCTCTGAGTGAGAGCCCAGCCACCCTGCGGAGGAAGCTCATTTCGGCCGCTTGTATCAGCCATCTCATTCTTTTGGTCACCACCCACAGCTGGTGACCATGGGTGACTCCTGTGTTTTCATTTCTTCACAAATATGTTGCTTCAGAAATATAACAAAAAAATCTGGTAGGAAAAGTTGTTTAAAAAAAAAAAAAGTTCTAGTACCGGCAAAACAAGATGAAAGAGTTCGTCCAGGAAACGATTTGCACATGTTTGTTTTAAAGTAGTGTGTGGGTACAAGGTGTGAGGTGACCCGTGTCCAGCTCCACTTCCTCCTCCAAAGAGGTCACATCTTAAACTTTTCACACACAAAAAAAATTCAGATAAAAGGCAGGGTTCACCCTGTACAGACGCAAGGCAGAGACAGACACATCGATGGGTAAATTTAAATAAAAATAAACACTGCAAAAATAAAAATAAATCAGCACAAATCTATTCCTTACAGGGAGTCCCGGAGCCAGTCTGTCGCGGGGACACACACACATTCCTAACGGCAAGCTGGCACTGGCCAATCAACCTAACATGCATGTTTTTGGAGGGTGGGAGGAAACTGGATTACCAGGTGAAAACCTACGCATAGACGGGGAGAACATGCAAACTTCACATAGAAAGGCCTGTGTTCCAAGCCTTGTCCCAACCCGGGACTCGAACCCCAACCCTCTCGCTGTGAGCTCACTGTGCTACCCACCGTGCCACCTTCCAATAAAGTACCTCAGTGTTTTTATCCCGTGATGGGCAGAAACATGAATGACATCACAGTAACCCGGTGCCATCTGTCTCTGCAGGTCTTTGGGTTCCAATCAGGAAAAGCTTGGCACGTACATCTGTGCATGAAGATGAGAACCTCTGTGCTTCTGCTCCTGCTTGGTCTCTATGTGACCACAGAGGCATCCAGACTAATCCGAGACTCCCAGGGTTCCCCGGATGTCTTCGAACCATCTCCAAACATGTCTGTTCAACCTGTGCCGCCCAAGCCTGGACCCCCACAGCCGGGCAGACCTCGCGGTTCCTTCCCCCCGATGTGTATAAAACCCACCGAGATCAAACACGCCTTCAAATACGTCAACACCATCATCTCCTGCCTGATCTTTGTGGTGGGCATCATCGGTAACTCCACCCTGCTTCGGATCATTTACAGGAACAAGTGCATGAGGAATGGACCCAACGTGCTGATTGGCAGCCTGGCACTGGGGGACCTGCTTTACATTATCATCGCCATCCCCATCAACGTCTACAAGGTAGAAACATCTCACCGTTCTAGAAAAATTGGTGCTGGAAATCTATGGATGTACATGTTCTCATTAGGCATTGCAAGCATGATCTTATATTGAACATGCCAAGGTTTAACAGCATGGCATGTTGGTTCAGACTGGTGGTGTGTTATAATTATAAATAGTGTTGTTCCACCACAGTGAAGGATGTGAGTTGCTGTCAAGATGTGGAGCTTTTAGAGGTCAGTTTAAGATCTTATTATGAGTCACTGGAGCTGAAAAACATTGTTGCCACGGTGATTTACATACCGCCCAGCGCAGAGCCAACTGTTGTGTGTTCTACCAGCCCTGTTGAACCTATCGGCTTTTCCAGGCTCCACCCTACCCAACTTTGCACCAACTAGCCGCCATTCTGACACAAGACACACAAACTTCCCCTTAGTGGATCAGTAAAGTTTTGAATTTTACTAGTTTGACCCATTAGTTTTTTGAGCCTGATGTTTGGCATCTCCCTTCAGGGGGCGCCACATCAAGTCAGTTTCCTCCATCTAACCCTATCTCCTGCATCCTCTTCAGTCACACCAGCTATCTTCATGTCTTCCTTCACTGTATCCATGAACCTCCTCTTTGGTCTTCCTCTAGTCCTCTTTCCTGGTGGTTCCAAACACAGCATCCTTCTTCTGATGTACTCTCTCTCTCTCCTCTGCACATGTCCAAACCATCTCAGTCTGGCCTCTCTGACTTTAAAACCTCTAACATGTGCTGTTCCTCTGATCCTGTCCATCCTGGTCACTCCCAGATAGATCCTCAGCATCTTCATCTCTGCTACCTCCATCTCTGTTTCCTGTCTTTTCCTCAGTGCTGCTGTCTCTAGACCAATCAGCATGGCCGCTCTCACCACACTGTCGCTAGACCAATCAGCATGGCCGCTCTCACCACACTGTCTCTAGACCAATCAGCATGGCCGCTCTCACCACACTGTCTCTAGACCAATCAGCATGGCCGCTCTCACCACGGTTTTGTACACTTTCTCTTTCATTTTATCTGAAACTCTTCTATCACACATCACACCTGATAATTTTCTCCACCAGGACTCACTACCCATTTCATGTAGTGAGTCCGAAACCTGGCAATATCCGTTTTATAGAGTCATGGTTGTGTTGTTTTTATCTGTAGATTTTTTTGTTAAGCTAGAGCACTGAGGCTAACATGCTGCTATGCTTGAACAAAAGTTTTTTTTTTTGGCCATCTGGACACATTTCATACATCACATGTGATCCAAAGCAGAAGGGAACAACTGGTTGAAGTAAAAAATTATTTGCACACTGTCTCACTGTGTAGTGGATCAATCTCACAGCTGCAAGGTCAGACTCTTTCCACATAGAGAAAGAAACAATAAAGCTAAAACTTAAGCTGATGAAAATGAAAGTTCTTTGTTTTGAGTGGAGCCTGATCTGATCTGAATAAGACTTTCTGATTTGGAGCTTCCGGTTTGGCTTCGGCTGGATTAAATGTGGATAAACTGGAAGATTTCAGTCTTGGCCTTGATTCTCCATGTTTGTGTTTAACAGCTGATAGCAGAGGACTGGCCGTTCGGTGTGTACGTCTGCAAGCTGATGCCTTTCATTCAGAAAGCCTCGGTTGGAATCACCGTGCTCAGCCTGTGTGCCCTCAGCATCGATCGGTGGGTGTTTAAAGACAAACACATTGACACTTAAATCATCTGTTTAATATACTTTTATCTGCTTCCTGTTTCCGTAGCTACCACGCGGTGACGTCATGGAGCAGGGTGAAGGGAATGGGCATCCCTTTATGGAAAGCTGTGGAAGTGACCCTCATATGGCTGGTTGCCGTGGTGCTGGCCGTACCAGAGGCGTTGGCTTTTGATATGATGGAGATGCCATATCGTGGCAATAAGCTGAGGATCTGCCTCCTGCATCCAGAACAGACCAGCATGTTTATGAAGGTACACACTCCAAAACATCGCTGTTTAAAGGGAACCTTACAGACTGGTCCTAGATTCTGTCTTGTATGTGTACTTGTTACTGTAACGGTTGGACCAACTATTCATAAACCACGCCTCGTTCTGTGTAGCTCCCTTTAAATGTGATGAGATACTTCACACCCCTCCATTACTCCTGTATTTCTAACCTGAACAACCAAAGACAAAAACACACTAGCCTTAGACATTGCGACCAATTCTCCAATCGGATGTTGTGTGTGTTTTAAAGTCAGTGAGGTAGATATGAGACTGTCTGTAGGTAGGACTACATCCAAGATGGCGGCTGCAGCAGCCAATGAGAGGTCTACTCTTTAAGTCTATGTAAGCCACACCCAAGTCAGCCATTGTATCTCCTTATATGGTCATTTCCTCTGAAAACGTGACGTAACAGATGAACCTGAACCAAAACGAGGCGTCTGATAAAAATTATACAAAGATATTTTTTATGTTACTTTATGGATCAGTCAGTCACTTTCTTAACCATCTAGCCTCTACGGGGGTGCCGGAGCCCATCCCGGCAGATTTGAGGCGAAGGGTGGGGTACAACCAGAACAGGTCGCCAGTCTGTCGTGGGCCACACACATACAATCATACACACACTCACTCCTAGGGGCAATTATATAGTGTAGTGGGGGAGTTGGTGGTTCAGTGGTTAGAGCGTTCGCCGTGGACCGGAAGTTAACCAGATGTTCGCGGGGTTGGCATTGCACTGAGTTCACGTCGAAGGTCCTTGGAGAAGACACCTCACCCCCCGTTTCTCCCACCATTGGCGCCGTCATACGTAGCAGCCTGCTGCGGTGTAATGCAGCACACGAACATCCCAGTGAGGGATGAATAGAGTATGTTAAAAATCAACCTAACATGCATGTTTTTGAAGGGAGGGAGGAAACCCACGCAGACACGGGGAGAACATACAAACCCCACACAGAAAGGCCAGTGTTCCAAGCCTCGTTACCACCCATGACTCGAACCCATGACTTTCTTGCCGTAAGACCACTGTGCTACCCAGCGCGGCCGTGCCGCCCCGGGTGGCTGCTTGTGATTGAATCGTTCTCTTAAGGATTTGTAAAGTTTATTTGATTCTAAACGGATGAACAAATCCAATTGAAAACAGATCAAACTGTGATCAGTAACACCGCTAACATGCTGGTCATAAAAACGTGTCTCTCAGATACGGATGAAAAAAAACAGAAAGGAAAAACTTTCTTTTTCATCTGTGTCCTGAACATGTGGTGAAAATTATTTGTGTTTCCAGCGTGCACCTGGACGCCTTTCCAAAGCCAAACGCTTCAGAACAAGAAGTCCCGACAGCAACCAAACCCACTGGGTTTAATCAGTCCTTCCTCTTCTTCTCCAAAAGATGATCAAATTTAAATTAGTAATCATACTCGTGTTCCACAGGAAGCCAGAAATTACCCAGACATTTAGAACATGTGACCTTTCTGCAGATGAAACAGAATCTCTTTAACAATCTGTCATCTCTGGTCTAAGACGCTGGTAACGGGACCCAATAGGATTGAATTAGAAAAAAGTCTTCGTGTCGGACAAAAAAAGATTATCTGAACAGAAAAATAAAAACATGAGAGGGATTTTTCCTTGAACTGTGACACAACAGGAAGCAGGACGAAGGCGTGTTAGCTCAGAAAGATCGGAAAGATTAGGAGTTCAAATCTGGAACGGGATGGTTGAGATCCAATCAAAGTTTGATATCGTACTACCTTAAAAGTGACTTTAAAAGTCCAGTTCCACCTTAAAACATCCTTCTACCAAATAATATCAAATTAAAACTCTTATGTTCTGTTTAAAACTACTGTCATTTGTCTTTTCATCTTCTTCTTTCATCATTTTCCTCCAGGGGGCGCCACATCAAGTCAGTTTCTTCCATCTAACCCTATCTCCTGCATCCTAATTGGTCACACCAACTATCTTCATGTCTTTCTTCACTGTATCCATGAACCTCCTCTTTGGTCTTCCTCTAGTCCTCTTTCCTGGTGGTTCCAAACCCAGCATCCTTCTTCTGATGTACTCTCTCTCTCTCCTCTGCACATGTCCAAACCATCTCAGTCTGACCTCTCTGACTTTAAAACCTCTAACATGTGCTGTTCCTCTGATCCGTCCATCCTGGTCACTCCCAGAGAGATCCTCAGCATCTTCATCTCTGCTACCTCCATCAATGTTTCCTGTCTTTTTCTCAGTGCCACTGTCTCTAGACCAATCAGCATGGCCGCTCTCACCACACTGTCTCTAGACCAATCAGCATGGCCGCTCTCACCACACTGTCTCTAGACCAATCAGCATGGCCGTTCTCACCACACTGTGTCTAGACCAGTCAGCATGGCCGTTCTCACCACACTGTCTCTAGACCAATCAGCATGGCCATTCTCACCACACTGTCTCTAGACCAATCAGCATGGCCGCTCTAATCACGGTTTTGTACACTCTCCCTTTCATTTTAACTGAAACTCTTCTGCCATGTTAGTTACCAACTACCTTAAAGACTCTATTGGGTTATACCACTTTGTTTCTAGAATGTCCTGGTAGAACATTTTTTTAGTTCAGTAAAAAACCAAACTACCCATAAGAATGATGAAAAACAGACTGATAGACTGAACAGATGGAAGATGGTGGAACCAGAGTGGGAAAGATGTGTTTCCAGTTCAGATTAGAAGTGTTGAGGTGAGTTAATCTTCCAGATGTGAGTGAGAAATAATTTCCATGGACGTGCGGTAGCTACGTGACGTTACTAGGGAGGAAAGTGGGAGGTGTCTCTGATGTGTGATGATGAGGAACGTCTGCTGCTGAAGATTAAACCCAGAGTCTTGAACTTAGAAATTTGGAAAATGTGGATTTTCTTTCTTTTCATTTTAAATTGTTTCTTGTTTTACTGAAAGTTGAGAAAAAAGAAAAATATCATCCTATTGAGTAATTAGAACGATTTGGAGAGGGGCAGAGCTACTCACCCGATCTCTGAATTAGAGCCCAACCACCCTGTGGAGGAAACTCATTTCGGCTGCTTGTATCCGCAATCTCATTCTTTCAGTCACCACCCACAGCTGGTGATCATGGTGAGGGAAGGAACGTAGATCCTGGTTGCCATGGTGAGGGTAGGAACGAAGATCCTGGTTACCATGGTGAGGGCAGGAATGTAGATCCTGGTTACCATGGTGAGGGTAGGAACGTAGATCCTGGTTACCATGGTGAGGGTAGGAACGTAGATCCTGGTTACTATGGTGAGGGTAGGAACATAGATCCCGGTTACCATGGTGAGGGTAGGAACGTAGATCCTGGTTACTATGGTGAGGGTAGGAACATAGATCCTGGTTACCATGGTGAGGGTAGGAACGTAGATCCTGGTTACCATGGTGAGGGTAGGAACGTAGACCCTGGTTACCATGGTGAGGGTAGGAACTTAGACCCTGGTTACCATGGTGAGGGTATGAACGTAGATCGACATGTTAATCCAGAGCTTTGGTTTTCGGCTCAGCTCTTTCTTTACCATGACTGATCGATGCAGCGTCTGCTTGTCGATCTCCCGCTCCATCCTACCCGCACTCGTGAACAAGACCCTGAGATACTTAAACTCCTCCACTTGAGGCAGGGTTAACCCTAACCCTGCAGTTGTTTTGGAGATAACTGACCTCAGACCCTCAACCAGATGGAAGAGAGACGTCGATCCTCTGTTTGGTTTTTAAGAATCATTTCTTTTTCGTTGCAGTTCTACCAGGAAGTGAAAGACTGGTGGCTGTTTGGTTTCTACTTCTGCTTTCCGTTAGCCTGTACAGGGATCTTCTACACGCTGATGACCTGTGAGATGCTCAGTCGTAAAAAAGGGATGCGCATTGCGCTCAACGACCACATGAAGCAGGTAAACGTACAGCGGCTCTTCCTCAGAGCACAAGAAAGGAAATCTGATCCTCTTCCTGTGTTCTAGCGGAGGGAAGTAGCGAAGACGGTGTTCTGTCTGGTGTTGATCTTTGCTTTCTGCTGGCTGCCTCTTCATCTCAGTCGTATCTTAAAGAAGACGGTGTATGACCAGAATGACCCGAACCGATGCGAGTTGCTCAGGTAAGGATTGTCATTACGTAAGAAGGGATTGTTCTCGTGTAAACTTTCCAGTGAACTCTGGCCTTCCTTCTGACAGCTTCCTGTTAGTGATGGATTACATCGGGATCAACATGGCCTCCTTAAACTCCTGCATTAACCCCATTGCCCTCTACTTCGTCAGCCAGAAGTTTAAAAACTGCTTCCAGGTAAAAAAAACAGTAAAACGACCAACATTTTAAACACGAGCACTTTAAAAAGGTCAAATCTGGGACATTAAAAAACCAAAACTGGGACTTTTAAAAAAAAAAAAAAAAAATAAAAACATAAACATTAAAATCCAGATCATTAAAAAAAAAAAAAACGTAAGTGAAAAAACAAGCATCCATTAAATATCACACACTCACACCCCACCCCTCGTACGCCCATCCTTCCCAAAGAAGAATGAACCTGAACCGCTAGTTACTATTGGTCGAGAGGAGCCAGATTGGATAGTTTGGGCATCTGGTCAGGATGCCCCCCGAACACCTCGCTGGTGAGGTGTTTTGGGCTCGTCCCACCGGGAGGAGACCAAGAGACAGACGCCAGACCTGCTGGAGAGACTATGTCTCACAGCTGGACAGGAAACACCATAGGATCCTTCCGGGTGAGCTGGAGGATGCAGCCAGGGAGAGAGAAGCCTGGGCTTCCCGTCTGAGGCTGTTTCCCCCACGACCCAGCCCCGGATAAGCGGAAGATGACGGATCCCAAGTCGTTCCCCAGCCAGCTGTGAGACATGGTCTCTCCAGCGGGTCTGGGGTCTGACCCTTGGTCTCCTCTCGGTGGGACGTGCCCGAAACACCTCACCTGCGAGGCGCTCGGGAGGCATCCTGACCAGATGCCCGAACCACCCCATCTGGCTTCTCTCGACCTGGAGGAGGAGCAGCTCGACGCCGAGCTCCTCCCGGATGGCAGAGCTCGGTGTGTTTAGAGTTTTTAGCTTGTAACAGAAAAAATTTTAAGTGCATCAATTAACATAAAATTCAAGAAAATTCAATTCTTATTTAAACTATAAACATTATAAACATGAGAAGCACTGCTTTAACTGAACGATAAAATAGAATAAACATCTGGCAATCACTAAAGGGATTCTTCTTAAAGCTACAGCCACCTTAAAACAGCAAATTAATTGTTCAACATAAAACCTATGCCTGCTTCAATATACCACCTTATAGCTGCCACCTGTTGTACAACGCCACATTAAAATAGTAAATTAATTGTGAAAAACCACCTTAAAACTGCTCTTTATTGTACAAGATCTAACAACAAACCTCTTAGACTCACTAAGAGGAATCCAAGAGATAAAAAGCTGCATTTAGACGATTATGTTCCGGAATTTATCGTGACAGACCACCTTAAAACGGACCTCTACAGTATCGTACCACCTTAAAATGACAATCAACTGTAAAATACCATCTTAAGACATCCAGTCATTCTATCTGAAAGACCTGGAGTTGTACTGGTGTCTTCTTTTACAGTCCTGCTTGTGCTGCTGGTGCTACGGAACGTCTCCGCTGGACGAGCGAGGTTCTGGAGGTCGATGGAAAGGATCCTGTCCTGGCAACGGGTTGGACCGCTCCAGTTCCCGCTCCAGTCAGAAATACACCAGCTCCACATAAACGTACACGTATTCCTGAGCCGGGTGGATATTTGACCACCCACAGACTGAAAGACTCTGAGGAACCAAACAAACCATGTTTCTGAATGATTTAAAACTGTATGAGTGCACGCTTTGAACGCTGAGGAGGATGCTGAGGAGGACGCTGAGGAGGACGCTGAGGAGGACGCTGATGGTTGTAGTGGACCAGGATACTTTTGTAAATGGATGCACAGAGCTTTTCAGATGCATACTGAGGACTTCGGCTCATCATGTGGATAAACTAGACGTCTGGTTTTGTTTTTACGAGACGTCAAGCTGATTTTTTTTAAACATATAGATTCAGTTTCTTACTGGTTTTATTTAACTTAAATTCCCAGTGGACCAAACTTGACTCAGATCAAACGATGCCCTTTAATTTGAAACTAGATCAGACTTAAAAATGAAACAGTCAGAGTTTGTTATTCCACATTACAGGACGTATCATTACAAACATGGAAAACTGAGCAGTCTACTTCAGGGGTGGGCAAACTTTTTGATTCACGGGCCACATTGGGATCTGCCTCTTGGTCCCCTCTCGGGGGATGTGTACGAAACACCTCACCAGCGAGGCACTCATTTAAAATGTAGGTTGGAAATTTCCTGACAATCTATTTTGAAAACGTGGGCATCAAGAAAACACACACATTTTAATGGGAGCAGTGTTGTTGTATCTTTGGCACAATCTAGTGACAAAACATCAGAATTGCAGGAAAACAAAACATTAACATGGTTTATTTATTTAATTTTTTTCTGGCCGGATTAAAATGTTTAACGGGCTGCATGTGGCCCGCAGGCCGTAGTTTGCCCACACCTGGTTTATTTGGTTCCAATGACGGCTGTCAATGGGATGAGAAAACGTTTTTTAGATTGACACACTTCAACACCAGCAGAGCATTGTGGGATTTGTAGTATTTGGATTATAAAGTACTTTATTAATCCCTCAATTCGCTACAGCCAAAACCAAGAGGACGAAGACATGGAAGCAATCACAGATTCAATAATGAGACAAAGTAGAATTTGTATCAAATTTACATAAAAAATGCTGATAACAAATTAATCGTGGATGATTGGTTAGAGAAGGCATGGGCAAACTACGGCCCGCGGGCCACATGCGGCCCTTTAAACATTTTAATCAGGCCTGCCAGGACTTGAAAAATTTAATAAATAAACCTTTTTAGTTTTATTTTCCTGCAATTCTGATGTTTTGTCACTAGATGACGCCAAAGATACAACAACACTGCTCCTATTAAAATGTGTGTGTCTCCGTGATGCGCACGCTGTCAAAATAAAGAGTGGGCACACATATGGAAAGCCATCGGGGTCAATACACGCATGCCATCCATCTGCTCCTGTTCCACCCCCTTTGTCAGATGTTAGAACTCAATGTGGCCCACGAACCAAACCTTTAACCATTAGTCACCCCTCGGTTAAAGGATGACGGAGGACAGCAGGAAGGATTTTCTGTACCGGTCCATCAAGCGGTGGGGTTACAGGATGTCGCTACGGAAGCTGCTGAAGCTTTTTGAGCCAAAAATGACTCAACTGTGGGCCATAGTGTGACAGCCATAGGGATAGAAGGGTTGCTGGTTCACTGGTAAAGACTCCCAGTGTCAGCCAGACATTAGCTGACACTGCGTGGACCTTCCAGTCCTCTTCAAAGCTGCACACAGAACATTTTTTAATACTTCTTCTTAAGTCACGAGGTGGCGAGAACACCAGATGATGCCCGATGGATAGCGTCCAAAAACAGCTTCTGACAAAGTTGCTTTTATTTTTCTATGAGCACATGAAGAGCTTGTGTGAGTCCAACATGTCCGTGGATTGATCTGGGATCCCTTCAGGCTGAACTGATTCTCCTCTTTTATTGGTGTTACTGAGCCATTCCAATGTTTTGATATAAAAAATGAATTTGTACGGGAGCGTTGTTGTTTTTAAACCAATTAAATGAGGTTTCATGATGTAAACAAATTATTCATAAACAAGCCTTTAAATCGTCCTGATCAAGAAGAAAGAAAACCTTTGATTTCACTGCTTTTTATGAGCAGAAAATCCTTTTCAAGAAGAATTTTTATGGCTTTTTGATCAAATAGAAAAAACTTTATGTTTAACTGTTGCTTTTTTTTATTTTTATTGTGCGGCGTCAGCAATAACTAGGACGCTGTAACGTGGTAAAGAAAGAGCTGAGCCGAAAAGCAAAGCTCTAAATTTACAAGTCAATCTACGTTCCTACCGTCACCGTGGTAACCAGGATCTACGTTCCTACCCTCACCATGGTAATCAGGATCTACGTTCCTACCCTCACCATGGTAACCAGGATCTATGTTCCTACCATCACCATGGTAACCAGGATCTACGTTCCTACCCTCACCGTGGTAACCAGGATCTACGTTCCTACCCTCACCATGGTAACCAGCTGTGGGTGGTGACCGAAAGAATTAGATTGGGGATCCGAGCGGCCGAAATGAGCTTCCCCCGCAGGGTGGCTGGGCTCTCACACAGAGATCGGGTGAGGAGCTTTGCCATCCGGGAGGAGCTCGGTGTCGAGCCACTCCCCCGCCAGGCCGCGAAAAGCCAGATGGGGTGGTTCAGGCATCTGGTCAAGATGCCTCCCCGAGGTGTTTTGGGCAAATCCCACCGGGAGGAGACCAAGAGGCAGACCCCTGAGTCGCTGCAGAGACTATGTCTCACAGCTCGCTGGGGAACGACTGCATCCTTCCGGGTGAGCTGGAGGATGCAGTTGGTGTGAGAGAAGCCTGGGCTTCCTGTCTGAGGCTGTTGCCCCCGCGACCCGACCCAGGATAAGCGGAAGACAACGGAACGGGTCTGCACTATTTTCACGTTTAAACACAACCACAAAACTCCCAGTGTAAATATGCTGAAAAGTAAAGGTGAACTTCTATTAAAAACATGTAAATAAATCATAAGTTTTTTTTTTATTTGAATGTGTTCGTATGTATTAATGTTTGTTTTATTCAGTAATAAATATTATTTTATAGCATGTTTGTTTTGTTTTTTGCACCACTTATGGAGCCGGTCGGGGCCGCGGGGGGATACTTATCGTTCATGGAGATAAATAATAATGCATGGTATTTATATAGCGCTTTTCAGGACTCTCAAAGATGCTTCACATTTGCACTATTCATTCACAACATACCAGGTAAGCTACTGTTGTACCCACGGCTGCCCCGGGGCAGACTGACAGAAGCCATCGGTCCTTCTGACCATCGAATCTGACCACCAACCAATCACACACTCACCATTCAGACTAGGCAACATGGGTGAAGTGTCCTGCCCAGGGAAACAGCTGCAATTTAATCTCAATGGCCATCCCACCATGGCACTCGGGGTTCCGGCAGCCTCTCATCCAAGTACAGCCCAGGCCCAGCCTGCTTAGCTTCTGAGGTCTGACGGGATCAAGCATTGACAGGTTGGTATGCACACAAACATGGATATTCCTGTGCTGCATCGCACCGCAGCAGGCAGACAATGACGGCGCCAATGGAGGGAGAAACTGAAGACCAGGGACACCTTGGCATGAGGTTAGTGGGGTTTAAACCGGCAACTCTTCGGTCCAAAGATGGCCATTTTACTGGAGCCTATTCAGGCTGATTTCAGACAAGAGGCAGGATACGTCCTGAACAGGTTGCCAGTCTGTTTCAGGACCACACACACAATCATTCCTAGGGACAGTTTCATGCCGGCCAATCAACCTAACATTGTTATGATGAGGTGTGGTGGAATCCACACGCAGAACACAGGATGAAAAGGTAAAAGACAAAGCTTTATTTCTAATTGGGTAATATCAGATTCGTCGAAGCAGGCGGGTCGTCCGAGGCTGGCGGGTTTCTTGAACAAAGGAAACAGAATACAAGACCACAGGCAAGAAAATCAGCAGACAGAGATCTACTGAAGGCTTCTTGTTACTGCATGGAAATCAACAATCTGGCACAGGCTGCGGGTGGAGAGTGGCTTATGTAGCTTGATTGCTGACTATCTGCAGGTGGTGAGCAAGTTGCCACGGAGACAGACACCATCACATACAAAGGGAGAACATGCAAACTCCACACAGAAAGGACAGCAGGGGTTTTAAATTCCAACATGTCCGTGGATTGGTTCCTTCAGGCGGAACTGATTCTCCTCTTTTGTTGAGCCATTCCAATGTTTTGATATAAAAAATGAATTTGAACGGGAGCGTTGTTGGTTTTAAACGGATTAAATGAGGTTTTATGATGTAAACAAATTATCCATAAACAACCCTTTAAATCCTCCTGATCAGGAAGAAAGAAAACCTTTGATTTTACTGCTTTTTATGGGCAGAAAATCCTTTTTGATCAAATAGAAAAACTTTATGTAAAACTTCAAAGCTGTAAAGTGAGCTCTTTTTTTTCAAGCATGATGGCTTGGTGAAAACAGATGAACAATATCATGTATGCAGGAGGAATGACGGCCGCATTCCAAAGGACAACATAAACTAGTATCTTGAAGACAGTAAAAGACAAACAGAACCAGTTTAATCACGGTACGACCAGACCAGGTCTGACTGAGTGGGAGTGGGTTTAGAACCAATGTGAATCTCAGTGTTTCCATCTGGAACATTAATCTCTATTATTTACACCCGTGGAAGGTTACACATCATGTAATCCTCTCTGTTTTCACCCGCTCACACACAACTAACATTTGGTTTTCATTTCATTTCAAAGGAAAACTGCGTCACATATTTCACGTTAACGTCGGCCTAAGTGATTGTTTGGGATGGAATTCCGGGAAAAAGGACGTAAATCTGGAAAAGTTTCTGATGTTGGTTCAGTTACGTGCTGAAGACTGTAAACTTTATTCTTTCACTGGACTGAAAAATGTAAATATAAACGATCCCACAGGAAACACCAGGAAAACTAGGACCAACTTTTATTAATGAACGTATGAGTAAATGGATTGTATTTAAGTAAATGTATACGTAAACAACAGTGTGATCTGTAGTGAGAGGAGGAGGAAAAGCTGGAGAGGTGAAGGTTTGAAAGAAGAGGAATGAAGATTAGTCAGAGTAAAACAGAGTACATGTGTGTGAATGAGAGGGATCCAAATGGAAAAGTGAGGTTACAGGGAGAAGAGATAAAGAAGGTGGAAGATTTTAAATATCTAGGATCAACAGTCTAGAGCAATGGAGAGTGTGGAAAAGAGGTGAAGAAGCGTGTTCAGGCAGGCTGGAACGGGTGGAGAAAAGTATCAGGTGTGATGTGTGATAGAAGAGTTTCAGATAAAATGAAAGGGAAAGTGTACAAAACCGTGGTGAGAGCGGACATGCTGATTGGTCTAGAGACAGTGTGGTGAGAGCGGCCATGCTGATTGGTCTAGAGACAGTGTGGTGAGAGCGGCCATGCTGTTTGGTCTAGAGACAGTGTGGTGAGAGCGGCCATTGGTCTAGAGACAGTGTGGTGAGAGCGGCCATGCTGATTGGTCTAGAGACAGTGTGGTGAGAGCGGCCATGCTGATTGGTCTAGAGACAGTGTGGTGAGAGCGGCCGTGCTGATTGGTCTAGAGACAGTGTGGTGAGAGCGGCCATGCTGATTGGTCTGGAGACAGTGTGGTGAGAGTGCCCATGCTGATTGGTTTAGAGACAGTGTGGTGAGAGCGGCCGTGCTGATTGGTCTAGAGACAGTGTGGTGAGAGCGGCCATGCTGATTGGTCTAGAGACAGTGTGGTGAGAGCGGCCATTGGTCTAGAGACAGTGTGGTGAGAGCGGCCATGCTGATTGGTCTAGAGACAGTGTGGTGAGAGCGGCCATGCTGATTGGTCTAGAGACAGTGTGGTGAGAGCGGCCATGCTGATTGGTCTAGAGACAGTGTGGTGAGAGCGGCCATGCTGATTGGTCTAGAGACCAGAGGTGTCAAAAGTACCAACATTTTCTACTCAAGTAGAAGTATAAATACCGAGTTAAAAAACTACTTTAGTAAAAGTAGAAGTATCAACTCAAGTTTTCTACTTAAGTAAAAGTAAAAAGTAACCTATTTTAAAACTACTTCAAGTAAAAAAAGTAAAAGTAATTTTCAGAAAAAAAGGAATATTGTTAACAAAAGCGTATGAACATATTTTTAACTATTACCACATGCTTTAAGGAGCAGAAAATATGATAATAAATGAAAGTGTTTTGGTGTTAAACTTTATGAATCAGAAACATTTATTTCTTAATAATCTTTATTGGAAATCGATTAATGAACACAATCAAATGTATTAACATAAGCAGGGCATTATGTAACGTCCCTTCAGCTACCAAGCTTCACTCTGCATCACCTAATTTAACCAACTTCAGCAGACGCAAACACACTCAATGTAAAAAAAAAATAAATAAATGAAAAAAAAATGACCAAAAGGCTTTTTTAAGCCTTGAAGGCAGCTAGTTTTCAAAGTTCTTTGAGGCAATACTGAATAGTCTTTATCAAGTTGATAAGGTAGGGAGTGCTACATAAAGCCTGCGTGACACCTGGAACCAGCGTTGCCAGGTGGGAGGTGCTGGATTATCGTACTAATGACGTAAAATTATCGTATTTTACAAAAAATATTGTACACCCAGTAAAACCACGCCCATTGACAAAATAACACCCTTTACATGCACTCGTAAGGCAGTGGGAGTGAAGGAAACACACAGGAGGAAAAATCCTTGAATTCTTTTTCTAAAATTTTAAGAACTGTAAAAATGAAAAAATAACCAGAGAAACAAGATTTAAAAAAAACAATAGGAGCGGGACTTAGGAGACGGTGTATATAAATTTACATATATACATATCTACATATATATGTGTACATACATATAAGGTTTTTTTAATGTTAACCCAAACATCTACATGATACAAAATCTAAGCGATGTGTAGTTTTAATCTCCTCAGTCAATCTTTATAAACTAATCAATAACATTTTGGATGCTTTTAAGCACAAATACTTCATCCACTACTATTTATGGATGAATCAGTTCAATCAGCTTTGTTTCTAAAGATAAAATAGTGCGTCACAGATCAAAGTTATTTTTATAAAAATACCATCTACAACATTTTCAGCAAAGACGTTTACAATAACCGCAGACTGAAAATAATAATAAAAAAACATTTCTTTGCTGTTGTTTTTTTTTAAAAAAATTGATAATTCAATCAAAGTTCAGTGTTGCAGCATCAGAAACACTTTGATTTCCGAGCCCGAGTCTCAAACACGGAAATTGACGTCCCTGCTCTTTAAAAGTTTGTGGGCGGGGCTACTCGCCCCAAAGTAATGATTGACTGGACCTTTCAGCCAATCATTCATCTGTTCCTTTGTTTGATGCATTCAGGGTTCATAAAAAAAAAAAAAACTCCGACAAACAGTCGCGGCTTTTTAACGGTGACAAAATGGCGAAAGTAGCGACTACTTTTTATAAAATGAACGAAGTAAAAGTACAGATAATTGCATAAAAAAGTAGTGAGTAAAAGTAAAAAGTAGACAAAAAAATAATTACTTCGTTAAAGTAAAGATAACGAGATTTTCTACTTGAGTAAGGTAACGAAGTAGACTTACTTCGTTACTTGACACCTCTGCTAGAGACAGTGTGGTGAGAGCGGCCATGCTGATTGGTCTAGAGACAGTGTGGTGAGAGCGGCCATGCTGATTGGTCTAGAGACAGTGTGGTGAGAGTGGCCATGCTGATTGTTCTAGAGACAGTGTGGTGAGAGCGACCATGCTGATTGGTATAGAGACAGTGTGGTGAGAGCGGCCATGCTGATTGGTCTAGAGACAGTGTAATGAGAGCGGCCGTGCTGATTGGTCTAGAGACAGTGTGGTGAGAGCGGCCATGCTGATTGGTCTAGAGACAGTGTAATGAGAGCGGCCGTGCTGATTGGTCTAGAGACAGTGTAGTGAGAGCGGCCGTGCTGATTGGTCTAGAGACAGTGTGGTGAGAGCGGCCGTGCTGATTGGTCTAGAGACAGTGTGGTGAGAGTGGCCATGCTGATTGGTCTGGAGACAGTGTGGTGAGAGAGGCCATGCTGATTGGTCTAGAAACAGTGTCACTGAGGAAAAGACAGGAACCAGAGATGTTTGTAGCTGAGATGAAGATGCTGAGGATCTCTCTGGGAGTGACCAGGATGGACAGGATCAGAGGAACAGCACATGTTAGAGGTTTTAAAGTCAGAGAGGTCAGACTGAGATGGTTTGGACATGTGCAGAGGAGAGAGAGAGAGTACATCAGAAGAAGGATGCTGGGTTTGGAACCACCAGGAAAGAGGACTAGAGGAAGACCAAAGAGGAGGTTCATGGAAACAGTGAAGGAAGACATGAAGATAGTTGGTGTGACTGAAGAGGATGCAGGAGATAGGGTTAGATGGAGGAAACTGACTTGCTATGGCGACCCTGGAGCGAGATGATAAAAGTAGAAGAAGAAGTATAAGTAAAAAGATTATTTAATAAATGTGGGATTAAAATGATTAGAAACGAGTTTCTGAATGAAAAGATCTATGGAGAACAGACGGACATGATAAATGAAGATGTAAATGAAGCTCACACTAACACACTGTGTCATCAGCATGTGTTCTACATAAAGCTCGATGCCCTGCGGTGGTGGTGTTGGATCTGAACCTCCTCCGGCTCCTTCGACCACATCAAACCAGCACAATAAAACAAACAATCTCGTAACTCATTCTGCTTGTAGATGTGGTTCCACATCCATCCAAACCACATGTTGTACCCTTCTTTAGAAAGCAGAGGTCTTCCATCATGTTGGAGACAAACAGGTCAGACATGTTTCCTCCTCCAGACAAATAAAAACGATTCTGATGCAGATTTTATTTGGAAACAAACAGGATGTCAGACTAAGACTGTGCTGGATGGGTGTCAGTATGGATGTAGATCCTATAGATAGAGGTTATCCTCTTCAGACAAAAACAAGTGGGAAAATTCAGCTGGTCTTTCTGGGGTACACACGGAGCCGGGTATTTTTGAAAACGCATATCTGCTGTTCTCCGTTTTAGGAAAACACTCGCGTCCACACATCGCCGTTTTTAAAATACCCGCGTCCACACGGAGCCGTATAAATATGCTTCTGAGTGCGATGAGCATGCCAGACCAGTAGTGGCCAGTATTGATGTAAACGTAAGTTCTGAGCTATCCAATCAGAGCACCTCTGTCGTCATTTCCGCGAAACCTGAAACATGGCGCCAGGCATCTCGTTTGTGTGGACCGACAAGGAGGAGGAATTCCTTTGTAAAGTCCTCATCGACTATAAAGTTAATAAAACACAGGAAAATATAGATGATCCAAACAAAGACGCACACGGATGACGTAAGTGCATTACTTGTCGCAGGTAGTGACGCATAAAAACGCAAATCTCCGTTTTTGCACGTCCAAACGCAAAAGCGGAGTTTTCCAAAAATCTCCACTTTGGCCCGAGTTTTCAAAAACCCCAGTTGAGTGAAAAAACTCTCAGTTTTGGACGGCAGAACAAAACGGATAAAAATATATGCGTTTTCAAAAATACCCGGCTACGTGTGGACAGAGCCCAAGAGGCTACAGTAATCCAGTCTAACAGAGAGAGGAGTTTTTCAGGTCTTGGGAAGTCAGCTGGTGTTTTATCAGTCTGAGTTTAAACACTAGGGGTCTGGTATCTGAACGTATGCCCACTTTGATACAGATTATTTCTGAAGATGGTGGAGATCTCCAGTATGCATGCCCCTAAACATGGGGAACAGATGGGACTTGTGCCATCCCACATTGAATTGAATATACTTTGTTGATCCTTGAAGGTAAATTTGAGTTCTGCAGTGTAAACACCTGGATGCCCCCTCGCCCCTATCCTCCCAGTCCGGTCGCTCTGTGTCCAACTTGGTAACCCAAAAGCTGGAGTCTGGAATGGGTCCACAAAACCAGGCCACAGTGAAGAACACCAAACTGGTCTCTCTGTATTTCACTGGGTCCGAGTGAGCGCCTCCAGTTCCTCAAGGGAGCAACTGGACGTTTCCATGGAAACCGTAAAAACCCCTCCTTCAGATCAGGGGTGCCCAAACTTTTTTGTCCCAAGATCTACTTTACAAATATCAAACCTCCTGAGATCTACCAGTCCCATGTTACCATCGCAAACCCCAACAGAACTACCCCTACAACACGATTTGTTACACTCGCACACACTCACAGCGCTGTGCAAGAGGGAGGGGCCAAAGCAGCACTGTGGGCTGCTTATTGATTACAGGCTTAACAACGTGATTTCACGTCACAGGCTCCAAAAATCTCCTGTAATGGAAGAAAAGCCACTAGATTGACACTTTTTTTAAAAAAAAATAATAATAATAAATAAGAGTCCCTAAATTTTAGCAACTCTAGCAGCTGACTTCAGGACAGATGTCATTGTGAGGCTGATGATAGTCTGGCGCAAACTTTTTTTCTTTTTTAATGCCTTTGCAATCGACCAGTCGATCACGATTGACGTAATGGGCACCTCTGCTCTAGACTGTCTCCTCCTCTAGATCGAGTCCTCCTCAGCTCCCCCAGTGCCGAACGAACTCCTTCAGCCAAGACAGATGTGCCTCCAAGAGCCGGCAGCTGGTCGCGCATGTCAACATGGACGTCAACAGCAGATTGACTCCATAACCAGCTAGTCGTTGGGCGTTAGTCGTTGGAAGCTAGCTGGACGTGGCACCGAGTTGGGCCTCTTAAACAATTTTTATGCCAACGCCCACATTTCTTTACTTTGATCATTTTAGAATTAAATGTATCTTTAATTCTGATTGTCTCAAACCACAGAATGGATTTTAATAAAACTCCTCACAGTTACTCAGTAGCAACTATGGATGAACTGATTAAATTTTCAGGGTCATACAAACAGAAATTAGAATCTCGCTTTAGGATAGGTGAAAGCTTATCTTTTAAGGTCGTCTTCTGCTGTTGGACTCATTCCAGTTCGTCCCTCAGAAGGCCGCGTTACGCTAACGCTTAAGAAAATAAATAAACAGTAAAACATTTGAGCGAGAGTTACGACATCCGTTCAAAAATCACCCCAAAAATGGAGAAACCAGTGTTTTCTGGCAAGTTTTATGTTTTTTATTTGATTCACTCATCGAGACAGAAACGATAAACATGAGGTTTAATCACACATCATTAATCAATATGATCATCAGAGACATGATGACGGATCTCTCCATCTTTCTGGGAAGAAGTCCTTCATCATATTTGAGGAGAGTCTGTGGTTCTCATCCGTCCTAAGCGTCCATTGGCTGCTGATCTTGTTCTTTAAACTCATCAACTTTGGTCTGAAAAAGAACAAAAACACACAGACAATAATATCCTGATAGTAACCCAGTTCTAACCTTCTCAACCTGAACCAGGTCATCTGCTGAGTGAGGAACATTCCAGACCGTGACCCACCAGAGAACACCAAGAGGAATTCATGATTAATGGTTTGATTTTATACGTTTTTTGTCAAGTTACCATAAGTGTTTCGGGCACGTCCCACCAGGAGGAGACCAAGGGGCAGACCCCGGACCCGCTGGAGAGACTATGTCTCACAGCTGGCTGGGGAGCGACTTGGGATCCTTCCAGGTGAGCTGGAAGACGCAGCCGGGGTGAGAGAGGCCTGGGCTGCCTGTTTGAGGCTGTTGCCCCCGCGACCCGACCTCGGAACAAGCGGAAGATGACGGAACTATAAGTAATAAAAATATCCTCCGTATGAAACCTCACACTGTGGAACGAGTTGCTCGGTGGTCTCTGGTGGTGACTGGTTCACTGCTTCCAGCTGATCATGTAAATCTGATGACTGTACTGGCCGTGAACCTCCAGTGACCTCCATCGATTCATGGAGGATCTGGAAGAACTACATCTCCCAACAGGAAGAACTACATCTCCCAGTTTTCCGGATGAAATGAATAAATAACGGGGGAATCTCGGCTGATTCACATGCTTTATAATTAGACACTAAAATTACATCTTTAAGGATTGAAAATCGCAAAATGTGGCCTTTTGTTGATTAAAAAAATAATTTTTCTCAAGTCACAAAATCTCTACTTCTTGGCACAGAGCATGAAGCAAATCTTGAGACACACAAGAGTCATATTATGGTCTGTAAAGACATGAGATCAGTACAGGATTGAGACTCAGAAAGAGGAGCTAAATAAAGCAGCTTGGATAATCTGAGGATGACCAGCATTCCTATTAGATCCCACAGTGCTGAAGTTTACCTGGAAGGTATCGAGAACATGTTGACAGACTTCATGGAGATCATTAAGACCCTTACGAAGCGGCTCCACAGCAGGAAGTCCTCCTAAAAGCAGCAACACAGATTCAAACCATCACAAAACTCTGAACTGAAAAACAAGGATTAAAAAAAACCAATGGAACACAGATTATCTCATGTCAGAACGTTTGGAGCAAAGAGCTCCAGATCTGGCGCTCTGCCAGCGATGGTGCAGAGGAGGAATGGGAGGAGGTGGTGACGTGGAGGTCAGATAGAGATCTTAAGGATTGCTTTGAAGGTTTAGAGGAATTTAAAGTGAAGCTATTGGAACACAAAAAAAAAGTGTGAGTAGGAAGTAGTTCTGGTTTAAAAGACGCGTGCGATTCCCAGAGGATCTACATTCCAAAGGAACCAGGGCCTCATTTATGGAGCTAAACTCCACACAAACACCAACCTCTACGCAAGTTAAGCAATCTTTAAAAGGTGGAATCAGAAGCTGCCAAATGTAAAGTGGTAAGACGTGGGGAAGACAGGGGCTTGTGGGTAAAACCAGGAGTGAATTTAAAGCAGTGAGTAAACAGTTAAAAACATAGAAATACAAGGATGGACGGTGTGCAGTGGTTAACAAGAGGCCTACCAGCAAGAAGAATGGAGGTTCCCTCCATCACCATGGTAACCAGGATCTACGTTCCCTCCCTCATCATGGTAACCAGGATCTACATTCCCACCCTCATCATGGTAACCAGGATCTATGTTCCTACCCTCACTATGGTAACCAGGATCTACGTTCCCTCCCCACCATGGTAACCAGGATCTACGTTCCCTCCCCACCATGGTAACCAGAATCTACGTTCCTACCCTCACCATGGTAACCAGGATCTACGTTCCCTCCCCACCATGGTAACCAGAATCTACGTTCCTACCCTCACCATGGTAACCAGGATCTACGTTCCTACCCTCACCATGGTAACCAGGATCTACATTCCTACCCTCACCATGGTAACCAGGATCTACGTTCCTACCCTCACCGTGGTAACCAGGATCTATGTTCCTACCCTCACCGTGGTAACCAGGATCTATGTTCCTACCCTCACCATGGTAACCAGGATCTACATTCCTACCCTCACCATGGTAACCAGGATCTACATTCCTACCCTCACCATGGTAACCAGGATCTACTTTCCTACCCTCACGATGGTAAACAGGATCTACGTTCCTACCCTCACTCAATCATTCAAACACATGTTGTTAAATAAAACTCTTATTTTTTTATTATATTCTACTGTATTTTTTTCGTACGAAGCAGCTTAAATTTAATGCTGATTTTTCATTTACGATCTTCAACTAGAAATAAGTTTGTTTTTTCTATTTTTTTTCTTCAAAGTCACACTTGAACTGGTTTTTTGTTCTGGTGATCTAATTATTTAAAGAAAAATGTGCTGATGGAAGCAAATGAATGAAGAGAATTGTGCTTCATGATCGATTGTCACGGTCGACTTTCATGCAGATCTGTCACTGCGGTCACGGTGGAGGGGTGAGAGTGGCCAGAACCAAAAATAGAAACGAAGCCTGAAAGCATGTTTAAAGTCTAAAGAGAAGAGAAACGGGGGATTTTCTGAAGTCTGAAAGGTGATTGTGTAGAAAGATTAAAAACTTGGCCGAAAAACAAAGTCGTTCTCTCATAGAACCCGTCCATGTGATGGACACGACGAGCCTTACAGGCACTGTATTCTTTTTATGTAACAGGGGGAGGGGTACACCAACTTGTACGAGACTTAGAGGACCAACACGGGCTTCTTAGTGGGTTTTACTGACCTAATTTAAAACATCAGACTCCAATAATCATGTTTACTCTGGTTGTCGTGTAAAGTCATGTTTTAGGAGATGCTTCTTCTCCTTCCATCATCGCCCTCAGGGGGCGCCACAGCAAGTCAGTTTCTTCCATCTAGCCCTATCTCCTGCATCTTCTTCAGTCACACCAACTATCTTCATGTCTTCCTTCACTGTATCCATGAACCTCCTCTTTGGTCTTCCTCTAGTCCTCTTTCCTGGTGGTTCCAAACCCAGCATCCTTCTTCTGATGTACTCTCTCTCTCTCCTCTGCACATGTCCAAACCATCTCAGTCTGACCTCTCTGACTTTAAAACCTCTAACATGTGCTGTTCCTCTGATCCTGTCCATCCTGGTCACTCCCAGAGAGATCCTCAGCATCTTCATCTCTGCTACAAACATCTCTGCTTCCTGTCTTTTCAGTGCTACTGTATCTAGACCAATCAGCATGGCCGCTCTCACCACACTGTCTCATGACCAATCAGCATGGCCGCTCTCACCACACTGTCTCTAGACCAATCAGCATGGCCGCTCTCACCACACTGTCTCTAGACCAATCAGCATGGCCGCTCTCACCACACTGTCTCTAGACCAATCAGCATGGCCGCTCTCACCACACTGTCTTATGACCAATCAGCATGGCTGCTCTCACCACACTGTCTCTAGACCAGTCAGCATGGCCGCTCTCACCACACTGTCTCTAGACCAATCAGCATGGTCGCTCTCACCACACTGTCTCTAGACCAATCAGCATGGCCGCTCTCACCACACTGTCTCTAGACCAATCAGCATGGCCGCTCTCACCACACTGTCTTATGACCAATCAGCATGGCTGCTCTCACCACACTGTCTCTAGACCAATCAGCATGGCCGCTCTCACCACACTGTCTCTAGACCAATCAGCATGGCCGCTCTCACCACACTGTCTTATGACCAATCAGCAAGGCTGCTCTCACCACAGTGTCTCTAGACCAATCAGCATGGCCGCTCTCACCACAGTGTCTCTAGACCAATCAGCATGGCCGCTCTCACCACACTGTCTCTAGACCAAACAGCATGGCGGGTCTCACCACGGTTTTGTACACTTTTCCTTTCATTTTATCTGAAACTCTTCTATCACACATCACACCTGATACTTTTCTCCCCCTGTCCATCCTGCCCGAACACGCTTCTTCACCTCTTTTCCACACTCTCCATTGCTCTGGACTGTTGATCCTAGATACTTAAAATCTTCCACCTTCTTTATCTCTTCTCCCTGTAACCTCACTTTTCCATTTGGATCCCTGTCATTCCTCTCATCCCTCTCATGGGAACTAGCTGGACAATTTCTTAAAAAAAAAAAAAAAAAAAAAAAAAAAAAAACAGTTGATTTTGAACTTTTTTCAATCTGACCTTGATGACTGTGAATCTCCACTGACATGAACATGTGTTCTGATAGTCGTGTCCTTCCATAAACGTTTAAATCAAAATACTGTAGACCTTTTGTCGCTCCTAATTGCAAAAAAAAAAATTAATTTGTTTTTATTAATTTGTTTTTCTAATTTTTAACTTTAATTTTAATATTTTTCTAACTGTGTTCGTATCGCGCGCACGGCTGAGAAATTAAAACCTAGTCAGTCTGCTCACCTCGTGTCTGAATGCGGAAGTTAATCTTGCTCTCAGATGGATGTGTGATGGTGTACCCGCAGAACTCCACATCTGGACTGAGAGAGAGATTAGGATCAATAAAAAACTGTATCAGGTGAGCCTCACGGAGAGGAACCACGTCCACGGGATCAGATTCACTCTGATGGTGGAAAGATTGGAAGGTGAGGTCATTGAAAGGTTAAACTATAACTCACACATATGGAGGTGGGAGGGGCTTAAAGAGTCAGAAACGTGACTTTAAGAAGATTTATTTAAAGATAAAATGTGATGAGAAACACTGACTTTTTCATAACCATGTATCTGAGGGAGTTTCCCAACGTGTGGTCCTCTTCATGCAACACGAACGTCACACAACCCTCATTGGCCCCGTCCGCCTGGACCTGAAACAGAAAAACAAATATTCAACTTTAAAGACAAGTAACCAGGATCTACGTTGCTACCCTCACCATGGTAACCAGGATATACATTCCTACCCTCACCATGGTAACCAGGATCTACATTCCTACCCTCACCATGGTAACCAGGATCTACGTTCCTACCCTCACCATGATAACCAGGATCTATGTTCCTACCCTCACCATGGTAACCAGGATCTACGTTCCTACCCTCACCATGGTAACCAGGATCTATGTTCCTACCATCACCATGGTAACCAGGATCTATGTTCCTACCCTCACCATGGTAACCAGGATCTATGTTCCTACCCTCACCATGGTAACCAGGATCTACGTTCCTACCCTCACCATGGTAACCAGGATCTATGTTCCTACCATCACCATGGTAACCAGGATCTATGTTCCTACCCTCATCATGGTAACCAGGATCTATGTTCCTACCCTCACCATGGTAACCAGGATCTATGTTCCTACCCTCACCATGGTAACCAGGATCTACGTTCCTACCTTCATCGTGGTAACCAGGATCTACGTTCCTACCCTCATCATGGTAACCAGGATCTACGTTCCTACCCTCACCATGGTAACCAGGATCTATGTTCCTACCCTGACCATGGTAACCAGGATATACATTCCTACCCTGACCATGGTAACCAGGATCAATGTTCCTACCCTCACCATGGTAACCAGGATCTATGTTCCTACCCTCACCATGGTAACCAGGATCTACATTAATACCCTCACCATGGTAGCCAGGATTTACGTTCCTACCCTCACCATGGTAACCAGGATCTACATTATTACCCTCACCATGGTAACCAGGATCTACATTATTACCCTCACCATGGTAACCAGGATCTACGTTCCTACCCTCACCATGGTAACCAGGATCTACGATCCTACCCTGACCTAAAAAACGAGATCACGGATACAAGCGGCCAACATGAGCTTCCTCCGCTGACTGGGATCTCACTCAGAGACACAAGGAGGAGCTAGGAGTAGAGCTGTTGCTCCTCCTGGTCAAGAGAAGCCAGATGGGGTGGTTCAGGCTTCTGGTAAGAATGCCTGCCTCACGCCTCGCTGGTGAGGCGTTCCATCTCACAGGTAGGAGACTCGGAGGCAGACCCAGGACCTGATGGAGAGACTGTCTGACAGCTGGATAGAGAACACCTTGGTATTCATCCGGGTTTTTGTGAGAGAATGTAGTAAAAAAAAAAAAAAAAAAAAAAAACTTCAAAAGGAGCTTTTAAAAGCCTCGCCAGAGTTTTTAGTGACGCTTAACCACATGATGAATTTTTAGAAATTACTTTATGGCACGAAATTATTTCCTTGGGCGGTCCCAACACCAAGCATCCCATGTTCTACTTCCAGACCACCAAGTGGCTGTTACACCTTTTACCAGTTTAACTTTAAAAGATTTTATGTTATTGCACTGCAGTAACTAGGTCAGGGATGGCAGGCAATTAGTTTAGAAACAAAACAGAAAATACATTTAAAAAATAATAATTTGTAAGAAATTGGGGAAAAAAAAAAAGTTTTAAATCCAACAGCACCACCTGGTGGAACAAGCGCGCCAAAGCAGAAGAGATCATTTAAAACAATTAAATAAATTCATCACCAAAAAATAAATAAAAACAAAAACTAAACAAATAAAAATTCAAATCCTTAATAATTAAACTACATTCAGGAGGAATCTTAGAGTTTCCAAAACACACAGAAACAGATCTCCACGTGAGGAGACACTGGGTGTAACTGTTTCCTCCTTCACTTTTAAACACAGAACTAATTCCTCCGTAAAGAGATTAATCCGGTTAAAGTAAAAAAAACAAAAAAGATGAATGAAGAGATGATTTTAAATTCTCACCATTTCTAAAAGTCTTTTTTGTTCAGATTCTTCAGCCATGCTGGTTTTTTCTGATAAATACCCTGAGCAATGTCTCACAGGCAAAAAGATCATACCTTCACATCAGCAACATTTATAATGGGGACTTGAAACTGCAGATTTTAAAATATATCATTTTCTTGTTGTTTTTTTAATTTTTTAACTTTATTTAAGTGTCTGGGTTTTTTTATTTATTTTTTTTATTCTTTTTTTTTTGTTGGTTTTTTTTTTTAGAAGTTTTCATTCTTAACTTGAGGGTATGTTTTGAATTTGAAACTTTTTCATAATAAAACATAAACAATAAAATATCACTTTAAAATATACTATTTTCTGGCTTTAAAGCTTTATTTTATTTTCTTACATTTTAATAATTTTGGGGGGTGGGATTTTATTTTTTTATTTTGGTCATTAAACATTCTGTATTTTCTACACCAGATTTTTTTTTAATTAAACATAACTTATTTCATAAAGAAAAATCAGCCCAATAAAATTTTTAATAGTCGCCTGGAAGACAAGACGACGGAAAAACAACTTCTTAATCCTAAACAGACGTCAAAACTTTGTAGTTCTAAACAGGAAACACCAGCTTCACTGCGCATGTGTAAGAATCTCTTCAGAACTCCATTACCCAGCATTCCCGTCGCTTTGTTTCCTGTTCTAAAGCATTAGCAAAACAGAGAAGTCACTAGAAAGAGATTATCTCCTTAAACAGTCTTAAACGTTAATAATTTCTTGTTAATTAGCTCTAATTATCACCGACACATAAAGGTAAGACAAACTAAAGCTGAGAATGTTTTAATGGCGTTGTTTTGATCTGTTTTTAGCTTCAAATCGCTGTAAAATCCTCCAGTGTAGCTTCAACATTAGCTTCATGTTTGTGTTTAAACGAGTTTAATGGAGCTGTTTTTTCCTGGTTTTAACAGGTTGTAAACCAGCAGGAAACCCACCATGGCCATCCTGTTTGCTGTGGTGGCTCGTGGAAGCACGATTTTAGCCAAACACGCATTTTGTGGAGGAAACTTTCTGGAAGTAACAGAACAAATTTTAAATAAAATCCCTTCAGAGAACAACAAGCTGACCTACAGCCATGGAAGGTTAGTCTTTATTCATCTATAGATGGTACTGAGCAAAAGCAACAGAACAGATTTTAAATAAAGTCCTTTCAGAAAACAACAAGCTGACTTACAGCCATAGAAGCTTAGGCTTTATTCATCTATAGATGGTACTGAGCATCTGTAAGACAACTTCATTTACATACCATTTACCCCATGGTAACCAGGATCTACGTTCCTACCCTCACCATGGTAACCAGGATCTACGTTCCTACCCTCACCATGGTAACCAGGATCTACGTTCCTACCCTCACCATGGTAACCAGGATCAACGTTCCTACCCTCACCATGGTAACCAGGATACCATGGCTGGACTCTCACTCAGAGAGCCCTTCCACCCAGCCACTCTGCCATCCAGGAGTAGCTCGTAGTAGAACCTCCTGGTTCAAAGAAGCCACGTGGGGTGGTTTGGTAATCTAGTATGGATGCCTCCTGAATGTCTCGGTGAAGTATTTTGGGCTCGTACCACCGGGAGGAGACTGAGAGGCAGATGATCCTAACCGCTGACGATCCTAACCTGTATCTTTCTATTTTTTCCAGTTACCTTTTTCACTACATCTGCCACGACAGAATCGTGTACCTCTGCATCACTGATGATGTAAGTCTTTGGGTCTTAATTTGTTACATTTTTCTCTATTTATATTTTTCTTTAAGTTGCACATTTTTAACCCAAATTTTTATCTGTTTAGAATTAAATCAACAATCAGCTGATAGTTTAAACCACAAAATCCTAGAGGGACTAATTCTGAATAAATCTAGGTTTTCATTGTCAATGTTTGGGGGTTTTATTTAACCCCTTCAATGCCCATCAAAACTTTACAGGTGTGCAACAACAAACGCGGGCCAAAAAATACCAATTTTGGTCATCTATAATATAATTTAATTTTTGGCTTTAAATTACGTTGGAAACATAAACATTTACTAAAAACAAATTTTATTTTACTGAAAAATACACAAAAATATTGATGAAAAATGTAATAAAAATGTTTTAAAAAATCCTGAATGGCAGTGGAAGTCTACAGAAATCATCACATGATCTGTCACATTTCTGGTCATATGACTCCCTCAAGTGTACCAAAACATTTCCAAGTTATTCCCTAAACGTATTCCATCTACTGATTGTAATATTAATACTGAGCTAACGGTGAAGGCATAGATAATCCAACATACTGTGTACGTCCAAACGCACAATCAGTGCCAAATTTTCAGACATACGCCAAACATCGGAACGCATCGACTGTTTTTTCTGCTCAAAAACAAACAAAAAAAAAGCTCAGATCAAGTCTGAAACTTTATTTTCTCTTCAGGGTTAACATGTAATCTGAAGAAACGCAGTTTCTTGAAAGGGAAGCAAACCTTGTGTCACACTTCTCTAAACACGAGTGTTGCACAAGTTTTGTTTCGTTCATCAAGAACTTCTTTAATGTCTTCAACATGTTACTGTCACTTTAAGAGAACGGACCACCAATCAGACGTTTGGTTTAATCATCCAACAGAAAAACTTTTACACTAAACTTACAGTTTTACTTTATTGATCCCCGAAGGTAAATTTAAGCCCTGCAGTGTAAACACCTTGATGCCCCCTCACCCATTACCACCGGTGTCCCAGTCCGGTCACACTGTGTCCAACCTGGCAACCCAAAAGCTGGAGCCCGGAATGGGTCACAAAGCCAGGCCGCAGTGAAGAACACCAAACTGGTCTCTCTGTATTTCACTGGGTCTGGGTGAGCGCCTCCAGTTCCTCAAGCGAGCAACTGGACGTTTCCATGGAAACCATAAAAACACAGGAAGCACCTCCTCTAGACCGTCTCCTTCTCCTCAGCTCCCTCGGGACCAAACCAAAGGAGATGGCCCAGGGCAGCAGGCAGCCGCCCAGGGTGGCGCCTCTTTTAAAAATAAAATAAATAAATGCATGAATAAATATTTTTGCTTCTTCTTTTTGGCAGGATTTTGAAAGATCTCGTGCGTTCAATTTTCTGGGTGAAGTGAAGAAACGTTTTCAGACGACGTACGGGTCCCGGGCACAAACCGCTCTGCCCTACGCCATGAACAGTGAGTTTTCCTCCACGCTCGCTGCTCAGATGGTGAGTAAAACTGTCCTCAGTTTAACACTTGGTGTAAAACACTGATGAACTTATCTAATTAAACACCTGTAGAAACACCACTCGGACCCACGAGGACCAGATCGGATCACAGAGACCCAGATGCAGGTGGACGATCTGAAAGGCATCATGGTTCGAAACATCGGTGAGCAGAACGACTTTATTAAGCCGCAGGATTTTGAAAGCGTGTGAAAAAAGTCACGGCTATTACACTGAAAATAACAGTAATTAATTTATTCATTTAACCATATTAATTATTAAAGTCAAGGCGTTTTTCTCAATGCTCTGCTTGTTCAATAATATTGTTTCTGGTGTCAGAAAAGAGCAGGAAGTCACTGTGATGGACGTTAAATCTGGATCAAACCAAATAGTTTGACCTCCTTCTGCTTCTGTGTTTTTATTTTTTACAGACTTAGTGGCTCAAAGAGGAGAAAAACTGGAGCTGCTGATCGATAAAACAGAAAACCTGGTTGATTCGGTGAGTTTTAAAACCTGCATTTTATACTTTATTATTTTTGTCAAAATGAAAAAGAAAGTGTACAAAACCGTGGTGAGAGCGGCCATGCTGATTGGTCTAGAGACAGTGTCACTGTGAAAAAGACAGGAAACAGAGATGTTTGTAGCAGAGATGAAGATGCTGAGGATCTCTCTGGGAGTGACGAGGATGGACAGGATCAGAGGAACAGCACATGTTAGAGGTTTTAAAGTCAGAGAGGCCAGACTGAGATGGTTTGGACATGTGCAGAGGAGAGAGAGAGAGTACATCAGAAGAAGGATGCTGGGTTTGGAACCACCAGGAAAGAGGACTAGAGGAAGACCAAATAGGAGGTTCATGGATACAGTGAAGGAAGACATGAAGATAGTTGGTGTGACCGAAGAGGATGCAGGAGATAGGGTTAGATGGAAGAATCTGACTTTATGTGGCGCCCCCTGGAGGGAAATGATGGAAGAAGAAGTAAATATCCACCATGTTTTTTCTCAGAGCTGTAACAGTGAACAGATTCTTAAAACTGAATGGCAACATTTATCTTCCGTTCCATCGTCTTCCTATTTCTGGGGCTGAGTCACGAGGGCAACAGCCTCAGTCGGGAAGCCCAGGCTTCTCTCACCCCAGCTGCAACCTCCAGCTCACCCGGGAGGATCGCGAGTCGTTCCCCAGCCAGCTGTGAGACATAGTCTCTCCAACAGGTCTGGGGTCTGCCTCTTGGTCTCCTCCCGATGGAACGTGCCTGAAACACCTCACCAGCGAGGCATTTCAAGAGGCATTCTGACCAGATGCCCGTACCACCCCATCTGTCTCCTCTCGACCTGGAAGAGGAGCGGCTCTACTTAGAGTTCCTCCCTCTATCTCTGAGTGAGAGGCCAGCCACCCTGCAGGGGAAGCTCATTTAGTCCGCTTGGGCATCAGGAAGGAAACAGAACACTAAACTAAATCTGTACGGTTGGTTTTAATGTTTTTCCTTCTTTTTTTCACCAGTCGGTAACGTTTAAAACAACGAGCCGTAACCTCGCACGTGCCATGTGTATGAAGAACCTCAAGCTGACGATTCTTCTTGTGGTGGTTTGTCTGGTGAGTAAAACTGTTCTTATAAGATGTGATGTGAGAAATATTAGCTTATTCTACAGCTTTATATCTGAAGAAATCAGTAGATGTTCTTCATCCTGATGGAAACGGATGGTTAAGCAAGCATGAAGGCTCCTCAGTCTGTCTTCAGTCAGTCACGCCAACCCCTCCACCACGTTAAGTTGGTGGCTCAAGGAGAGCTAGCGTTCCTACCCTCACCATGGTAACCAGGATCTACGTTCCTACCCTAACCATGGTAACCAGGATGTACGTTCCTACCCTCACCATGGTAACCAGGATCTACGTTCCTACCCTAACCATGGTAACCAGGATGTACGTTCCTACCCTCACCATGGTAACCAGGATCTACGTTCCTACCCTCACCATGGTAACCAGGATCTACATTTCTACCCTCACCATGGTAACCAGGATCTACATTCCTATCCTCACCATGGTAACCAGGATCTATGTTCCTACCCTCACCATTGTAACCGGGATCTATGTTCCTACCCTCACCATTGTAACCGGGATCTATGTTCCTACCCTCACCATGTTAACCAGGATCTATGTTCCTACCCTCACCATGGTAACCAGGATCTACGTTCCTACCCTCACCATGGTAACCAGGATCTATGTTCCTACCCTCACCATGTTAACCAGGATCTACGTTCCTACCCTCACCATGGTAACCAGGATCTATGTTCCTATCCTCACCATTGGACCCAGGATCTATGTTCCTACCCTCACCATGGTAACCAGGATCTATGTTCCTACCCTCACCATGGTAACCCGCTGTGGGTGGTGACCGAAAGAATGAGATCACGGATACTAGCAGCCGAAATGAGCTTCCTCCGCAGGGTGGCTGGGCTCTCACTCAGAGATTGGGTAAGAAGTTCTGCCATCCGGGAGGAGTTCTGTATCGAGCCGCTCCTCCTCCAGGTCGAGAGAAGCCAGATGGGGTGGTTCGGGCATCTGGTTAGGATGCCCCCCAAGCGCCTTGCTGGTGAGGTGTTTTGGGCACGTCCCACCAGGAGGAGACCAAGAGGCAGACCCCGGACCCGCTGGAGAGACTATGTCTCACAGCTGGCTGGAGAACGACTCGGGATCCTTCCGGGTGAGCTGGAGGATGCAGCGGGGTGAGAGAAGCCTGGGCTTCCCGTCTAAAGCTGTTCCCCCCGTGACTCGGCCCCGGATAAGCTGAAGACGACTGAATGAAAATCGGCCATAATTTTGTATCTTAGTCTGAACCTTTCTCTATTTTTTTTTCAGGTGATCCTCTACATCATCGTCTCTGCAGCCTGCGGCGGGCTCAGCTGGCCCTCATGCGTCAAAAAATAAGAGAGAAGTGCCTGAAAACTCAGCTTGCCAATGAAGTGAACTTTAAACCCAGAAGACTCAGTTCTTTTCATCACGTTTTCTTCCTTCACATTAAAACCTGAGATTTACACCTCGTACCCGCTCCTAAAGACAGCACCCACACCTAAAGACAGTACCCACACCTAAAGACAGTACCCACACCTAAAGACAGTACCCACACCTAAAGACAGTACCCACACCTAAAGACAGTACCCACACCTAAAGACAGTACCCACACCTAAAGACAGTACCCACACCTAAAGACAGTACCCACACCTAAAGACAGTACCCGCTCCTAAAGACAGTACCCACACCTAAAGACAGTACCCACACCTAAAGACAGTACCCGCTCCTAAAGACAGTACCCACACCTAAAGACAGTACCCACACCTAAAGACAGTACCCGCTCCTAAAGACAGTACCCACACCTAAAGACAGTACCCACACCTAAAGACAGCACCCACACCTAAAGACAGTACCCGCTCCTAAAGACAGTACCCACACCTAAAGACAGTACCCACACCTAAAGACAGTACCCGCTCCTAAAGACAGTACCCACACCTAAAGACAGTACCCACACCTAAAGACAGCACCCACACCTAAAGACAGTACCCACACCTAAAGACAGTACCCGCACCTAAAGACAGCACCCACACCTAAAGACAGCACCCACACCTAAAGACAGTACCCACACCTAAAGACAGTACCCACACCTAAAGACAGTACCCGCTCCTAAAGACAGTACCCGCTCCTAAAGACAGTACCCACACCTAAAGACAGTACCCGCTCCTAAAGACAGTACCCGCTCCTAAAGACAGTACCCGCTCCTAAAGACAGTACCCGCTCCTAAAGACAGTACCCGCTCCTAAAGACAGTACCCACACCTAAAGACAGTACCCACACTTAAAGACAGTACCCGCTCCTAAAGACAGTACCCGCTCCTAAAGACAGTACCCGCTCCTAAAGACAGTACCCGCTCCTAAAGACAGTACCCGCTCCTAAAGACAGTACCCGCTCCTAAAGACAGTACCCGCTCCTAAAGACAGTACCCGCTCCTAAAGACAGTACCCGCTCCTAAAGACAGTACCCGCTCCTAAAGACAGTACCCGCTCCTAAAGACAGTACCCGCTCCTAAAGACAGTACCCACACCTAAAGACAGTACCCGCTCCTAAAGACAGTACCCACACCTAAAGACAGTACCCGCTCCTAAAGACAGTACCCGCTCCTAAAGACAGTACCCAGACCTAAAGACAGTACCCACACCTAAAGACAGTACCCGCTCCTAAAGACAGTACCCACACCTAAAGACAGTACCCGCTCCTAAAGACAGTACCCGCTCCTAAAGACAGTACCCGCTCCTAAAGACAGTACCCGCTCCTAAAGACAGTACCCGCTCCTAAAGACAGTACCCGCTCCTAAAGACAGTACCCACACCTAAAGACAGTACCCGCTCCTAAAGACAGTACCCGCTCCTAAAGACAGTACCCGCTCCTAAAGACAGCACCCACACCTAAAGACAGTACCCACACCTAAAGACAGTACCCACACCTAAAGACAGTACCCACACCTAAAGACAGTACCCGCTCCTAAAGACAGTACCCGCTCCTAAAGACAGTACCCGCTCCTAAAGACAGTACCCACACCTAAAGACAGTACCCGCACCTAAAGACAGTACCCACACCTAAAGACAGTACCCACACCTAAAGACAGTACCCACACCTAAAGACAGTACCCACACCTAAAGACAGTACCCACACCTAAAGACAGTACCCGCTCCTAAAGACAGTACCCACACCTAAAGACAGTACCCGCTCCTAAAGACAGTACCCACACCTAAAGACAGTACCCACACCTAAAGACAGTACCCACACCTAAAGACAGTACCCGCTCCTAAAGACAGTACCCACACCTAAAGACAGTACCCACACCTAAAGACAGTACCCACACCTAAAGACAGTACCCGCTCCTAAAGACAGTACCCACACCTAAAGACAGTACCCACACCTAAAGACAGTACCCACACCTAAAGACAGTACCCACACCTAAAGACAGTACCCACACCTAAAGACAGTACCCGCTCCTAAAGACAGTACCCACACCTAAAGACAGTACCCACACCTAAAGACAGTACCCACACCTAAAGACAGTACCCGCTCCTAAAGACAGTACCCACACCTAAAGACAGTACCCACACCTAAAGACAGTACCCGCACCTAAAGACAGTACCCGCTCCTAAAGACAGTACCCGCTCCTAAAGACAGCACCCGCTCCTAAAGACAGTACCCACACCTAAAGACAGCACCCACACCTAAAGACAGTACCCGCTCCTAAAGACAGTACCCGCTCCTAAAGACAGTACCCGCTCCTAAAGACAGTACCCACACCTAAAGACAGCACCCACACCTAAAGACAGTACCCGCTCCTAAAGACAGTACCCGCTCCTAAAGACAGTACCCACACCTAAAGACAGTACCCGCTCCTAAAGACAGTACCCGCTCCTAAAGACAGTACCCGCTCCTAAAGACAGCACCCACACCTAAAGACAGTACCCACACCTAAAGACAGTACCCGCTCCTAAAGACAGCACCCGCTCCTAAAGACAGTACCAGCACCTAAAGACAGTACCCGCTCCTAAAGACAGTACCCGCTCCTAAAGACAGTACCCGCTCCTAAAGACAGTACCCGCTCGTAAAGACAGTACCCGCTCCTAAAGACAGTACCCGCTCCTAAAGACAGTACCCGCTCCTAAAGACAGTACCCGCTCGTAAAGACAGTACCCGCTCCTAAAGACAGTACCCACACCTAAAGACAGTACCCGCTCCTAAAGACAGTACCCGCTCGTAAAGACAGTACCCGCTCCTGAAGACAGTACCCACACCTAAAGACAGTACCCGCTCCTAAAGACAGTACCCACACCTAAAGACAGTACCCGCACCTGAAGACAGTACCCGCTCCTAAAGACAGTACCCGCTCCTAAAGACAGTACCCGCTCCTAAAGACAGTACCCGCTCCTAAAGACAGTACCCGCTCCTAAAGACAGTACCCGCTCCTAAAGACAGTACCCGCTCCTAAAGACAGTACCCGCTCCTAAAGACAGTACCCACACCTAAAGACAGTACCCGCTCCTAAAGACAGTACCCGCTCCTAAAGACAGTACCCGCTCCTAAAGACAGTACCAGCACCTAAAGACAGTACCCGCACCTAAAGACAGTACCCGCTCCTAAAGACAGTACCCGCTCCTAAAGACAGTACCCGCTCCTAAAGACAGTACCCGCTCCTAAAGACAGTACCCGCTCCTAAAGACAGTACCCGCTCCTAAAGACAGTACCCACACCTAAAGACAGTACCCGCTCCTAAAGACAGTACCCGCACCTAAAGACAGTACCCGCTCCTAAAGACAGTACCCGCTCCTAAAGACAGTACCCGCTCCTAAAGACAGTACCCACACCTGAAGACAGTACCAGCACCTAAAGACAGTACCCGCTCCTAAAGACAGTACCCACTCCTAAAGACAGTACCCGCTCCTGAAGACAGCTGCTAGTGGGAGTTTAAACCTTACTGTGTTAGCCTGGCACATTTCATCCTGTCTGATGCCGCCCTGCGTCTCACAATTCCAACCTCATCAACGTCTTTGTTCATTTTTGGGCGTTTTTTTTTTTTTTGCTTTATTTTGTGGTGTCAAAAGAATCCGTGAGCATCAGATTCACCATGAACGTTTCACCAGCTCGAGTTTTGTTAATTATGATAATAAATAAAAGCTTTTTGGAGTTTTTTTTTTATTAGAAAATGATGTTTTTCTTTTTTTTTTTTTTTTATCACCGAGCACATTTTTCATATAAAAAACATGGTGTCAAATATTTCATTTCAGACTTCAGGCACGAAACCAAGTGTATATTTGTGAAGAATCCTTTGTTTTTTTTTGTTAACACGGCGCACTTTGTTTTTTTTCTTTTAAAATGTGAATAGATTTACTTTCAAACATCTTCCATTTAATCCTGTAATTATTTAATTATTGTAAATCAAGATTTAAATTAATAAAAAAAAAACAGATGAATGAAATTTGATTAGTTGAATTTATGTCATTTTTAATCTAAAATTCTGACCTGTTGACTTCCGCTGATCCGGGTCGTCACAGACGACACCCTCAGATGGGAAGCCCAGGCTTCTCTTACCCCGGCTGCATCCTCCAGCTCACCTGGAAGGATCCCAAAGTGTTCCCTCAGATGTGAGACATAGTCCCTCCAGCGGGTCGAACTCTGGGTCTCATCCACTCATCAGGCTCGGCACCAAATGGAATGATGCTATATCCTAATTACTTCAGACGCTGCACCGATCTGGCTGTCAATCTCATCCATCCATCTTGAACAAGATCTTGAGATATTTAAACTCCTCCATTTGGGGCAGGACCCTGACCCATCGAGGGCATTCCATCCTGACCAGGAGGTACCCTGACCAGATGCCCACTCCATCTGGCTTCTCTCGACCCGAAGGAACAACGGCTCCACGTCGAGCTAAGTGAGAGCCCAGCCACCCTGTAGAGGAAGATCATTTCATCCGCTTGTATCCATGATCTCGTTCTTTCGGTCACCACCCACAGCTGGTGACTTTAGTGAGGGTAGGACTTTAGATCCTTGTTACCATGGTGAGGGTCAGAAAGTAGATCCTAGTTACCATGGTGAGGGTAGGAACATAGATCCTGGTTACCATGGTGAGAGTAGGAACGTAGATCCTGGTTACCATGGTGAAGGTAGGAATGTTGATCCTGGTTACCATGGTGAGGGTAGGAACGTAGATCCTGGTTACCATGGTGAGGGTAGAAACGTAGATACTGGTTACCATGGTGAGGGTAGGAACGTAGATCCTGGTTACCATGGTGAGGGTAGGAACGTAGATCCTGGTTACCATGGTGAGGGTAGAAACATAGATCTTGGTTACCATGGCGAGGGTAGGAATGTAGATCCTGGTTACCATGGTGAGGGTAGGAGTAGATCCTGGTTACCATGGTGAGGGTGGGAATGTAGATCCTGGTTACCATGGTGAGGGTAGGAACGTAGATCCTGGTTACCATGGTGAGGGTAGGAATGTAGATCCTGGTTACCATGGTGAGGGTAGGAATGTAGATCCTGGTTACCATGGTGAGGGTAGGAATGTAGATCCTGGTTACCATGGTGAGGGTAGGAATGTAGATCCTGGTTACCACGGTGAGGGTAGGAATGTAGATCCTGGTTACCATGGTGAGGGTAGGAATGTAGATCCTGGTTACCACGGTGAGGGTAGGAATGTAGATCCTGGTTACCATGGTGAGGGTAGGAACTTAGATCTTGGTTACCATGGTGAGGGTAGGTACGTAGATCCTGGTTACCACGGTGAGGGTAGGAATGTAGATCCTGGTTACCATGGTGAGGGTAGGAACATAGATCCTGGTTACCATGGTGAGGGTAGGAACGTTGATCCTGGTTTCCAATGGTGATGGTAGGAACGTAGATCCTGGTTACCATGGTGAGGGTAGAACCTCGATCCTGGTTACCATTGTGAGGGTAGGAACGTAAATCCTGGTTATCATGGTGAGGGTAGGAACGTAGATCCTGGTTACCATGGTGAGGGTAGGAACGTTGATCCTGGTTACCATGGTGAGGGTAGGAACGTAGATCCTGGTTATCATGGTGAGGGTAGGAACGTAGATCCTGGTTACCATGGTGACTCATTTTTAATAATAATTTTAAAAATATTTAAAATAAAATTATTTCAAAATAAGATTTGAAGGTTTAATTTTTGGCCAAAAATGTGTTTCATTTAATGAAGAATTAAAAAAAAAAAAAAATTTCATTACTTAAAACTTGAGATATTTTAATGTTAATTTGTACCATTTTTTTTTTCTAAAATAAATTTTCACATTACTTGATTCATTTACTACCTAAACTTTAATTATAATTTGGATTCAAACCGAGTTTTAATTCTAATTAAAGATAAATAAACCAGGTGAAACTAATCCTATCTACATGACGTCATCCTGTCTGGTAAGTTCACACTCATTCTTTTTCTAAAAGTTTTAATCAAAACAATTGTTTATTCACATAAAATTAAATTTAAACTTTAAAAAATGAGGTAAGAAAATTTAAATTTATTCATTTTATTACTTAATTTTCAGTAATTTTTCATTTGAATTTTAAGGCTTAAAAAAGATTTTTGAAAAACCTTCCAAAGACTGTTTAGAATTTTTTAAAAATTTTATTTAAATGAACTTTTTTTGTTTTATTTTTGCTTCTTGTTAAAAAAATTTAACAAAGTTTTCTTTAAAACCAGGAAGTTTTTTGTTTTTTTTTTTTAGTTGTAGCAACATTTTGTTTTGAATTAAATCTTTAGCTGAAAAAAACAGCAAAGAAGTTGTTTGAACTGAAAAAAGCTGAAAAGAAGGTAAAATTTAAGATAAAACTTTTTAATTGTTTGTTTAAAGGTTCAAATAATCAAAAAATTAGAACCGAATTGATAAAAAAAAAAAAAAAAAAAAGCATAAAAATATCGATTATTTTTTCAAACGGTTTTTAATCGAGTGTCACTGCTTAGGTTGAAACACGTTTTAAAGACAAATATTTATGGTTCTTTTGGTTTTAATTCTAAAACAAAATGTTTTTTTTTCCTATTGTTTACTCATAAATGCTACATTTCATAATAAAAGCTTGTGGTGCACGACACAGAGTAAATGTAGTAAACTAAAAAAGTTACTAAAACTACTGCTTTTTTTTTTGGTATGTTTATTTTGTTCCTCTTTAAAAAAAAGACAGGGACTGAGCATGAGCAGACCACTCTTCCTGTGTAAGGTAGAATGTGGAAATACTGGATGGTGCAATCATTTAAGGTCAATTTTATGTAGAAAAAAAGTTTTAAACTCTTATTTGGGGGAGGTGGTGGCTCAGTGGTAGAGCGCTCTTCCTCGGACCGGGAGTTCACAGGTTCGCATTCCACTGAGTGCACGTTTAGGGTCCTTGGAGAAGACACCTAACCCCGTTTCTCCCACCATTGGAGCCTTTGTGGCAGCCTGCAGAGTTGATTTTTGATTTTTTTTTTTTTTCTTCTTTATTCTGACCTTAATGACTGAGAATCTCCACCGACAAGAACACATGTTCTGCTAGTCGTGTCCTTCCATGTGAACGGTTAAATCAAAATACAGTAACTTGGTTTCGCTCTAAAAGCCAGCGTGTTTGTAAATAATTCTTCTTCTTTCGGCATTTCCCTCCAGGGGTTGCCACATCAAATCAGTTTCTTCCATCTAACCCTATCTGCTGCATCCTCTTCGGTCACACCAACTATCTTCATGTCTTCCTTCACTGTATCCATGAACCTCCTCTTTGGTCTTCCTCTGGTCCTCTTTCCTGGTGGTTCCAAACCCAGCATCCTTCTTCTGATGTACTCTCTCTCCTCTGTACATGTCCAAACCATCTCAGTCTGACCTCTCTGACTTTAAAACCTCTAACATGTGCTCAGAGGTGTCAAAAGTACCAACATTTCCTACTCAAGTAGAAGTATAAATACCGAGTTAAAAAACTACTTTAGTAAAAGTAGAAGTATCAACTCAAGTTTTCTACTTAAGTAAAAGTAAAAAGTAACCTATTTTAAAACTACTTAAAGTAAAAAAGTAAAAGTAATTTTCAGAAAAAAAGGAATATCGTTAACAAAAGCGTATGAACATATTTTTAACCATTATCACATGCTTTAAGGAGCAGAAAATATGATAATAAATGAAAGTGTTTTGGTGAAACTTTAGGAATCATAAACATTTATTTCTTAATAATCTTTATTGGAAATCGATTAATGAACACAATCAAATGTATTAACATAAGCAGGGCATTATGTAACGTCCCTTCAGCTACCAAGCTTCACTCTGCATCACCTAATTTAACCAACTTCAGCAGACACAAACACACTCAATGTTAAAAAAAATAAATAAATGGAAAAAAAAATAACCAAAAGGCTTTTTTAAGCCTTGAAGGCAGCTAGTTTTCAAAGTTCTTTGAGGCATTACTGAATCGTCTTTAACAAGTTGGTAAGTATGGGAGTGCCACATACAGCCTGCGTGACACCTGGAACCAGCGTTGCCAGGTGAGAGGTGCTGGATTATCGTACTAATGACGTAAAATTATCGTATTTTACAAAAAATATCGTACACCCAGTAAAACCACGCCCATTGACAAAATCACACCCTTTACATGTACTCGTAAGGCAGTGGGAGTGAAGGAAACACACAGGAGGCAAAATCCTTGGATTCTTTTTCTAAAATTTTAAGAACTGTAAAAAAAAAAAAATAACCAGGGAAATAAGATTTTAAGAAACCCAGAAAGAAACCAGTAGGGGCGGGACTTAGGAGACGGTATATATAAATTTATATATATACATATCTACATATACGTGTACATATAAGGTTTTTTTAATGTTAACCCAAACATCTTCATGATACAAAATCTAAGCGATGTGTAGTTTTAATCTCCTCAGTCAGTCTTTATAAACTAATCAATAACATTTTGGATGCTTTTAAGCACAAATACTTCATCCACTACTATTTATGGATTAATCAGTTCAATTAGCTTTGTTTCTAAAGATAAAATAGTGCGTCACAGATCAAAGTTATTTTTATAAAGATACCATCTACAACATTTTCAGCAAAGACGTTTACAATAACCGCAGACTGAAAATAATAATAATAATAAAACATTTCTTTGCTGTTGTTTTTTTTTTTTAAAAAACTGATAATTCAATCAAAGTTCAGTGTTGCAGCATCAGAAAAGCTTTGATTTCCGAGCCCGCAACAAGTCTCAAACACGGAAATTAACGTTCCTAGCTGCTCTTTAAAAGTTTGTGGGCGGGGCTACTCGCCCCAAAGTAATGATTGACTGGACCTTTCAGCCAATCATTCATCTGTTCCTTTGTTTGATGCATTCAGGGTTCATAAAAAAAAACAAACTCCGACAAACAGTCGCGCTTTTTAACGGCGACAAAATGGCGAAAGTAGTGACTACTTTTTATAAAATGAACGAAGTAAAAGTACAGATAATTGCATAAAAAAGTAGTGAGTAAAAGTAAAAAGTAGACAAAAAAATAATTACTTCGTTAAAGTAAAGATAACGAGATTTTCTACTTGAGTAAGGTAACGAAGTAGTTCTACTTCGCTACTTGACACCTCTGCATGTGCTGTTCCTCTGATCCTGTCCATCCTGGTCACTCCCAGAGAGATCCTCAGCATCTTCATCTCTGCTACCTCCATCTCTGTTTCCTGTCTTTTCCTCAGTGACACTGTCTCTAGACCAATCAGCATGGCCGCTCTCACCACACTGTCTCTAGACCAATCAGCATGGCCGCTCTCACCAGACTGTCTCTAGACCAATCAGCATGGCCGCTCTCACCACACTGTCTCTAGACCAATCAGCATGGCCGCTCTCACCACACTGTCTCTAGACCAATCAGCATGGCCGCTCTCACCACACTGTCTCTAGACCAATCAGCATGGCCGCTCTCACCACACTGTCTCTAGACCAATCAGCATGGCCGCTCTCACCACACTGTCTCTAGGCCAATCAACATGGCCGCTCTCACCACACTGTCTCTAGGCCAATCAGCATGGCCGCTCTCACCACACTGTCTCTAGACCAATCAGCATGGCCGCTCTCACCACACTGTCTCTAGACCAATCAGCATGGCCGCTCTCACCACACTGTCTCTAGGCCAATCAGCATGGCCGCTCTCACCACGGTTTTCTACACTTTTCCTTTCATTTTATCTGAAACTCTTCTGTCACACATCACATCAATACTTTTCTTCACCCATTCCAGCCTGCCTGCACACGCTTCTTCACCTCTTTTCCACACTCTCCATTGCTCTGGACTGTTGATCCTAGATACTTAAAATCTTCCACCTTCTTTAGCTCTTCTCCCTGTAACCTCACTTTTCCATTTGGATCCATGATTTTAATAATGTTCTTCTGTTCATCTCTTAGTGTAATTATAAGACACTTGTTCATGAAGAATATTTAAATTTGTTGGCGAAGCTAAAGTTTTGTGCCAGTTTTGTTTCTGACTCGCCAGTCGTTAGTGTGGCGTCCGGAGCGTGATTTCTGGACTTTTGACCTGTTTCTTTTTCATGGTGTGTGGGCTTCTTTAATGGTTCCCTTTGGAATGTTAAACCAGTCATTGTGTGACACTGATCCGTTCAGTCATCCATGGAGAACCAGGCGAAGGCCTGTGTAGAGCCTCTGGAGCGCCGGAGGGACTTTAGTCTTCCAGACGGATAATTAAATAAGACAGTGACTTTTATTATCTGGAGTAGCTACTGTAAGATGAAACCAAACGACTTCCCTGTTAAATGAAACTTTCTTTTATTTTATTCAGCAGCTGCTAAATCATACTCTGACTCTACATGACGTAGTTCAGGATGGAGCTGGAGGTTGACAACCGGATCGGTGCAGTCTGAAATAACTCTCCATTTTGGTGCAGAGCCAGATGAGGTGGATTGGCTGTAAGAGACCTAGAGGCAGACCTCGGACCTGCTGAAGAGACTATGTCTCACAGCTGGACAGGATGATCACCCAGGAGGATCCAGACATCTCAGGAACCTCCTGGGTGAGCAGCCGGTTTGAGGAAGCCTTAGTTTCCCGTCTGAGGCTTTTGCCCTCTGACCTGGTCCCGGATAAGCGGAAGATGATGGGACAGAACGGAGGTTGAGGGCTCAGGATTTCTGTATTTACGGTAAACATATACCTTCAAAATAAAAGACATCACAAAAACAAAATGAATAAAAATAACAATTCTGTGCGACTCGGTACCACATGACCCGCGGCCCGGTACCAGTCCGTGGCCCGGTGGTTGAGGACCACTGTTCTACGCTACAAATTTTTAAAAAAAAAAATCAAGTGAATGGTCCCATTTTTTTGTCTGAAGTGATCATCATGGTTTTACTTCCTGGTCTTTGGGATCAAATAGAGCTGTATTTGTGAAGCAGTCACTGATCTGAGGTGTTTGTTTACTTCCTCTAAAGCAGGGGTGTCCAAAGTCTATCCTCGAGGGCTGATGTCTTGATGGTTTTCATTGTGTTCCTGGTTCAATACAGCTGATACACAGGAAGTGAAATCAACAGCCAATAGAATTTGGCACAGTGACTCTATAACCTGGATCAGGTGTGTAGATGTAAGAACATATAGAAAACCTTCAAGACACCGGACCTCCAGGACCAGATTTGGACACCCCTGCTCTAAGGTGTAATTTGTCATATTTATTTTTAAGTTTAGCCTAAGATTGAATGTTTTAAACACCTGCGTACCTCGACGAGGTGCCAGAGTGTCATGTTTGTTTCTATTTTTGTTTTATTGATGAGCAAAGGTCACGTTAGACCTCGCACAAGGTTATAAATAAGACTGGTGGTTCCAGTCGTTCCGTGTCACACTTTATCCAGGTGGATTCTGTTTGTAAAGTAAACACAATGCCATCCAGTCTGGTTTTATGTTTTTCCTCTTTTATTTGCCCAATTCTAAAAGCTGCCCGGTCTTCAGAACAGAGGAGCAGGGCTGCTTAGCAACAGTGAATGCCAACCCAGGCCACGCCTCCTGAGTCCCGTGCCTGGATAAGGTGACACGCTCCCTTCCTTCTTTTGTGAACTTGGGAATGGATCTGTCGTCATGACGTGGTTCCTCTGAGCTGCGAGGTCACTGATGCCCTGCGACAGGAGTTCATAGAGCTGGAGGAACGGGCACTGCCAGAGTGGATCGTTTAGTCTGGGAAGTGAAAGGGAGAGAGGCTAAGCTCTGAAATCCTTGGCATGCAGGGATGGGAGCAGCTCACTGTGGAGGAATTTTCTTGTTTCTGGAACTCTTATCGGATGGAAGGATGACGAGAGGTACGGGACAAAAAGTTTCTCTTCTTTGTTCCGTTCTGTTCTCGTGTACGTGTCGAGTCACGGCTTGTCTCTACTAACTCAGTCACGTTTCCAACCAGCAACATCCCGGCTCTTTATCTCTGCTTTACAGCCTGCCAAGGTTCAGTCGACATACTTTGTGGTCAGGTGCGAAGGTGTGTTGCCTCAGCTTGTCAAATCTAATTTAGCCCGACTCTGTTGCTCAAATAAGGATTTAAGAATCAAGTTTCTCTAAACAATGAAGTTCTTTTTGTTTCCAGTTTGCTTTTTAAATGTGACATGTTATGCTGAGGCAGCAGACTTTATGAGCACGTTGTGAGCGTGTGCCAGAGGCTTAGGTTGGCCGTGCACCCGCTGGACGGTTTACATCATGTTACACTTTAAGCTTTTTGCAACAGAAATTAAGCCAAAAAATGTTGGCTTTATTTATTTAGTGTTTTTTTTCTCTTTAAAACTAGATTTGAAGATGTTGATTGTTTATAAACATCTGGAATCAAAGGTCAGCTTTCTGTCTTGATGAAGCCAATCTGCTGCATGACACAAACATGATTTATTTAGATGTAAATGTTAATGTGATCTTTAATCTCTTGTCATCCTGATCATCCTGGGATTTTATTTCTCTGACAACTGGGTCTAATCAAGTGGGTTTTTTTCTCCATGAGAAGGAGGCTCTAAACAGTGATGCCCTGAATTTGGTTAATACCCGCTGGTCGTTTGATTCTGAAAGGGTTTTTGATGCCCGTCAATCTGTGCTTCCATAACGTTTCCGTTCCATCATCTGGGGCCGGGTCCCGGGTGCAACAGCCTTAGACCTCCAGCTCACATGGAAGGATCCTGACGTGTTCCCCAGCCAGCTGTGAGAAAGTCTCTCCAGCAGTTCCGGGGTCTGCCTCTTGGTCTCCTGGTAGGACGTGCCCGAAACACCTCACCAGCGAGGCGCTCGGGCGGCATCCCGACCAGATGCCTGAACCACCCCATCTTGCTCCTCTCAACCTGGAGGAGGAGCGGCTCTACACTGAGCTCCTCCCGGATGGCAGAGCTCCTCACCTGATCTCTGAGTGAGAGCCCAGCAACCATATTTTTGTTAGATGTTATTACTGTAGTTTTAAGGTCTGATCTCCTCCATCAGTGAGGAATGTGGAGTCTTCATGGACGTGTGGAGCTGAGCTCCTTCATGTGGAGTCTTCATGGACGTGTGGAGCTGAGCTCCTTCATGTGGAGTCTTCATGGACGTGTGGAGCTGAGCTCCTTCATGTGGAGTCTTCATGGACGTGTGGAGCTGAGCTCCTTCATGTGGAGTCTTCATGGACGTGTGGAGCTGAGCTCCTTCATGTGGAGTCTTCATGGACATCATCAGTGATTCCTGTCTGAACATACCCGGTTTCACTATGGAACTAAAGATGGTGGACTGCTGGTGTTGTTCCACCACAGTGAAGGATCAACACGTGGAGCTTTTAGAGACAGTTTAAGATCTTAGTAGGATTCACTGGAGATGAAAAACATGGTTGCCATAGTAACCCACATTCTGCCCAGCTCAGACCTTACTGTTACAGAATGTGTTCCTCCAAGTGGCTGTTCCATTCCAGCTAGACCTCACCCAACCCGACACCACCTAGAAGCTTTTCTTTGACTCCGAAGCGCTACCGAACACACAGATTTCCTCCTGGAGGATTTACAGACAGATAACCGTACTTTAATAACTCTGGAAACTTATTAATTTAAAGCTTTCAATCAGTCATCTTCTTAACAGTCTATCCCTTACGGGGTGCCGGAGCCCATCCCAGCCAATTTAAGTCAAAGGGCAGAGTACACCCCGAACAGGTTGCCAGTCTGTTGCGGAGCCACACACATACAACCATCCACACACACACTCATTCCTAGGGCCAATTTGGCACCGGCCAATCAACCCAGCATGCATGTTTTTGGAGGGTGGGAGGAAACCGGAGGAAACCCACATAGACACAGGGAGAACATGCAAACTCCACACAGAAAGGACAGTGTTCCAAGTCTCGTCCCCACCCGGGACTCGAACCCACGACCTTCTTGCTGTGAGGCCACTGTGCTACCCACTGCGCCACCGTGCTGGCTAATTTAAAGCTTTGAATTGTTAAAAACAAACCAGGTGGAGACCAACAGGCAGAGCCTGGACCTGCTGGACAGACTATGTCTCACAGCTGCCTGGGAATGACTCGGGATCCTTGTAGGTGAGCTGGAGGATGCAGCTGGGGTGAGAGAAGCCTGGGGTTCCCGTCAGAGGTTGTTAGCCTCGCACCCCGGCCCTGGATAAGCGGAAGACACTGGAACAGAATGGGGTTTTTTAAGCTCTTGTTTTTTCTTAATTTGTCTTATACGTTCATTTAAACCCCCTTTTTTTTACCCTAAACAAGGTCCATTAGTCAAACATGACACTTTAATCAAATTTTATTACGTTATTTTGCACATTTTATCAATCTCATTTTTTTTATGAGCTTCTTAGAAACTTAAAACTGAGACTAAAAACGGCTCAAATTCACCTAAACTTTTTAAAAAAAAGAATAATTTCTTTCCTCTTTATTTTTCCTGAAAACAGGATAGAATTCTAAAGCTCGTCTGGATGGTTTCCAGTGTTTGGTCACCTGATATCTGAGTCCTTTGAGGTTCGTACAGTCGTACCTTTTGTTTGAGAAGTGGTTGGCATTTCTGTGGTCCAGCTTGTTTATGTAGAAACACCAGAGTAAAGCCAACAGTTTACTTCTGAATACCAGCTGGACCACTTTTAACCTGTGGTACTAACTCCCTTTTACCAGTTAATCTACCCTATGTACCGCCCTGCTGCAGGTATGAGTATGAACTATCTCAGATTAGATACGAAGAAAACAGGAGGTTTAATTTGAATCAGAAATAGTTTATTTTCCATCCTCTGCTTTGCTTCCTGGTGACTCTTCTCCTTTGCCCTGTCTGGATGAAGCCCATCGATTAAAAATGTTTTACTATCACCCAGAGGTGGGCAATCTTTTTTGGTTCGTGGGCCTAATTGAGCTCTAACATTTGACAAAGGGCTGGAACAGGAGCGAATGGTTGGCATGCTTTGGTAACCTCACCTCATTGGCATCTGGAGAAAACATGGGGTTTAATTTCCAAAGAAAAACATCACAACAAAATCTCTGATTTTGAAATTAATCTTTAAGCTCTGAAAATCAAATGAATATTTAATTCTGAAAGTCTCTGATCCTTCAGGATCTCACCATCACTCTCCTCCTGACGGTATGAGATCCAGATGTACTCGTCCACCTCCTTCGATTCAATTTGTTTCACTGGTGCCAAAAGTGACGACCAGTGAAAGGACAAAACAGTAACAGCAAGTCAGTCTATGGAGCGCGTCATATTTGAACTGGGTATGGAAAGCCATCTGGGAAACAACAGACACATAAACAAGCGCGCTAGGTTTAAAATGTAGGTTTGAAACCTAACGTGCTTGTTTACGTGTGTGTATTGGCCCTGATGGTTTTCCATACCTGCGCACACTGTTTATTTTAACAGCGTGGGCATCACAGACACACACACATTTTAATGGGAGCAGTATTGTTGTTTCTCAACAAAGCCAATATACCTAGAGTGTGCCATCTAGGGAGGAAACATCAGAATTGCAGAAAAAATAAAACATTAACAAGGTTTATTTATGTCATTTTTTTCAAGTTCGACAGGCCGGATTAAAATGTTTAACAGGCCGCATGTGGCTCGCAGGCCATGGTTTTCCATGCCTGAGCTAAACGGATTGTATTGTGTTACTTTTGTAAATTAATTCCTGAGTCCTGCTTTCAATCGTCCTCTGATTAGAACCAGAATCCACCACACAGTGCTCAGACATCGTATCTACTACCACGGGTTTAGTTTGTCTGCAGGTAGGACTACCAATCTTAGATGGCGGCTGCAGCAGCCAATGAGGGGTCTCTTCTTTATGTCTATGTGTGCCACACCCAAATCAGCCATTGTTTCTCTTTATATGGTGATTTCCTCTGAAAACGTGTGACGTAACAGAGTGATAAGACGTAACTGATGTACCTGAACCGAAACGAGACTTCTGACAAAGATTATATAAAGATATATCAGATTTTCTGAAGAACTACAGACTTCATGGACTCACTGAACTGTACCAAAGTGTTTCACAAAATAACTTCCTTTGTGGGCTTTCTTTTGTGAGTAAAATTACTAAAACAGTTCTGAACATAGCTCTAAGTTTGGCAGGTCAGAGTAGAAGGGGTATTGTGCACATTGCTGCTCATTCATGCGTCCGTCAGTCCATCCGTCTGAGTTTCCGGACCACTTTTGTGAACTCTGAATTTCCCAAACCATGGAAAGACTTTTATTGAAACTACTTGCAGGTATTCAGTACCAATTATATGCTGATGAGGTTTTAAAGGTTATGATCGACTGTTTAAAGTCACGTGTTTGTAAAACAACTCTTCTTTCTCATTACGGAATGTATATTTGTTCTTCCAGCCTGATTGGTTCCACACAGAGAACCAATCCCGTTGGGTTTTGCTCACTCCACGGTGGGCGGAGATATTTTTTTATCAATCATTTCTTTCCAGATGTGACGTATGTAACGGACCCAAAACAGTCAGTAAAGTCTGGAAAACCCAACTTAAAAAGAAACTTTTCCTGAATAAAACTTTCTAAACTCTGTCTTTAAATTCTTAATCTGGGAAATTGTTACCAACACAGTCCGTACAGCATGGTGGATCTAAAGAACTACAAACATGGAGGACGGATACTTGTGTTCACTCACGCCGTCCTCTCTGTTCTCTCGTTGGGTAGAACGTTTCCGTTCACTGCAATTGTAAACTAATGCTTACAATTCCTGACCTAGTTGCTGTATTGAAACAGCATTTTGTTAGTGTTTCTTTAACTTTTTCTTGTTAGAATAACTGTATTTTTTTTGTTTTCAGATGTCTTGAGGTGGTCCGTAAGGCTGGAAGGTCACAGAGCTTCTAATCTCATTATCTAGAGGTTTAAATCATTCAATAGAGGAACATTCTGAACATCAAATATGTCTGGAAATCAATCCGAGAACACGGCTCACCTCGCCCACACCGGTGAGGGCTTCGGACAGGGAGACGGACCAAACCAGGAAAGACAGGGAAGCCAGAACCTCAGTGCAGCCTCCAGGCAGGAGGATTCCCTCGCTTCAGACATGAATCGGACCTTTCTGACTTCGACTCTGAACAGCAACGGTCATCTCTGGAGTGAGAGCATGGCCACAACCGGTGGTGAGTCGACCGGCTCGGCTGGACGTCAGCATTGTGAAACGGAAAGCGGCGATGAGGCGTCGCTGCATGACGACGAAAGGGAAAGCCTGCAGAGTTCCACTGAGATTTCCCTCCGAGCGTCCAGCGAGTATGACCGCTTTTCCGTCAGCTCAGATGACATGGTCGTGAGGTCTAACAGTTTCCGTTTGGAAGGCGAGTCTCTCATGACGATATCGTCTCTGGAGGAATCGTCCATCCCTCCTACTCCCCGTCATTTGTCTTTCCTCAGCCAGGACACTCCTGACAGAAGCGCTGGGAAGACCGACCAGGCAAGTCTAGGTGTTACCTTCACTTTGGAGAATTTGGCAGAGCATCACAGAACATCGAGCTCCACGGTGGCTCTGCCAGGTGAGTTTGAAGGTGGTCTTCGGAAGACGTTTATCTGGGATTCTTCCGGAAAGAAGGAAGCCGAACCCACTGAATCTGAGTCATCGCCCCACGTTGCCACGATGTTTACACCTGAACATGGTGCACCCTTTGTGTCAGGCGCGGGTAGAAATGGTGGCGTTCACACGTCCACGCCGGTGCAGAAGCTGAGCGATGCTCTCAGCCTTCCTCTCTTCTCGCCTCCCGAAGTCCTCGGCGGCTCGGGAGACAACGGTGTGAAAAGGAAGCACGTCTCTACGACTCCCAAACAACAACCCGTCTCCAACAACCGAGTCAAGAAGGCAGAAAAGTCGTCTCATTCTGCTCTCAGTGGGTCGAAAACTCAACGTCCAGAGATGGCACATCTAAAACCAATCCACAGACGGAATGAAACACACGGGTCTGTCCGAGTTCCTCCAGCGAAGACCCACGGAGGTCCGGGAGGTTTAAGCTCCACCTTTGATTCTGGTGACTCTTCCAAACAAGCTAAAAGAAAAGCCCTCGATTCAGGAGAATCCGGACGGATCAAAACCAGATCGTCTTCATCTGACCTCAGCACGGCAGCAGCCTGCGCTGAAACCCCAGAGTCCTTCAAACCATTATCACACATCTCAGACGTGCATGGTGGGAGCCGCATGCCCCGCCGCGGACAGGCGGATGCAAAGCCAACCCTAAAGAAGGTCAGGTCAAGCTTGGCTCCTGGTCAGAACAAGCTTCTCCTCAGTAAGATTAAAACCAGCAACCCGGGGGAGAGTTTAGAATCCAAGCCCAGGAAGAAGTCGACCGCCAGTTTCACTGCACCTAAAGCTGGAGCCGAGCCGAGCACGGCGGCCAGACTGAGAGGTTCCTCCCAAAGTAAAGAGACGCCTTCCAAAGACTCGCCTCGAGAGGTGAAGAAGATCAGCCTGGTGGTGAGGACACACTAACATCCAGTTTTTACAGTTCTAGTTCCAACGTTCATTCACCATCTATCACACCGTTCTCCGTTTCCAGACGGAGGCCAGTGACTCGCCAGCACAAGGAGATTCATCTGACAGGAAGCCGTCCGCCAAACAAGAGAAAACAACAGATTCACGGCCTCCACTTGCCAGTCCTAGAACACCACTTCCACCTATAAAGCAGAGACCAGGAACCCTCGGGAGGGTCAACGATAAGCTGTGCAGGAGTGTCGGTGGAACCCCGATACAACCGAACACCGCAGGTAGGATGTCGTTGTTAAAGTTTGACGTGACGCCCACAAACATTAGATCCCGTCATCTTCCGCTTATCCGTGGCCGGGTCGCGGGGGCAACATCCTCAGACGGAAAGCACAGGTTTCTCTCACCCCGGCTGCATCCTCCAGCTCAACCGGAAGGATCCCAAGTCGTTCCCCAGCCAGCTCCATAGTCTGGAGAGACTTTGTCTCACAGCTGGCTGGGGAATAATAATAATAATAATAATACATTTTATTTGTAATGCACTCTACACCTGAAATCAAGCCTCAGAGTGCTACAAGGTTAAAACATTAAAACTTAAAACAATCAAAACAGTACAGCACAATAAAAACAAACATATAATATAAACAAAATATAAAAATGATAAGCTTTTTTAAAAAGGTGGGTTTTTAGTCCTTTTTTAAAGGCATCCTCCGTCTGTGGGGCCCTGAGGTAGTCTGGGAGGGCATTCCACAGGCGGGGAGCAGCAGCCTCGAAGGCCCTGTCGCCCATTGTTTTTAGCCGTGTCCTGGGTGGGTTCAGACGATGCTGTTGGCCTGACCGGGTCCTGGTTGAGGTATTGAGTGTGAGTAGTTCTGAGAGGTAAGTGGGGGCCTCACCGTGCAGACAGTGATGGGTGTGAAGGAGGACCTTATATTCAATACGGAGGTGAACGGGAAGCCAGTGAAGGCTGTGAAGGATGGGGGTGATGTGCTCGTATTTCCGCACCCTCATCAAGACCCTGGCAGCGCTGTTCTGAACATACTGGAGCTTTTGAGTGCTCAAAAGGAACACCTCAGGATCCTCCAGAACGAACTGTAGGATGCAGCCGGTTTGAGAGAAGCCTGGGCTTCCCATCTGAGGCTGTTGTCCCTACACCCGGCCCCGGATAAGCAGGCTTGACTCCTCCAGCTGGTTCTAACAGGACTCGACACTTATTAAATGAATTTGCTTCATTACGGTTTGAAGACATTCAGTGGATCATTTAATTTATTAATTATCAGCGTGTTTATTTATTCATGTGAAGCGTTGCTATAGATTAAATTTCCTCCCACAATAGATAGTTTTACCACAGTGAAAAATAACCATGTGGTTCAAAACTAAACGTCCTTTTCCAGAGCAAATAGTTTATTTGTGATTTCTAAACATAAAACAGAAAAAATCTTTACAAATGAGACAAAATACTCGGATACAAAGATTAAAATGTAAAAAAAAAAAAAAAAAAAACTTAAATTGAAAGAAAAGCTAAATATCCCACACGTCAGAGGTCGAACTGGAAGGTGATCTGGTATCTCCAGTAGAGCGAGCCACTGGGAAGATTTATTTAAAATTTCCTTTTAAATAAACCCTTGTTTTTCGAAGTGTTACGTTCCAAAAAGAACCCGTGATAGGCGAAATCTCTAAAGTAGAAACCTTTTCTTTTACTATTAAATACTCAATAATACATTAAAAAAAATAACAAACCATTTTACAAATAAAAGTACCCCAGAAACGTTTTTTTTTTTTCAACCAGTAACTTCTGTCAAATAATCATTTTAATCATTGATGTGAACAGGAGATTAGCCCCGCCCACAGCCCCGCCCACTGCGACCCGAGTAATTGGATTAAACGAAAAAAAAAATAAAATGATTATAAAAAAAATCCAAAGTACAGTCGGACAAAAAGTGACTCAGGTGTGTGTCACTGCTCTTCAGATTGAGCCGCTGTATCCTGACCCCGCTCTGTAGGGTTTCCTTCTTTTGAAGCCCGCCGTGAACGTGCGGAATTTCCACCTACGTAATGTGAATTTGGGAAGCTGTACATATTAAACTGCAACATTATTGAGGGACGGGTAGAGAAGAAGGAGTGACTTTTTAGCCAATCAGAATGCAGGACACAATGCACGATGCAAATCTGTGAAGAAGCGAAACCGTGAAAAGTAAACCACGTTATAGCGAAGGATCACTGAATCTGTTCATTTCTGATGTCTGAATGTGTCTTTATAAATGGCCCCATCATGTAAGTTTTGTTACTACGTGGGTGAGTCCTGGAAGTCTTACAACACCTGCAGATGGTAAAGTTTTATCAGCAACTTTCTCACCACTGGCATTAAGTTTGGCACTAAATACAAAGTGTACCCACAGTATGGTAATCAAGCTGTAAAGTAATGGCAACTGGTATCGGGGGCGTTAACCTGGTTCGATTCCGACTGGGCCCAAGCCTTCCCTGGGACTACCTGACCAAAGAAAACAAACGATAGAAAAATAACTGGCTCTGATTTTTCTGTTTGAGTTTAATGTTTTTTTGCCCATTGATGCCCATTTAAGTTCAACCCAGGAGGAGTTTAATGTGATTATTTCATGTTATTTTTTTATTTGATCCACAGGCAGACAGAAGATGGAGGGGTCCTGTCATCCACCAACCCCTCGCCCTTTTCTCATGGGACCACCAAACACCTCTTCTTCCAGAGTGCTCCGTAGGACCCCGGCCGCGACAAAGAACCTCCCCGCCTTGGGTCTCCATAGTGAAGCAGGTCGCAGCAGCGGCACCTCCTCTGGTGAGGTTCATTACAGGATGTTGTGAAAAGCTGTTTGGTAAAATTTTGAATCCCAAATATTCAAAATTTTCAGGTCAACATATTTTTTTGTTGACAGTTTTCTGGTATGTGCCCATACCAACCTGTTAATGCCTGAGTCCGTCAGACCTCAGAAGCTAAGCAGGCTGGGTCTGGGCTGTACTTGGATGGGAGACCGCTGACATTGAGACGTTCCGTTCTGTCATCTTCCGCTCATCCAGGGCCGGGTCGCAGGGCATCACCTTAGATGGGGAAACCCAGGCTTCTCTCACCCCAGCTGCATCCTCCAGCTCACCCAGAAGAATCCCAAGTCGTTCCCCGGCCAGCTGTGAGACATAGTCTCTCCAGCAGGTCCAGGGTCTGCCTCTTGGTCTCCTCCCGGTGGGACGTGCCAGAAACACCTCACCAGCGAGGCGCTCTGGGGGCCCCCTGACCAGATGCCGAACCACCCCATCTGGCTTCTCCCGACCTGGAGGAGGAGCGGCTCGACACCAAGCTCCTCCCAGATGGCAGAACTCCTCACCCGATCTCTGAGTGAGAGCCCAGCCACCCTGGGGAGGAAGCTCCTTTCGGCCGCTTGTACCCAGGGCTGATCTCACTCTTTCGGTCACCATCCACAGCTGGTGACCAGAGGTGAGGGATAGATTGAGACGTTGAGATTAAATTGCCGTTGTGTCCCTGTGAAAGACACTTCACCCATATTGCCTAGTCTGGATGATGTGTGTGATTGGTTGGTGATGGTCAGAAGGGCCGATGGCGCTAAAATGTCAGTCTGGTCCAGGGCAGCTGTGGCTACAACAGTAGCTTACCAGTACCTGGTATGGAGGGAATGAATAATGCAAATGTGAAGCGTCTTTAAGAGTCCTGAAAAGCGCTGTAGAAATATAATGTATTATTATTATTCATGTATAAGAACAAATTTTTGATATGAAAATTTCTATTTTCATTCTATTCTTTTTTTTTTTTTTTAATTTATTCTATTCTGAGGAAACAGTGAACGAGGCAGGCCCAACAAACCAGGAATCACTGGAATCCCACTCATACCTGGTCTCTGTGTAACCAACATTTCACCAGGACTGTTTCCTTCCTACTCCGTCCCTCATGGAGTGAACGAGAAGGGAAACCAGACGCTGTGCCCACTATGTGCCATCAGACTGTGACCATGTGGAGCCAGCGTAGCACTAACACGGACACTTTAAGAACTGGAGAAGCTTCTGTTTTTTTGCAGTAAATTTCCCTCTCAGTTCTTGGAGTGTTGGTTCTAGGTTGGCTCCTCATTGATAAAGTCTGATGGAACATGGTGGGCATCGGGCACAGCGTCTGGTTTCAGTGGAAAACTATTTCTCTCCTTCTGGGGGCGTGACGATGATGATAATCAAAGTGGTGTTTATCCTGGTGTTATTAAATATCAAATATCTCCATCTGTTTTTATCCCACTGTGTCACAATGTGACAATGTACTCGGTCCATCTGTGCCGCCGTAACACTTTTGCGAACGCGACGTCAGCCAAACTACTGAAGAAATTTAAATAAAACTATCCACAGTTACTCAGTACCAACTATAGATGAGCAGCATTCATCTCTGAATGATGCTTGTTTTGTAGATTTAAACCCTGTAATGATTAAAAAATAGAGGATGTTTTTTTTTTTTTTTAAACTCTTAACATTTATTTTACCAGCAAGGTGGCAGGAAGGGAGGGGCTTCAATCTGACCCACTTCTGCCCGCGTGCCCTCCTGTCCTACCCCTCCATCCATCCATCCGTGCCCCAGTCGGTCATCACTGATTTCACATCAGCAAACATAAAGGTTTATTTAATCAATCCTTTTTAAAACGTGAAGCTGAGAGGATGTTTACCAGCATGCTGCTCTCTGATTGGCTGCTCTACCGAACAGCGGGGAATGGATGAGGAGGGGGTTGTCACGGCAACAGGCTCCGTTCCACTCCACTTAACACTGGATGTAGCCTGGAGGAGTAAAAGCAGACAAACGGGAGAGAAAGGGAGAGATATAGAGAGCAATGGCGGGGTACACGGGGCCGCGAAGCTGCACATGGACCGGGTTTCCCACTCACGCTGCTGAAAACTCCACGCTGCTGGTACAAAGCGCCGTGGCGACGAGCTGCGACGCCACGCTGCTGACGTGCCTTCTCATCGGGTCGTATCGTTTCTGTATTCTCCCTTTGTTAGCGGCGTTCAACGGGAAAGGTAAAAAAAAACCAGCCTGGTTCGGTTCAGGAGGGAAAACGTTGGTTTTCTGAATGTGGTTTTGACCAGCTTGTCTTTTATTGTCCACCAGTTACAGGAGAGTCCCCAAACAAGACGATCCAGCCGAAACCAGGAACGACTAAACCGAAGACTCTCTCGTCTCCAGGGAAACCAGGTGAGACCGGTCACACCAAAAACATGCTGGTTAAAGAAGCCTGAAACATCACCTTTTTTTTTTAGACTGATGCTCATTAAGGCTTCTACCACCTCCACCTCTTCCCTTCAAAGAGGGGAAGAGGTGGAGGAAAATCTGGAGAGGTGGAGGTTTATATTAAAAAGAAGAGGAATGAAGATTAGTCAGAGTAAAACAGAGTACATGTGTGTGAATGAGAGGGATCCAAATGGAAAAGTGAGGTTACAGGGAGAAGAGATAAAGAAGGTGGAAGATTTTAAGTATCTAGGATCAACAGTCCAGAGCAATGGAGAGTGTGAAAAATAGGTGAAGAAGCGTGTTCAGGCAGGCTGGAACGGGTGGAGAAAAGTATCAGGTGTAATGTGTGATAGAAGAGTTTCAGCTAGAATGAAAGGGAAAGTGTACAAAACCGTGATGAGAGCGGCCATGCTGATTGGTCTAGAGACAGTGTGGTGAGAGCGGCCATGCTGATTGGTCTAGAGACAGTGTGATGAGAGCGGCCATGCTGATTGGTCTAGAGACAGTGTGGTGAGAGCAGCCATGCTGATTGGTCTAGAGACAGTGTGATGAGAGCGGCCATGCTGATTGGTCTAGAGACAGTGTGGTGAGAGCGGCCATGCTGATTGGTCTAGAGACAGCGTGGTGAGAGCGGCCATGCTGATTGGTCTAGAAACAGTGTGGTGAGAGCGGCCATGCTGATTGGTCTAGAGACAGCGTGGTGAGAGCGGCCATGCTGATTGGTCTAGAAACAGCGTGGTGAGAGCGGCCAATGCTGATTGGTCTAGAGACAGTGTGGTGAGAGCGGCCATGCTGATTGGTCTAGAGACAGTGTGGTGAGAGCGGCCATGCTGATTGGTCTAGAGACAGTGTGGTGAGAGCGGCCATGCTGATTGGTCTAGAGACAGTGGCACTGAGGAAAAGACAGGAAACAGAGATGTTTGTATCAGAGATGAAGATGCTGAGGATCTCTCTGGGAGTGACCAGGATGGACAGGATCAGAGGAACAGCACATGTTAGAAGTTTTATTTAATTATGTTGCTATTTTTTTTTTATTTCATTTACAGTGATGTAAATTTAAAAACAAATACATAAAAACATAAACGTGAGTGCTGCAAAGATGAGGTTACGAACGCGTTTCCTACCCACAAAAACATGGCAGAAAAAAGGAAGAAAACTTATCATTTTCACAGTGAATGTGAGGAAGAGTTCTTTTTTAGTAATGTGAAAAAAAACTGCGTGTGTCTCATCTGCGGTGCGACTGTGGCGACGCACAGTCGCACCGTCCTTATTTTGAAAGGAGTAGATTTTTGTTAAATCTTACATAATTGATCATTTGTACAAACATGGTTCAGAGTTTAGGATTTGATAACTGTTGTAAAAATTGAAAAAGATTTCCTGCAAAATGTTGTGGAAGTGATCATTTGAAAATGAAACACTTGGATCTTGCATATTGAAATGTATCTGTTTCTGTTTAATCATACTGAAATAATTATTGTGATGGGTCATTAACAATCAGTGTCTTCATATAGAATATCATTAATAATAAGATCGAATTAAACTGTGTAACTTTGTTATTTCAGAAGTGTATTATTAAAGTGGTAGCCCTTTGCATTACTCAGTGCCCTTGAAGTAGCCCTCAGTATCAAAAAGGTTGGTGACCCCTGGTCTAGAGACAGTGACACTGAGAAAAAGACAGGAAGCAGAGATGAAGATGCTGAGGATCTCTCTGGGAGTGACCAGGATGGACAGGATCAGAGGAACAGCACATGTTAGAGGTTTTGGTGATGAGGAAGAAACTGGAGTCAAATCACTAATATGTCGTTTCCCTCCAGGATGGACCGCTTCCTCTCGGCAGAGCAAGGTTGCACCAACTCCCTCACCCAGCCTGAAAGCAACCTCAAACAGCAGATTGGTTCAGTCGACCTCTTGTGCATCTGGTAAGATTTTCTTTTATTTTTTAAACAAAACAATCCGATCCATTTCGTCGTCTTCCGCTCATTCGGGGCCGGGTCGCAGGGGCAACAGCCTCATACGGGAAGCCCAGGCTTCTCTCACCCCGGCTGCATCCTCCAGCTCACCCGGAAGGATCCTGAGTTGTCTCCAGCTGTGAGACATAGTCTCTCCAGCAGGTCTCCTCCCGGTGGGACGTATCTGAAACACCTCACCAGCGAGGCGGCATCCTGACCAGATGCCTGAACCACCGGCAGGACACCAAGAGGCAGACCCCGAACCTGCTGGAGAGACTATGTCTCACAGCTGGAGACGACTCAGGATCCTCCTGGGTGAGCTGGTGGATGCAGCCGGGGTGAGAGAAACGGAACGGTTTTCTATTTTAGCACCATCAGGGTGCAGAATGAATTCCTATTGGCTGTAAATCAGCTCGCAGCCCCCTCCTCCCTCTGCTACAGAGATGCTGCTGTTCATCTCTGAGCAGTGAGAGGAGGAAGACGAACGGGGGATCTGATCATTTATCCTCCTCCGGCCGACCTTCCACGTTCTCCAGTAGGATTTATGAACTGGTTTTATTTTCTGAAGCTGAAAAGATGCTTTGGTTTCCGAGGCGCTGCCTGTCAATCCTCCACGTCCGTCTGACCGCTAAAAGTTTGTTGCTGCCGTCGCGCTGCAGCGTGCCGGGGCCCTGCAGCGTGGTGCTCAGAGCAGGTGTGTGTGAGAGTGGGCTCGTGTGAGAGGACATGTTTACGTGTGTTTTTAAGGATGTTTGCTACTCAAAATAAACCAAACGTCATGAAACATTTTCACATAAACTTGGTCTAAAAGTCTGTTTCAGATCAGTTTTCTGATTAATTTCACTTTGAATGTTTGTGCAGAAAAAAAACTTAAGGTTTGGGTTCGAAAAAATTAAAATGATTTGAAAATTTTCTAATAAAATCAGACATTTTTGGCCAAAATAATCCTAAAAATGCTGTAAAATTTTGTAGGAGTTTGTAAAGTGTTTTTTTTTTTAGTGTTTGAAATCATTTAAAAATGAATCACAGTGTAAACACTTTGTTTCCGCTCCATTTATTTTCCGTGTGAAGCTCGTTTTGATCGGTCACCGTTTGGAGAAAAATCTCTTTAATTTTTAAACATTAAATTGAAAGAATTTGTTCAAATTTTCATCTCCCTCTTTTAACGAGGGACCACAGTAATTAACATTCAAAATGTGATTAAAATAGAATCAAATACAAAAAATCATTTACATTTTTAAACGTCAACAAAGAACTAATTGGATTTGTTTTGTTTGTTTCACGTTAAGTTTTAACAGCTTTTATAATTTGAATAAAACTTAGTAACAAGTGTGTGATTGTGAGCAGTGTGTGACATCACTGTGTGACAACAGAGCACTGATGTAATGAAGACTCCTCTGGGTGTGTGTGTTTGTGTTTGTGTTAGACTGTGTGTGAAAAAGATCTTTGTTGTTCAGATTCTTCTTCTTCTCCTTTCATCATCTCCCTTCAGGGGGCGCCACAGCAAGTCAGTTTCTTCCATCTAACCCTATCTGCTGCATCCTCTTCGGTCACACCAACTATCTTCATGTCTTCCTTCACTGTATCCATGAACCTCCTCTTTGGTCTTCCCTCTAGTCCTCTTTCCTGGTGGTTCCAAACCCAGCATCCTTCTTCTGATGTACTCTCTCTCTCCTCTGCACATGTCCAAACCATCTCAGTCTGACCTCTCTGACTTTAAAACCTCTAACATGTGCTGTTCCTCTGATCCTGTCCATCCTGGTCACTCCAAGAGAGATCCTCAGCATCTTCATCTCTGCTACAAACATCTCTGCTTCCTGTCTTTTCCTCAGTGACACTGTCTCTAGACCAATCAGCATGGCCGCTCTCACCACACTGTCTCTAGACCAATCAGCATGGCCGCTCTCACCACACTGTCTCTAGACCAATCAGCATGGCCGCTCTCACCACACTGTCTCTAGACCAATCAGCATGGCCGCTCTCACCACGGTTTTCTGCTCTTTCTCTTTCATTTTATCTGAAACTCTTCTGTCACACATCACACCCGATACTTTCCTCCACCCGTTCCAGCCTGCCTGCACATGCTTCTTCACCTCTTTTCCACACTCTCCATTGCTCTGGACTGTTGATCCTAGATACTTAAAATCTTCCACCTTCTTTCTCTCTTCTCCCTGTAACCTCACTTACAGGGAGTGATATTGATGTCGATCAAACCCATTGTTTACATTTTTTTTATTATCAATGTTTACATTCTGTTTAATTCTTCTTTGTGACTGAAGAATAGTCTCTTTTTTCCATTTTGTTTTGTTTTTGTTAAAGATAACTATCCTGTTGCAGTTTTTGAATCCACCACCAGATGACGTCATATCCAAAACAACATTTGATTAATCACTTTTTTTTCTGAGCTTCTCCAGTGAAACCAGCCCGTCAGACACAGACATGAAGAGGGTTGGTTATAAATCAGACCCGCTTCGGGCTGCGATACACACCCACCCAGTATGACTGACATTTTAATGTTGAGAAAAAAACCCGAGCCGTGTCACAGGAACACACACCTGGTTGATGAGAAGTCGGACTGGATCGACGGCGAAAATATTTCTATTAATGATTTATGTCATTCATTAGTGATGACTAACGAGGCTTAGTTTGATTTTTATCAGTTTGTGTGTGTGTGTGTGTGTGTGTGTGTGTGTGTGTGTGTGTGTGTGTGTGTGTGTGTGTGTGTGTGTGTGTGTGTGTGTGTGTGTGTGTGTGTGTGTGTGTGTGTGTGTGTGTGTGTGTGTGTGTGTGTGTGTGTAAAAACCAGTTAAATCAGTTCAATCTTTACTAATCATTTACTGTAATCATTTATAAACTCAAACCTTCCAGGATGGTAACCAGGATCTACGTTCCTACCCTCACCATGGTAACCAGCTGTGCGTGGTGACCAAATGAACGAGATCGCATAAACAAGCAGCCAAATAGATCTTCCTCCGCAGTGTGGCTGGGGTCTCACTCAGAGATCGAGTGAGGACCTCTGCCATCCGAGGAGCTTGGTGTCGAGCTGATCCGCCTCCAGGTTGAGAGAAGTCAGATGGAGTGGTTCGGGCATCTAGTCAGGATTCCCCCTGAGCGCCTCATTAGTGAGGTGATTCGGGCACGTCCCACCGGGAGGAGACCAAGAGGCAGACCCACTACGTAGAAAGACTGTCTCACAGCTGGCTGGGGAATGACTCTGGATCCTTCAGGGTGATCTGGAGGAGGCATCCAGGCTGAGAGAAGGCTGGGCTTCCTGCCTAAGAGGGGCTTCCCCCCACGACCCGGCCCCCAGATAAGCGGAAGACGATGGAACGAAACAAATTCTTTTGAGGATGAAATGTTTCTTCTGTGGTTTCTGGAGGTTAAACGATATCCTTTGTTTCCTCTCAAATGTCCGTGACGTAAATCCGTGGCGGTGGTCTAAAATAAGCCGTCCTTGGTGGTCAGAGCGGGATATTAAATTAGGAAATGAAAGCTAATTGTGTTGGAGGAGCAGCTGCGTGTAGACGGAGATGTCAGGACCCTCTGTAGCAGTCATGGAGCAGGTTGTGCTGATGATCCGTGTGCTGACTTCCTTTTCAGTGGACCGGAACAAAGCCAGAGCTAGCTCCGAGCGTGGAGGTCTCACCAGGGTGACGCGGGCCGTCCAGACAACACAGGAGCTGCCAAAACTATCTTCAGACAGAGAGCGGGACCTGGAGGCGCTCGCCATCGTCCTGCAGAGGACTGTGGTTCAGGTAAGAAAAAAAAATTTGTACCCCTGGGACTCCGATGCAGTTTCATTGATATTTTACACCTTTTATTTTGGGTCATAGAGGTTTTTCTGATGGGTTGTCGGGGCCGAAAACATCCCATAATGTATCTAAAAAACAAACCCTGATCAGCTACACGCTGTGGATAAATAAATAATCATAAAGAACTAAATCAAATGTTTAAAAAATGGCTTAAACTAAATTTTTTCATTTAAAAACTAAATATTTTCCACCCATGACTCCGATCGGGCGAGGAGTTTTACCATTCAGGGGGAGCTCGTTGTCTAACCGCTTCTCCTCTAGGTCAAGAGGAGAGGAGGGTGGTTCAGGCATCTGGTTAGGATGCCCCCCCAGAGCACCTTGCTGGTGAGGTGCTTTGGGCACGTCCCACCGGGAAGAGACCAAGAGACAGACCCCGGACCCACTGGAGAGACTATGTCTCACAGCTGGCCGGGAACGACTCGGGATCCTTCAGGGTGAGCTGGAGGATGCAGCTGGGGTGAGAGAGGCGTGGGCTTCCCGTCTAAGGCTGCTGCCCCCTCATCAGATCTGTGAGTGAGATCCTAGCCACTAGGCAGAGGTAGCTCATTTCGGCCGCTTGTATCCGCAATTTCGTTCTTTCGGTCACCACCCACAGCTGGTGAACATAGGTGAGGATAGGAACGTAGATCCTGGTTATCATGGTGAGGGTAGGAACCTAGATCCTGGTTACCATGGTGAGGGTAGGAACCTAGATCCTGGTTACCATGGTGAGGGTAGGAACCTAGATCCTGGTTACCATGGGTGAGGGTAGGAGCGTAGATCCTGGTTACCATGGTGAGGGTAGGAACCTAGATCCTGGTTACATTGGTGAGGGTAGGAACGTAGATCCTGGTTACCATGGTGAGGGTAGGAGCGTAGATCCTGGTTACCATGGTGAGGGTAGGAGCGTAGATCCTGGTTACCATGGTGATGGTAGGAACCTAGATCCTGGTTACCATGGTGAGGGTAGGAACCTAGATCCTGGTTACCATGGTGAGGGTAGGAACCTAGATCCTGGTTACCATGGTGATGGTAGGAACGTAGATCCTGGTTACCATGGTGAGGGTAGGAACGTAGATCCTGGTTACCATGGTGAGGGTAGGAGCGTAGATCCTGGTTACCATGGTGAGGGTAGGAACCTAGATCCTGGTTACCATGGTGAGGGTAGGAACGTAGATCCTGGTTACCATGGTGAGGGTAGAAACGTAGATCCTGGTTACCATGGTGATGGTAGGAGCGTAGATGCTGGTTACCATGGTGAGACAATGTCTCACAGCTGGCTGGGGAACGACTCGGGATCCTTCCAGATGAGCTGGAGGATGCAGCCAGGATAAGAGAAGCCTGGGCTTCCCGTCTGAGGCTGTTGCCCCTGCGACCCGGCCCCGAATGAGCGGAAGTCAACAGAACAGACAGTGATTGTGATCAGCAGTTCAGAAGCTATATGAGAAAATATTCCGTTCATGTTTATTCTTTGCTAATAATTACAATGAACCTCCCTCTGATTGGTCCGTCTGAATGAAGCTGATTGGATGATCTCGTATGCGACACGGCAAAATAAACATAGTTAAATTTATTTTAAAAAGAAATTACTTTAAGACAGGGGTGTCCAAATCCGGTCCTCCAGGTCTGGTGTCCTGACGGTTTTCCATATGTTCTTACATCTTCACACCTGCTCCAGGTAAATGAGTCATTGTGGCAAATTTGATTGGCTGTTGATTCACTTCCTGTGCATCAGCTGTATTGAAGCTGAGGGGACATATGGAAAACCTTTAGGACACCGGCCCTCGACTTTGGACTTTAAGAAAATATACAAAAACAACTGCAGAAGTTGGAAAAAAACTGGAAAATCTGGTAGAGTTTCTACAAAAAGTAGAATCAAAGTTGTTGAGTTGAAAAGACTGACTTCAGTTCATTTTTTCCCGACACACCTGGGGGGCGGCAGGGTGGCGGAGTGGGTAACACAGTGGCCTCACAGAAGGTCGTGGGTTCAACCTTGGTGGGGACGAGGCTTGGAACACTGTCCTTTCTGTGTGGAGTTTGCATGTTCTTCTCGTTTCTGCGTGGGTTTCCTCCAGGTACTCTGGGTTCCTCCCACCCTCCAAAGACATGCATGAGTGGCTGATTGGCCGGTGCCAAATTGCCCCTTGGAGTGAGTGTGTGTGGCCCTGCGACAGACTGGTGACCTGTTCGGGGTGTACCCTGCCCCCCGCCTTTAATCAGCCGGGATGGGCTCTGGCGCCCCCTGAAACCTTAGAAGGGATAGACGGATAAGAAGGGGACTGACTGACTGACACCCGGGTCGACTTTGAACCAGTCTGCGGGCGACCGGTAGACCGCGACCGACCGCATTAGATGGTGTTTTTAGTCTTTTTGTGTCAGAATGATGATTAATTCTCAGATTTAGAAGTTTATCCAGATTGTTTATTTTAAAGACAGGATTTAACTGATCAAAAAACCCCAAAACGGTCAGTTTTCTTTCTACCTGAAGATTTATGGTTGTTGTTTTCAGCTTCTTCGTATCTGATCGAGACAAATTTCCTGCTGAGTTACGTAAAAAGGGCTGAAATGAATCCACATGAGAAAATTACAAGGTTTAATCCAATCATAACAAAACTGAAAAATTAAATCTTGTAAAGAACAATGACATCGTTCCAGAAGAATGTCTGTGTGCTGACGTATCAGTCCGTTTGTTCTGGGAACGCTCAGCAGCAACACCTTCCCAGTGATGATGGAGCAGAAGCCAAGTAGCTATTTAGAGCCACCACTCTAGGGCTGTTGCCCCCGCGACCCAGCCCCGGATGAGCGGAAGATGACGGAACAGAACTATTTGGTGTTTAAATTAAAAGGTCCCAAAAAGATTGATTAAATCAGTTTAGTTTAAAGGGAAAGTGTAGAAAACCGTGGTGAGAGCGGCCATGCCGATTGGTCTAGAGACAGTGGGATGAGAGTGGCCATGCTGATTGGTCTAGAGACAGTGTGGTGAGAGCGGCCATGCTGATTGGTCTAGAGACAGTGGTGGTGAGAGCAGCCATGCTGATTGGTCTAGAGACAGTGGGATGAGAGTGGCCATGCTGATTGGTCTAGAGACAGTGTGGTGAGAGCGGCCATGCTGATTGGTCTAGAGACAGTGTGGTGAGAGCGGCCATGCTGATTGGTCTAGAGACAGTGGGATGAGAGCGGCCATGCTGATTGGTCTAGAGACAGTGTGGTGAGAGTGGCCATGCTGATTGATTGGTCTAGAGACATTGTGGTGAGAGCGGCCATGCTGATTGGTCTAGAGACAGTGTGGTGAGAGCGGCCATGCTGATTGGTCTAGAAACAGCGTGGTGGGAGCGGCCATGCTGATTGGTCTAGAGACAGCGTGGTGAGAGCGGCCATGCTGATTGGTCTAGAGACTGTGGTGAGAGCGGCCATGCTGATTGGTCTAGAAATAGCGTGGTGAGAGCGGCCATGCTGATTGGTCTAGAGACAGTGGCACTGAGAAAAAAATAGGAAACAGAGATGAAGGTAGCAGAGATGAAGATGCTGAGGATCTCTCTGGGAGTGACCAGGATGCTGATGAGGTGTCGGAGCCCATCCTGGCTGATTTCAGGCAAGAGTCAGGATACACCAAAAACAGGTCGCCAGTTTGTTGTGGGGCAACACACACACTCATTCCTAGGGACCAACTACCCACAAAAAGGCCACTGTTTGAAGCCTTACCCAGACTCTGGGACTCAAACCCCTGACCTTCTTGCTGTAATACCTCTGTACTAACCACTGCATAAACACGTTGGAGAAGAATGAAGACGAACTGTTGAGGGAAGTCTCTCTCTTTTCTTGTACTTGTTTTGCTCCCAGTAGTTGCCCTGAGGGACACCGTCTCTGCAAACTCGCTCAACCGCCTGCTACACCCAACCCTGAACGATTACAGGGCGGGCACACACACATACACACACTCACGCACACACACTCACGCATACAGGATTTAAATATGAGAAAATTAGAAAATGAAATTAGTCTAATTTTATGGAGCCGGCCGAAGTCGGTCTGTTCCAGGATAATTCAATCCCATTTAATCTCTTCGAGAAGACCGTCCGGTTTCATGGAAACGGCTTGTAATCAGTTTCATATTCATTCTGTTTTTTAATCAGCTGGAAAAAGACATTTAAGAAGATTTGATGATGTAACTGATTTTTTTTAACACTTAAAAAATAGCTTGTAATGCAAACGTTTTCATAAGAAGGATTATTTTATACATTTTAAAGCTCATTTTTCTCAATCAGTCCTGATTACTTAAACGTTTCTCAGAGCAGTTAAAGATTCACCTTTGTGCTTTTTAATTTTGGCACGCACACTAAACCTCTCCCTTTCTGTGCACACACACTTTCTTAATTGCTGTATTTTCACGACCAAGAGGCGCAGTCCCAGTTTTGTCTGCTCTGTATTTAACACACATAAGGCGCACCTGATGATAGGGAGCGGGTTCATATCCTCTACTACGTACGTCCGCCTTACAACAACACACGCACGCGCAGACAAGAAAATAGATTGGGAGTAAAACTGAGTTTGTTTGTTTTTATTTAAATATTAGTTACAGTCGTCATAAAGTCATTTATTAAATCCATCCAAGTCCTCATCCTCTGTTTCAGAATCTAACAGCTGCTCTAAATCCAACATAGCAGGTTCACTTTCCTCACTGTCAGAGTCACTTTCTGTACCGTGCGGCTCCTCGGAAATGATGCCGGACAACAGTGCCAGCAGACACGTTAACCCAAGCATCTACAATCCACTGGTAAACTGTGGCGAAACTCGCCTGGCGCTGCCTTCCACCCTTTATGAAGCTGTGGTCTCCTCTGGTCATCCATTGCTCCCACACCGCTCACAGCCTTACTTTGAACGGCTGGTTCACACCAATGTCCAGCGGTTGGAGTTCCCTTGTCAGACCTCCTGGAATCACCGCAAGCATAGCGTTCATCTGCTTCACTTGTTTTTACACAACACACATAGGGCGCACTGCACGATAGGACGCGCTGCTCATTTTGAAGAAAATCTAAGACTTTTATTGATGCTTTATGGTCTTGAAAGTCCGGTAAATCTATGAAGAATCTGGAGACAGATCAAGCAGGTGTCAGGTTTCCTTGTCCGACATGTTTCAGGGTGGTCTTCAGTATTTTAAATGTTTTACCAGGAGGGCCAGAAAAACATAAACCTGTGGATCAGATTTTGTTTTTGTTTCCCATCAAAGACCAAAATTTTAACTGCAATGAACAAAACTATAAGAACGTTTCACTACGGATTTGATATTTTGGAAATTCTTCTACAGCGACCGCCTCCCGTTCTGCCGTCTTTCATCACCGTTCATAATTAATGGCTGGTATCACAGGATCATTTTAAACGGCTCCACATCATTTGGATGATCCACATTTGGAGTTATAAAGACGTGGATTTAATGAGTAAAATTTCAAGTTGACTTGAAATAAAACTTAGTTTTTTTAACGAGAGTTATGGAGTTTTCACGTTCGCAAAACCTCTTCCTCAGTTTAAGATTAATGCAAGACTTTACAAACGAGGCTCCGGGTCAGTAAATGAATTAAGACTTGTTGTTCAAGCTTTGACTCATTTAAGAAACTCATATTAAACCGCGGGTGCCCAACCGGTCGAACGCAGTCTACTGATAGATTGCAGACTGGTCCCGAGTCGACTGCGAGACGTGTTCGAAAAAAATATGACCCTTTTTTTTTTTTTTATGACAGAAAGTCAGTGTTACTAAATTTAGCGACCATTCAGCCGCTCAAAAAAGCTACTAGCGACAATCTAGCGCCTTTCTTGTGTTATAGAGCGCTTCCACCCACGTGACTAAAACCCGGAAGTCAGCCAGGATCAGGATGAAACTATCAAAGCAGTATATTTTTTTTTGACTGGTGGAGAAGATCCTCGCCCGGAAAAGGGTGGAATGCCCCCTGCAGGTCAGGGACAGGGTCCTGCCCCAAGTGGAGGAGTTTAAGTATCTCGGGGTCTTGTTCACGAGTGGGGGAAGGATGGAGCGGGAGATCGACAGGCGGATCGGTGCGGCGTCAGCAATAACTAGGACGCTGCATCGGTCCGTCGTGGTAAAGAGAGAGCTGAGCCAAAAAGTAAAGCTCTCGATTTACAAGTCGATCTGCGTTCCTACCCTCACCATGGTAACCAGGATCTACGTTCCTACCCTCACCATGGTAACCAGGATCTACGTTCCTACCCTCACCATGGTAACCAGGATCTACGTTCCTACCCTCACCACGGTAACCAGGATCTACGTTCCTACCCTTACCATGGTAACCAGGATCTACGTTCCTACCCTCACCACGGTAACCAGGATCTACGTTCCTACCCTCACCACGGTAACCAGGATCTACGTTCCTACCCTCACCTATGGTCACCAGCTGTGGGTGGTGACCGAAAGAATGAGATCGCGGGTACAAGCGGCTGAAATGAGCTTCCTCCGCAGGGTGGCTGGCCTCTCACTCAGAGATCAGGTGAGGAGCTCTGCCATCCAGGAGGAGCTCGATGTCGACCCGCTCCTCCTCCAGGTCGAGAGGAGCCAGATGGGGGGTTCGGGCATCTAGTCAGGATGCCTCCCGAGTGCCTCGCGGGCGAGGTGTTTTGGACACATCCCACCGGGAGGAGACCAAGAGGCAGACCCCGGACCTGCTGAAGAGACTATGTCTCACAGCTGGCCGGGGAACGACTTGGGATCCTTCCAGGTGAGCAGGAGGATACAGCCGGGGAGAGAGAGGCCTGGGCTGCCCGCTTGAGGCTGTTGCCCCCGCGACCCGACCCCGGAACAAGCGGAAGATGACGGAACAGAACCGGTAATGTGCTTGTTTAGTATCGTTACTACTTAAAAAAAGCACAACCAAACTCAGTTTTGCTCCCGATCTATTTTTTAATACGTACATTTGCATGCTTGCGTGTGTGTTGTTGTAAGGCGGTGTGTGACTGAGACTGCGCCTTTTCGTATGGTGCGCCTAATGGTCGTGAAATTGCGGTAGTTTTAATACAGGCTGGAAATCTGTGGTGGTTTGCGACGTTATCGTGGGACTGGTCGATCTCATAAGGTTTGCTTCTTGAAAAGTAGATCTTCGGACAAAAAAGTTTGTGCCCCCCTGATTTAAACTATTATTTTTAAACCCTCATCTGGTTCCCTGCTTCACATTTATATGAACCACATCCGATCCCCATCGTGGTTATTTAATATTCGGCGCTGTGGGCGGGGCGATCAAAGTTTTTTTTAAAGGTCCAGAGATAGAGCAGAGAAAGAAACACCAGGAATAACTCGGCTGGTGTGAGAATGTCCCAGCTGTTCAGCTGATATGGTCGCCAGCAGCCAGAGACGGAGCCGTCTTATCTGTAAGCAGAGGAGTGTGGGGTGAACAGCGAGAGGAACGCAGGCACGAAGGGGGGCTGGCAGAGTGGGTTTCACTTTAATGTAAAATTAATTTTATTTCCCCCCTCGGTGGCACCAAGACGTAGAAACCTGAGTGGAGGATTCTGCCCTCTGGTCGGCCATGTGATTCTCCAGGATCATATTTATACACTCCCTTCTGCCCCCCCGCCCCACTCACCCACTCCACTGATGGCACATTAATATTACATGAACACGTCTGGCAGACAATAAAATCACATTTCAAATTGGATTCCAGTTTAACTTTACGTCCAGAAGGAGGACGGTACATGGACGTACCTGAACAGGTTCTTTAAACCAGTTGTATCCCACGTAGTCCAAGGGAAAGCTTTGGCCCAGTGGGATTCTAACCCGGTTCTCCGGGTCCCCCTGGGACCCAAAAGTCACTTTAATCATTGGTTTCTCTCCTGGAGAGAAGGACAGAGGGTCCTTGATAGAGGTGAGATTGGGCCTAAAAAATCCAGCCCGACCTGGCCAGGCCCGCGGGTATTAAAACCCAATCTGAGCCCGAAGCAAACCCGAAATGTCATATTTTATTTGTGAGGAAACAGAAGGAGGAGGGTTATTTATAAACAGGAACATTTTCAGGAACTCGCTTTTTTTTTTTTTTGTATACAATTTATAACCATATTTCTGTTCGTGGCAGCACGGTGGCACAGTGGGTAGCACAGTGGCCTCACAGCAAGAAGGTCGTGGGTTCGAATCCTGGGTGGGGACGAGGCTTGGAACACTGTCTTTTCTGTGTGGAGTTTGCATGTTCTCCTCGTGTTTGCGTGGGTTTCCTCCGGGTTCTCCGGGTTCCTCCTACCCTCCAAAAACATGCATGTTAGGTTGATTGACCGGTGCCCTAGGAATAAGTGTGTGTGTGTGTGTGTGTGTGTGGGGCCCCGCGACAGACTGGCAACCTGTTTGGGGTGTACTCTCCCTTTCGCCTTAAATTGGCCGGGATGGGCTCCGGCACCCCCCGTAACCTCGAAAAGGACAGACTGATAAAAAGATGACTGACTGACTGATATCTGTTCATTCCATTCCGTTGTCTTCCACTTCACGGGGGCAACAGTCTCAGACGGGACGCCCGGGCTTCTCTCAAACCCGGCTGCATCCTCCAGCTCACCCGGAAGGATCCCGAGTTGCTGACCAGATGCCCAAACCCCCCTATCTGGCTCCTCTCGACCTGGAGGAGGAGCGGCTCGACACCGAGCCATATATTTATTTGAAAAATAAACATGTATTTTTTTAAAAAAAAGTCAGTGAGAGAGAAGCCTGACCCGACCAGAAGTAATGATGGACATTCCAGGTCGGGTCGGTGTTGGTGACTCTCCTTGCTGCTGAGTTGGTGACGGTGCCTCTGGGATGCCAGTCCAATAAATGTTTTAGGTGTATTAGGGTAAACTGGTCTCATGCACGTGCATTAGATGCATTACGGTAACACTCTGCAGTCTCCAAAGTGCCTCAGAGTGCCTCGGAGCTCCTGAAGCTGCTCTCAGTGCTGCCTCAAATGCAGGGAGCGCAGCCTGCGAGGCGGCATGTCCACATGGATCCACATTTATCCTGGAGAACCTGCTCTCCGTGACCAGAGGGGGGCTCTCCGACCACTGACCCTCAGGAGGAGGCTGGACCATGGGCTGCTCAGAAAGCAGAACCTGCTTTAGAGCCCCTGGCTCTGCAGAGAGGGTAACCGGCGGCTCCGCTGCTGCTTGACTTGTTTACCTGCTTTCTGTCAGGTGGTGGTGGGGGTGTGAGGCGGCTTTCAAGAGTAAACCTAATTAGATCTAACTCGTCTCTGACCGTCATGCCGGATTTTTCACATCTGGGATTTAAACGACGTTACAAGATGTGTGTTTTTTTTTTTTTTTTTTCTGCAGAGGGATGAAACCACAAGGCAGTGCATGGAGCTCTCCCAGGAGCTGGTCGGCCTTCGAGAGGAGCTGGGTAAGTCTCCACCTGTCCGGTACCCGCTATCTTCACACCTGTTTCACAACACCTCATGCCACCAACACAAACCAGATGACGCCAAGGTGCTGAACAATATTCCTCCGCCTGTCCTCGAAACTTATGTTCGCATGACCCTGAAACTTAATCAGTAAATCTATAGCTGGTACTGAATAACTGTGCAGATTCATAAAATCCCTTTAGTGGTTTGAAAGATGTCACGTTCACAAGAATTTGACTTTTGAGACTTTGACCCTAGAGCGGGACGGTGGCGCAGTGGGTAGCACCATGGCCTCACAGCAAGAAGGTCGTGGGTTCAAGTCCCAGGTGGGGACGAGGCTTGGAACACTGGCCTTTCTGTGTGTAGTTTGCACGTTCTCCCTGTATATGTGTGGGTTTCCTCCGGGTGCTTCGGTTTCCTCCCACTGTCCAAAGACATACATGCTAGGTTGATTGGCCGGTAGCAAAATTGCCCCTAGGAATGAGTGTGTGTGTGTGGATGGTTGTGTGTGTGGCCCTGCAACAGACTGGCGACCTGTTCGGGGTGTACCTTGCCCCTCGCCTTCAATCAGCCGAGATGGGCTCCGGCACCGCCCGCAACCGCGTAAGGGGTAGACGGATAAGACAGTGACTGACTGACTTTGACCCTGAAAACTTAAGTTTATCTATACTTGGTACTGAGTAACTGATAGTGATTTCAGTGGTCTGGGAAGCATCGACGCTCAGAAATACAAGTGCTTAAAGCATTGTGGGTAAACTACAGCTTGAGGCCAACATGTAGCTTGGTATGCCTTGTATGCCAGCTCGTCAAACTTGAATAGATTGGAGGAAAAAAATGCCTCAATGTTTTTAACTTGTAATTAGTTTTTTTTCCACCGTGTGGCGCTTCGTAGTTTATTTTGTAACACCATTCATGATGAGTTTGGATTGAAAATTGAAACTAAAGACCATTTGATGTCATGCTAAGTTTGGACTTGCTTACTCAATCAGTTCCTGGTTCTGGAATTTTGTTAAAGTTCAGCTGTTTTTTTTTAAATATTTTAGATTTAGGCATTTATTATTATTATGTTTTGGTTCAGCGAGCTGGTTCTAAACAGGGCCGGGTCGTGGGGGCAACAGACTCAGACGGGAAGCCAGGCTTCTCTCGCCCCAGCTGCATCCTCCAGCTCACCCGGTAGGATCCCGAGTCGTTCCCCGGCCAGCTGTGAGACATAGTCTCTCCAGCAGGTCCGGGGTCTGCCTCTTGGTCTCCGCCCGGTGGGACGTGCCAGACACACCTCACCAGCGAGGTCCTCTGGGGGCATCCTGACCAGATGTACGAACCACGCTATCTGGCTCCTCTCGACCTGGAGGAGGAGCGGCTTGACACAAGCTCCTCCCGGATGGCAGAGCTCCTCACCCGATCTCTGAGTGAGAGCCCAGCCACCCTGCGGCGGAAGTTCATTTCGGCCACTTGTATTTGCGATCTCATTCTATTGGTCACCACCCACAGCTGATGACCATAGGTGAGGGTGGAAATGTAGATCCTCGTTACCACGGTAAGGGTAGGAACGTAGGTTCTGGTTACCATGGTGAGGGTAGGAACGTAGATCCTGGTTACCATGGTGAGGGTAGGAATGTAGATCCTGGTTACCATGGTTAGGGTAGGAACTTAAATCCTGGTTACCATGGTGAGGGTAGGAACGTAGATCCTGGTTACCATGGTTAGGGTAGGAACGTAGATCCTGGTTACCACGGTGAGGGTAGCAATGTAGATCCTGGTTACCACGGTGAGGGTAGCAACGTAGATCCTGGTTACCACGGTGAGGGTAGCAACGTAGATCCTGGTTACCACGGTGAGGGTAGGAACATAGATCCTGGTTACCACGGTGAGGGTAGGAACGTAGATCCTGGTTACCATGGTGAGGGTAGGAACATAGATCCTGGTTACCATGGTGAGGGTAGGAACGTAGATCCTGGTTACCATGGTGAGGATAGGAACTTAGATCCTGGTTACCATGGTGAGGGTAGGAACGTAGATCCTGGTTACCATGGTGAGGGTAGGAACGTAGATCCTGGTTACCATGGTGAGGGTAGGAACTTAGATCCTGGTTACCATGGTGAGGATAGGAACGTAGATCCTGGTTACCATGGTGAGGGTAGGAACGTAGATCCTGGTTACCATGGTGAGGGTAGGAACTTAGATCCTGGTTACCATGGTGAGGGTAGGAACGTAGATCCTGGTTACCATGGTGAGGGTAGGAACTTAGATCCTGGTTACCATGGGGAGGGTAGAAACTTAGATCCTGGTTACCATGGTGAGGGTAGGAACGTAGATCGTGGTTACCAACATAGATACCAGCATAGATGGAGAGTACCTCCAACTGTACTTTTAGAAATCCTAGGACCCACTCGTCCCAGGAGTAACGTGTCCTAGTTTCTAACAATCTTGCTGCCATTATTTAAACACATTTTTCTTTGGATTTCTTTTCTAACTTCCTAATAATGTCGCTGTAAATCTGCTGAGTTATGCAGGGGTTTTTTCGGCCTCTGTACCCGTCGTATTTTCTTTAGGGGTTCAACTCTGACCTCTCACTAGAAAGCTCCACAGGTGGAATGCCGCTACGCCACGACGACGCTCTGCTGTTTTAGTGACGTCCCAGCAGCCCTCTGCCTGAGCCTCGGGACTCCCACATGACCGCTCTTATAGGCTGAGAGCTGTTATATTTAACCTCCAAACACATTCTTCCTTTTCAAGATAAAAGCATCACATAATCTAACCAAACAGGTTTCAACATGAAACAAAGCCCGATCGTTCAAATCAAAATAAAAGTGCCCTCAACAGAAAGCTATTTTGAAAACAAATGGTTTGTTTTAAATTAAGTTAAATTTTATTTTGCCGTCGAATACAGTTTCAGACCCAATGTGAGATTAAATTTACCACCCTTATATTTAGTAAGTAAATCCCTCCCTGCCCCAGAGGATCAAAGAGGAAAATTGATTTAAACTATCCCTATTTGGTGTTTAAATTACCGTAATTTCCGGACTATAGAGCACACCTGATTATAAGCCTCTATATTTTAAAAGAAAAAAACATTTTGTACATACATAAGCCGAGCGTGCCCACATTGAAACATGAGATATTTACAAAGAAAGAAAGCACACAGAAAGAGTTTTCAAAGTTTTAATAAAAGCTTTACTTTCCATATAGTGCCTGCGACGCAGCAGTAACACAGCAGGAATACGGTAGCACAGCACTAACAGATCGGGTTAAAAGAAAAAAACATACAGGTGAAAGTGAGAGCCGTCTGAAACCATGGAAGTCAGCTCGGTTTCCTTCTTTATCAGCCAGCTCGATTGCTTTTATTTTGAAAGCGGCGTCATATACAGTACATATCCTCTTGCATTTTCCATGATGAGGGTCTGTTCATGCTAATTTTATTCATGGACAAAGCGCGAAGTTACATTAAACTTGCATCTTCCCCGACACATGTATTCCACCTGTTTCCTGCTGGAGCGCTCCCCGGTGGCTGTTAGAAAAAATGCATAAATCAGCCCCATCATTGCATAAGCTTCAGGGTTGAAAGCGCGTGACAAAAGTTGCAGCTTATAGTTCGGAAATTACGATAAAAGCTCCCAAAAAAATGATAAATTAATTTAGTTTAAATCAGAAATCAGTTTAGGTGACTATTGGTACGGTGAACAATGCATTGGTCCTTGTTTATCGATGCGTTCATCTACTGTATTTTCCGCACTATAAGGCGCACCGCATTATAAGGCGCTACAGTAAAGGCTGGGGTGACGTTATGCATTCACTAAATGGTGCTGCGCTAAAGGGAATGTAAAAAAAAAAAACAGTCAGATAGGTCAGTCAAACTTTATTAACAATTACAAAACAGCTTTCTGTTTTTACTCCCAAAATAAATAAACAGCTGTTTTATTATTTTCGTGACACAGTTTATCTTCCATTGGAGATAAACTCTGTTTAGTCTTACTTGGCGCAGCACATCCTCTTGCTTCCTCCACTTCCTCACTATTGATTCATTGATGTTAAACTCTCTCGCTGCGGCTCTACGTGTTCTACTGCGTGACCGATCGCCTTGAGTTTAAACTCTGCGGTGTAACAGTGTCTCTTGGTAGGAGCCATTTCAGGGTCTTTACACAAACACACAAATGGAAATGAGACGCCAGCATGCACCACGCACTACTTCTTCTACGGGGGAAATGGAGTCGGTGGCTGCTTACCGCAGTTGCGACACCTGTTGTAGCTCAATATTAATCCTTATACTGGATAAGGCGCTTCGGGTTAAAAGGTGCATCGTTGACTTTAGAGAAAATTTAAGGTTTTTGGGTGCGCCTTATAGTGCGGAAAATACGGTAGATTTATAAAAATGACGTGACCCTCAGTGGACACAAATCACTGCTTCAGATTGAAAGGTTGTGTAAATATGGAAGAAGTCGGACATCCGGGAACTTTGGTCATGTGAGAGCTTATGTGTGTGAGCCTCAAAACAAAGCGTGACCAAGCAGTACAGGGGTGTATTCCTGGTGGTAATTCCTCTTCATACTGATACATAACGATAGGTGGTAACACACGGAAGATGCACAATCTACCAGCTGCTTTCTCGTGTTTTGGATGGGTTGTTTACCCTAACTGTCATAGCGGGTGTTGACCATTGGCGGATGTGACGTCAAGCTCCACCTTTTGGCCCCGCCTCCTCAAATCTCTCCATGCCCTACACCCCAAAATCTCCAACTTTGTGAAGCCAAAACATTGGCATCTCTGTTAACATCTCACACAAGATGCACAATTTACTAGCTGCTTTCTCGTGTTTCGAACGGTTTGTTCTACCCCCAACTGTCATGGCTGTTTTTGCCTCTGGTTTTTGAAAGACATGAACATGACCAATATTTAAGTGGTACTAAGTGCATTCAGATCGGACCAACGATGGGCGTCAAAAGCGTTCAGTTTTAATGTGAAGTCAAGCTGCAGATTTCCAACCTCTTGCTTAGCACAAAGCTTCCTGTCCAATATTTGGATTCTAAATGATTTCCCGTTAATTAAAGCTCACAAAAGTTGTAAGCTTTAAAACATAACCCCCTCAGGAACAACTCGGCTCCTTTAACAACTCTTTCTGTCCAGCTGGCTCAGTGCATTCGTCTCGGCGTCTGGAGAAGGAGAAGCTGGAACTACGCAGCGCGCTGCAAGATGCAATGCAGAAGCTGCAGGAGGAACATCAGCAGGAGCTTTCTGAGCTGGAACAGAGGCTGCAGACCTGCTACCAGGAGGAGTGCGAGCAAGCTCGTCTCGCTCACCAGCAGGAGGTGGAAACGAGCAGGACCCTCATGAAGCAGGAGGTTCGTCTCTGCTCCCCGACTTCAGTCTCAAATCACAGACATGTTGAGAAAATGTGCTTTTATTAGGAAAGAATTTTATCCAAATTCTTGTTATGTTATTAATCTCAACATGTCTTGTTCACGAGTGGGGGAAGGATGGAGCGGGGGATCGATAGGCGGATCGGTGCGGCATCAGCAATAACTAGGATGTTGCTTCGATCCGTCGTGATGAAGAGAGAGCTGTGCCAAAAAGCAAAGTTCTCGATTTCCAAGTTAATCTGCGTTCCTACCCTCACCATGGTAACCAGGATCTACGTTCCTACCCTCACCATGGTAACCAGGATCTACGTTCCTACCCTCACCATGGTAACCAGGATCTACGACCTACCCTCACCATGGTAACAGGGATCTACGTTCCTACCCTCACCATGGTAACCAGGATCTACGTCCTACCCTCACCATGGTAACCAGGATCTACGTTCCTACCCTCACCATGGTAACCAGGATCTACGTTCCTACACTCACCATGGTAACCAGGATCTACGTTCCTACCCTCACCATGGTAACCAGGATCTACGTTCCTACCCTCACCATGGTAACCAGAATCTACGTTCCTACCCTCACCATGGTAACCAGGATCTACGTTCCTACCCTCACCATGGTAACCAGGATCTACATTCCTACCCTCACCATGGTAACCAGGATCTACGTTCCTACCCTCACCATGGTAACCAGGATCTACATTCCTACCCTCACCATGGTAACCAGGATCTACATTCCTACCCTCACCTATGGTCACCAGCTGTGGGAGGTGACCGAAAGAACGAAATTGCGGATACAAGCGGCCGAAATGAGCATCCTCTGCCTGGTGGCAGGGCTCTCACTCAAAGATCTGGTGAGGTGCCACAGCCTCAGACGGGTAGTCCAAGATTCTTTCATCCCGGCTGCGTCCTCCAGCTCACCCGGAAGGATCCCGAGTCGTTCCCCGGCCAGCTGTGAGACATAGTCTCTCCAGCAGGTCTGTGGTCTGCCTCTTGGTCTCCTCCTGGGGGGATGTGCCCAAAACACCTCGCCAGCAAGGCACTTGGGGGCATCCTGACCAGATGCCCGGACTACTTATGGTATAAAACTGTTTCTTCTGTTTGTTTTTCCTCAACCTGTAAAAATGTTTTAAACTCTATCAGACTTAAATTTAAGTGTTTCGAGGAAGAACTTTTAAGTGATTTAAAGACTGAACTTTATTTTTTCTCATTTTTAAGATCGACGAGATGAAATCCGCTCATGAATTTGTGCTTAAACTGCTGCGAAGTCGTCAAGACGAGGAGCTTCAGCGTGTGAAACAAGAGTATGAAAACATACTGCAAGGTAAGCCGGGACGTCTTTATCTCCCGTTTTTTTTCTCTTGACTTCAATCTGAGCTGCGCTGACCTTGCAGAGTTGGGTGAAGTCCACCACAAGGAGCTGAAGTGGCTGGAGAAGAAACTGAAGGACTCAGGAGCCAAACTGTCTGTGAGTAATTTGGTCTGCACTACATCTGATGCAGGGATGGGGTAACAGTAATGTGTAATAGAAGGGTTCAGTCTAATAGACTTGTTCAAAAGGGCCACTGGTGCTTAGGGCCATTAACTGTCAGGGTGTGAATGTCTTGATTTCCTGGATATCTTCCTGTAATCTCAGCCAGCAACCACATCAACCACCACAGCATCACCAACAGTCCGACTGGAGGTCCAGGATTATCTCAGTTAGCGTTCTTTGGACAGGTCCAAAGATCCTCTGGCCTACTGGAGCACCCAGGACACCAAGTACCCCCACCTGGCCATACTAGGTGCTAAAACCTGACAGTTCCAGCCACATCTGCTCCAGTAGAGGGCCTGTTCAGTGTAGAGGGGGGAATCTTTCACCTAGAGAGACCCCGGCTGTCAGATCCAGTATTTGAGCAGCTCCTGTTCATTTCTGTCAAGAAAGAAAGTCCAGACTTGCCTGTAGGATTCTGTAAATGTAATATGTAATAGATCCCATCCCTGATCTGACGGGTCTGGTATGAAGGGGTGTCAGAGTCTGTATGACCACTCCCACAGGAGCAGATCCTGACACTCACCGAGGAAAACAAAGCCCTCATGGAGAAGCAAGCGGCGGAAGAGAAGCGGAGGGAGATTGCCCAGAATAGTCAGGTAGGTCAATGTGGGGAGCGTCTCATGACTGCTGTGATGTTTGCCTCAGAGCACTACGGCAGTGATGCTATGCAAGATAAACACTCAGAAAGAAGAGAGGAATAATGTTCCTGTGGAAAAGATGGAAGTTTACAACCTGCTAAATAATGTTCATATGGGACAAAACGAGCTCCATCACGTGCCAAATAATGTTCTAATGGCACAGACTCAGGTCCACCACCTGCAAGATAATGTTCCTATGCAAGAAATAGTGGTGCATGACCTGCTAAATAATGTTCCTATGATAAAGATGGATGTCTGTGACCTGCTAAATAATGTTCCTATACCAAGCATGGATGTCTGTAACCCGCTAAATAATGTTCCTATGATAAAGATGGATGTCTGTGACCTGCTAAATAATGATGATCCTATGACAAAGATGGATGTCTGTGACCTGCTAAATAATGATCCTATAACAAAGATGGATGTCTGTGACCTGCTAAATAATGTTCCTATTATAAAGATGGATGTCTGTGACCTGCTAAATAATGTTCCTATGACAAAGATGGATGTCTGTGACCTGCTAAATAATGTTCCTATGACAAAGATGGATGTCTGTGACCTGCTAAATAATGATCCCATGATAAAGATGGATGTCTGTGACCTGCTAAATAATGTTCCTATGACAAAGATGGATGTCTGTGACCTGCTAAATAATGATCCTATGACAAAGATGGATGTCTGTGACCTGCTAAATAATGTTCCTATAACAAAGATGGATGTCTGTGACCTGCTAAATAATGTTCCTCTGTAAGATGGAGGTGCACCACCTTAACTCCTCCTGCTGGATTACGACCCCATACATCTAAACTTGGTGTATTGTTAGTGTTGCTGTTAGTAGAGCAGTAGCGCCACCTCCTGGTGGATCTATCCATGGTGATAAGTAACACTGTTCTCCTCACAGAAGGATCCACACACTCTGTACCTGCAGCAGGAGCTGGACAGTCTGAAAGTGGTTCTAGACTTACGCAACGATCAGCTTCACCAGATGGAGAAGAAGCTGATGGAGGTGGATGAGCTGGTGAGAACTAATGATGGAGACAATCAATCAAATCTGGTTTTTAATCCATGTTTTTATCCTAAGATGGAGAAAAATGTGAAGCTGGATGAAAACCTGAAGAAAGTCCAGCAGGAGAATGAAGATCTGAAGACTCGAATGGAGAGACATGCAGCACTGTCCAGGTACAGACCGAGCAGCGAAGTCAGACTTCTGGCTCCTTAGCAACCTCTTCTATTCATTCAGCATTCACAGACTAGATGGGAGAAGTAGTCCTTCCTGATGGGAGATGTAGTCCTTCCTGATTGGAGATGTAGTCCTTCCTGATTGGAGATGTAGTCCTTCCTGATGGGAGATGTAGTCCTTCCTCTTGGGAGATGTAGTCCTTCCTGATGGGAGATGTAGTCCTTCCTCTTGGGAGATGTAGTCCTTATTGTTGGGAGATGTAGTCCTTTCTCCTCAGAAATAAACTTTTGGGTTTAACTTTTCTAATAAATCTGAGTGATAAATGATTAAATGAATATGTTTATGGAGGTGATGATCTCATACTGACCCCCGTGTGCCCCGCCCCATGCAGACAGCTGTCCTCGGAGCAGGTGGTCCTGCAGGAGTCCCTCCAGAAGGAGTCGAAGGTGAACAAGCGTCTCTCCAGAGAGAACGAGGAACTCCTCTGGAAGCTGCATAACGGGGAGCTGGGGAGCCCCCGCCGCGTATCCCCGACAACCTCTCCCACCTTTAGTCTGCAGTCACCCCGCAGCCCAGCCCTCCTCTCCAGCCCCCCGCCCAGATAGCCCCGCCTCCAGGACTTTGTGTACATAGATGTTGATTAACTGTTGGGGTTTTTTGGTTCTTTTTTTTTTTTAAGAGGTAAATAAAGAGTTGTTGCACGTGGTGTCTGAGCAGCACAGGAGGAATTATTAGGACTTAATCTGGGACCACTGAGATTAAAATGTTTAGGTGTTCCCGTCCGGGGACGTGTGAAAATATTTTATTTATTGTTTATTTTCCTAAAGTTTCATCTGAATCTCAATAAATATGTTTTTTGTTTCTCAATCTGAACCTGAGCTGATGTTTCAGACCTTAACCTGGCCAGCCAGGTGCCAGCTTCTTAAAGTCCCCACATGCTCAAAGATCCAATCAACCAAAATTTTGTTCCATCATCTTCCGCTCATCCGGGGCCGGGTTGCAGGGGCAACATCCTCAGACATGAAGCCCAGCCTACTCTCCTCCCGGCTGCATCCTCCAGCTCACCTTGAAGGATCCCGAGTCGTTCCCCAGCCAGCTGTGAGACATAGTCTCTCCAGCGGGTCCGGGGTCTGCTTCTTGGTCTCCGCCTGCTGGGACGTGCTTGAAACACCTCACCAGCGAGGCGCTCATCCCATCTGGCTTCTCTCAACCCGGAGGAGGAGCAGCACAACACCGAGCTCCTCCCAGATGGCAGAACTCCTCACCCGTTCACCTTCATATAGGTGATCAAAATGACACAACTTGAGTAAACAAATTAATAATGAAAACAAAAAGTGTTGAGTTGACGCCAGCAGAGCATTCTGGGATTTGTAGTGCTGCAACAGGGTCATCTCTACTACACACTAGTGGGGTCCAAAGTGTAAAACACAGCAGACGTGGATGTTTGTTATGATAGCTTTAAGATGTTGTAATGGTTTCCTTTTTGTTTGTTTCATGGTTAGAGATGGTCTTTATTATAGATTCCCCACCGGAGGGCGCCACAGCAAGTCAGGTTCCTCCATTCACTCATTATTTTGATGCCCTTCCTGGAATAACTCTCTATTTTCTGCCACAGAATTGGAGAGCAGTTTGGGTTTAAACCCCTCACAGTACCAAAATGTAATTGTAACTGTAGGAAAGTAATCCCATTACTCCCTTTCTCTGAAAGTAAGGCTGTTTATAATTCTGTTGTGCCCACCACTGGATGCCAAACTTAAACACTCAGCGGTTCAAAGCCATGGACCAACATTTATATACAGCATTCAGAAAGGGGGGGAGGCGATAGCTCAGTGTGAAGCCGGTTCGAATCCCACTGAGCTCATGTCTAGGTGTCCTTGGGGAAGACATCTAACCCCCCGTTTCTCCCACCGATGATGCTGTCCAGGCAGCCTGCTGCGGTGTAATGCAGCACACAAATTTTCCCGTTGAGGGCTAAAAAAAATTTACTCAAAGTTTTCTTAAGTCATCTTCCGCTTATCCGGGGCCGGGTCGCTCCGGCAGGAAGCCCGGGATTGTTTGTCCCCAGAAGACTATGTCTCACAGCTGGACAGGGAACGACTCGGGATCCCTCCGGGTGAGCTGGAGGAGGCAGCTAAGGTGAAAGAAGCTTGGGCTTCCCGTCTGAGGCTCACCCGGCCCCGGATGAGCGGAAGACGTCGGAATGGAAGTGGTTTTTTTTTCATTCAAAAAGTCCCCAGAGAGCAGCTTGATGTTTTTATTTGTTGTTTACATGGTTGAACATCTGGATGACATCAGAGTCGTCAGGTTATCTGATGTTTATGGCCACCACCGTCTCGCCGTGCACATTCTTAGCTTTGCAGATGTAGCTCCCAAAGTCGGCCAGCTCCAGATCCTTCACAGTCATGATGCTTTGGGAGACTCTGGTGGTGTGACCCATACCTCTGTTCACCAGCCTCCAGGACGTCTGGACGTCCACCGGACGCTCGTCCTACACCAAACCAGAAACAATCAGGAGAACAGAGGCTCAAACATGTTCACCCTGGTTTTTAATCTCTTGGATCAGGCTTTGAATTAAACCTGCGACACGTAACCAACCGCTGTGGGCACATCAGGACTTCCTCACCAGTGTGTGCCACTTTAATTCAAAAGATAACGGTTTTATCAAAAAATAACGTAGCCTTTTAATTAATAAAATTTTCATTTCCGCTCGTTCCAACATCTTCCGCTTGTTCCGGGATCGGGTCGCAGGAGCAACAGACTCAAACGGGCAGCCCAGGCTTCTCTCTCCCCGGCTGCATCCTCCAGCTCACCCGGAAGGATCCCAAGTCGTTCCCCGGCCATTTGTGAGACATAGTCTCTCCAGCGGGTCTGGGGTCTGCCCCTTGGTCTCCTCCCGGTGAGACGTGCCCGAAACAGCTCGCCCGCGAGGTGCTCTGGGGGCATCCTGACCAGATGCCCGAAGCACACCATCTGGCTCCTCTCGGCCTGGAGGAGGAGCGGCTCGACTCCAAGCTCCTCCCGGATGGCAGTGCTCCTCACCTGATGTCTGAGTGAGAGCTCAGCCACCCTGCAGAGAAAGCTCATTTCGGCCGCTTGTACCCGCGATCTCATTCTCTCGGTCACCACCCACAGCTGGTTACCATGGTGAGGGTAGGAACGTAGATCCTGGTTACCATGGTGAGGGTAGGAACGTAGATCCTGGTTACCATGGTGAGCGTAGGAACGTAGATCCTGGTTACCATGGTGAGCGTAGGAATGTAGATCCTGGTTACCATGGTGAGAGTAGGAACGTAGATCGACTTGTAAATCGAGAGCCTTCCTTTTCGGCTCAGCTCTCGCTTCACCACGACGGACCGATGCAGCGTCCTAGTTATTGCTGATGCCGCACCGCACTTTCATTTCAATTTATTTAAAAGTTACAAAAATAGGACTTTTTTAAAATGTAAATTTTAAAATTTGCATTTTGTTGCGTAGAATTTTTTAAAATTTATTTTGGAGATGGCAGCTGCACGGTGGGCTTACAGCAAGAAGGTCAGGGGTTCAAGTCCTGGACGTTGTTAAGACTTGAATCACTGGTCTTTCTGTGTGGAGTTTGCATGTTCTCCCCTGTGAAATCAACCCTGGAAATAAATGAGTGGATGGTTGTATGTGTGTGTTGTCCTGCAATGAACTGGCGACCTGTTGGGAGTGTACCCTGCCTCTCGCCTGTAACCTGCCGGGATAGGCTCTTCAGCTCACCCCACGACCCCATTGAGCAACGACGGTTCAGTAGATGACTGAATGACCGCTCACCTGAGCTGGATGAGACCACGTGAAGGTGACGTTCACCTCCGGTTCCCCCAGAACCGTACAGGTGATATTAATGTCGTCTCCTCGTCGGGCGGAAAGAGAAGACGATTCCAAACTGACAAACGGGGGTCCACTCGGTACTGCCGAGAAAACAAAGGGTCAGATTAGAATCACGTGGTCTGCAGGTGCTAAAAAACTTAGAGAAATGGGTTTGAAACGATTTACTTTTCTTTTTCTTTTGGCATGTCCCTTCAGGGGGCGCCACATCAAGTCATTTTCTTCCATCTAACCCTATCTCCTGCATCTTCTTCTGTCACACCAACTATCTTCATGTCTTCCTTCACTGTATCCATGAACCTCCTCTTTGGTCTTCCTCTAGTCCTCTTTCCTGGTGGTTCTAAACCCACCATCCTTCTTCTGATGTACTCTCTCTCTCTCCTCTGCACATGTCCAAACCATCTCAGTCTGACCTCTCTGACTTTAAAACCTCTAACATATGCTGTTCCTCTGATCCTGTCCATCCTGGTCACTCCCAGAGCATCTTCATCTCTGCTACAAACATCTCTGTTTCCTGTCTTTTCCTCAGTGACACTGTCTCTAGACCAATCAGCATGGCCGCTCTCACCACACTGTCTCTAGACCAATCAGCATGGCCGCTCTCACCACACTGTCTCTAGACCAATCAGCATGGCCGCTTTCACCACACTATCTCTAGACCAATAAGCATGGCCGCTCTCTCAACACTGTCTCTAGACCAATCAGCATGGCCGCTCTCACCACACTGTCTCTAGACCAATCAGCATGGCCGCTCTCACCACACTGTCTCTAGACCAATCAGCATGGCCGCTCTCACCACACTGTCTCTAGACCAATCAGCATGGCCGCTCTCACCACACTGTCTCTAGACCAATCAGCATGGCTGCTCTCACCACACTGTCTCTAGACCAATCAGCATGGCTGCTCTCACCACGGTTTTGTACACTTTCTCTTTCATTTTATCTGAAACTCTTCTATCACACATCACACCTGATACTTTTCTCCACCCGTTCCAGCCTGACTGCACACACTTCTTCACCTCTTTTCCACACTCTCCATTGCTCTGGACTGTTGATCCTAGATATTTAAAATCTTCCACCTTCTTTATCTCTTCTTCCTGTAACCTCACTTTTCCATTTGGATCCCTCTCATTCACACACATGTACTCTGTTTTACTCTGACTAATCTTCATTCCTCTTCTTTTTAATATAAACCTCCACCTCTCCAGCTTTTCCTCCACCTCTTCCCTCCTCTCACTACAGATCACAATGTCATCTGCAAACATCATTGTCCATGGAGATTCCTGTCTAACCTCATCTGTCAGCTTGTCCATCACCATAGCAACAGTCCCACCCCCACACTGAACTCCTCTGTCTCACCTACAGCACACCTCACCACTGTCTTACAGCCTCATACATGACCTGAACCGCTCTAACATACTTCTCTGTCACACCAGACTTCCTCATACAATATTTATAAATACTAAACTATTTACTGTCTTTTTTAAATTTTTGTAACTTCATTAAAGGTTGTTTTAAATGTTTGTTATAAAAAAATACATTCTACATAAATACAGAACTTTCTGTGACGTTAGATGGAAAAAATAGGTTTGATTTTGCAGAAAAAGACTAATTTTGTTTAGAAACAAAATTAACAAAAAAAAAAAGGCAATGTCAGCTAAAAAAACCTGCCAAGAATCTGAAAATTTGTGAGAGAAAAATATAAAGTTTGATGAAAATCTAAACGTGATAATCGTGTTAATGAATGGACGGATGAATCATTTGTTTCTTACCCTCCACGTACAGCAGCTGGTACTTGGTGGAGACTTGAGGGGTGCTTCTGGAAACCGCCCTGCAGTAAAACACACCCTGAAGTTCTGGACCAGGCTGCTGGAGTATGAACCCTTTGGTGGGGTCAAAGGTGGTAGTGTTTCCTCCTATTTCCTCTGCAGGGACCTCCCTGTGCAGGGAGGCCTTGACCTGTGGGTCAGTCACCCGGCACGGCACCACGGCCGCCCTGTCCGGTCGTAGATAGATAATCTCAAAGTGGATGGCAGACGGTACAAAGAGGTTCTCTTTGTCTGGGAAGATAAGTGATACCAGGGGGCATGACGTCTAAATTACTGGTCACTCATTTCAAAACAACACCTCAAAAAAAAACACCAAGTCTTCAGACTTAAGACGTCACACTCCTCGATGACTCACCTTTGGCCCACAAAAGACTGGGTGCTACTGCAGGAGAGGACAGTTTAAATTCTAAAGAGATCACCTGTAAAGTAGATGTAAGACTCGTAGGTGCGATCCTGGTCTCTCTGGCACTCTGGTCCATCGCAGACGATGACCCAGCAGCTGAAGGATCCGGTATCTGCTGCTGACGGGGAACTCAGCATCAGCTGGCCGTACTTCTCACTCTGCTTGATGCTGCATTTTAAAGAGGAATAATCAGACCTGGTCCTACCCTTACCATGGTAACCAGGATCTACGTTCCTACCCTTACCATGGTAACCAGGATCTACGTTCCTACCCTCACCATGGTAACCAGGATCTATGTTCCTATCCTCACCATGGTAACCAGGATCTACGTTCCTACCCTCACCCTGGTAACCAGGATCTACGTTCCTACCATCACCATGGTAACCAGGATCTATGTTCCTACCCTCACCATGGTAACCAGGATCTACGTTCCTACCATCACCATGGTAACCAGGATCTACGTTCCTATCCTCACCATGGTAACCAGGATCTACGTTCCTACCCTCACCCTGGTAACCAGGATCTACATTCCTACCCTCACCATGGTAACCAGGATCTACATTCCTACCCTCACCATGGTAACCAGGATCTACGTTCCTACTCTCACCATGGTAACCAGGACCTACGTTCCTACCCTCACCATGGTAACCAGGATCTACCTCCCTACCATCACCATGGTAACCAGGATCTACGTTCCTACCTTCACCATGGTAACCAGGATCTACGTTCCTACTCTCACCATGGTAACCAGGACCTACGTTCCTACCCTCACCATGGTAACCAGGATCTACCTCCCTACCATCACCATGGTAACCAGGATCTACGTTCCTACCCTCACCATGGTAACCGGGATCTACCTTCCTACCCTCACCATGGTAACCGGGATCTACATTCCTATCCTCACCATGGTAACCAGGATCTACATTCCTACCCTCACCATGGTAACTAGGATCTATGTTCCTACCCTCACCATGGTAACCAGGATCTATGTTCCTACCCTCACCATGGTAACCAGGATCTATGTTCCTACTCTCACCATGGTAACCAGGATCTATGTTCCTACCCTCACCATGGTAACCAGGATCTACATTCCTACCCTCACCATGGTAACCAGGATCTACGTTCCTACCCTCACCATGGTAACCAGGATCTACATTCCTACCCTCACCATGGTAACCAGGATCTACGTTCTTACCCTCACCATGGTAACCAGGATCTACGTTCCTACCCTCACCGTGGTAACCAGGATCTACGTTCCTACCCTCACCGTGGTAACCAGGATCTACGTTCTTACGGTAACTAGAATCTGGTGAGGTGTTTCGGACACGGCCCCCGGGAGGAGACCAAGAGGCAGACCCCGGACCAGCTGGAGAGACTATGTCTCACAACTGGACAGGAGACACCTCGGGTTTCTCCCAAGTGAGTGGAAGATGCATCCAGGGTGAGAGAAGCCTAGCCTTCCTGTTTGAGCCGTAACTCGGCCCCGGATCAGCGGAAGACAACGGAACAGAATGAAGCTTGAATTTAATTCCATAAAATTTCATTTGATTCATAACCATCTGGTACAGACTGTTATTACTCTGTTTGCTCTGAAGGTGGCGTACGCGGTATAAATAAAATCCCTGGTTTCCATGACATACCTGAGGCGGGAATCATTGAAGGTGTTGAGGTACTCGGGGTAAGACCAGCCGATGTTCGTTCCTTTGCAGCGCAGCTCCAAGTTCTTCCCGGGGCTCAGCATGGTGGTCTGTCCCAACCGCAGGAAGCGACCTTTATCCAGTACCTGAGTCAGCAGCGACTGACCCTTCCCCTTTTTGTCTGCGAGGTCAGGCTGGCGTCCTTTGACCCGCTTCCATCCTGTTCGGTCTTTTTTCTGCTTCCCTACCTGGCAGACCCCTAAACACACAGAGAAACACTTTCAGAGAGTGAGAGGGGTATGAAGCGATATGAAGGAAGTTAATTTCACTTTCTGTGACCAGGAATTGAACCAGGAAGACATGGTAAACCTTCAGGACACCGGCCCTCGAGGACCGGAGTTTGACACCCCTGCTTTAATTAGCCTCATCTGCTGGATTTTGGTGGCTGCTGATTGGAGGACTGGCCTGATGAGGTCACCACTTGCCTCTTTTGTATTTAAGACCCAGGGAGGGTAAGGTGTCATCAGGCTTTGTTTTGGGGTATTTTTAATATGGTGTCCGGGGTGATGGGTCGGGAGTTTGTGTTTATGTGCCAGCTCTGTAGTCAGCTGGCACTGCTGGTCTGGACATCGTAAAGAGCGGGAAGACGTTCCGATGGAAAAAAAAAAAACTCAAACGAGGAGAAGAAAACACTGACGTGTCAAAAATGTCCAAAGGTTGGGCTTCGAGTCTCAGAATGGGGGTGAGTTTTTAAACACTGTCCTTTCTGTGTAGAGTTTGCATGTTCTCCCTCAGTATGTGTGGGTTTTCTCTGGTTTCCTCTGATAGGTTGACTGGCAGATATGAAGTTACCCCTAAGGGTGGGTGGAAGTTGCCCCACAACTGACTGGCGACTTGTGTGGGGTGCATCCTGCCTCTCTTCTGAAATCAGCCAGGATGGGCTCCAGTCTCCCCCCTTCACGACCTCGTTAGTAATGAGAGGTTCGGAAGATCAAACTAAAAGTTTATAAACTCTGTTACTTTTTACGACTTCGACCATGTTTTTATTTTTGGTTGAACAAGAATCAAAACGACTCTTTTCAGGGTTTTTATTTTTCTTTTCTTTCGTTTCTTTTCCGTGGTCCCAGGTACGACTTGGACCTAGCGGGAATCGAACCAGGTTCTCCTGGTTGAAAGACAGTATCTCTACCACTAGGCCAACGCTCCCCAGGACCTTTTCTGGATAATCTTTTAAAAAAAGGCCAAACCAGTTTAAGTCATCGTCCTTTCGGGTTCAGACTGAGTGAAGATCTCAGTAAAAGCTGAAACAAAATTCTCTTGTAAAAAAAATTGGTCCTTTTCCTGAAATCACTGCTTCAGACGGGATAAAACCACAGATTTCAAACGTGTGCTCTGATTCTAGATCCAGTTTTTTCCATCTGTTCTTTTCCTGCTGATCAGCTGGAAACGGAACGCTGAGGGATTCTAATTAGAAACACACACTGCATTCCTTCACGTTCACAGTAAAACTTACTCAATGTGAAACTTTTTTCTATTTTAGAAAACTTCATGCAGACTTTTCTCACCAGGATGGAGCTCCACGCAGAGCAGCACCAGGAGAAACCCGAGCCACAGCTTCATGATCAGAGGGTTTAGAATCTTACAGAACCCGAGGAGAATCCATAACTCGTCCCTCTGCCCAGCCTCAGCAAACCCTCAGAGGACAGGATGAAAACTTCTTAAAGCTGCAGGAACTGAAAAGATTCAGCAAATCGTTTCTTTCCATTTTTTTTCTTGTCTTTATCTTGTAGCCCCAGGAGGGGCTTGGACCCAGTGGGAATCAAACCAGGTTCTTCTGGTTGAAAGTGGCAAATTCTACCACTAGGCCACTGCCTCCTGAGACCTCCTGTCCAGTTTTAAAGAAGAAAATATTCAGTAAAATAATAGTTTAAGTTGTTCTAAAACATAAAAATCACATTTAAACCAGAATAAAACAGGATTAATTGAATAAAACATCTTTAATGTCTCATATAAAATACACAACATTTGATTGGAGGATTGTTTGTAAAGTCTAGTGTGTTTTTGTCTATGGTTGCTCAGGTTAGAAACACAGGAGTCATGGAGGGGTGTGACGTAAGCAGGTGGAGTTTTTTTTTTTTTTTAGTATTTAGTTGGTTAGTAGATACTTTATTAATCCACTGTTTGGGAAATTAGTGTCGTGTAGAGCTTTGGGAGTCCAAGAGAGAGCTCAGTTCCGAACAGCTGTTGGTTAGTGCCAAGTAGAGAGGGGGGATTTGGACAGCCGTTGGGTGGCAAATGGTAAACGGGCTCTACTTATGTAGCGCTTTTCCACCTGCGTTGGCACTCAAAGCACTTTACATCGGAGCTCACATTCACCCATTCAAACGCACATTCATACCTGATGGTGGACGTTGCCATGCAAGGTCCAAACCACCATCAAGAGACGTTGGGGGTTCAGTGTCTTGCTCAAGGACACCTAGGCATGAACTCCTGGTGGAGGATCGAACCGACAACCCTCTGGTTTACAGGCAGTCGCCCTACTCACTGAGCCATCCTTCCCTCGTGTAGTAACACACAACAGTTGGCCCTGCACTGCAGAATGTGGGTTACCGTGGTAATGATGTTTAAAAGCTCCATGAATTTTAATGAGATCTTAAACTGTCCGTTATGAAGCGGGGTGCAAGTGGAAGGAGGAGGGGCCAATAGCACGACAGAAAACATGGCTTATTTAAGAAGGCAGTCCAGTAATGCTCTGAAAGGAAGACATGGAAAACCTGTCTGGAAGGGATGGTATGGCCCGACCAGAATGTCTGGGGTGATTGCCCTTAAATAGACAGCAGGGTCCACAGGTGGCTGGCATCAGAATAATCACCCTCAGATGTCTGTATCAGGGTGACGAAGGAGAGGCCAGGGTAAGAGAAGGGATCATGACACTGTCCCTAAAAGCTCCACATCCTTCACTGTGGTGGAACAACAGCAGCAGTCCACCATCTTTAGTTCCATAGTGAAGCCGGGTGTGTTCAGACAGGACTCCACATGAAGGAGCTGATGAAGGAGCTCAGCTCTTAAAGCTACATACACGTCTAAATGGAATGTTTGATAGTAAATAAACGGATAATAAAAATCCACGTCTGTTTTTTAAATGTTTTTATTTACTTTTCGTGGCTTCACATCGTGATTCATTCTGTTTACTGGCTGCAATTTTCTCACAATCTTTTTTATTATTTTTATTCAGGCCCCGCCCACACGTAGCCGGGTATTTTTGAAAACGCATATTTGCTGTTCTCCGTTTTAGAAAAACGCTCGCGTCCACACAGAGCCATATAAATAGGCTTCTGAGTGCGGTTATTAGCATGCCAGACCAGTAGTCGGCAGTATTGATGTAAACGTAAGTTCTGAGCTATCCAATCAGAGCAATTCTGTCGTCATTTCCGCTAACCTGAAACATGGCGCCAGGTATCTCGTTTGTGTGGACCGACAACTGCTGCTTTTAAAAAAACACAGGAAAATCTAGATTGGGTCCATGCTGCCCGACGCACACAAATGACGTATGTGCATTACTTGTCGCAGGTAGTGACGCATAAAAACGCAAATCTCCGTTTTGCACGTCCACACGCAAACGCAAAAAAGGAGTATTTCAAAAATACCCGGCTACATGTGGACGGGGCCTTAACCAATCAAAAACAAGCCAGTCAACCAGTAACTACAACTCCCAGCATGCTCCTCTGTTTCAAATAAAAGTGGTGAAAACGCGTGACAGTGCAGGTAAGAAACGAAGACAGAACGAGACCGAAAACTAAAACTTTATCAAATAAACTTTTATTTTGGTAAGAAAAAAAAATTAAAACGGTATCAAAATAAAATTTTAGAAGCAGCTTGTGATGAAATGAAAAAAAGAACCACAGAATTTTTTTAGAAGAGTTTTGTATCAGTTTGTAGTTTTTTTTTAGTAAATTAAGAAAATAAGAGCACTTTTTTTTTAACCAGTTTTAAGGAAACATTTGGCGACTTTTATTTTGATGAGTAAATTAAACCAAATTAAAAGTTTTTTTTTTTCTCAAACAGGTTTCAAAACATTCAAAATAAAAAAACCAAAACTCTGGATTTGCCAGTTGATCTGTAACCCGACCATCACCATGGTAACAAGGCTCTGCTTTCCTCACCATGGTAACCAAAAAGAAAGATCATGGAAACAAGTGGGCAAAATAAGCTCCCTCCACAGGGTGGCTGAGCTCTCACTCAGAGATAAAGAGAGGAGCTCTGCCATCCAGGCGGAACCCGAAGTATAGCCGTGGCCCCCCCGGGTCAGAAGGGGTGGTTTGGGCATCTGATTAGGATGCCTCCCGGACACCTTGTGGATGAGGTGCCCCGTCTGAGGCTGTCGACCCAGTGACCCGGCCCCGGAGAGGCAGAAATATTTGTAAACCAGTCTTGTGTGATTTTGTCTGTGGTCGCGCACGTTAAAAAAAACAAAGCATAAGTTTCCAAACTTTATTGTGAAATTATTTTTATGCTAATTAATAAAATTTAGTGGGAATTTTTTTATTTAAATTTTTGTTTTTTATTTAATTAGATGTTTATATTTTGATTAAAGTTTTTTTTAATTATCCAAATAATTTAATTAAATAACTAAATTGTTAATTTTTTTATGACGTTTTTACAATTTAGTTAATAATTACAAAAAAATTAATTGTCTAAAATTTAGCTAAAAAAAGTCACTTATTTCACCTAATTATTCAGTTAATTATCTTAATTATTAAACCTAATGAAGTCATTAACTTTAACAGTGATGTCATTTAGAATAATTAATTGATGAGGTAATTTTTTGTTGCGTCGAAGTTGATTTAAACAAAAAAAAAAAAACAGCATAAGAGGGTGTTTTTTTCGGACGCTTCACTCGGGTTCTGGTGCTCGGCTTGCAGACCCTGATCGAGCACAAAAACGGTTAAAAAATGTCTCTGAATTCTTTGTTTTTATTGAGCGTGGCCGACACGTGAACAGGTTCATCAGAGTCTGAACTGGAACGTTTAACACTGGCTGGTTTTCTCTGCACAAACAAAATGTTCCTTTGATTCTTGATTGGTCTTCTCTTGAGGTGTGCTGCACTGAGCGGCCTGAAGGTGGCGCTGTCGCTCTACGCTGTGCCACATCCCGTAACCAAAGTAGATCAGAAATCCTGAAAGTGGAGAGAAGAATTAATGCAGAAATATTCCATCGAAATCATCAAAACTACAGAAACAAATCAGAAAGTCTGTGATGTGGCGCCCTCTGGTGTCCTTTTTATGAACTGTTTGTTTTTCAGTTTCTTTAATAAGTCCCAGCTGCTGGATTGTGCTGGCTGCTGATTGGAGGATCGGCTGGATGAGGTTCACCTGCATCCACTTAACCCTTTCGTTTCATTCCGTCATCTTCCACTCATCCGGGGCCGGGTCGCGGGGGCAACAACCTCAGAGGCTTCTCTCACCTCGGCTGCATCCTCCAGCTCACCCGGAAGGATCCCGACTCGTTCCTCAGCCAGCTGTGAGACATAGTCTCTCCAGCAGGTCAGGGGTCTGCCTCTCGGTCTCCTCCCGGTGCGACGTGCCTGAAACACCTCACCAGTGAGGCGCTCGGACAAACCACCCCATCTGGCTCCTCCCGACTGGAGGAGGAGCGGCTCAACACCGAGCTCCTCCCGAATGGCAAAGCTCCTCACCCGATGTCTGAGTGAGAGCCCAGCCACCCTTGGTGCTGCGTGGGACTGTGGTGGCTGCTGATTGGAGGACTGGACTGATCAGGCTCACCTTCATCTAGTTCCTCCGTCCAATAGAAGATCTGGTCTCACCTCCTGTCGAAATCAGTTCTTTAACAACCCATGTGGGACTTCTCAACTCTGGACCTCCCAGTTTCCTCTGCCACAGAGTTCCACCTGGATCATCTCCACTTCCATGTGTGGGCAGGGGATCAAACCAGAACCCTCTTGTTACAGGGTGGTCACTCTACTCGATGAGCCATCCTTATCCACAACTCTCCTCTTTCCTGCACGTCTCGAGTTGCCTTGAAGATACAACAGTCCAAGCCCTCCACCACTTGATTCGCCCAGAAGTCGTCATTCGTTTGCCTGATAAACGAGGCTCCAGATCCATGATTCTGAACTCCTCTGTCTCACCTACAGCACACCTCACCACTGTCTTACAGCCCTCATACACGTCCTGCACTGCTCTGACATACTTCTCTGTCACATCAGACTTCCTCATACAATACCATAGCTCCTCCCAATGACCTTCCCTGTACTTCCTTATCAACATCTACAAAGAAAATCCTGTGGAGAGGGCACTAAGCACTCAGGATGTCCGCGTGTTGGTGCTTCAGAACGTCATAGCTTTCAAACCACAGAAGGGATTTTCAATGATAAGGCCAGCTGTATGTTTCTGGTAATGAAGACCATACGTACCTACAGCCATCCAGACTGAGAAGCGTATCCAGGTGTCTCCACTCAGCTGGATCATCAGGTAAAGGTTGACGAAGATGCTGAGGATGGGTAGAAACGGGAGGAGAGGAACCTGAGGAAGACAGGTTTTTACTAGGAAAGCAGAACCCCGCCTCTGATTCCTGACAGCCAATGGGTGCAGACTGACAACCTGAACAGGTCTCCAGTCTATCTCAGGACTCACACACACACACACACACACACACACACTCAGACACACACACAGCACCACAACATAACGTAATTATCTGTGTGGACACGAGATTCTACAAATTCGAGACCATGGTCCTCGCCCAGAAATGGGTGGAATGCCCCTTGCTGGTCAGGAACAGGGTCCTGCTCCAAGTGGAGGGGTTTAAGTATCTCGGGTCTTGTTCACGAGTGGAGGAAGAGTAGAGCGGGAGATCGACAGAGGGATCGGTGCGGCGTCAGCAATAACTAGGACGCTACATCGGTCTGTCGTGGTAAAGAAAGAGCTGAGCCGAAAAGCAAAGCTCTCGATTTACAAGTCGATCTACGTTCCTACTTCACCATGGTAACCAGGATCTACGTTCCTACCCTCACCATGGTAACCAGGATCTACGTTCCTACCCTCACTGTGGTAACCAGGATCTACGTTCCTACCCTCACCATGGTAACCAGGATCTACGTTCCTACCCTCACCATGGTAACCAGGATCTACGTTCCTACCCTCACCATGGTAACCAGGATCTACGTTCCTACCCTCACCATGGTAACCAGGATCTACGTTCCTACCCTCACTGTGGTAACCAAGATCTACGTTCCTACCCTCACCATGGTAACTAGGATCTATGTTCCTACCCTAATGATGGTAACCAGGATCTACGTTCCTACCCTCACCATGGCAACCAGGATCTACGTTCCTACCCTCCCCATGGTAACCAAGATCTACGTTCCTACCCTCACCATGGTAACCAGGATCTACGTTCCAACCCTCACCATGGTCACCAGCTGTAGGTGGTGACCGAAAGAAATAGATCATGGATACAGGCGGCCGGAATGAGCTTCCTCCGCAGGGTGGCTGGGCTCTCACTTAGAGATCGGGTGAGGAGGTCTGCCATCCGGGAGGAGCTCGGTCTCGAGCCGCTCCTCCTCCAGGTCGAGAGGAGCTAAACGGGTGTTTTCGACCGCCTCGCTGGTGAGGTGTTTCGGGCATGTCCCACCGGGAGGAGACCAAGAGGCAGACCCCGGAGCCACTGGAGAGATTATGGCTCACATCTGGCCGGGGAACGGATTGGGATCCTTCCAGGTGAGCTGGAGGATGCAGCCGGGGTGAGAGAAGCCTAGGCGTCCTGTCTGAGGCTGTTGCCCCCGCGACCCGGCCCCGGATAAGCGGAAAATGATCGAACGGACACAAAGTCGAGGAAAGTTTCACGGCTGCTGCTCACCATGAAGGAGACCTTCTTGTTGGTCTGCGGCTGCCTGCAGACCATCACGATGCAGGCGATGAAGATGAGGAGACAGATGGAGAGCGAGACTAGGATCCACACCCTCAGGTCCAGGATGCAGCTCAGATGGTAGGTGGTGAGGTAGCTGATGATGCACACCACGCACACTAAGGAGACCAGATGTTAGAGGTGGTGTGGGAAGAAGGGCGGTGAACAGGTGTGGGTCTGCTTACCCAGCACGCAGATGGACATGTTCACCACGCTGGAGGAGCTCGCTGTTGGGGATCCGGGAGGATGGAGGGTGGTCTGCAGCGATGAACCACCACCTCTCAGCATGTTCAGGTGAGACTCCGACTCGGTCAGGTCTGACTCGCCCTCCTCAGAGGACAGGAAGTCTCTCTCTCCTTTACCCGTCTGACGCTCCAGGATTCCATCAGGCTGGTACCTGCAGGTTAGAGGTCATAGCTAGGCCTTTAATAGTGCTCCATCTGCATCGATCAAACCCTCAGCTTCTATTTAATGGCTATAAAATCAGACCAAAATATCTTGTCGATCACAGAAAAGAAACTCAATGAACATGTTTACTCAAACCTCCGTTGAAACTCTGACCTTAAAGATCGCTCTCTACACTTCTTGCTCTAACTAATCATCCCTTTCCTTACACGTCTCATTCCATCTCTTCCTCTCCGCTCCTCCTCCTCTCTCCAGCTGCGTGTGGCATCAGCTCGTCTTGTCACCATGGAGGCGGAGCATCCGGTCACTCCTCCCCTGTCTAAGTAACGCTCTTCCTCCTGACCTACGTGCCTCTGACTCTCTCCCATTATTCAAATCCAAGCTGGAGACTTTCAACCAATCAGAGTTAATCCTTCCAGTTTGTTCTGTTTAAATGTCTGATTGATGATTAGACTCTGGTATCTCGGTCTTATTGATTACGTCATGTGATGTTTATTATGGTTAATATTTTATTTACCCCACTGCCCCTGGTGGAGGAGTTTAAGTAGCTAGGGGTCTTGTTCACCAGTGAGGAAAGGATGGAGCGGGAGAGCGACAGACGGATCGGTGCAGCGTCAGCAATAACTAGGATGCTGCATCGCTCGATTTACAAGTCAATCTACTGTATGTTCCTAACCTCACCATGGTAACCAGGATCTACGTTCCTACCCTCACCTTGGTAACCAGGATCTACGTTCCTACCCTTACCTCGTAACCAGGATCTACGTTCCTACCCTCACCATGGTAACCAGGATCTACGTACCTACCCTCACCATGGTAAACAGGATCTACGTTCCTACCCTCACCATGATAACCAGGATCTACGTACCTTCCCTCACCATGGTAACCAGGATCTACGTTCCTACCCTCACCATGGTAACCAGGATCTACGTTCCTACCCTCACCATGGTAACCAGGATCTACGTTCCTACCTTCACCGTGGTAACCAGGATCTACGTTCCTACCCTCACCATGGTAACCAGGATCTACGTTCCTACCCTCACCATGGTAACCAGGATCTACGTTCCTACCCTCACCATGGTAACCAGGATCTATGTTCCTACCCTCACCATGGAAACCAGGATCTATGTTCCTACCCTCACCACGGTAACCAGGATCTACGTTCCTACCCTCACCATAGTCACCAGCTGTGGGTGGTGACCGAAAGAATGAGACTGTGGATTCAAGCTGCCGAAATGAGCTTCCTCCACTAGGTACATGTCCTGCACCCCACTCAGCGATCGGGTGAGGAGCTCGGTCTAGAGCCTCTCCTTCTCCAGGTCGAGAGAAGCCAGATGGGGGGTTTGAGCGCCTCGCTGGTGAGGTGTTTTGGGCACATCCCACAGGGAGGAGACCAAGGGGCAGAGAGGCTATGTCTCACAGCTGGCAGGGGAACGACTCAGGATCCTCCCGGGTGAGCTGGAGGATGGAGCCAGGGTGAGAGAAGCCTGGGCTTCCCGTCTGAGGCGTGACCCAGCCCCGGATAAGTGGAAGACGACAGAACGAATGGAATAACTGTGATTTGTCTCCAGTTTAAACTAGAAGGTGTGTTAGTGTGTGGACGCTGTGCAGACGTTCATTTCTAAATGAGGCGTTAAGTTTAAGGGAACATAAGTAAACACCTGGGTGTACCCGATCTGAGCCCGCACAAAAGAAGCATTCATAACTCTTACATCACCTCTGTGATGTAACACAAACTGGGTTTTTAAAACCTATTTAAAAAACTGTTTCACAACCTCAGAAGCTTCCAGGAATATTCTTGGAGATGTTTTCCCACCTGAGGATAAGAACACACGCGGCAACCAGCGAGTAGGCCAGCAGCGTGCCGATGGACATCATGTCAACCAAAGCCTTCAGGTCAAACAGGAAGGCCATCACAGCTGCAAAGAGATCAGAACGTATCAACAACGATGTTTTATAACACGCAGATAGTTTTACAAAGACAAGCAGTGAAATTAAGCAAAGCTTTTTATTCCAGATGGAAAATCAGTCTCTCCAGGATTTTAAAATTTTGTAACTATCATCGGAAAATCAACCAAACTTGGAACCTTGTCCAAGTTTAGTGATTCATTTCGTGTGTGTGTGTGTGTGTGTGTGTGTGTGCCCATAGTGTCAGCATTTATCCACCAAGAACAACATCCAGTTTTCAAAACAAGAGAGACGGACGTGGAACCAAATCAACACAAAGAAATCTGTGGTCCAGTTCAGAGACGTGCTTAACACTTTAGAAGAAAATAAGTGGAGCAAATTATTCAGATTTATGAGATTCGATCCACTTTTTTTTTTATCAGAGGAACAGGACATAAGAGAAGGGAAGAGGTGGAGGAAAAGCTGGAGAGGTGGAGGTTTGAAAGAATCAGAATGAAGATTAGTCAGAGTAAAACAGAGTACATGTGTGTGAATGAGAGGGATCCAAATGGAAAAGTGAGGTTACAGGGAGAAGAGATAAAGAAGGTGGAAGATTTTAAGTATCTAGGATCAATAGTCCAGAGCAATGGAGAGTGTGGAAAAGAGGTGAAGAAGCGTGTGCAGGCAGGCTGGAACAGGTGGAGGAAAGTATCAGGTGTGATGTGTGATAGAAGAGTTTCAGATAAAATGAAAGGGAAAGTGTACAAAACCGTGGTGAGAGCGGCCATGCTGATTGGTCTAGAGACAGTGTGGTGAGAGCGGCCATGCTGATTGGTCTAGAGACAGTGTGGTGAGAGCGGCCATGCTGATTGGTCTAGAGACAGTGTGGTGAGAGCGGCCATGCTGATTGGTCTAGAGGTAGTGTGGTGAGAGCGGCCATGCTGATTGGTCTAGAGACAGTGTGGTGAGAGCGGCCATGCTGATTGGTCTAGAGACAGTGTGGTGAGAGCGGCCATGCTGATTGGTCTAGAGACAGTGTGGTGAGAGCGGCCATGCTGATTGGTCTAGAGGTAGAGTGGTGAGAGTGGCCATGCTGATTGGTCTAGAAACAGTGTGGTGAGAGCGGCCATGCTGATTGGTCTAGAGACAGTGTGGTGAGAGCGGCCATGCTGATTGGTCTAGAGACAGTGTCACTGAGGAAAAGACAGGAAACAGAGATGTTTGTGGCAGAGATGAAGATGCTGAGGATCTCTCTGGGAGTGACCAGGATGGACAGGATCAGAGGAACAGCACATGTTAGAGATTTTAAAGTCAGAGAGGCCAGACTGAGATGGTTTGGACATGTGCAGAGGAGAGAGAGAGAGTACATCAGAAGAAGGATGCTGTGTTTGGAACCACCAGGAAAGAGGACTAGAGGAAGACCAAAGAGGAGGTTCATGGATACAGTGAAGGAAGACATGAAGATAGTTGGTGTGACCGAAGAGGATGCAGGAGATAGGGTTAGATGGAAGAAACTGACTTGATGTGGCGCCCCCTGAAGGGACATGATGGAAGGAGAAGATCCACTTATTTCAACAAAACTGTTTTTGTTGCTTCTTTTAACATAAAAAAAACAGCTGATTTATTTTTGATCAGATAAGATTTTGTTGTTTAAAAAATTGTAAATTCTAGTAAAATTGCTTTTGTTAAACCAAAACAATCAGAAAAAAAACTGCAAAATCCTGGAGGGACTGAATCACGCGTCATGCACAGATGTTGTCTTGCTTCGTCAGGTCAGCTGGGATCATTTACATGTTAGAAACACCGCTGGTTTTCCTTTAGATCTCAGTCTGACGGCTCAGCATAGACAGGATCTGAGATTCTACGTCCACAACAAAGTACATAAAGAGAAACATTTCCACGGCTCAGCAAAGGAAGGTACATGTGCTGAGTCCCTCGCAGGGTTCACATCTGTCGACCCCAGTAGGGTCATTCACCCTGAGAGAGCCTCAACCACATGTGAACACACGTACATAAGCAGAAGATGTCCCTCACCATGGTAACCAAAGATCTGACTGTAAATTTCACTTGATAAATTAGTACCAGGAGAACCTAGTTCTCTGTTGTGAATTCTTGTGAACTCAATATGATCAAACCAATTTACAGATTTGAATGAAATGGTCCACAACTGTCATAATTTCCTTGCCTGCCACCAGAGGGTGCTCTGGACCTTCCTTTCTCTTCCAGATTCCAACCTGATGCTAAACACCTGTGGTCATTAACCACATGCTGATCACCTGTGGATCAGTTGCCTGAGGCCTATTTGAAAGCAGTCTCCCCTAGGGGTGTGCGATACCGCAAGTTTTGGTATCGATTCAATACCAAGTAAACACAGACCAATATCGCCGATACCGATACCGATATTTAATTTTTTTTAAATGACTATTTTTGCATCAAGGGTTTGGATCATATATATAGTATGACCAAGTATATGTATAAACAAAGGTTGGTAGGTAGATCCATAGAAGTACCCAGTTGGACACAAACGTTAACTAATGTTAAAGATGATTATGTTGTTCTTTCACAATTAAAATTTGAGCATCTCTGTTAATGAGCGCTGCCTCTGGGAAACAGAAGGGGTCAGGGTTTTCGCCTCCACTCGCCGTTTTTGAAGTTGCTCATTTTCTTTGGGATGATTCTTTAATTTTTAGTGTTACCACTATATTTAACAGCCTTTCTGCAAATGGTGCAGGTAGCCGTTGTTTAATTTTCGGCCTCAAAGTACAGCCACACGGTACATCTCTTTTTTTTTTCCATCTTTCTCTACTTTTGCAGACTTTTTTTTCTGGCCCCGAGTCGACAAGTCAAAGAGAGTGGGCGGGGCCGCCTCGCTTTAGCATACAGGCGCAACACACAGCATTTACGCATATTTTGCAGACAGATAAGTTAGGCTTTCTTTTTGAAAAGAAAAAAAAAAAGGAAGCAAAGTGCGATGGGTAAAACTTCAACCAAAGTATCGATATTGTAGTTGGAGTATCGATCAATATCAATACTAGCGTTGGTATCGATATTAGGATCGATCCGCCCACCCCTAGTTTCCCCTGACTTGTTAGTCGGGTGTTCACCCCTCAGAGCCTGGCCTTCCTTCCTCCCTCCCTCCCTGTCTCCCCCATCTGCCTGCCTACATCCATGAAGAAATATTCTTGATGTGTGAACTCTATGTTGGTACTTTTGAACCATGACCAATAGAGGTTGCTTTGTTCTAACCCTGGGCCTTGTCTTACAGGCTTCCTAGACTCCCTTTTTTTAAGAAATATTGTTTGTTGTCCTGCAATTGGGTCCTCCTCCTCCATCCGCACCCTCATCATTCCCAACTATAGATGAACTGATAGTGTCTCTCATAAAGGGCGGGCTTATATTTGATTGGCATTGACTTAATAAACACTTGAATCTTAAAAATTATGATTAATTTCTTATAGTAAACATTTATTTCATGCTTTTTGAAACACCGTCACCAAATCCATGCACGACAGAGGACGTCAATCACAAAAAAAATAAAAATAATAAAGAACCCAAATGAAGTCCCAGTGATTGACGAGTCCTGGTCCGGCAGCTTACCCGCGATGGTGCCCGCTGCCATGGTGGCAGCCACAGGCGACTGGTTCTTACTCACTTGGGACATAAATTTGAACAGAATACCATCCCGCGCCATGGCAAAGAGAATGCGCGGCAGAGGGAACATGGCGCCCAACAGGCTAGGGAGAAGAGGGTTCACTGGTTAAGTGGAGGGCATTCTGGGAAGGAAAACATGACACCTGCACAACTGTGAAAGAACAACAGATACGGGCATCATAGCTCTTACAAACCAGATTAAAGAATATCCCATAATAATTTAGAAAAACCATCCCATTCATTTGAATCTACGCTGTTTCTTTCACAGTTGATTGGTGGAGAAACATTAGCTGAGTCATCGCACTCGGATGCTCCCCGCTTCTCACCTGCAACTACACCGGAGCTCAGAGTGGCAATGACTGGGGTCTTCGTCTTAGGATTGATTCGGGCTAAGACTTTGAAAAGCACCCCATCCTCTGCCATAGCATAGATTATACGAGGCATGGGGAAAATGGAGCCCAGCAGACTGCATGAGACAGCAGAGACATGCAAGACCAGGACGTTAGTCATCAGCCCCAAACCCAGAAGCACACACACACACGTACAGCAACAAGGTCAAGCTTCAGTCAATAATTAAGGTCAATTAGAGTCTTTCTTTCCTGCCAGTCAGCAACCAATAAGATTCTCAGGTTTTTTTAGACATCGTTGGTAATTTGGACGAGATGGCAATAAGGGTCGTTGGCTGCCACCCTCCTCCTCCTTCCAACCCCTACGGCAGCTCCTGCACGTGCTGAGTCCACTAGTAGGGTGGCTCATGTCCCCTGTTTGGGCTCCATGGGTAAAAGCCCGGCCACCAGGTGCTCACTCTCGTGCCCCACCATCGGGCCTGGCTCCAAGGGTGGGCCAGTGACCTGCTCCGGGCAAGGGCAACTTGGCCATGCTTGATCTCTTCATAGGGGTGTTTGAGCATCCTCCAGCTCACCCAGAAGGATCCCGAGTTGTTCCCCAGCTAGCTGTGAGACATAGTCTCTGCAGCTATGTTATCTGGGGCTTAATGCCCTGGTAGGGTCACCCGAGGCAAACAGATCCTAGGTGAGGGGCCAGACAAAGCGCGGTTTGTCGGGCATCTTTATCAAGAATCTGGATAAGTCCATTTATAACAAGGCTTTGTATGACACCTCCAATCAGATGTGGAATCATTCATCCACAACCACTGGATACATGGACCGTTACACCCTTATTGGCTTGTTCCGTCGTCTTCCGCTTATCCGGGGCCAGGTCGCGGGGGCAACGGCCTCAGACTGGAAACCCGGGCTTCTCTCTTTCCGGCTGCATCCTCCAGCTCACCCAGGAGGATACCGAGTCGTTCCCCAGCCAGCTGTGAGACACAGTCTCTCCAGCAAGAGAATGTGATCGCGGATACGCGCGGCTGAAATGAGCTTCCTCTGCAAGGTGGCAGATTCTCACTCGGAGATCAGATGAGGAGTTCTGCCATCTGGGAGGAGCTCGGAGTCGAGCCGCTCCTCCTCTAGGTCAAGAGAAGCCAGATGGGGTGGTTCCCGAGCACCTCGCTGGGGAGGTGTTATGGGCACGTCCCACCGGGAGGAGACCAAGAGGCAGACCCCAAAGAAAGTATATATAGTATTTATTTTTTTTTTTCTCTCCGTGTTTGGGCTTTAAGACGTTCACCAAATGATTCTAACTGATCTCAACAAAATGAACACTTTACCTCAAGAAGAAAAATAGGTCGTATGAAGATTGCATAAACTCCAACTACACGTTGTGACTTGTACCAAATTTGATTGATTTAGGCCAGCTCTGACAGGATTAGAACAACACAGATTAGAAGATGAGTTAATAAATAACCGTTTGGCACAGAAAGACTGGGAGCGGATTACACTGACAGGGAAGAAAGACACCATCGAGCACATGCTCAAACAAATTCACTCAATTTAAATCCCACATATTACAACACAGGAACATGCTGGTTTCCAAACAGAATTAAGTGCCACACCCACCAGAGACATTTAAGCAGGAATCAATCCAAACATAAGACACAGACAGAGATGTGGGGTCCAAACTGACGACCACATCTCACCCCTATTTAATAATCCCCAAATATTAACTATAATCTTATGTGTGGCTGTTGTTACCTGGTGGAAAGGGCACAAAGAGATCCTACAGCAACCACATATTTGGCAGGATCCCAACCCACGTATTCAAAAGCCATAGGTAGGGGGCTCTTCTCGTCCAGCAGGTAGTAGGGCATCATCAAGGTTAGCGCAGCCGAAACGCCGAAGTACGCCAAGAAACAGGCAGTGAGGGACACCACGATCCCGATGGGAATGGCCTTCTGAGGGTTCTTAACCTCCTCACCTGGAACACGGGACGGAAAGTTACAGCTGAGGTCAGATTAAAACATCAGGAAAGAAAAATACCAAAAAAAAAATACAATAATCTGGACAAATTATAAGATAGACTAAATTTAGGGTGGATGCAAACATGGACCTTGATTGGCAGGTTGCCATGGAGACCACTGCTGTAAACTCAAAGCCGCCAAAAAGAATTCGGCGGCTACCCAACAACAAAGCTGATTCTGTTGTCAGAATTCCTCCTTCTCTGAGTAAGAGCCCAGCCACCCTGCAGAGGAAGCTCACTTCAGCTGCTTGTATCTGTCATCTTCTTTCAGTCAGCATCCACACTGGTTACCATGGTGAGGGTAGGAACGTAGATCCTTGTTACCATGGTGAGGGTAGGAACGTAGATTCTGGTTACCATAGTGAGGGTAGGAACGTAGATCCTGGTTACCATGGTGAGGGTAGGAACGTAGATTCTGGTTACCATAGTGAGGGTAGGAACGTAGATCCTGGTTACCATGGTGAGGGTAGGAACGTAGATCCTGGTTACCATGGTGAGGGTAGGAACGTAGATTGTGGTTACCACGCTGAGTGTAGGAACGTAGATCCTGGTTACCATGGTGAGGGTAGGAACATAGATCCTGGTTACCATGGTGAGGGTAGGAATGTAGATCCTGGTCACCATGGTGAGGGTAGGAACGTAGATCCTGGTTACCATGGTGAGGATAGGAACGTAGATCCTGGTTACCATGGTGAGGGTAGGAACGTAGATCCTGGTTACCATGGTGAGGGTAGGAACGTTTATCCTGGTTACCATGGTGAGGGTAGGAATGTAGATCCTGGTTACCACGGTGAGGGTAGGAATGTAGATCCTGGTTACCATGGTGAGGGTAGGAACGTTTATCCTGGTTACCATGATGAGGGTAGGAACATATACCCTGGTTACCATGGTGAGGGTAGGAACGTACAGTAGATCCTGGTTACCACGGTGAGGGTAGGAACGTAGATCCTGGTTACCATGGTGAGGGTAGGAACGTAGATCCTGGTTACCATGGTGAGGATAGGAACGTAGATCCTGGTTACCATGGTGAGGGTAGGAACGTAGATCCTGGTTACCGTGGTGACAGTAGGAACGTAGATCCTGGTTACCATGGTGAGGGTAGGAATGTAGATCCTGGTTACCATGATGAGGATGGGAACGTAGATCCTGGTTACCATGGTGAGGATAGGAACGTAGATCCTGGTTACCGTGGTGACAGTAGGAACGTAGATCCTGGTTACCATGGTGAGGGTAGGAATGTAGATCCTGGTTACCATGATGAGGATGGGAACGTAGATCCTGGTTACCATGGTGAGGGTAGGAACGTAGATCGACTGGTGAATCCAGCACTTTGCTTTTTGGCTCAGCTCTTTCTTCACCAGGACAGATTGATGCAGCGTCCTAATTTTTGCAGATGCCGCAACGATGCGCCTGTCAATATCCCACTACATCCTCCCCTACCGTGTAGCTACCTTAATTTGTTTCTTATTCGGACGTCTAAGCTTAAAACATCAGTTAATTTAAACATTGAAACAGAAAAATAAAAACAGACAGACAGTCATCACATAACCCCAGACAATAATCATTAACCGAACAACCGATTTATCTAACGAACTTGAACCAGACTGGTCTAAATTACCTGTCGTTGCGATGCAGTCAAATCCAACAAAAGCGTAAAAGCAGGTTGCTGCTCCAGCGAGCGTCCCGCTGAAACCGTACGGCATAAAACCTCCAACACCGTAGTCGCTGCTAATGTTAGCCGTTACCGACAAGTTCCTGAAACAAGAAAGTAAACAAAACTATGGAGCAAAATTGATTTGACTTGTAGGAGTTGAGTCCGCTACGTGAGGGCTGCTACGAATAAGTGTGTGTGGATAGTTGTCTGTGTGTGTGGCCCCAAAACACTGGTGACCTCTTTGGGGTGTGTCCTGCCTCTCATTTGAAATCAGCCAGGATAGGAATGGGTACTCCCTGTGACCCCAAGCGGGATAGGTACTTCAGAAGACGGAAATAAATAACGGTGAGGGCGCTACCCTGGACGGCTGCCTGCTGCAGTACCCCCTGTTTATCTGAGTTTCTGTCCCTTCTTCTGCTTCTTCTGTTTATTTTGACAGCGTGGGCATCACGGAGACACACACATTTTAATGGGAGCAGTGTTGTTGTATTTTTGGGGCCATCTAGTGACGGAACATCAGAATAACAGAAAAATAAAAGTAACAGGGTTTATTTATTTAAATTTTTCTGGTTGAGCGGGCCAGATTAAAACGTTTAATGGGCCGCATGTGGCCCGTGGGCCGTAGTTTGCCCATACCTGATCTATGGGTTCAGTGAGATGAATCTGTTAACCTTTGAGTGTCTTTGAAACCCTCACACTGCAGCCCTGGTTCTGAAGGGGACAAATTCAGGACTAACCGCTCTCTCTTGGACTGTTTGACACACTAGTAGACATTTGAATTTCCTCAGAAGGTCATTAATAAGTAAATTAAATTTACCTCGTTACTATGGTGACATTAACGAGGGACTCTTCTGTTATCTTCCAGTTTTCTGCGTCTCCTTTAACGAAGCCAGAAATGATGACGAACAAGAGAACGAGCACGTTGATTGAAGTGAAGATTTTGTTGACCCAGGCGGATTCCTTCACTCCGAAAGACAGAAGTCCTGAATGAACAGAAACAAAGAGAAGTTTCAAAATAAAAGTGTCAAACCTCCCGGTGTAACGTAAACAGGACTTTAAATGAGGTCGTGTCGTGTTCAGACAGACATTGTGATTTTAATCAAACGGGTACATTACATCATCTCTGACATGTCATGTTGTATAAGCTGTTTTCTTTAAATCAGGACAAAGCTGTGAGAAAAGAACTCTGAGAACTTGTGAACAAAAACAGATCGATTGTGTAATATACCGTAATTTCATGACCATTAGGCGCACCGTACGAAAAGGCGCAGCCTCAGTCACACACCGCCTTGCAACAACACACACGCAAGCATGCAAATGTGTGTATTAAAAAATTGATCAGGAGCAAAACTGAGTTTGGTAGTACTTTATTTAAGTAGTAACGATACTAAACAAGCACATTACCGGTAATAGTCTTTATTCAAATCCATCAAAGTCCTCATCCTCTGTTTCAGAGCAGGTCCACTTCGCTCCTCGCTGTCAAAGTCACTGTCTGTACTGTGCGGCTCCTCAGAAAGGATACCAGTTTTTGCCAAAACTCGGATAACAGTATCAGCAGACATGTTAGTCCGAGCATCTACAATCCATTGGCAAACTGTAGCGTAACTTGCCCGGCGCTGCCTTACACCCTTCATGAAACTGTGGTCTCCTTCGGTCATCCATCGCTCCCACGCCGCTCACACTTCACTCTTTAACGTTCTCATGCCTTTTCTTTCAGGTCCGCCTCGCGGGCACCGCGTTTTCTTTTAGGTCCGCTTTTTCTCACACCGCACGAAAAGGCGCACCGCTCATTTTGAAGAAAATCTAAGACTTTTATATGCGCCTTATAGCCGTGAAATTACGGTAAAATGTTGTGATCACGGCCACGTCAAGGCTTTACGAGGCTCAAACTAGGAACCCGAACATTTCCTGTGTGTTGGGATTTTATTTGACTTTTCAGACCTTGGCGGTTTGCTGGGCTCTCACTCAGAGATCGGGTGAGAAGCTCGGTGTCGAGCCGCTCCTCCTCCAGGTCGAGAGGAGCCAGATGGGGTGGTTTGGGCACAAAAACCCCAAATAGTTTTTGTCTAGTTTTCGTCAGGGAAGACTAAGAACGTGTTTAGTCTAGTTTTAGTGTAAAAAACAAAAACAGAAAAACAACTTACTTTAAAAATTGTGTCTTTATTACTGAGAATGATGCAGGTCATTTGTTTAAAAAAAAAAAAAGACAACTCACCTATGGTCACCAGCTGTGGGTGGTGATCGAAAGAATGAGATCGTGGGTACAAGCGGCTGAAATGAGCTTCCTCCTCAGGGTGGCTGGGCTCTCACTCAGAGATCGGGTGAGGAGCTCTGCCATCGGGAGGAGCTCAGTGTCGAGCCGCTCCTCCTCCAGGTCGAGAGGAGCCAGATGGGGTGGTTCAAGCATCTGGTCAAGATGCCCCCCGAGCGCCTCGCGGGCGAGGTGTTTCGGGCACATCCCACCGGGAGGATACTAAGGGGCAGATCCCGGACCCGCTGGAGAGACTATGTCACACAGCTGGCCGGGGAATGACTTGGGATCCTTCCAGGTGAGCTAGAGGATGCAGCCGGGGAGAGAGAGGCCTGGGCTGCCCGCTTGAGGCTGTTGCCCCCGCGACCCGACCCCAGAACAAGCGGAAGATGACGGAACGAAAAAAAAAGACAACTCTGCTGAGCTTTAACTTGTGCAAAATAGCAAACATTGTAAAAAAACGTAAATAAATATAAATTCTCCAGTGAGTGAGGAACGTTGTTACTTATTCATACTTAGAAATGACACCTCTTAATAACCCTGTAAAGAAAGTAAACATTGTACTGTCTCTTTAAATCAGTCCTTAGCGCAACCAAGCTAACTAAGGAAGTTAGCAGCGCCGACAAGCAAGCATTATCTTGAAGTTAACATGCTGTTTGCACAAAATCTGTGTAAAACTTTAAGTTTCTGACCACCAAGCTCCTTTGTTACTGTTTTCACCATGGTGTGTGACTTCCTCATGGCTGCAGGTGTGTTGTGTAGACGGTGTGAACGTGCAGCATTGTGGGGGGCGTGCCGCCGTGAGAGTCAGATGCAGCTGCTGTGTTTTTTTCTTTTCACAGACAGAAATGTGAAAGTCTGACGCTCATTTCGTTATGTTTTCGTCTCGTCGCATTTTCGTCACCAAAAAGCTGCATTTATTTTGTTATCGTAACGTCATCGTCATGAAAAAATGCTTCGTCAACTAAATCATTTCGTTGTCGTCATCGTTGACAAAAACAACACTGTTCTGGAGCGCCGAGTGGAGGGGGGGATGCCGTCCACCCCTCCCATTCTGGCTTTGTCAATGACCTCACGCTCCCCCTTTACAAAATCCTAGCTCCGCCCCTGCTTAGTGCATGAAAGCTATTCACAAGAGTGAATAGGCACCTCGACAGGCGGATCAATACGGCGTCAGCAATAACTAGGACGCTGCACTAGGGTCTGACCTCTCAAAGACTTTTTGAATCCCCTTTAAGGAATGAAGTTGAATATGAATCACATTTAAGGAATAAAGTTGAAAAAAAATTGACTTTTGTTTTGTTGTTCTTACCAGAAAGAAGGAGAATGAGGCAGACAGCAAAGAAGTCTGGATACGGAGCCAAACCAGAGGAGTTCATACTGAAATGGGTCTTACAGAACGTCTCAATGTGACCTCCGATCATCTCATCAAAAGTTCCACTCCACGCTCTGGCGACTGACGAGGTACCTGTTAGAAAAATGTTTTCTTAAAGTCAGCTTATCTTTTAATAAATGACCCAAAGATTCAGATCAAAAATCAAAGCGTGACGAAGGAGGGCCAGACTGGGTGGAGACGTTGCTTCTCTGAATGAGGAGGGTAATAAATCTTATGGTTTGGATGAAGTTTATTTATTAAATTCTAAAAACATCAAGTATTTCATTATGTGATGACATCATCTGTCATCCTGGTTCTTGGTGGTACTCCTGTAGGGGTTTTTTTTTCCAGGTTGGTCCAACTCTGGGCACAGAGAAAAAAATCCTGAGCGAGCAGACCATAAACACACCTGCTCTTTATTTTTATGACCTGCTGGATGTAGAGTGGAACCCATCTAGGTATGGTCCTACTGGGATTTTACAAAGACTGTTCTTCCCCCCGCCCAGTCATACGGAACACAGTGGTGGTGTTCTGTCGACAGCTGCGACCGTCGAGAGTTGCAACTCTGTGCCTCTGCGCATGACCAGAACGCGTCATCCACCTCCCCCTCCCTTCCAGAACATCTAAACGTCGCAGCAGATCTCGACAGAACAGTGGGTCATGTGTTTATTTTAAAAAGAATCTCCAAAGCATCCGAAGCAGGTGTCAGAAAACGTTTCAACTTGTGGGCTAAAAAAGTTTCAATCACGTGAACAAAAAGGACACGTTTCCTTTGTTTTGGTGAACGAAACAAAATGGATACCACGAAAAAATGTAGAAAACAATGACTTTAATTAAATGATTTTACATAAAAAACTAAATATTTACCATCTGTTTTTCTCATTTTTGGCTGAGAGAAGCCTGGGCTTCCTGTCTGAGGCTGTTGCCCCCGTGACCCAGCCCCGGGTAAGCGGAAGACGACTGAACGATAAAAAAATGACATCATGTGTTTTATTTGAATTCAGCATCAATTTTATTTGATTAAAAGTTGCTAACGAGTGTTTAAAAGTTATTTGATCTCTTCTTAATGTGCTAGTGTACAACATCGTATCATCGGCATACGTGCGCAAGTTAATATCAGCCTAAGGATGAAGCCGTGTGGCCCTAGTATGGAGCCTTGAGGTCCTAGTATGGAGCCTTGTGGCCCTAGGATGGAGCCTTGTGGCCCTAGTATGGAGCCTCGTGGCCCTGGTATGGAGCCTTGTGGCCCTAGCATGGAGCCTTGTGGCCCTAGCATGGAGCCTCGTGGCCCTAGAATGGAGCCTTGTGGTCCTAGTATGGAGCCTCGTGGCCCTAGTATGGAACCTCATGGCTCTAGAATGGAGCCTTGTGGCCCTAGTATGGAGCCTCGTGGCTCTAGGATGGAGCCTTGTGGCCATAGGATGGAGCCTCGTGGCCCTAGTATGGAGCCGTGTGGCCCTAGAATGGAGCCTTGTGGTCCTAGTATGGAGCCGTGTGGCCCTAGAATGGAGCCTTGTGGTCCTAGTATGGAGCCGTGTGGCCCTCGCATGGAGCCGTGTGGTCCTAGTATGGAGCCTTGTGGCCCTAGTATGGAGCCTTGTGGCCCTAGTATGGAGCCTCGTGGCCCTAGTATGGAGCCTTGTGGTCCTAGGATGGAGCCGTGTGGCCTTCGCATGGAGCCGTGTGGTCCTAGTATGGAGCCTTGTGGCCCTAGTATGGAGCCTTGTGGCCCTAGTATGGAGCCTCGTGGCCCTAGTATGGAGCCTTGTGGTCCTAGTATGGAGCCGTGTGGCCCTCGCATGGAGCCGTGTGGCCCTAGTATGGAGCCTTGTGGCCCTAGTATGGAGCCTCGTGGCCCTCGCATGGAGCCGTGTGGCCCTAGTATGGAGCCGTGTGGCCCTAGGATGGAGCCTCGTGGTTCTCCAGAGCTGATTAAGGGTTACTCAGTGTGTGTTTCTTACAAATTGAAGGAACTTACCGATGACATAGGAAAGGATGAGGTTCCATCCGGTGATGAACGCCCAGATCTCGCCCACGGTTACGTAGCTGTACAAGTAAGCAGAGCCAGTTTTGGGGACCCGAGCTCCGAACTCGGCGTAACACAGACCAGCCATAACGGAAGCCAAAGCAGCAATGAGAAAAGAGATGACGATGCTGGGACCTGAGTTTCCTTTGGCCACCTCGCCTGCTAGGACGTAGACTCCGGCACCCAGAGTGCTGCCCACTCCCAGCGCGATCAGATCCAGGGTCCCCAGGCACCGGCACAGCTTGGACTCGTCCAGATTGTTAAGGTCAACCACTTTCCTCCTCACCAGGGAACGGGTGAATGTCAGAACCTGTCCCAGCATGTTTCCACCTGTTCACACACAGAGAGGTTTAGAAATACCAGCTGCACCGGTATGGTACGGAGCTTTACAGCATGCAGTCTCACAAACATCCGAAAAAACTCTTCAGGAAGACCTGGAAGCCCACCAGCTTCGTTTGGTTCAGTTGCTGGAGCTTTGCTGCTAATCTCTGTGTGGAAACGGAGTTGTGTAAGTGTGTTTGTAGGAAAGCTGCGTGCTTTGTTTTGGGGTCATGGTGCAGATCTAAGCTGCATTCATCAGAAGAGAAAAACATTCCTACAACTCCACTAATTACAGCCAAATAAAAAAACTCTTTGTTGCTTTTTTTCTTTGCAAATGAAAGAGTTCATATTTATTTCTGAGGTTCATGAAGTTTGCTTTGAAGTTAAAGCTTAGTTTCTGCACAAAATTTACCGGCCAAATCTACGCACGCGTCCAGGGAGTCCTAAATATTAATTATGAAACCCATGTTACTCATATTTTGGCTCCTAAACATGCATGTTTAAAGATTTTTAACAACATAAGTCATCTTAATTTTAAATTATGAGCATAATTACTGTAAAAAATGACAACTTTATGAGTTACATGCAGCTTGTCCAGAAATAAAAGCCATGAGCTGACCTTAGACGAGCCCCGTTTGGAAGCTTTCAGAAGAGAAGAGGAGCAGAGGAGCCGTGCAGGGAGGACAGGTACAGCTCTCAGGCAGTTTTACAGAAAGTTTCACTCCTCCCCTCTGACCCCAATCTCTCCTCATAGGATCCAACCCTGCCTTGCCCCTAAAACAGAGTGCACCGATGCTCACAGGGTGACGTCCCCAAAGCAGAGAGGCAAACAGGGAGGAGGGTAAAGGGGGGATGAGAGGGGAGACATGCGAAGGAGTGGAACCTTAAAGGAGGGGAAAAAAGAAGGAGCTGAGGAGTGAAACGTGCTCAAAGCGTCCAGATGCTTTATGAATGCTGATAAATGGTTGGGCAACAGTCTGACAAACAGAGGCTGTTTACCCAGCACGGTTTACAGTCGGCTGCTAAAAGCAGGCCTGCTGATTGGTCAATGAAGGGTGGATAGAGCCGAGGTGAAGGGGTGGGCGGGTGTGTGGGGGGAAAACCTCCTAATGGAAGTGAAGAGTTGCTCAACGTGGCTGCAGGACGCTTCAGAAACGAGCTGAAACACATGTTTTTTCATTTTAAGGTAATAAATAGTAGGTTTTTGAGACCCAGCGTCCGTTCCGTCATCTTCCAATCATCCGGGGCCGGGTCGCAAGGGCAACCTCAGCCTCAGAAGGGAAGCCCAGGCGTCTCTCACCACAGCTGCATCCTCCAGCTCACCTGGAAGGATCCCGAGTCGTTCCCCAGCCAGCTGTGAGACAAAGTCTCTCCAGCGGGTCCAGGGTCTGCCTCTTGGTCTCTTCCCAGTGGGACGTGCCCGAAAAACCCCGAAACACCCGCAAGGCGCTCGGGGGGCATCCTGACCAGATGCCCGAACCACCCCATCTGGCTCCTCTCGACCTGGAGGAGGAGCAGCTCGACACATAGCTCCTCCCGGATGGCAGAGCTCCTCACCCGATCTCTGAGTGAGAGCCCAGCCACCCTGCAGACCCAGCGGTTTCTGGCAATGTTCTCCTCAATGTAGTCCTTTTCTCTTCCCTCATGTTTTGCCCTCTGCCCTCATTCCTCACACATGGTTCCAGTTATCTCTCCCCAATCTGTGCAACCTCTCGTTGTTTCCACCCTTCAGTCCTTTGTCAGGTCAACTGAGGTCTGGTCTCTACGTGTCTCGTTTTGCCTGCCCATTACTCGAGCCTCATCAGGACTCGAGCCTCTTTTTTTTTCCTCCACAGTAACCATGGGACGGATGGAGAGGAGCCAGCAGGCCTCTTGTTGACCATCGCTAATCGTGTGAAGCCTATTGGGTGCATTTAGCCTCCGATGGTCGAAATGTGGACACGGTCAACAGAGTGAGTGTTTGCCTTTCTGGTCGCGGGTTCACTCTGTTTTCACCAGGAGACGTTGGAGTGAAACGTTACGGATGAGCAGAAACAGCAGGGTGGATTAAGACGGAGTGACGGATTCACTACGTAAGGAACTCAGAGGGGATTAAATAACAGGGATGGAATTCAGATAAAAAAAAAAAAACCTAACAACAACCCTAAAAAACTCTTCCAGACCAGCATGGGAGATGTAGTCCTTACAGCTGGGAGATGCAGTCCATCTAGGTTATGTTCTTCCTTCTTCTTCCGCTTATCCGGGGCCGGATCGTGGGGGCAACACCCTTAGATGTGAAGCCCAGGCTTCTCTCACCCCGGCTGCATCCTCCAGCTCACTCAGGAGGATCCCGAGTCGTTCCCCAGCCAGCTGTGAGTCTCTCCGGCGTGTTTAGGGTCTGCCTCTTGGTCTTCTCTTGGTGGGACGTGACCAAAACACCTCACCAGCGAGGGAGTCGGGGGGCATCCTGACCAGCTGCCCGAACCACCCGACCTGGAGGAGGAGCGGCTCGACACCAAGCTCCTCCCAGATGGCAGAATCCCTCACCCGATCTCTGAGTGAGAGCCCAGCCACCCTGCAGAGGAAGCTTAATTCGGCCGCTTGTACCCATGATCTCGCTCTTTTGGTCTGAAACTTTCTGATTTAAACACTGTTAGAAAACAATGTCAAAATGGATTTAAAACGTCTGCATGTACGAATCTCTGTGCCTCAATGGAGAAAATTGGGAGGTACACACACACACACACACACACACACACACACAAACACACACACAATCACACATACACACAGAAACAACCATCCACACACTCATTCCTGAGGGCAGTTTCATAGCAGCCAATCAACCTAACATGTATGTTTTTGGAGGAAACCAGAGAAAAGCCACACATATACGGGGAGAACATGCAAACTCTACACAGAAAGACCAGTGATTCAAGCCCTGCCCCCACTCCAGGGCTCAAATCCCGGTCCTTCTTGCTGTGAGGTCACCGGGCTAACCACTGCACCACCATGCAGCGCTGTGGTTTGTTTAAATCTGAATAAAAGAGGGACGGCACGGTGCCCTCTCAGCAAGAAGGTCATAGGGACGAGGCTTGGAACACTGTCCTTTCTGTGTGGAGTTTGCATGTTCTCCCCATGTCTGCATGGGTTTCCTTCAGGTACTCTGGTTTCCTCCCACCCTCCAAAAACATACATGTTAGGTTGATTGGTCGCTACATGATCGCCCCTAGGAATGCGTGTGTGTGGCTCTGCTGCAGACTGGCCACCTGTTCTGGTTGTACCCTGTCCCTCGCCAGGCTAGGCTCCGGCATCCCGTGTACCCCATAAGGGATAGGTGGTTAAGAAGGTGACTGATTGGATAAAAGAGTTTTTTGTTGTTTTTTCCTTCAATTCTTTGCTATTTTTCTCAATAACGTGTTTTCTGCCCAAAGCGTCCTCAGTAACTCAGTCAGATGATGCCAGAGATGGACGACCTCCTGCTGCTTCATAAAAAGAGACTTTAGTCAGACTGAGAAGGTAAACATCCCCGGGCGTCTGCTCTCAGACTCTTCTTTAGATTTAATATAAAGCAGCTTTAGGTCAGAAAAAAATCATCCAGAAATAATGCTGCTCTAAATAAAGAAAAAAAACCTACCATCCCGAGTCCAACTTTTCGACTCTGCAGGTAAGTAATAAAGTTTATTAGAGATGATTCACACGTAGACCACCGCCTGGCATTCAAAGTTCTGTTCTGTCGTCTTTCCCTTATCCGGGGCCGGGTTGTGGGGGCAACAACCTCAGACGGGAAGCCCAGGCTTCTCTCTCCCCGGCTGCATCCTCCAGCTCACCTGGAAGGATCCTGAGTTGTTCCCCAGCCAGCTGTGAGACACAGTCTCTCCAGCAGGTCCGGGGTCTGCCTCTTGGTCTCCTCCCAGTGGGACGTGCCCGAAACACCTCACCAGCGAGGTTCTCAGGATGCCCAAACCACCCCATCTGGCTTCTCTAGACCTGGAGGAGGAGCGGCTCGACACCGAGCTCCTCTCTGATGACAGAGCTCCTCACCTGATCTCTTAGTGAGAGCCTAGCCACCTAGCTCATTTCGGCTACTTGTTTCCGCGATCTCATTCTTTCGGTCACCACCCACAGCTGGTTACCATGGAGAGGGTAGGAACGTAGATCCTGGTTACCATGGTGAGGGTAGGACAGTAGATCCTGGTTACCATGGAGAGGGTAGGAACGTAGATCCTGGTTACCATGGTGAGGGTAGGAACGTAGATCCTGGTTACCATGGTGAGGGTAAGAACGTAGATCCTGGTTACCATGGTGAGGGTAAGAACGTAGATCCTGGTTACCATGGTGAGGGTAGGAACGTAGATCCTGGTTACCATGGTGAGGGTAGGACAGTAGATCCTTGTTACCATGGAGAGGGTAGGAACGTAGATCCTGGTTACCATGGTGAGGGTAGGAACGTACAAAGTAGATCCTGGTTACCATGGTGAGGGTAAGAACGTAGATCCTGGTTACCATGGTGAGGGTAGGAACGTAGATCCTGGTTACCATGGTGAGGGTAGGACAGTAGATCCTGGTTACCATGGAGAGGGTAGGAACGTAGATCCTGGTTACCATGGTGAGGGTAGGAACGTAGATCCTGGTTACCATGGTGAGGGTAAGAACGTAGATCTTGGTTACCATGGTGAGGGTAGGAACGTAGATCCTGGTTACCATGGTGAGGGTAGGAGTGTAGATCCTGGTTACCATGGTGACGGTAGGAACGTAGATCCTGGTTACCATGGTGAGGGTAGGAACGTAGATCCTGGTTACCATGGTGACGGTAGGAACGTAGATCCTGGTTACCATGGTGACGGTAGGAACGTAGATCCTGGTTACCATGGTGAGGGTAGGACAGTAGATCCTGGTTACTATGGTGAGGGTAGGAACGTAGATCCTGGTTACAATGGTGAGGGTAGGAACATAGATCCTGGTTACCATGGTGAGGGTAGGACAGTAGATCCTGGTTACCATGGAGAGGGTAGGAACGTAGATTCTGGTTACTATGGTGAGAGTAAGAACATAGATCCTGGTTACCATGGTGAGGGTAGGAATGTAGATCCTGGTTACCATGGTGAGAATAGGAATTTAGATCGACTTGTAAATCGAGAGCTTTGTTTTTCGGCTCAGCTCTTTCTTCATCACGACGGGCCGCTGCACTTTGAATGCCCAATAACTCGGCATTCAAAGTGTCCGCTTTAAAAGTCAAACATATTCATGCATCTTCAAACGTCACATATTTTGCAACCCGTGCCATGTTTGATCAATGTTGACGCTTGAATGTTTACATGTACAATCAGACTTTGACGTGGGAATTGGAAAATTTGAACTTCGTGTGATCGGACCGCCAGTTCAGGACAAGGCGGGAAGCGCTAAGGAAGCAGAGGCAAAGACCGTAAAAACAGTTTAGAAGAGACAGTTAAAAACAGTTGTTTTTTTAAACCCTACTAAATTGGCAGGCCTTAAAATAGTTGGGATTTAGCCCACTGGCACCTTATTATCCTGGTCCGCACCTTTCATGTGCCCATTCATCGTACCAGGTCCGCCCTTTACTGGCCCAGTCGTTGTCCTGGGTCTAACCTTTACAGGCCAATTTGTCGTCCATGGTCCACTCTTTATGGGTCCACTCGTCCGCACCGCTGACAGCGGGAACCTTCTTCACCCACGGGGTCCATGAAGGACAACACGTGTCTCTTTTCAGGGGCAGCCCTTGCCACGCGGTGGTGTGCAGGCTGACACCACCGCGCCAACAGCTCATAGTTCAACAGGAGGGGTCTCCACTGTGTCTCTCACTGCTCCCTCTCTGGTCTCCTCCCCTCTTCCCCCAGCTGCCTCTTATAAACCAATCAAACTGCAGGGCATTTTTTTTTTTTTTAGTATACTCTATTAATCCATCACCGGAAAATTTCTGTGCTGCACTACACCGCAGCCGGCTGCCACCTATGACGGCGCCAATGGTGGGAGAAACATGCAAACTCCACACAGAAAGGCCTGTGGTTAAAGCCTTACGCCCACTCCAAGACTAGAAACCCCGACCTTCTTAATGCGAGGCCACTTTGCGAACCACTGCACCACCGGGCAGCCAAATTAAAATGTACGACAGACAGACGCAGCATCTTCTGGAAAATTTAACATGTCAGAAATTTATTCCAGACCCAGATTGTAAAATTGTTCTACATGCAGCTCCCAGCTTGTCTGGAACTGATGAGCTCAGCAGGATTTAGAGTCACACCCTGCCTTCCTGAACCCTCATGCCCATGTGGAGCCAAAGGAGAGATCTGTTCCCAGAGAAGAAGGCATGACGCCCACAAAAAAAAAAGGGTTTCTTTGTCTCTAAACTCTGTGACTCAAATTTTGGTGGATTTGTTCGGTTGTTATTGTGGTTTAATGGTAGGTTTAAAATAGTCCTGTTTGAACAGGCTTCTCATCAGGCCAGATAGAAACAGAGACATGTAGCTGGTAGATCCTAGAAGCTGGTAAAGTATGGTACATTGGGGTTCTGTCCTCTATCTACTATTCTCTACCTGACTGTCTTGGTTCTTGACGTATCCTCCTCCTCCTTGTTTGAACCCCGTCTTTCATCTCATTCATTGAGATTTTTTCCACCTTTAGTTGGTTCAGTATGATTCACATGGTGTCCACCTCTCTCTTCCTCCTCCTTCTGTTTCAGGCCCTGTCCACATGTAGTCGGGTATTTTTGAAAACGCATATATTTTTATCCGTTCTGCCGTCCACATGAAAACGGAGGGTTTTTTCACTCAAAACCGGGGTTTTTGAAAACTCCGCCAAAGTGGAGATTTTGGAAAACTCAGTTTTTGCGTTTACACGTGTGAAAACGGAGATCTGCGTTTTTATGCGTCACTACATGCGACAAGTAATGCACGCACATCATTCGTGTGCGTCGAGCAGCATGGACCCAATCTATATTTTTCTGTGTTTTATTAACTTTATAGAAAGTGTTTCCACCTCCTTGTCGGTGCACACAAACGAGATGCCTGGCGTTATGTTTCAGGTTTTGCAGAAATGACGACAGAGGTGCCCTGATTGAATAGATTAGAATTTTCGTTTACATCAGTGCATAGTAGAAAAAGTTTCAAAAAAGTCTTCTGAACAGTTTAATTCTTGATCGAGACGTTTCGACTTCCATCCGGAAATCATTTTCAATCTGAATGAAATGAACAGAAAACTGGATCTATTTATACTAACCTGAGTAAAAGGTAAAAAAATAGTAAGGACGGGCTCGACCAATGAGCCTGTGTTACCTATGATGGCCGTGAATGGCTCCTATTGTAGCCACAGACCAGTAAACAAACCTATTATAAAAATGCTAAAAGCCTAGTGAATAGAAATTCCTGCTAACGAGAGGCGTGAAACTGAGTCACGAGGTGTCATCTTTAGTCCATGGCTTCAAAAGGCTGCTGTAAATCCCGGGCAGAATGTATCTAACGCCTCCACTCTGATTCAGTGAAGGACTCTCTTTCATCACAAAGATGGCTTCCTTCACCCCTCTTTCAAACCATCTTTTCTCTCTACTTAGAATCTTCACCTCACTGTCCTCAAAAGAGTGTTTGGTGGATTTAAGATGCAGATGTACAGCAGACTGTGGACCACTTGAGGCTTCTCTTCTGTGTTGGTAAAGTCTTTTGTGGAGTGGCTGTTTCGTTTCCCCAATGTGGTGTTCTTTGTAGCTACCTTCACTGCACTACATCAGTGCTTCTCAAATAGTGGGGCGCCCGCTGAAACACCCCCCCCCCCCCGTGCAGGGGCGTGGCGCAATGCCGTGGGGCGCGTGTGTGACCCTGTGGAACATGTTGGGTTTTTTTTTTTTTTTGCTGTACTAGAATAAAGTGTAATTTAGTACATCCACTACAGCAGAGGTCCCCAACCTTTCCTGCACTACGGACCGGTTTAGTGTCTGATAATATTTTCACAAATTGGTCCAAAGATGTAGCAGAAAAAACTAAATAAGACCAATAAACCTGAAAAAAATTGTCTTTTAAAAAAAATAAACAATAAACTTAAATCCTTTTTGTCCTCATGAGAAAAATTATTAGCAACGTTTTTATAACAGAAACATTCACTCTGCTGGAATGTAATCTGGTTGCCTTGGTAACGGTAAACATACCTTCAAAATAAAAGACATCACAAAAACAAAGTGAATAAAAGTCCTAGTTAGTCTCTTCAAAGTAAGACTAGATCAATCAGAGTTCTGAGTTTGTTTTGCTGGAACCAGACAGTCTCATTTTGACCTGAAACCTGAAGAGTGTTTCTAAAGTCCAGTCTGCTTTGTAACTCTGTATCAGGTCACTTTTTAAAATAAAACATCCTCATCAAGAAAACCTTTATAATAAAGGCTCAAATAATAAACCAAATGGAAATAATGGAAGTTATTTCTTCATTCAATGCGGCCCGGTACCGGTCCGCGGCCCGGTGGTTGAGGACCACAACACGACAGTAGTTGGCACTTTTTGAATTTCAAGTTAATTGATGCACTTTAAATTTTTTCTGTTACAGACTAAAAAAACAATGTTTATAAAGCTGTTTTTTTTTCTTTTTAGTTTTCTTTAATGTTATTGAGGACTGGTCTGGCATGCTCATTATCGCACTCAGAAGCGTTTTTATACGGCTCCATGTGGACGCGGATATTTTGGAAACGATTACGTGTGGACGCGAGTGTTTTCCTAAAACGGAGGACAACAGATATGCGTTTTCAAAAATACCCAGCTACGTGTGGACGGGGCCTCAGATTTCTGATGGATCCTCCGTGTTCCTGTCCTGGGCGTGGTCAGACTGAGAAGGTCTCCATGTTCTTGTCCTGGGATTGGTCAGACTGAGAAGGTCTCCATGTTCCTGTCCTGGGATTGGTCAGACTGAGGAGGCGTCCGTGTTCCTGTCGTGGGCGTGGTCAGACTGAGAAGGTCTCCATGTTCCTGTCCTGGGATTGGTCAGACTGAGGAGGCGTCCGTGTTCCTGTCGTGGGCGTGGTCAGACTGAGAAGGTCTCCATGTTCCTGTCGTGGGCGTGGTCAGACTGAGGAGGTCTCCATGTTTCTGTCCTGGGATTGGTCAGACTGAGGAGGTCTCCATGTTTCTGTCCTGGGATTGGTCAGACTGAGGAGGCCTCTGTGTTCCTGTCCTGGGATTGGTCAGACTGAGGAGGTCTCTATGTTCCTGTCGTGGGCGTGGTCAGACTGAGAAGGTCTCCATGTTCCTGTCCTGGGATTGGTCAGACTGAGGAGGCGTCCGTGTTCCTGTCGTGGGCGTGGTCAGACTGAGAAGGTCTCCATGTTCCTGTCCTGGGATTGGTCAGACTGAGGAGGCGTCCGTGTTCCTGTCGTGGGCGTGGTCAGACTGAGAAGGTCTCCATGTTCCTGTCGTGGGCGTGGTCAGACTGAGGAGGTCTCCATGTTTCTGTCCTGGGATTGGTCAGACTGAGGAGGCCTCTGTGTTCCTGTCCTGGGATTGGTCAGACTGAGGAGGTCTCTATGTTCCTGTCGTGGGCGTGGTCAGACTGAGAAAGTCTCTATGTTCCTGTCCTGTGATTGGTCAGACTGAGAAGGTCTCTGTGTTTGATCTACCATCTCGTTTCCATCAGGATGAAGAACGTCTACTAATTTTGTCAGATAGAATAAGATCATATTTAATTGACAGTCTGCTCGTCCGGACGGAGGGATCTCGCCTTCATCCGGATCCCCATCAGGTTTTTTTTTTCTTTTCCTTTGGAGTTTGTGTCTGTTTTCAGAAGCCCTTCCTATTTTTAAACTCATTCCATTTTAATTTGGATTAAAATATCTTGTGATCCACGTTTTTATTTTTTATCTCCAAGCATGTTTCATTCTGTTTTTTCTCAAATGGTTCAAACTTATTTAAATCAAACAACTTTTACAGGCAGGATACAACCCGAACAGGCCACACACACACACACACACACACACACACACACACACACACACACACACACACACACACACACACACACACACACATACTAGGGGTAATTTTATAGCAGCCAAACAACCTAACATGTATGTTTTTAGAGAGTGGGAGGAAACCAGAGAAAATACTGTATATTGTATAGATACACGGGGAGAACATGCAAACTTCACACAGAAAGGCCAGTGTTTCCAGCACCACCTTCACTCTAGAACTCGAACCCCCAACCTTCTTGCTGTAAAACCATCCAAATGTTCGATCAATAACTTTTTCATCATTTTTAAAACCTGATGAAATAATAAAATCAGCCAATAGTTGGTGAAAAAAATATTTTTTATGAAATAAAATGTTGTTATAAAAACTTCTAAGTTGCAAGAAAAATCACATAAAACAGGAGAACATCTTCTTTAAAGCCGTAAATCACTTACATAAACTATAACCAGCTCCACAAGACCCAGCTTCGTACCCTCGTCTTTTGTTTTGGAACATTTTGACAGGCTCATCAAACTGGTTTATATTTCTAACATGTTGGAACTTGAAGAAAAAAAGATGACGATCTAAAACAAACACAATAACGACCAAAAAAACTCTGCAGCTCAATAAAATAGTGATGAAAGCTCATCTAAAACGTCCCCTAAAGAACAAGTCTGTGTAGTCCTTCATTCATCCAGGAGTGATCCATAGTAGAAAAAGTTTTAAAAAAGTCTTCTGGACAGTTTAATTCTTGAACGAGACGTTTCAACTTCCATCCGGAAATCATTTTCAATCTGAATGAAATGGACTGAAAACTGGATCTATTTATACTAACCTGAGTAAAAGATAAAAAATAGTAAGAAGGGCTCGACCAATGAGCCTGTGTTACCTATGATGTCCGTGAATGGCTCCTATTGTAGCCACAGACCAGTAAACGAACCCTATTTTAAAAATGCTAAAAGCCTAGTGAAAAGAAATACCTGCTAACGAGAGGCGTGAATCTGGCTCACGAGGTGTCATCTTTAGTCCATGGCTTCAAAAGGCTGCTGTAAATCCCGGGCAAAATGTATCTAACGCCTCCACTCCGATTCAGTGAGGGATTTTTCTTTTTCTTTGGCTTCCTTCACCCCTCTTTCAAACCATCCTTTCTCTCTACTTTACCAACACAGAAGAGAAGCCTCAAGAGGTCCACAGTCTGCTGTACATCTGCATCTTAAATCCACCAAACACACTTTTGAGGACACTGAGGTGAAGATTCTAAGTAGAGAGAAAGGATGGTTTGAAAGAGGGATGAAGGAAGCCATCTTTGTGATGAAAGAGAGTCCCTCACTGAATCGGAGTGGAGGCATTAGATACATTTTGCCCGGGATTTACAGCAGCCTTTTGAAGCCATGGACTAAAGAGGACACCTCGTGACCCAGTTTCACGCCTCTCGTTAGCAGGAATTTCTTTTCTCTAGGCTTTTAGCTTTTTTACAATAGGGTCGTTTACTGGTCTGTGGTTACAATAGGAGCCATTCACGGCCATCATAGGTAACAAGGCTCATTGGTCGAGCCCTGCCTTACTATTTTTTTTTTTTTTACCTTTTACTCAGGTTAGTATAAATAGATCCAGTTTTCAGTCCATTTCATTCAGATTGAAAATGATTTCCGGATGGAAGTTGAAACGTCTCGTTCAAGAACTGAACTGTCCAGAAGACTTTTTTGAAACTTTTTCTACTTTGTCTCCTAAAGAAACCAAGTGGGCATCTAGTCCTGCTTCTTCTGATGTTTGGACTTCAGTTAAATTAACCAAATTTTTTACAAGTCACATACTTTCATTTTTTATTAAATTATTTCGATTTATTTATGATTTTCCATTTTTATCATTTAAAATATTTCTGAGTGAATCAGTTCCAACTATATGTGAACTGATTAGGTTCACATATAGTCAAATATCACAAAAGACAAGGTCAAATATTTTTATGGACAAAATGTTAAATTTCGTCTTCTGAATCGCTTACCCCTAACGGGGCAACAAGTCGAGTGGGAGCCTATCCTGCCTAATTTCAGGCGAGAGGCGGGGTACGCCCATCGCAGGGTCACCATTCTGTCGCTGGCCCACACACACTCTCATGAACAAAATGTCTTCAAAATAATTTTCTTGATTTTTTAAAATATAAAGTGATCTCGAAAAATGCAGAAGAAAATTATAACAATGTAAGAATTAAAATAAGAAATTAATAATGACATTGTGATGTAGTGAGAGGAGGAGGGAAGAGGTGGAGGAAAATCTGGAGAGGTGGAGGTTTGCACTGAAAGAAGAGGAATGAAGATTAGTCAGAGTAAAACAGAGTACGTGTGTGAATGAGAGGGATCCAAATGGAAAAGTGAGGTTACAGGGAGAAGAGATAAAAAAGGTGGAAGATTATAAGTATCTAGATCCAGTCCAGAGCAATGGAGAGTGTGGAAAAGAGGTGAAGAAGTGTGTGCAGGCAGGCTGGAACGGGTGGAGGAAAGTATCAGGTGTGATGTGTGAAAGAAGAGTTTCAGTTAAAATGAAAGGGAAAGTGTACAAAACCGTGGTGAGAGCGGCCATGCTGATTGGTCTAGAGACAGTGTGGTGAGAGCAGCCATGCTGATTGGTCTAGAGACAGTGTGGTGAGAGCGGCCATGCTGATTGGTCTAGAGACAGTGTGGTGAGAGCGGCCATGCTGATTGGTCTAGAGACAGCGTGGTGAGAGCGGCCATGCTGATTGGTCTAGAGACAGTGTCACTGAGGAAAAGACAGGAAACAGAGATGTTTGTAGCAGAGATGAAGATGCTGAGGATCTCTCTGGGAGTGACCAGGATGGACAGGATCAGAGGAACAGCACATGTTAGAGGTTTTAAAGTCAGAGAGACCAGACTGAGATGGTTTGGACATGTGCAGAGGAGAGAGAGAGAGTACATCAGAAGAAGGATGCTGGGTTTGGAACCACCAGGAAAGAGGCCTAGAGGAAGACCAAAGAGGAGGTTCATGGATACAGTGAAGGAAGACATGAAGATAGTTGGTGTGACTGAAGAGGATCCAGGAGATAGGGTTAGATGGAAGAAACTGACTTGATGTGGCGCCCCCTGGAGGGAAATGATGAAAGAGAAAAGAAAAAAACTATTCACAAAAAGTGTTAAAAAATAACATTTCAGAAGAAAAAAAACTTTATAATAAACAATTAATAAATAATATATTATTTTGATATAATTTTTTTTATAAGTTATCATATTTTATTTTGCAATAAACATGTTAAAATGATTTTTTATTTTGATATAAACCTGTTATAAACAATAACATCCCCTCTTTAAAAACCGGCTTTAGGACCTGGGGGATCAGTCCTGCAGACCAAGGTGTCATGGCGTCTTTTACTGGTTTGGAGCTTAACTTGTTTTATTTCAAACCAGGTTAATCATTTAATTTTTTGTATTTTTTTTCTTCCTCCTGCTGTTCTCATGGAGTCTCTCTGATGGAGCACATCAGACTTCCAAAGGTAAAAAAAAAAATCTTTTTTTTCTATTTTTATTCTAAAAATTTCTTCCTGTTTCAAAATAAAAACATTTTACAGATAAATACCTGGAGAGAAAAAAAACCCATTTTTTTTGTGAAAACTAAACGTGTCATTGTGGCCACGTTGGCCAATTCAAGGTGTGGCTGAACATCTGTCCAGGTGTGTGTGACGTCATTGTTCCTTAACAGGTAGAGAATGTCAGGCTGGTTGAGAAGGTGTCCCCCAGGAGGAGCAGACTGGGGACCCTCTACCTGACAGCAACACACAGCATCTTTGTGGAGGATGGAGGAGGAGAGCGGAATGAGACATGGGTAAGGGTCTTACCGTCTCTTCTGATCAGATCTGGGTTCAAGTATCAATCAAAATAAATTAAAAAAAACTTTATTAATCCCACAATTTAATTAGAGTGCCAGGCTGTACCCTCACCATGTGGTTACCATGGTTACAATGTGGTTACCACAGTAAGGTTAGGAACATAGATCCCAGATACCATGATGAGGGTAGGAACGTAGATCATGGTTACCGTGGTGAGGGTAGGAACGTAGATCATGGTTACCATGGTGAGGGTAGGAATATAAATTATGGTTACCATGGTGAGGGTAGAAACGTAGATCCTGGTTACCATGGTGAGGCTAAGAACGTAGATCCTGGTTACCATGGTGAGGCTAAGAACGTAGATCCTGGTTACCATGGTGAGGCTAAGAACGTAGATCCTGGTTACCATGGTGAGGGTAGGAACGTAGATCCCGGTTACCATGGTGAGGGTAGGAACGTAGATCCTGGTTACCATGGTGAGGGTAAGAACGTAGATTCTGGTCACCATGGTGAGGTTAAGAACGTAGATCCTGGTCACCATGGTGAGGGTAGGAACGTAGATCCTGGTTACTATGGTGAGGGTAGGAACGTAGATCCCGGTTACCATGGTGAGGGTAGGAACGTAGATCCCGGTTACCATGGTGAGGGTAGGAACGTAGATCCTGGTTACCATAGTGAGGGTAGGAACGTAGATCAACGTGTAAATCCAGTGCTTTGACCTGAAGGCTCAGGTCTTCCTTCACCATGTTAGATCCTAAGTATTACAGACACCACACTGAAGTTTCAATGTAAAATTTATTTTTTCTTTCAAAACACAGAAAAGGATTTAAAAGAATTCCTGGATATTTGTTTTCATGGACAGGTCCACGTTCTCATGCAGGTGTGTCTGTCCACAGGTGCTCCACAGTTTGGTGTCCAACGTAGAGAAACAAGCAGCCAACTCCTCTGGATGTCCTCTGCTGGTTCACTGCAAAAATTTCCAGGTTCTTCTCTTCAATATTCCCAGAGAGTCCGAGTGCCATGACATCTACCTGTCCCTGCAGCGCCTCTCCCAGCCAGGTGAGACCCTTCTGGTGACCTCTGATGATGTCACCGAGCAGTTCCTAGTGGTAACACCTGTGGCTGTGTGTTGCAGAGCGATACGAGGAGCTCTACTGCTTCTCCTACCAGCCGAATATCAGTGAGGAGCAGCGCCGGGAGGAATGGAGCGTCCTGGACCTGAAAGAGGATTTCAGCCGGATGGGACTTCCGAACTCTTTGTGGAAACATTCAACCATCAACCACGAATATGAGGTCAGTGTCCACCCGCTGTGGAAATGTTTCATCCTGATGTTTCAGCAGGAATCAGATGTTACAGCGGGAGTCCCGCTGGGTCGACACTGAGCTCCTCCTGGATGGCAGAAATCCTCTATCCTCTGAGCCCAGAATGAAAGCCCAAATAGAGGATGCAGAGGAAGCTCATTTCGACCACTTGTATCCGCGATGTCATTCTTTCGGTCACCACCCACAGCTGGTGACCATAGGTGAGGGTAGGAACGTAGATCCTGGTTACCATGGTGAGGGTAAGGACGTAGATCCTGGTTACCATGGTGAGGGTACGAACGTAGATCCTTGTTACCATGGTGAGGGTAGGAACGTAGATCCTGGTTACCATGGTGAGGATAGGAACATACACTAGATCCTGGTTACCATGGTGAGGGTAGGAATGTAGATCCTGGTTACCGTGGTGAGGGTAGGAACGTAGATCTTGGTTACCATGGTGAGGGTAGGGACATAGATCCTGGTTACCATGGTGAGGGCAAGGACGTAGACCCTGGTTGCCATGGTTAGGGTATGAACGTAGATCCTGGTTACAGTGGTGAGGGTAAGGATGTAGATCCTTACACCTGGTTACCATGGTGATTCCTGGTTACCCTTGTAGGAACATAGATCGACTTGTAAACCGAGCACTACACCATACGATTTTATTATTGAAATGATTCCTGCATGTTATTTTAAAGGTGAGCGACTCGTACCCCGCTGACCTCTTCGTACCAGAGTCTGCCACCATCCCGATCATCCTGGGAAGCTCCAGGTTCAGGAGCAGAGGAAGGTTTCCGGTCCTCTCCTATTACTGCAAAGAAAACCGTGTAAGTTTTAAAATGTAATTATTTCCTTTTTACATGTAATTTATTCTAATTAACTTCTGTCACAATGTGGGTACAGAAGAAGGAGGAGGACCAAAGGGCAGGGTCCTCCTCCCCAACTGTCTCCCCAGCTTCAGAGCTTAGTCCTGCATGGTAGGGACAGGAGATTTCCATCTGAGGAGTGAAAACAGCGAGACAGGGTGTACCAGGTGAGCAGATCAGTGAGATAAGATGGAGCCAGGTTATGTAGGGCTTTGAAGGTGATGAGAAGAAGGTGATGCGCTGAGTGATGGGGAGCCAGTGGAGGTTCTTGAGGATGGGGGTGATGTGCTCGCAGGAGCGAGTGTGGGTAAGGAGACGGGCAGCAGAGTTCTGAATATATTGAAGTTCATGGAGTTTTTTAGAAGGTGTTCCAAACAGAATGCTGTTGCAATAATCCAAGCAGGTGAGTGTTTCAGCAGCCAAGAAAGACAGGGATGTGCGGAGACATGCAATGTTTTGAGATGAAAGAAAGCAGATCGGGTTATTTGATTAACAAGGTTCAAAAGTGAGGTTGGTCTCAAAAAAAGATCCTTAGATCTAGTAAAGGAGTGCAGTAAACATGAATGTCTACAGGAATGTCTCATGGTGGAAGTTCAGTATTATCTCTTGGTCAGGTAGCCAGGAGGAAGGGGTGATGATCTGATCCTGAAGGCAAAGCAGACTGCCTCTAAATAGGCAGCAGGTCAATCACCATCAGGTGTCCAGAATCAGGGAAATGAATGAAGATCACGGGCTCCCTCTGCAGGTGGGAGAGGGAACCATGACACTCCTTTCCTCCATAGAAACAGCAGGGAAGGAGTATTTTTTTAACACCTCAGAATGAAATTAAAAAGTTTTTTGGTTCTTCAGTAAACTTTAGAAGTTCTCTGTCTTGATCCTAATCTCTTTTTTTTCTCTCAGGCCGCCATCTGCCGCAGTAGCCAGCCGCTGTCCGGTTTCAGTGCTCGCTGCTTGGAGGACGAGCAGATGCTGGATGCCATCCTAAGCTCAAACCCTCATAGTGACTTCATGTACGTGGTGGATACGAGGCCCAAGGTGAGAAAAACAGAAGACAGAAGGAAGACGTTCCGTTCCGTCATCTTCCGCTTGTTCCGAGATCGGGTCGCGGGGGCAACAGCCTCAAATGGGCAGCCCAGGCTTCTCTCTCCCCGGCTGCATCCTCTAGCTCACCTGGAAGAATCCCAAGTCGTTCCCCGGCCAGCTGTGAGACATAGTCTCTCCAGCGGGTCCGGGGTCTGCCCATTGGTCTCCTCCCGGTGGGACGTGCCCGAAACACCTCACCCGTGAGGCGCTCGGGGGGCATCCTGACCAGATGCCCGAACCACCCCATCTGTCTCCTCTTGACCTGGAGGAGTAGCGGCTCGACACCGAGCTCCTCCTGGATGGCAGAGCTCCTCACCCGATCTCTGAGTGAGAGCCCAGCCACCCTGCGGAGGAAGCTCATTTCGGCCGCTTGTACCCGCGATCTCATTCTTTCAGTCACCACCCACAGCTGGTGACCATGGTGAGGGTAGGAACGTAGATCGACTTGTAAATCGAGAGCTTTGCTTTTCGGCTCAGCTCTCTCTTTACCACGACGGACCGATGCAGCGTCCTAGTTATTGCTGACGCCTTACCGATCCGCCTGTCGCCTGAAGACATAGCAGATGAGATTTTAACCAAACTTTTCCTGCAATTTATCAGTTGTTTGCAATTATTAATTAACCCAAAAAAATGAAGATTTTTTTTTGTGTTAAGCTGAATGCGATGGCGAACCGGGCGGCAGGAAAAGGCTATGAGAAGGAAGATAACTACTCCAACATAAAGTTCAACTTTCTGGGCATCGAGAACATCCATGTGATGAGAAACAGCCAACAGAAGATGCTGGAAGGTAAACACATCATTCTGTCAGCGTGGCGCCTTAAACACCTGCCAAGAACACAGATATCCTCCGGGACCTGTCTTCTAATGTTAAGCAGATATAAATTATGATTAATAATCGATCTCTGAGGATATTTTCTAGACTTTTCTGGTCTTTTTTTTTTTTAGTTGTTCATATTTCCATCCAAAGCAGGTGGTTTAATGAGAAAACCTGAAGGTAATGATGATAAATTTTATTTGAAGAGGCTTTCAGGACCCGAGGTCACAAAACATTAAATCAAACATAAACCAGGATGGTTTAAACCTGGTTCGATTCCCCCTGGGGCTGCTCACACTCCAACTCAATAAAAATGAAACACTAAAAAAAATCCATAAACATGTATTAAAATAACAATCAAATAAAACTAAAAACAGATCAAAACAAGGGCGGCATGGTGGCGCAGTGGGTCGCACAGCGGCCTCACCTCAAAGAGGGTCGTGGATTCAAGTCCTGGGTGGGGATGAGGCTTGGAACACTGTCCTTTCTGTGTGGAGTTTGCATGTTCTCCCTGTATATGCGTGGGTTTTCTACGGGTACTCTGGTTCCGGTGCCAAATTGCCCCTAGGAATGAGAGTGTGTGGCCCTGCGAGACACTGGCGACCTGTTTGGGGTGTACCCTAGCCCTCGTCTTAAATCAGCCGGGATAGCTCCAGCTCTCCCCGCAACCTGTAAGAGATGGACGGTTAGGAAGATGACTAACAAAGCAATCTATAAATCTGGACTAACTGAATGAATCCCTGAAAAGATGAGTTTAGAGCCTGGATTTAAAAAGTGGGACAGAGTTTGTTGTTCTATTGAGATCTGCGGCCTCATCGATTGATAGATCAGTTCTGAAAACTAACATTAATTCAAGTATGGCAGGTCACAGATCTCGATGGTCACATATCTCGATGGTTAGATCATCTGGAAGGCAGGGGGAGCGTTCTGGGCATGCCCGGAGGCAAAAAGTCACGGATCTCGATAGTCGAAGATCTCGTCAGGACACGGTATCACGTAAATCAGTGGGGAGAGAAATCCAAACCTGGGCAGCAGAGCGACTGAAAGCTCGAGATGGGCAGGTTGAACAAGCAGGTGAAGCGAAGAAGACGAATGGAGAGACCGAGAGGGAAAACTGGGCGGGGCCAGATTGGGAATTCCTTTGAAACTGATGAGGAGAATTTTGAAAATAATCCTTTGTTTTATCGGAAGCCACTGGAGATGTTTGTAGATGGATGACATGGGGTTATATGGGGACATCATGGAGTCCTGGTGAAGAACCAGGCTGCGGTTTCTGGAGGGATTTGTTAGTCAAACCAAAAAAGAGAGAATTACAGTCGTCGATCCTGAAAGTAACAAGACTGTGAAGAAGTATGGCCGTTGTGTGAGGAGTGACAGAGGAGTGAGAGAGGAGTGAGAGAGAGATGGAGACCAGATGAAAGTAGGCAGAACGGGTGATGGTTTTAATGTGAGATTGAAAGGAGCTACTCATTACCAACTGTAGATGAACTGTTTTAAGATTTCAGTCATGCCACCAAATGTAAAGTTCCTGTTAGACGTCTCGGTGTTTAAAGTCAAACTGTCTGGTAAACACTAGTCCTACTCTTACTGGTTAAAGGTTCCAGTCTGTCTGAGCTCTATGAGCCGCAGGGGGTCATGTCAGGGACACTCAGAGGAAATCCAGTCTACGAGGGGGGATAGATGTTTAATAAAACCCAGCCTGCAGCTTTCCGGTCTCTGTTTCCAGTGTGTCAGACGCCGTCTCCATCTATGTCCCACTTCCTGGAGGGTCTGGAGAACTCAGGCTGGCTGAAACACATCAAAGCCGTGATGGATGCAGGAATCTTCATCGCTAAGGTCAGTCCGTTAAGGAATGCCGTGGGAATCCATGACGGTTTTAATAAGCTGTGACGTTCTGTCTGCTCATGAAGGCCGTAGCGGAGGAGAGGGTCAGTGTTCTGGTGCACTGCTCTGACGGCTGGGACCGGACCGCCCAGGTCTGCTCGCTGGCCTGTGTGCTGCTTGACCCATTTTACAGGACCATCAGAGGACTCATGGTAAAACCAAGCACCCTCTCAGACAGTACTGTGAGGTAGGGGTCAGTTTTAAGGTGGTATTGTGAGATAGGGGTCAGTTTTAAGGTGGTATTGTGAGATAGGGGTCAGTTTTAAGGTGGTATTGTGAGATAAGGGTCAGTTTTAAGGTGGTATTTTGAGGTAGGGTCAGTTTTAAGGTGGTATTGTGGGTTAGGGGGTCAGTTTTAAGGTGGTATTTTGAGGTAGGGGTCAGTTTTAAGGTGGTATTGTGAGATAGGGGTCAGTTTTAAGGTGGTATTGTGAGATAAGGGTCAGTTTTAAGGTGGTATTTTGAGGTAGGGTCAGTTTTAAGGTGGTATTGTGGGTTAGGGGGTCAGTTTTAAGGTGGTATTTTGAGGTAGGGGTCAGTTTTAAGGTGGTATTGTGAGATAGGGGGTCAGTTTTAAGGTGGTATTGTGAGATAGGGGTCAGTTTTAAGGTGGTATTGTGAGATAGGGGTCAGTTTTAAGGTGGTATTGTGAGATAAGGGTCAGTTTTAAGGTGGTATTGTGGGTTAGGGGGTCAGTTTTAAGGTGGTATTTTGAGGTAGGGGTCAGTTTTAAGGTGGTATTGTGAGATAGGGGGTCAGTTTTAAGGTGGTATTGTGAGATAGGGGTCAGTTTTAAGGTGGTATTGTGAGATAAGGGTCAGTTTTAAGGTGGTATTGTGAGGTAGGGGTCAGTTTTAAGGTGGTATTTTGAGGTAGGGTCAGTTTTAAGGTGGTATTGTGAGATAGGGATCAGTATTAAGGTGGTTTTGTGAGGTAGGGATCAGTTTTAAGGTGGTATTGTGAGTTAGAGGTCAGTTTTAAGGTGGTACTGTGAGATAGGGGTTCAGTTTTAAGGTTGTATTGTGAGATAGGGGGTCAGTTTTAAGGTGGGATTGTGAGGTAGGGGTCAGTTTTAAGGTGGTACTGTGAGGTAGGGGTCATTTTTAAGGTGGTATTGTGAGGTAGGGTCAGTTTTAAGGTGGTACTGTGAGGTAGGGGTCAGTTTTAAGGTGGTATTTTGAGGTAGGGGTCAGTTTTAAGGTGGTATTGTGAGGTAGGGGTCAGTTTTAAGGTGGTATTGTGAGATAGGGGTCAGTTTTAAGGTGGTATTGTGAGATAAGGGTCAGTTTTAAGGTGGTATTTTGAGGTAGGGTCAGTTTTAAGGTGGTATTGTGGGTTAGGGGGTCAGTTTTAAGGTGGTATTTTGAGGTAGGGGTCAGTTTTAAGGTGGTATTGTGAGATAGGGGGTCAGTTTTAAGGTGGTATTGTGAGATAGGGGTCAGTTTTAAGGTGGTATTGTGAGATAGGGGTCAGTTTTAAGGTGGTATTGTGAGATAAGGGTCAGTTTTAAGGTGGTATTGTGGGTTAGGGGGTCAGTTTTAAGGTGGTATTTTGAGGTAGGGGTCAGTTTTAAGGTGGTATTGTGAGATAGGGGGTCAGTTTTAAGGTGGTATTGTGAGATAGGGGTCAGTTTTAAGGTGGTATTGTGAGATAAGGGTCAGTTTTAAGGTGGTATTGTGAGGTAGGGGTCAGTTTTAAGGTGGTATTTTGAGGTAGGGTCAGTTTTAAGGTGGTATTGTGAGATAGGGATCAGTATTAAGGTGGTTTTGTGAGGTAGGGATCAGTTTTAAGGTGGTATTGTGAGTTAGAGGTCAGTTTTAAGGTGGTACTGTGAGATAGGGGTTCAGTTTTAAGGTTGTATTGTGAGATAGGGGGTCAGTTTTAAGGTGGGATTGTGAGGTAGGGGTCAGTTTTAAGGTGGTACTGTGAGGTAGGGGTCATTTTTAAGGTGGTATTGTGAGGTAGGGTCAGTTTTAAGGTGGTACTGTGAGGTAGGGGTCAGTTTTAAGGTGGTATTTTGAGGTAGGGGTCAGTTTTAAGGTGGTATTGTGAGGTAGGGGTCAGTTTTAAGGTGGTATTGTGAGGTAGGGGTTCAGTTTTAAGGTGGTATTGTAAGGTAGGGGTCCGTTTTAAGGTGGTATTGTGAGGTAGGGGTTCAGTTTTAAGGTGGTATTGTGAGGTAGGGGTCAGTTTTAAGGTGGTATTTTGAGGTAGGGGTCAGTTTTAAGGTGGTATTGTGAGGTAGGGGTCAGTTTTAAGGTAGTATTGTGAGGTAGGGGTCAGTTTTAAGGTGGTATTGTGAGATAGGGGTCAGTTTTAAGGTGGTATTGTGAGGTGGGGGTCAGTTTTAAGGTGGTACTATGGGGTGGGGGTCAGTTTTAAGGTGGTACTGTGAGTTAAGGGTCAGTTTTAAGGTGGTATTGTGAGGTAGGAGTCAGTTTTAAGGTGGTATTTTGAGGTAGGGGTCAGTTTTAAGGTGGTATTGTGAGGTAAGGGTCAGTTTTAAGGTGGTACTGTGAGGTAGGGGTCAGTTTTAAGGTGGTATTCCAAGGTAGGGGTCAGTTTTAAGGTGGTATTGTGAGGTAGGGGTTCAGTTTTAAGGTGGTATTGTAAGGTAGGGGTCCGTTTTAAGGTGGTATTGTGAGGTAGGGGTTCAGTTTTAAGGTGGTATTGTAAGGTAGGAGTCCGTTTTAAGGTGGTATTGTGAGGTAGGGGTCAGTTTTAAGGTGGTATTGTAAGGTAGGGGTCCGTTTTAAGGTGGTATTGTGAGGTAGGGGTTCAGTTTTAAGGTGGTATTGTAAGGTAGGGGTTCAGTTTTAAGGTGGTATTGTGAGGTAGGGGTTCAGTTTTAAGATGGTATTGTAAGGTGGGGGTCAGTTTTAAGGTGGTATTGTGAGGTGGGGGTCAGTTTTAAGGTGGTATTGTGGGGTAGGGGTCAGTTTTAAGGTGGTATTGTGAGGTGGGGGTCAGTTTTAAGGTGGTATTGTGGGGTAGGGGTCAGTTTTAAGGTGGTTTTGTGTCTCTAACATGTTTTTTTTTCAGGTCCTGATCGAGAAAGACTGGATCTCATTTGGACATAAATTCTCCCACAGGTTGGTCTGAATCCTCCCTCTTTCCTCCCAGATGTTCACCTGATGTTCTCTAACTTACCTCCAGGTGTAAACATCTGGTTGGAGACCCTAAAGAGGCGTCACCCGTCTTTGACCAGTTCCTGGAGTGTGTGTGGGAGCTGTTGGAGCAGTTTCCCAGTTCCTTTCAGTATAACCAGAGGCTCCTACTGACCATCCACAGCCATGCCTACTCCTGCCAGTATGGGAACTTCATCGGGAACAGTGAGAAGGAGCGTGCCAGCTTGGGGTGAGCCGTTGCTATGGAGACCATCTTTAAATCACATTCACATCTGTTACGTTTTTTTCCTCTTTTTGTGTGAACAGAGTTTTTGAGAAGACCCACTCCTTGTGGAGTTTTTTGTGGTCGAATCGGACAGACTTCACCAACCCGCTCTACAAACCCCACCACGGGCTCCTCAGACCCTCTACTGCTCCCTGCTGGTTCAAGTAGGTCTACACAGTATGTCACAGTGGTGCCCCTTGAGTAGTCTTGATGTTTCATTGTTGCTTTGAAGACGAACTCCTAACTGATGTTACTAATGAGTGATCACGCGTTAGTTTGGATGCCCCCAGCGAGGTGCTCGCGGGGGATCCTGATTGGATGCCCGAACCACCCCATCTGGCTTTTCTCAACCCGGCGGAAGAGCGGCTCGACACCAAGCTCCTTCTTAATGGCAGAGCTCCTCACCCGATCTCTGAGTGAGAGCCCAGCCACCCTGCAGAGGAAGCTCATTTTGGCCGCTTGAACGTAGATCCTGGTTACCATGGTGAGGGTTGGAACGTAGATCCTGGTTACCACGATGAGGGTAGGAACGTAGATCCTGGTTACCATGGTGAGGGTAGGAACGTAGATCCTGGTTACCATGGTGAGGGTAGGAACATAGATCCTGGTTACCATGGTGACGGTAGGAACGTAGATCAACTTGTAAATCGAGAGCTTTTCTTTTCGACTCAGCTCTTTCTTCACCACAATGGACCGATGCAGCGTCCTAGTTATTGCTGATGCCGCTCCGATCCGCCTGTCGATCTCCCACTCCATCCTTCCCCCACTCATGAACAAGACCCCGAGATACTTAAACTCCTCCACTTGGGGCAGGACCCTGTCCCTGACCTGCTGAGGGCACTCCACCCTTTACCCGGCAGCACCATGGTCTCGTATTTAGAGATAATAAACCATCATCTAATTTTAAATTTTAATTGACCAGCGTGTTTAATGTTTTGCCCAGATTTTGGAGCGGGTTGTACAACCGCTTTGACCGCGGAATGCACCCCCGTCAGTCTGTGGAGGATCACCTGAGGGCCATCCGAGAGGAGACCCAGCAGCTGGAGGAGCAGCTGGACTCACACCAACATGTACGTCATCTTTATCTCTGCTCACTCACACACAGACACACACACAGACACGTTATCTTGCTTCGTAATATTTTGGGAGAAATATTCAGATCAGACTAAAGTTCTACTAGATAGAATATACTGTATTTTCGCACTATAAGGCGCACCTTAAAGCGACAGTGCACCTTTCCATGGATCACTGGTTCATTGTGGCTACCGTTGTTTTATTTTGAAAAGTCACCACATTTTCTTCCTTACATCCGTCAATGACTCACCTTTGACTCATCATCCCGTTAAATTTAAACCTCTAAACTAGCAAAATGAGTAAAAAACAAAGATCTACAGGAAGCTTCTTTAAGGGTAGGTACAGAGTTATGAAGCAGACTGGACCTTAGAAACACTTTTCAGGTTTCAAGATGGGACTGTCTGGTTCCAGCAAAACAAACTCAGAACTCTGATTGATTTAGTCTTACTGGGAGGAGCCTAACTGGAATTTTTAATCACTTTGTTTTTGAGATGTCTTTTATTTTGAAGGTATGTTTACTGTTACCATAGGAACCAGGGTGCGTTATTACAGAGAGAATGTTTCCTGCTAATTAATTTTCTCATAAAAATAAAGTGGATTTATGTTTATTATTATTGATTTAAAAAAGCCAGTTTTTCAGGCTCGTCTTATCAGCTTTAAACCGGTCTGTGGTGAGGAAAAGGTTGGGGATCCCTGACCTAGTGGATGCATAACGCAACCCCAGACACCACAGTATGGTAGTTTCTTTATATGCACCTTATGGTGCGGAAAATACGGCACAGCCGGCTCCTACTGCCCCTCGCTGCCCCGAAACGGGGGTGTGGAGAGAGGGCGCAGTGGGCATTGTGTCCATGTCGCGGCAAGGTGCGGGCGGGGGGCGCTGCAGAGCTGCTGGCTGCAAAACCGCCAGCCACCGTCACTATTAATCCACTGCTGGGGAGATTTTTTTGTCCAGTGGCTCCAAGCAGCTTCAGAACAGAAGCTGCCGAGTTTGGGCGGGGTGGAACTGGAACAGTGAAATAGAGCATGAACAGCCATTTGTGTGGAATCATGAATATGGGCAGAATGGGCAGAATGTGGGTTACCTTGCCAAGGATGTTTGAAAGCTCCAGTGGATCATAATCAGACCTTAAACTGACCTCTAAAAGCTCCACAGCTGTTCCAACCTTCACTGTGGTGGAACAACACTACCAGTCCACCAGCTTTAGCTGCAAATGTAGAGACTGTCTGCCTCCCTCACTTGAGCTGGGAGCTTATTCCATCAAGCTGGAGCTTTACTTCCTACTTTTAGAAATCCTAGGAACCAATAATAGCCCTGTATTTTATGAGCGGAGTGTTCTGATTGGTTGATAAGGTGCTATGAGTTCACTAATGGAAGATAAGAGAGTTTTAGTGCCCTATGCTTCCACCAGATCCTCCTTCTCAGCGTACTCCCAGCTGCGTCCAAACTGACTCATGTTTAATCTTTAAACCCTGGTAAAAAAAAAAACTTAAATCTTTCTTTTGTGTTCGTCTACAGAAAATTTCTCAGCTGGAGCACGAGTGGAGCGTCACCGTGGAAACAAACAGCTTCAACCAGAGCCTGACTGGATGGGATCCAGGTGACGATCTGTCTGTGGCTAACACTCCCCAGGACTACACAGGGGGTTTCACCAGCCCAGGAGCAGGAGAGGGCGGTGAGGAGTCGGACCGCTCGCCGCTCAGCGTGGGCGATACAGGGGAGCTGGGTCAGCCCGCCTGAAAAAAACTTTAAGAAACCTTTTGGAGACATTTAAGTTTTTTTGTTTCTGCACAAAATTTTGTATTATTTACCACTTTATGATGTAAACACTTTATTTTTTGAAGCAGTCGAAGCTAAAAAAAAAAGAGAGAAAAAAGGGCAAAAATAAGAAAAACCCAAAGAAACAGATAAAAAATACAAAAAATCCCAAAGAGTTTTCTCTTGATTTGGTGGAACAAATAGGGTAGTTATCATGTAACCAAAGGATCAGATGCACAGCAGATACGTTATGACGTTCTGTTCCATCGTCTTCCTCTTATCCGGGGCCGGGTTGCGGGGGCAACAGCCTCAAACGGGATGCCCAGGCTTCTCTCACCCCGGCTGCATCCTCCAGTTCACCCAGAAGGATCCCAGGTTATTTTTTTTATTAGGAGGACAAACCTCTTGAGATGAGACATCTCGTTTTCAAGGAGTTCCTCAACCTAACATGCATGTTTTTAGAGGAAACCCACTCACACATGGGGAGAACATGCAAACTCCACACAGAAAGAACAGTGTTTCAAATCTCATCCCCCACCTGGGATTCGAACCCATGACCTTCTTGCTGTGAGGCTACCCACTGTGCCACCGTGCCGCTCCTGTTCAGCTGTGAGACATAGTCTCTCCAGCGGGACCTGGGTCTGCCTCTGGCTCTCCTGATGGGATGAAACAGCTCCTCAGCGAGGAGTTCGGGAAGCATTTTTCCCCGATGCCCAAACCATCCCATCTGGCTTCTCTTGACCCGGAAGTACAATCGGTTATTTAACATTTTACCAGTTGGAAAATAGCTTTTCAACTGAAAAAAAATTTACCAAATTTAATTTGCCTCCATATTAAAATGCACATGCAGCACACTGCCATCTACTGGAAAAAAACGGGATTGCAGGAAATATATTTTTTTTTAATTTTTAATCAATGACATTACCATTTTTATTTTAACGGTTTATTTAATTTTATGTTTAATTTTTATACTTTTATTCCTCTTTTTAAACTGGACCAAAAGCGTCTTCCAGGATTCTTTATGGATGTAAATGAATGAGGTTTATTGACTTTTTAAGTTTTTTTAATATTTTTTTATTGTAACACATATAAAGATGTTTGTTGTTGGAATTTGATCCATAAATCAAACATGAAGATGGATGTTTGATCATGTAAACAAACACTTTAATTCACATTTCATCATGTTTATGCTTGTGTTTTCAGGAAAGAACTTAAAATAAATCTTTCTTGAATGTTGTCTTTTTGTTTTGTGTACCATCTTACCAGCTAGAGGAAACCAATCAGCCACTTCTAGACTTTCTGTTCCATCGTCTTCCGCTTATCCAGGTCTGGGTCATGGGTGCAACAGCCTCAGACGGCAAGCCCAGGCTTCTCTCACTCCAGCTCACCCGGAAGGATCCTCAGTCGTTCCCCAGCCAGCTGTGAGACATAGTCTCTCCAGCGGGTCCACGGTCAGCCTCTTGGTCTCCTCCCGGTGGGACGTGCCCAGAACACCTCACCAGCGTAGCGCTTGGGGGCAACCTGACCAGATGTCTGAACCAGATGTCCTGTGGTGACCAAAAGAATGAGATTGTGGATACAAGCGGCCGAAAGGAGCTCCCTCTGCAGGGTGGCTGGACTCTCTCTCAGAGATCGAGTGAGGAGCTCGGTGTCGAGCCCCTCCTCCTCCAGGTCGAGAAAGGCCAGATGGGGTGGTTCGGGCATTTGGTCAGGATGCCTTCCGAGCGCCTCGCTGGTCTACCGGGAGGAGACCAAGAGGCAGACCCCGGACTTGCTGGAGAGACTTCTATACTTTTTATGACAAAATTTTGTTAGTAAATGATTTCTATTCAAATAGACTTGAAGGAGGAAAGTCAAGGTCAGTGAGTCATCTTCCTAACCATCTATCCCAAATAGGTCCCAGGAGGTGCCAGAGCCCATCCTGGCTGATTCGAGGTGAGGGGCAGGGTACACCCCAAATAGGTCACCATTCTGTCGTGAGACCATACGCAATCAGTCCTAGGGGCAATCATGTAGCAGCCAATCAACCTAACATGCATGTTTTTGGAGGGTGGGAGGAAACCCACACATATTTGGGGAGAACATGCACACTCCACACAGAAAGGACAGTATTCCAAACCTCATCCCCACCTGGGACTTGAACCCATGACCTTCTTGCTGTGTGGCCACTGTGCTACCCACTGCGCCACCGTGCTGTCAGTCACCTTCTTAACCATCTTTCCATTACGGTGGATGCCAGAGCCCATTCTGGCTGATTCAAGGCGAGGGGCAGGGTACACCCCAAACAGGTCGCCAGTCTGTCGTGAGCCACAGACATACAACCATAAACACACACACTCAATGCTAGGGGCAATTTGGCACCAATCAAACTAACCTGCATGTTTTTGAAGGGTGGGAAGAAGAATATGCAAACTCCACACAGAAAGGACCGTGTTCCATGCCTCGTCCCTACCCGGAATTCAAACCCAAGACCTTCTTGCTGTTAGACCAAGGTGCCACCCTGCTGGCCCATAGATGGCAATCAAAGCCCTAAAAAACCTGCAAGAAGTCAACACCGTGTGATTTGAAAGCTTTTTATTGGTGCTTGTTTTGGGTTCTCTTTGAGCTCTGTAAAAAAAAACGTTTTTATACCAGTGTTTCAGATAAATATTGTTTTTTATTCTATTCTTGGTGGAACAGAAGTAGAACATCAGAACAACAACAGAAGTGACCATCGACAGCAGACTGAGCTGGAGGAGCAACAGTACTGTTGTGTACAAGAAGACCTGCAGTCGACTTTACTTCCTAAGGAAGCTGAGGTCCTTCAATGTGTGCAGCAAGATCCTGGAGACCTTCTATCAGTCTGTGGTGGCCAGCTCCTTGTTCTTCTCTGTCATCTGCTGGAGGAGCAGCAACGCAGCCAGTGATGCCAACAGACTTAATAAACTGATAAGACTGGCTGGCTCTGTCATTGGCTGCCAACAAGACACACTCGAAGCAGTGATGGAGAGGAGCTCACTGAATAAACTTTTATCCATCATGGACAACCCTGACCATTCTCTCTACCATCATGGATAACCTTGACCATCCTCTCTACCATCATGGATAACCCTGACCATCCTCTCTACCATCATGGATAACCCTGACCATCCTCTCTACCATCATGGATAACCCTGACCATTCTCTCTACCATCATGGATAACCCTGACCATTCTCTCTACCATCATGGATAACCTTGACCATCCTCTCTACCATCATGGATAACCTTGACCATCCTCTCTACCATCATGGATAACCCTGACCATCCTCTCTACCATCATGGATAACCCTGACCATCCTCTCTACCATCATGGATAACCCTGACCATCCTCTCTACCATCATGGATAACCTTGACCATCCTCTCTACCATCATGGACAACCCTGACCATCCTCTCTACCATCATGGATAACCTTGACCATCCTCTCTACCATCATAGATAACCCTGACCATCCTCTCTACCATCATAGATAACCCTGACCATCCTCTCTACCAGTATGGATAACCCTGACCATCCTCTCTACCATCATGGATAACCCTGACCATCCTCTCTACCATCATGGATAACCCTGACCATCCTCTCTACCATCATAGATAACCCTGACCATCCTCTCTACCATCATGGATAACCTTGACCATCCTCTCTACCATCATGGATAACCTTGACCATCCTCTCTACCATCATAGATAACCCTGACCATCCTCTCTACCATCATGGACAACCCTGACCATCCTCTCTACCATCATGGATAACCCTGACCATCCTCTCTACCATCATAGATAACCCTGACCATCCTCTCTACCAGTATGGATAACCCTGACCATCCTCTCTACCATCATGGATAACCCTGACCATCCTCTCTACCATCATGGATAACCCTGACCATCCTCTCTACCATCCTCTCTACCATCATGGATAACCCTGACCATCCTCTCTACCATCATAGATAACCCTGACCATCCTCTCTACCATCATGGATAACCTTGACCATCCTCTCTACCATCATGGATAACCTTGACCATCCTCTCTACCATCATAGATAACCCTGACCATCCTCTCTACCATCATGGACAACCCTGACCATCCTCTCTACCATCATGGATAACCCTGACCATCCTCTCTACCATCATAGATAACCCTGACCATCCTCTCTACCAGTATGGATAACCCTGACCATCCTCTCTACCATCATGGATAACCCTGACCATCCTCTCTACCATCATGGACAACCCTGACCATCCTCTCTACCCACTTCTGGACAAGCAGCGGAGCTCCTTCTCCAAGAGGCTCAGACAGCTCCGCTCAAAAACTGCCCGGTACCGGAAATCTTTTATTCCCAACACAATAACACTTTATAATAACTCACAGAATAGCAAATAACTGGTTCATGCTCATGTAATTCATCACTGTTTGTCACTCTGTGCTTCTTATGTTACTTTTTTTTACCTCCTCATGCACTTACAGTCTGTATTGATCTCACATCTTTTGACACATTATTCCCTCTATTTTATTATTTTAATATTTCATTATTTTTTATTTATCTTCTCGTATATATACTGTCTATTTCTTTCTTGTTACTGCTGTAACGCACAAATTTCCCAAGTGTGGGATCAATAAAGTAAATCTTTCTATTTATCTAACAGCTGGTTGGTGGAACAGAGCTGGTGCAGCCACCTGGTGGAACAGAGGTGGAAAAGCAGCTTGTTGTAACAAAATTGGAACAGCTTTTTGGTGGAATTGACCTGTTTTATATTAATACAATTTTAATAATAATAATTTTAATCACCATGAGGTTTACAACATGGACATGTGATGTCTGATACGGAAGCGTTTGAAACAAAGATCAGACTTCGTCTCCTACGTCATCACGTTGTCTCCTACGTCATCACGCAGCGTTGTAGGCAGGGCGTCATGATGGCAGCCGCTGGTTGAAACCAAAAGCCGCTGTAAATAGAAAACTTCTTCCTAAAAAGTTCTCAGAAACCCGTAAAACAGTCCCAGAGAAACCCGAACAGCGGTTTCCACGCAGTTTAACCTCCCAGCGTGTTGCTTAGAAACGGTAAGTTAGCATGTACTGCGAAATGTGGGCGTCGCGAAAATTCTGTTTATTTCAAAAATAATTTTATCCAACGTGCGTTTAAAAAAAAATCAAATTTATTCTCCGATAAGTTTTTTGTAAAAATAATAATAAATAAAATCACGTGTGTTTGAGAATTAAAAAAAATAAATAAATAAAATGTGAAACACGTGGTGTTTTTTTCTGATGTTTTTAACTTTTAAATCTAATCATTTCATTTTGAATTAAATGGATCTGCTTTGTTTTGAGTTGATTTCCTTTTAGAACTGTGTGTTGTTGTTGTTTTTTTTCTGGGTAAGGTGGCACCATGCCTGCTGCTACTATGGGTCAAAACCAAAGGATCTGTGAGGTCTGGGCCAGTAACCTGGAGGAAGAAATGAAGAGGATCAGAATAGTCGTCAAATCCTACAGATTCGTAGCAATGGTTAGTGACACACCCACTGACACCAGTTAGTAACATTAGACTGGGACCAGTCAGTATCTGGGGCCGGGTCCCGGGGGCAACTGCCTCAGAGGGAAGCCCAGACTTCTCTCACACCCAGCTGCATCCTCAATCTCACCTGGAAGGATATCCAGTCGTTCCCCAGCCAGCTGTGAGACGTAGTCTCTCCAGCAGGTCAGGGGTCTGCCTCTGCCTAAAGCTGGTGAGGGTTGGAACATAGATCCTGGTTACCATGGTGAGGGTAGTAATGTAGATCCTGGTTACCACGGTGAGGATAGGAACGTAGATCCTGGTTACCACGGTGAGGGTAGGAACGTAGATCCTGGTTACCATGGTGAGGGTAGTAATGTAGATCCTGGTTACCATGGTGAGGGTGGGAACGTAGATCCTGGTTACCATGGTGAGGGTAGGAACGTAGATCCTGGTTACCATGGTGAGGGTAGGAACGTAGATCCTGATTACCATGGTGAGGGTAGGAACGTAGATCCTGGTTACCATGGTGAAGGTAGGAACGTAGATCCTGGTTACCATGGTGAGGGTAGGAACGTAGATCCTGGTTACCATGGTGAGGGTAGGAATGTAGATCCTGGTTACCATGGTGAGGGTAGGAACGTAGATCCTGGTTACTACGGTGAGGGTAGGAACGTAGATCCTGGTTACCATGGTGATGGTAGGAACGTAGATCCTGGTTACCATGGTGTGGGTAGGAACGTAGATCCTGGTTACCATGGTGAAGGTAGGAACGTAGATCCTGGTTACCATGGTGAGGGTAGGAACGTAGATCCTGGTTACCATGGCGAGGGTAGGAACGTAGATCCTGGTTACCATGGTGAGGGTAGTAATGTAGATCCTGGTTACCATGGCGAGGGTAGGAACGTAGATCCTGGTAACCATGGTGAGGGTAGGAACGTAGATCCTGGTTACCACGGTGAGGGTAGGAATGTAGATCCTAGTTACCATGGTGATGGTGAGGGTAGGAACGTAGATCCTGGTTACCATGGTGAGGGTAGGAACGTAGATCCTGGTTACCATGGTGAGGGTAGGAACGTAGATCCTGGTTACCACGGTGAGGGTAGGAACGTAGATCCTGGTTACCATGGTGAGGGTAGTAATGTAGATCCTGGTTACCATGGTGAGGGTAGGAACGTAGATCCTGGTTACCATGGTGAGGGTAGGAACGTAGATCGACTTGTAAATCGAGAGCTTTGCTTTTCGGCTCAGCTTTCTTCACCACGACGGACCGATGCAGCGTCCTAGTTATTGCTTACGCTGCACCGATCCGCCTGTCGATCTGCCGCTCCGTCATAAGCATCATTCCACTGGGACCAGGTATCATCTTATGGATGGTAAATGTTCTCCACTTCTAAAGCACTTTTCCACTAGCATTGTTCTTCAAAGTGCTTTACACTGTTCACACATTCACACACATTCATACCTGTTCGGGATGCCGCCATGCAAGCTGGAAACCACCATAAGGAGACATTTGGAGGTGTGGTGTCTTGCTCAAGGACACCTCACAATGAACTCCGGACGGAGGATGGAACCGCAGGTTACAGGGCGGTCGCCCTCCTCACTGAGCCATCCATCACTGAACTAGGACCAGTTGGTATCAATAGCACCACGATACCAGGATGATTAGTATCATTAGCTTCAGTACATTGGGACCAATTGGTATCATTATACTGGGACCAGTCAGCATGAGCTGAGCTAGAGTTGTACTCAGATCTTTATTAACGAGTGTCTGTAATGGTCTGTGTTGTTCCAGGACACAGAGTTTCCAGGTGTCGTGGCCAGACCTATCGGTGAATTTAGGAGCAACGCAGACTACCAGTACCAGCTGCTGCGCTGCAACGTGGATTTGCTGAAGATCATTCAGCTCGGTCTCACATTTATGAACGAGAATGGAGAATTCCCCCCGGGCACATCGACCTGGCAGTTCAACTTTAGGTTCAACCTCACGTAAGACTCTCTCACTAACCCATGGCCTCTTTATTCATTTCTGATTGGCCGTCAAGAAGTAGTTTTTTTTTGTGATTTTAGGAATCCAATTATTTCTTTTAACTTTATGTAATTAGAAAAGTAAAATAAATAGAAAGTGCTGGTTAATCACAAACAATAAATGACACAGCTAGTGTTAGAACGCTGTAACAGGTGTCAAAAAAATTTGAGTTGATTTATGGGCCCTGCTGAAACACCAGCAGAGCATTCTGGGAGTTGTAGTATCAGTGCTACATGCCCTGCAGGATGTGAGACCAGTAGAGCAGATATCGTCCCATACTCCAAATATAATTAGTCGTAGAAATAAACTTCACCCGTGTGGGTGGTCATCATTAATGCACAGCCTTGTAAGAACATTTTGGATGTACTGTTACACCTGTAAAAACAACTTTAACTTGTTAAGTTTAATCATGTGGTTATAATAATGGCGTTCCACATGGTCGTACACGAGGCCCACAAGGATTTCTTCATAAACATAAAACACTCTTGTAATTGAATTGAATTAAAAATACTTTATTAATCCTTGAAAGGAAATCTGATTCTGCGGTGCCAACACCTCGATGCCTTCCCGGTCCACTTACACGGTGTGAACGCTGGCATCTGAACAGTTAAACAACAGTCCATAATGAGTCCACGAAGTCAGGCTTTAATGAAGCACACCAAGTGTCTCCTCCACATTCCTGCTGGGTCAGAACGAGCGTCCCTGTTCCTAATCTTGCCAGCGAGCGTCCGGATGTTACCCACGACAACCGCAGGGACACTGGGCTCAAAGCGCTTCCTTTCAGATCGTCTTCTCCTCAGTTCTGTCAGGACTGCACCGATTCCTCCATGTAATAACAATAATAATAATAATAAATTACTCTATTCATCCCTCACTGGGGAAATTTGTGTGGTGCACTCCTTACACCGCAGCAGGCTGCCCTTCGACGGCGCCAATGGTGGGAGAAGCGGGGTAGGTGTCTTCTCCAAGGACCCTAGACATGCTCTCTGTGGGACGTGAACTTCCGGTCCGCGCGCGAACGCTCTAACCACTGAGCTGCCGTCTCCACCCTATATGGATCTGGTTCCGAGAGCTAGCTGCTGGTTGAGTCCACGCTAACAAAGCGAAACGACTCCATGACCAACAAAACGGAGAGCTAGCCTAAAAACAGCCGTCTGAAGCAAAACAGTGCAGTCCAAAACGACGTCCAAAGAACGCACAAAGTCACATCTCCAGACCGGGACCAAACACACGCAAAAGACAAACAGAAACTGAGTGGAAAAAATGCAAAAAATAGACGACCAGATGCTAAAAAAAAACAGGAGACACCGCAGCAGGTAGCCGCCCGGGGGCAGCCGTCTAACGTTTAATTTGTTCAAGCTCAGTCTGAATAGCTGTTGATGACAATAAGTATTTAATTTTACTGGTCCCATGTGGTCCTATCTTCCATCCCAGTAAAGTTCCTGATTTCCCCTCAGGGAGGACATGTACGCTCAGGACTCCATCGAGCTTCTGACCACTTCAGGGATCCAGTTTAAGAAACACGAGGATGACGGGATCGATACACTTTTCTTCGCTGAGCTGCTGATGACTTCAGGAGTGGTTCTTTGTGACGACGTGAAGTGGCTCTCTTTCCACAGGTACTCATCCCAACATCCAGACAGGGTTATGAATGAATGGATGAGTGTATTTGTGATTACATTAACGTGTGTTTGTTCCAGTGGTTATGACTTTGGCTACCTGATAAAGGTTCTGTCCAATGCCAAGCTGCCTGAGGACGAGGCGGTTTTCTTTGAGATGCTCCAACTCTACTTTCCAATCATTTATGACGTCAAGTACCTGATGAAGAGCTGTAAGATTCTGAAGGTATGAACCAACACACGTACACACACCGATAAACACTGCTGGGCGATATGATGGTACCGTCATATCGTTTTTATTTGATCAAATATTACAGCAAACAGATCAATAATTCACAGACACGAGTGTGTTAGTGTCTCTGATTTTATGTAAGAAAAAAAAAACTGTCATCCTGCAACATGTTAATGAGAAGAAACACTTTTACCCCAAAAAATGGAGGCTACTGTGTTGGTGACGCGTTGCTATGTGGAAAGCTTGATCCCGAGTTGAACCACGTTCACCTCGTCACTGTCAGTGACCTTGTAATGGTTACTTGACAAGTAATAGGATCACAAACTTCTGCCCACAGTGACACAATTTAAAGATCTAAACAACCCAAAACTCACCTCGAAAGTCAACAAATTAGTATCTAAAAACAGGGAGGCGGTGGCTCAGTGGTTAGAGCGTTCGCCCGCCAACCGGAAGTCAACCGGAAATTTGCGGGTTTGCATCCACTGAGTGCACGTCTAGGCCCCTTTTCTCCCACCATTGGTGCCGTCGTGGCAGCCTGCTGCGGTGTAGGAGTGCAGCGCACAAATTTCCCCGATGAGGGATGAATAGAGTGATTAAAAAACAAAACTGAGTTTATCTTCGGACATTTTGAATCCCAGTCACCAGTTCTGGGTGCAGGTCTGTCTGAACGCCTTTAATATGACCATCAACTTACACCTTATCCAGTACAGGATGGAGGTTGTTGGGTCTATGATAAGCCCACAGTCCACAGGTAATATGATGACTGTCTGCACGCTCTGTGGCTCTGTGCACCCTGTCTGTGAGGATATGGTTAAACTTCCTGCACGCCTTAAAGCCCCTGCATGACCCAAACTTTGCCTATGGGGTGACCTGAATTAAGTAAACATGGAAACCCACATGGTGCACATGGTAACCCACATGGTGCACATGGTAACCCACATGGTGCACATGGTAACCCACATGGTGCACATGGTTCTCATTGCCTTATGTATCGTAAAGACAAAGAACTTGAACTAGAAATCTAGAAATGTTAACCAATAAGAACGCCTCCTGTCAGACTACATGACCCTCTGGTCCCAGCTGATTAATCACATAACCAAATGGTGATAATGGGTTCAGATCTGGACTAGTCCCAGGGGTCCGGAGCGGGAAGGGGGATCTCTGGGTCCACAGAATCTGATCCTGGGGTGTGAGGGTGGCTAGCAGGAAGGATGGTATCCCTTGTAGTGGGGCTCTAACGGGTGTCGAATGCAGGGACTCAAGGGTTGGTAGGTGGGTCCTGGCGTTGCCACCACTTTGGGACCGCCCAGTGCTCAGGTTAGTACTGAGGGATCCGTGCAGCATCCAATGACATGGGGAGAGGGAGTCAGATAGGTCGAGAGTGAACGGGTAAGACTTGGCTCTGGTTGGTGGAGGCTAGGGTAAAGAGTAAGTGTTAGAGATGCAGGACTCCCTGTGTTGGCACAGGGGTGGCCCCTTGTGGGTGGCAGTGAGCACTTCTCTTGGCAACCTGGCCACACTCGGTGGCGCCTACTGCAACTACCTCTCCATACAGTTGGGTCCATCCGCATGTCCCTCCCCCTCTAACCATCCAGACAAATCATGCCCATTGTGCTACCTGGGGCTTCGAGGCTTGGATGGGTGGGGCACATAGACGATCTGAACCCTCGTTGGTGCCCAACCTCCACCCCTTTGTAGACGTATGTATGAACATAGGGTCTTCAGGGGGATTCAGAGAGGGTGTTTGTTATAGGGTCCCGGTGAAGGGGGCGGATAGGCACTGGTGAGGGATTAGGGGAGTGAGGAGAGATAGTGGGGCTGGAGCTGTGGGTGAATGGTGGACTCTGACCTGGCGCTCGGGTGGATCTCTTCTATTGGTGGTTGAGTGGCCCCCTCTGCTCGGCATCGGGGGGAGTGTGGACCTGGTTCGTGCGTGTTTATCCCTCCCCGTTCTGGCCTTTTGGGGCTGGGAAAGATCTGTTCCCCCTAATGAGCACAGGATTCACATCGGCTGCATGCATGTAGTTTGACTCACACACACACACACTCACTGTGCCATACTGTTTACTGTCTGCTATGTTCTTTGTTCCCAGTCACTGTTAAAGCTTTAATAACATGGGTTTTGTTTTGTTTTTTGTTAAAGAACGTTATGTTTTGTGTTAATTTCATCTCATGTTTGTTGTTTGTTTGTTTGTTTTTACAGAAGTTCCTGAAGGTTGGTTGTGATGCCAAATTTTGTAACTACAAATTATCTTCTCTCTTTATCCTTTCTCTTTATCTTCTGCATGCCAACCTCGTTTCCCACTCCTTACCCTCTCTCCTCGGCGTTCCATGCCAGGTCAGAAAACACAGACGTTTAGGATGTAACGTAAAAGATAAAAACCAAAGAAATAAAATCAGTCTTACCACCACGGTTGGCACATGATGCCGACCCTGGTGGAGCAAATCTGTCCAGCTTTACCTGACATACAGATCCCCACTCTGCTTGTCATAACGCTGGACAGGATATGGTCATTTAAAAAGGAAGCTAAGTGGGTAGCTACCCAAAAAAATGTATCCAAAGATTGTCTATTTGGGAGAGAGCACTCACTCTGAAGAAAATAAAACCACCAGACATTTCAGTCTGGCTTTTTTAAAACTGAATGTTTACCTTCTGTATCATCTAAATTAAGTCGTCCATTTTCTTCTAGCTTTTAACTTATTTTCAACTCCTACTAACCATAGACAGCTTTTGCTGCTCTAAAGTTAAATGTCCCTTCAAAATAAAAGTTGGACAGAAATAAGCAATTGATATTTTGTGATAATTATTGTTATCATAATATAAAATACCGTAATTTCCGGACTATAGAGCGCACCTGATCATAAGCCTCTACATTCCTAAAGAAAAAAACATTTTGTACATATATAAGCCGCGCATGCCCACATTGAAACATAAGATACCGTACACAGAAAGAGTTTTTTAATAATATACCATAGCTTTTCTTTCCAAACAGTGCCTGCGACGCGGCAGTAACACAGCAGGAATACAGTAGCACAGCCCTAACAGGGCTGGTTAGAAAAAATACCGGTAAAAGTCACTGAGAGCCGTCTTCGTGGAAACCATGGAAGTCAGCTCAGTTTCCTTCTTTATCAGCAAGCTCGATTGCTTTTATTTTGAAAGCGACGTCATATGCATTTCCTCTTGCTTTTTCCATGATGGGGGTCTGTTCATACTAATTTTATTCATGGACACACGACACGTGTATTCCACCTGTTTCCTGATCGAGCGCCTCCTGACGGCCGTTAGGGAAGATGCCTAAATTAGCGGCGTCATTTCATAAGTCGCAGGGTTGAAAGCGTGTGACAAAAGTCGCGGCTCATAGTCCGGAAATTACAGTAATCTATCTTGAGATTATTTTTTTTTTCATATCGCCCAGCATACTGAAACATTCAGGAGTTTAGAAAATTCTTAACCAATCAAATTGGTTTGGCTAAAAGCCAAGCGTCTCATGCTAGAACTTTGTTTCCATGGTAACCGGCAGGGGGGTCTCCAGGAAGTGGCCGATCAGCTGGACCTGGAGAGGATCGGACCCCAGCATCAGGCCGGTTCCGATTCTTTACTCACTGGCATGGCCTTCTTCAAAATGAGAGAGGTAGAAACCTTCTGTATTTTTTTCCACTTTGTTTCCTGAAAATGATAGTTTTGGGGTTTTTTTTTCATTCCGTTCCGTCGTCTTCCGCTCATCCGGGGCAGGGTCAAGGGGCCAACACCCTCAGACGGGAAGCCCAGTCTTCTCTCACCCCGGCTCCATCCTCCAGCTCACCCAGAAGGATCCTGAGGTGTTCCCTGTCCAGCTGTGAGACATAGTCTCTCCAGCAGGTCCGGGGTCTGCCTCTCTGTCTCCTCCTGGTGGGACGTGCACGAAACACCTCACCAGCGAGGCGCTCGAGGGGGGCATCCTTACCAGATGCCCGAACTACCCCATCTGGTTCTTCTCAACCTGGAGGAAGGGCGGCTCTACTCCAACCTCCTCCTGGATGGCAGAGCTCCTCACCCGATCTCTGAGTGAGAGCCCAGCCACCCTGTGGAGGAAGCTCATTTCGGCCGATGTATCCGTGATCTCATTCCTTCGTTCACCACCCACAGCTGGTGACCAGGAGTGAGAGTAGGAAAGTAGATCCTGGTTACCATGGTGAGGGTAGGACCGTAGATCCTGGTTACCATGGTGAGGGTAGGAACGTAGATGCTGGTTACCATGGTGAGGGTAGGAACGTAGATTCTGGTTACCATGGTGAGCGTAGGAACGTAGATCCTGGTTACCATGGTGAGGGTAGGAACGTAGATTCTGGTTACCATGGTGAGGGTAGGAACGTAGATCCTGGTTACCATGGTGAGCGTAGGAACGTAGATCCTGGTTACCATGGTGAGGGTAGGAATGTAGATCCTGGTTACCATGGTGAGGGTAAGAACGTAGATCCTGGTTACCATGGTGAGGGTAAGAACGTAGATCCTGGTTACCATGGTGAGGGTAGGAACGTAGATCCTGGTTACCATGGTGAGGGTAGGAACGTAGATCCTGGTTACCACGGTGAGGGTAGGAACGTAGATCCTGGTTACCATGGTGAGGGTAGGAATGTAGATCCTGGTTACCATGGTGAGGGTAAGAACGTAGATCCTGGTTACCATGGTGATGGTAGGAACGTAGATCCTGGTTACCATGGTGAGGGTAGGAACGTAGATTCTGGTTACCATGGTGAGGGTAGGAACGTAGATCCTGGTTACCATGGTGAGCGTAGGAACGTAGATCCTGGTTACCATGGTGAGGGTAGGAATGTAGATCCTGGTTACCATGGTGAGGGTAGGAACGTAGATCCTGGTTACCACGGTGAGGGTAGGAACGTAGATCCTGGTTACCATGGTGAGGGTAAGAACGTAGATCCTGGTTACCATGGTGAGGGTAGGAACGTAGATCCTGGTTACCATGGTGAGGGTAGGAATGTAGATCCTGGTTACCATGGTGATGGTAGGAACGTAGATCCTGGTTACCATGGTGATGGTAGGAACGTAGATCCTGGTTACCATGGTGAGGGTAGGAACGTAGATCGACTTGTAAATTGAGAGCTTTGCTTTTCGGCCGCTTCACGCAGCAAATCGGTCCAGTTAGATCTGGAGATCATGGTCTGATGAAGCCAAAAGTAGAGATCCGATCCTGAGGTCACCAAATCGCCTCGGCTGCGCTTAGATATGAAAATAACGGTCTGTTTTGTTTTTTTTTTTCTTCTTCAGATGTTCTTTGAGGACAACATCGATGATGAAAAGTTCTGCGGTCATTTGTATGGACTGAGCAGTGGATCGATTTACGTTCAAAACGGGACCGGAAACGCCTACGAGGAGGAAGCCAACAAGCAGCAGTCCTGACATCGTTCTGGAGGCCTTTTTTCAATTGTTATACACAAGACCACCCACCCTTGACCTATGCCCACCAAGGCCACACCCCTTTGAGTCACATAAGATTGGCCCACACTGGAAAGGCCTGTCTACTGGTGGTCACGCCTACCAGTAGCAAGGCCATTTCGGTAAGGCCACGCCCACCGGTAAGATGGCCGGGCCACCTTTAACACAGGCATGGTTACATTTTTGGCCACACCCCCTAAAAGCTACAGTATCGGCCACGCCTACCAGTACGTTGGCAAGGCCCGCTCTAATTCGTATTATATGGTCTATGCCCCTCATTTTGTAAGGCCACACCCACCCGCCCCCCAGTCAGAGATAACATGCCCAGTATTCACATGGCCACGTTACCTTTGAGTCTAAGTGAAGAGGTAATGCCCACCTGTAGCAAGGCCACGACTCCTCAGTCATGCTCACCTATAGTAAAACTATATTGATGACCCTCCTGCCCCTCCCTGGTACTCTCACCCAGACATAACGACACTACTTACCCTGTGGTCGGTACTAACAGTAGTAAGGCCACCTCTGTCTTGGCCACGCCCTCTTAAATCTACTTCTAATTCTAACCAGATAATCCACGCCCACTCCATCATTCATTTGCATAAAAAGCCCCTCCCACTTTCATCAGCAATCCTATGACACTCCCATTCACATATTTAAGGCCACTCCCACACCGTTACGATCGCCACATCCTTTCTGTTACAAAGCAACGCCAAATTTCCCGTCGTGGCTAAAAAACCACACACTTTCTCCATCCATGCCCTACACTCCGTCTATCCCGCCCATGCCCACCTCAACCCGTTCTTTCTCCATTATCTACCTCAGTCAAGTCACAGACCCTGATCAGTAAGGCCACGCCCCTATCCCTAGGGATTCTCCCTCCTGCTAATCAGACCGCAATAAATGTGACCATGCCCATCTCTGACTAAATTGAACCTAACAAATGAGAATTGTTTTCAGGCTTTGCTGACCTCAGAGGGGGGTAAACGTGGCGCTCCTAAATGCCCCGCCCCTCCCGCTGTTCAAGAGTTGTGTGTTTATCCCGTGAGGCGGGCGTGTGCTCCGTTCTGTTCACATGAAGAAAGGATTTTAGTTCTGAAAGTGTTTCTGTAGCAAATGTTTTGCACTTTAAAAAGCTCGAACCTGATTTTATAAGGAAACTTGAAAACACCACTAGTGTCCGTCTCCTCTTTGTTGCCTTCCGTGTTGCCGTAAAGGCCAGCACCACACCCAGCCTTAAAACCGCAGCAGCTGCGTTCTTCTTTTTTTATTATTATTTTTATTTATTATTGCCGATGCCTGGCGGCCATCTTTACCTGCACAGGTTACGTTGCTAGAAAGCAAATGTTTGTAAACACCAAATAAGCTCGAAGTTCACTGTGATGCGTTCTGGTCCTGCCGGGAAACAGAGACCGTAGTCCTGTCCTGTTGAAAGCTATCGCCATGGTTACTCTGTTTAGAGTAAAGACGAAGTTTTAGTGACAAGAAGAAAATTTAAAATATTTTACTCATTAGAGCAATTTAATGCTGCTCGTTAACATGTTTTTTTTTTTTTCCCTCTAAGTTCTGTAAGCTTTGGTTTAAAAAAGAACAAAAAAGTTTGTTTGTTTGGAAGGAAGTTCCGTCGAGTTACCGAGTTTTCTGTACTGGCTGAAAACCAGTATTCACTAAGAAAGAAATGTTTTTAGAATTTTTTGTAAATAAAAGTTGGAATTTTTTCTACCATCAAATCATTTTTTTTATTATTATTTTCATTCTTCGTTACTGTTTGGGTAATTTCATTCTTGGGAGGGGTTTAAATCTGGATGATAACGTGTAATTCTTGGGTGTCCAAATCCGATCGTGGAGGGTCGGTGTTCAGAAGGTTTTCCATGTGTTCTTGTGTTTACACACCTGATTCAGCTGATCTTAAATCCACCAAACACACTTTTGAGGACAGCGAGGTGAAGATTCTAAGTAGAGAGAAAGGATGGTTTGAAAGAGGGGTGAAGGAAGCCATCTTTGTGATGAAAGAAAATCCCTCACTGAATCGGAGTGGAGGCCTTAGATACATTTTTCCCGGGATTTACAGCAGCATTCTGAAGCCCTGGAACAAAGATGACACCTCGTGACCCAGTTTCACGCCTCTCATTAGCAGGAATTTCTATTCACTAGGCTTTTAGCATTTTTATAATAGGGTTCGTTTACTGGTCTGTGGCTACAATAGGAGCCATTCACGGCCATCATAGGTAACACAGGCTCATTGGTCGAGCCCTCCTTACTATTTTTTTTTACCTTTTACTCAGGTTAGTATAAATAGATCCAGTTTTCTGTCCATTTCATTCAGATTGAAAATGATTTCCGGATGGAAGTCAAAACGTCTCGTTGAAGAATTAAACTGTCCAGAAGACTTTTTTGAAACTTTTTCTACTATGGATCACTCCTGGATGAATGAGGGACTACACAGACACCTGATTCAGATTAATGAGTCGATTTGATTGGCTGTTGAACCAGGAAGACATAGGGAAGACATAGAAAACCTTTAGAACCGAGGGTCTGAAGGCCCACGAGGACCGGATTTGGACACTCCTGTGTAATCCCTCATAATGCCACCAGTGAACCATTATAGGAAGACTTCAGTGTCTCTCCTGAAGATCGAGATGTTTCGACTCACTTCCGAAAATCATTTTCAAATCTGATCAAAGAGACCTGATGCTGGTTATAAATGAACCAGAAATGTGCTGTTTTCGATAAACAGCTGCTTGCTAATGCCTTGTAATTAGACTACATCTCCCACAATGCCTAGCGCCAACCGCGCATGCGCAGAGTGTAGCTCTGTTTAAAATCTAATTAAAACGCACTCAAACTAAACACAGCCCCACTTTGGCAAAAATCCACCCTTTGAAAGTTTCACTGTATAAATAAAATTATTATTTTAGATCATTTCTGTTAAATAGTCCAACTGGCCATCCGCGCGCTGCCGGGTCGATCACACGGGCATACTTGGTTGGCGCATGCGCACTTCTGCATATGTCATTAGTTTAAAAAAAAAAAAAACAGGCGTAACAGTAGTTTAAAAACGACCAACGTTTTTTTTTTTAATTCTTAAGAGTTAGCTTAAATAAAAATCTAATAAGAGTTTATTTTTACAGGACAAATTTTTCAACGTTTTGATGCCAAATTTGTGGCTGTAGGATAAACGTTCGTTGAGCTACGGACGATATTCAACTTCTGAATCACAAAAAAAAAAAAAAAAAAAAAAACTTGTATCACTCTATTTTGACGGAACAAGGGTCTTTCCTTGAACTTTTTCAGTTTTTAAACAGTCATATCTCATAAAGTATTAAAACTTATCTTAAGGTGTGTAACCCTTATTGGACCGAAAGAGAGACAAAAATCCTTGTGAGAATTTTAAAGCTAAAATTGTGTTTCTAGATAAAGTATTTTTTCAGGTTTGAAGAGCATAAACTTTTAAAGAGAAAATTTACAAACTATATTCAAGTTCCTCCAAAGAAAGAAAAAAGAAAGCTCTCTCTCCTATGCTGATTGGTCTAGAGACAGTGTGGTGAGAGCGGCCATGCTGATTGGTCTAGAGACAGTGTGGTGAAAGCGGCCATGCTGATTGGTCTAGAGACAGTGTGGAGAGAGCGGCCATGCTGATTGGTCTAGAGACAGTGTGGTGAGAGCGGCCATGCTGATTGGTCTAGAGACAGTGTGGAGAGAGCGGCCATGCTGATTGGTCTAGAGACAGTGTGGTGAGAGCGGCCATGCTGATTGGTCTAGAGACAGTGTGGTGAAAGCGGCCATGCTGATTGGTCTAGAGACAGTGTGGAGAGAGCGGCCATGCTGATTGGTCTACAGACAGTGTGGTGAGAGCGGCCATGCTGATTGGTCTAGAGACAGTGTGGTGAGAGCGGCCATGCTGATTGGTCTAGAGACAGTGTGATGAGACCGGCCATGCTGATTGGTCTAGAGATAGTGTCACTGAGGAAAAGACAGGAAACAGAGATGTTTGTAGCAGAGATGAAGATGCTGAGGATCTCTCTGGGAGTGACCAGGATGGACAGGATCAGAGGAACAGCACGTGTTAAAGGTTTTAAAGTCAGAGAGGTCAGACTGAGATGGTTTGGACATGTGCAGAGGAGAGAGAGAGAGTACATCAGAAGAAGGATGCTGGGTTTGGAACCACCAGGAAAGAGGACTAGAGGAAGACCAAAGAGGAGGTTCATGGATACAGTGAAGGAAGACATGAAGATAGTTGGTGTGACTGAAGAGGATGCAGCAGATAGGGTTAGATGGAAGAAACTGAATTGTTGTGGCGACCCTGAAGAGAAATGATGAAAGGAGAAGAAGATTGGTCCCGATGGCTTTCCATATCTGTCCACACTGTTTATTTTGACAGCATGCGCATCACGAAGACACACACATTTTAATGGGAGCAGTGTTGTTGTTTCTCAACAAAGCCAATAAATCTAGAGCGCACCATCTCCTGACGAAACATCAGAACTGCAGGAAAATAAATCAAGGTTTAACAATGTTTATTTATGTAATTTTTTAAGTTCGGTGGGCTGGATTAACACGTTTAACGGGCCACGTGTGGCCCGCGGGCCGCAGTTTGCCCATGCTTGGGTTAGATGGAAGAAACTGACTTACTGTGGCGATCCCTGAAAGAAAATACCCAAAGAAAAAGTCAGTTTTGGATTCCCACCAGAGGAGGGCAGCACCAAAATGAATTCAGTCCAATTATTGTCAAATTCAACAAGAAAAATCCATCTATTTAAATTCAATCGAAACACACTAAAAAAAAAACTACTGTAGAAGATTTTGTTCTTCCCCCCAAAAAAAATAGAAACCAGTTGGATGAGATTATTTTATTCATAATAAGGCATCACAGCTGGAAACACTCAGTCACATAAATACACAAACACAGAGACGTACACACACTCACATACACACAGACACACACCGACACATACATTCATCTGTGACACAACAATAGAAAAATACATTGTAATGAACAAGCTGACATTCGGATGGTTTTAAACCAGGGATCTCAAACTTTATTCCAAGTGACGTTTTTAATTGTTTTTACAGACTTTTAATCACAGCTTTTCTCATGTTTTGGCTCAAACTGCCCATAATTTAACAGCCAGAATTTACAGGCTGTTTTTAGCTGTGAGTATCTTGCTCTAGCATCCGATGTGGCCTGGGTCAAATTGAGAGGTGGAATTGTGACACTAAAAATGGTGGACTGGTGGTGTTCGACAACAACAAATAGGGTTGTTCCATAGCAGAGATGCTAAGTTTTTGGCGTCACAAAGAGGGAGATTTTGAGGCAGAGCCAAAAAGGGGAGGGGCTATGACATGTTATGACATCACATCCACCAATGGACGACACCCGCCATGACAGTTGGTGTAAAAAACCCATTTACAACATGAGGAAGCAGCTGGTAAATTGTGCGTCTTCCGTGTGTTACCACCTAGAGTTATGTATCATTACGAAGAGGAATTACCACCAGGAATACACCCCTGTACTGCTTGGTCACGCTTTGTTTTGAGGCTCACGCACATAAGCTGTAACATGACCAAAGTTCCCGGATGTCTGACTTCTTTCATACGTTCACCAAAAACAATACATGCAGCAGCAGGAGATGCCATGTCCTTAGCCTCATTATACCTACTCATGTCCATGGAATGCACTAGAGTGTTCATCATGTGGGAGTTTTATTAACCTTGGCGGGTGAGCGTGGGATACGTCCTAATTGCGGGTGTCTCCCTCCCAATGGGGTAGACTTGTCATGTCTGCCACAGTGAAGGATGTGAGTTGTCAAGATGTGGAGCTTTTAGTGACAGTTTAAGATCTTATATGAATCCCTGGTGTTTCAAATGTAGTTTCCGCCCAGTGCAGAGCCAACCGTTGTGTGTTCCACCAATGGCCGTTCCAGCTCCACCCAACTCGATACCACCTAATAGCTGTTCTAAAGCTCCCTCTTGAACTCCGGAGTGCAACCAAACACGATAAAGTATCCTGTATCTCAATTCCACTTTTACTTCTTTATGTTTATCCTCTTTTTTGCGCAAAAAATGTCCAATTTTTCTCGTCCTGGATGGTTTGAGACCCCTGGTTTAACCCCTCACAGGCCGAGGCCCCACACCCCTTGAAAAAGGGGCAGAAAAACAGTCATGAAGTACCTAAACGTGGCTAATCAGTTCACATATTTGGCAGCTTGGTGGACGTAACGTCCTCATACATGCAAGTCAAAAAAGCCCTTAGAGAAGAAGTTACTAATTACTACGTTTTTTTTTCCTCCTGGTCGGAGGAAAACAGGTCCTGCTCCAAATGGAGACGTTCAAGTATCATGGCGTCTATCGAATGATGGCGTTTTCTTGGTCCGTCACTGTGAAGAGAAATGTGTGCTAAAACGAAGGACCACATTTCCCAGCGTGTCTGTTGAATGAACAGTGTTCGTGACCCCCAGTAGGAACATTTTTTTTTCTTCGATCCATCCAAAGATGGCGCATGCATATAAAACATTAAAAAGATGGGAGGTGACGATGGGATGGCGCCCCTGCTGGCCGAGAGGAGGTGATGTCAGCTGGTCGCTGCTGCTCTGTGTGCTTTTCTCCAGAAATCAACAGATATTTGGGAGGAAATGGAAAATGGGCAACCACAGACCTGGAGGGCGGCGTGGACCTGGGCAGAAAAATTAAACAATTAAAAGGAATTACTGAATGACTTGTAACGGGTTGGCACGGTGGTCGGATCAGCACGAAGGTCAGATGCCTCCACACTGGCCTGGAGTTTGCATGTTTTCCTCAACATGTATGGATTTTCTCCAGCTAGATCGGGTGAGGAGCTCTGCCATCTGGGAGGAGCTCAGTGTCGAGCCGCTCTTTTTTGGAATGAATTAATTGGTCCAATAATCAATAAATTCATTGATTATCAAAACAATGTACAGTTGATCTGGTTACCATGGTTTCTTCAACGTTGGCTTACCTTGGTGGTGTAGGCCGTAACCATGGTTACGCCTCATTTTCTATGGTCATCACGGGGTTACTGGCACCTGAAAAGAAAAACAAAACAGATGATAGATACATAGATAGATAATACATTGTACTTCTACAGCGCTTTGGAGGATGCTCAAATACGCTTCACATGTGCATTATTCATTCACTCCATACCCGGTACTGGTAAGCTACTGTTGTACCCACAGCTGTCCTGGAGCCAGTGGTGGAACGTAACGAAGTAAATGTTCTTCGTTAGTGTACTTAAGTAAAAAAAATTGTGTATCTGTACTTTACTTAAGTAAAATTTAAGACCGGTACTTTTACTTCACTACAATTTTTAGAGTAAATATCTGTACTTTTACTTCGCTACTTTTTAAAAGTGTGTTTTACATTTTTTTGTTACATTTTCGTTCAGGAATTTGAAAAATACATAGGTTTTTTTTTTTTTTAGCGCATCTTGAAGCCGCATCGCCAAAATCAAAAGAAGCAGTTGATCGGGAGAAGAAGTCATGAATCGAGAAACATTTTCCGCATTCATTCAAAAACCAAACATCAAATATAAACAAATTAAAAAGAGTCAGAAGATCGTTGTTCGTTGTGTTTACTTCTAAATAAAAAGTTGAGCCATCATTACACAGAGCAGGGGCGGATCTAGAATTTTCCAAAGGGGGGTGGGGCTTTGACAAAGCCGATATATAGTGACTGGGGGGCCTCACCCCCAAAACATTTTAAAAAATAAGTGTCATTTTCCTCCATTTTGGCGGCCCATACGCCGGCCCTTTAAGAGGATAGCTTGACTTGTCCCCTTTCCTTTTATTTTATTTTGTTTTTTTTTTGTGGACCATAAGAGGCGGGAGAGGGGGGGTCACACCCCTGCTGAGTATTTATCCTGGTTACCATGGTGACACCCTATAGCACAAAAAATAACATTTGAATTATGGTCAAATACTTTTACTTTTTACTTAAAAAGTACAATTTTACACCAACTACTTTTGTACTTTTACTTAAATAGATTTTTTTATTGGTACTTTTACTTTTACCTAAGTACAAAAAGTGAGTACTTCATCCACCACTGCCTGGAGCAAACTGACAGAAGCGAGGCTGCCATTTTGAGCAATCGGCCTTTCCGACCATCACCAACCAATCGCACACACACCATTCAGACTAGGCAACATGGGTGAAGTGTCTTGCCCAGGGACACAGCGGCAATTTAATCTCAACGATAATCCCACCGTGGCACCGTGGTACCTGGGGTTCCGGTGGTCTCCTATCCAAGTACAGCCCAGACCCAGACTGCTTAACTTCAGAGGTCTGACGGGATCAGGCATCGACAGGCTGGTATGACCATAAAGATAGATGATAAATAGACAGACAAGTAAACAGATAGAAAGGGGAGGCGGTGGCTCAGTGGTAGAGCATTTGCCCGCAGAACGGAAGTTAACCGGAAGTTCGCGGGTTTGATTCCCACCGAGTGCACATCTAGGGTCCTTGGAGAAGACACCTAACCCCCCCGTTACTCCCACCATTGGTGCCGTCATGGTCGCCTGCTGCGGTGTAGGAGTGCAGCACACAAATTTCCCCGGTGAGGGATGAATAGAGTGAGTAAAAAATAAGTAAACAGACCTTTTCTATCAGCTGCACCTTCGCCGTCAGACCAGGAAGGGGCGCTTGCGAGCAGTCTGCTTTGACTTTCTCGGAGCGGTTTGGAGGGAAACTGAACGTTTTCAGCAGCCCTGAAAAAAAAAAGAAACACAATCAGAAATATGAAGAAAAATACGTCAGAATTTTTCTACAACTTTCTACACATTTTGTGTCCAATCTGAGGTCCTGGGACCAAAACAGGTCGTTAGGATGAAGTTCCCAGACTGATACATCAGAATAAAAACAGTCCCTGAGTAAACGGAGTGGGGGCGAGGTGTGAAACATTGGCCTTTCTGTGTGGAGTTTGCAAGTTCTCCCAGTGTATGTGTGGGTTTTCTCTGGTTTCCTCTTACTCTCCAGAAACCTAGGTGTTAGGTTGATTGGTTGCCCTGAATTTGCCCCACGTAATCAATGTGTGTGTTCCGCAACAGAATGGCAATTGGTTTGGGGTGTATCCTGCCTGAAATCAGCCAGGATAGGCTCCGTCTCACTCCTGGACGAATGAGGGACTACACACACTTGTTGACACGTTATTCCAGAATGAGATCGCAGATACAAGCGGCCGAAATGAGCTTCCTCCGCAGGGTGGCCAGGCTCTCACTCAGAGATCGGGTGAGGAGCTCTGCCATCCGGGAGGAGCTCGGTGTCGAGCCGCTCCTCCTGAAGGTTAAGTGGAGCCAGATCGATGGTTCGGGCATCTGGTCAGGATGCCCCCTAAGCGCTTCGCTGGTGAGGTGTTTCAGGCACGTCCCACCAGGAGGAAACCAAGAGGCAGACTCCCAACCTGCTGGAGAGACTCCACAGCTGGCCGGGGAACGACTCAATCAGAGTCTTTCTTTCCTGCCAGTCAGCAACCAATAAGATTCTGAGGGCACGGTTACACTTTTCATCTGAACCCATTTGGAATGGGATCAGGTTTTTTTAGGCATCGCTGGTAATTTGGATTAGTTGCCAATAAGGGTCGTTGGCTGCCACCCATCTCCTCCTTCACCCAACTCCTACGGCCCCTCCTGCAGGTGGTGAGTCCACTAGAAGGGTGGCCCATGTCCCCTGTTCGGGCTGAGCCCCACCGGGCTCAATGGGTAAAAGCCCAGCCACCAGGCGCTCGCTTTCGTGCCCTACCATTGGGCCTGGCTCCAAGAGGGGGCCACAGTGACCCGTGTCCGAACAAGGGCAACTTGGTCATGCTTGATCTCTTCATAGGGGTGTTTGAGCCGCATTTTGTCTGGTCCCTCACCTACGACCTATTTGTGACTCTACCAGGGGCAGTAAGCCCTGGACAACATAGCTGGAGAGACTATGTCTCACAGTTGGCAGGGGAACGACTTGGGATCCTTCTGGGTGAGCTGGAGGATATAGCTGGGGTGAGAGAAGCCTGGGTTTCCCGTCTGAGGCTGTTGCCCCCGTAACCCGACCCCCGGATAAGCGGAAGACGACGGAGCGGAAAGAAATACATGTCTGTTATATGTTACTGGTCTACTTTCTCACATGTTGCCGGTGGAGCTGGACTCAGTGGGCGAGGAGGGCTGCTCGGGATCAAGGTTCACCAGACAGGTCGGGAACGAGCAGCCGTCGCCTGAACTGGAGAAACACAAGAAGTTTGAAGTCTTATCAACGAGTGATTAAAACAGACCAATCAAGAGGAAGCAGGTTCAATTCTAATCCTAGTCTGGTTCAGGAGTGAAGGGGCACTCTGGTGTTACGGGTGTACCTGGAGAAGACGGGGATGGGCCAGTATTTCGCTTCGTCCCCGAAAACCTGCCGGAAGTTCTTGATAAATCCAAGACTGAAGCCAGTTTTATCCGGGCCGTGTCGGAACACCGGAGCACGCACCGCCTCTGCAACACAACACAGTCAGAAACAAACCGGGCCGACGCACCCGACACTCCTCCGCACCGTACCTAGAGTGGAGCGGTTCTTGCAGACGAGCCAGCAGTGGTAAATGAAGAGGGCCGCCAGGCTGATGGAGAACATGGAGGCCGAGAAGAACAGGAACAGGATGTGGAACTTCGCCTGAGTGTCTGGCAGACCTTTCTGGAAACGAGACATGTTACCATGGAGACAACTGCTGTAACCAATGGGAGCTTTGAGGGTACTCGTAGGTACTAGAAAGCGATTGATCAGTACCGTCTATGTGCTGTTTTTATCAACTACGTCCTAAACGCTACAGAGAACAGTGGCTCCTAGCATGGCACAGGATTGTTTGAAACCACGGTTATAGCTGAAGCTATAATAGAGCAAAGCAAAAGTTTGGGCACCCGTCTCACATACGGAGCATCTGGAAAGTATCATCACATGTACGTACGGTACGTCTTCACAGCGTTTTCTTCCATTTCAACCGATGATTCTTGACATGTTTCAGCGACCTGTAGTAAACCCAGTGGATTGGACATGACAGACCGGAGGCAGTGCGTGCGGCTGGGTCAGAGAGCTGAAGGATGTCTCCACCTCTCGGACTATCAGCACAAGATCTCCACAGGGCTGTGTCCTCTCTCCCCTGCTCTTCTCCCTGTACACCAACTCCTGTACCTCCAGCCATGACTCTGTCAAACTGATCAAGTTTGCAGATGACACCACACTCATTGGGCTCATCTCTGATGGCGATGAGTCGGCCTACAGGATGGAGGTAGACCGGCTGGTGTCCTGGTGCAGCACAGCCCCCATCACCACTGTCGACTCTTTCTGCTTCCTCGGCACTACCATCACACAGGACCTAAAGTGGGAGCCGTCCATCAGCTCCCTGATCAAAAAGGCCCAGCAGAGGATGAGGAAAGCCAAGCTGCCCGCCCTAGGGAGGAGACAGTGGACGGGGGAGACTGGGGCTCAGTGGTAGAGCGTTCGCCCGTGGACCGGAAGTCAACCGGAAGTTCGCGGGCGAAAGAAATACGATTTGGATGGTGGCTTCATCAAAGATGGCGACGCCCAAAAATAAATGAAGGTCTAGATAACGTCATCGTCCAAATTGTATTTCTTAAAATAAAAAAACTAAAATGGCACAAACGATTGGCATATTTTTGTTTATATTTTTTTAAGAGGGGCCGGCTTCACGGAGGTCTCTGTTAATGCCCCTGATTGGCCCAGCTTGGCCCAGCTTCAGTGCAGTCCTGAATCCTATTGAACGTTTAGGGAGAGATCTGAAAATGGCCGACGCTTTCCATCCAACCTGATGGAGCTTCCCGTCTGAGGCTGTTACCTCGGATAAGCCGAAGATGATGGAACGGAATGAAATTTGTTTTTACTTCCAACATGTGATGTTTTTTAAAATTTTTCAGAAGAACAATAATTTATTTTATTTTGAAATACAGCCCGTAAAATTTAAAAGTGAGGTTTTGTGAATTTAAACTTTCCAGATGCAGATGTTTACGTATTTACCCCACGTCTTACCATTTGGCAGCGTCCGACCATCTGACATGTGACCACATGGATTCTGTCTTTCTAAATGAGGCCCCACATTTTTCAGCTAAAACTTCCAACATCGTTTTGTGCCCAAACTCATGCCAGCATGGTTCTACCTCACAGCTTCTATCTAGCTGCTTTGCCCATACCACGTATTCTTGCAGGCGGAAGTGAGCTCTACCCCCGGCCTTTTAAAGAGATCACAGCATCATCAGCGAGTGGGTACATTTATGATTTTTAAATACAACATTTTTCGGACTATAAGTCGCACCGGAGTATAAGTCATACCCACCCAAAAAATGCACAAAAAAAAGAAGAAAAAAACAATATATAAGTCACATTTTTTGGAAAATTTATTTGATGAAGTTCAACATCAAAAACATGGTTTTTTGAAAGGCATTTAAAATGTAAATAAAAGGAGAACAACAGGCGGTTGTTCACCCTTCCAGTATACCACCTTCACATGGGGCCAGTGGTGGATGAAGTACTCACTTTTTGTACTTAAGTAAAAGTACAGATAATTAGGCAAAAAAATTACTTAAGTAAAAGTACAAAAGTATTTGGTGTTAATTGTACTTATTAACTAAAAAGTAAAAGTATTCGATCATAATTCAAATGTTATTTTTTGTGCTATAGGGTGTCACCATGGTAACCAGGATAAATACTCTGCAGGGGTGTGACCCCCCTCTCCCGCCTCTTTTGGTCCACAAAAAAAATAAATAGATAAATAAAATAAAAGGAAAGGGGACAAGTCAAGCTATCCTCTTAAAGGGCCGGTGAGTGGGCTCCAAAATGGAGGAAAATGACTCTTATTTTTTAAAATGTTTTGGGGGGGAGGCCCACCACTCACTATATATTGGCTTTGTCAAAGCCCCGCCCCCCTTTGGAAAATTCTAGATCCGCCCCTGCTCTGTGTAATGATGGCTCAACTTTTTATTTAGAAGTAAACACAACGAACAACGATCTTCTGACTCTTTTTAATTTGTTTATATTTGATGTTTGGTTTTTGAATGAATGCGGAAAATGTTTCTCGATTCATGACTTCTTCTCCCGATCAACTGCTTCTTTTGATTTTGACGATGCGGCTTCAAGATGCGCTTAAAAAAAAAAACTGTGTATTTTTCAAATTCCTGAACGAAAATGTAACAAAAAATGTAAAACACACTTTTAAAAAGTAGCGAAGTAAAAGTACAGATATTTGCTCTAAAAATGTAGTGAAGTAAAAGTCTTCTTCTTCTCCTTTCGGCATTTCCCTTCAAGGGTCGCCACAGCAAGTCAGTTTCTTCCATCTAACCCTATCTGCTGCATCTTCTTCGGTCACGCCAACTATCTTCATGTCTTCCTTCACTGTATCCATGAACCTCCTCTTTGGTCTTCCTCTAGCCCTCTTTCCTGGTGGTTCCAAATCCAGCATCCTTCTGCCGATGTACTCGGTCTCTCTCCTCTGTACATGTCCAAACCATCTCAGTCTGGCCTCCCGGACTTTATCTCCAAAACCTCTAACATGTGCTGTTCCTCTGATATACTCATTTCTGATCCTGTCCATCCTGGTCACTCCCAGAGAGATCCTCAGCATCTTCATCTCTGCTACCTCCATCTCTGCTTCCTGTCTTTTACTCAGTGGCACTGTCTCTAGACCAAACAGCATGGCGGGTCTCACCATGGTTTTGTACACTTTTCCTTTCATTTTATCTGAAACTCTTCTGTCACACATCACACCTGATACTTTTCTCCACCCGTTCCAGCCTGCTTGAACACGCTTCTTCACCTCTTTTCCACACTCTCCGTTGCTCTGGACTGTTGATCCCAAGTACTTAAAATCTTCCACCTTCTTTATCTCTTCTCCCTGTAACCTCACTTTTCCATTTGGATCCCTCTCATTCACACACATGTACTCTGTCTTACTCTGACTAATCTTCATTCTGATTCTTTCTAGTGCAAACCTCCACCTCTCCAGCTTTTCCTCCACCTCTTCCCTCCTCTCACTACAGATCACAATGTCATCTGCAAACATCATTGTCCATGGAGATTCCTGTCTGACCTCGTCTGTCAGCCTGTCCATCACCACAGCAAACAGCAAAGGACTCAGAGCAGATCCTTGGTGCAGTCCCACCCCCACACTGAACTCCTCTGTCTCACCTACAGCACACCTCACCACTGTCTTACAGCCCTCATACACGTCCTGCACTGCTCTAACATACTTCTCTGTCACACCAGACTTCCTCATGCAATACCATAGTTCTTCTCTAGGTACCCTGTCATACGCTTTCTCAAGATCTACGAAGACACAGTGCAGCTCCCTCTGACCTTCCCTGTACTTCTCTATCAGCATCCTCAAGGCAAATACTGCATCTGTAGTGCTCTTTTTAGGCATAAAACCATACTGCTGCTCACAAATTCTTACTTCAGACCTTAGCCTAGCTTCGACAACTTTTTAGTGAAGTAAAAGTACCGGTCTTAAATTTTACTTAAGTAAAGTACAGATACACCATTTTTTTTACTTAAGTAAAGTAACGAAGTACATTTACTTCGTTACGTTCCACCACTGCATGGCGCATAAACAAGGATGCAGCCGGGGTGAGAGAAGCCTGGGGCTTCCCGTCTGAGGCCGCTGCATATTTGACTATTTTCAGCGGGTACTACGCTGAAAAAAATTCTTTTTGGTCTCATTTTTGTTTTTCCTCTTCAGTTGTTTTAAATGTTACCGGCAAAGTTTAAACTAGAGCACCCTCCTGTGGTAAAGTGCGAAAATAACGTGAAATGATGGTAAAAATGCGTTGATAACTCCTCATATAAGCCGCTCCAGATTATAAGTCACATCCGTGGCCAAACTATGACAAAAACTGCGACTTTTAGTCCGAAAAATACGGTGATTACAGAAAAACTTACCGTCCAAAACTTAATAAAGTATCGAAGATCTGTGGCGGTTATAAAAAGGCAGTAAAGCAGCGAGTAGGTCAAAAACAGCATGAAGAATTTGTAGTTAGAGAATCCCACGCAGTTGTTCACCCTGAAAGATGGAGGACACACCCGGTCATATGGTAGCATCTAGTTATGTGATCAGCCAATCAGATGGCAGGAAGTGTTAAAGTACCAGGGGCAGTGGTGATCCATCTTCAGGATGCATCTGTAATAAACATCAGACTTTAATGTGGGTTGAGTGTGTGTGGTTTAGTGGCGTGGGCATGCAGGCTTACTTATCGCAGGCGGAGCAGTGGTGGCATCGATCAGGCTTCAGCAGTTGGCAACGCTCACAGAAACGGATCGCTAAGAACACATTTACACATCCTCACAATTTAATTTTATTTGTAAAGCCCAGTGTTTTTCAATTATTTTCAGTTACGCCCGTCACCCGCTCGCCACGAGACCATTCAGGAGTCAGATTGGGAGCCAAACATAAGGCCCAGGGACCAAAAATGGTCCATCAGAGAGGTCAATATGGCCGTTGGAACAATATAAAGAAAATAAGAGTAACTTTTTTTTTGTTGTATCGATCAGAGTTGAAACGTTTTATAGTGTTTGTACCTCCAGAGTTGGTCCGGGTATAGATAGGCAGGTCCTTAGCGATCCTCCTCAAGATCTCCTGCTGAGACTCTCCACGGTCCTGCCGCTCCAGGAGCTCCTTGTCAGAGTGGGAAAGGTGGAACTATGTGGGAATAAAAGTCAGGGGAATTGGGTCAATCTTTGACCTCTTTCCTGGTGGTTCTAAACCCAGCATCCTTCTTCTGATGTACTCTCTCTCTCTCCTCTGCACATGTCCAAACCATCTCAGTCTGACCTCTCTGACTTTAAAACCTCTAACATGTGCTGTTCCTCTGATCCTGTCCATCCTGGTCACTCCCAGAGAGATCCTCAGCATCTTCATCTCTGCTACAAACATCTCTGTTTCCTGTCTTTTTCTCAGTGACACGGTCTCTAGACTAATCAGCATGGCCGCTCTCACCACACTGTCTCTAGACCAATCAGCTCGGCCGCTCTCACCACACTGTCTCATGACCAATCAGCATGGCCGCTCTCACCACACTGTCTCTAGACCAATCAGCATGGCCGCTCTCACCACACTGTCTCTAGACCAATCAGCATGGCCGCTCTCACCACACTGTCTCTAGACCAATCAGCATGGCCGCTCTCACCACACTGTCTCTAGACCAATCAGCATGGCCGATCTCACCACACTGTCTCTAGACCAATCAGCATGGCCGCTCTCACCACACTGTCTCTAGACCAATCAGCATGGCCGCTCTCACCACACTGTCTCTAGACCAATCAGCATGGCCGCTCTCACCACACTGTCTCTAGACCAATCAGCATAGCCGCTCTCAACACACTGTCTCTAGACCAATCAGCATGGCCGCTCTCACCACACTGTCTCTAGACCAATCAGCATGGCCGCTCTCAACACACTGTCTCTAGACCAATCAGCATGGCCGCTCTCACCACGGTTTTCTACACTTTCCCTTTCATTTTAGAAGAGGTTTTCCTCCACCTATTCCACTTCCGTTTCCTCCAGATACTGACCTGTCGACTGTTTTCAAGGCTAATAAATAAGTAATAAGCCCGCCTTACCACAGCACTTCCTCTGCCGTGCTTTTATATCAGTAAGTGCATCCTGCCCCGCCCAGTATTCCCCACTCACCTCCTTCAGCGGGTTCATTGGATGGGTGAAGATGGTTTGCCAGTACGCCCACACCAGCATGATGAAGAGAACGTGGTAGACCAGCAGGTAAACAACTGGAGACAGAAAGGTCAGACATGTTTCCATGGTTACAAACATCTCCCACATTACTTTCCTGTGGGATGGACGGGTGAAGACACTCACCTTTCTCTCCTGTATCGTCTATGGATTCTAAAAAAAAAAAAAAAGATAGAAAATTTCAGTCTTCTTTCAGTCAGTCACTTTATTAACCATCTATAACTTTCTGGGTTGAGAAGGATGCCAGAGCCAATCCTGGCTGATTTGATACGACGGGCAGAATACACCCTTAACAGATACACACACACACATTCCTAAGGACCTATGGATGTGATCCTAGAGGCAATCATGTAGTGACCAATCAACCTAACTTGTTTTTGGAGGAAACCGGAGAAAACCCACCTATACACGGGGAGAACATGCAAACTACACACAGAAAGGCCAGTGTTCTAAGCCTCATCCAACCCAAGGTTTGAACCCATGACCTTCTTGCTGTGAGGCCACCGTACTGCCCAGGTAATGATTATTTTCTTCTATATTTATTACAGATCATATTATTTTTTTCTCAATTTTCAGACTTTTTCTTCTTGATTAATTAAACTGCTTCTTAATTTTACAAATTATATTCCATTCCGTCATCTTCTGCGTATCCATGGTAACCAGGATCTACGTTCCTACCCTCACCATGGTAACCAGGATCTACGGTCCTACCTTCACCATGATAACCAGGATCTACGTTCCTACCCTCACCATGATAACCAGGATCTACGTTCCTACCCTCACCATGGTAACCAGGATCTACGTTCCTACCCTCACCATGGTAACCAGGATCTACGGTCCTACCTTCACCATGGTAACCAGGATCTACGTTCCTACCCTCACCATGGTAACCAGGATCTACGTTCCTACCCTCACCGTGGTAACCAGGATCTACGTTCTTACCCTCACCGTGGTAACCAGGATCTACGTTCCTACTCTCACCATGGTAACCAGGATCTACGTTCCTACCCTCACCATGGTAACCAGGATCTACGTTCCTACTCTCACCATGGTAACCAGGATCTACATTCCTACCCTCACCATGGTAACCAGGATCTACATTCCTACCCTCACCATGGTAACCAGGATCTACATTCCTACCCTCACCATGGTAACCAGGATCTACATTCCTACCCTCACCATGGTAACCAGGATCTACATTCCTACCCTCAACATAGTAACTGTCTGTGGGTGGTGACCGAAAGAATGAGATTGCGGATACAAGCGGCCGAAATGAGCTTCATTCGCAGGGTGGCTGGACTCTCACTCAGAGATCGGGTGAGGAGTTCTGCCATCCAGGAGGAGCTTGGTGTCGTGCTGCTCCTCCTCCAGGTTGAGAGGAGCCAGATGGGGTGGTTCGAGCATTTGGTCAGGATGCCCCCCGAGCGCCTCGCTGGTGAGGTGTTTTGGGCACATCCCACCAGGAGGAGACCAAGAGGCTGACCCCAGACCTGCTGGAGAGACTATGTCTCACAGCTGGCTGGGGAACGACTCAGGATCCTCCTGGGTGAGCAGGAGAATGCAGCTGGGGTGAGAGAAGCCTGGGCTTCCCGTCTCAGGCTGTTGCCCCCGTGACCCGGCCCCGAATGAGCAGAAGACGACAGAACGGAACAAATTCTTTCAAGATCTTACAAATGGTTTGAAACGATGAGAACTTTATTCCAGATTTTCTGCATCCCTGCAGGTTCGTTCTGGTCGGTGCTTTGAGGAGAAACTGGGTCATGATAAGATTATCTAAACTGGAATATCAGCTGATGATCAGCAGAGAGCATGCTGCTGTCAGCAGACCTGCTGGAGAACGTTCTGTAGACAAGATGGCTGCAGGCTGGGAGGCAGGGTCAGCCCAGGACAGTCTGCTGACAGACGCTTTATTTTCCTGCAGGTTCTGAACACAATGTCTGTCATCCCTCAGAAATGATCCAGTTTAAAGTCGGACGCAGAGCGACGACCCTGTGTCCGTCTTTCTATACCAATAACAACACGTGTGAAAAAAAAACTAAGACAGAGCAGAGGATGGAGCTTCACTAAGACTTTAAGCTCATGCTGAGGTTTGGAAAATGGATCTGACACACACACACACAAACACACATACTGTATATACAAAGTATACGCACACACACAGACACACAAGTATGTATGCACAGCTTTTTATGACTCCGCCCCCAAAATGTACAGGAGCCAATAATCACAAAAACTCAGAGGAAAAAATTCCATATTTGAACAAAATTTTAGACCAATGTTGATATTTATAAATTGATTTATATTTATGGTAAAATTTACGACTTTTTTATGAACGTAAAAAAGCAAAACTTATGAATCTTGTAAAAAAACAAACAAAAAAAAAACCCCACATTAAACACACTAAATTTACATGAAGCTGGTTCTGGGTTCTTGCTGAAACCCCAGCAGTGCATTCTGGGAGTTGTAGTACCAGTGATCCCTGCCCTCTTTAACAGCAGATGAACAGATTAAATTATTATTTGCTTAAAGCTTTTTTGGCCAAATGTAAACACAATGAGGCCAAAATTGAGTTTGTCACGTTTATGATGCAGCCGAGGATCTGACCGCCAGGGTTCCCGTCGTTGGCTGCCACCCATCTCCTCCTTCACCCGACCCCTATGGCCCCTCCTGCAGCTCATTCGTCCACTGGAAAGGCGGCCCTCACCTATGGTCACCAGCTGTAGGTGGTGACCGAAAGAATGTCAGCGCGAATACAAGCGGCCGAAATGATCTTCCTCCGCAGCGTGGCTGGGCTCTCACTCAGAGCTCTGCCATTCAGGAGGAGCTTGGCGTCAAGCCGCTCCTCCTCCAGGTCGAGAGGAGCCAGATAGGGTGGTTTGGGCATCTGGTCAGGATGCCCCCCGAGCGCCTCGCTGGTGAGGTGTTTTGGGCACGTCCCACCAGGAGGAGACCAAGAGGCAGACCCCGGACCTGCTGGAGAGACTATGTCTCACAGCTGGCCGGGGAACGCCTTGGGATCCTTCCGGGTGAGCTGGAGGATGCAGCCGGGTGAGAGAAGCCTGGGCTTCCCATATGAGGCTGTTGCCCCCAGCGACCCGACCCCAGAAGAGCGGAAGACGACCGAACAGAACAGAGTTTTTTTAGATACAAGGGACTAAAAAAGGAGGAAGGAAGGAGTTGATGGTTTATAGATGGTGGGGCTCCACATGGTGGTGTCCTGGGTCATATTTGGCACGCAGACCAAAGTTTTGAAACCTTCACACTAAGCAGTCAGACTGTGTGTACGTCTAATGAATATCTCCCAAAACAATGAAAAGAATTTATATAAAACTGCTTATAGTTACTCAATACCTGCTATAGATGAAGCTAAGAAATGTCATAGAACATGCTATACTTTTCTGTAAATAACAGAAAACTTCAGTAATTTAAATTTTGATTTTTCTGAAGATGAAATAATCAAATTTTCATTTTCAATGCATTTCAATTAAACTGTAACTCAGTACCCGCTATAGATGAACAGAAAGACACACGTTGTTTAAAAACAAACAAAAAACCTCCCACACGCACTGTAAACACACACACACACACACACACACACACACACTCAGGTCTTACCCAGGCAGAGCTGCAGTACATAAGCATAGTAGGACCAGACCAGGATGCAGGCTATAAACAGGACTGGGATCCAGGTCAGGATTCCCCAGCAGCTGCTGCGCCACGGCGCCATGCTGCGCGCCTGCCTGCGTGCGTGTGTAAGTATGTGTGTGCGCGTGTGGATCCTCCTGTGGAAAAAACTGTCTGAGCATCTGCAGCTCTGCGCCTGCGCAGTTCTTCACACACCAGACACGCGCTTACACCTAAACACGCACGCCTAAGCCCCACCTCCTAACCACCCTCCTCCACCACATTCCTTTCTATCTGGTTGTCATGACGACCGCGTGATGCTGCGAACACTGCATATTACTCAGTGCGCATGAGCGAAAGGTTCAATGAGTTCGGAGTCTAGCAGAACGTGACGTCACATGATGCCTTTTGAAAACATTTATTTTCCTTTAAAATATTTTTTATTCCACTGATTTTTTTTTTTTTATTTTAATCTAAAGGATTTTTTTCTGTCAGTTTTTTCCCTGTTTTTTTTTTTTTTTTATAATTTATTAAATGTTATTAGTTATGTTTAAAAAAACATTTTTTTCATGATCAGATCCTTAAATTGATGTAGAGATGTAGTCCTTCCTGCTGGGAGATGTAGTCCTTCCTGCTGGGAGATGTAGTCCTTCCTGCTGGGAGATGTAGTCCTTCCTGATGGGAGATGTAGTCCTTCCTGCTGGGAGATGTAGTCCTTCCTGATGGGAGATGTAGTCCTTCCTGCTGGGAGATGTAGTCCTTCCTGATGGGAGATGTAGTCCTTCCTGCTGGGAGATGTAGTCCTTCCTGATGGGAGATGTAGTCCTTCCTGATGGGAGATGTAGTCCTTCCTGATGGGAGATGTAGTCCTTCCTGCTGGGAGATGTAGTCCTTCCTGATGGGAGATGTAGTCCTTCCTGCTGGGAGATGTAGTCCTTCCTGATGGGAGATGTAGTCCTTCCTGCTGGGAGATGTAGTCCTTCCTGATGGGAGATGTAGTCCTTCCTGATGGGAGATGTAGTCCTTCCTGCTGGGAGATGTAGTCCTTCCTGATGGGAGATGTAGTCCTTCCTGCTGGGAGATGTAGTCCTTCCTGCTGGGAGATGTAGTCCTTCCTGATGGGAGATGTAGTCCTTCCTGCTTGGAGATGTAGATCCTTCAAATCTGCTAAGTGTGTGTTTTGGACTAATTAATGTGTCTGAATCACATTTTCAACAAAACAACAGAAAGAAATCCTTCAAACTTCATCTTTATTGCACATTTTTTGTAACAGTCAGATCAGTTTTAACGCAGACGAGGTAGACACGCTCACAAGCAGTCCTGAAGTCTGGACCGTAAACACATCACAAGTATGGCTTCATTATTCTGCATAAGTTAGTAAGATATCATCAAACAGGAAGAAGAGGGAAGACGGGGAGGGATCCACATCTAGACCAAAGCTGATCGAACATTTCTAACAAAGAACACAGAAATAAATACTTAAGACTTTCATTTAAACAAGATTTGTTTCTGTAAACAGTCGGATTTCGAGCCAACGTTTTCCACCAGGTCGTCCAGTCCGGACGGCCCCGGATTGGTTTTACCTGCAGAGAAAAAAATCACAGCATGAGCAGAACTTACTGAGTGTTTTTATACCTCCACACACGTTAAGGACGCGGGCTGTCCGTACACCTGTGCTTCTGTAACACGGTACATCTCAAACCATTGAAGGGATTTGAATTAAACTGCCCACAGTTACACAATCACTAACTCATTTTGATAACGTTCGTTTCGTTTTCTTATCCACTTATTCCTAACCAGGTCACGGAGGGTGTCAGAGTTTCTCCCTGAGACGTCAAACATTTTGAACCCCTTCTTCTTGTTCCATCATTTCCCTTCAGGGGGCGCCACAGCAAGTCAGTTTCTTCCATCTAACCCAGAGGTGGGCAAACTTTTTAGTTCGCGGGCCACATTGAGTTCTAACATTTGACCAGGGGGCTGTAACAGGATCAGATGGATGGCATGCTTTGGTAACCTCTAGACTAGACCGATAGAATGACGCTAGATTTTAAACAAGCTCTAAATTTAACATCCAAAGCGTTAAATTTCAAATCGAGCGGCGTTAGGTTTGAAATTTAAGCGCTTGATGTAACATTTTGTTTGTTTTAAGATCTAACACGCTTTTTTACGTGCATGTATTGGCCCTGATGACTTTCCATATCTGTGCACCATTGTTTTCGTCAACGATGACGAAAACTAAATGATTTTGTTGACGAAGCATTTTTTTATGACGATGACGTAACGATAACGAAATAAACCAAAATTTTGGTGACGAAAACGTGATGAGACGTTTGCAAGTTTCTGCTGACGAGACGAAAACGTAACAAAATAGGCGTCAAACTAGACGAAAACTCTTTTGGGTTTTTGTGACGAAAACGTGACTAAAACTTAAATTAAAATTCGTCGAAAGATGAAGACTAAAACAAAAACTTAGATGGCTGCCAAAAACAACAATGCTGTGCACACTGTTTATTTTGACAGCGTGGGCGTCACGGAGACACACACATTTTAATGGGAGCAGTGTTGCTGTATTTTTGGCGCCATCTAGTGACGAAACGTCAGAATTACAAGTGAAATAAAACATAAATAAGGTTATGTAAAAATATAAAATATAAAAATATTTTTTTGTTCGGTGGGCCAGATTAAAACGTTTTGCAGGCCGCATGTGTGCCCATGCCTGTTCTAACCCTATCTCCTGCATACTCTTCAGTCACACCAACTATCTTCATGTCTTCCTTCACTGTATCCATGAACCTCCTCTTTGGTCTTCCTCTAGTCCTCTTTCCTGGTGGTTCCAAACCCAGCATCCTTCTTCCGATGTCTCTCTCTCTCTCAATCTCTCTCTCTCTCAATCTCTCTCTCTTTTTGAACCTTTTGAGATCATTCTACGACTGAAGTGTCCAGGCTTCATTTAACATCACTAATTAAAATACTTAACGGATTTGGAAAATATTTTTTTTCACAAATATGTTACGGAAGCATGGAAGCACGGACAGCCTGAGCGCTTAAAGCTTCCTACAGAATTTGTGGGCGTAGACTTAAAAAAAATTATACTTTTGAAACAACTTTTCACTTTATTTTTGGTTTGTTGTTTAATTTTAAACTGTTTTCAAACAAAACAATTCAAATGGTCTCCAGGGGCGAATCCAGGATTTTTGAAAAGGTGGCATGAGGTCTTAGACAGAACGGGCACCTGTGGTGCTCGCCAGTATAGGAAAGCCTGGGGGCATTCCCCCAGAACATTTTGAAATAAGCAATTTTTCTGCATTTTGGTTTATATTTTGCCCAAAGTTTAAAATAATTGAAGTAGTAAGAACACTTTTTTTTTTTTGTGGACCAACCGGGGGCGGGGAGAGGGCCCCTTTGGATCCATCCCTGGTCTCAACATTGTTCAAAAATTGAAATGATTGTAAATCGACCAGCTGGTGTTCCTCTCAGTACTAAATAGGGTCTACTCTTATTTCCAACTTCAAATATTTTTACTGCTTCTTTGGAAACTCTGAGGTTTAAAAAAATGAACCAGGATTTTGAACCAGGATCTTTGTTGATTCATGTTTTTCCAACGTTTTCCAAACCAAACCAATCAAGTTGTCTTTGTTATTAACAGGGATTATGATTAAGCTCTTCTAAAAGGTCAGTTTGCTTTGAAACGTGTACGTCTGCTTGCTCATGTGTGCAAGTCTAAGCCAGTATCCGGTGTACAGACGTTAATATTAAAGGGTAACTCGATGCTTCGGGCCCCAAACACGTCTGACAGAAAGACTCCAGATTATCTCATCCTGACTCTGAGTTTCCAAGTCGGAGTTTTTTTTTTTTTTTTTTTACCTATTTCCCTGAAAGCTCCTTCTTCATGCAGGACTTGAAAGAGATGAATTTTTCCTCCACTCTGAGACCCTGAAGGTGGAAGAGAAAAGAAACACGTTTAATTCCAGTGAATCTTTGAAGGAGAGATCTCATGAGCCGCCACTTGAGGGTGGTATAGTCTCAGTGAAACCAGCAGAGCGTCCAGGTTTCAGACCTTAAACTTCTGCAGGGGTTCAATCTGTATTTTCTCAACACACCAGACAGTCAGTTTGTGGACTTTATTATTGTCATGATAACCAATCCGTTCCGTCGTCTTAGGCTTATCCGGTGCCGGGTCGTGGGGGCAACAGCCTCAGATGGGAAGCCCGGACTTCTCTCACCCCTGCATCCTCCAGCTCATCCAGGAGGATCCTGAGGTGTTCCCTGTCCAGCTGTGAGACATAGTCTCTCCAGCAGGTTCGCGGTCTGCCTCTGCCACCCTGCAGAGGAAGATCATTTTGGCCGCTTGTGTCTGCAATCTCGTTCTTTCGGCCACCACCCACAGTTGGGTACCATGGTGAGGGTAGGAACGTAGATCCTGGTTACCATGGTGAGGGTAGGAACGTAGATCCTGGTTACCATGGTGAGGGTAGGAACGTAGATCCTGATTACCATAGTGAGGGTAGGAACGTAGATCCTGGTTACCATGGTGAGGGTAGGAACGTAGATCCTGGTTACCATGGTGAGGGTAGGAATGTAGATCCTGGTTACCATGGTGAGGGTAGGAACATAGATCCTGGTTACCATGGTGAGGGTAGGAACGTAGATTCTGGTTACCATGGTGAGGATAGGAACGTAGATCCTGGTTACCATGGTGAGGGTAGGAACGTAGATCCTGGTTGCCACGGTGAGGGTAGGAACGTAGATCCTGGTTACCATGGTGAGGGTAGGAACATAGATCCTGGTTACCATGGTGAGGGTAGGAACATAGATCCTGGTTGCCACGGTGAGGGTAGGAACGTAGATCCTGGTTACCACGGTGAGGGTAGGAACGTAGATCCCGGTTACCATGGTGAGGGTAGGAACTTAGATCCTGGTTACCACGGTGAGGGTAGGAACGTAGATCCTGGTTACCACGGTGAGGATAGGAACGTAGATCCTGGTTACCACGGTGAGGATAGGAATGTAGATCCTGGTTACCATGGTGAGGGTAGGAATGTAGATCCTGGTTACCATGGTGAGGGTAGGAATGTAGATCCTGGTTACCATGGTGAGGGTAGGAATGTAGATCCTGGTTACCATGGTGAGGGTAGGAATGTAGATCCTGGTTACCATGGTGAGGATAGGAATGTAGATCCTGGTTACCATGGTGAGGGTAGGAATGTAGATCCTGGTTACCATGGTGAGGGTAGGAATGTAGATCATGGTTACCATGGTGAGGATAGGAATGTAGATCCTGGTTACCATGGTGAGGGTAGGAATGTAGATCATGGTTACCATGGTGAGGATAGGAATGTAGATCCTGGTTACCATGGTGAGGGTAGGAATGTAGATCCTGGTTACCATGGTGAGGGTAGGAATGTAGATCCTGGTTACCATGGTGAGGGTAGGAACGTAGATCCTGGTTACCATGGTGAGGGTAGGAACATAGATCCTGGTTGCCATGGTGAGGATAGGGAAGGAAAATCCCAACGTGATAAAACTCTGATACGTTTAGACTCCTGCAGGAGGACAGAGTGGGAACCTGCATGTGAGTGTGTTCTCACCGCGTTGCCGCGGTGCAGACGCTCCTTCATCACTCCGATGAACTCTTTATGACTCAGTTTTCCGTCACAGTCCTCATCAAATATCTTGAAGACGGTGTTGACCACATGCCTGGTCAGTGTGATCCCTGTGGCCACGTACACCGCCCTGATGAACTCCTCTGAGAAGGAAGACACACCAGCTTTATTTCTGTAGATAGAAACACACGCATTGTGTGTGTGTGTGTTTGTTTATGTGTGTGTGTGTTACCTTGACCGACAGATCTGCTTGCAAAGTTGTACATCTGCATTGCGATGGTAAAATCTTCCAAGTTGTTCAGAAACTGGAAAAAAGATCGGAATTCCTCGAAAGAAATTCCCTGAAAAGAAAAAAACTTCCCGTGAAATTGTGTCCGAATCGTCATAACGGAGCTCAACCTGGATGATGTTACAAAGTTAGGCAGGGTACACCCTGAACAGGTCGCCAGTGCAGGGCCACGTACACACACACACACACACACACACACACACACACACGTTCATTCCTAGGGGTAATTTCATAGCAGAGAATCAAACATGGATGTTTTTGAACAATGGGATTAAAGCAAAGAACACCCACAAATACAGAGGAGAACATGCAAACTCCACACAGAAAAAGGTTTGAATAGAATTGTGAAGTTTTAAAAAAAATTATTATTTTTTTTTTTCAAATTATTTTCTCAGTTAAATAAAAAAATGTTGTTTTTTTTTTTTTTTTTAGAAATTTGCAAATTTAATGTCCTAATTTTTTTTTACCACAAAAAATATGTGATTTAATTTTAAATCTTTCTTATTTTTTTTAAAACAAAAATACTTAAAATGCAAAGTTTTATAAACCATTTAATTTATTTTAAAGCCTTTAAAAAGAAAAAACGATATATTTTTAAAAACTTTGCGTCTCAAAATGTATAAAAACTTTTTTCTTTAGTTTGAATCTTTTCAAGCTGCAGCGATGCAGCGTGGTCTGGGCATGCTCAGCTGTCAGCAGCGAGGCAGGGGTCACGTCATTTTTCTAAAGCAGATTAACCCGATACTTAAAAAAACAAAAACAAAAGTGATGAATCCTCTGAGTTTCTGAAACTCGGAGGCCATTGATGTCCAGCCGAGCGTCGCTAGCAGCTCACTAACAAACGGAGTAACGACTAATCTGTGCCGGATTATGAAACATCTCTCAGCGCGGTGAGCGGACACACTTCGCTGTGAAAAGAGATCAAGCAACAAGCTGCTTCATTTGGAAGCACCTTCTCATCAGAGGAAACGAGATCAGATGATTTTACTCAGCAGTTTTTAACTGAAAATATCCAGAAAAAAAACAACTAGAGAACATTTTAAACTCCGTTCTCTTCCGTCATCTTCCGCTTATCCAGGGCAGGGGCAACAGCCTCAGATGGGAAGCCCAGGCTTCTCTCACCCCGCTGCATCCTCCAGCTCACCCAGAAGGATCCCGAGTCGTTCCCCAACCATCTGTGAGACATAGTCTCTCCAGCAGGTCCGGGGTCTGCCTCTTGATCTCCTCCCGGTGAGACGTGCCCGAAACACCTCACCAGCGAGGCTATCGGTCAAACCACCCCATCTTGCTCCTCTCAGCCTGGAGGAGGAGCGGCTCTTCACCGAGCTCCTCCTGGATGGCAGAGCTCCTCACCCGATCTCTGAGTGAGAGCCCAGGAGGAAGATCATTTCGGCCACATGTATCCGCGATCTCATTCTTTCGGTCACCACCCACAGCTGGTTACCATGATGAGGGTAGGAACGTAGATCCTGGTTACCATGGTGAGGGTAGGAACGTAGATCCTGGTTACCACGGTGAGGGTAGGAATGAAGATCCTGGTTACCATGGTGAGGGTAGGACCGTAGATCCTGGTTACCACGGTGAGGGTAGGAACGTAGATCCTGGTTACCATGGTGAGGGTAGGAACGTAGATCCTGTTTACCATGGTGAGGGTAGGAACGTAGATCCTGGTTACCACGGTGAGGGTAGGAACGTAAATCCTGGTTACCATGGTGAGGGTAGGAACGTAGATCCTGGTTACCATGGTGAGGGTAGGAACGTAGATCCTGGTTACCACGGTGAGGGTAGGAACGTAGATCCTGGTTACCACGGTGAGGGTAGGAACGTAGATCCTGGTTACCATGGTGAGGGTAGGAACGTAGATCCTGGTTACCACGGTGAGGGTAGGAACGTAGATCCTGGTTACCACGGTGAGGGTAGGAACGTAGATCCTGGTTACCACGGTGAGGGTAGGAACGTAGATCCTGGTTACCACGGTGAGGGTAGGAATGTAGATCCTGGTTACCATGGTGAGGGTAGGAACGTAGATCCTGGTTACCATGGTGAGGGTAGGAACATAGATCCTGGTTACCATGGTGAGCGTAGGAACGTAGATTAGTCCTTCCACATAGATCAGGGGTGGGCAAACTTTTTGGTTCGCGGGCCCTGGTTAAGCGAAAGAAGACGGAACGGAGTGGAACTGAACAAAAATGTACAGTGCCACATGGACCTGCTGCCATCACCAGTGGCACATTTTTTAAATTTCTGATGTGATTTAAAATCGAATCCATTCGTCCACCTTTTCATCGGGTAAACCGTGACGAACGTTCTCCAGATATCCGGCGACATCGTCCACGTTGGTGTATCGAAGGAGAATCCGAGCGAAATCCTCCTCACTGATGGTCGGCAGTCCTTTGGAGTAGGACAGGAACTCGATCTCCAGCACCTCCGTCTGCAGGTTATCCATGAACCTGTGGGGAAACGCAGCTGAGTTTTTTTTCTGAGATTTTTAATTGTGTAAAACTTTAAAATATTTAACAACTCACTTGTAAAAATCTTCAAATTTCAGCTCAGCTTTTCCTTTTTTTCCGAAAAAATGCACCAAGAGCGTTGTTTCAGTTTTATCATCAACGTGCTGAAAAAAAAATTCTAAAATGAAATCAGCAAATAATGAAAAAGGGATCTTTTAAAAGGAAAAAAATGAAACAAAACCAAGTTTTTAAAAAAAATATTTGAAATTCAATCATTTATTTGACAGGAATCAAACGTATGGTTCAGGGGCCAAAATGAGTCCAAAAGAGGCTCTATGTTGGATCAAATTATTCATTCATCATCTGAGTCGTTTATTCCTGTCTGGGTCTCAGGGGGCATCGGAGCCTATCTGGGATGATTACTGCCAGGAGGCAGGATACACCCTGAACATGATGCCAGGCTGTTGTGAACCCCAGACACCCTCCTTCCTAGAGGTCAATCAACCTAACATGAATGTTTTTGGAGATGAAGAAAACCCACACGAAAAGAACATGCAAACTCCACACAGATAGCAGTGATTCAAGCCTCACCCACCAGAGACTTGAACCTCTGACCGTCTTGCTGCGCTAACCAGTGCACCAAACGGGCAGTAGAGCTGTAATCAGGCCTGACAAGTTCAGCCCGAACCCGACAAGATCATTTTGATTGCCAGCCCGACATCATTCAAATGTGGGCATGGCGCACGCCCACAAGTTTGACCAAGAATGAGTCATTTATAGATGATTTAACACAATTTTTGACACATTATTGAACACTGAAACAAAAAAAAATTAATTAGTGTGTTTTTATGATCACTCATGTGCCGGCCCGACTTGGCCCGGGTAAAAATGTCAGAAATTGAGCCTGACCTGTTGGGTACCCAACAGTCGGGTCGGGCTAAGAATTACAGCCTGACCCGGGCCCGACCGGTACCACCAGTACCAGCTCTACTGGCAGCCCCTGGGACCAGGGATGGGCAAACTTTTTGATTGGCGGGCCAAATTGGGTTCCAACATTTGACCAAGGGGCCGGAACAGGAGCAGATGGATGGCATGCTTTGGTAAGCAAGCACACTAGATATGGAAAACCATTGGCACCATCTAGTGAGGAAACATCAGAATTACAGTAGAAATAAAACTATATAAAAAAAAGGGTTCCTACCCTCACCATGGTAACCAGGATCTACGTTCCTACCCTCACCATGGTAACCAGGATCTACATTCCTACCCTCACCATGGTAACCAGGATCTACGTTCCTACCCTCACCATGGTAACCAGTATCTACATTCCTACCCTCACCATGGTAACCAGGATCTACGTTCCTACACTCACCATAATAACCAGGATCTACGTTCCTACCCTCACCATGGTAACCAGGATCTACGTTCCTGCCCTCACCATGGTAACCAGGATCTACGTCCCTACCCTCACCATAGTAACCAGGATGTATGTTCCTGCCCTCACCATGGTAACCAGGATGTACGTTCCTGCCCTCACCATGGTAACCAGGATCTACGTCCCTACCCTCACCATAGTAACCAGGACCTACGTTCCTACCCTCACCATGGTAACCAGGATGTACGTTCCTGCCCTCACCATGGTAACCAGGATGTACGTTCCTGCCCTCACCATGGTAACCAGGATGTACGTTCCTGCCCTCACCATGGTAACCAGGGTCTACGTTCCTACCCTCACCATGGTAACCAGGGTCTACGTTCCTACACTCACCATAATAACCAGGATCTACGTTCCTACCCTCACCATGGTAACCAGGATCTACGTTCCTACCCTCACCATGGTAACCAGGATCTACGTCCCTACCCTCACCATAGTAACCAGGATGTATGTTCCTGCCCTCACCATGGTAACCAGGATGTACGTTCCTACCCTCACCATGGTAACCAGGATCTACGTTCCTACACTCACCATAATAACCAGGATCTACGTTCCTACCCTCACCATGGTAACCAGGATCTACGTTCCTACCCTCACCATGGTAACCAGGATCTACGTTCCTACCCTCACCATAGTAACCAGGATGTATGTTCCTGCACTCACCATGGTAACCAGGATGTACGTTCCTGCCCTCACCATGGTAACCAGGATCTACGTCCCTACCCTCACCATAGTAACCAGGACCTACGTTCCTACCCTCACCATGGTAACCAGGATGTACGTTCCTGCCCTCACCATGGTAACCAGGATGTACGTTCCTGCCCTCACCATGGTAACCAGGGTCTACGTTCCTACCCTCACCATGGTAACCAGGGTCTACGTTCCTACCCTCACCATGGTAACCAGGATCTACGTTCCTACCCTCACCATGGTAACCAGGATCTACGTTCCTACCCTCACCATGGTAACCAGGATCTACGTCCCTAGCCTCACCATGGTAACCAGGATGTATGTTCCTGCCCTCACCATGGTAACCAGGATGTACGTTCCTACCCTCACCATGGTAACCAGGATCTACGTCCCTACCCTCACCATAGTAACCAGGATGTATGTTCCTGCCCTTACCATGGTAACCAGGATGTATGTTCCTGCCCTCACCATGGTAACCAGGATCTACGTCCCTACCCTCACCATAGTAACCAGGACCTACGTTCCTACCCTCACCATGGTAACCAGGATGTACGTTCCTGCCCTCACCATGGTAACCAGGATGTACGTTCCTGCCCTTACCATGGTAACCAGGGTCTACGTTCCTACCCTCACCATGGTAACCAGGACCTACGTTCCTACCCTCACCATGGTAACCAGGATCTACGTCCCTACCCTCACCATAGTAACCAAGATCTACGTTCCTACCCTCACCATAGTAACCAGGATCTACGTTCCTACCCTCACCATGGTAACCAGGATCTACGTCCCTACCCTCACCATAGTAACCAGGATTTATGTTCCTGCCCTCACCAAGGTAACCAGGATGTACGTTCCTGCCCTCACCATCGTAACCATGATCTACATCCCTACCCTCACCATAGTAACCAGGACCTACGTTCTTACCCTCACCATGGTAACCAGGATGTACGTTCCTGCCCTCACCATGGTAACCAGGATCTACGTTCCTACCCTCACCATGGTAACCAGTATCTACATTCCTACCCTCACCATGGTAACCAGGATCTACGTTCCTACACTCACCATAATAACCAGGATCTACGTTCCTACCCTCACCATGGTAACCAGGATCTACGTTCCTGCCCTCACCATGGTAACCAGGATGTACGTTCCTGCCCTCACCATGGTAACCAGGGTCTACGTTCCTACCCTCACCATGGTAACCAGGGTCTACGTTCCTACCCTCACCATGGTAACCAGGATCTACGTTCCTACCCTCACCATGGTAACCAGGATCTACGTTCCTACCCTCACCATGGTAACCAGGATCTACGTTCCTACCCTCACCATGGTAACCAGGATCTACGTCCCTAGCCTCACCATAGTAACCAGGATGTATGTTCCTGCCCTCACCATGGTAACCAGGATGTACGTTCCTACCCTCACCATGGTAACCAGGATCTACGTCCCTACCCTCACCATAGTAACCAGGATGTATGTTCCTGCCCTCACCATGGTAACCAGGATGTATGTTCCTGCCCTCACCATGGTAACCAGGATCTACGTCCCTACCCTCACCATAGTAACCAGGACCTACGTTCCTACCCTCACCATGGTAACCAGGATGTACGTTCCTGCCCTCACCATGGTAACCAGGATCTATGTCCCTACCCTCACCATAGTAACCAGGACCTACGTTCCTACCCTCACCATGGTAACCAGGATGTACGTTCCTGCCCTCACCATGGTAACCAGGATGTACGTTCCTACCCTCACCATGGTAACCAGGGTCTACGTTCTTACCCTTACCATGGTAACCAGGATCTACATTCTTACCCTCACCATGGTAACCAGGATGTACGTTCCTACCCTCACCATGGTAACCAGGATCTACGTTCCTACCCTCACCATGGTAACCAGGATCTACGTTCCTACTCTCACCATGGTAACCAGGATCTACGTTGTTACCCTCACCATGGTAACCAGGATCGACGTTCCTACCATCACCATGGTAACCAGGATCTACGTCCCTACCCTCACCATAGTAACCAGGATGTATGTTCCTGCCCTCACCATGGTAACCAGGATGTACGTTCCTGCCCTCACCATGGTAACTAGGATCTACATTCCTACCCTCACCATAGTAACCAGGACCTACGTTCCTACCCTCACCATGGTAACCAGGATCTACGTCCCTACCCTCACCATAGTAACCAGGATCTACGTTCCTACCCTTACCATAGTAACCAGGATCTACGTTCCTACCCTCACCATGGTAACCAGGATCTACGTCCCTACCCTCACCATAGTAACCAGGATGTATGTTCCTGCCCTCACCATGGTAACCAGGATGTACGTTCCTGCCCTCACCATGGTAACCAGGATCTACATCCCTACCCTCACCATAGTAACCAGGACCTACGTTCTTACCCTCACCATGGTAACCAGGATGTACGTTCCTGCCCTCACCATGGTAACCAGGATCTACGTCCCTACCCTCACCATAGTAACCAGGACCTACGTTCCTACCCTCACCATGGTAACCAGGATGTACGTTCCTGCCCTCACCATGGTAACCAGGATGTACGTTCCTGCCCTCACCATGGTAACCAGGGTCTACGTTCCTACCCTCACCATGGTAACCAGGATCTACGTTCCTACTCTCACCATGGTAACCAGGATCTACGTTCCTACCCTCACCATGGTAACCAGGATCTACGTTCCTACTCTCACCATGGTAACCAGGATCTCCGTTCCTACCCTCACCATGGTAACCAGGATCTACGGGCTTTCCGTCTGAAGCTGTTGTCCCCGCGACCCGGCCCCGGACAACCGGAAGACGTCAGAACGGAATGGAATTTCCCTCCATTATTTTCCCAGCATCTAAACTTGTGCCAACCAGTGATACCAGTCATCATGCCAAACTCATTTTCTGATTTTGGGATAAACCGTGCTGATGATTCGATATTATTTTGAGAATTTCTTAACAAAACTATCTAAACATTAAAACCTTATCTGATAGGACCTGGTAAAGGTGGAGGGACAGCTACCTCAGTGAGATCAGAAAACAGAACCTGGCTCGTGTTCCGTCTGAGAGCGTCCCACATGCCCGGGACGGGCACATGCTGACCATCTTTAGTTAGAACCTGCAGCAGCGGTTAGAGAATAAAAATGCATGTTAAGCCTTTATGAAGAAAAAAGTAGAACAAAGGTGTCAAACTCAAAAACCAAGTGAAAAAAAGTTAAAAATCAAGAGCCAACATTGATTTTTTTTTTTTTTTTCTTTACTGAAGACATTTAATTTTGTAGAGCCGCTCCTCCTCATGGTTGAGAGGAGCCAGATAGGGTGGTTCGAGCTACTGAGCTCCTCACTAATGAGGTGTTTCAGGCATGTACAGTACCACCAAGAGGATACCAAGAGGCAGACCCTGGGTCTTCTGGAGAGACTATGTCTCACAGCTGGCTGGGGAACGACTCGGGATCCTCCTGGTTGAGCTGGAGGATGCAGCCGGGTGAGAGAAGCCTAGGCTTCACGTCTGAAGCTGTTGCCCCTGCGACCCGGCCCCGGATAAGCAGGAGACGACGGAACGGAACTTGAGCTAGAAACTGAACTAGTCATGACGACAATCTCTAAGATTCAGCAGCAGTGAAAACAGTGGGAGGGTTGTGGGCGGGGTTACAGGTCAGCTCGGAGCTAATTGATTGGTTCACTTTAACAGACTGACAGAGAGGAGAACCTATCACTGTGTTTGAGGGCGTGGTTATGGTTTACAATATAAATGAATGGAGAAAGAATCAGAGCTGACACATTCGCACCTCCGTGCGTACTCAAACGAGCAAATAGTAAACTAAAACGATGTGAAACATAATTAAAATGCATTTAATCTTCACACAAGACAGTTTTTAGAAACTTATAAACATACATTTTTATTTATTTTTGGTGATCAGGGCAGGGAGTGCGGCGTATCTGTGTCCCACGTCACCAGTCATCACTGCTAGAGACAGCGATACGACGTGACGAAGCGGCAAAGTTTTGGACCTGAAGATATGTTTTGGTCTTTTTTTTTATTGTTTCATTTAATTTCATATAATATCTATAAAAAAAGAGTTAATTAACGGATTACGGTTATCACAGGTTTTTTTGTTCAAGAATTGAAGGTTCATTATGAATAAAAATGACACTCAGTGTTAAGGATACGGACCAAGCGTGAGCGGAGCACCTTCAGTGATACTTTGCCAAGAACAAGCGCTCAAATCATATTCATTAAAGATTCAAACAAGGTCGAAAAAAAAATAGTATAAAACTACCTCTTTAATATTTTACATCAACAGATTAAACCGGAAACACCAGCAAAGAATTCTGGGGTTTGTAGTTTTAAAACTACAAGTGTCTGCTCGACTCATAGTCATTTGGTTTGTCTTTGTCGGCCAAATATATTCACACTTCGGACCAGAGTTTGACACCTTTGTCACAAAAAGGAGAAAAGCTGGAATCAAAGATAAGAAAGAGAGAAGATGAAAGGCATCTGTCAGTGATTTACAAACCATGCGTGCAGTTTCTGGGCTCTGCACGGCCTCTGCATGCATGGCCTCTGCATGCATGGCCTCTGCATGCTTACCACTCATTTAAAGCATGCATGGAATAACAGAGGAGGTGGATCCATGTCAGATCAGCTTTGTAACCAAATCAAGCTGCAAAATATATTCATCTGAAAACAAGTAGCTGCTTCTTTTCTCAACAAAAATGGCTGATTTTTATGATGAAGCACCAATAAAACTGTAATAAGAGAATAAAATTTTCAGGGTTAATAATTCTATTATTACCTCTATTATCCTCATAATTAGGTGGATCGGAAAAAAAAGGATTGGGAGGCCACATATGGACCTCGGACCATAGGTTTCCAACCTACCGGTCTAGAGATTCAGAGTCAGATTCGGATACTTTGATAATCCCTTGCTGGGAAAATTTCTGTGTCTGGTAGCTCCGAGCACTACAAGAGAGAGAGCTCCGGGCAATTTCAGAACAGCTCCTAGGTGGTACCGAGTTGGGTGGGGTGGACCTGTAACAGCCGCTTGGTGGAACAGAGCTGGAACAGTCGTTGGTGAAACACATGATAGTTGTCTCTCAGTGGGTAGGAATGTGGGTCACCGTGGTAACGATGTTTTTCATCTCCAGTGAATCATAATAAGATGTTAAACTGTCTCTAAAAGCTCCACATCTTGATCCTTCACTGTGGTGGAACAACACCAGCAGTCCACCATCTTTAGTTCCATAGTGAAGCCGGGTATGTTCAGACAGGAATCACCTCACCATGGTAACCAGGATATACGCTCCTACCCTCACCATGGTAACCAGGATCCACGTTCCTACCCTCACCATGGTAACCAGGATATACGTTCCTACCCTCACCATGGTAACCAGGATCTACTGTACGTTCCTACGCTCACTATGGTAACCAGGATCTACGTTCATACCCTCACCATGGTAACCAGGATCTACATTCCTACCCTCAACATCGGAACCAGCTGTGGGTGGTGACCAAAAGAATGAGATCGTGGATACAAGCAGCCAAAATGAGTGTCCTCCACAGGGTGGCTGGGCTCTCACTCAGAGATCGGGTGAGGAGTTCTGCCACCCGGGAGGAGCTCAATGTTGAGCCATTCCTCCTCCAGGTCGAGAAAAGCTAGATGGGGACGTTCAGGCATCTGTTCAGGATGCCCCCCAAGAACCTCGCTAGTGAGGTGTTTCGGGCACGTCCCACCGGGAGTAGACCAACAGGCAGACCCTGGACCTGCTGGAGAGACTATGTCTCACAGCTGGCTGAGGAATGACTCAGGATCCTTCCGGGTGAGCTGGAGAATGCAGCCGGGGTGAGAGAAGCCTGGGCTTCCCGTCTCAGGCTGTTGCCCCTGGGACCCAGCCCTGGATGAGCGGAAGATGAGGAAACGGAACATTTAGATGTTTACCTCCTCAGTGAAACATCTAACTATTTAAAATCCATATGTTTTTACAGCGGGCACTCGCCCAGATAAAGACAGAGGTTCATCCCAGAAGGGCATCCAATGTAAAACTACGTAAAAGAAAATTAGGCAAATGAGATCCACAAGTATTGAACCGGATCAGTCGTGACCCGGGTTAACTACCACCGCCATCGGTGCTGGAGGAAGAAGAACAAGAGGAGGAAGGCATGTGGGTCCGTGGTTCGTACAAACACAACCCTTCAAAAACAAACAGGTCTTTTATTCTCAGAAAACTCCCTCTTCAGCTTCTCGTCCTGAGACGTCGACGGAAACCACGTGGACTGTGTGAATAAAAACAACCAGTTGTGTGTTTGTGAGGAAAACAATGTTAAATGATTTCATGTTTTCACTTTTTGACGTTTCTGATCAAGAGTTTTCACGTGTAAAAGCTTTAAAGTGACAATGTTTTCACTCTTATTTTTAAAAGCTCAGGTTTCCTTTTCAGATGGTTTTGACCATGAAGACTCAGGCGTACCTTGTGGAACGTCTGTGATTCCTTCAGTGCTGGTGGTTGGACTTTCCCTCTGGATATTGTAATTACAAGTCTTACAGTCTTTTCAGAGGATGAGGTGGGAGCTTTACGGGCCGCTGGAAGCTGTAACCGTAATTAGCGGTGGGATTGTGTTGTAAAAGCAACAAGACGTGGAGGTAGAGCGCTTTTAACAGACACGTCGCTCCTCAAGGCTTAGAAGAGAAAATCTAAACAAATATTAATGATACAGTGAAGTAAAAAGTGAAGTCTCAGATGTTTGTTTGATAAACGACTGGGATTTCTCTCTTTTTAAGGACCTCTGAGTGAAAGTAAAAGCCTTCCAGACCCAATCCAGATGCTCTAAAAAAAACTGAGAGGAAGAAAACATTTCGGATCCCGTTCCGTTCTGTCATCTTCCGCTTATCCGGGGTCAGGTCACAGGGGCAACAGCCTCAGAAGGGAAGCCCAGGCTTCTCTCACCCCGGCTGCATCCTCCAGCTCAACTGGAAAGATCCTGAGTCCTTCCCCAGCCAGCTGTGAGACATAATCTCTACAGTGGGTTGCGGGGTCTGCCTCTTGGTCTCTTCTTGGTGGGACGTGCCTGAAACACCTCACCATTGAGGCACTCGGGAGGCATCCTGACCAGATGCCCAAACCACCCCATCTGGCTCCTCTTGACCTGAAGGAGGAGCGGCTCGACACCTAGCTCCTCCCGGATGGCAGAACTCCTCACCCGATCTCTGAGTGAGAGCCCAGCCACCCTGCGGGGGAAGTTCATTTCGGCCGCTTGTATCCGCAATCTCATTCTTTCGTTCACCACCCACAGCTGGTTATCAAGGTGAGCGTAGGAACGTAGATCCTGGTTACCATGGTGAGGGTAGGAACGTTGATCCTGGTTACCATGGTGAGGATAGGAACGTAGATCCTGGTTACCATGGTGAGGGTAGGAACGTAGATCCTGGTTACCATGGTGAGGGTAGGAACGTTGATCCTGGTTACCATGGTAAGGGTAGGAACGTAGATCCTGGTTACCATGGTGAGGGTAGGAACGTAGATCCTGGTTACCATGGTGAGGATAGGAACGTAGATCCTGGTTACCATGCTGAGGGTAGGAACATAGATCCTGGTTACCATGGTGAGGGTAGGAACGTAGATCCTGGTTACCATGGTGAGGGTAGGAACGTTGATCCTGGTTACCATGGTAAGGGTAGGAACGTTGATCCTGGTTACCATAATGAGGGTAGGAACGTAGATCCTGGTTACGATGGAGAGTGAAACCAGCGGGCCCGGGGTCTGCCTCTTGCTCTCCTCCTGGTGGCACATGCCCGAAACTCCTCACCAGTGAGGCGTTCGAGGGGCATCCTGACCAGATGGGGTGGTTCGGACATCTAAACGTATGGTATTATTAATGCCACATGTGATAAACGATCAAATATAATGTCATTAAAACAATATTTAAGTTATAGAGGAATAAATTTGAAAAATGCGCCTCTCGTGACGGCAGCATGTTTACTTTAGCTCCACATTTTGTGGAATTTTTTTGGTATTTTATTTGATGATCTTGTTCATCAGTGAGGAACGTGGAGTCTTCATGGACGTGTGGAGCTGAGCTCCTTCATGTGGAGTCTTCATGGACGTGTGGAGCTGAGCTCCTTCATGTGGAGTCTTCATGGACATGTGGAGCTGAGCTCCTTCATGTGGAGTCTTCATGGACGTGTGGAGCTGAGCTCCTTCATGTGGAGTCTTCATGGACGTGTGGAGATGTTCAGAAGGAATGAAGACAGGATCTTCTGAGTGACATCATCAGTGCTTCCTGTCTGAACATACCCGGCTTCACTATGGAACTAAAGATGGTGGACTGCTGCTGTTGTCCCACCTCAGTGAAGGATGGGAGTTGCTGTCAAGATGTGGAGCTTTTAGGGATAGTTTAAGATCTTAGTAGGATTCACTGGAGCTTCAACCTCCACACACAACCTTCCACCTACCACACAGAACCACTTTTTCTGGGTTCCACGAAGCGGCTGTTCAACAAAGCCACACATAGCCGTTGCACAGACATTTAGATGTTAAAGAATTTGATGTTTGACAGAGGAGTACAACACCTAGTAGAAAAAGTTTCAAAAAAGTCTTCTGGACAGTTTAATTCTTCAACGTTGAAGAATTAAACTGTCCAGAAGACTTTTTTGAAACTTTTTCTACTATGGATCACTCCTGGATGAATGAGGGATTACACGGATTTGTTGCTAAGTACAACACCTACTTACACACACACACACACACACACACACACACACACACACACACACACACACATTTCTAGGGGCAATTTTGTAGCAGCCAATTAACCTATCACCCATGGTTTGTGGAAGGTGGGAGGAAACTGGAGAAACCCCCACCTATACACAAGGAGAACAAGCAAACTCCACATAGAAATACCAGAGTTTCAAGCCTCATCACCACTCGAACCCCTGACCTTCTAGCTGTGAGACCATCGTGCAGCCCATACGGATGGCTCTATGTGGAATTTTTTGAGCTGAAAATATGCAGTTGTATTGCCAGTCTGCGTTGGCTTGGTAACCACCTTGGCAACCAGGAGCGAGTTTTGTTTTGTTTAATTTTTATTGAGTTGGAGTGTGAGCAGTGCCAGGGGGAATGCGACCCAGGTTCTCTCGGTCGAAAGACGGTAACTCTACCACTAGGCCAACGCCCCCTGGAACCAGGAGTGAGCTTTTTGAAACTATGAATTATTTGTAACTATTAGTGACTAGTTTGATGTAAACAAAGATAAAAACAGCTGGCATCAAACTTTAACATGCGTCTGTTTTCATGCTTACGAGGTTACGAGAATTTTTCAAACAAAAATACATGCAGAGAGAAAAAGTGTCTGAAACCCAGAAAAAAACCTACGCTGCTCTGCTGAGATCTGCCGTGACCGTACAGCTGCTGACTCTGAAATGGAAAAACAGAGACAGACAATGAGAGGTTAACACCCGTAAAGCTTGGACTGATGTTTAAAAGACATTAAAAAGCCGTGTGTTTCTTCTTCTCATCATGCTTAGAACTTTGGAGGGTCCTTTTCAGAACCATACGGGCGTTAGATTGGTTCTAAACCGTCTAGAGATGCTGACATTTGTCCTGGCAGAATAAGCTTCTTCATGTTTGGACGATAAGACCTCAAAGAGTATCTCTTATCACCGTTCATCCCTCCATGTTTACATCCACCTGCATGAGCTATAAGAAGCCTTGAGGAGATGAAAGCTCCAGGCATGTTTCACCCTGCACGAGCAGCCCAACTTCTCCCAGGGATTACCACAAGTGTTAGAAGCAATAACACGCTGAGTTTAGGCTTGTAACTAAAGACAGAGAAACATTTTTAACGTAGAGATGTTTTCTTTTTTAAAGAATCAAACGTGTTATTTGAACCTCATAAAACTTCATTTGTTGAGGAAGCGTATGACCAAATGTGTGTGTACGCTTACGTCCACATAGATGGAGTCATTTCTTAAAGTGACGGAGCGCGTGGATGGTTCCTACCCTCACCATGGTAACCAGGATCTACATTCCTACCCTCACCGTGGTAACCAGGATCTACGCTCCTACCCTCACCATGGTAACCAGGATCTACGTTCCTACCCTCACCATGGTAACCAGGATCTACGTTCCTACACTCACCATGGTAACCAGGATCTACGTTCCTACCCTCACCATGGTAACCAGGATCTACGTTCCTACCCTCACCATGGTAACCAGGATCTACGTTCCTACCCTCACCGTGGTAACCAAGATCTACGCTCCTACACTCACCATGGTAACCAGGATCTACGTTCCTACCCTCACCATGGTAACCAGGATCTACGCTCCTACACTCACCATGGTAACCAGGATCTACGTTCCTACCCTCACCATGGTAACCAGGATCTACGTTCCTACCCTCACCATGGTAACCAGGATCTACGTTCCTACCCTCACCATGGTAACCAGGATCTACGTTCCTACCCTCACCATGGTAACCAGGATCCACGTTCCTACCCTCACCATGGTAACCAGGATCTACATTCTTACCCTCACCATGGTAACCAGGATCTAGGTACCTACCCTCACCATGGTAACCAGGATCTACGTACCTACCCTCACCATGGTAACCAGGATCTACGTACCTACCCTCACCATGGTAACCAGGATATATGTTCCTGCCCTCACCATGGTAACCAGGATCTACGTACCTACCCTCACCATGGTAACCAGGATCTACGTACCTACCCTCACCATGGTAACCAGGATCTACGTTCCTACCCTCACCATGGTAACCAGGATATATGTTCCTGCCCTCACCATGGTAACCAGGATCTACGTTCCTACCCTCACCATGGTAACCAGGATCTACGTACCTACCCTAACCATGGTAACCAGGATATATGTTCCTGCCCTCACCATGGTAACCGGGATCTACGTTCCTACCCTCACCATGGTCACCAGCTGTGGGTGGTAACTGAAAGAATGAGATTGTGGATACAAGCGGCTGAAATGAGCTTCCTCTGCAGGGTGGCTGGGTTCTCACTCAGGAGCTCGGTGTCGAGCCGCTCCTCCTCCAGGTCGAGAGAAGCGAGATGGGGTGGTTCAGGCATCTGGTCAGAATGCCCCCCGAGCGCCTCGCTGGGGAGGTGTTTCGGGCACGGATGAGGCATGAGTGTGTGGTCGGCTCCCGAGCCGACGTAGGGAGAGGGGAAGAGGGAAGCTCCGACCCGCCCTTAACTTCCACACTAAAAGGTTAAACCGCAGCGAATCCCCTAATGAGAAACACCGCTAAACCTACAAGGGATTTCCCACCTTCCAGCGCCAGTGCACATTACAAGTCACACACTCACCTTCATGTCCAGATAACAGCCGCAGCTGACAAACGCCATGGAGAGACAAAAACGCACCAACACGGGTACGAGACAAACCACCTGAGTCTCCCAAAGAGCGCAACTCTAATCCAAATAAGGACAATGACGTCACGGGAAATACCCCGAATTACACGCCCATCAGACGCACGCACAACTTCATACACAAGATCCCGAATACCAACCAGAACACGGGACGAGACAAACCTCCTGAGTCTCCCAAAGAGCGCAACCCTAATCCAAAGAAGGATATTGACGTCACAGGAAATATCCCGAATTACACGCCCATCAGACGCACGCACAACTTCATCCACAAGATCCTGAATACTCACAAGGGACAGCTGCGCCAAATGCGTAAAACGCTCAACCAAAACCGGCTTTTTAACCAAAACACGGAAAATACAAACAAAATCCACTAAACCAAGGCAAACGCGGATTCTAAACCTAAAGGACGAGCCCCCATTTTGTTATGACTGGCTCAAGGCCATAACAAAAAGGGAAACCACAACAAGATGCCCCCTTACGGCCAGGGCCGTAACACCCCCCCCCTACAAAAAAGGGACCCCACTAAGGGACCCGTACATAAAAAGTGAAGGTGGGCTTACATCAGCAAAACTAGACAAGTAGAGTCAGCTCACAAGATCCAACAGAAAGCTTTAGCCTTTACACTAGACTAACAGAAATAATACCTAATGTGGCTGGGCGGCCCCGGGACAAGGGGAAAACCACCGTGCCGTCCCAGAACAGCAGAACACGGTGGGGTGAAGCCAACGGCCTTCCCAAAATGTTACCCAGCCCGAGAGAGTGCATCCGCCACGATGTAATCTCGGCCTTTGACGTGCTGTATGTCCAAGGAGCAAGCCCCATAACACGATCATAGGTTTTCCTGACCCCAAGATGTCCGCACTGGTCGTGAGAAATCCAAGATCATAGAGACACCATCCACCGGTAAAGCTGGACGCACCCCAACACAAACTTCCCCCTGAAAGAAATCACAAGACAGAATCACCCTGTGTCGTGGTACATCTAAAACACTAAAGCCCATTCCCACAACAGAAATAGAGGAGCCAACTGAAGTCCGCCCAGAAAAAGGAAGCGCTGAGGCTACAATAAATAAATCAACTGCTCCAGTGTCACGCAAAAATTTGACGCGCACACGTTCATCACCCTCCACAAGAGAAACATAGCCCTCTGTAATGAACGGCAGAAAAGATCTTAACCCCGGTGCAACCTCACACACCCCAGACACAGCAGTACTCACGACAGAACCAGTACACAACGCAGGTCTACGTTCAGGAGAAATCCGCCTAGCTTGAGGTATTAATTCCTCGACTCATAACGAAAAGACCCATTAAGCGCACTATTACTCATAGAATGCGTCAGAAAAAAGTCGTCCGCGAGCGCAGCGGCTTCAGCAACAGTCTTAACTCCACGCTCACCAACGTACACAGAAATATTGTCAGAAATTGAATTTTTGAACTGCTCCAACAAAATAAGTTCCTTTAAGTCATCCAATGTTTTAACGCCTGCAGAAGAACACCAACTCTCAAAATGTGTTACCAAATCACGCATAAACTCCAAATGCGACCTATCCCCACGTCTCCAACTCCGAAAACGCTGTCTATATGCTTCAGGAACAAGCTCATAAACTTTCAACACAGCACCTTTAACATCCGAATACCTAGCGCCGTCAACATTACGCAACGCTGAAAACGCTTGTTGCGCTTTACCAGTTAACACGCACTGCAACATCAAAATACGAGTCTGTCCAGACCAACCCCGAGCATCCGCTAAACGTTCAAACAAACAGAAAAAGGTCTCTGGATCACTCTCATCAAACTTAGGAACAAGCTTTAAATCATCAAGCTCATCTCTACTCACATGCGCTCCTGACGCACGCTCATTACCAGACGAATCAAGCCTACCTTCTCTGATCAACGCTAGTCTTTGACCTTCAATTTCAAGTTTTGCCATTTCTACCCGATGTTTCATTAACTCCAATTCTCTCTGCTGCTCAAAAGTTAAACCAGCGGCACTTGATACAAACGCTGAGTCCACACCAACAGGCTGCGCCACCTGCTTCAAAACGCCCAACTCAAACAACCCAACCTTCAAATTACCCTTAACAATACTCTTAATTCTTTTCGTATCACCGATATCAACATCAAAATGCTCTGCAATCATAATCAACTGCTTCTTAGTGCAGTGGTCCAAACCTTGTTCACACGGTGATTCAACAAAATCCTCCACAAACTCATCCATGGCTACAAACAAACAAGACCAAGCGAAAGTGACAGCTTAGCAATGCACACAAAAAGAAGATCAGAAATCCCGCTATCTACCTAACCAAAAAATCTTACAAACTCACCCCTAGTCTTCGGGAAGCGTGGCGATGGGTTCTTATGCGCCAAATACCGCTGGCACGGGAGAACAACCAGCACGCCGGCGATTCCCCGTAACCACGGCGCGCTCCCGAGCCGACGTAGGGAGAGGGGAAGAGGGAAGCTCCGACCCGCCCTTAACTTCCACACTAAAAGTTTAAACCGCAGCGAATCCCCTAATGAGAAACACCGCTAAACCTACAAGGGATTTCCCACCTTCCAGCGCCAGTGCACATTACAAGTCACACACTCACCGTCATGTCCAGATAACAGCCGCAGCTGACAAACGCCATGGAGAGACAAAAACGCACCAACACGGGTACGAGACAAACCACCTGAGTCTCCCAAAGAGCGCAACTCTAATCCAAATAAGGACAATGACGTCACGGGAAATACCCCGAATTACACGCCCATCAGACGCACGCACAACTTCATACACAAGATCCCGAATACCAACCAGAACACGGGACGAGACAAACCTCCTGAGTCTCCCAAAGAGCGCAACCCTAATCCAAATAAGGATATTGACGTCACAGGAAATATCCCGAATTACACGCCCATCAGACGCACGCACAACTTCATCCACAAGATCCTGAATACTCACAAGGGACAGCTGCGCCAAATGCGTAAAACGCTCAACCAAAACCGGCTTTTTAACCAAAACACGGAAAATACAAACAAAATCCACTAAACCAAGGCAAACGCGGATTCTAAACCTAAAGGACGAGCCCCCATTTTGTTATGACTGGCTCAAGGCCATAACAAAAAGGGAGACCACAACGGAGGTAAGGTGCGCAAAAGTAAATATTTATTAAACAAAGATAAGTAATATTAACAAAAAATAAGAGTATGAGGTGTGAGTATGGGAAGATCAGTGGTGTAGGTGGTGTTGTGTGAGTGAAGAGCAGGTGTATGGGTGCGATATGAATGTGGTGCGTAAAAGAAAAGACAAACTCAAATGTGCATGGGCGAAGGCGAAGGAGCAGGAGCAGAAGCAGGAGCAACCAGCACGGGAGTGCGAGGAGGAGAGAGCAGAGGAGCCGCGCCCCCCCCGAGAAGGCACATGTTGGTGCCTTATATAGTAGCTCCAATCAGGCGAGCAGAACCAGGAACACCTGTGCACAAATAGGAGCGGCAGAGGGAAACCACAACAAGATGCCCCCTTACGGCCAGGGCCGTAACAGTGTCCTTGCGACAGGCTGGCGACCTGTTCGGGGTGTACCCTGCCTCTCGTCTCAGCTGGTATAGACTCAGGTGACCCCGTCAGGGAAGAAGCAGCTCAGAAGATGAAATAAAAGTTTCCATAGCAACAGAAATCAAACCTACTTGTTCGTCCAGTTCTTGAAAATCTTCAGTCACTTCTTTTTTGTCTTTTTTCTTTCGAAATATTTCTTCCAACTACGAGAAAAAATATTCATTAAAGGATAAAAAAACATTTATTTTTATATTTAAAATGATTTTCGCACCACTAAAAACTCCTTTTTATCCACCATTTCATTCCCGTCCGCATCAAACATGTTGAAGGCGATCTGAAACCCAGCGTGTGGTTCTGAAATCAGACAAAAAGAGTTTTAAACAGTCTCATTTTAACCAGAAAACGATCTTTAAAAATAAAAAGAGTGCTGACTTGTTAGAATGCAGAGCAGGAAGAGGTATTCTGTGTAACTGATGACGCCTGAAAGAAAAAAAAAAGAAGTTAAAACCTGAAACAAAAACCACATGTTCCCTTTTCTTCTAGTGATGGCATCGGGTTGCATCAAGGTGTTTACAGATGATGAAGAAGCTGGCATCCCTCCAGACGTAAGTAATCTTCCTGATAAGATCTTAAAAGGTGCCTCTTTTACTTCATGCTTGGCGTTCCTTTCACACAAACAGCAGCTTTACAAGCGAGCTGGACACAAACCCAAACAAATTTAAGACCCCTGCCTTCTGATCGTGCTCGGCTAACAAGGTGTAATACATTCTCCAGTGATCTGTCACTGTTTGGACATTTCGGGTTTTGTGTGGCGTCCTTTGTTGTGTGACACAGAGTGAGTGTCAGGAGGCATCTCAGCCCACTCCGGAGCTTCTCCCCGATGCCTCTGAAAGCATTCCCAAGCTTTTGTTTGCTCAGAAAGATAGAGAATTGAGCCCAGATAGTTCTGGGTGACTGATCCGGCTGTTATGGGAAAAGAACTCTGTTTTTTTTTTTTTTTTTGCTGCAGGGAGAAGAAGAAGAAGAACACCCAGGAGGAGAAAGAAGAAGAAGAGGATGCTTCATGTTTTCCTCTGCAGGCCGGACTCGTCTCTATCCAGCCTCAGAATGACAACACATCTCCACCTTCAAAGTCTTTTAAAGCTCAAATGGTTTGAAGAGAGAGGGGGGGGGTCTTTTAAGATTCCTGCCATGTTTCACCCATACCACACACCTTCAGACCTCCCCTCACCCCCACCGCTCAGCCTCTCAGCTCAAGTAGATGTTGTTAGACAATACAAAGAATTCCAGAGAAACACTTCATACAGAGTGGCAGTCCCGGAGATGTAATCCAATGCTATTCTCAGGCTTCATAATGTCCATGCTGATCAGGGGGGCGGCCAGGGGGGACATGTCTCAACATAACAGGGTTCAAACAGCTCCCTCATTCCCTAAAGAAGGCCTTTGTTCACAGATCAATCCAGATCTTTTTTCCCTGACAAAGCCGCGGCGTTTAACAGTCGGATTAAAAGCCCCAAATCCTGGCATTGGTACTTAGCTGAAGCAACAGAGGAGAGAGGAACGAGAAGACCTGAGGGTCCGAGAGTTCACGCAGAGCAGGAAGTGTGCATGCCCAGGAGGGAACGACGAATCAAACAAATAGAAAATAAAGTTTAAGGGGTTTTTTGATGGACTGCCGGTCTGATCCCCTGCCCAGAGTTTATGCCGAGGTGTCCTTGAGCAAGACACTGATGCCCCAATGTCTCCTGTTGCATGCCAGCTTCCACCATTATGTATGAATGTGTGAGATACAAAGCGTTTTGAGTACCAACGCAGGTGGAAAAAGAAGCAGAGGTTACAGGAAGAAGAGATAAAGAAGGTGGAAGATTTTAAGTATCAAGGATCAACAGTCCAGAGCAATGGAGAGTGTGGAAAAGAGGTGAAGAAGCGTGTGCAGGCAGGCTGGAACGGGTGGAGGAAAGTATCAGGTGTGATGTGTGATAGAAGAGTTTCAGATAAAATGAAAGGAAAAGTGTACAAAACTGTGGTGAGAGCGGCCATACTGATTGGTCTAGAGACAGTGTGGTGAGAGCGGCCATACTGATTGGTCTAGAGACAGTGTGGTGAGAGCGGCCATGCTGATTGGTCTAGAGACAGTGTGGTGAGAGCGGCCATGCTGATTGGTCTAGAGACAGTGTCACTGAAGAAAAGACAGGAAACAGAGATGTTTGTACCAGAGATGAAGATGCTGAGGATCTCTCTGGGAGTGACCAGGATGGACAGGATCAGAGGAACAGCACATGTTAGAGGTTTTAAAGTCAGAGAGGTCAGACTGAGATGGTTTGGACATGTGCAGAGGAGAGAGAGTACATCAGAAGAAGGATGCTGGGTTTGGAACCACCAGGAAAGAGGCCTAGAGGAAGACCAAAGAGGAGGTTCATGGATACAGTGAAGGAAGACATGAAGATAGTTGGTGTGACTGAAGAAGATGCAGGAGATAGGGTTAGATGGAAGAAACTGATTTGCTGTGGCGCCTCCTTGAAGGGAGATGCCGAAAGGAGAGGAAGAAGGTAGAGTCCATTATCAACCATGACGACTTTGGCAGTGTGTGCCAGCCTAGTGCTAACACAGACACTCCTAAAACTAGTGTCAGATGGAACATAGTGGGCACAGCGTCTGGGTTCCATTCCCGTTCACTCCATGAGGGGCGAGGTAGGAAGAAAACAGTCCTGGTGAAATGTTAGCTACATAGAGACCAGGTATGAGTGGTCTTCCAGTGAGACCTGGTTTGTTGGACCTGCCTCATCCACTGTTTCCTCAGCGTGTCGTCTTTCAGGAACAACGTGCTGCCACACATCAGTGACCCATTCTGGTGAAACTACATCAGAATTCAACGAAACATGTTTATCCTGGAAACAAACGTCCACGGTTCCTCCTGCTTTGCTCCATTCGTCCAGACATGTGACTCTCGTTACGTCAGACCTGGACGGGAACGTCTCCAATAAGGTGGAAAACTATTTATTTCTCTTTTTATAGGAGCAGAATGATGATGTTTATCTTGGCGTTAATTAATATCAAATATCTCGTTCTGTTTTACGTCTAGTTGTCACACTGTGTCACAGTTTAATCCAGCTAAAGTAAACGTCTGCTCATCTCTGGTTCCATCAAAGCTGAGACGATCACTCGGAAGGCGGTGGCTCCTGAGACGTGTCCCATAAACAAACAGATGTAGTGTTCTAATTATTACAGACGCCACACTGAACCGCCTGTTAATCTTCAGAACTTTCTCTCACTTCTGAACAAGATGCAGAGATTCTGATTCTCCTCCTCTAGGGCAGGACTCTGTCCCGACTTATGGGGGGCACTTCATTCTTTTCCGTTCCGTCGGCTTCCGCTTATCTGGGGCCGGGTTGCGGGGCAACAGCCTCAGACAGGAAGCCCAGGCTTCTCTCACCCCAGCAGGATCCTCCAGCTCACCCAGAAGAATCCCGAGTGTTTCCCCAGCCAGCTGTGAGACATAGTAGTCTCTCCAGCAGGTTCGGGGTCTGCCCCTTGGTCTCCTCCCGGAGGGACGTGCCCGAAACACCTCACCAGCGAGGTGCTCGGGAGGCATCCTGACCAGATGCCCGAACCACCCCATCTGGCTCCTCTCGACCTGGAGGAGGAGCGGCTCTAGTACTATGAGCTCCTCCCGGATGGCAGAGCTCCTCACCAGTCTCTGAGTGAGAGGCCAGCCACCCTGCAGAAGAAGCTCATGTCGGCCCCTTGTATCAGTGATCTCGTTCTTTCAGGTGGTGATCATAAAAAATTCCCTTTGTCCTGTTTTTCTTCGTTTTTGTCCAAAAATAAGTCATAATTTTTCTGTATATTTGAACTTCTCTTTCTGAGACCATGTTTCCTGACCGCGTTTACAACCGCACTAACCCACAGATACTTTAAACCCAAACCACTGCCATCCTGTGGTTTATGGGCAGTAAAAAAAGGGGCGGGGGTTTACCTCGTTCCCTGAGGTTTCTAAACATGTTCGATGATCCTTTCCAAACAGGCGGCGTATCAGACAGCATCTTGTCTAATTCCTGCAAAAACACACCCAAATCCCAAATCACTCAGTCATTTCTCAGCAGTGAGTGTTTGAAGGTGTTACAGACGGCTTACCTTCTTAGTCAGGGACTTCCACCCCCGCTTACCTGCACACACAGTAACAGCAGACATTACAGACAGAAAGATATGTTTATGGGCTGGAAAATAAAAGTGAAAACAGGTGTTAATGAGGAGAGGAACATGAGTAGTGTGGACACATTCCAGCTGGTTGTAAAAGAGAAGATAAGAAGGAGAACTCGTTAAAAACGAGCTGGAAAATCACAGAAAAAACATGTCTGACAGAATTCACCCTTTAAGTCTTTCTTTTTTACTTGGCTGTGGATGCCAAGGGACTTTATGTTCCTACCCTCACCATGGTAACCAGGATCTACGCTCCTACCCTCACCATGGTAACCAGGATCTATGTTCCTACCCTCACCATGGTAACCAGGATCTACATTCCTACCCTCACCATGGTAACCAGGATCTACGTTCCTACCTTCACCATGGTAACCAGGATCTACGTTCCTACCCTCACCATGGTAACCAGGATCTACATTCCTACCCTCACCATGGTAACCAGGATCTACGCTCCTACCCTCACCATGGTAACCAGGATCTATGTTCCTACCCTCACCATGGTAACCAGGATCTACATTCCTACCCTCACCATGGTAACCAGGATCTACGTTCCTACCTTCACCATGGTAACCAGGATCTACGTTCCTACCCTCACCATGGTAACCAGGATCTACATTCCTACCCTCACCATGGTAACCAGGATCTGCGTTCCTACCTTCACCATGGTAACCAGGATCTGCGTTCCTACCTTCGCCATGGTAACCAGCTGTGGGTGGTGACCGAAAGAATGAGATTGTGGATACAAGAGGCTGAAATGAACTTCCTCCTCAGGCTGGCTAAGCTCTCACTCAGAGATTGAGGGTGGGTTACAAGAGGCAGACCCTGGAACCGCTGGAGAGACTATGTCTCACAGCTGGCTGGGGACTGACTCTGGATTTTTCTGGGTGAGCTGGAGGATGCAGCCGTGGTGAGAGAAGCCTGAGCTTCCCGTCTGAGGCTGTTACCCCTGCAACCCGACCCCAGATAAGTGGACAATGATGGAGCTCCATCAGTCTGTACTTTATAACATGTCATTCTGAATGTTTTCCCTCTTAAACTATTACTGCAACATCAAAACACCTCCTTTAACCGCACCAATAAAACCATAAAAGCTCATAAACACCGTTTCCTTCAAATGATCAATTAGCCAGGCGAGGATGACGAGTGTAGACGCGTTAATGAGTGTGTTTATGAGTTCATTTTATCCTGACATCATAATCCAGGTTCTCTTATCGTCACGTTTACGGCATGTGCGCTAACTAATCCTTTCTCTGTGGGTCGCTGCCAGTTTGTTGCCACATAAATGAGCCATAAAAGTTCGGTTTACTGGTAGAGATGTCTATCTTTATGCTGGTGTTATGACTGAAGCACTTTGAGACGTAACTCATTGTTTGATGGCAAACTTTTTTCCAGGAAGAAACAGCTGATCTTACAAAAATAATTATTAGAAGTCGCTTACTAAGTGATCGTGTACCTGATTAGAACGTCCAAAAACAAGTCAGTAGGTGGAGTTTGTTTTTTTTTAACATACTTTATTCATCCTTCACAGGGAAACATATGTGCTGCACTACACCGCAGCAGGCTGCCACCTAGCACGACGCCGATGGTGGGAGAAATGGTGGGTTAGGTGTCTTCTCCAAGGACTCTAGATGTGAACTCAGGAAGATGTAAACCCGTGAACTTCCAGTTAACTTCTAATCCATGGGCGAACGCTCAAACCACTGAGCCTCCGCCTCCCCCAATACAGGTTTTTAAAGTGGAGTTAAAACGACTGTGGTTTACTTAGTTTTAGAAAGATTTAACAGTTTAAATAAATAAATAAATGAATTACTCTATTCATCCCTCACCGGGGAAATTTGTTTGCTGCACTCCTTACACCGCAGCAGGCTGCCCTTCAACGGTGCCAATGGTGGGAGAAGTGGGGGTTAGGTGTCTTCTCCAAGGACCCTAGACGTGCTCTCCGTGGGACGCAAACCCGCGACCTTCCGGTCCGCGGGCGAACGCTCTAACCACGCGGTTACCGTCTCCACCCTAGAGGTGATTTCTTAAGTTCATCTATAGTTGGTTGGGGCTGCAGTTTTTGAACATTTCAATTATTGATTATTTGGTTGATTTTTTTGTTCGATTAATCAAATAAAGCATCATTACTTTAGGCATAGACTAAATTACCCATAGGCAGTCTGGGTTCTACGGAAGTACAGACACACTGAAAACCAGTCTGTCTGCTGAGGCATGGTCATAAAAAACACAGTGAGGCCTCGTTCCAGCATGGTGGTCCTCGCCTGTGGAACAGCCTGCCAGAGGAACTCAGGGCCGCAGACTGAAAACCCATCTTTTTTAACTTGGCTTTTACTTTATTTTTATTTGTTTAATCTGATTTTATGTATTTATTGATTTTTTAATGATCTATTTTTACACAGATTTTTTATTCAGTTTTAAGATTAAATTTTTAAACAGTTTTTAACCTGTTTTTTATGGTTTTAGTTTTTATTCTATTGTTTTTATTCCAGTGTTTCCTCATGGGGATCCTCCATTCCACCAGCTCTGCCTGCTCAGTCTGTGGGGGTCTGACTGGCCTGGGTGGTGCTGGTCCCTCACTTCAGCCAGGTGGCTTCTGTGGGTACCCGTTTTTCACTAGATCTGGGTGGACCCCTGTGGCTGTAATCGCTGCAGTCATGGGCAGGCTGACTCCTGGTGTGGATCAATCCCCAGTTATTATTTCCTCTCAGCAGCATCAGGACAGATGTTTGTTTTATTTACCAATATTTTTTAACTCAGTTAAAGTGACAGTAGCTGTAGTTCAGGGGAATTGGGGACAGTGTGTGTGTGTGTGTGGGGGGGTGGTCTGTGAATGTTGATGCATGTGTGCAGCGTTTTGTGTGTTTGATTTTTAATGTATGTTTGCTTTTATTTTGTTATTGGATTTAAATCTGAGTTTTTTTTCTGTTCACAACTTTGTGTAACTTCATGTTTGAAAAGTCCTTTATAAATAAAGTTTGATTTGATTTGTTGCAGCAAAACTAAACAGCAAAGTGTTTCGTTTCAGTTCAAAGTTATAATAAAAATTAGAAATGAGGTCGAAGCTAAAAATAAAAGTGGTTTGTTGATGTTTTTATTTTGACCTTTTCTTTAATTTCAGCTGCTTTAAGAGAAAATTTATTTTGATGACTTTGTGTTTTTCTGCTCGACTCGAATAAATAAATACTTAAAAAACAAGAATTAATTAATTAACAACAAAAATGCATGAAAATAAATGAATAAAAATAAATGATAGCATTTTTTTTTTAAATGAAATGGTAGGTGGGTGGTAGGTGGATGGTAGGTGGATGGTAGGTGGATGGTAGGTGGATGATAGGTTGGTGGTAGGTGGATGGTAGGTGGGTGGTAGGTGGGTGGTAGGTGGGTGGTAGGTGGATGGTAGGTGGATGGTAGGTGGGTGGTAGGTGGATGGTAGGTGGATGGTAGCTGGGTGGTAGGTGGGTGGTAGGTGGATGGTAGGTGGATGGTAGGTGGGTGGTAGGTGGGTGGTAGGTGGATGGTAGGTGGGTGGTAGGTGGATGGTAGGTGGGTGGTAGGTGGGTGGTAGGTGGATGGTAGGTGGATGGTAGGTGGGTGGTAGGTGGATGGTAGGTGGGTGGTAGGTGGGTGGTAGGTGGATGGTAGGTGGGTGGTAGGTGGATGGTAGGTGGGTGGTAGGTGGATGGTAGGTGGGTGGTAGGTGGATGGTAGGTGGGTGGTAGGTGGATGGTAGGTGGATGGTAGGTGGATGGTAGGTTGGTGGTAGGTGGGTGGTAGGTGGATGGTAGGTGGATGGTAGGTGGGTGGTAGGTGGGTGGTAGGTGGATGGTAGGTGGGTGGTAGGTGGGTGGTAGGTGGATGGTAGGTGGATGGTAGGTGGGTGGTAGGTGGATGGTAGGTGGATGGTAGGTGGGTGGTAGGTGGATGGTAGGTGGATGGTAGGTGGGTGGTAGGTGGATGGTAGGTTGGTGGTAGGTGGATGGTAGGTGGGTGGTAGGTGGATGGTAGGTTGGTGGTAGGTGGGTGGTAGGTGGATGGTAGGTGGGTGGTAGGTGGGTGGTAGGTGGGTGGTAGGTGGATGGTAGGTGGATGGTAGGTGGGTGGTAGGTGGATGGTAGGTGGATGGTAGGTGGGTGGTAGGTGGATGGTAGGTGGATGGTAGGTGGATGGTAGGTGGATGGTAGGTGGATGATAGGTTGGTGGTAGGTGGATGGTAGGTGGATGGTAGGTGGGTGGTAGGTGGATGATAGGTTGGTGGTAGGTGGATGGTAGGTGGATGGTAGGTGGATGGTAGGTGGATGGTAGGTGGGTGGTAGGTGGATGGTAGGTGGATGGTAGGTTGGTGGTAGGTGGGTGGTAGGTGGATGGTAGGTGGGTGGTAGGTGGATGATAGGTTGGTGGTAGGTGGATGGTAGGTGGATGGTAGGTTGGTGGTAGGTGGATGGTAGGTGGATGGTAGGTGGGTGGTAGGTGGATGGTAGGTGGATGGTAGGTGGGTGGTAGGTGGGTGGTAGGTGGATGGTAGGTGGGTGGTAGGTGGATGGTAGGTGGGTGGTAGGTGGATGGTAGGTGGGTGGTAGGTGGGTGGTAGGTGGATGGTAGGTGGGTGGTAGGTGGATGGTAGGTGGATGGTAGGTGGGTGGTAGGTGGATGGTAGGTGGGTGGTAGGTGGGTGGTAGGTGGATGGTAGGTGGGTGGTAGGTGGATGGTAGGTGGGTGGTAGGTGGATGGTAGGTGGGTGGTAGGTGGATGGTAGGTGGGTGGTAGGTGGGTGATAGGTGGATGGTAGGTGGGTGGTAGGTGGATGGTAGGTGGGTGGTAGGTGGATGGTAGGTGGGTGGTAGGTGGATGGTAGGTGGATGGTAGGTGGGTGGTAGGTGGATGGTAGGTGGGTGATAGGTGGGTGGTAGGTGGATGGTAGGTGGATGGTAGGTGGGTGGTAGGTGGATGGTAGGTGGGTGGTAGGTGGGTGGTAGGTGGATGGTAGGTGGGTGATGGTACTCACTCTTTGGTTGGGTGAGTGTGATGGACTCCAGGAAGTCTCGGGGGGTCATGTAGATCTGACCCTCACACTCCAGCGAGCTGAACACACGGAATCGGTTTTCATAAGAAGACGTGAAAATATCTCCGTCTTCAGAAACAGAGGACCGCTTCTGGAAACACACACACACACACACACACACAAATGCACACACACACACACACGCATGCACGCAAACACGCACACACACACACACACACACACACACACACACACACACATGAACACGTCAGTTTCATTTTTACATGACAGGATTTTCCCCCGGGTTTTTCTGTGTGTGAGAGTGTGTGTGTATACTGTATGTGTGTGTATATGTGTGCGTGTGTGTCTATATATGTGTGTGATGTGTGTGTGTGTGTAAGTGTGTATGTATGTGTGTATGTGAGTGTGTATGTGTGTGTGTATGTGTGTGTATATGTGTGTGTGTATGTACGTGTAAGTATGTGTATATGTGTGTGTACTGTATGTATGTGTATGTACAGTATGTGTGTGTGTGTGTGTATGTGTGTATGTGAGTGTATGTATGTGTGTGTGTGTATGTGTGTGTGTGTGTATGTATGTGTATGTATGTGTGTGTGTGTTAATGAGTGTGTGTGTGTGTATGTATGTGTATGTGTGTGTATGTGTGTGTGTGTGTGTGTGTGTGTATACTTGTGTGTATGTGTGTATATATGTGTGTATGTGAGTGTGTATGTGTGTGTATGTGTGTATGTGTGTGTATATGTGTGTGTTTGTGTGTGTATGTATGTGTGTATATGTGTGCGTGTATGTATGTGAGTGTGTGTATGTGTGTGTATATATGTGTGTATGTGTGTATATGTATGTATGTGTGTGTGTGTGTGTGTGTGTTAAAGAGTGTGTGTGTGTTACAGCAGATAATGTTCCTACATGAGATCAGATCAGCAGTCCGTTGAGGACAGACTGGATCTTTCTGTCCAGTGGCAGGCTGCCAGGTGCAGCGGGCACGCAGTGGGAATGTCCTCCCTCCTCCCCCTCTGTTTAACCATTAACCCCACTCCCTCACCATCTCCGGCTCCTCACCCCTCCTCACCCACCCTTCACCCACTCCTAACACACCCCTCACCCCTCCTCAACCACCCTTCACCCACCCCTCACTCCTATCATATGTCAGACCTCCTGCCAAAGTCTCCTGTTCCCTGAAACGGCAACAACATGCCAACATGTGTTCGTTTAATCGTCCGGTTTTTACACGACAACAAATAATGTTCAACATTCATAAAGAATTATGATCAAATAATCAAAATTATCCCCCCAAAAAATCAATTTTAAACAGATTTATGAATGGAATGAACAGGACGTGGAGGTATGGTACACCCTGAACAGGGCCACCCACACGACCATCCACACACACACACTCATTCCTATGGGTAATTTTTCATGGTAGCCAATCAACCTAACATGTATGTTTTAAGTGGGAGGAAACCCACACATACGCAGGGAGAACATGCAAACTCCACACAGAAAGGCCAGTGTTTCAAGCCTCGTGCAACCAGGGACTCGAATGCCAACCTTCTGGCTGTGAATACAGTGTGCTACCCACTGGTAGCCGAAGAAGAGAAATCTTCTTTCGGCATGTCCCTTCCAGAGTCGCCACATCAAGTCAGTTTCCTCCATCTAACCCTATCTCCTGCATCCTCTTCAGTCACACCAACTATAATAATAATAATAATAATGCATTGAACTTATATAGTGCTTTTCTAGACACTCAAAGACGCTTTTACATATATATACGCATTATTCATTCACTCCATACAATCATTCACACACACAACATTCATTCCTGATGATGGGAGCTACCATGCAAGGTGCAGACCACTATCATCAGAAGGAACTGGGGGTTCGGTGTCTTGCTCAAGGACACCTCGGTATGGACTCTGGGCGGGGGATCGAACCTGCGACCTTCCGGTTACGGAGCGGTCGCCCTACCCACCGAGCCATCCTTCCCCCTATCTTCATGTCTTCCTTCACTGTATCCATGAACCTCCTCTTTGGTCTTCCTCTAGTCCTCTTTCCTGGTGGTTCCAAACCCAGCATCCTTCTTCTGATGTACTCTCTCTCCTCTGCACATGTCCAAACCATCTCAGTCTGGCCTCTCTGACTTTAAAACCTCTAACATGTGCTGTTCCTCTGATCCTGTCCATCCTGGTCACTCCCAGAGAGATCCTCAGCGTCTTCATCTCTGCTACCTCCATCTCTGTTTCCTGTCTTTTCTTCAGTGACACTGTCTCTAGACCAATCAGCATGGCCGCACTCACCACACTGTCTCTAGACCAATCAGCATGGCCGCTCTCACCACACTGTCTCTAGACCAATCAGCATGGCCGCTCTCACCACACTGTCTCTAGACCAATCAGCATGGCCGCTCTCACCACACTGTCTCTAGACCAATCAGCATGGCCGCTATCACCACACTGTCTCTATACCAATCAGCACGGGCGCTCTCACCACGATTGCTGCATTGCTCCGTAACAGGCAGTCATGACGGTGCCAATGATGGGAGCAACTAGGGGGTGAAGTGTCTCCTCCAGGAACATTTCTTGGGCTCATTGGGAATCGAACTTGCTTCTCTTCGTCCAAGGACAAACACTCTACCAGTAAACCAACGCCTCTCCCGCCTCCTTTGGTCCGTATTAGATCTTATCATGATCTACAGGAGACTTCAAACATTGTTGCCATGACGACACATCCCGGCCTGGGAAGATTCAACTGTCAAGTTTTCCACTAAGTGGCTGATCTACCAAGTGGTTGTTCCACCAAACAGCTGTTTCAGCTCCAACGCCGCCATACTCAGCACCACCTAGCAGCTGTTCTGAACCTGTTTGGAGCTTTGTCTTGGAATTCTCAGAGCTATCGGACACACAGAATTCCAAGCAAGAGGTAAATAAAGTATTAATTTGAAAAAAAAAAAAAACGGAAAACAGTTTAATTTCTTTCATGGACAGAATTGGGTTTGATGCCATTTGCAAATTCAAGATTTACACCTGGTGTAATTAACGATGGTTTGGATAAATCTCATGTTAATACTCAGGAAAAACACTGGCACACACAACCCGAACGACCTCTTCTGGCTCCTCTCTAAACCGTTATTTTCAGATTTCAAACACAAGCAAACGTCCTCATTTTAATGACGTCACATGCCGCCTTTTTTTTTTACGGTTTCAGCACCAAAGCTCTGCGGACAGCTCCAGAACCCCCCATTTTATTCTTTCTTTAAAAATCTCACCTTTCCAGCTGCAGACACCACTGGCAGCGCCACCTGCCGGGTGAACACGTCACTTTCATGCCAGTAGTACACTGCGGCGCTCACACACGCGCCCGCGGTCACTGCTTTCAGGGTTTTGGTTGTTTTTCCTGTAGAGAGAGACCCCTGTTTGAGGAGCCATGGAAGCAACCTGCGGAAAGCTGCCATGTTTGGACTGCTGCAGAAGCTGCGCATGCGCACAACCCACCCCCTCCCACATAAACCCCCTCCCTCCACCCGCTCCTCTTTGGAATAAATAATATTAATAATAAATGAGTTTTTTTAAAATCTGTTTATCTCTGTGTCTTTCTATCATCAGGTGTGTCTCCTCCCCCTGGCTCCTCCCACATCCTCCCCCCTGTGTCTCCTCCACCTGCCCAGGAGAGCCCAGATCTCCTGCCTCCTCACAAACTTTTTCACTTGCTCCGCAGCTGTACGCAGCTCCATCCTCAGCATGCAGGTGGATACGCAGCAGCACTCCCACTCCCCTCTCTGAACTTCACACCATGGACGCCCCCACTTTAGGAGAACTAGGGAATGTCCTCCCAGGACTGGACACCATCTCTCACCTAGGCTCCCACTTTTTCCTGGGGGACAATCCTGTGTTAGAGGAGCAGCTTGGAGACAGGAGCATGGATTTACCCCACCTGAAGGGCATTCTGAGGAGGAGGCAGTTATACTGCAGGACAGGATTTCACCTGCAAATACTACCTGATGGGAGCGTGCATGGGACCAGGAGAGACCACAGCCGCTTTGGTGAGTGAGAAAGGAGCTTTGTGGAGGGAAAGCAGTTCATTAAAAAGTGATTATAATTAGCAGAGCTTCTTCTGAACAATTCTCTTTTTCTTTTCAGGTATTTTGGAATTTATAAGCCTTGCTGTTGGTCTGATGAGCATTAGAGGAGTGGACACTGGACTCTACCTGGGAATGAATGATAAGGGGGAGTTATACGGCTCTGTGAGTACTTTTAAATCACTAATTCGTCCTGTGACGCTGCCTTTGAAATGATTAAAGACATAAACTGAGATTGAAATGAGTGCAAAAGTCCTAGAAAAGGGTAAACTGTCCTAGATGGGATGATAGTGTGATGTTACAGGTCCTTCAGGTGTTAGTAAAGAGTCCTACGGATAAAAACAAGTCTCAAAAGATGGAGTAAAGTGTCCTCAGTAACAAGTAAAGTGTCTTTAGTAAGAAGTAAAGTGTTCTTATAAGAAGTAAAGTGTTCTTATAAGAAGTAAAGTGTTCTTATAAGAAGTAAAGTGTTCTTATAAGAAGTAAAGTGTTCATAGCAAGAAGTAATGCTTTACTGGATGGTAAGGACACTACTCGTTGCTAAGGACACTTTACTTCTTACTAAAGACACGTTACTTCTTACTAAGAACACTTTACTTCTTACTAAGGACACTTTACTTCTTACTATAGACACTTTACTTCTTACTAAGGACAATTTACTTCTTACTAAGGACACTTTACTTCTTACTAAAGACACGTTACTTCTTACTAAGGACACTTTACTTCTTACTAAGGACACTTTACTTCTTACTAAGGACACTTTACTTCTTACTAAGGACACTTTACTTCTTACTAAAGACACTTTACTTCTTACTAAGGACACTTTACTTCTTACTAAGAACACTTTACTTCTTACTAAGGACACTTTACTTCTTACTAAAGACACTTTACTTCTTACTAAGGACACTTTACTTCTTACTAAGGACACTTTACTTCTTACTAAGGACACTTTACTTCTTACTAAGGACACTTTACTTCTTACTAAAGACACGTTACTTCTTACTAAGAACACTTTACTTCTTACTAAGGACACTTTACTTCTTACTAAGGACACTTTACTTCTTACTAAGGACACTTTACTTCTTACTAAGGACACTTTACTTCTTACTAAAGACACTTTACTTCTTACTAAGGACACTTTACTTCTTACTAAAGACACTTTACTTCTTACTAAGGACACTTTACTTCTTACTAAGGACACTTTACTTCTTACTAAGAACACTTTACTTCTTACTAAGGACACTTTACTTCTTACTAAGAACACTTTACTTCTTACTAAGGACATTTTACTTCTTACTAAAGACACTTTACTTCTTACTGAGGACACTTTACTTCTTACTGAGGACACTTTACTTCTTACTAAGGACACTTTACTTCTTACTAAAGACACTTTACTTCTTACTAAGGACACTTTACTTCTTACTAAGGACATTTTACTTCTTACTAAGGACACTTTACGTCTTACTAAAGACACTTTACTTCTTACTAAGAACACTTTACTTCTTACTAAGGACACTTTACTTCTTACTAAGGACATTTTACTTCTTACTAAGGACACTTTACGTCTTACTAAAGACACTTTACTTCTTACTAAGAACACTTTACTTCTTACTAAGAACACTTTACTTCTTACTAAGGACACTTTACTTCTTACTAAAGACACGTTACTTCTTACTAAGAACACTTTACTTCTTACTAAGGACATTTTACTTCTTACTAAGGACACTTTACGTCTTACTAAAGACACTTTACTTCTTACTAAGAACACTTTACTTCTTACTAAGGACACTTTACTTCTTACTAAGGACATTTTACTTCTTACTAAGGACACTTTACGTCTTACTAAAGACACTTTACTTCTTACTAAGAACACTTTACTTCTTACTAAGAACACTTTACTTCTTACTAAGGACACTTTACTTCTTACTAAAGACACGTTACTTCTTACTAAGAACACTTTACTTCTTACTAAAGACACTTTACTTCTTACTAAGAACACTTTACTTCTTTCTAAGGACACTTTACTTCTTACTAAGGACACTTTACTTCTTACTAAGGACATTTTACTTCTTACTAAGGACACTTTACTTCTTACTAAAGACACGTTACTTCTTACTAAGAACACTTTACTTCTTACTAAGGACACTTTACTTCTTACTAAGGACACTTTACTTCTTACTAAGGACACTTTACTTCTTACTAAGGACACTTTACTTCTTACTAAAGACACTTTACTTCTTACTAAGGACACTTTACTTCTTACTAAAGACACTTTACTTCTTACTAAGGACACTTTACTTCTTACTAAGGACACTTTACTTCTTACTAAGAACACTTTACTTCTTACTAAGGACACTTTACTTCTTACTAAGAACACTTTACTTCTTACTAAGGACATTTTACTTCTTACTAAAGACACTTTACTTCTTACTAAGAACACTTTACTTCTTACTAAGGACACTTTACTTCTTACTAAGGACATTTTACTTCTTACTAAGGACACTTTACGTCTTACTAAAGACACTTTACTTCTTACTAAGAACACTTTACTTCTTACTAAGGACACTTTACTTCTTACTAAGGACACTTTACTTCTTACTAAGGACACTTTACTTCTTACTAAGGACACTTTACGTCTTACTAAAGACACTTTACTTCTTACTAAGGACACTTTACTTCTTACTAAGGACATTTTACTTCTTACTAAGGACACTTTACGTCTTACTAAAGACACTTTACTTCTTACTAAGGACACTTTACTTCTTACTAAGGACACTTTACTTCTTACTAAGGACACTTTACTTCTTACTAAAGACACGTTACTTCTTACTAAGAACACTTTACTTCTTACTAAGGACACTTTACTTCTTACTAAGGACACTTTACTTCTTACTAAGGACACTTTACTTCTTACTAAAGACACTTTACTTCTTACTAAAGACACTTTACTTCTTACTAAGGACACTTTACTTCTTACTAAAGACACTTTACTTCTTACTAAAGACACTTTACTTCTTACTAAGAACACTTTACTTCTTACTAAGGACACTTTACTTCTTACTAAGGACACTTTACTTCTTACTGAGGACACTTTACTTCTTACTAAAGACACTTTACTTCTTACTAAGAACACTTTACTTCTTACTAAGGACACTTTACTTCTTACTGAGGACACTTTACTTCTTACTAAAGACACTTTACTTCTTACTAAGAACACTTTACTTCTTACTAAGGACACTTTACTTCTTACTAAAGACACTTTACTTCTTACTAAGGACACTTTACTTCTTACTGAGGACACTTTACTTCTTACTAAAGACACTTTACTTCTTACTAAGAACACTTTACTTCTTACTAAGGACACTTTACTTCTTACTAAAGACACTTTACTTCTTACTAAAGACACGTTACTTCTTACTAAAGACACGTTACTTCTTACTAAGGACACTTTACTTCTTACTGAGGACACTTTACTTCTTACTAAAGACACTTTACTTCTTACTAAGAACACTTTACTTCTTACTAAGAACACTTTACTTCTTACTAAGGACACTTTACTTCTTACTAAAGACACTTTACTTCTTACTAAGGACACTTTACTTCTTACTGAGGACACTTTACTTCTTACTAAAGACACTTTACTTCTTACTAAGAACACTTTACTTCTTACTAAGGACACTTTACTTCTTACTAAAGACACTTTACTTCTTACTAAAGACACGTTACTTCTTACTAAAGACACGTTACTTCTTACTAAGGACACTTTACTTCTTACTGAGGACACTTTACTTCTTACTAAAGACACTTTACTTCTTACTAAGGACACTTTACTTCTTACTAAAGACACTTTACTTCTTACTAAGGACACTTTACTTCTTACTAAGAACACTTTACTTCTTACTAAGGACACTTTACTTCTTACTGAGGACACTTTACTTCTTACTAAAGACACTTTACTTCTTACTAAGAACACTTTACTTCTTACTAAGGACACTTTACTTCTTACTAAGGACACTTTACTTCTTACTGAGGACACTTTACTTCTTACTAAAGACACTTTACTTCTTACTAAGAACACTTTACTTCTTACTAAGGACACTTTACTTCTTACTAAAGACACTTTACTTCTTACTAAGAACACTTTACTTCTTACTAAGGACACTTTACTTCTTACTAAAGACACGTTACTTCTTACTAAGGACACTTTACTTCTTACTGAGGACACTTTACTTCTTACTAAAGACACTTTACTTCTTACTAAGAACACTTTACTTCTTACTAAGGACACTTTACTTCTTACTAAAGACACTTTACTTCTTACTAAGAACACTTTACTTCTTACTAAGAACACTTTACTTCTTACTAAGGACACTTTACTTCTTACTAAGGACAAGTCCGTGTAGTCCCTCATTCATCCAGGAGTGATCCATAGTAGAAAAAGTTTTAAAAAAGTCTTCTGGACAGTTCAATTCTTGAACGAGACGTTTCGACTTCCATCCGGAAATCATTTTCAATCTGAATGAAATGGACTGAAAACTGGATCTATTTATACTAACCTGAGTAAAAGGTAAAAAATAGTAAGGCAGGGCTCGACCAATGAGCCTGTGTTACCTATGATGGCCGTGAATGGCTCCTATTGTAGCCACAGACCAGTAAACAAACCCTATTATAATAATGCTAAAAGCCTAGTGAATAGAAATTCCTGCGAACGAGAGGCGTGAAACCGCCCCTTTACTTCTTACTAAAGTGTTCTTAGTAAGAAGTAAAGTGTCCTTTTAAGAAGTAAAGTGTTCTTAGTAAGAAGTAAAGTGTCCTTTTAAGAAGTAAAGTGTTCTTAGTAAGAAGTAAAGTGTTCTTAGTAAGAAGTAAAGTGTTCTTAGTAAGAAGTAAAGTGTCCTCAGTAAGAAGTAAAGTGTACTTAGTAAGAAGTGAAGTGTCCTTTTAAGAAGTAAAGTGTTCGTAGTAAGAAGTAAAGTGTCCTTTTGAGAAGTAAAGTGTTCGTAGTAAGAAGTAAAGTGTTCTTAGTAAGAAGTAAAGTGTTCTTAGTAAGAAGTAAAGTGTTCTTAGTAAGAAGTAAAGTGTTCTTAGTAAGAAGTAAAGTGTTCTTAGTAAGAAGTAAAGAGTCTTGAGTAAGACAGCTGTGAGACATAGTCTCTCCAGCAGGTCCGGGGTCTGCCTCTTGGTCTCTTCCCGGGTTGACGTGACCGAAACACCTCACCAGTGAGGCCTCGAGGGGAATCCTGACCAGATGCCCGAACCACCCCATCTGACTCCTCTCGACCTGGAGGAGGAGCGGCTCGACACCGAGCTCCTCTCGGATGGTAGAGCTCCTCACCCGATCGCCGAGTGACAGCCCAGCCACCCCTCGGAGGAAGCTATTTTAGGCCACTTGTTTCCTTAAGAACAAGTATAGCTCCCTTACCAACGAGTACAGGTCTCTTACCAGCGGGTAAAACTCCCTCACCGTTCTGTCGTCTTCTATCTGGGGCCGGGTTGCGGGGGCAACAGCCCAGGCTTCTCTCCAAGCTCCCTTACCAGTTAGAAAAGCGTTCTTAGGAACGAGTAAAGCGTCCAATTGGTTTGTGTCCTTGGAACCAGACTCCTCAGAATGAGCAAAGCATTCTAGGAAAAAGCAAACGATTTCTAGGAATGATCAAATTGTTCTTAGATTCGGGTGTTTGTTCCTCGGAAGGGTGCGAGGAGTGAACAAAGATGCGTCCTGCTCGTGAGTAGGAAGTCTTAGAATTCAGAAAAGTGGTCTAGGAAGGAACAAACTAAACACCCCACAGTGCAATGGGGTCCCAAAATGTCTCAGGAGTGACTAACGTGTCCAAGAAAATGTGGGATTTGGAAATTTAACATATCTATTTTCTGTTTTTCCAGAAAAAGCTGACGGCTGAATGTGTCTTTAAGGAGCATTTTGAGGAGAACTGGTACAACACGTACTCATCCAACCTCTACAAGCACGGAGACAAAGAGCCGCGATACTTTGTGGCGTTAAATAAAGACGGGTCACCGCGGGATGGCACCAAATCCAGGAGGCACCAGAGGTTCACACACTTCCTGCCCCGGCCCGTGGATCCAGACCGAGTACCGGAGCTGTACAGAGACATCCTTGGTCCTAGCTGAGATGTGAACCTGGCGATCCAGACTCGGAGAAGCTGCTCATAAACCCCTGGAAGGCAGGGAAGCAGAAAGAGGGCACGGAGGAGCCCGGAGCGGGGCCTCCTCCAGGAATGCGTCTCTCAGCAGTCACCAGGATGAGCCAGAATGTTCCGGCATGAGGGGCTTGTTTGTTCCAGGAACTGCGTGTGTGGAACAGGAGGCAAACGGGATTGGAGCTCCCATCAAACTGGGATTGCAGCTCGATAGATCAGACGGAAATCTGGACGTTTTTAACCAGATTCCCAAAAACGACTGAAGGAATTCTTACTTTTTTTAAAAACCGTATCGAGAAAAACATGTAAAAGATTATTTATTTCTTTTAGAAACACATATTTAAGCTAAATATTTATTTATTTGAGAATATATTTTTTACAAGTAGAATTTTTTAGAAAGTATATAAACTATGTTAAAAACTGACAAAATGTACTTTTTATTAAAAAAAAGAAGAAAAACACCATTTTTTTTTGGCGAAATACATGGTTCAACATGTTTTGTTGGGACTCAACTGGTACCCATGTTGTTTGGTTGACATTGCTATGAATCACCCCACTGTTACGTCCTCTAAAAACAATCCATAGTAAAAAAAAAAAGAAGAAAATGAACAAAAAATTTGCACCGAGTTGCTTTTTATGTCCGTTTTCATCCACACGATTTTACGAGATATAGCTTCTCTTGAAAAGTCCGGTTGCAAGTACATACGTATATCTGCAACCAAATCTGCGTTTTCCCTCCTTCTGCCATTATGGGTAAAAAAAACAGGTAGATATTTCAGATTTTTCTGCTGAAGGTCCTGGGTCTAGCTCTCGTGTAGCTTGGTTGACATGCAAAGCATTGCTTCTGCTTATCCAATTGTGGTTGGGGACCATCGGTGGTCCCCAACCACCGGGCCGCGGACCGACACCGGGCCGTGGGTCATGTAGTACTGGGCTGCATAGAACTGTTAATTTTGTGATGTCTTTTATTTTGAAGGTACATGTTTACCATTACCATGGCAACCAGAGTGCGTTCGAGCAGAGAGAATGTTTTCACGTTATAAAGACGCTGCTAATAAAATTTCTCGTGAAGACAAAGTGGATTTAAGTTTATTATTATTGATTTTTAAAAGTCATTTTTTTCAGGCTGGTCTCATGACCTTTAGACCGGACCGTGGCGCAGAAAAGGTTGGGGATCCCTGGCGTGCACGCCATGTTTAATGTAAGGCCTTCTAGGTGGCCTTAATGTCACCAACTCATGATCTGATTGGATGTCGCAACTATCTCAACTATACATGCCCGTTCACTTGCAGAACACAGTACTGCTTTCCAGCCCTTTTTTAATTTCCGGGCATCACCATCTTTGATGACGTCATGGTCCAAATTGTATTTCTTAAAATAAACAAAAACTAAAACAGCACAAAAGAATATTTTTACAGCACAAAAGATTCACATATTTTTTGTTTATTTTTGTTCATATTTTTTTTTTTAAGAGGAGCCAGCTTCACGGAGCTTCTCGCTGGCCCTGAAAGCCCACCACTGACTTGTGTTAGTGAAGGTGTGTACGTCAGAGTTTAAACACATAAACCCGCTTACGAGATCACTGTTGTCTTTTTTTATGGATGCCATTTCAATGAAGCGAAGGCTTAACGCGGGCGTAAAACTTCAAAGCTTCCTTTTAAACGGAGGCCGAACAACAAACCGATCAGCACCAAATAAAACACGACCTTTAACAGGTGAATAAAACCTGAGGTCAAAGTGATAAAGATGAAGAAACTGCTGCAGAAAAAAAGAGGGAAGGAGTTGGATTTTTCCAGCTTATTTTAAAATATATCTAAAAAAAAGTTATAGAGTTTTTAGTGCTTAGTTTAGTGACCTGTTTAGAGTGTACCCCATCTTTCCCTGTATCTTAGCCTGGACTGGGTATCCTAGTCCAGGACTAGGTCTGGCAAACTGGACTAAATACAGTTTCTAAAGTTGTGACAGACTGGTGACTTGTCCAGAGTGTACCCTTCCTTTTCATGCTTTTATCCTGCCGTTCTGCTAGGATTGGCTGAGATCGTCTCCAGCCGACTACTGACTTATTCAGGATGTCTGTTCCATCATCTTACGCTTATCTGGGACCGGGTTGTGAGGGCAACAGCTTCAGATGGGAAGCCCAGGCTTCTCTCATCCCGGCCGCATCCTCCAGCTCACCCGGGGGATCCCGAGTCGTTCAGGATTACCATGGCGAGGGCAGGAACGTAGATTCACGTTACCATGGTGAGGGTAGGAACGTAGATCCTGGTTACCATGGTGAGGGTAGGAACGTAGATCCTGGTTACCATGGTGATGGTAGGAACGTAGATCCTGGTTACCATGGTGAGGGTAGGAATGTAGATCCTGGTTACCATGGTGAGGGTAGGAACGTAGATCCTGGTTACCATGGTGAGGGTAGGAACGTAGATCCTGGTTACCATTGTGAGGGTAGGAACGTAGATCCTGGTTACCATGGTGAGGATAGGAACGTAGATCCTGGTTACCACGGTGAGGGTAGGAACGTAGATCCTGGTTACCATGGTGAGAGTAGGAACGTAGACCCTGGTTACCATGGTGAGGATAGGAACGTAGATCCTGGTTACCATGGTGAGGGTAGGAACGTAGATCCTGGTTACCACGGTGAGGGTAGGAACGTAGATCCTGGTTACCATGGTGAGGGTAGGAACGTAGATCCTGGTTACCATGGTGAGGGTAGGAACGTAGATCCTGGTTACCACGGTGAGGGTAGGAACGTAGATCCTGGTTACCACGGTGAGGGTAGGAACGTAAATTCTGGTTACCACGGTGAGGGTAGGAACATATATCCTGGTTACCACGGTGAGGGTAGGAACGTAGATCCTAGTTACCATGGTGATGGTAGGAACGTAGATCCTGGTTACCATGATGAGGGTAGGAACGTAGATTCTGGTTACCATGGAGAGCGTAGAAACATAGATCTACTTTGCTTTTCGGCTCAGCTCTTGATCAATACAGCATCCTAGTTATTGTTGACGCTGCTGTCTGTCTATATGCCACTCCATCCGTCCCTCACTCATGAACAAGACCCCGATATTCAGGATGTACCCTTCCGTTCAAGGAAAGTTCTTTCTTGTTTAACCTTTGGTCCATCGACCCTGACGTTCAATGAACTGTCGCTGCAGCAGTTTGGTGATGTGTGCAGGGTGTACCTTCCTTTTCCACTGCTACTACGTACGTACGAAAGCCTCTGGCAGCCGAGGACCTTGTAATTGACTGTGTGGTCCGGATCAGTGGAGTACAGAGTGGAAGTAGTGACATTAGGGGAAATTCCTGACGGCGTGTTCGTTATGAGCAGAAATTAATGCAAACAATGATAATAAACGATGAGATTTAATGTCTGGAGGTACGTGGGCCAAATACCAGGCATGTCCAGAACTTGATGGGCATTTAAAAAGTTAACATGAAGAATTAGATTTACTTTTAAAACCAGTAGCTGTGAGATCTCCTCCATCTCATGCCTGTGCAGTTTCCTCCACGCTTGGGAGCAGATTTTTGTTGAAGCATGAAAGCTCGGTGTGAGATCTGAGCGTGTTCGGGTGTGCCGGAGGGGGTGTCAGTCTCTTCAGCAACGCTGTGGGACTTTCCCATTTGCATGCTCCAGCTCCAGCAGCCCAGAGTGTGTTAGAACCTGCACCAGTTTGGACATCCCCTGCTCGGCCAGTAAACAGAGCTCTTTACGACATGATGAGGGGGGTTTGTTTGTGTAGAGATGCTGCTGCTGCATGCCACACAGACGTGATGCTCCAACCAGGTGCTTATTTTATAGGCCAACTCTAAATTGGTATCTGTAAGCAGAAGGTTGAGCTGAATGATGTTAGAAGAAGTGAGTCAGAATGTTGCTGATGGATGCAGATAAAACTCTTTCTGATGAGTCCTGTTTTTATCTTCAGGTCTGAAAAATCAGCCTATAATTTATGTTTCGATGTTTTTGTGACTGCAGCCGTTTAAGGAATGAGTGGAGGTTGGTTGCTAGGAGCAGCATGGCGCACTACCACTCTTCTGGGATCGTTCTGTTCCGTCGTCTTCCGCTTATCCAGGGCCAGGTCACGGGGCAACAGACTCAAACGGGAAGCACAGGCCTCTCTCACCCCAGCTGCATCCTCCAGCTCACCTGGAAGGATCCCGAATCGTTCCCCAGACAGCTGTGAGACATAGTCTCTCCAGCAGGTCCAGGGTCTGCCTCTTGATCTACTACCGGTGGGACGTGCCCAAAACACCTCACCAGAGAGGCACTCGGGGGACATCCTGACCAGATGCCCGAACTACCTCCTAACTTCCTCCTCTCGACCTGCAGGAGGAGCGGCTCGACACCGAGCTCCTTACCCAATCTCTGAGTAAGAGGTCAGCTACCCTGCGGAGGAAGCTCATTTCGGACGCTTGTGTCCGCAATCTCATTTTTTTTCAGTCACCACCCACAGCTGGTTACCATGGTGAGGGTAGGAACGTAGATCGTGGGTACCATTGTGAGGGTAGGAACGTAGATCGTGGGTACCATGGTGAGGGTAGGAACGTAGATCCTGGTTACCATGGTGAGGGTAGGAACGTAGATCGTGGGTACCATTGTGAGGGTAGGAACGTAGATCCTGGTTACCATGGTGAGGGTAGGAACGTAGATTCTGGTTACCATGGTGAGGGTTGGAACGTAGATCGTGGTTACCATGGTGAGGGTACGAACGTAGATCCTGGTTACCACGGTGAGGGTAGGAACGTTGATCCTGGTTACCATGGTGAGGGTATGAACGTAGATCCCTGTTACCATGGTGAGGGTAGGAACGTAGATTCTGGTTGCCGTGGTGAGGATAGGAACGTAGATCCTGGTTACCATGGTGAGGGTAGGAACGTAGATCCTGGTTACCATGGTGAGGGTAGGAATGTAGATCCTGGTTACCATGGTGAGGGTAGGAACGTAGATCCTGGTTACCATGGTGAGGGTAGGAACGTAGATCCTGGTTACCATGGTGAGGGTAGGAACGTAGATCCTGGTTACCATGGTGAGGGTTGGAACGTAGATCCTGGTTACCATGGTGAGGGTAGGAACGTAGATCCTGGTTACCATGGTGAGGGTAGGAACGTAGATCGTGGGTACCATGGTGAGGGTAGGAACGTAGATCCTGGTTACCATGGTGAGGGTAGGAACGTAGATCGTGGGTACCATTGTGAGGGTAGGAACGTAGATCCTGGTTACCATGGTGAGGGTTGGAACGTAGATCGTGGTTACCATGGTGAGGGTACGAACGTAGATCCTGGTTACCACGGTGAGGGTAGGAACGTAGATTCTGGTTACCATGGTGAGGGTTGGAACGTAGATCGTGGTTACCATGGTGAGGGTACGAACGTAGATCCTGGTTACCACGGTGAGGGTAGGAACGTTGATCCTGGTTACCATGGTGAGGGTATGAACGTAGATCCCTGTTACCATGGTGAGGGTAGGAACGTAGATTCTGGTTGCCGTGGTGAGGATAGGAACGTAGATCCTGGTTACCATGGTGAGGGTAGGAACGTAGATCCTGGTTACCATGGTGAGGGTAGGAATGTAGATCCTGGTTACCATGGTGAGGGTAGGAACGTAGATCCTGGTTACCATGGTGAGGGTAGGAACGTAGATCCTGGTTACCATGGTGAGGGTAGGAACGTAGATCCTGGTTACCATGGTGAGGGTTGGAACGTAGATCCTGGTTACCATGGTGAGGGTAGGAACGTAGATCCTGGTTACCATGGTGAGGGTAGGAACGTAGATCCTGGTTACCATGGTGAGGGTAGGAACGTAGATCCTGGTTACCATGGTGAGGGTAGGAACGTAGATCCTGGTTACCATGGTGAGGGTTGGAACGTAGATCCTGGTTACCATGGTGAGGGTAGGAACGTAGATCCTGGTTACCATAGTGAGGGTAGGAACGTAGATCCTGGTTACCATAGTGAGGGTAGGAACATAGATCCTGGTTACCATGGTGAGGGTAGGAACGTAGATCCTGGTTACCATGGTGAGGGTAGGAACGTAGATCCTGGTTACCATGGTGAGGGTAGGAACGTAGATCCTGGTTACCATGGTGAGGGTTGGAACGTAGATCCTGGTTACCATGGTGAGGGTAGGAACGTAGATCCTGGTTACCATTTCGATGGCTTGTATCTGCTGTCTCATTGTTTCGGTCACTACTCACAGCTGGTGACCATTCTTTCCTCTTTTTTTTCCTCCAGATGTTTTCTCTTAAACTCTCCTGTGACACGTTTAATAGATACTTTGTGACTTTCAGCACCTCCTCAGCAGGAGGTCTTTCAGATCTGTAGTGTGTTTGGAGGGTCCGTGAGCAGGTGTGGAAGCCAGTGATCTTCCTCGTCTCTCTTCACGTCAGGTGTTCCTCTGGACTCTGATCTCAGCTGAGCACAAAGAGGGAGGCTTTAGTGTCTGCCCCCAATTATCAGAGAGCATAATTTCTATCTTTAGAGCCTGAACGCTCACCTGCTTCTTTAAAACTCTGGACACTTCTAAGAGTGTGTTTGCGTAGCGACGGTGTTCTGAAATCCTCCCAACTATTGATTTCAGGCTCTTTCTTGTTTGTTTATTCCTCACTAAATTGCTGTGCACACAAATTATCAGCTGCACGTGTGTTTATGGGGATTAGAGCTGAAGGTGTAAGTATAGCGTTAGAACCGAACCTCCCAGTGGTCGTATTTTTTATTATTACTTAGTTTTTTTTAGCTTCATAGCTGAGAGGATTTTGTGGTCTGACATCGGTGAGCGTCGTACGTATTTTACTGTCAGCTCGATGGAAAATATGCCGCTCTGTTTGCATCTCTATGGAGACACAGCTGGAAAACAAAGATGGTAACAGTGATGTCTTGGAATGCAGGGGAAAAAAAGAAGCTGTCATTCTTCGAGCAGCAGCGATGCAGCTTTTCCACACGGTCAGATAGTGACAGCTTTCTAAGTCTGATCTAAAACTCTGTCAGGCCTCCAGAAGAGAAACTACAGCCTCTTGGCTCACAGTCAGTCACCTTCTTAACCGTCTTTCCCTTACGGGGTTGTGGGGGTGCCAGAGCCCATCCCATTTGATTCAAGGCGAGCATCAGGGTACACCCCGAACAAGTCACCAGTCTGTTGCGGGGCCATATACATGCAATAATACACACACACTCATTCCTAGGGGCATTTTGACACTGACCAATCAACCTATAACACATGTTTTTGGAGGGTGGGAGGAAACCGGAGTACATGGAGGAAACCCACACATACACAGGGAGAACATGCACACCCCACACAGAAAGGCCAGTGTTCTAAGCCTCGTCCCCGTCCGGGACTTGAACCACACACTTACAACCATCCACATTCACACACTCATTTCAAATGAGTTTCGTAGTGGTCAAACATGCAACCTAACATACAGGTTTCCGGAGGGTGGGAGGAAACCGGAGTACTTGGAGCAAACCCACACAGACACGAGGAGAACATGCAAACTCTACACAGAATGACCAGTGTTCCAAGCCTCGTCCCCACCCAAGACTTGAACCCATGTTTTGTCCCGCCTTCCAAAAACATTCATGTTAGGTTGATTGGTTGCTATGAAACTGTCACTAGGAGGGAGTGTGTGTGTGTGTGTGTGTGTATGGTTGTATGTGTGTGTGGCCTTACAACAGACTGGTGACCTGTTCGGGTTGTACCCTGCTTCTTGCCTGATTTCAGCTGGCAAAGTTCCCTCCCAGTAATCCCATTGTGCATGAGGATTTAAGAAGATGAATGATTGTCATAACAGTGAGTGTTGCCCTAAAGTGACCTCAGTGCCGGTCAGTCTGGTGTGCAAGGCGGCGTGGAAGGAAGGCGGTGGGGTGATTGCTTTTACAGTGTCTTGATGGTCCTGTACCGCTTTCCTGATAGGAGATGTACAAACAGTCCATTCCTGGTGGGGCCGGTTCTAAACAAACAATGTGTAAACACAAGTTTACAAAGAGTCAACCGAAGCTTTCTCAGGATCTCAAAGACTTCTTCTACTTCCATCATTTCCCTCCAAGGGGCGCCACAGCAAGTCAGTTTTTCCATCTAACCCTATCTGCTGCATCCTCTTCAGTCACACCAACTATCTTCATGTCTTCCTTCACTGTATCCATGAACCTCCTCTTTGGTCTTCCTCTAGTCCTCTTTCCTGGTGGTTCCAAACCCAGCATCCTTCTTCTGATGTACTCTCTCTCTCTCCTCTGTACATGTCCAAACCATCTCAGTCTGACCTCTCTGATTTTAAAACCTCTAACATGTGCTGTTCCTCTGATCCTGTCCATCCTGGTCACTCCCAGAGAGATCCTCAGCATCTTCATCTCTGCTACAAACATCTCTGTTTCCTGTCTTTTCCTCAGTGACACTATCTCTAGACCAATCAGCATGGCCGGTCTCACCACACTGTCTCTAGACCAATCAGCATGGCCGCTCTCACCACACTGTCTCTAGACCAATCAGCATGGCCGCTCTCACCACACTGTCTCTAGACCAATCAGCATGGCCGCTCTCACCACACTGTCTCTAGACCAATCAGCATGGCCGCTCTCACAACACTGTCTCTAGACCAATCAGCATGGCCGCTCTCACCACACTGTCTCTAGACCAATCAGCATGGCCGCTCTCACCACGGTTTTCTACACTTTTCCTTTCATTTTATCTGAAACTCTTCTATCACACATCACACCTGATACTTTTCTCCACCCGTTCCAGCCTGCCTGCACACGCTTCTTCACCTCTTTTCCACATTCTCCATTACTCTGGACTGTTCTCAAAAACTGAATCTCAAAGACTAACTGTAGAATTTAGATCAAAATTGTCTTCTCTTGAAATTTTTTTTTTTTCAATTCTAAGCCTGAAATCTTTCTGGGAAGGTTCAGCAGAGCGACTGTACGCTCGCTGGGACCAGCAGCGAAAGTGCAAATCTGCTTTGTTGCTCCTCGTTCAGGCGGAAAATTGCAAAGCCATTTGTCATTGTATGCGGAGGTCAGTGAATGGATTCCTTCATGACAAGCCGACGGAATCCAATGTTTTTCCACGGCCTCACCCTTTCACACCTGCACCTTCAGGTAAAATAACAAAACAAGCAGAGGAGCAGAAAAGAGGGCTTAAAGTAGCGACTTGAAGACAGAGAAGAGAAAAACGATACGTGTGAGGAATTCGGTGTGAAACCTTGCACTTTGATTGGCTATTTCAGCTCATTTCAACCTGATAAACATTTAGCTCACAGTGGCAGATGAAAAGCGGGTTCTTGGACCGAGTCCAGATCTGTAGAATACCACTAATTATCAGAACCGCAAAATACTTCAACCTCAAAAAGACCTTTTTTTTTTTTTTTCTCTGAGTCAACGTCTTAGAAAAATGAAGCAACACCAGGTTGGTTGTGCTGGAAGATTCAGAGCGGGTCGACCTTTTATGGGCTGGTGCCAGAGCTTGGTTCACATTACTGGTAATAAGTTGGACTCATTCCCAGTGAGAGTCGGACACTGCCAACGCTGCCTTTGTTACCATTTCTGTTTATTACTTTTATGGACTGAATTTCTTGGTACACAGATCTAGTTTGGTTGATTCAGGATTGGCTTTCGCTTACGTGCAAAAGGAACGTAGATCCTGGTTACCATGGTGAGGGTAGGAACGTAGATCCTGGTTACCATGGTGAGGGTAGGAACGTAGATTCTGGTTACCACGGTGAGGGTGGGAACGTAGATCCTGGTTACCACGGTGAGGGTAGGAACGTAGATCCTGGTTACCATGGTGAGGGTAGGAACGTAGATCCTGGTTACCATGGTGAGGGTAGGAACACAGATCCAGGTTACTGTGGAGAGGATAGGAACATAGTTCCTGGTTACCATGGTGAGGGTGGGAATGTAGATCCTGGTTACCATGGTGAGGGTAGGAACGTAGATCCTGGTTACCACGGTGAGGGTAGGAACGTAGATCCTGGTTACCATGGTGAGGGTAGGAATGTAGATCCTGGTTACCACGGTGAGGGTGGGAATGTAGATCCTGGTTACCATGGTAATGGTAGGAACGTAGATCCTGGTTACCATGGTGAGGGTAGGAATGTAGATCCTGGTTACCATGGTGAGGGTAGGAACGTAGATCGACTTGTAAATCAAGAGCTTTGATTTTCTGCTCAGCTCTTTCTTCACCACAACGGACCGATGCAGCGTCCTAGTTATTGCTGACACCGCACCGTTGCACCTGTCATTTTATATTCATTTTTCCCTGAATAAATATTTTGCTGTGAGTTATTTGACTGTGAATCACTTATTAACTCATTCTGTGAGCACAAAGTAACATATCCCGGTGCCGCGCTGAGAACTGGACCAGAACATATCCCTCCTATTACACTCTGTGTCATTGTAGCTGGTTCAGCAGCTTGGTGTGTCGGATGTGAGTCCGTCCTGCTGATGTGCTTTGCACGGCTGGGGATTTCCTCCTTCCAGAAGCACTCTGAGTTATTAGTGCGGAGGAGGATCGGAGCTCGACTTCTAAACCTCCCTGAGATCAGAGCAGAAACACTGGAACCCTCCTGCTCCCATTCATCACTGACTCAGAGTGAGGTTACCACCATGAAGCAGTATGATTTTATCACACACACAGAAAGCAGCCAGACTCTGAGATGAATACTTATGACTTAATCAAACATCAACTGATTCCTAGAGATCAACAGAAACACTGAACTCATTTTTTTGGTGGTTTGGGGTGATGTTTCCGTCTCCTCCTGACCTTCCTTCATGTACCACCAACTAATCACCATAAAGATCAGGCTGCTAAACACAGGAAATATCCCATTTCAAACCAAAGAGCATGCAAGGCTTAGCTAAGTGGTGTAAAAGAGTCTATAAATGTTTGATAAAGAGTTTCCTTTATTGGATCGCTGCTGCGTTTGCTAACCCAGGTGTGCAGTTTGCTAGATTCGGGCTTATCAGAGAAGCAATCTGATACCTGTTGCCAACAAGGCGGGTCAGCCTGTTCATGTTAGGAGGGGAAAAGAAAGACAAACAGGGCGATTGCAAAATGAAGGCCAAAAAGGGTTTCTGTGTGTTCAACACGCGGCAATAAGAAAATATTTCCATTATAGCTTCACTTCACTGACTCCAGTTGGACTTGGAGTTAAGTTTTAAGTCCTTCTGCTCATTTAAAGGAGACACGTTCTGTTTTAGGCATCTTTTTATCCCCTATACTGAGTTTAAGAGGTCTGTAGTCATTCAGAAAAATTTGACTTTAATCTATAAAGTAACAGCAAAGATTCTGTTCCGTCGTCTTCCGACCATCCAGGGCCAGGTCGCAGGGCAACAGCCTCAGACGGGAAGCCCAGGCTTCTCTCACCCCAGCTGCATCCTCCAGCTCACCCGGAAGGATCCCAAGTCGTTCCCCAGCCAGCTGTGAGACAGTCTCTCCAGTGGGTCCGGGGTCTGCCTCTCAGTCTCCTTCCGGTATGACGTGCACAAAACAGCTCACCAACGAGGCGCTCGGGCCAAACCACCCCATCTGGCATTCCACGTCCCTAGAGATAGCTTATGCAGCCGAGGATCTGACGCCAGGGTCCCCGTCGTTGGCTGCCACCCATCACCTCCTTCACCCGACTCCTTTGGCCCCTCCTGAAGGTGGTGAGTCCACTGGAAGGGCGGCCCATGTTCCCTGTTCGGGATGAGCTTGGCCAGGCCCCATGGGTAAAAGCCCGGCCACCAAGCCCATATGGGGGGCCTTGGTGACCCGCGTCCAGGCAAGGGCAACTTGGCCATGCTTGATCTCTCATAGGGGTGTTTGAGCCACGCTTTGTCTGGCCCCTCACCTAGGACCTGTTTGCCTTGGGTGACCCTACCAGGGCATTAAGCCTCGGACATCATAGCTCTTAGGATCACTGGGGCACACAGACCCCTCCACCTCGATAAGGTGGCAGCTTAAGGAGGGGAACAGCAAAAATATCTTTACATAATCTTTCTTACTTTTCAGAATACTTTAAAAATAACCTGACCGGTGGCCATGTGTCCATCCTGCTCAGTGTGCAGCAACATCTGCACGTGTTCTTCTGAGTAAAGCTGTTATCGGGCCTGAAAAGTTCGTCCCAAAAGGGTCCAAGCCCGACAGAATTTGGCCCGAACCCGTTACAGCCCAAACCTGTTTAGAGTCTGTCATTATTCAAATGTACGCATGACGCACATGGACACAGCTTTTGCCGAGAAACAGGGGATAGGTATCTTATCCAAGGACCTTAGACGTGAACTCAGTGGGAATCAAACCCGTGAACTTCCGGTCCACGGGTGAATGCTCTGCCACAGAGTCACCGCCTCCCCTAAGTTAACACAGTTGATTTAACAGGTTTTTGACAATTGTTTTTCCCACGCTAATTGACTACTCACGTGCCAGCCCGACCCGGCCCGAGTAAATATGTCAGTAACTGGGCCTAATCCGTCGGGTATGCAACAGTCGGGTTGGTCTCGGGCTGAGAATCACACCTCTACCTCTGATGATTGGACAAAAAATGATGTACGTATACCCCGTTTGTATCCATTCAATACTTAATTCAGACAGAGAATTAAATTTGAAATGCATGGTTCACCATCTTAAAGTGAGACTTCGCTGTATAAATAATTTCTGGAATAAAGTTGGACTGTATGCCCTGGTTTAAAGGAAGTGAAAAATTAACTGATGAAGGGAAATGAGCCACGGAGAGGCTGGAACCCTTCCTGCTCAGAAGGATCAAAGTGCTTCTTTTTGAATACGGAAAACTTGTTTCAAGCGTTCAAAGTGCCACGCGGACGCTTAGCCGCACATTACCCCTGTCACAGGCAAACAAAGCGGGTTTTCTGGAAGGAGGAAGCCACTTGTTTCCTCACCTGTGCTGACCAATCCCATCAGGAGGTAGAATCCCGGGCCCTGGAGGGGGGATTGGTGAGGGTTTATGTTGTCACTGGTGGATGTTTTACAATCTGCTGTTACACATCTCACAGTTAATGTTTATTTTCACACACACTGCCTCATTCCTTTGGTCTGAGGCAGGAATCTGCTGCATGGAAATTGCACCGGCATGTCTGCAGAAACACTTTTTTTTATTTTAGTTCGACCTTTGTCACGGTTTGTAGATTTAAACAGAACACCGCCATCTTTTTTTTATCCAGATCAGTGAGGCTGGATGAGGTTACTACAGGTCAAAGTTCTCCATGTGAAGCGAACCAAATTTTGACTTCACCATGGTAACCAGGATACACATTCCTACCCTCACCATGGTAACCAGGATCTACGTTCCTTCCCTCACCGTGGTAACCAGGATCCACGTTCCTACCCTCACCATGGTAACCAGGATCCACGTTCCTACCCTCACCGTGGTAACCAGGATCTACGTTCCTACCCTCACCGTGGTAACCAGGATCTACGTTCCTACCCTCACCGTGGTAACCAGGATCTACGTTCCTACCCTCACCATGGTAACCAGGATCTATGTTCCTACCCTCACCATGGTAACCAGGATCTACGTTCCTACCCTCACCATGGTAACCAGGATCTACGATCCTAACCTCACCGTGGTAACCAGGATTTACGTTCCTACCCTCACCGTGGTAACCAGGATCTACGTTCCTACCATCACCATGGTAACCAGATCTACGTTCCTACCCGCACCACCCGCAAGCTGTGGGTGGTGATCATAAGAATGAGATTGCGGATACAAGCGGAAAAAATGAGCTTCCTCCGCAGGGTGGCTGGGCTCTCACTCAGAGATTGTGTGAGGAGTTCTTCCATCCAGGAGGAGCTCGGAGCAGAGATGCTCCTCCTTCAGGTCGAGAGAAGCCAAATGAGGTGGTTCGGGCATCTGGTCAGGATGCCTCTGGAGCACCTGACTGGTGAGGTGTTTTGGGCACGTCCCACCAGGAGGAGACCAAGAGTCAGACCTGGCAACCAGGCCGCAGTGAAGAACACCAAACTGGTCTCTCTGTATTTCACTGGGTCCGAATGTGCACCTCCAGTTCCTCAAGAAAGCAACTAGAACCCGAAGCACCTCCTCCAGACCGTCTCCTTCTCCTCAGCTCTCTTGTGACCGAACCAACTCCTCCAGCCACGACGGATGTGGCTCTGAGAGCCAGCAGTTGGTCAGGCATGTCAACAGTAGCCGTTGGGAGCTGCCCACGGCGGCACCTTTACCGTTTATGAGTGAAATTTGAGTAACATCAGTTTATGATTCACATATTTTTAGATTTTTAAGACGGACCGCGTCTAGCACGCGATACATCCACCAGATTTAGGAGGAAATATGATGGGTCCGCTTCCTCCTGAACCTGGTAGAGGTTCTTCTTTTTGTATTTATGTCTCTTTTGAAAAGAAGTTGAAGTATTGTTTCCACCTGATGTGAGACAGAAGAAGAAAAACTTGATGACAGGCTACTTTCATGTTGCTTATCACCTCGGCTATCTCAGTAATCTCGATGGGCAGACAAAGTACCACCAGGTCCCGGAGCACCAAGTAGAATTTCATCTGTTTCATCATGTTTTTTTTTCTTCTTTGCTCCTGAAGAGATGAAGGTTGGTGGTCTACGCGTTTAGTAGAAATCCAGGATAATCTGAAAACCAGATAAGAGCAGTTTTCTTATTACAAAAAGAAAAAAAGGGTTGATAAACTTTTCAAACATGGTCTCACGCAACAGAAGAAGATGCCCTGCTCGTGTCGTGTGGCGGCTGTGAGGAGGTTACATCACACTAGGACTGACACGCTAATGCTCGGACCGTTTATCTGTGATGGTGACGTGAAGCAGCAGCTTTCATCTTCTCTGTTCAGCCTGAACTGTGATGGTGAGCCAACATGTCAGAGGATAGACCGGGCAGCGGTGGGCAAACTTTTTGGTTTGCGGGCCACATTGAGTTCTAACATTTGACCAGGAGGCCGGAACAGAATCAGATGGATGGCATGCTTTGGTAAACTCTAGATTAGACCGCTAGAATGAGGCTAGATTTGAAATCTAAGCGCTTGATGTAACATTTTGTTTGTTTTAACATCTAACATGCTTATTTACTACGTGTGTGTATTGGCCCCGATGGCTTTCCATATCTGTGCACACTCTTTATGCAGCGTGCACATCACGGAGACACACACATTTTAATGGGAGCAGTGTTGTTGTATTTTTGGCACCATCTAGTAACGAAACATCAGAATCACAGAAAAATAAAAACATTAACAAGATTGATTTAATTACTTTTTTTAAGTTCGGCGGGCCAGATGGAAACGTTTAATGGGCCGCATGTGGCCCGCGGGCCATAGTTTGCTCACACCTGGGATAGACACACCCAAACTATTCTCTCATAAAATCCCAATAGGACTTTTTATTCACACACACACACACACACACACACACACACACACACACACTCTTTTAACAAATAAATAAACACAATACCCGTGACGGCAGCAGGTCTGTGTAGCTTCAAGCACTGATCTCCTTCATCAGCTCCTTCATGTGGAGTCTTCATGGACGTGTGGAGCTGAGCTCCTTCATGTGGAGTCTTCATGGACGTGTGGAGCTGAGCTCCTTCATGTGGAGTCTTCATGGACGTGTGGAGCTGAGCTCCTTCATGTGGAGTCTTCATGGACGTGTGGAGCTGAGCTCCTTCATGTGGAGTCTTCATGGACGTGTGGAGCTGAGCTCCTTCATGTGGAGTCTTCATGGCCGTGTGGAGATGTTCAGAAGGAACGAAGACAGGATCTTCTGAGTGACATCATCAGTGATTCCTGTCTGAACTAAAGATGGTGGACTGCTGGTGTTGTTCCACCCCAGTGAAGGATCAACATGTGGAGCTTTTAGTGACCGTTTAACATCTTTTTAGGATTCACTGGAGCTTCAAACATCGTTGGTATGGTGACACACATTCCTCCCAGTGCGGAGCCAGCTGTCGTGTGTTCCACCAATGGCTGTTTCAGCTGCATCCCTCCCAATTCAGCTCCACCTAGCAGCTGTTCTGAAGCTGTTTGGAGCTCTTTCTTGGACTGCTTGGAGCTACCAGACACACACATTGTCCCATATGGGATTTATAAAGAATAATGAATCTGAAAGAGTTTGGCACGGTGGCACAGTGGTTGGCATAGTAGCCTCACAGCAAGAAGGTCAGGGGTTCTAGTCCCTGGTAGGACGTCGGACGAGGCTTGAAACACTGGCCTTTCTGTTTGGAGTTTGCATGTTCTCCCTTTATATGCATGAGTTTTCTCCGGGTCCTCCAGTTTTCTCCCACCTTCCAACAACATGCGGCTAATTAGCTGCTATAAAATTGCCCCTGGGAATGAGTGTGTATGTGGATGGTTGCGTGTGTGTGGCCCTGCGACAGACTGGTGACCTGATCGGGGTGTATCCTGGCTATTGCCTTTAATCAGCCAGGATAGGCTACGGCACCCCCTGCAGCCCTATCAGGGAAGAAGCGGTTCGGAAGATGAAATGAAAAACATTACATTTGAAACAGGCATTAATCACCTGAAGCAGAAAATACGGAGCAGCAGATGATCTGAGACTGGCACGATGGGCACCAGGGGTTAAATAACGAGACACAGGTGTAGACATCAGGGAGAAAGAATTGGGACCAGGTGGGCTGAATTTGGGCAGGATTAGGAGGGAGGAAATGTTCCAGAAGGAAGATCATCACATAAAATTAATCATAAACTTAACAAAATCCTGAACAAAATGATTAAAACTCGGCTTAAATTTCATCAAATAAAAACAAAATTGTTCAAATCTGGAAAAAATTAAAAAAAGTTTTATTTTTAATAAAACAAGAAAATTATAGTTCTTAAAAGTTTTGTCCCGTTTAGACTGTTTAATTGATCTCATTTTCAAATGATATCTTGGTAAAAAAAAAAAAAATCAACCATAAACTGATAAAAAAAATGTTTATTTTTGTAAAAAATATTAGATTTTTTTTATTTTCAGCTTCATAAAAACAAACTGAAAAAAACCCAAACAGAAACTGGCACATTACCGCCCTCATGTGGTGAATATCGACATTACATGAAATAATTTAGTTCTGGGGTCGTTTTAATAAAAACTCTTATCAAAAACATTTTAATCATTGGAATAATTTATTACTGCTTGTTTATTAAATATAAAAATACTATAAACTCTCTCGTTCTTTCTTCTTTTTTCATCATCTCACTTCAGGGAGCGCCACATCAAGTCAGTTTCTTCCATCTAACCCTATCTCCTGCATCTTCTTCAGTCACACCAACTATCTTCATGTCTTCCTTCACTGTATCCATGAACCTCCTCTTTGGTCTTCCTCTAGTCCTCTTTCCTGGTGGTTCCAAACCCAGCATCCTTCTTCTGATGTACTCTCTCTCTCTCCTCTGCACATGTCCAAACCATCTCAGTCTGACCTCTCTGATTTTAAAACCTCTAACATGTGCTGTTCCTCTGATCCTGTCCATCCTGGTCACTCCCAGAGAGATCCTCAGCATCTTCATCTCTGATACAAACATCTCTGTTTCCTTTCTTTTCCTCAGTGCCACTGTCTCTAGACCAATCAGCATGGCCGCTCTCACCACACTGTCTCTAGACCAATCAGCATGGCCGCTCTCACCACACTGTCTCTAGACCAATCAGCATGGCCGCTCTCACCACACTGTCTCTAGACCAATCAGCATGGCCGCTCTCACCACACTGTCTCTAGACCAGCGGTCGGCAACCCGCGGCTCCGGAGCCTCATGCGGCTCTTTCATCCTCATAATGCGGCTCTGATTGGCTTGGGAAAATAAATTACTAAAAAAAATTTTTTTGTATTTAATTGAAGTGTGTTTTATTTGTGTTAGTTTTTATATTATTTTAGTTCTAAATTTGAAGATTATTGTGATCTTGAAATATCACAAAGTAAGCTCCGCTGCATACTTTGAAAGCCCAAGGCGATATAAGGATGACGGCTCACGGATTTTTCCCTTTTGTTTGCTGCATGCACAATTTAAATTCAGCTTTTTAATTTATTCGAAAGAGACATTCAGACAGTATTATTTTTTCAAGAATTCAAAATGTGTTCGTTACATCGGTAAAATTTAATTTTCTCCGTAGCACTTCATAAGACATAACCACACTACAGTTGTTTATACAAAGTGTAAAGGTAAGAAAAAGCAATATATCATTTTAGATAAGATAAATGGATATAAGGATGACGCCTCATGGCATTTTTCTGCTTTCGTTTGCTACATGGACAATTTAAATTCAGCTTTTTAATTCATTTGAAAGAGACATTTATTGTTATTATTTTTCAAGAATTCAAAATGTTCAAAATGTGTTCATTAAATGAATACAATGTAATTTTCTCTGTAGCACGTGGATTTCATAAGAAACATGCTGCGGTAAAGTAGTAGAAGTTTTTTTTTTTTCATTTTAGATGTGCGGCTCCCAGTGTTTTCTTTTCCGTGGAAACCGGGTTCAAATGGCTCTTTCGGTGTCAAAGGTTGCCGACCGCTGCTCTAGACCAATCAGCATGGCCGCTCTCACCACACTGTCTCTAGACCAATCAGCACGGCCGCTCTCACCGTGTAGGAAGGTCTCTCAAGAAGAACATTAAGGATGTTCACTGGACCAAATTGAACGGCACTTAGAGCACTGAAGCATCCGGAAAAGCACCTGTTGTCAGATCTAATTGGGTCCAAACTAAATCAGCCATGTCTGATTTAATTTCCTCCTGTTTGACTCCAGTTAGTTTCTTTCTGCCGATGACAATGAACTTCAGGATAAATGTTGGGGTGTTTTGCCCTCAGACAGGAAAATATAAACAGCTGTCACAAATTTCCTCTCAAAGGAAATTTAAGAGGAAGAGCGTTTCCGTTTAAGCATCTCGGGCTTAAGAGGAGGACCCAAATGTAGACAGAAAACATGGTTTATTTGAATTTGGTAGTCCGTTAATACTGTGCAAAGAAAAACAAAGTTTCATTGGCATGGCTAAAGGTTATTGACAGAGTGTGTATTTGGTCAGGCAACCAGGGAGACCTGGCTGGAAGGGATGTATGACCCGACTGGGAAGTCCGGGCTGATTGCCTTTAAATAGACGGCAGGGACCACAGATGTGTGGCATCAAGAATCAATCTCAGGTGTCCCTAATCAGGGTGATCAAGAACATCCAGGGCTTCCTCTGGCGGCCGGAGAGGGGATCATGACAGTAACCCCCTCAACGACCACCTTGAGGTGGTCAAATATCTTGTGGCGTGGCTTGACGTGGCTTGACTTGGCGTATCTTAACTCCTGAGCAGGTGCTTATACATCAGGAACACTTGAGACAAATTTCAGTCCACTGGGTCCATATTGGTTGGGTCTTTCTGTCAGGGTTTAAGGATGGTGGAAGGTGGAGGGATCCGGTTTGGTGACCTCAGGATCGGATCTCTGCTTTTTGCGGATGATGTGGTTCTGTTGGCTTCATCGGACCATGATCTCCAGCTCTCACTGGATCGATTTGCTGCCGAGTGTGAAGCGGCCGGGATGGGAATTAGCGCCTCCAAATCCGACACAATGGTCCTCGCCCGGAAAAGGATGGAATGCCCCCTGCGGGTCAGGGTCCTGTCCCAAGTGGAGGAGTTTAAGTATCTCGGGGTCTTGTTCACAGTTGAGGAAGAATGGAGCGGGAGATCGACAGGCGGATCGGTGCGGCATCAGCAATAACTAGGACGCTGCATCGGTCCGTCGTGGTAAAGAGAGAGCTGAGCCGAAAAGCAAAGCTCTCGATTTACAAGTCGATCTACGTTCCTACCCTCACCATGGTAACCAGGATCTACGTTCCTACCCTCACCATGGTAACCAGGATCTACGTTCCTACCATTACCATGGTAACCAGGATCTATGTTTCTACCCTCACCATGGTAACCAGGATCTACGTTCCTACCCTCACCATGGGAACCAGGATCTGCATTCCTATCCTCACCATGGTAACCGGGATCTACGTTCCTACCCTCACCGTGGTAACCAGGATCTACGTTCCTACCCTCACCATGGTAACCAGGATCTACGTTCCTACCCTCACCATGGGAACCAGGATCTGCATTCCTATCCTCACCATGGTAACCGGGATCTACGTTCCTACCCTCACCGTGGTAACCAGGATCTACGTTCCTACCCTCACCATGGTAACCAGGATCTACGTTCCTACCCTCACCATGGGAACCAGGATCTACATTCCTATCCTCACCATGGTAACCGGGATCTACATTCCTACCCTCACCGTGGTAACCAGGATCTACGTTCCTACCCTCACCATGGTAACCAGGATCTACGTTCCTACCCTCACCATGGGAACCAGGATCTACGTTCCTACCCTCACCATGGTAACCGGGATCTACGTTCCTACCCTCACCATGGTAACCAGGATCTACGTTCCTACCCTCACCGTGGTAACCAGGATCTACGTTCCTACCCTCACCATGGTAACTAGGATCTACGTTCCTACCCTCACCATGGTAACCAGGATCTATGTTCCTACCCTCACCATGGTAACCAGGATCTACGTTCCTACCCTCACCATGGTAACCAGGATCTACGTTCCTACCCTCACCATGGTCACCAGCTGTGGGTGGTGACCGAAAGAATGAGATCGCGGGTACAAGCGGCCCTGTGGAGGGCTCTCACTCAGAGATCGGGTGAGGAGCTCTGCCATCCGGGAGGAGCTCGGTGTCGAGCCACTCCTCCTCCAGGTCGAGAGGAGCCAGATGGGCTGGTTCGGGCATTTGGTCAGGATGGTCACCTTACCAGTGCCTTGCTGGTGAGGTGTTTCGGGCACGTCCCACTGGAGAGAGACTAAGAGGCAGACCCAAGACCTGCTGGAGAGACTATGTCTCACAGCTGGCTGGTGAACGACTCGAGATCCTTCCGGGTGAGCTCGAGGATGCAGCCGGGTTGAGAGAAGCCTGGGCTGCCCGTCTGAGGCTGTTGCCCCCACGACCCGGCCCCAGATAAGCGGAAGATGACAGAACGGAACGTTAATGTGTTCGTGGAGGAGTTTAAGCATCTCAGGGTCTTATTCAGAAGATTGAGGCAGGATGGAGCAGGAGATCGACAGATGGATCGGTGTCAAGAGCAAAGCTTTTGATTTACCAGTCCATCTACGTTCCTACACTCCCCAAGTCCAGATACAAGCGTCCTGAGTGAGCATCCTCCACATAAAGTCTGGGCTCTCACTCAGATACAGTGAGGAGCTCAAGCAACAGGGAAACTTCGACCGGACGTTTGCGGAGCCCCCTAAAACACAAAACTAGGGCCCCTTGAGAAACATCAACGGTGGCCGAGCGTGTGCGGCGTTGCTTTAACAGGAGCCAACTTTATGTGTTGAGCCCATTTCGTTCCAGCATTGAAATTGTTGGCACAGTACGGATACGTCTCCAGTGGTTCTCCTCCTGGCTTTTCTTGTGCTGCTCGCCTGGAAACATGTCCTCCTGTCCCATCATGCTGTCAGCACCGCTGTCTCCAACAGCCCCAGATTAAAAACGACAAAGGAGCCGCCAGGAAAAGTAGATCGCTCTCGTCTATCAGGACTTATTTAAAAAATGTTTCAGTCCACAGGTAATTTACTACAGTCTGGGATCCTTTCTCTGTTTACTTCAAAGAACCAACCAAAAAAAAAAGGGATAAAGAGAGAAATGAAAGGGAAGAAAAATGATATTTAGCTGTGGGTAGTGACAGATCTGCATTCTTGGGGATCGACGTGTGATCTGAGTGAGGCGGCGAGGAGCCTATGGGCTGTCCTCCAAAATAAAGCTAAGCCAAACAAATTGACCCAACTATAAAAGAATGCAGAGTCATACCCACACAAAGCATGCCAGGAGGTTTGTGGTGAGCCAGCAGCGCCAACTCAGACAGTTCGTTCCATCATCTTCGGCTTGTTCCGGGGTTGGGTCGCAGGGGCAACAGCCTTAAGCGGGCAGCCCAGGCCTCTCTCTCCCCGGCTGCATCCTCCAGCTCACCTGGAGGATCCTGAGGTGTTCCCTGTCCAGCTGTGAGACATAGTCTCTCCAGCAGGTCCGGGGTCTGCCTCTTGGTCTCCTCCCGGTGGGACGTGCCTGAAACACCTCACCATCGAGGCGCTTGGGGGAATCCTCAGCAGATGCCTGAACCATCCAATCAGCTCCTCTTGACCTGGAGGAGGAGCGGCTTGACGCCGAGCTTCTCCCAGATGGCAGAGCTCCTCACCCGATTTCTGAGTTTAGAGCCCAGCAAGTCTGCAGCCACCAGCTGGCCACCATAAGAGGCGCAATTTAAAAATAAAAAGAATACTCGAAGGAGATCCACCAGGAGAAGATCTGGAGCTAGTTCTTGGACCTACTGGAGAGACTATGCCTCACAGCTGGCCGGGGAACGACTCAGGATCCTCCTGGGTGAGCTGGAGGATGCAGCCGGGGTGAGAGAAGCCTGGGTTTCTTGTTTAAGGTGATTACCCTCGTGAACCCGCTCTGGATAAGCGGAATACGGAACGAACATTCAAACATCTGCACAGTTGTTTCCAATCTTGCACACATGCAGGTTGGGGGTCTCTGCAGCTGGTGAGCCGTGGACTTCGTTTCAGTCCTGGTTTTTTAATATAAAATATGTAGGACAATGTTTTCAACCAGAAAACCAGAGGAACAGTCAGGGAACTTAAGCATAAACTTATTGTTTTTGATTGTATTTTGGAGAAAAAAATTGTTTTTTTTTTTTTTTTTTTTAAATTGTATTTTATGATGAAATAAATTAGGTTTAAAGCAGTTCAGAAGAAAAACAAGTTGATAAAAACTAAATTTAAAAAACAAACAAAAATTTAAAAAAAAAATTGAGAAGGTAAAAAATTAAACTAAAACCAAAGTGAAAAAAAGAATGAAAAGTAAAAAAATAAATAAATAAATAAAATTGAGAAAAAAAAAAAGTTTGTATAAAAAAAAAAAAGGAAAAACACTAACACTTTTTTTAAAAACTAAAATGACAAAAAACTGGTGTAAAATTTTTAAAAAAAAATTAATAAATGAAACAAACAAAAAAATGTCCGAAAAAGTTTAAATGAAACTTAGAATAAAATCACAATATTGAACCAAACAAACAAAAGTTTGAAAGTTTGAACAAGAACTAAAAAAAGAATAAAAAATAAAAAATTCAACAATTTTTAAATTTTTTTTCAAAAGAAACTCAAATAAAAATTTTGAAAAAAATTTTAAGCTTAAGTCAGAATTTTTTTAAAATTAACCAAAAAATAAAGTTAGAAGAAAATTTGAATGAACAACAACAATTTTTTTTAGCAAAACCAAAAAACCCCTAAAGTTAAAAAATAGTTTGAAAATTTAAGTAAAAACTAACTATAAGTTAAAACAAAATAAAGAATAAAGACAAAAACTTTGTCAAAAAAGGAAAAGTAAGTTAACTTAAAACCGTGTTAAACAGAGTGGGCGTGGCCAGAAACAACCATTGGTTGTTCAGACAGGAAGAAGGAGGAGCCTATAAACACTAACAACTGCTGAGAATTCAATCGTTTCTTCTCCTGCTCTGAGAGCAGCAGTACCTACGCCTATGGACACTCAAAGAAACTTAATCTCTTTCTGACTTTTTTCTGAACAGTTGATGTGAATGAATGTTTAAATTGAAACTCTGTATAAGTAGTTGTTTCCATGTCAGACGGTCCTGCATGGTGAATGTTGTTGGAGAATTTCTGATGTATTGTCTTTTTTTGTGAGCAAATAATCCTCCATCTCTCATGCTTTTCGGACCTGATGCGCAAATCACTTCTGTTTTCGTTTTTCCTTGAAAACTAAACTTTTTCCACACAGATCAACATGTTAAAGATGTGTCAGTCTTTTGACGGTCGTACGTTTTCACCTTGTTGTAGCAATAATGTCTTGATCTGCATTGTGTTTTGACTTCCTTTCACATGGGACCTGCATGGTTACCACATGGAGAACCATACCAAGTTTCTCCATGTGGTAGACTGTTTTAAGTTGTTTAAAAGGTCATTTTGTGTCACCTCACTCATCAGAAGCATCGAAAATCTGAATCCATAGATCTACTACATCCTCAGTGTCTGCTGAATAACAGTTAGAACGTACCTGTCGGCTTCTATGCTTTGTGTTTGTGACAGTTAGAATGTTTACTTGATGTTTTAAAATGCCGGGCCTTACCAGAACTTCCATTAGTTTATCTCTCATGTCGTGAAAGCTTGTTTCTATTTGATCAAGCAGTTTTTTTGTGAATCGTAATCATTTTCTTATATAAAAGGTTCTGAGAATCTCAGGCGCAATCGTTCTCTTTTGAAAGCATCAGCATCTATTCTGTTTCCGCTGGGAGTTTATTGGTTAAACAGCATGGACGTGAAACTAGTGAAATATTCTTTTTCAGCACCATTTTGTGGGCTAAGTATTTGACTGATTTGTGTCCGGCTGTGCGTATCGTTACTCCACTCCTCATACATTGTCTCCATCTTAGTTCATTGTTGTGAGTTTTTAGCAGTATTTTCATTATTGATATGTATGTGATTTTTATAAACCACCAAAACTCTTTCAATGCTTCTTAAAGAGTCCAGTTTTGGTCACAAAGCGCTTTCTCTTGAGGATAAAGTTGAATGAGACGTCGTTGATCACAGTTTGCAATCTGATCGAGGTTGAAACGTTTGGGCTCGTGTCATTGATGAGGCCGAACTATCAATGGCTTGCATTTTTGTGGTTTTTAAAGTTTTTACAGGCTTAAATAAGATTTTCCCTCCTTATTTTTAACTTTATAGATAAAAGAGGATCTTTCTGTTAAGAAAACAGAACAAAACCAAAGTGAATGTGTTTCTGTTCAAAGAGTCAGTCTGTGGAACAACCTGGAGGGCAGGATTAAATCCTCCAAGTCCATTAAGATCTTTAAGAAAGACATAAAAATACTGTTAGTGGAAAGAAAGCAGGACATCTCAAGTTGTTTGTGGATTTTGTGCAATGTTGCGGGAAAAACTTTTGTTTTGTTTGTAGTGCATTGTTCTGAAAATGTATAATTTTTGTTGACAACGAGCAGATGTCATGAGCTTTCATTCATCTGTGTTAAATAATAATAATAATAAAGATCTGCTGAGGAGAAGCAGTCTGGACCACCAAAACTCTTTCTACGCCTTGAGTAAAGATCAGATCCACAAAGTGCTTTTTAATCCCTCAGTTCTCTCTTGTGAATTTTCCCATAAAAAGTAGTAGGACAGATATTTAAATGAGATGTGGTCTACACACCGGCCAGTGAGCGGTTAGTCACTAGAACAAACGCACGAAACTTAGAAAGATTGTATTACGTCTTTTACAGAGTTAGTGAGGTCAGACTGGGCGTGGACAGAAACAACCAATGGTTGTTCATTCAAATAAAAAGGGAGGAGAAAATTATAAAAACTCACAACTGCTGAGAATTCAATTCATTACTCCTCCTGATCTGAGAGCAGCAGTACCTACACCCATGGACACTCAAAGACACTTAATCTGTTTATGACTTTTTTTCTGAACAGTTGATGTAAATGAATGTTTAAATTGAAACTCTGTAAAAATAGTTGTTTTCACTTGAGAGACAGTCCTCCATGGTGAATGTTTTTGGAGAATATCTTATGTACTTGTCCTTTTTAATGAGTAAATAATCCTCCATCCCTCATGCTTTTGGACCTGCCACTACTTTTTTGGCTGGAATTTTCCTTGAAAACTAAATTTTTTTCCTCACAGATCAACATGTTAAAGATGTGTTAGTCTTTTGTATCAATAATGTCTTGATCGTCATTGTGTTTACGTTTCATTTCACATGGAACCTGCATGGTTACCACATGGATTTACATACCAAGTTTCTCCATGTGGTAGACTGTTTTAAGTTGTTTTAAAGGAAATTTGGTTCACTTCACTCATCAGAAGAATCAAAAATCTGAATCCATAGATCTACTACATCCTCAGTGTCTGCTGAATAACAGTTAGAACGTACCTGTCGGCTTCTATGCTTTGTGTTTGTGACAGTTAGAATGTTTACTTGATGTTTTAAAATGCCGGGCCTTACCAGAACTTCCATTAGTTTATCTCTCATGTCGTGAAAGCTTGTTTCTATTTGATCAAGCAGTTTATTGTGAATCGTAATCATTTTCTTATATAAAAGGTTCTGAGAATCTCAGGCGCAATCGTTCTCTTTTGAAAGCATCAGCATCTATTCTGTTTCCGCTGGGAGTTTATTGGTTAAACAGCATAGACGTGAAACTAGTGAAATATTCTTTTTCAGCACCATTTTGTGGGCTAAGTAATTGACTGATTTGTGTCCGGCTGTGCGTATCGTTACTCCACTCCTCATACATTGTCTCCATCTTAGTTCATTGTTGTGAGTTTTTAGCAGTATTTTCATTATTGATATGTATGTGATTTTTATAAACCACCAAAACTCTTTCAATGCTTCTTAAAGAGTCCAGTTTTGGTCACAAAGCGCTTTCTCTTGAGGATAAAGTTGAATGAGACGTCGTTGATCACAGTTTGCAATCTGATCGAGGTTGAAACGTTTGGGCTCGTGTCATTGATGAGGCCGAACTATCAATGGCTTGCATTTTTGTGTTTTTTAAAGTTTTTACAGGCTTAAATAAGATTTTCCCTCCTTATTTTTAACTTTATAGATAAAAGAGGATCTTTCTGTTAAGAAAACAGAACAAAACCAAAGTGAATGTGTTTCTGTTCAAAGAGTCAGTCTGTGGAGCAACCTGGAGGGCAGGATTAAATCCTCCAAGTCCATTAAGATCTTTAAGAAAGACATAAAAATACTGTTAGTGGAAAGAAAGCAGGACATCTCAAGTTGTTTGTGGATTTTGTGCAATGTTGCGGGAAAAACGTTTGTTTTGTTTGTAGTGCATTGTTCTGAAAATGTATAATTTTTGTTGACAACGAGCAGATGTCATGAGCTTTCATTCATCTGTGTTAAATAATAATAATAATAAAGATCTGCTGAGGAGAAGCAGTCTGGACCACCAAAACTCTTTCTACGCCTTGAGTAAAGATCAGATCCACAAAGTGCTTTTTAATCCCTCAGTTATCTCTTGTGAATTTTCCCATAAAAAGTAGTAGGACAGATATTTAAATGAGATGTGGTCTACACACCGGCCAGTGAGCGGTTAGAGTCACTAGAACAAACGCACGAAACTTAGAAAGATTGTATTACGTCTTTTACAGAGTGAGTGAGGTCAGACTGGGCGTGGACAGAAACAACCAATGGTTGTTCATTCAAATAAAAAGGGAGGAGAAAATTATAAAAACTCACAACTGCTGAGAATTCAATTCATTACTCCTCCTGATCTGAGAGCAGCAGTACCTACACCCATGGACACTCAAAGACACTTAATCTGTTTTTGACTTTTTTTCTGAACAGTTGATGTAAATGAATGTTTAAATTAAAAACTCTGTAAAAATAGTTGTTTTCACTTGAGAGACAGTCCTCCATGGTGAATGTTTTTGGAGAATATCTTATGTACTTGTCCTTTTTAATGAGTAAATAATCCTCCATTCCTCATGCTTTTCGGACCTGCCACTACTTTTTTGGCTGGAATTTTCCTTGAAAACTAAATCTTTTTCCTCACAGATCAACATGTTAAAGATGTGTTAGTCTTTTGTATCAATAATGTCTTGATCGTCATTGTGTTTACGTTTCATTTCACATGGAACCTGCATGGTTACCACATGGAGAACCATACCAAGTTTCTCCATGTGGTAGACTGTTTTAAGTTGTTTTAAAGGAAATTTGGTTCACTTCACTCATCAGAAGAATCAAAAATCTGAATCCATAGATCTACTACATCCTCAGTGTCTGCTGAATAACAGTTAGAACGTACCTGTCGGCTTCTATGCTTTGTGTTTGTGACAGTTAGAATGTTTACTTGATGTTTTAAAATGCCGGGCCTTACCAGAACTTCCATTAGTTTATCTCTCATGTCGTGAAAGCTTGTTTCTATTTGATCAAGCAGTTTATTGTGAATCGTAATCATTTTCTTATATAAAAGGTTCTGAGAATCTCAGGCGCAATCGTTCTCTTTTGAAAGCATCAGCATCTATTCTGTTTCCGCTGGGAGTTTATTGGTTAAACAGCATAGACGTGAAACTAGTGAAATATTCTTTTTCAGCACCATTTTGTGGGCTAAGTAATTGACTGATTTGTGTCCGGCTGTGCGTATCGTTACTCCACTCCTCATACATTGTCTCCATCTTAGTTCATTGTTGTGAGTTTTTAGCAGTATTTTCATTATTGATATGTATGTGATTTTTATAAACCACCAAAACTCTTTCAATGCTTCTTAAAGAGTCCAGTTTTGGTCACAAAGCGCTTTCTCTTGAGGATAAAGTTGAATGAGACGTCGTTGATCACAGTTTGCAATCTGATCGAGGTTGAAACGTTTGGGCTCGTGTCATTGATGAGGCCGAACTATCAATGGCTTGCATTTTTGTGGTTTTTAAAGTTTTTACAGGCTTAAATAAGATTTTCCCTCCTTATTTTTAACTTTATAGATAAAAGAGGATCTTTCTGTTAAGAAAACAGAACAAAACCAAAGTGAATGTGTTTCTGTTCAAAGAGTCAGTCTGTGGAGCAACCTGGAGGGCAGGATTAAATCCTCCAAGTCCATTAAGATCTTTAAGAAAGACATAAAAATACTGTTAGTGGAAAGAAAGCAGGACATCTCAAGTTGTTTGTGGATTTTGTGCAATGTTGCGGGAAAAACGTTTGTTTTGTTTGTAGTGCATTGTTCTGAAAATGTATAATTTTTGTTGACAACGAGCAGATGTCATGAGCTTTCATTCATCTGTGTTAAATAATAATAATAATAAAGATCTGCTGAGGAGAAGCAGTCTGGACCACCAAAACTCTTTCTACGCCTTGAGTAAAGATCAGATCCACAAAGTGCTTTTTAATCCCTCAGTTATCTCTTGTGAATTTTCCCATAAAAAGTAGTAGGACAGATATTTAAATGAGATGAGGTCTACACACCGGCCAGTGAGCGGTTAGAGTCACTAGAACAAACGCACGAAACTTAGAAAGATTGTATTACGTCTTTTACAGAGTGAGTGAGGTCAGACTGGGCGTGGACAGAAACAACCAATGGTTGTTCATTCAAATAAAAAGGGAGGAGAAAATTATAAAAACTAACAACTGCTGAGAATTCAATTCATTACTCCTCCTGATCTGAGAGCAGCAGTACCTACACCTATGGACACTCAAAGAAACTTAATCTGTTTATGACTTTTTTTCTGAACAGTTGATGTAAATGAATGTTTAAATTAAAAACTCTGTAAAAATAGTTGTTTTCACTTGAGAGACAGTCCTCCATGGTGAATGTTTTTGGAGAATATCTTATGTACTTGTCCTTTTTAATGAGTAAATAATCCTCCATTCCTCATGCTTTTCGGACCTGCCACTACTTTTTTGGCTGGAATTTTCCTTGAAAACTAAATCTTTTTCCTCACAGATCAACATGTCTAAGATGTGTTAGTCTTTTGTATCAATAATGTCTTGATCGTCATTGTGTTTACGTTTCATTTCACATGGACCTGCATGGTTACCACATGGAGAACCATACCAAGTTTCTCCATCTGGTAGACTGTTTTAAGTTGTTTAAAAGGTCATTTTGTGTCACCTCACTCATCAGAAGCATCAAAAATCTGAATCCATAGATCTACTACATCCTCAGTGTCTGCTGAATAACAGTTAGAACGTACCTGTCGGCTTCTATGCTTTGTGTTTGTGACAGTTAGAATGTTTACTTGATGTTTCAAAATGCCGGGCCTTACCAGAACTTCCACTAGTTTATCTCTCATGTTGTGAAAGCTTGTTTCTATTTGATCAAGCAGTTTTTTTGTGAATCGTAATCCTTTTCTTATATAAAAGGTTCTGAGAATCTCGGGCGTAATTGTTCTCTTTTGAAAGCGTCAGCGCTCTATCGCTCATGCTTTTTGGAAATCATGAGGAATCATCAGTTCTGTTTCCGCTGGGAGTTTATTGGTTAAACAGCATGGACGAGAAAATAGTAAAATAATCTTTTTCAAGACCATTTTGTGGGCTAAGTATTTGACTGATTTGTGTCCGGCTGTGCGTATCGTTACTCCACTCCTCATACATTGTCTCCATCTTAGTTCATTGTTGTGAGTTTTTAGCAGTATTTTCATTATTGATATGTATGTGATTTTTATAAACCACCAAAACTCTTTCAATGCTTCTTAAAGAGTCCAGTTTTGGTCACAAAGTACTTTTTAATCCCTCAGTTCTCTCAGGGATATTTTCCTTTAAAATGTAATAGGACAGATATTTCTATGAGATGTTAGTTATTCAAAGGTTCGTTTCTCTATAAATGACTGCAGGTCGCCTGAGCTTCAGTCTATACAGCTTAAAACCAACAACCAGACCAGGAATCTGTGTGTAGTGATGAACTCAGACCTAAACTTTTAATTAAGTAATTCTAATCTCAAAGGTTCTGACTTGGAATTGAGGCTACACCATACATCCATCACAACGTTTTGGTTCTTCAAACTCAGTTTATTATTCAATAAATTTCTAATCGTACATAAGTTTATGAGTCTTTGTATCTGTTTTTTATGTCTGTTTTCTCTGGGCTTTGGTGTTTGTAACTGGTAGCATGTTTATCAGATGTTTAAAAATGCCTCCAATAGTTTTGCTTTCATGTTGTTAAAGCTTGTTTCTTTTTGATCTAGCAGTGCGGACCCGATGTGCATCTACTAATTCCAATTTCCTACAGGTGTTTTTTGGTTTCACAAAGTGGAAGTGATCGTTGTCAAATGTTCTTTTCCAACACCTTTTGATGGGCTAACTATTTGAATGAATTTTCTCCTGCTGTGCGTAGCTTTACTTGACTTGTCATTCATGGTCTCTAACTTGGTGAGGCGTTCATCATTGTAGTTAGTTTTATTTCAAGTAGGACAGCCATTTTTATAACCACCAAGTCTTTCAATGCTTCTTAAAGAGTTAGTTCTGGTTAACTTTGAGATAAAGTTGAATGAGACATCTCCTTTACGGTTGTGACAACACCTGTGGGGAAGATGAATAAAGAATTGTTGGTGGTTGCATGCACAGTGGAGCCTGTTAAAATATGACTGTGATTGAAAAGATGAGAATTTACCTTTACCACAATTACATGATAAGATTTTACTTGGTCCAATTTTTAGTCTGATGGTCTCAAACGTTCGGACACAGAGTCTCCTTTCTATACAGTTGTTGACGTACATCTCGTACAAGGCTTTTGGGAATAGCGGATAAGTCTTTCTGTGTCCAGTGTTTGGACGAGTTTTCAGGTAAAAACAGGGCCCTGGACCTTTCTGGTGGATTGAGGTCTTCTTGCATTGTCTCCCAATTACTGTACATTTGAATGATCATAAAGCTGGAAAACTTTCTAATTCATTATCATTATGTTGTGAAAACATTAACTCGGACACATAGAGGGATAATATGGAGCTATTTTCTGGTCCTCACTTTTAAATAAAGTTACATCTTAAAGAAAGAAAGATGTTAACCTTCATTGTTTTAGTCTGATTCATTTCACATTAAAGTCTGTGTTACTTCAGCATGATGTTGGTAGGAAATGTTTTGGAGAAACAAACACTTATGATCATTAATGTCAGTACATTTTTGAGACTTTTGTAATTATAGAAGGCCCAGACTGATGTTTGCACTACGAATAAAGATTTTCCTTCTTGTTTGTTTTAGGAGAAAACTTTTCTTGTGGAGCAAAATAGTTTTGTCCATCATTGATACGTATGTGATTTTCATAACCATCAAAACTCTGTCGATGCTTCTTAAAGAGTCTAGTTCTGGTCACTGAGCGCTTCTTTCTTAGAGATTTTATCATAAAGTTGAATGACAAGTAGTTAGTCAGCATTCCGGTCGAGTTTCTGTTGAGTCACTGAGCCAGGTTACTGACTTGGAGTCAATAATGGTTGATGGTACATATTAAAGTAAAAACACTTGAAAACTCAAAACAGATAAAAAGAAGTTTGAATAAAACTAGAAAAAAACTGATGAATGTTCGAATAGTAAATGTGATCAATTTGTGTTGAACAAAGTATAAACAAAAACTCGCATTTAAAGTAGAAAAAGAGGAGAAAACTGAAATACATCTCTTAATCAAATCAAGGAAATCATAGGTTAATCTATGACAAAATCTTATGCTACTGGCAGGATTAACCAGGCTGTGTTGGTTTCAGGGAAGACACACTGGATTCTTGCAGGTAAACAGCTGCAGAGAGGCCTGACGTGGACTTTTACTTGTTGACAGAAAATAAATTCTTCCTTTCATAGAAATGTTCCCCAACCTCTTGCTCTTTTTTTATATGCATGAGGGATTTGGTTTTAGCTGCAACCACATTGTTGGTAGTGTTCCATAAGGAGCTTATCTTGGACTGAATGATCGCCCCATCATTCGACGAGCTGTTTGGATACCACATAGACCAGAACTAAAAGTTTTTACAGAATTTAGTTTCATAAAGTTGTCATTAAATCTTTTACTTCTTGGACCTTTTGTGAACCGTGTCATTGATGATTCCTAACTCAATGCATTTTAAAGCCTTTTTGTTTGCTTTGGGAATAAACTTTCCTCATGAAGGACAGCAGTCGTTTGTTGTTTTTGAGAATCACTCTTTCAAGGCGTCTTAAAGAGTCCAGTTCTGGTGTCAAAGTTGTTCTTTAAATCCCTCAATAATGTCTTAGAGATGTGGATAAGGGTGTCCATCCAAATGAGTGAACTGATTCACTAACGGGTAGATCAGCTCTGCGCCCTGATTGTACGTGGTCACCATGTTAGCCTCTGTATTTTGTTTTGCGTCAAACCAAGAATACTTTTGAACTAAAACTTTTCTTTGGTCGGACTTCTGGACTTGGGGAGAGACGCGGTTTTGTTGTAGGTAATGTGGGCGTTCCTCCTAACTCTGCTGTCATCGTCGTACCATAGACTGTTTATGAATATGTGGCTGATAATGAATGATGTTTAGTGTACGTGAACCTTTACAGGGTTGGTCTTATCTTACCAGTTGGTTAATGTGTGTTTTTGAAAATCATCTACATTAATGAATCTTCTTGTTTGTGTGAAAAATGTGCAGGACATCCGAGGAGCACTTTTACTCTGGTTATTGTCTGCAACAAGACATTTGGTCATTTTTATATATTCATCCGGATCAGGTTCATTATTGTTTTGGTGCATGATCGCAGTCAGAGTTATCGTCTAGAAATGCTTCTGCCACTAGTCCAGCACAGATGGGTCATGAATAACAAACTGTTGGTGAGTTTCTTACCAGTTGTAGCTGACAGAAATCTCCGACAGGGAGGACCGACACTCAACCAAAAGGCATGTTGTTACCTTTGATCTGTTTAGTCTGACATCCACATAATCATAAAGTTCTGGGAAACTATACAGACGTCATCGATGATGAAGATCTACACTTAATAAGCAAGAATGGGAAGTTTTAGATTGCAAAGAAGGTCTTTGAAGGAGAGAATGCAACGTTGGCCCACTGGTTGGGCTGGATACGTCATAGATTTGGATTAGACTGTAAACGCAGTCACATGAAGCTAAGTGAATTCACTTGATTCAATGAAAGTCCTCTTTCTGCACTAGTCTCTGATCACAGAGGCTTGCTTCTGGCTCAGCTTCCAGGCTCATTTGTCTGAGATTAGCTTTGTCAACTGGGACATTTTGTTAGGTCTTATATCTGATGGATGTCGTGGACAGTTTCCTGCAGTTCTCATTAATTAAGTGATTAGTCCACTGATCTTCACAATCTCACAGGTTCTGACTTGGTTTGATGATGTGTCACAAAGATGGTACGGTCGCTTTCCGGTTCCAGACAAAGTAAAAAGACTCGTAGGTTGGAAAATGTTGTTTGAATGCATTTTTTCTTGTGAATGACGATAATATTGAATGATAGCAGATCTTTCATTTGTGTCTCTGTACGTACTCCAGGCCATACGTCTTTTCTCATCTCCTTTAACTGTAGTGTCTAAGACCGAGCTTTGTATTTGTCAGAAAGATTTGACATTCAAACATCGCTAGATTCTGTTGGTAGTTCTTCTAGTAACAAAAATAAATGATTGTACCGAAAAGAACATTTTATTACTATGTTACTCAATCGTACTGAGAACTTGCATGACACATTTGTTGGTTATCAAGTTGTCTTCACTCTGGTGATATTCCTACATGGATATTCGACACAGGATTAAGCATCGAGGACAAAAGACACTGATATTAACATCCCACACTTTCAGCAGATCTGCAGTCTCTGGGATTTAGATTCAGGTAGAGGGTCACCATTTTTAATCATCAAGAAGACTGCACTCATACATTTTGCAGCGAGACAGGATCTACAGAAAACTCAGGTTGTAGATGCAGGTCCATTTTAGGACAAAGTTCAGCTGAACCAACATCGCTCATTAACTTTGCTCATCTTAAGATTGTTAATGCGTTTTAAAGTCTAGTTTAGTTAACAAAGTGCTTCTTAGAGATTCTGGATAAGGGTGTCCATCCAAATGAATGAACTGAGAATCCCATACATAAACAGGTGGATCACTTCTGCACCATAATTTTAAATGGTCACCACATTAGCCTCTATGTATTTTGTTTTATGTCATTTATTGGTAGCATCAAAGCAACCATAGTTGAATTTGTGTACAAATTTGTGTAAAAACTCATTCTTCGTCGGACTTTGGTAGAGAGAGGGTTTAGATGGAGGTTCTTGGTCTTGCCTCATAACTCTGCCTCAATCCAACACCTCCAGAGCATTTGGAATACCTGCCTGATTATCCAGGAAGGGATTAAAGTTTAAATTGGGGTTTTGTACACCACTGCAGCCAGAGTCTTCAGATCAACACAATAGATACTAGATCTGTTACATTATGCACGAATAGTTGTTTACAAAACTTGATGTGGTTTTTCACATAAACAGAAACTCCACTGCGCCTGGCCATCTGAGTAAAGTTACTGTAAGACTTTTCTGTTATGGAAACTTGAGATTCAGTTAGACACAGAGTTGTGCATTTTGAGCAAATTCATTGATGGAAATTTTGGTAAGAAACCTCTTTCTCCAGTTGTTAAGTACTATTGAAAGTTGATACGGCAAATGTTCTAATGAGACATCGCTTCGTCTGTCTCTGTTCTTTCATTTTTGCCACAGATGTCTATGTGGCATAAAACCAGACAATAAGTATAAAATCCATCCTGTTATGTAATGGAAGAATCACAACAATAAAGTCAGATAAATTGATTGATCAAAATGCAGCTCTATGATCGACTTCAAAAGTACAACCTTAAGCTTTGTACAAAGAAACTTTAGCCCAGACTTAAAATATTCTCTGAACTCTTTTAAAAGACCGTTCATGGTCATCTTGTATGTGGCCACAAAGCCATCCAGTCTTGTTTACCGTTGCTAATGAAAACAGCTCTTCTTCCTTCTAAAGAATTTTTACTTTTCCACTGACTTTTTCCTTGTGTTTGGTTGTCTTGAGAGTAATTCTGAAAAAGTTGTGATTGCAGACAAACTGTATTTGAGCTAAATTTAAATATTTAAAACCCACAGTATTGAGAAAGTTTAAAATGATTTTACAACATGACGTGAGGGTCTAACAGACTGCAACGACAACGCCACCCAGGAAGCATTGCCCTGGGAACATCGAGGCCTGGTTGCTGTAAACACCAGGACCGTACTAGGTTTGGACACAACAATCAAAATTACTTTAATTAAACAATACAATGTTGTTCAAAATAAAATGGATCTACAAGGAAAAGCTTCAAGCAGACAAAGAAACTGGTTATCAGATTAATCAAATCCAATTAAAACAAAAGAGTAGGATCATGCGCACATTGGTTCCTACACAGTTCCTTATCTGACGAGAAAAGTTTTAATCAAACTAATGATCTCCAATAATATGGACAAAACAAGGCTTTCTGCAGAACGGTGACGCCCACGAGCAGCCACATACCTGCCGGTAACATGATTGTTAATAGTGCAGCAGAACGAGGAAGGGGCTGCAGGCAACCACCGGAGCTTTCAACATAAGATCTCCGATCATAACACAGCACCCTTGACGTGCGCGTTCTAGATAGGGTGAAGGACAGGGAACTGGAGAACCAAGCAGGTCTTGAGTAGTCCTGTATATCCGGAAGAAGTTTGGATCCTCTCATCTATCTCGTGAGTTCACTCAACCAAGTCTGTTGTGTGTAGGCAAGCACATGTCCAAAATGGTGCTAGTATCGCCCACCAAACACATCAAAGAGGTCCCACCTGCCACAACAAGTACGTGATAATGTTGGTATTGCCTTACTTGGGTTGATTTCTGGGCCGCTCGGCTAAACTTTTGAGTACGTTTTTCATAGACTGGTCCAGTTCCACGACGTCCGAGATCCCATGTTAGTGTTGCTTTTCAGAACTAAAGTCATCCTAGGAAATGCCAAAAGTAGTAATCTTACCCATGAGTAGTCCAGTCCGCAAGAGAACCTGAGGTAGAGAGTACTTGTTTACATTGTGGTGATCGTTGGGCTCGTGTTTGTCTCCTTCCTCTAACTTTATAAGAGTTTCAAATTGTTGTTGAGAGGGTCTTGTTGCCATGTCTTTCTGTTCAGCGACATTAAAAGAACTTCACGTTTTGTAGTGTGATATTTGGCGTAGATTGAAATCTATATGATCCTGATCTGTAATGGACGAGTCCTCAATGTGACTTTGTCCTTTTTGTGTCACGATTAACTGCTTTTCAAATGTTTGTCCATTGATTCGCACCCTGTTGCGACTTGAAGACACAACAGCAGCACTGAAAACAATCTCTTCAAGCTCTCTTTTTGTTGTGGTCTGTGTCACAGCTCCATAAACATGCATTGCCAGGTGGTAATGTTTCGTGGCACTGCAAAACGAATTAAGATGTTGTGTTTTATATAAGTCACATAAACATAAGAACAAAGAGTAGATACTAGATTAACAGAAAGACCTCGAGCTCTTGACTGGTTTTTGCAAAAGTCCGTGGAATTTTTCATCATATGGCTGAAGCAGCTATGCAATATTGGGAGTCTCAGTGAATCTCTCTTGGCCCGCTCTGTGACGATACCTGTAGTATTTGTACAATATCTCCTACAGAGTCAGTCCAATAATTACAGATGAACCTTGTTTTAATTCCTGGACCATATTTTTGTCACAAATGGGAGTATGTAAAATGACATAGATGCCGTTGTGTGGTTAGTGTTGTCATATGTACATTAAAGCGGACACACAGAGGGATTTGATGGAGCTGTATTCTGGACTTGACTTTTAAATAAAGTTACTTCTTAAAGAAAGAAAGATTTTAACCTTCATTGTTTTAGTCTGATTCGTTTTAGATTGAAATCTGTTACAAGCAGTGCTTCAGCATGATGTTGGTAGGAAATGTTTTGGAGAAACAAACACCGACCATTAATGTCAGTACATTTTTAAGACAGGTTATTAAAAGGTTCAGACTGATGTTCACATTAAAGATAAAGATTTTCCTTCTTGTTTGCTTTTGGAGAAAACTTTCCTTGAGGAGCAAAATAGTTTTATCCATCATTGATGCGAATGTGATTTTTAAGCATCTTTAGATGCTTCTTAAAGAGTTGAATTCTGGTCACTGAGCGCCTTTCTTTTAGAGATAAAGTTGAATAAGACTTTCCTTTTTTGTCAACTTGTTTTTGCTTCAGGTTTTCTTCTGATTCATATTGATTTATTACAAACAGCAGCGTACTTTATTGGCAGCCACATCGTTGGTAGTGTACTGGAACTGAATGATCTTCCCTCCAGTGACATTGATTTAGAGGAGAAAAGAAACCTGTTGCTGCCCAACAATTTATCAATCATATTAGTGTTTTTTACACCATAAAGTGATTAAAAACACAAATGATAGAAACAACAGCAGTGTATTTGGATTTTTTTTTCCTGAAGCATCCACATTTTAAAAAACCTATACATTAAGTGAGCTGCTGATGAAGGAAGTTTTAGCAGAGCAGAACGTTCCCTGAGTTCTGTGCTTAAAACGAACAAGACTCACAGAAATGGGAAAAAAAAAAGTGGTCTTTTGATTTGAGCCAAATATATTTATTAAAAGTCGTTTTGGAATATTTTACAGTTTTGTTCAAAACCTAAAAAAATATCAGCAGCCACTTTATTATTTCTTTCTGTAATATTTACATGAGATGTTGAAATTTAATTGTTGGTTCTGGAGTTGTTTGTCAGGACAGTCGTGTTTGTTTCTTTTTCCGTCAGTTTAGCATCACCACAATTCTGATCCTATTCGTTGGTAGGATTCCTTCTCCACATCTCTGTTTATCCTCATTTTAAAGAGAAATGCTTTTGTGAATCAGGTAGAGTTGGTGTAATAGGTATCAATGAGGTGTTGGACCTTTAGGGCTCGTGTTATTGATGAGGCCGAACCATCAATGGCATACATTTTGTAACTTTATCCTTTATCTTAATCCTTAATCCTTTATATGCTTAAATAAGAATTTCCTCATGTTTTTGCCCAAAAACAGTAAAGAAGAAAATCATAGTGAAGATGCATAAAGTCTGTGGAGGGCGAGATTTAAATCCTCCAAGTTCGTTAAGATCTTTAAAAAAAAAAACCTAAAAATACTGTCAGTTTAAAGAAAGCATCGATATCCCAAGCGTGTTCTTGAATTTTTGTTTTGCCGCAGGAAAAACTTTGGTTTTGGTTGTAGCGTATTTTTTGTTGACAACGAGCAGATGTCATGAGCTTTTTGCTTCTTTCTCTCTTTCATTCGTCTGTCTTAAAACAGTAATATTTAAGACCTGCGGAGGAGAAGCTGTCTAGACCACCAAAACTCTTTCAACGCTTCTTGTGTCCAGATCTGATCCACAAAGTACTTTTAATCCCTCAGTTCTCTCTTTTAAATTTTCCCATAAAATGTAAAAGTACAAACATTCCTACTAACCCTAAAACTATTATTCAATAAGTTTCTAAACGTAAACAACTTTATGAGACTTTGTATCTGTTTTTATCTCTTCGTGCTCTGAAAGCAGCAGCACTTGGACATTTCTTGCAGTAGTATTTTATTGTAAAGCTTTGGTTTGTATGAACTGGTTTAGATCTGGACGTCCTCGTTTGACTTTAAGTACATCTCTCTGCAGAAGGTTTCTTTGATCTGACTGAATAACTCAGTCAGATCTGAGTGTAGAGATAAACTCAGACCTAAACTTTGAAAAGCACACCCATCTCAAGGCTCAAAGACCTGATGTCTTAACAAAGGCTGGAAATAGTGGTCCATGCTTCCATCTTTAGTCGGCTTGATGCAGAACTCTATAAAGAGTTTGTTTACAAGTTAAATTTTCACGGCTTCTTTTAAACTCTTTCGTTAATTTCTTAGTGTTTGAAACTGTCCATGCCTTTGAACTTTTTGTTCTCATTTTGCTCTTTTTTTATGCCATCCTCTCGGAAATGTCGGGGTGGTCTTTAAGAATCCTAATGTTGTATTTAAATCACTCAATTTTCTGATGTTGTCCATTAAGCTGAGAAAGCTCCCATCTCATTGGGTGATCCATTATTGGTCCTCGTCCACAGTCGTGTTGGTATCTGTTGCTTTCCAACAGCTCGTTGATCGTATCAGGATAAACTTGATCAATAATTGATTATTCTTGATTTTCAGAAGTTTCTAACATGGTCAATTATTTGAAGTTTGAATTTTTCAGTTTCTTTGTAGACAAAGTCCTTCATTTACATTAAATCATTTTTGGAACTTCTTAATTCATTAATATGTTAAAGTTTAATCTGACTTTGTGTCTTTTAAAATCTTCTTTTGCTCCAAGAAAAGCAACAGTTTTAAATTCAAAGACTATTTTATTCATGCACTTCATCCTTGGTAAGAAACCTCTTCAGTGTTATGAAGTACTATTGAAAGTTGATATGGCAGACATTCTATCCAGATGTTGCTGACACGCTAGTTAATGACAGAGTTTATTTTTTTTTTATCCTGTAGAGTTTAATCTAATTTAACTCCTAACCATCAACTGTGCTTTTTTAAAAAAAAAAGAATGAATGAATAAAGTTGTAAATATGGCAGGGTTTTAAAAAAGTCACTGTTTTTTTGTTTTTCTTCCCTTATTTTTATCTACATTATACTTAAGAAATTTGAACACTGTTTGAAGGTAAACCGTGCTCCGTACCCATCTTTAAGCAATAGAGAGATTATGAGAGATCTCCTAACCATCCAACTAACATCCATGAGACCCGATGTCTCATCAAAAGCTGGAAATATACTAATCCATGCTTCCATCTCTAGTCGGCTTGATGCAGAACTCTATATAGAGTTTGTTTACAAGTTAAATTTTCACGGCTTCTTTTAAACTCTCTCGTTAACGTCTTAGTGTTTATCTAGAACACTTTAAATTGTCCTGTGCTTATTAAACTGGCCATGCCTTTGCTCGACCACAAAACCCTTCATTTTCGTGCCATCCTCTCAGAAATGTTGTATTTAAATCCCTCAATTTTCTTTCATGAACTGTATGTGAGGGTGTCCATCCAAATGAGACATTAAGCTGAGAACGCTCCGAGCTCATACGCTGATCTATGTTTTGTATCTGCTGACTATGATGCTGTCATCCACATTGTGTTGATATCTGCTGTTTTCCAACAGCTCGTTGATCGTATTAGGATAAACTTGATCAATAATTGATTATTCTTGATTTTCAGGAGTCAAGTTTCTAACATGGTCGATTATTCAAAGTTTGAATTTTTCAGTTTCTTTGTAGACAAAGTCCTTCATTTACATTAAATCCTTTTTGGAACTTCTTAATTCATTAATATGTTAAAGTTTAATCTGACTTTGTGTCTTTTAAAATCTTATTTTGCTTCGCAAAAAGCAAAGGTTTTAAATTCAAAGACTATTTTATTCATGCACTTCATCCTTGGTAAGAAACCTCTTCAGTGTTATGAAGTACTATTGAAAGTTGATATGGCAGACATTCTATCCAGATGTTGCTGACACGCTAGTTAATGACAGAGTTTATTTTTTTTTTAAATCCTGTAGAGTTTAATCTAATTTAACTTAAAGTTTCTTCTAATTGTTTCTCATAACATGGAAGTGCTCAGCTCTGAGTCAAAAACAAGCCTAACTAGATTCAGTTAGACACAGAACATCTGCTCTCAACAGTTCATGCTCTCACAGATGTAACAGGTTTAGTTTGAGAGCCAGAAGGAGAAGCATCATGTCGTTGCATTAGTTGGTCTCCTGTCCTGAATAGCTTTAGTTGGTATAGATCTTATTCTCATCAATGTTCAGAAGATAAAGCCACTGAGAGATGTAACTCTGATGAGAGCAACACAAGACATTCAAATGAACCTCATTGATGCCACGGCTGCTTTTGTCTTCAGACCCCGTGTTTTATATAAGTTACATTTAACTCCTAGTTTTACAGACGACTGTCTACGGACAGCTTTATTATTTTTAGCTTTTCAGAATCGGCAGCTGTTTGATTGTTAGTTTAGTTTATTAGTGGAAGCCCCTTGAGATGTAACATCTCATTTTCAAGAGGGTTCACAAAACAACATTATAAAACAGTTATCCAAATTGATCGTCCATTTTCAATCCAAGCTTTATGATATCTTCCTCCTTGTCGGATGGAATAAACATCTTGATCGTACATAAAACTGTTTACAAATCCGTAGTTGATAATGATGTTTAGCGTTCGTTACGTGAACCTTTACAGGGTTGGTCTTATCTTACCAGTTGGTTTGTGTATGTTTTTGGACATCATCTGCATCAATGGGAATGTTTGAAAGCTGTATTCATCAACCTGCTTGTTTGTGTATAAAATGTGCAGGACATCCGTAGAGCAGTTTTCCTCTGTGCTTATTGTCTGCAACAACAGGTTTCTGTCAGACTTATTTTTATGTTTACACTCCATCAAAAGGCATGTTGTTACCTTTGATGTGTTTAGTCTGACATCCACATAATCAAAAAGGTTCTTGGAAGCTTTAGAGACGTCATCGATGATGAAGAGCTACACTTACATCGTCCAGTTTATTACCAAAGACCCTGAATGGAAAGTTTCAGAATGCAAAGTTGTACCACTTGATACCAAAGGCTGCGATAACATGGTTGTGATAATACGTCAAAGATTCTGATTTAACTGCCAAGGCAGTCACATGAAGTGAAGACACTTGATGAGGTGGAACTTTTCCCATCCTGCTCCAACATTAACCCATTGAATACGCCAGTCCCTAGTTGCATAGAACACAGAGGCTTGCTTTGGGTTCAGCTTCCAGCTCATTTGTCTGAGAATAGTTTGGTCAATAGTGAGATTTTGATTGGTCTTCTTTCTGTTGGATGTCAGGGACAGTTTCCTGCAAGTTCTCAGTAATTAAGTGATTAGTCCACTGATCTTCACAATCTCACAGGTTCTGATTTGGGAGCGAGGTTACACCATTCATCTATCACAACGTTTTGGTTCTCTTTAATCTCAAAGTGAACTTTTTTTAATGTCATCATTGTTTTCTCAAACATGTCTCTGAGGTATTTGATGATGTGTGGCACAAAGATGGGACTGTCGCTTTCTGCATCCAGACCAAAAGACTCGTAGGTTGGAAAGTTTTGCTTTAATGCTTGTTTTCTTGTGAACAGCGATGATATCGAATGATAGCAGGTCTTTCTTTTTACGTTTCTGTACGTACCCCAGGTCATACGCCTTTTTTTTATCTCCTTTAGTCTTTCAGACCGAGCTTTGAATTCATCTGAAGGACTTGACATTCAAATATTGCTAGATTCTGTTGGTAGTTTCTTTAGTAACGAAATTAAAGATTGTTCTGAAGGAATGTTTAACTATCTCTATTTTACTCCATCTGACTTCGTACTACTGAGGACTTCCCTCTCTTTTTAAGATGTTTGCATGACACACGTTTGTTGGCCAATTTGGTCTCCAGTTTGGTGATATTCTTACACAAGATATTCAACACAGGATGAGCATCGAGGATAAAAGACATCAATATTAGCGTCTCACGCTTTCAGCAGATCAGGAGTCTCTGATCTCATTTCAGGTGGAGGGTTCCTTTTTTTTTCATCAATAAGGAAACTGTATTCATTCTCATTTCAGGATGCAACGACACAGGATCTGTAGAAAACCCATAGAAGCTATTTCTGGTTTCAGAAGCAGGTCCATTCTAGGACTGTTTGGCTGCATCAATATCATCAACAGAAGAACATTGATCATCAACATTGGTTTCTTCAGCTGGCCTAGGCTTGGGAAACAAAAACTAGAGTTTATAGTATGGTTTCTAATCAGGTTCTTGTGTATGTGTTGCTGTGCACATATGGAGCATGCTAACTTTTTTGTACAGTTCAGGTTCTCGATCTGGGTCAGGAAGCTGAACGAAGTATTCCATAGTCACAGTCTTCCTGGTTTTAGCCAGTGTGGCCATGTAGACTTCCTCTGTGCTGAAACTCCATTCTGTAATTTTACAAGCAGGTGGGTAGGAGTGAGGAGCATGTCTCTGAACGGAGTTTCTACTCGTTTATCAAACATTCTACATTAATGCGACCGGGTTGCATCTGAGAATTTCACTCTTTTCTGTCCAGTCAAACTTGACCTGTTGTCTCTTAATGATTTCTGGCTTCCTGAACTCAGCGGCAGAAAATGTGAGATTAAAAAGTAGGTGTTTTTCTAACTGTCAGATTATCACAAACAAATCTTTGGAAGTTTTCTCGTATCGGATTGTCTTTTTTAAGGAGCACCATGAGTCTGATGGCTTCCTCAACATTGGTTCTGATCGAGGTTCTCTGGCAAAGTTTTAATCGACATGTTTCTTGAATGTGTATCAAAGAATCCAAAATGACCTGAAGTTTTTTTTGTAAACAGCAGCGCCTATTAATGACACCTGGCTCTGGTCAGATGACGGTTTTTTTCTCGTCTGGTGTAGCGTCACCTTTCTCAAATTTTCCAGATCTGCTGTACAGATTTTCTCATTAAAGGACAGCAAACAATACTTTTTATAAGTTGTTGAGCATTCCCAGAGTCATAGTTTTGACTCCATGAAGCACAAACAAAGCTCTCTGTAGGCTGAAGTAATAATCCGTCCACATGTGAAAGTTTCATTGGGTTTTTTCTGCAGCTCATGACAGATCGACTCAATTCAGGAGACGAGCATGTTCACTACATCATCATCATAGCAGAGAATCTGCTGCTCTGTAGTCTGAGTAACATCAACACTCAACAGAGACATATCCACCTGATACAAATACATTTGTATCCCTTGACTGAGTTTGCTCTCAGAAACTGACCGACACAGTTGGATCTATTGAAAATTGCTAAGAGATTTTCTTAAAGTTACGGTTCAAATACTTACCGACTGGAACAGATCTAAAGCAGGTTATGTTCCTACCTGGTAAATTTAAGGACTAGCTATTAGATAATGTTAACTTTCAGTTTAAAAAACGGAGGTAACTTCTGGGTTAATTAAGTAACCATGGCAACTTCCCCTCTTAATAACGTGTTGTTTAAGTCATGCTCCAGGTTAGTTTGTTTCTGGAAGTATACTGAGCATGGCCTGGCCTTTTGACAACGATCCTGTGATGCAAATAATTTCACGGCTATTTGTTTTGTCATCATTTTAAAAGCCAGAATGATTCTAAGTATTTGAGGGTTTCTCTTGTGAAATGTTTGGTTAAGTCCTTTAGCATCAGTAGAATATTCGTGTCGGCTTCTGCTGTTTTCAAACAGCCAGTCTGATCCTCTTACTTTCTTGGAAGTTTTGTTCTCCGTGTAAAACAAGGTCCTTCATTTTCATTCCATCCTCTTTGGAACTTGTTAGAGTTTAATCTGATGTTGGATCTTTTTAAACCTCCTTTCACTCGAGAGAAGCAACAGTTTTAAATTCAGAGACTTTTTTTATTCATACAGCTTGTCCTGCTCGGTGGTGTGAAAAGTGAATGATGCTCTCGTATGTCAGGTACTGCTGGACAGATTTTCTCTACCAGGATGGTACCTAACCCTGCCAAGCTCTATTTTCACAATAGTTTTTAACAAAAAAGTTGTCGTGAATTTTGAGCAAAAAAAAGTGATGGAAACTTTTGTTAAGAAACCTCTTCAGTGCTATGAAGTACTATTGGAAGTTGATATGTCAGACATTTTATCCAGGTCTGTCGGGGACAGTTCCGTATTAATCGTCAGTAAATATATGAATCCTCCAACTCAGAGGGAGGGAGGTTACACCATTCATCCATCACAAAGTTTTGATTCTCCTCAAACTCAGTTTATTATTATTATTCAATAAATTTCTAAACGTGTACAAGTTTATGAGACTTTGACTCTGAGAAGCCATAGATCTACTAAATCCTCAGTGTCTGCTGAATAACGGTTATAACAAACTTCTTCATCTTCTGGGTTTGTTTTTGTGACTGTTCACATATTTGTTTTATGGCCTTGGCTCTTTCTGCTCTCACGTTGTGAAAGCTTGTTTCTATTTGCTCAAGCGTTGTTGTTTCTATCGGAGTTCTTTCCGATCTAAAACGTTCTGAAAATGTCCTACATATTTGTCCTTTTTTAAAAGTAAACAATCAGCGCTCCATCGCTCATGCTTTTCAGACCCGATGCGTTAAATCTGTTTCCGACAGGAGTTTTTGGTTACACTGTTTGACTCGTCTGATGTTCTTTTGTCTGCGGCTGTGCGTAGCTTTACTCCACTCCTCAAACATTGTCTCAACTTGGTGACGCGTTCATCATTGTTGTGAGTTTTATTTCAACTAGTCCATACTAATCCATGCTTCCATCTCTAGTCGGCTCGATGCAGAACTCTACATAGAGTTTGTTTACAAGTTAAATTTTCACGGCTTCTTTTAAAATCTCTCGTTAACGTCTTAGTGTTTATCTAGAACACTTTAAATTGTCCTGTGCTTATTAAACTGGCCATGCCTTTGAACTCTTTATTCTCAGTTTGCTCGACCACAAAACCCTTCATTTTTGTGCCATCCTCTCAGAAATGTTGTATTTAAATCCCTCAATTTTCTTTCATGTGAGGGTGTCCGTCCAAATGAGCCATTAAGCTGAGAACGCTCCGAGCTCATACGCTGATCTATGTTTAGTATCTGTGTCCTGATATTTTGATGCTTTCGTCCACAGTCGTGTAGGTATCTGCTGTTTTCCAACAGCTCGTTGATCGTATTAGGATAAACTTGATCAATAATTGATAATTCTTGATTTTCAGGAGTCAAGTTTCTAACATGGTCGATTATTCAAAGTTTGAATTTTTCAGTTTCTTTGTAGACAAAGTCCTTCATTTACATTAAATTCTTTTTGGAACTTCTTAATTCATTAATATGTTAAAGTTTAATCTGACTTTGTGTCTTTTAAAATCTTATTTTGCTCCGAGAAAAGCAACAGTTTTAAATTGAAAGACTCTTTTATTCATGCACTTCATCCTTGGTAAGAAACCTCTTCAGTGTTATGAAGTACTATTGAAAGTTGATATGGCAGACATTCTATCCAGATGTTGCTGACACACTAGTTAATGACAGTTTTTTTTTTTATCCTGTAGATCTACTAATTCCAATTTCCGACAGATGTTTTTTGGTTTCACAAAGTGGAAGTGATCGTTGTCAAAAATTCTTTTTCAACACCTTTTTATGGGCTAACTATTTGAATGAATTTTCTCCTGCTGTGCGTAGCTTTACTTGACTTGTCATTCATGGTCTCTAACTTGGTGACGCGTTCATCATTGTTGTTAGTTTTATTTCAAGTAGGACAGCCATTTTTATAACCACCAAGTCTTTCAATGCTGCTTAAAGAGTTAGTTCTGGTTAACTTTGAGATAAAGTTGAATGAGACATCTCCTTTACGGTTGTGACACCTGTGGGGAAGATGAATAAAGAATTGTTAGTGGTTGCATGCACAGTGGAGCCTGTTAAAATATGACTGCGATGGAAAAGATGAGATTTTACCTTTACCACAATTACATGATCAGGTTTTACTTGGTCCAATATTTTGTATGGAGGTCTCAAACGTTCGGACACAGAGTCTCCTTTCTATACAGTTGTTGACGTACATCTCGTACAAGGCTTTTGGGAATAGCGGATAACTCTTTCTGTGTCCAGTGTTTGGATGAGTTTTCAGGTAAAAACAGGGCCCTGGACCTTTCTGGTGGATTGAGGTCTTCTTGCATTTCCACACCTTGGAAGTCTTCCTCCTGTGCCACCTCTTCTGGTTCTTCCTCCAGTTCCCAACCCAGGCAAGGGAACTGGTCTGTATGAAATGTCCTCATGCAGTTTCCACACCAGCACGTTGAAGACTTTCGGGAGGGTTAACTTTGATAGAATGTGCATTTACTGCAACCTGACCTTAGACGTAACCATGCTCATCTCATCAACCAGTTCCCTGAGGTGTCTGTAGTCACGTAGGTTCCAACGTTCTTGATGAGGGCGACACACAAGATACAAAGACTTGCCTGATTTTCCAGAAAGGGATTAAAGTGTAACTGGAGATCCTGAACACCACTGCAATCAGAACTCAGACCAGATCTTCAACCTTTAGAACAACAGACTTTAGATCTGTTACATTATGCACAAATCAATGTTCCCGAAAGTTGCCGTGGTTCTTCTCGATAACAACTCCACTGCGGCTGGCCATCTGAGGAAAGTTTCTATAAGACATTTCTGTTATGTTTAAGCATCCAGTTGAAGACTTGAGAGTCAGCTAGACACAGAATGTCTGCTCTCAACAGTTCATGATCTCACAGATGTAACAGGTTTAGTTTGAGAGCCAGAAGGAGAGGCATCATGTCGTTGCATTAGCTGGTCTCCTGTCCTGAATAGCTTTAGTTGGTATAGATCTTATTCTCATCAATGTTCAGAAGATAAAGCCACTGAGAGATGTAACTCTGATGAGAGCAACACAAGACATTCAAATGAACCTCATTGATGCCACGGCTGCTTTTGTTCTCAGACCCTGTGTTTTATATAAGTTACATTTAACTGCTAGTTTTACAGACGACTGTCTACGGACAGCTTTATTATTTTTAGCTTTTCAGAATCGGCAGCTGTTTGATTGTTAGTTTAGTTTATTAGTGGAAGCCCCTTGAGATGTAACATCTCATTTTCAAGAGGGTTCACAAAACAACATTATAAAACAGTTATCCAAATTGATCGTCCATTTTCAATCCAAGCTTTATGATATCTTCCTCCTTGTCGGATGGAATAAACATCTTGATCGTACATAAAACTGTTTACAAATCCGTAGTTGATAATGATGTTTAGCGTTCGTTACGTGAACCTTTACAGGGTTGGTCTTATCTTACCAGTTGGTTTGTGTATGTTTTTGGACATCATCTGCATCAATGGGAATGTTTGAAAGCTCTATTCATCAACCTGCTTGTTTGTGTATAAAATGTGCAGGACATCCGTAGAGCAGTTTTCCTCTGTGCTTATTGTCTGCAACAACAAGTTTCTGTCAGACTTATTTTTATGTTTACACTTCATCAAAAGGCATGTTGTTACCTTTGATGTGTTTAGTCTGACATCCACATAATCAAAAAGGTTCTTGGAAGCTTTAGAGACGTCATCGATGATGAAGAGCTACACTTACATTGTCCAGTTTATTACCAAGACCCTGAATGGAAAGTTTCAGAATGCAAAGTTCTACCACTTGATGCCAAAGGCTGAATTAACATGGTAGTGATAATATGTCAAAGATTCTGATTTAACTGCCAAGGCAGTCACATGAAGTGAAGACACTTGATGAGGTGAAACTTTTCCCATCCTGCTCCAACATTAACCCATTGAATACGCCAGTCCCTAGTTGCATAGAACACAGAGGCTTGCTTTGGGTTCAGCTTCCAGCTCATTTGTCTGAGAATAGTTTGGTCAATTGTGAGAGTTTGATTGGTCTTCTTTCTGTTGGATGTCAGGGACAGTTTCCTGAGAGTTCTCTGATCTTCACAATCTCACAGGTTCTGATTTGGGAGCGAGGTTACACCATTCATCTATCACATCGTTTTGGTTCTCTTTAATCTCAAAGTGAACTTTTTTAACGTCATCATTGTTTTCTCAAACATGTCTCTGAGGTATTTGATGATGTGTGTCATAAAGATGGGACCGTCGCTTTCTGCATCCAGACCAAAAGACTCGTAGGTTGGAAAATTTTGCTTTAATGCTTGTTTTCTTGTGAACAGCGATGATATCGAATGATAGCAGGTTTTTCATTTTACGTTTCTGTACGTACCCCAGGTCATACGCCTTTTCTTATCTCCTTTAGTCTTTAAGACCGAGCTTTGAATTCATCTGAAGGACTTGACATTCAAATATTGCTAGATTCTGTTGGTAGTTTCTTTAGTAACGAAATTAAAGATTGTTCTGAAGGAATGTTTTAACTATTTCTATTTTACTCCATCTGACTTCGTACTACTGAGGACTTCCCTCTCTTTTTAAGATGCTTGCATGACACCCGTTTGTTGGCCAATTTGGTCTCCAGTTTGATGATATTCTTACATGGATATACGACACATTAATAAGCATCAAGGATAAAAGACACATCAATATTAGCGTCTCACGCTTTCAGCAGATCAGGAGTCTCTAGGATCTCAATTCAGGTGGAGGGTTCCTTTTTTTTATCAATAAGGAAACTGTATTCATACTCATTTCATGATTAAACGACAGGATCTGTAGAAAACTGAAGGTCTCAAACATTCGGACACAGAGTCTCCTTTCTATACAGTTGTTGACGTACATTTCGTACAAGGCTTTCGTCCCCAGAGCCGGCTCAGTGGGAATAGCAGATAACTCTTACTGTGTTTGGATGAGTTTGCAGGTTGCACAGGGGCCTGGACCTTTCTGGTGGCTTGAGGTCTTCTTGCATTGTCTCCCAATTACTGTACATTTGAATGAACTTTCTAATTCATTATCATGTATGTTGTAAATACATTTACACTAGGAGTCCCGGCTTTTTCAGTTTCTCTGAGTTAGTGAGGTCAGACTGGGCGTGGACAGAAACAACCAATGGTTGTTCATTCAAATAAAAAGGGAGGAGAAAATTATAAAAACTAACAACTGCTGAGAATTCAAATCATTTCTCCTCCTGCTCTGAGAGCAGCAGTACCTACACCTATGGACACTCAAAGACACTTAATCTCTTTCTAAATTTTTTTCTGAACAGTTGTTTTGAATGAATGTTTAAATTGAAGCTCTGTATAAGTAGTTGTTTCCATGTCAGAGACAGTCCTGCATGGTGAATGTTGTTGGAGAATTTCTGATGTATTGTCTTTTTTTGTGAATAATCCTCCATCCCTCATGCTTTTGGACCTGTCACTACTTTTTTTGACTGAAGTTTTCCTCAAAAACTAAATCTTTTTCTACACAGATCAACAAGTCTAAGATGTGTTATTCTTTAGACGGTCGTACGTTTTCACATTGTTGTAGCAATAATTGTGTTTTGACTTCCTTTCACATGGACCTGCATGGTTACCACATGGAGAACCATACCAAGTTTCTCCATGTGGTAGACTGTTTTAAGTTGTTTAAAAGGTAATTTGTGTCACCTCACTCATCAGAAGCATCGAAAATCTGAATCCATAGATCTACTACATCCTCAGTGTCTGCTGAATAACAGTCAGAACGTACCTGTCGGCTTCTATGCTTTGTTTTTGTGACAGTTAGAATGTTTACTTGTTTACTTTCTATTTGATCAAGCAGTACTTTGTGAATCATACTCCATTTTCTGAGAATCTCCGGTGTAATCGTTGTCTCTTGAAAGCATCCAAGCGCTCTATTGCTCATGTTTTTTGAGCAATCACTACTTCAGTTTATGACAGAAGTGTTTTTGGTTGTTTTTTTCATTCCTTCCCCTGTGGAACTTCTTAATTCACCAGTATGTTAGAATTTAATCTGACTTTCTGTCTTTTTAAATCTCCTTTTGCTCAGAGAACAGCAACAGTTTTAAATTCATAGACTTTATTATTTTATACACCTCGTCCTGCCCGGCATGCTCTGTATATCAGGTACTGATGGACAGATTTTCTCTACACGGATGATGCCTAACCCTGCCAGGCTCTGGTTGTACTTAAAACCACAGCTGTAAAACAAAATAAACGGCTTTGGTAAAGCTGCCCTTTTTTTTAACTTTGGTTGAGTGAAGGTGGAGCATTTTGGGGATGTGTGGGTTACCTGAAGATTACAGATATTAAGTTTTTTCTACTTGTTTTAAGTACTTCGCACCCAAAATGTCAAGACAGCTTTGCTGGATTAATGCTGCCAGTCGCAGGATTCATTTATACAACTGTATTTGCTTCTCTTCTGGTTACTTTAAAAAAATAAAAAAAATTTCACAATAATTTACAACTAAAAACTTCTCATGAATTTTGAGCAAAAACAATGATGGAAACTTTTGTTAAGAAACCTCTTCAGTGCTATGAAGTACTATTGGAAGTTGATATGACAGACATTCTATTCTGTAAAAATATAAATCCTCCAACTGATCTTCATTCTAATCTCACAGGTTCTGACCTGGGAGGGAGGGAGGAGGGTTACACCATTCATCCATCACAAAGTTTTGATTCTCCTCAAACTCTGTTTATTATTATTATTCAATAAATTTCTAAACGTGTATAAGTTTATGAGACTTTGACTCTGAGAAGCCATAGATCTACTAAATCCTCAGTGTCTGCTGAATAACGGTTATAACAAACTTCTTCAGCTTCTATACTTTGTGTTTGTAACTGTTGGCATGTTTTCTTGATGTTTCAAAATGCCGTGCCTTACCGTGGCTTCCAATAGTTTTGCTCTCATGTCGTGAAAGCTTGTTTCTATTTGATCAAGCATTACTTTGCGAATCGTAATCCTTTTTCTGTCTAAAAGTTTCTGAGAATCTCTGGCGTAATTGTCCTCGTCTGAAAGCAAACAATCAGCGCTCCGTCGCTCATGTTTTTCGAACCCGATGCGGTATCACCTCTTCTGTTTATGACAGACGCCGTGTCGCTGCTTCAATCTTGTCAAGATAGCATGTTTCTTCCTCGTAGCTTCCCGTTACCAAGTCCTCAGGAAATGAATCACTGATCAGAGACCAGTTCACAGAGTGTTTACCATATCTGTTACTGTTTGACTTCATGAGAAACAAAGCTCTCTGTAGGCTGAATGTGGAAGTTTTATTGGATCATTTCTGCAGATCAACTCAAGGATGAGGTGTTGAAGATATTTCACTGTCACCACTGAATTTATTTTGTGTTGGTCACCCAATAGTGACCCTTCCAGTAGTTCTTAAGTCATCAAAACTGAGTCTCAATGCAAAGTTACAAACCCGCTGTATAATAGTCTTTTTACTGTGCTGTCCTCACGACACGTGACTGTGTGAAGCTAGACAGCCAGCTAACTATTCCAAATGAAAAAAGAGACTCCCACACAAGGCTTGCTTTTCTTGTTTTATGTAGACTCTTTTCTTCAAAGGATTGTACATATATATACAACTTAAATCATATGAAAAAAAAGACTGAAAAGTGGTTTGTTTGTGCAGTTTTATTTGCTCCAAAGCAATTTCCCCTCTTTGACACCGTTTACCCTGCTTTAGAAAGAGTCAGATGAAGATGGTGAGCATAGAAATTTAAGTACAAGTTTCTGAAGGTGTGGATATGTTTTCTTGGTATTCTTCTAATATTGTAATGGATCTTGTTTTGTGGATGTGTTACTTTCTGTCCGGTAAAGTTGGACTTCTATTATGGAACTGGCTCTCTTGTTCTCCTCAACCAGAGATTGTGCCCTAAAAATAGTTAATCATTCGGTTTCAAAGTACCATGAAGAATGTGTTGTCATACAGGCTCATGGTGCTTGGTCTGCCTGTTGGCTCCTCATCTAATCGTGACACTTCAGTCTCTTGTCAGCTTCAGTCGTCTTCAGTGGACTAAAAAATCCAATTGTTTTGAATCTGGGATCCAACAGTGTTGCCAGTGTCAGTCAGCCGCTTTCTCAGATTTTCAGCAGCTGTTTTTGTTATTATTTAGGCTTGACGTTGAAGCTCAATGTGGATCATTCTGATGAACCAGAGAATCGGTTTTCCATGGCTTGGTCAAACGGAGCGAGCACCCTGAGCATCTCTTCATGAGGGTGATAACAGTTTTAAATGAGGCTAGTGACACCCAGACAGCTCCTTCTGCTTAGTCATTCTTTTAAACATGTTCCATCGCATTTATTAATTTATGGACCAGCGTTTCCAGCTGTTGCTGTATTTCAGTGAGTTACTCTTTGGCTCTTGTGCTTGATAGTATGTCACAATTTGTCGGGTTTTGTTTTGTATTTCTGTCAGTGTTCGGATCTGATCAACATGATGTTCTTACATTTAAATTCAATGGGATGGGCTATAAAAATTGTCCATGTTTTCTGCAGTGTGTTTCTGAGGGAAATGCTGCACTCCTAAGACTGAGGAATGGAGTTTGTGGACTTTAAATTCGCAGCAACGGCGCTCTGGAGGTCTGATATCGCAAATTTATTACTGATATGGATCTTGTCCAAAGCCACTAATCCTATCTCATCAATACGTCTGGAAATCATATTATTTGAGAGAGACGTTTGGCTATTTCTGTAGCCGCATCAGGTCCGAGCATCTCATTTACAACGGCTTTGCAGGCAGAAAGTATTAATGTCTCTGCCAAAGCATGGCTTGATTTAGCCATCATGGTAACTAGTTTTAAGTGATCTCTTGTGTACCTTTACAGTCTTTCTTTTGCAAGTTGATTGTTTTTCCATGTGTTCACACAGGCGAACAAACTAATCCACATTTTTATTTAGTAGTGAGATGTGTTTGGTTTGAAGATGATGTTTCAGCTTACTGTAGACCATAGTATGCGAAGCATACCAAGTACATCCAGTCAAACTCAAATCAGATTTAAGAAACCCTAAGTTTTTTCTGTTGCAGGTATTCACAAAGTATGTGAAAATATTTGAAGAAGTTGTCTATAGCCTTTTGAGGAGGCATGCTGTCCTCTCTTATTAGTGTCAGTTTACAACTTTTAGAGTGTGTCCTCTTTTAAGACGGCAGGCTTAAATTTATTTTCCGACTTCAGGTGATTGACTTCTCCATATGTTACATTTACAAATAAACTTTTGCTATTTGACTTTTGGTGGTTCTTTTATGATGAAATGGTGCGTTGCAGTTACTTGTGTTCCAAGTTTTAAGGTTATCATATGAGTGAACTCACACATCTGTGTCATTATCTCTCATTTCTCTCCATGCTTAAATTGCCCTACCTTTAAATTTGATCGGATTCGCTGCTTCACAAACGGTTACTGACAGCAGGTCAGGACCAATGTTCCCTACGTGGTACACCACCTATAAAGTTTGGGGTCCGTCAGTCTCTTTTTGTGGGATGATAGCAGGTCTTTGATACGTTCGTTTGTCTTCGTACTCCAGGCCCATAAGCCTTTTCTTATCTCCTTGAACTCTAGTCTCTCAGACCGAGCTTTGAATTTATCAGAAAGATTTGACATTCAAATATCGTCAGATTCTGTAGGAAGTTACTCTACGTTTAACTATCTCTATTTTACTCAATCGTACTTCATACTACTGGGAACTTGCCTCTCTTTTTAAGAGTATGCTTGCATGACACACGTTTGTTGGTCAATTTGGTCTCCAGTTTGATGATATTCTTACACAGATATTTGACACAGGATAAGCATCGAGGATTAAAGCCACATCAATATTAGCGTCTCACGCTTTCAGCAGATCAGGAGTCTCTGGGATCTCAATTCAGGTGGAGGGTTCCTTTTTTTTTTCATCAATAAGGAAACTGTATTCATACTCATTTCATGATGAAACAACACAGGATCTGTAGAAAACCCATAGAAGGTATTTCTGGTTTCAGAAGCAGGTCCATTCTCGGACTGTTTGGCTGCATCAATATCATCAACAGAAGAACATTGATCATCAACATTGGTTTCTTCAGCTGGTCTAGGCTTGGGAAACGAAAACCAGAGTTTATAGTATGCTTTCTAATCAGGTTCTTGTGTATGTTTTGCTGTGCACATATGAGCATGCTAACTTTTTTATACAGTTCAGGTTCTCGATCTGGGTCAGGAAGCTGAACGAAGTATTCCATAGTCACAGTCTTCCTGGTTTTAGCCATGTAGACTTCCTCTGTGCTGAAACTCCACTCTGTGATTTTACAAGCAGGTGGGTAGGAGTGAGGAGCATGTCTCTGAACAGAGTTTCTACTCGTTTATCAAACATTCTACATTAATGCGACCGGGTTGCATCTGAGAATTTCACTCTTTTCTGTCCAGTCAAACTTGACCTGTTGTCTCTTTATGATTTCTGGCTCCCTGAACTCAGCGGCAGAAAATGTGAGATTAAAAAGTAGGTGTTTTTCTGTCGGATTATCCCAAACAAATCTTTGGAAGTATTTACCATATCTTTCACTGTTCGACTCCATGACAAACAAAGCTCTCTGTAGGCTGAATGTGGAAGTTTTATTGGATCATTTCTGCAGATCAACGTCAGATAATAGTGTTGAAGATATTTCACTGTCACCACTGAATTGATTATGTGTTGGTCACCCAATAGTGACCCTTCCAGTAGTTCTTAAGTCATCAAAACTGAGTCTCAATGCAAAGTTGCAACTTAAATCATATGAAAAAAAAGACTTAAAAGTGGTTTGTTTGTGGAGTTTTATTTGCTCCAAAGCAATTTCCCCTCTTTGACACCATTTACCCTGCTTTAGAAAGAGTCAGATGAAGATGGTGAGCATAGAAATTTAAGTACAAGTTTCTGAAGGTGTGGAAGTGTTATGAAGTACTATTGGAAGTTGATATGTCAGACATTCCATCCAGGTCTGTCGGGGACAGTTCCGTATTAATCGTCAGTAAATATATGAATCCTCCAACTGATCTTCATTCTAATCTCACAGGTTCTGACTTGGGAGGGAGGGAGGTTACACCATTCATCCATCACAAAGTTTTGATTCTCCTCAAACTCAGTTTATTATTATTATTCAATAAATTTCTAAACATGTACAAGTTTATGAGACTTTGACTCTGAGAAGCCATAGATCTACTAAATCCTCAGTGTCTGCTGAATAACGGTTATTACAAACTTCTTCATCTTCTGGGGTTTGTTTTTGTGACTGTTAACATATTTGTTTTATGGCCTTGGCTCTTTCTGCTCTCACGTTGTGAAAGCTTGTTTCTATTTGCTCAAGCGTTGTTGTTTCTATCGGAGTTCTTTCCGATCTAAAACGTTCTGAAAATGTCCTACATATTTGTCCTTTTTTAAAAGTAAACAATCAGCGCTCCATCGCTCATGCTTTTCAGACCCGATGCGTTAAATCTGTTTCCGACAGGAGTTTTTGGTTACACTGTTTGACTCGTCTGATGTTCTTTTGTCTGCGGCTGTGCGTAGCTTTACTCCACTCCTCAAACATTGTCTCAACTTGGTGACGTGTTCATCATTGTTGTGAGTTTTATTTCAACTAGTCCATACTAGTTCATGCTTCCATCTCTAGTCGGCTCGATGCAGAACTCTACATAGAGTTTGTTTACAAGTTAAATTTTCACGGCTTCTTTTAAAATCTCTCGTTAACGTCTTAGTGTTTATCTAGAACACTTTAAATTGTCCTGTGCTTATTAAACTGGCCATGACTTTGAACTTTTTATTCTTAGTTTGCTCGACCACAAAACCCTTCATTTTCGTGCCATCCTCTCAGAAATGTTGTATTTAAATCCCTCAATTTTCTTTCATGTGAGGGTGTCCGTCCAAATGAGCCATTAAGCTGAGAACGCTCCGAGCTCATACGCTGATCTATGTTTAGTATCTGTGTCCTGATATTTTGATGCTTTCGTCCACAGTCGTGTAGGTATCTGCTGTTTTCCAACAGCTCGTTGATCGTATCAGGATAAACTTGATCAATAATTGATAATTCTTGATTTTCAGGAGTCAAGTTTCTAACATGATCGATTATTCAAAGTTTGAATTTTTCAGTTTCTTTCTAGACAAAGTCCTTCATTTACATTAAATTCTTTTTGGAACTTCTTAATTCATTAATATGTTAGATTTAATCTGACTTTGTGTCTTTTAAAATCTTCTTTTGCTCCGAGAAAAGCAACAGTTTTAAATTGAAAGACTCTTTTATTCACGCACTTCATCCTTGGTAAGAAACCTCTTCAGTGTTATGAAGTACTATTGAAAGTTGATATGGCAGACATTCTATCCAGATGTTGCTGACACACTAGTTAATGACAGTTTTTTTTTTTTATCCTGTAGATCTACTAATTCCAATTTCCGACAGATGTTTTTTGGTTTCACAAAGTGGAAGTGATCGTTGTCAAAAATTCTTTTTCAACACCTTTTTATGGGCTAACTATTTGAATGAATTTTCTGCTGCTGTGCGTAGCTTTACTTGACTTGTCATTCATGGTCTCTAACTTGGTGACGCGTTCATCATTGTTGTTAGTTTTATTTCAAGTAGGACAGCCATTTTTATAATCACCAAGTCTTTCAATGCTGCTTAAAGAGTTAGTTCTGGTTAACTTTGAGATAAAGTTGAATGAGACATCTCCTTTACGGTTGTGACAACACCTGTGGGGAAGATGAATAAAGAATTGTTAGTGGTTGCATGCACAGTGGAGCCTGTTACAATATGACTGCGATGGAAAAGATGAGATTTTACCTTTACCACAATTACATGATCAGGTTTTACTTGGTCCAATATTTTGTATGGAGGTCTCAAACGTTCGGACACAGAGTCTCCTTTCTATACAGTTGTTGACGTACATCTCGTACAAGGCTTTTGGGAATAGCGGATAACTCTTTCTGTGTCCAGTGTTTGGATGAGTTTTCAGGTAAAAACAGGGCCCTGGACCTTTCTGGTGGATTGAGGTCTTCTTGCATTTCCACACCTTGGAAGTCTTCCTCCTGTGCCACCTCTTCTGGTTCTTCCTCCAGTTCCCAACCCAGGCAAGGGAACTGGTCTGTATGAAATGTCCTCATGCAGTTTCCACACCAGCACGTTGAAGACTTTCGGGAGGGTTAACTTTGATAGAATGTGCATTTACTGCAACCTGACCTTAGACGTAACCATGCTCATCTCATCAACCAGTTCCCTGAGGTGTCTGTAGTCACGTAGGTTCCAACGTTCTTGATGAGGGCGACACACAAAATACAAAGACTTGCCTGATTTTCCAGAAAGGGATTAAAGTGTAACTGGAGATCCTGAACACCACTGCAATCAGAACTCAGACCAGATCTTCAACCTTTAGAACAACAGACTTTAGATCTGTTACATTGTGCACAAATCAATGTTCCCGAAAGTTGCCGTGGTTCTTCTCGATAACAACTCCACTGCGGCTGGCCATCTGAGGAAAGTTTCTATAAGACATTTCTGTTATGTTTAACCATCCAGTTGAAGACTTGAGAGTCAGCTAGACACAGAATGTCTGCTCTCAACAGTTCATGCTCTCACAGATGTAACAGGTTTAGTTTGAGAGCCAGAAGGAGAGGCATCATGTCGTTGCATTAGCTGGTCTCCTGTCCTGAATAGCTTTAGTTGGTATAGATCTTATTCTCATCAATGTTCAGAAGATAAAGCCACTGAGAGATGTAACTCTGATGAGAGCAACACAAGACATTCAAATGAACCTCATTGATGCCACGGCTGCTTTTGTCTTCAGACCCCGTGTTTTATATAAGTTACATTTAACTGCTAGTTTTACAGACGACTGTTTACGGACAGCTTTATTATTTTTAGCTTTTCAGAATCGGCAGCTGTTTGATTGTTAGTTTAGTTTATTAGTGGAAGCCCCTTGAGATGTAACATCTCATTTTCAAGAGGGTCCACAAAACAACAAAAAACAACATTACAAAACGGTTATCCAAATTGATCGTCCATTTTCAATCCAAGCTTTATGATATCTTCCTCCTTGTCGGATGGAATAAACATCTTGATCGTACATAAAACTGTTTACAAATCCGTAGTTGATAATGATGTTTAGCGTTCGTTACGTGAACCTTTACAGGGTTGGTCTTATCTTACCAGTTGGTTTGTGTATGTTTTTGGACATCATCTGCATCAATGGGAATGTTTGAAAGCTCTATTCATCAACCTGCTTGTTTGTGTATAAAATGTGCAGGACATCCGTAGAGCAGTTTTCCTCTGTGCTTATTGTCTGCAACAACAAGTTTCTGTCAGACTTATTTTTATGTTTACACTTCATCAAAAGGCATGTTGTTACCTTTGATGTGTTTAGTCTGACATCCACATAATCAAAAAGGTTCTTGGAAGCTTTAGAGACGTCATCGATGATGAAGAGCTACACTTACATCGTCCAGTTTATTACCAAGACCCTGAATGGAAAGTTTCAGAATGCAAAGTTGTACCACTTGATGCCAAAGGCTGCGATAACATGGTAGTGATAATATGTCAAAGATTCTGATTTAACTACCAAGGCAGTCACATGAAGTGAAGACACTTGATGAGGTGAAACTTTTCCCATCCTGCTCCAACATTAACCCATTGAATACGCCAGTCCCTAGTTGCATAGAACACAGAGGCTTGCTTTGGGTTCAGCTTCCAGCTCATTTGTCTGAGAATAGTTTGGTCAATTGTGAGATTTTGATTGGTCTTCTTTCTGTTGGATGTCAGGGACAGTTTCCTGAGAGTTCTCTGATCTTCACAATCTCACAGGTTCTGATTTGGGAGCGAGGTTACACCATTCATCTATCACAACGTTTTGGTTCTCTTTAATCTCAAAGTGAACTTTTTTAACGTCATCATTGTTTTCTCAAACATGTCTCTGAGGTATTTGATGATGTGTGGCACAAAGATGGGACCGTCGCTTTCTGCATCCAGACCAAAAGACTCGTAGGTTGGAAAATTTTGCTTTAATGCTTGTTTTCTTGTGAACAGCGATGATATCGAATGATAGCAGGTTTTTCATTTTACGTTTCTGTACGTACCCCAGGTCATACGCCTTTTCTTATCTCCTTTAGTCTTTAAGACCGAGCTTTGAATTCATCTGAAGGACTTGACATTCAAATATTGCTAGATTCTGTTGGTAGTTTCTTTAGTAACGAAATTAAAGATTGTTCTGAAGGAATGTTTTAACTATTTCTATTTTACTCCATCTGACTTCGTACTACTGAGGACTTCCCTCTCTTTTTAAGATGCTTGCATGACACCCGTTTGTTGGCCAATTTGGTGTCCAGTTTGATGATATTCTTACATGGATATACGACACATTAATAAGCATCAAGGATAAAAGACACATCAATATTAGCGTCTCACGCTTTCAGCAGATCAGGAGTCTCTAGGATCTCAATTCAAGTGGAGGGTTCCTTTTTTTTTATTATCAATAAGGAAACTGTATTCATACTCATTTCATGATTAAACGACAGGATCTGTAGAAAACTGAAGGTCTCAAACATTCGGACACAGAGTCTCCTTTCTATACAGTTGTTGACGTACATTTCGTACAAGGCTTTCGTCCCCAGAGCCGGCTCAGTGGGAATAGCAGATAACTCTTACTGTGTTTGGATGAGTTTGCAGGTTGCACAGGGGCCTGGACCTTTCTGGTGGCTTGAGGTCTTCTTGCATTGTCTCCCAATTACTGTACATTTGAATGAACTTTCTAATTCATTATCATGTATGTTGTAAATACATTTACACTAGGAGTCCCGGCTTTTTCAGTTTCTCTGAGTTAGTGAGGTCAGACTGGGCGTGGACAGAAACAACCAATGGTTGTTCATTCAAATAAAAAGGGAGGAGAAAATGATAAAAACTAACAACTGCTGAGAATTCAAATCATTTCTCCTCCTGCTCTGAGAGCAGCAGTACCTACACCTATGGACACTCAAAGACACTTAATCTCTTTCTAAATTTTTTTCTGAACAGTTGTTCTGAATGAATGTTTAAATTGAAACTCTGTATAAGTAGTTGTTTCCATGTCAGAGACAGTCCTGCATGGTGAATGTTGTTGGAGAATTTTTGATGTATTGTCTTTTTTTGTGAATAATCCTCCATCCCTCATGCTTTTTGGACCTGTCACTACTTTTTTTGACTGAAGTTTTCCTCAAAAACTAAATCTTTTTCTACACAGATCAACAAGTCTAAGATGTGTTATTCTTTAGACGGTCGTACGTTTTCACATTGTTGTAGCAATAATTGTGTTTTGACTTCCTTTCACATGGACCTGCATGGTTACCACATGGAGAACCATACCAAGTTTCTCCATGTGGTAGACTGTTTTAAGTTGTTTAAAAGGTAAATTTTGCGTCACCTCACTCATCAGAAGCATCGAAAATCTGAATCCATAGATCTACTACATCCTCAGTGTCTGCTGAATAACAGTTACAACGTACCTTTCGGCTTCTATGCTTTGTTTTTGTGACAGTTAGAATGTTTACTCGTTTACTTTCTATTTGATCAAGCAGTACTTTGTGAATCATAATCCATTTTCTGAGAATCTCCGGTGTAATCGTTCTCTCTTGAAAGCATCCAAGCGCTCTATTGCTCATGTTTTTTAAGCAATCACTACTTCAGTTTATGACAGAAGTGTTTTTGGATAGTTTTTTTTCATTCCTTCCCCTGTGGAACTTCTTAATTCACCAGTATGTTAGAGTTTAATCTGAATTTCTGTCTTTTTAAATCTCCTTTTGCTCCGAGAACAGCAACAGTTTTAAATTCATAGACTTTATTATTTTATACACCTCATCCTGCCCGGCATGCTCTGTATATCAGGTACTGATGGACAGATTTTCTCTACACGGATGATGCCTAACCCTGCCAGGCTCTGGTTGTACTTAAAACCACAGCTGTAAAACAAAATAAAGGGCTTTTGTAAAGCTGCCCTTTTTTTTAACTTTGGTTGAGTGAAGGTGGAGCATTTTGGGGATGTGTGGGTTACCTGAAGATTACAGATATTACGTTTTATCTACTTGTTTTAAGTACTTCGCGCTCAAAATTTCAAGACAGCTTTGCTGGATTAATGCTGCCAGTCGCAGGATTCATTTATACAACTGTATTTGCTTCTCTTCTGGTTACTTTAAAAAAATAAAAAAAATTTCACAATAATTTACAACTAAAAACTTCTCATGAATTTTGAGCAAAAACAATGATGGAAACTTTTGTTAAGAAACCTCTTCAGTGCTATGAAGTACTATTGGAAGTTGATATGTCAGACATTCTATTCTGTAAAAATATAAATCCTCCAACTGATCTTCATTCTAATCTCACAGGTAACTGTAAGCATTTTTGCTTGATGTTTTAAAATGCCGTGCCTAACCGTGGCTTCCAATAGTTTTGCTCTCATGTCGTGAAAGCTTGTTTCTATTTGATCAAGCATTACTTTGCGAATCGTAATCCTTTTTCTGTCTAAAAGTTTCTGAAAATCTCTGGCGTAATTGTCCTCGTCTGAAAGCAAACAATCAGCGCTCCGTCGCACATGTTTTTCGAACCCGATGCGGTATCACCTCTTCTGTTTATGACAGACGCCGTGTTGCTGCTTCAATCTTGTCAAGATAGCGTGTTTCTTCCTCGCAGCTTCCCGTTACCAAGTCCTCAGGAAATGAATCACTGATCAGAGACCAGTTCACAGAGTGTTTACCATATCTGTTACTGTTTGACTTTATGAGAAACAAAGCTCTCTGTAGGCTGAATGTGGAAGTTTTATTGGATCATTTCTGCAGATCAAGTCAAGGATGAGGTGTTGAAGATATTTCACTGTGTCACCACTGAATTTATTTTGTGTTGGTCACCCAATAGTGACCCTTCCAGTAGTTCTTAAGTCATCAAAACTGAGTCAATGCAAAGTTACAACTTAAATCATATGAAAAAAAAGACTGAAAAGTGGTTTGTTTGTGGAGTTTTATTTGCTCCAAAGCAATTTCCCCTCTTTGACACCGTTTACCCTGCTTTAGAAAGAGTCAGATGAAGATGGTGAGCATAGAAATTTAAGTGCAAGTTTCTGAAGGTGTGGATATGTTTTCTTGGTATCCTTCTAATATTGTAATGGATCTTGTTTTGTGGATGTGTTACTTTCTGTCCGGTAAAGTTGGACTTCTATTATGGAACTGGCTGTCTTGTTCTCCTCAACCAGAGATTGTGCCCTAAAAATAGTTAATCATTCGGTTTCAAAGTACCATGAAGAATGTGTTGTCATACAGGCTTATTCTCCTTGGTCTGCCTGTTGGCTCCTCATCTAATCGGGACACTTCAGTCTCTTGTCAGCTTCAGTCGTCTTCAGTGGACTAAAAATCCAATTGTTTTGAATTTGGGATCCAACAGTGTTGCCAGTGTCAGTCAGCCGCTTTCTCAGATTTTCAGCAGCTGTTTTTGTTATTATTTAGGCTTGACGTTGAAGCTCAATGTGGATCATTCTGATGAACCAGAGAATCGGTTTTCCATGGCTTGGTCAAACGGAGCGAGCACCCTGAGCATCTCTTCATGAGGGTGATAACAGTTTTAAATGAGGGTAGTGACACCCAGACAGCTCCTTCTTCTTAGTCATTCTTTTAAACATGTTCCATCGCATTTATTAATTTATGGACCAGCGTTTCCAGCTGTTGCTGTATTTCAGTGAGTTATTCTTTGGCTCTTGTGCTTGATAGTATGTCACAATTTGTCGGGTTTTGTTTTGTATTTCTGTCAGTGTTCGGATCTGATCAACATGATGTTCTTACATTTAAATTCAATGGGATGGGCTATAAAAATTGTCCATGTTTTCTGCAGTGTGTTTCTGAGGGAAATGCTGCACTCAGACTGAGGAATGGAGTTTGTGGACTTTAAATTCGCAGCAACGGCGCTCTGGAGGTCTGATATCACAAATTTATTACTGATATGGATCTTGTCCAAAGCCACTAATCCTATCTCATCAATACGTCTGGAAATCATATTATTTGAGAGAGAGAGACGTTTGGCTATTTCTGTAGCCGCTTCAGGTCCGAGCATCTCATTTACAACGGCTTTGCAGGCAGAAAGTATTAATGTCTCTGCCAAAGCATGGCTTGATTTAGCCATCATGGTAACTAGCTTTAAGTGATCTCTTGTGTACCTTTACAGTCTTTCTTTTGCAAGTTGATTGTTTTTCCATGTGTTCACGCAGGCGAACAAACTAATCCACATTTTTATTTAGTAGTGAGATGTGTTTTGATTGGAGACGTTGTTTCAGCTTACTTTAGACCATAGTATGCGAAGCATACCAAGTACATCCAGTCAAACTCAAATCAGATTTAAGAAACCCTAAGTTTTTTCTGTTGCAGGTATTCACAAAGTATGTGAAAATATTTGAAGAAGTTGTCTATAGCCTTTTGAGGAGGCATGCTGTCCTCTCTTATTAGTGTCAGTTTACAACTTTTAGAGTGTGTCCTCTTTTAAGACGGCAGGCTTAAATTTATTTTCCGACTTCAGGTGATTGACTTCTCCATATGTTACATTTACAAATAAACTTTTGCTATTTGACTTTTGGTGGTTCTTTTATGATGAAATGGTGCGTTGCAGTTACTTGTGTTCCAAGTTTTAAGGTTATCATATGAGTGAACTCACACATCTGTGTCATTATCTCTCATTTCTCTCCATGCTTAAATTGCCCTACCTTTAAATTTGATCGGATTCGCTGCTTCACAAACGGTTACTGACAGCAGGTCAGGACCAATGTTCCCTACGTGGTACACCACCTATAAAGTTTGGGGTCCGTCAGTCTCTTTTTGTGGGATGATAGCAGGTCTTTGATACGTTCGTTTGTCTTCGTACTCCAGGCCCATAAGCCTTTTCTTATCTCCTTGAACTCTAGTCTCTCAGACCGAGCTTTGAATTTATCAGAAAGATTTGACATTCAAATATCGTCAGATTCTGTAGGAAGTTACTCTACGTTTAACTATCTCTATTTTACTCAATCGTACTTCATACTACTGGGAACTTGCCTCTCTTTTTAAGAGTATGCTTGCATGACACACGTTTGTTGGTCAATTTGGTCTCCAGTTTGATGATATTCTTACACAGATATTTGACACAGGATAAGCATCGAGGATTAAAGCCACATCAATATTAGCGTCTCACGCTTTCAGCAGATCAGGAGTCTCTGGGATCTCAATTCAGGTGGAGGGTTCCTTTTTTTTTTCATCAATAAGGAAACTGTATTCATACTCATTTCATGATGAAACAACACAGGATCTGTAGAAAACCCATAGAAGGTATTTCTGGTTTCAGAAGCAGGTCCATTCTCGGACTGTTTGGCTGCATCAATATCATCAACAGAAGAACATTGATCATCAACATTGGTTTCTTCAGCTGGTCTAGGCTTGGGAAACGAAAACCAGAGTTTATAGTATGCTTTCTAATCAGGTTCTTGTGTATGTTTTGCTGTGCACATATGGAGCTTGCTAACTTTTTTATACAGTTCAGGTTCTCGATCTGGGTCAGGAAGCTGAACGAAGTATTCCATAGTCACAGTCTTCCTGGTTTTAGACAGTGTGGCCATGTAGACTTCCTCTGTGCTGAAACTCCATTCTGTAATTTTACAAGCAGGTGGGAAGAAGTGAGGAGCATGTCTCTGAACGCAGTTTCTACTCGTTTATCAAACATTCTACATTAATGCGACCGGGTTACATCTGAGAATTTCACTCTTTTCTGTCCAGTCAAACTTGACCTGTTGTCTCTTTATGATTTCTGGCCCCCTGAACTCAGCGGCAGAAAATGTGAGATTAAAAAGTAGGTGTTTTTCTGTCGGATTATCCCAAACAAATCTTTGGAAGTATTTACCATATCTTTCACTGTTCGACTCCATGACAAACAAAGCTCTCTGTAGGCTGAATGTGGAAGTTTTATTGGATCATTTCTGCAGATCAACGTCAGATAATAGTGTTGAAGATATTTCACTGTGTCACCACTGAATTGATTATGTGTTGGTCACCCAATAGTGACCCTTCCAGTAGTTCTTAAGTCATCAAAACTGAGTCTCAATGCAAAGTTGCAACTTAAATCATATGAAAAAAAAGACTGAAAAGTGGTTTGTTTGTGGAGTTTTATTTGCTCCAAAGCAATTTCCCCTCTTTGACACCGTTTACCCTGCTTTAGAAAGAGTCAGATGAAGATGGTGAGCATAGAAATTTAAGTACAAGTTTCTGAAGGTGTGGAAGTGTTATGAAGTACTATTGGAAGTTGATATGTCAGACATTCCATCCAGGTCTGTTGGGGACAGTTTCTTATTAATAGTCAGTAAATATATAAATCCTCCAACTGATCTTCATTCTAATCTCACAGGTTCTGACTTGGGAGGGAGGGAGGTTACACCATTCATCCATCACAAAGTTTTGATTCTCCTCAAACTCAGTTTATTATTATTATTCAATAAATTTCTAAACATGTATAAGTTTATGAGACTTTGACTCTGAGAAGCCATAGATCTACTAAATCCTCAGTGTCTGCTGAATAACGGTTATTACAAACTTCTTCAGCTTCTGGGCTTTGTTTTTTGTGACTGTTAACATATTGTTTTATTGCCTCGGCTCTTTCTGCTCTCACGTTGTGAAAGCTTGTTTCTATTTGATCAAGCGTTGTTTTTATTGTAGAATCGTTTATATTTGATCGTAATCAAATATTGTTCCTATTTAATCGTAATCCCTTTCCGATCTGAAACGTTCTGAAAATGTCTGACATATTTGTCCTCTTTTAAAAGTAAACAATCAGCGCTCCATCGCTCATGCTTTTCAGACCTGATGCGTTAAATCTGTTTCCGACAGGAGTTTTTGGTTACACTGTTTGACTCGTCTGATGTTCTTTTGTCTGCGGCTCTGCGTAGCTTTACTCCACTCCTCAAACATTGTCTCAACTTGGTGACGCGTTCATCATTGTTGTGAGTTTTATTTTTACTAGGACATGGTCTGTCCATCATTTACACGTATGTGATTTTTATAAACAACAAAAAACTCTTTCAATACCTCTTTAAGAGTCGAGTTCTGGTCACTAAGCTGAATGAGACTTCCTTTTTTGTCAACTTGTTTTTGCTCAGGTTTTCTTCTGATTCATTTATATAAATATTTTGGCTGCTTTTTTTCTGGTCTTATTGTTTTTTGGATCCCAATTAGAATCAGCAGCGTACTTCAGCGGCAGCCACATTGTTGGTAGTGTTATTGGATGAAGAATCTTCTCATCATACATTCCTGATATAAAAACACAAATAATTTGAAACGACATCAGTGCATTTGGAATTCTCTTTTTGTGAAGCATCTACATTTTAAAAAACCTACACATTAAGTGAGCTAATGATGCAAGCAAGTTTTTTCAGAGTAAAACGTTCCTGCGTTTTCTGATAGAGCTGGAGGTGAAACCAGAGTCTCTACGTTAAAATGTACCATAGTTATTACACTTTGATTCCTCGAGGTGGAAACACCCTGGTACAAGTTCTTTGTTTGCTTTTCTTAAGCCAAGAGACTTGAGTTTGTTGCAGCGTGGCTCGAGTGTAGTCACTATATGAAATATAGTTTTTATGTCTGTACAGGGGCAGGAGAATTTTGTCCAGATGTGTCTCTAGGTTGACATTTACTCCAAAAGGTACCTTGAACTGGCCACGAAGCTCTCTCTCTTTGATCTTGTGTGTTGTTACATATAATACAGGAGCTAATTAAACCTCTGCCACAGACTGTTTCTCGGGGAGTCTATGTGTAGATTAAGGTCTCTAAATTTTAACGTGCCACTGGATGTGGCTCAGATTGATGTCAGAAGATCTTGTACATCGGTCGGAAATTTTAGTGATCGTTTTGAGGGCTGATAAATGAGCAACGCTAAAGCCAGGACACCACCATAGCTCGTAGATCTGACCTTCTCCAGATATGTTTACCCCTAATAAGTCTCTGATTATGTCATAGAATGGGGTTAATTAAGAATGAAACTGGCTTTAATTGTGAATGAAGTTCCATTTTTTGTGAGTGTCCATAGAAGGTAAAAATCCACACCATGTGTTTGACTTGACTGTGTCTCTCATTGACTGGCTATAATAATAATAATAATGTTTCAAATGATTTCTTTCATCTGATTTTTGATTAATATTCATAAATCTATGTGTAATCGGTCTAATCTTTTAGACCTCTTTTCTGCTTGTGTTTTTGTCCAAACATGTGCATGGTATTTGTACAGTGCTTTTCCAGCACGCTCAAAGAGTAAATTCCATTTAGATAACAGTCGCTGGATTCAAGATTGTAATTAAAATTAAACACATCTAAGTGATGGTGTTTTATTTATTGTGTTTAAAATGCACAAGACTCATAGAAATGTGGGAAAAAGTGGCTTTTAGATTTGAGCCAAATATATTTATTTTACGTTTTTGTTCAAAACTTAAGAAAATATCAGCAGCCACTTTATTATTTATTTCTACAGTATGTGTACACGAGATATTGAAATTTTCGTTTGTTTTTCTGGAGTTGGCTTCTGTTCAATCAGGACAGCATCACCACAGTTCTGATTCTTTAGGTTTGGTTGGATTCATTCTCCACATCTCTGTTTTATCCTCATCGTGTAGCTCTTGTCATTGATGAGGCTGAATTATAAATGGTTTACATTTAAGTGGTTTGTGTGGTAAAGACTTTACAGGCTTAAATAAGATTTCCCTCTTTTTTAACTTGGGAAGACTTTTGTAGAATAAGTGGATTCGGAACCAAAGGGAAGATGTGTTTCAGACATTCGTATTAGACGTAGCCTACACACCGGCCAGTGATTGGTTTCAGGTTATCATTGAGTCATAGAGGGCTCACGCTCAACCAACCCTTACAGGAGATGTGAGTTGGTCCTGGATGGGTTTTTAGATCTGATGAATGGGTCAAAAGAAGTTTGAATAAAACCAGAACAAACAAACTAAAGTTTGAAAGATTGTATTATGTCTTTTACAGAGTTAGTGAGGTCAGACTGGGCGTGGACAGAAACAACCAATGGTTGTTCATTCAAATAAAAAGGGAGGAGAAAATGATAAAAACTCACAACTGCTGAGAATTCAAATCATTTCTCTCCTGCTCTGAGAGCAGCAGTACCTACACCCATGGACACTCAGAAACTTAAATCTTTTTCCGACATTTCTATGAACAGTTGATGTGAATGAATGTTTAAATTGAAGCTCTGTAAAAGTAGTTGTTTCCACTTGAGAGACAGTCCTGCATGGTGAATGTTTTTGGAGAATATCTTATGTACTTGTCCTTTTTAATGAGTAAATAATCCTCCATCCCTCATGCTTTTCGGACCTGATGGGCAATCACTTCTGTTTTCGACAGAAGTTTTTCTTGAAAACAAAATCTTTTTCTACACAGATCAACATGTCAAAGATGTGTCAGTCTTTTGACGGTCGTACGTTTTCACCTTGTTGTAGCAATAATGTCTTGATCTGCATTGTATTTTGACTTCCTTTCACATGGACCTGCATGGTTTCCACATGGAGAACCATACCAAGTTTCTCCATGTGGTAGACTGTTTTAAGTTGTTTAAAAGGTAATTTGTGTCACCTCACTCATCAGAAACATCGAAAATCTGAATCCATAGATCTACTACATCCTCAGTGTCTGCTGAATAACAGTTAGAACGTACCTGTCGGCTTCTATGCTTTGTGTTTGTGACAGTTAGAATGTTTACTTGATGTTTTAAAATGCCGGGCCTTACCAGAACTTCCACTAGTTTTGCTCTCATGTCGTGAAAGCTTGTTTCTATTTGATCAAGCAGTTTTTTTGTGAATCGTAATCATTTTCTTATATAAAAGGTTCTGAGAATCTCGGGCGTAATTGTTCTCTTTTGAAAGCGTCAGCGCTCTATCGCTCATGCTGTTTGGAAATCATGAGGAATCATCAGTTCTATTTGCCCTAGAAGTTTATTGGTTAAACAGCATGGACGAGAAACTAGTAAAATAATCTTTTTCAAGACCATTTTGTGGGCTAAGTATTTGACTGATTTGTGTCCGGCTGTGCGTATCGTTACTCCACTCCTCATACATTGTCTCCATCTTAGTTCATTGTTGTGAGTTTTTAGCAGTATTTTCATTATTGATATGTATGTGATTTTTATAAACCACCAAAACTCTTTCAACACTTCTTAAAGAGTCCAGTTTTGGTCACAAAGTACTTTTTAATCCCTCAGTTCTCTCAGGGATATTTTCCTTTAAAATGTAATAGGACAGATATTTCTATGAGATGTTAGTTATTCAAAGGTTGGTTTCTCTATAAATGACTGCAGGTCGCCCGAGCTTCAGTCTATACAGCTTAAAACCAACAACCAGACCAGGAGTCTGTGTGTAGTGATGAACTCAGACCTAAACTTTTAATTAAGTAATTCTAATCTCAAAGGTTCTGACTTGGAATTGAGGCTACACCATACATCCATCACAACGTTTTGGTTCTTCAAACTTAGTTTATTATTCAATAAATTTCTAATCGTACATAAGTTTATGAGTCTTTGTATCCGTTTTTTATGTCTGTTTTCTCTGGGCTTTGGTGTTTGTAACTGGTAGCATGTTTATCAGATGTTTAAAAATGCCTCCAATAGTTTTGCTTTCATGTTGTTAAAGCTTGTTTCTATTTGATCTAGCAGTGCGACCCGATGTGCATCTACTAATTCCAATTTCCGACAGGTGTTTTCTGGTTTCACAAAGTGGAAGTGATCGTTGTCAAATGTTCTTTTTCAACACCTTTTGGTGGGCTAACTATTTGAATGAATTTTCTCCTGCTGTGCGTAGCTTTACTTGACTTGTCATTCATGGTCTCTAACTTGGTGAGGCGTTCATCATTGTTGTTAGTTTTATTTCAAGTAGGACAGCCATTTTTATAACCACCAAGTCTTTCAATGCTTCTTAAAGCGTTAGTTCTGGTTAACTTTGAGATAAAGTTAAATGAGACATCTCCTTTACGGTTGTGACACCTGTGGGAAGATGAATAAAGAATTGTTAGTGGTTGCATGCACAGTGGAGCCTGTTAAAATATGACTGTGATTGAAAAGATGAGAATTTACCTTTACCACAACTACATAAGATTTTACTTGGTCCAATTTTTAGTCTGAAGGTCTCAAACGTTCGGACACAGAGTCTCCTTTCTATACAGTTGTTGACGTACATCGAACAAGGCTTTTGGTAATAGCGGATAAGTCTTTCTGTGTCCAGTGTTTGGACGAGTTTGCAGGTAAAAACAGGGCCTTGGACCTTTTCTGGTGGATTGAGGTCTTCTTGCATTGTCTCCCAATTACTGTACATTTGAATGGTCATAAAGATGGAAAACTTTCTAATTCATTATCATTATGTTGTGAATACATTTACACGGACACACAGAGGGATTTGCTGGAGCTATATTTTGGTCCTGACTTAAAATAAAGTTACATCTTAAAGAAAGAAAGATGTTAACCTTCATTGTTTTAGTCTGATTCATTTCAGATTAAAGTCTGTGTTACTTCAGCATGATGTTGGTAGGAAATGTTTTGGAGAAACAAACACTTATGATCATTAATGTCAGTACATGTTTGAGACTTTTGTAATTATAGAAGGCCCAGACTGATGTTCGCACTACGAATTAAGATTTTCCTTCTTGTTTGTTTTAGGAGAAAACTTTTCTTGTGGAGCAAAATAATTTTGTCCATCATTGATACGTATGTGATATTCATAACCATCAAAACTCTGTCGATGCTTCTTAAAGAGTCTAGTTCTGGTCACTGAGCGCTTCTCTCTTAGAGATTTTATCATAAAGTTGAATGAGAAGTAGTTTTTCAGCATTCCGGTCAAGTTTCTGTTGAGTCACTGAGCCAGGTTACTGACTTGGAGTCAATAATGGTTGATGGTACATATTAAAGTAAAAACACTTGAAAACTCAAAACAGATAAAAAGAAGTTTGAATAAAACTAGAAAAAACTGATGAATGTTCGAATAGTAAATGTGATCAATTTGTGTTGAACAAAGTATCAACAAAAACTCACATTTAAAGTAGAAAAAGAGGAGAAAACTGAAATACATCTCTTAATCAAATCAAGGAAATCATAGATTAATCTATGACAAAATCTTATGCTACTGGCAGGATTAACCAGGCTGGGTTGGTTTCAGGGAAGACACACTGGATTCTTGCAGGTACACTTAGCTGCAGAGAGGCCTGACGTGGACTTTTACTTGTTGACAGAGAGGAAATTCTTCCTTTCATAGAAATGTTCCCCAACCTCTTGCTCTTTTTTTATATGCATGAGGGATTTGGTTTTAGCTGCAACCACATTGTTGGTAGTGTTCCATAAGGAGCTTATCTTGGACTGAATGATCGCCCCATCATTCGACGAGCTGTTTGGATACCACATAGACCAGAACTAAAAGTTTTTACAGAATTTAGTTTCATAAAGTTGTCATTAAATCTTTTACTTCTTGGACCTTTTGGGAACCGTGTCATTGATGATTCCTAACTCAATGCATTTTAAAGCCTTTTTGTTTGCTTTGGGAATAAACTTTCCTCATGAAGGACAGCAGTCGTTTGTTGTTTTTGAGAATCACTCTTTCAAGGCGTCTTAAAGAGTCCAGTTCTGGTGTCAAAGTTGTTCTTTAAATCCCTCAATAATGTCTTAGAGATGTGGATAAGGGTGTCCATCCAAATGAGTGAACTGATTCATTAACGGGTAGATCAGCTCTGCGCCCTGACTGTACGTGGTCACCATGTTAGCCTCTGTATTTTGTTTTGCGTCAAACCAAGAATACTTTTGAACTAAAACTTTTCTTTGGTCGGACTTCTGGACTTGGGGAGAGACGCGGTTTTGTTGTAGGTAATGTGGGCGTTCCTCCTAACTCTGCTGTCATCGTCATACTGATTACAAATCTGTAGCTGATAATGAATGATGTTTAGTGTACGTGAACCTTTACAGGGTTGGTCTTATCTTACCAGTTGGTTAATGTGTGTTTTTGAAAATCATCTACATTAATGAATCTTCTTGTTTGTGTGAAAAATGTGCAGGACATCCGAGGAGCACTTTTACTCTGGTTATTGTCTGCAACAAGACATTTGGTCATTTTTATATATTCATCCGGATCAGGTTCATTATTGTTTTGGTGCATGATCGCAGTCAGAGTTATCGTCTAGAAATGCTTCTGCCACTAGTCCAGCACAGATGGGTCATGAATAACAAACTGTTGGTGAGTTTCTTACCAGTTGTAGCTGACAGAAATCTCCGACAGGGAGGACCGACACTCAACCAAAAGGCATGTTGTTACCTTTGATCTGTTTAGTCTGACATCCACATAATCATAAAGTTCTGGGAAACTATACAGACGTCATCGATGATGAAGATCTACACTCAATAAGCAAGAATGGGAAGTTTTAGATTGCAAAGAAGGTCTTTGAAGGAGAGAATGCAAAGTTGGCCCACTGGTTGGGCTGGATACGTCATAGATTCGGATCAGACTGTAAACGCAGTCACATGAAGCTAAGTGAATTCACTTGATTCAATGAAAGTCCTCTTTCTGCACTAGTCTCTGATCACCGAGGCTTGCTTCTGGCTCAGCTTCCAGGCTCATTTGTCTGAGATTAGCTTTGTCAACTGGGACATTTTGTTAGGTCTTATATCTGATGGATGTCGTGGACAGTTTCCTGCAGTTCTCATTAATTAAGTGATTAGTCCACTGATCTTCACAATCTCACAGGTTCTGACTTGGTTTGATGATGTGTCACAAAGATAGTACGGTCGCTTTCCGGTTCCAGACAAAGTAAAAAGACTCGTAGGTTGGAAAATGTTGTTTTAATGCATTTTTTCTTGTGAATGACGATAATATTGAATGATAGCAGATCTTTCATTTGTGTCTCTGTACGTACTCCAGGCCATACGTCTTTTCTCATCTCCTTTAACTCTAGTGTCTAAGACCGAGCTTTGTATTTGTCAGAAAGATTTGACATTCAAACATCGCTAGATTCTGTTGGTAGTTCTTCTAGTAACAAAAATAAATGATTGTACCGAAAAGAACATTTTATTACTATGTTACTCAATCGTACTGAGAACTTGCATGACACATTTGTTGGTTATCAAGTTGTCTTCACTCTGGTGATATTCCTACATGGATATTCGACACAGGATTAAGCATCGAGGACAAAAGACACTGATATTAACATCCCACACTTTCAGCAGATCTGCAGTCTCTGGGATTTAGATTCAGGTAGAGGGTCACCATTTTTAATCATCAAGAAGACTGCACTCATACATTTTGCAGCGAGACAGGATCTACAGAAAACTCAGGTTGTAGATGCAGGTCCATTTTAGGACAAAGTTCGGCTGCACCAACATCGCTCATTAACTTTGCTCATCTTAAGATTGTTAATGCGTTTTAAAGTCTAGTTTAGTTAACAAAGTGCTTCTTAGAGATTCTGGATAAGGGTGTCCATCCAAATGAATGAACTGAGAATCCCATACATAAACAGGTGGATCACTTCTGCACCATAATTTTAAATGGTCACCACATTAGCCTCTATGTATTTTGTTTTATGTCATTTATTGGTAGCATCAAAGCAACCATAGTTGAATTTGTGTACAAATTTGTGTAAAAACTCATTCTTCGTCGGACTTTGGTAGAGAGAGGGTTTAGATGGAGGTTCTTGGTCTTGCCTCCTAACTCTGCCTCAATCCAACACCTCCAGAGCATTTGGAATACCTGCCTGATGATCCAGTAAGGGATTAAAGTGTAAATTGGGGTTTTGTACACCACTGCAACCAGAGTCTTCAGATCAACACAATAGATACTAGATCTGTTACATTATGCACGAATAGTTGTTTACAAAACTTGATGTGGTTCTTCACATAAACAGCAACTCCACTGCGCCTGGCCATCTGAGTAAAGTTACTGTAAGGCTTTTCTGTTATGGAAACTTGAGATTCAGTTAGACACAGAGTTGTGCATTTTGAGCAAATTCATTGATGGAAATTTTGGTAAGAAACCTCTTTCTCCAGTTGTTAAGTACTATTGAAAGTTGATACGGCAAATGTTCTAATGAGACGTCGCTTCGTCTGTCTCTGTTCTTTCATTTTTGCCACAGATGTCTATGTGGCTTAAAACCAGACAATAAGTATAAAATCCATCCTGTTATGTAATGGAAGAATTACAACAATAAAGTCAGATAAATTGATTGATCAAAATGCAGCTCTATGATCGACTTCAAAAGTACAACCTTAAGCTTTGTACAAAGAAACTTTAGCCCAGACTTAAAATATTCTCTGAACTCTTTTAAAAGACCGTTCATGGTCATCTTGTATGTGGCCACAAAGCCATCCAGTCTTGTTTACCGTTGCTAATGAAAACAGCTCTTCTTCCTTCTAAAGAATTTTTACTTTTCCACTGACTTTTTCCTTGTGTTTGGTTGTCTTGAGAGTAATTCTGAAAAAGTTGTGATTGCAGACAAACTGTATTTGAGCTAAATTTAAATATTTAAAACCCACAGTATTGAGAAAGTTTAAAATGATTTTACAACATGACGTGAGGGTCTAACAGACTGCAACGACAACGCCACCCAGGAAGCATTGCCCTGGGAACATCGAGGCCTGGTTGCTGTAAACACCAGGACCGTACTAGGTTTGGACACAACAATCAAAATTACTTTAATTAAACAATACAATGTTGTTCAAAATAAAATGGATCTACAAGGAAAAGCTTCAAGCAGACAAAGAAACTGGTTATCAGATTAATCAAATCCAATTAAAACAAAAGAGTAGGATCATGCGCACATTGGTTCCTACACAGTTCCTTATCTGACGAGAAAAGTTTTAATCAAACTAATGATCTCCAATAATATGGACAAAACAAGGCTTTCTGCAGAACGGTGACGCCCACGAGCAGCCACATACCTGCCGGTAACATGATTGTTAATAGTGCAGCAGAACGAGGAAGGGGCTGCAGGCAACCACCGGAGCTTTCAACATAAGATCTCCGATCATAACACAGCACCCTTGACGTGCGCGTTCTAGATAGGGTGAAGGACAGGGAACTGGAGAACCAAGCAGGTCTTGAGTAGTCCTGTATATCCGGAAGAAGTTTGGATCCTCTCATCTATCTCGTGAGTTCACTCAACCAAGTCTGTTGTGTGTAGGCAAGCACATGTCCAAAATGGTGCTAGTATCGCCCACCAAACACATCAAAGAGGTCCCACCTGCCACAACAAGTACGTGATAATGTTGGTATTGCCTTACTTGGGTTGATTTCTGGGCCGCTCGGCTAAACTTTTGAGTACGTTTTTCATAGACTGGTCCAGTTCCACGACGTCCGAGATCCCATGTTAGTGTTGCTTTTCAGAACTAAAGTCATCCTAGGAAATGCCAAAAGTAGTAATCTTACCCATGAGTAGTCCAGTCCGCAAGAGAACCTGAGGTAGAGAGTACTTGTTTACATTGTGGTGATCGTTGGGCTCGTGTTTGTCTCCTTCCTCTAACTTTATAAGAGTTTCAAATTGTTGTTGAGAGGGTCTTGTTGCCATGTCTTTCTGTTCAGCGACATTAAAAGAACTTCACGTTTTGTAGTGTGATATTTGGCGTAGATTGAAATCTATATGATCCTGATCTGTAATGGACGAGTCCTCAATGTGACTTTGTCCTTTTTGTGTCACGATTAACTGCTTTTCAAATGTTTGTCCATTGATTCGCACCCTGTTGCGACTTGAAGATACAACAGCAGCACTGAAAACAATCTCTTCAAGCTCTCTTTTTGTTGTGGTCTGTGTCACAGCTCCATAAACATGCATTGCCAGGTGGTAATGTTTCGTGGCACTGCAAAACGAATTAAGATGTTGTGTTTTATATAAGTCACATAAACATAAGAACAAAGAGTAGATACTAGATTAACAGAAAGACCTCGAGCTCTTGACTGGTTTTTGCAAAAGTCCGTGGAATTTTTCATCATATGGCTGAAGCAGCTATGCAATATTGGGAGTCTCAGTGAATCTCTCTTGGCCCGCTCTGTGACGATACCTGTAGTATTTGTACAATATCTCCTACAGAGTCAGTCCAATAATTACAGATGAACCTTGTTTTAATTCCTGGACCATATTTTTGTCACAAATGGGAGTATGTAAAATGACATAGATGCCGTTGTGTGGTTAGTGTTGTCATATGTACATTAAAGCGGACACACAGAGGGATTTGATGGAGCTGTATTCTGGACTTGACTTTTAAATAAAGTTACTTCTTAAAGAAAGAAAGATTTTAACCTTCATTGTTTTAGTCTGATTCGTTTTAGATTGAAATCTGTTACAAGCAGTGCTTCAGCATGATGTTGGTAGGAAATGTTTTGGAGAAACAAACACCGACCATTAATGTCAGTACATTTTTAAGACAGGTTATTAAAAGGTTCAGACTGATGTTCACATTAAAGATAAAGATTTTCCTTCTTGTTTGCTTTTGGTGAAAACTTTCCTTGAGGAGCAAAATAGTTTTATCCATCATTGATGCGAATGTGATTTTTACGCATCTTTAGATGCTTCTTAAAGAGTTGAATTCTGGTCACTGAGCGTCTTTCTTTTAGAGATAAAGTTGAATAAGACTTTCTTTTTTGTCAACTTGTTTTTGCTTCAGGTTTTCTTCTGATTCATATTGATTTATTACAAACAGCAGCGTACTTTATTGGCAGCCACATCGTTGGTAGTGTACTGGAACTGAATGATCTTCCCTCCAGTGACATTGATTTAGAGGAGAAAAGAAACCTGTTGCTGCCCAACAATTTATCAATCATATTAGTGTTTTTTACACCATAAAGTGATTAAAAACACAAATGATAGAAACAACAGCAGTGTATTTGGATTTTTTTTCCTGAAGCATCCACATTTTAAAAAACCTATACATTAAGTGAGCTGCTGATGAAGGAAGTTTTAGCAGAGCAGAACGTTCCCTGAGTTCTGTGCTTAAAACGAACAAGACTCACAGAAATGGGAAAAAAAAAGTGGTCTTTTGATTTGAGCCAAATATATTTATTAAAAGTCGTTTTGGAATATTTTACAGTTTTGTTCAAAACCTAAGAAAATATCAGCAGCCACTTTATTATTTCTTTCTGTAATATTTACATGAGATGTTGAAATTTAATTGTTGGTTCTGGAGTTGTTCGTCAGGACAGTCGTTTTTTTTTCTGCTGTTTTTCCAACAGTCAGTTTAGCATCACCACAATTCTGATCCTATTCGTTGGTAGGATTCCTTCTCCACATCTCTGTTTATCCTCATTTTAAAAAGAAATGCTTCTGTGAATCAGGTAGAGTTGGTGTAATAGGTATCAATGAGGTTATTGATGAGGCCGAACCATCAATGACATACATTTTGTAACTTTATCCTTTATCTTAATCCTTAATCCTTTATATGCTTAAATAAGAATTTCCTCATGTTTTTGCCCAAAAACAGTAAAGAAGAAAATCATAGTGAAGATGCATAAAGTCTGTGGAGGGCGAGATTTAAATCCTCCAAGTTCGTTAAGATCTTTAAAAAAAAAAACTAAAAATACTGTCAGTTTAAAGAAAGCATCGATATCCCAAGCGTGTTCTTGAATTTTTGTTTTGCCGCAGGAAAAACTTTGGTTTTGGTTGTAGCGTATTTTTTGTTGACAACGAGCAGATGTCATGAGCTTTTTGCTTCTTTCTCTCTTTCATTCGTCTGTCTTAAAACAGTAATATTTAAGACCTGCGGAGGAGAAGCTGTCTAGACCACCAAAACTCTTTCAACGCTTCTTGTGTCCAGATCTGATCCACAAAGTACTTTTAATCCCTCAGTTCTCTCTTTTAAATTTTCCCATAAAATGTAAAAGTACAAACATTCCTACTAACCCTAAAACTATTATTCAATAAGTTTCTAAACGTAAACAACTTTATGAGACTTTGTGTCTGTTTTTATCTCTTCGTGCTCTGAAAGCAGCAGCACTTGGACATTTCTTGCAGTAGTATTTTATTTTAAAGCTTTGGTTTGTATGAACTGGTTTAGATCTGGACGTCCTCGTTTGACTTTAAGTACATCTCTCTGCAGAAGGTTTCTTTGATCTGACTGACCAACTCAGTCAGATCTGAGTGTAGAGATAAACTCAGACCTAAACTTTGAAAAGCACACCCATCTCAAGGCTCAAAGACCTGATGTCTTAACAAAGGCTGGAAATAGTGGTCCATGCTTCCATCTTTAGTCGGCTTGATGCAGAACTCTATATAGAGTTTGTTTACAAGTTAAATTTTCACGGCTTCTTTTAAACTCTCTCGTTAACGTCTTAGTGTTTAAAACTGGCCATGCATTTGAACTTTTTGTTCTCATTTTGCTCTTTTTTTATGCCATCCTCTCGGAAATGTCGGGGTGGTCTTTAAGCATCCTAATGTTGTATTTAAATCACTCAATTTTCTTTGTGTGTCCATCCAAATGAGCCATTAAGCTGAGAAAGCTCCCATCTCATTGGGTGATCCATTATTGGTCCTCGTCCACAGTCGTGTAGGTATCTATTGCTTTCCAACAGCTCGTTGATCGTATCAGGATAAACTTGATCAATAATTGATTATTCTTGATTTTCGGGAGTCACATTTCTAACATGGTCGATTATTCAAAGTTTGAATTTTCAGTTTCTTTGTAGACAAATTCCTTCATTTACATTAAATTCTTTTTGGAACTTCTTAATTCATTAATATGTTAAAGTTTAATCTGACTTTGTGTCTTTTAAAATCTTCTTTTGCTCCGAGAAAAGCAACAGTTTTAAATTGAAAGACTATTTTATTCACGCACTTCATCCTTGGTAAGAAACCTCTTCAGTGTTATGAAGTACTATTGAAAGTTGATATGGCAGACATTCTATCCAGATGTTGCTGACACACTAGCTAATGACAGAGTTTTTTTTTTATCCTGTAGAGTTTAATCTAATTTAACTCACTAACCATTAATTAACTTAATTCCTAACCATCCAACTGTGCCTTTAAAAAAATAAATAAAAATGAATGAATGAATAAAGTTGTAAATATGGCAGGGTTTTAAAAAAGTCACTGTTTTTTTTTTTTCTTCCCTTATTTTTATCTACATTATACTTAAGAAATTTGAACACTGTTTGAAGGTAAACCGTGCTCCGTACCCATCTTTAAGCAATAGAGAGATTATGAGAGATCTCCTAACCATCCAACTAACATCCATGAGACCCGATGTCTCATCAAAAGCTGGAAATATACTAATCCATGCTTCCATCTCTAGTCGGCTTGATGCAGAACTCTATATAGAGTTTGTTTACAAGTTAAATTTTCACGGCTTCTTTTAAACTCTCTCGTTAACGTCTTAGTTTTTATCTAGAACACTTTAAATTGTCCTGTGCTTATTAAACTGGCCATGCCTTTGAACTTTTTATTCTCAGTTTGCTCGACCACAAAACCCTTCATTTTCGTGCCATCCTCTCAGAAATGTTGTATTTAAATCCCTCAATTTTCTTTCATGTGAGGGTGTCCGTCCAAATGAGCCATTAAGCTGAGAACGCTCCGAGCTCATACGCTGATCTATGATTAGCATCTGATGACTATAATGCTTTCATCCACATTGTGTAGGTATCTGCTGTTTTCCAACAGCTCGTTGATCGTATTAGAATAAACTTGATCAATAATTGATTATTCTTGACTTTCAGAAGTCAAGTTTCTAACATGGTCGATTATTCAAAGTTTGAATTTTTCAGTTTCTTTGTAGACAAATTCCTTCATTTACATTAAATCCTTTTTGGAACTTCTTAATATGTTAGATTTAATCTGACTTTGTGTCTTTTAAAATCTTTTGCTTCGCAAAAAGCAAAGGTTTTAAATTCAAAGACTATTTTATTCATGCACTTCATCCTTGGTAAGAAACCTCTTCAGTGTTATGAAGTACTATTGAAAGTTGATATGGCAGACATTCTATCCAGATGTTGCTGACACACTAGTTAATGACAGAGGTTTTTTTTTTTTAAATCCTGTAGAGTTTAATCTAATTTAACTTAAAGTTTCTTCTAATTGTTTCTCATAACATGGAAGTGCTCAGCTCTGAGTCAAAAACAAGCCTAACTAGATTCAGCTAGACACAGAACATCTGCTCTCAACAGTTCATGCTCTCACAGATGTAACAGGTTTAGTTTGAGAGCCAGAAGGAGAGGCATCATGTCGTTGCATTAGCTGGTCTCCTGTCCTGAATAGCTTTAGTTGGTATAGATCTTATTCTCATCAATGTCCAGAAGATAAAGCCACTGAGAGATGTAACTCTGATGAGAGCAACACAAGACATTCAAATGAACCTCATTGATGCCACGGCTGCTTTTGTCCTCAGACCGTGTTTTATATAAGTTACATTTAACTGCTAGTTTTACAGACGACTGTCTACGGACAGCTTTATTATTTTTAGCTTTTCAGAATCGGCAGCTGTTTGATTGTTAGTTTAGTTTATTAGTGGAAGCCCCTTGAGATGTAACATCTCATTTTCAAGAGGGTCCACAAAACAACAAAAAACAACATTATAAAACAGTTATCCAAATTGATCGTCCATTTTCAATCCAAGCTTTATGATATCTTCCTCCTTGTCGGATGGAATAAACATCTTGCTCGTACATAAAACTGTTTACAAATCTGTAGCTGGTAATGATTTTTAGCGTTCGTTACGTGAACCTTTACAGGGTTGGTCTTATCTTATCAGTTGATTTGTGTATGTTTTTGGACATCATCTGCATCAATGGGAATGTTTGAAAGCTCTATTCATCAACCTGCTTGTTTGTGTATAAAATGTGCAGGACATCCGTAGAGCAGTTTTCCTCTGTGCTTATTGTCTGCAACAACAGGTTTCTGTCAGACTTATTTTTATGTTTACACTTCATCAAAAGGCATGTTGTTACCTTTGATCTGTTTAGTCTGACATCCACAGAATCAAAAAGGTTCTTGGAAGCTTTAGAGACGTCATCGATGATGAAGAGCTACACTTACATCGTCCAGTTTATTACCAAGACCCTGAATGGAAAGTTTCAGAATGCAAAGTTGTACCACTTGATCCCAAAGGCTGCGATAACATGGTTGCGATAATATGTCAAAGATTCTGATTTAACTGCCAAGGCAGTCACATGAAATGAACACACTTGATGAGGTGAAACTTCTCATCCTGCTCCAACATTAACCCATTGAATACGCCAGTCCCTAGTTACATAGAACACAGAAGCTTGCTTTGGGTTCAGCTTCCAGCTCATTTGTCTGACAATAGTTTGGTCAATAGTGAGATTTTGATTGGTCTTCTTTCTGTTGGATGTCAGAGACAGTTTCCTGCAAGTTCTCATTAATTAAGTGATTAATCCACTGATCTTCACAATCTCACAGGTTCTGATTTGGGAGCGAGGTTACACCATTCATCTATCACAACGTTTTGGTTCTCTTTAATCTCAAAGTGAACTTTTTAACGTCATCATTGTTTTCTCAAACATGTCTCTGAGGTATTTGATGATGTGTGTCACAAAGATGGGACTGTCGCTTTCTGCATCCAGACCAAAAGACTCGTAGGTTGGAAAAGTTTGCTTTAATGCTTGTTTTCTTGTGAACAGCGATGATATCGAATGATAGCAGGTCTTTCATTTTACATTTCTGTACGTACCCCAGGCCATACGCCTTTTCTTATCTCCTTTAGTCTTTAAGACCGAGCTTTGAATTCATCTGAAGGACTTGACATTCAGATATCACTAGATTCTGTTGGTAGTTCCTCTAGTAACAAAATAAAAGGTTGTTCTGAAGGAACGTTTAACTATCTCTATTTTACTCCATCTGACTTCGTACTACTGAGCACTTCCCTCTCTTTTTAAGATGCTTGCATGACACATTTGTTGGCCAATTTGGTCTCCAGTTTGATGATATTCTTACACAGATATTCAACACAGGATGAGCATCGAGGATAAAAGACATCAATATTAGCGTCTTTTGCTTTCAGCAGATCAGGAGTCTCTGATCTCATTTCAGGTGGAGGGTTCCTTTTTTTTTCATCAATAAGGAAACTGTATTTCATGATGCAACGACACAGGATCTGTAGAAAACCCATTAAAGGTATTTCAGGTTTCAGAAGCAGGTCCATTCTCGAACTGTTTGGCTGCATCAATATCATCAACAGAAGAACATTGATCATCAACATTGGTTTCTTCAGCTGGTCTAGGCTTGGGAAACGAAAACCAGAGTTTAGAGTATGCTTTAGAATCAGGTTCTTGTGTATGTTTTGCTGTGCACATATGGAGCTTGCTAACTTTTTTGTACAGTTCAGGTTCTCGGTCTGGGTCAGGAAGCTGAACGAAGTATTCCCTAGTCACAGTCTTCCTGGTCACATCAACTGTAACAGTGTGGCCATGTTGACTTCCTCTGTGCTGAAACTCCATTCTGTAATTTTACAAGCAGGTGGGTAGGAGTGAGGAGCATGTCTCTGAACGGAGTTTCTACTCGTTTATCAAACATTCTACATTAATGCGACCGGGTTGCATCTGAGAATTTCACTCTTTTCTGTCCAGTCAAACTTGACCTGTTGTCTCTTAATGATTTCTGGCTCCCTGAACTCAGCGGCAGAAAATGTGAGATTAAAAAGTAGGTGTTTTTCTAACTGTCGGATTATCACAAACAAATCTTTGGAAGTTTTCTCTTATCAGGTTGTCTTTTTTAAGGGAACCATGAGTCTGATGGTTTCCTCAACATTGGTTCTGATCGAGGTTCTCTGGCAAAGCTTTAATCGACATGTTTCTTGAATGTGTATCAAAGAATCCAAAATGACCTGAAGTTTTTTTTGTAAACAGCAGCGCCTATTAATGACACCTGGCTCTGATCAGATGATGTTTTTTTTCTCGTCTGGCGTAGCGTCACCTTTCTCAAATTTTCCAGATCTGCTGTACAGATTTTCTCATTAAAGGACAGCAAACAATACTTTTTATAAGTTGTTGAGCATTCCCACAGTCTTAGTTTTGACTCCATGAAGCACAAACAAAGCTCTCTGTAGGCTGAAGTAATAATCCGGCCACATGTGAAAGTTTCATTGGGTTTTTTCTGCAGCTCATGACAGATCGACTCAATTCAGGAGATGAGCATGTTCACTACATCATCATCATAGCAGAGAATCTGCTGCTCTGTAGTCTGAGTAACATCAACACTCAACAGAGACATATCCACCTGATGCAAACATATTTGTGTTGCTTGGTCCAATTTTTAGTCTGAAGGGCTTAAACGTTCGGACACAGAGTCTCCTTTCTGTATAGTTGTTGACGTACGGAAAGTTGTTGTATACATCTCACAAGGCTTTTGACCCCCAAGCCGGCTCAGTGGGAAGAGCAGATAACTCTTTTTGTGTCCAGTGTTTGGATGAGTTTGCAGGTTGCACAGGGGCCTGGACCTTTCTGGTGGCTTGAGGTCTTCTTGCATTGTCTCCCAATTACTGTACATTTGAATGATCATAAAGATGTAAAACTTTCTAATTCGTTATCATGTATGTTGTGAATACATTAACATTAGGCGTCCCGGCTTTTTCAGTTTCTCTGAGTTAGTGAGGTCAGACTGGGCGTGGACAGAAACAACCAATGGTTGTTCATTCAAATAAAAAGGGAGGAGAAAATTATAAAAACTAACAACTGCTGAGAATTCAAATCATTTCTCCTCCTGCTCTGAGAGCAGCAGTACCTACACCCATGGACACTCAAAGACACTTAATCTCTTTCTAAATTTTTTTCTGAACAGTTGTTCTGAATGAATGTTTAAATTGAAACTCTGTATAAGTAGTTGTTTCCATGTCAGACAGTCCTGCATGGTGAATGTTGTTGGAGAATTTTTGATGTATTGTCTTTTTTTGTGAATAATCCTCCATCCCTCATGCTTTTTGGACCTGTCACTACTTTTTTTGACTGAAGTTTTCCTCAAAAACTAAATCTTTTTCTACACAGATCAACAAGTCTAAGATGTGTTATTCTTTAGACGGTCGTACGTTTTCACATTGTTGTAGCAATAATTGTGTTTTGACTTCCTTTCACATGGACCTGCATGGTTACCACATGGAGAACCATACCAAGTTTCTCCATGTGGTAGACTGTTTTAAGTTGTTTAAAAGGTAAATTTTGCGTCACCTCACTCATCAGAAGCATCGAAAATCTGAATCCATAGATCTACTACATCCTCAGTGTCTGCTGAATAACAGTTACAACGTACCTTTCGGCTTCTATGCTTTGTTTTTGTGACAGTTAGAATGTTTACTCGTTTACTTTCTATTTGATCAAGCAGTACTTTGTGAATCATATTCCATTTTCTGAGAATCTCCGGTGTAATCGTTCTCTCTTGAAAGCATCCAAGCGCTCTATTGCTCATGTTTTTTAAGCAATCACTACTTCAGTTTATGACAGAAGTGTTTTTGGATAGTTTTTTTTCATTCCTTCCCCTGTGGAACTTCTTAATTCACCAGTATGTTAGAGTTTAATCTGAATTTCTGTCTTTTTAAATCTCCTTTTGCTCCGAGAACAGCAACAGTTTTAAATTCATAGACTTTATTATTTTATACACCTCGTCCTGCCCGGCATGCTCTGTATATCAGGTACTAATGGACAGATTTTCTCTACATGGATGGTGCCTAACCCTGCCAGGCTCTGGTTGTACTTAAAACCACAGCTGTAAAACAAAATAAAGGGCTTTTGTAAAGCTGCCCTTTTTTTTAACTTTGGTTGAGTGAAGGTGGAGCATTTTGGGGATGTGTGGGTTACCTGAAGATTACAGATATTACGTTTTATCTACTTGTTTTAAGTACTTCGCGCTCAAAATTTCAAGACAGCTTTGCTGGATTAATGCTGCCAGTCGCAGGATTCATTTATACAACTGTATTTGCTTCTCTTCTGGTTACTTTAAAAAAATAAAAAAAATTTCACAATAATTTACAACTAAAAACTTCTCATGAACTTTGAGCAAAAACAATGATGGAAACTTTTGTTAAGAAACCTCTTCAATGTTATGAAGTACTATTGGAAGTTGATATGTCAGACATTCTATTCTGTAAAGATATAAATCCTCCAACTGATCTTCATTCTAATCTCACAGGTTCTGACTTGGGAGGGAGGGAGGAGGGTTACACCATTCATCCATCACAAAGTTTTGATTCTCCTCAAACTCTGTTTATTATTATTATTCAATAAATTTCTAAACGTGTATAAGTTTATGAGACTTTGACTCTGAGAAGCCATAGATCTACTAAATCCTCAGTGTCTGCTGAATAACGGTTATAACAAACTTCTTCAGCTTCTATACTTTGTGTTTGTAACTGTTGGCATGTTTTCTTGATGTTTCAAAATGCCGTGCCTTACCGTGGCTTCCAATAGTTTTGCTCTCATGTCGTGAAAGCTTGTTTCTATTTGATCAAGGATTACTTTGCGAATCGTAATCCTTTTTCTGTCTAAAAGTTTCTGAGAATCTCTGGCGTAATTGTCCTCGTCTGAAAGCAAACAATCAGCGCTCCGTCGCTCATGTTTTTCGAACCCGATGCGGTATCACCTCTTCTGTTTATGACAGACGCCGTGTCGCTGCTTCAATCTTGTCAAGATAGCATGTTTCTTCCTCGTAGCTTCCCGTTACCAAGTCCTCAGGAAATGAATCACTGATCAGAGACCAGTTCACAGAGTGTTTACCATATCTGTTACTGTTTGACTTCATGAGAAACAAAGCTCTCTGTAGGCTGAATGTGGAAGTTTTATTGGATCATTTCTGCAGATCAACTCAAGGATGAGGTGTTGAAGATATTTCACTGTCACCACTGAATTTATTTTGTGTTGGTCACCCAATAGTGACCCTTCCAGTAGTTCTTAAGTCATCAAAACTGAGTCTCAATGCAAAGTTACAAACCCGCTGTATAATAGTCTTTTTACTGTGCTGTCCTCACGACACGTGACTGTGTGAAGCTAGACAGCCAGCTAACTATTCCAAATGAAAAAAGAGACTCCCACACAAGGCTTGCTTTTCTTGTTTTATGTAGACTCTTTTCTTCAAAGGATTGTACATATATATACAACTTAAATCATATGAAAAAAAAGACTGAAAAGTGGTTTGTTTGTGCAGTTTTATTTGCTCCAAAGCAATTTCCCCTCTTTGACACCATTTACCCTGCTTTAGAAAGAGTCAGATGAAGATGGTGAGCATAGAAATTTAAGTACAAGTTTCTGAAGGTGTGGATATGTTTTCTTGGTATTCTTCTAATATTGTAATGGATCTTGTTTTGTGGATGTGTTACTTTCTGTCCGGTAAAGTTGGACTTCTATTATGGAACTGGCTGTCTTGTTCTCCTCAACCAGAGATTGTGCCCTAAAAATAGTTAATCATTCGGTTTCAAAGTACCATGAAGAATGTGTTGTCATACAGGCTTATTCTCCTTGGTCTGCCTGTTGGCTCCTCATCTAATCGGGACACTTCAGTCTCTTGTCAGCTTCAGTCGTCTTCAGTGGACTAAAAAATCCAATTGTTTTGAATTTGGGATCCAACAGTGTTGCCAGTGTCAGTCAGCCGCTTTCTCAGATTTTCAGCAGCTGTTTTTGTTATTATTTAGGCTTGACGTTGAAGCTCAATGTGGATCATTCTGATGAACCAGAGAATCGGTTTTCCATGGCTTGGTCAAACGGAGCGAGCACCCTGAGCATCTCTTCATGAGGGTGATAACAGTTTTAAATGAGGGTAGTGACACCCAGACAGCTCCTTCTTCTTAGTCATTCTTTTAAACATGTTCCATCGCATTTATTAATTTATGGACCAGCGTTTCCAGCTGTTGCTGTATTTCAGTGAGTTACTCTTTGGCTCTTGTGCTTGATAGTATGTCACAATTTGTCGGGTTTTGTTTTGTATTTCTGTCAGTGTTCGGATCTGATCAACATGATGTTCTTACATTTAAATTCAATGGGATGGGCTATAAAAATTGTCCATGTTTTCTGCAGTGTGTTTCTGAGGGAAATGCTGCACTCAGACTGAGGAATGGAGTTTGTGGACTTTAAATTCGCAGCAACGGCGCTCTGGAGGTCTGATATCGCAAATTTATTACTGATATGGATCTTGTCCAAAGCCACTAATCCTATCTCATCAATACGTCTGGAAATTGTATTATTTGAGAGAGAGAGACGTTTGGCTATTTCTGTAGCCGCTTCAGGTCCGAGCATCTCATTTACAACGGCTTTGCAGGCAGAAAGTATTAATGTCTCTGCCAAAGCATGGCTTGATTTAGCCATCATGGTAACTAGCTTTAAGTGATCTCTTGTGTACCTTTACAGTCTTTCTTTTGCAAGTTGATTGTTTTTCCATGTGTTCACGCAGGCGAACAAACTAATCCACATTTTTATTTAGTAGTGAGATGTGTTTTGATTGGAGACGTTGTTTCAGCTTACTTTAGACCATAGTATGCGAAGCATACCAAGTACATCCAGTCAAACTCAAATCAGATTTAAGAAACCCTAAGTTTTTTCTGTTGCAGGTATTCACAAAGTATGTGAAAATATTTGAAGAAGTTGTCTATAGCCTTTTGAGGAGGCATGCTGTCCTCTCTTATTAGTGTCAGTTTACAACTTTTAGAGTGTGTCCTCTTTTAAGACGGCAGGCTTAAATTTATTTTCCGACTTCAGGTGATTGACTTCTCCATATGTTACATTTACAAATAAACTTTTGCTATTTGACTTTTGGTGGTTCTTTTATGATGAAATGGTGCGTTGCAGTTACTTGTGTTCCAAGTTTTAAGATTATCATATGAGTGAACTCACACATCTGTGTCATTATCTCTCATTTTTCTCCATGCTTAAATTGCCCTACCTTTAAATTTGATCGGATTCGCTGCTTCACAAACGGTTACTGACAGCAGGTCAGGACCAATGTTCCCTACGTGGTACACCACCTATAAAGTTTGGGGTCCGTCAGTCTCTTTTTGTGGGATGATAGCAGGTCTTTGATACGTTCGTTTGTCTTCGTACTCCAGGCCCATAAGCCTTTTCTTATCTCCTTGAACTCTAGTCTCTCAGACCGAGCTTTGAATTTATCAGAAAGATTTGACATTCAAATATCGTCAGATTCTGTAGGAAGTTACTCTACGTTTAACTATCTCTATTTTACTCAATCGTACTTCATACTACTGGGCACTTCCCTCTCTTTTTAAGAGTATGCTTGCATGACACACGTTTGTTGGTCAATTTGGTCTCCAGTTTGATGATATTCTTACACAGATATTTGACACAGGATAAGCATCGAGGATTAAAGCCACATCAATATTAGCGTCTCATGCTTTCAGCAGATCAGGAGTCTCTGGGATCTCAATTCAGGTGGAGGGTTCCTTTTTTTTTTTCATCAATAAGGAAACTGTATTCATACTCATTTCATGATGAAACAACACAGGATCTGTAGAAAACCCATAGAAGGTATTTCTGGTTTCAGAAGCAGGTCCATTCTCGGACTGTTTGGCTGCATCAATATCATCAACAGAAGAACATTGATCATCAACATTGGTTTCTTCAGCTGGTCTAGGCTTGGGAAACGAAAACCAGAGTTTATAGTATGCTTTCTAATCAGGTTCTTGTGTATGTGTTGCTGTGCACATATGGAGCTTGCTAACTTTTTTATACAGTTCAGGTTCTCGATCTGGGTCAGGAAGCTGAACGAAGTATTCCATAGTCACAGTCTTCCTGGTTTTAGACAGTGTGGCCATGTAGACTTCCTCTGTGCTGAAACTCCATTCTGTAATTTTACAAGCAGGTGGGTAGGAGTGAGGAGCATGTCTCTGAACGGAGTTTCTACTCGTTTATCAAACATTCTACATTAATGCGACCGGGTTACATCTGAGAATTTCACTCTTTTCTGTCCAGTCAAACTTGACCTGTTGTCTCTTTATGATTTCTGGCCCCCTGAACTCAGCGGCAGAAAATGTGAGATTAAAAAGTAGGTGTTTTTCTGTCGGATTATCCCAAACAAATCTTTGGAAGTATTTACCATATCTTTCACTGTTCGACTCCATGACAAACAAAGCTCTCTGTAGGCTGAATGTGGAAGTTTTATTGGATCATTTCTGCAGATCAACGTCAGATAATAGTGTTGAAGATATTTCACTGTGTCACCACTGAATTGATTATGTGTTGGTCACCCAATAGTGACCCTTCCAGTAGTTCTTAAGTCATCAAAACTGAGTCTCAATGCAAAGTTGCAACTTAAATCATATGAAAAAAAAGACTGAAAAGTGGTTTGTTTGTGGAGTTTTATTTGCTCCAAAGCAATTTCCCCTCTTTGACACAATTTACCCTGCTTTAGAAAGAGTCAGATGAAGATGGTGAGCATAGAAATTTAAGTACAAGTTTCTGAAGGTGTGGAAGTGTTATGAAGTACTATTGGAAGTTGATATGTCAGACATTCCATCCAGGTCTGTTGGGGACAGTTTCTTATTAATAGTCAGTAAATATATAAATCCTCCAACTGATCTTCATTCTAATCTCACAGGTTCTGACTTGGGAGGGAGGGAGGTTACACCATTCATCCATCACAAAGTTTTGATTCTCCTCAAACTCAGTTTATTATTATTATTCAATAAATTTCTAAACATGTATAAGTTTATGAGACTTTGACTCTGAGAAGCCATAGATCTACTAAATCCTCAGTGTCTGCTGAATAACGGTTATTACAAACTTCTTCAGCTTCTGGGCTTTGTTTTTTGTGACTGTTAACATATTGTTTTATTGCCTAGGCTCTTTCTGCTCTCACATTGTGAAAGCTTGTTTCTATTTGATCAAGCGTTGTTTTTATTGTAGAATCGTTTATATTTGATCGTAATCAAATATTGTTCCTATTTAATCGTAATCCCTTTCCGATCTGAAACGTTCTGAAAATGTCTGACATATTTGTCCTCTTTTAAAAGTAAACAATCAGCGCTCCATCGCTCATGCTTTTCAGACCTGATGCGTTAAATCTGTTTCCGACAGGAGTTTTTGGTTACACTGTTTGACTCGTCCGATGTTCTTTTGTCTGCGGCTGTGCGTAGCTTTACTCCACTCCTCAAACATTGTCTCAACTTGGTGACGCGTTCATCATTGTTGTGAGTTTTATTTCAACTAGTCCATACTAGTCCATGCTTCCATCTCTAGTCGGCTTGATGCAGAACTCTATATAGAGTTTGTTTACAAGTTAAATTTTCACGGCTTCTTTTAAACTCTCTCGTTAACGTCTTAGTTTTTATCTAGAACACTTTAAATTGTCCTGTGCTTATTAAACTGGCCATGCCTTTGAACTCTTTATTCTCAGTTTGCTCGACCACAAAACCCTTCATTTTCGTGCCATCCTCTCAGAAATGTTGTATTTAAATCCCTCAATTTTCTTTCATGAACTGTATGTGAGGGTGTCCGTCCAAATGAGCCATTAAGCTGAGAACGCTCCGAGCTCATACGCTGATCTATGATTAGCATCTGCTGGCTTATAATGCTTTCATCCACATTGTGAAGGTATCTGCTGTTTTCCAACAGCTCGTTGATCGTATTAGAATAAACTTGATCAATAATTGATTATTTTTTGACTTTCAGGAGTCAAGTTTCTAACATGGTCGATTATTCAAAGTTTGAATTTTTCAGTTTCTTTGTAGACAAAGTCCTTCATTTACATTAAATCCTTTTTGGAACTTCTTAATTCATTAATATGTTAAAGTTTAATCTGACTTTGTGTTTTTTTAAAATCTTCTTTTGCGTCGAGAAAAGCAACAGTTTTAAATTGAAAGACTATTTTATTCATGCACTTCATCCTTGGTAAGAAACCTCTTCAGTGTTATGAAGTACTATTGAAAGTTGATATGGCAGACATTCTATCCAGATGTTGCTGACACACTAGTTAATGACACAGGTTTTTTTTATTCTGTAGAGTTTAATCTAATTTAACTCAAAGTTTCTTCTAATTCTTTCTCATAACATTGAAGTGCTCAGCTCTGAGTCAAAAACAAGCCTAACTGTAAAGGTAATAAAGTTTGAAGTTTGGTTCTGGTCTCTGCTTTGTTTCTATTGAGTCTCTTAGAATGTTTCTTTTTTAAATACCATGATTCACTCTAGTAATTGTACTGTGGGTGCCGGTCAAACTAAGCTGAGAATCATCCAACCAGATCCATGGATAGTTAGATTAACAGTGTCCTGGTTGGTTACTTGTTACATTTCCTGACCAGTTAAGCAGTACATCGGTCCATATGAACAGATCCCAACCTGGATGTCCTTGTTCCAGACTTTGAGACGCATTTTATGTTTCTTTGACAAAAATCCTTGTCAATGAAAGGTATTTTTCCAAAAAAAAGGAACATTACTTTAGGTATTTATTTTTATTTTACTTTTGATGTCAAAACTATGTACATTCTCGGCCTGATCCACGCAAAATCAGGGAATGTAGAAGATAAGAAGTATGGGAAGTTTGACCTCTGCCTTGTTGGGGTCTGAAGGGCTCCCCCGAAATGAAAGACCGAGCCAGCCGCCACTAAGTGCTGCCTCTCGGACCCCATTCAGGTTGTTAGAACCCCCCATGACCCAACATTAGTTGCTGGTCCTATTTATTTTGTGGGTAATAATTATAAAGAGTGTGTAATGTGTGGGTGAGGTTAATCCTCATAAAGATTGGGTCACGTTTAAGGTCCTGACCTCTCGGACCACCGCCCCTGTGTGCATTATTCCTATTAACAGAACTCAAAGGGAATTTCGTACTTACCTCCTACCCAAATAAATCAGTTGTTAACACCGCAAGGTTTCTCTAATTCATTCGGGCAGGGTCTGATGAATCATTATTTTTCTCCCTTCTTCATCCATCAGATGTTTCAGGACTCATAAATCAAGAATTAAATTCTCTCCCTCAGTAAAATGTCCGGAAAAAACCCGGAATAAACCGGATTTTCCCGGTATTCTAAGAGATGTCTCCGATTTGGTCTAATTTTATAATTAATTTTGTTTAAAATGATTTTTTCTTTATTGTTTCTAATTAATATCTCACCCATCCATGTTATACAACCCTTTTTCTTGGTTAAATTTACTTTTTTAAGCTCTAAAAATAAATTTTTCCTCTTTTCTGCGGTTTAAAGATGGCAACCAGCATTTCCTGATCGCTCGGAGTGAAATTGCTCCATCTTTAAATTTGATCGGATTCGCTGCTTCACAAATGGTTACTGACAGCAGGTCAGGACCAATGTTCCCTACGTAGGTACACCACCTATAAAGTTTGGGGTCCGTCAGTCTCTTTTTGTGGGATGATAGCAGGTCTTTGATACGTACTCCAGGCCTGTCAAGTCACTTGGCGTTTTTTTGACTGCCAAGTCTTTTTATACATGTATGCAGGTGACTTGAAAAACCCAATAAAGATCACAGACACAGGTTCAACTCGGCTTTGTTTTTATTGCAATTTTATGCCTCTTCAAAGCAGTTTCAAAGCAGGTCAAAAACCTTTGAATAAAGAATCAACATTTTATTTATTAAGCATTTTAAACAAAACATTTTATCTATGATAAAGTTTCAGGTTTTTATAAACAAATTTTAATAGTTCATAAATTTAACTTAAATGTAACCTTTAAAGTTAACTTTTTAATAAACTTTTAATCTTTTAAATTTAACAATTTTTCTTCCACAATTCAATAGATATTATTTTTTAATTATGTCTTGTTCAAATAAATTCAAATAGCCCATCATAATATTCAACAATAATTGAATAGTATACTTTAAACATTAAATATAAATAAATACTTATTGTATTAAAGAAATAATCAGTTCCTTCATCCCTCTTTATTTTCTAATCAGTTTACTCTTGTCTCTCTATTTAGTGGATTAAGTCTGGCTTATGGAGCCACAGAGCCGTTTTCTTTCCTAAATTTATGTTACAGAATTAATCAGTCATGTTCAGTTGACTATTTTATTCAAAAGCTATGTTTTTACAGTTAGATTCTTACTGGTAGCGTCTCTGTCTTTCCCTCAGCATTCATGGTTCTTTGTTACCTGTGCACCTGTTTTAGTAAGTCTAATCATAGAGGGAGGAGACACTACCAGTTCCTACCTGTGGCTCCATCTCTTGGACAGACTAAAATGAGACAGGTAGGACAGAATGAAGACAGAGAGAAGAGATAAAATAGAGAGGTCTTGGATGTTGACTTGACAAGGCCCATAAGCCTTTTCTTATCTCCTTTAACTCTTAAGTCTCTCAGACCGAACTTTGAATTTATCAGAAAGACTTCACATTTAAATATCTCTAGATTCACGTTTGTTGGCCAATTTGGTCTCCAGTTTGGTGATATTTTTACGCGGATAAAAGAAACATCAATATTGGTGTCTCTTGCTTTCAGCAGATCGGGAGTCTCTGGGATCCTGATTCAGGTGAGGGGTTATCGTTTTTTTTTTTTTATCAAGAAACAGCATTCACTGAGGATGCAGCGACACAGAATCTGTAAAAAAAACTCATAGAAGCTATTTAAGGTTCCAGAAGCAGTTCCATTCTAGGACCATGTTTGGCTGCATCAACACTGCTCATCGACATTGCTTTCTTCAGCAGGCTTGGGAAAAGACAACCAGAGTTTACATTATGCTTTTGTATCGGTTTCTTGTATGTGTTTTGCTTTGCACATAATGGAGCTCTTTAGGGTTTAAATGTTGCCCTCCAATATCTCTAATACTGGAGGTTTTTTTCTAAAAGATCTGTTGTACCAATCGGTCAGACCTCATTTTACAACCTTTAGAGTTCCTCTTTTAAGACGGCAGGCCTAAATTTATTTTCCGATTGCGGGTGAGTGACGTCCCCAGATGTTACGTTTACAAATATATTTTTACTATTTGACTTTGGTGGTTCTTTGTTGCAGTTACTTGTGTCCCAAGTTTTAAGGTTATCATAAAGTTATTTCTGATTTTATGTTCGAGTGAACTCGCGCATCTCAAACAAAACTTCTGTCACTTTTCTGGACTTAAAATTTTGGGTGATGATAAAGTTAACCCGTTTTTTTTCACCAGCTTTTTCCCAGAGGTATTTTATCTTTTTCTCTTTCTCCTCACGCTTTAATTGCCCCATTTTTAATTTGATTAAATTCAACCTTAGGAATGGTTTCCGACGGCAGGTCAGGAACCCTAACTCTTGAGGATTAACCAATGTCCCTACATAGGTACACAACCTATAAAAGTTTGGGGTCTGTCAGTCTCTTTTCGTGGCAGCCAATGAAAAAAATCCTACACAATCCTATAGAAAAACAATGGTATGTCATTATCAGGGCTGGGCTTATTCCAAGTTTTATCAAATTTAAATAGTTTGTCAATCAAAAAAGCAGATAAGACCTCCATCGGGATGAACTAGACATGGTTTTTATCCATTGTTGAGGAGAAGGAGCATCAACTGACATCCACTGAAGGACCATTATACACTCAAAAAGTTCAAATACTGAGTTGTAAAAGTCTTTCTTTTTTATCATCCCTTATTCCTCTTAGTCTTAAGAGTCTCGCCTGAAAGAGAAACCTTTTTTTTTTAAATCATCTTTTCCAACTTTGGAATTATTATCATCTTTATTGCAGAACCAAAGTCCATTAACACACAGAGGAAAAAAAACAAGCCAGTCATAATCTGTACCAATGATTCCATAATAGGTACTGATGCCTGATTGCACTGACACTAGGACTTTGAATTGGACTGTGATGAAGTGGCCCAGATATTTTATTGCAAACACTGACGGTTTGCTTGGACAAATAAGTCAGGGACGTAAAGGTCCTTGTCCTCATTGGTCCAGCATATAAGGACTTCTATTTTTGTTGACATCATATTGAAGTCCATTGCAATCCTGCACAACTAGGGAAGAAGAATGCCAGATCATCTGCATACATGAAATAATTTATCATGCTTCTCATTGGGAATGCCCACTTTTGTCCGGCAGACCTCAAAATATCATTTCATTTCGCTCATCCCTAATTGCAGATGGCAAAGTTTATCCATCTCCTAGAGGTGGTCAGTTAGCCTAGTCCTTATTCAGACCGGGATTATTAGCCAATCAACATCCGGAGGTATTTACCGTTTCCCGCACTCAAGCTAAAAAGTTAGTGCAGATGGATCATGTGGCCAACCACGAGTAGAGAAAGAAACTTTTCCGGAAAATCTCTTCAGTGCTGTGCCCCAGTTCTTTCTGCCCCTGACTATTCTAGCCTTTTTGTTTGGAAGTGGGAGCTGGTGCAGTGTTTGTTCCTCATCCAGTCTCATACTTCTCAGTGAATTTTTAAAAGCCTTAATTAAAACTACTCAACCACTGAGAAGGAGACTTTAGCAATGCCCCTAGCTCTCCAACATTTTAGAGTTTGTTAGTTCCACAACTGTCCCAGTCTCTGTTTTCACAGACCACAACCGGTGCAGTGGGTGCTGCTGGCTCTAGAATATAATCTCATCATCCAACACAAGAGAGGAATCGGGGATTAATCATAACATCCATCAACCCTAGACCATACGGAAATATTTATTAAACACCACAACTTTCTGCAGTCATAATGTGTTTAATGTGCGTGTTGGAAAACTACTGCTGCTGATCGCACAGAAAAAGCCCATTAAAAAAATCGTCAGGGGAGGCAGTACACTGGCTTCCACTCAAAGGGGCGCGCGCAAACTGGCACATTCTCTTTGCTGCAGTACCAGTCCTAATGACATGAAATTATTTTCGTATAAACTGATGAAATTGAAAGAGGAATTCTGATGAGACATGAAGCATTATTAGTTGTTGGATGAATGATGAGATTAGATGTATTTCTGACTCTTGAAAAGTCAGAAGCTCTCCAGACATGAACCTCAGGTATTGGCCTGTAGTTGTCAAGAGACTTGTCCTGCTTTGTTCTTAATAACAGGTACCAGGATGACAGACAGTAGAGAGTCAGGTCCATGAACCCCAAAAAACAATTTGTTAGTAGCATAGTCTTTGGACACAATACAGCATGTTTGATAAGACTTTTTGTCAACCTAACAAGCTGTGGTCTGCTGAACGTCACATGGGGTGATGGTCACAGCTTCCTTAGAAGGGGTCACATTTAATAAGCTTTAGTGACTCCATCTACGGCAAGGCTTCTCAAATAGTGGGGCACACAATACCACTGCAGTAGTTGGCGCTCTCCTTGTCAGAGTGTGCACCGGGAGTACTGTCACGACCGAAAGTCGCACCGTATTTAAAGGCGCAGTCCCAGTGTTGTGAGCTCTGTGTTCTCGTGAAAATATGGTAACACTATGGTGTAGTTTTTCTGCACCGACCATTCTCCAGCACAGAGCAAGGTACAGGCAGTGGAGTAAACAAACCCTCAAAAGACACCATGAAAAAATATTTAACTGTGAAAAGAAAGGATGAGAGAGAAGGAGATAATGAGGTTAACGACAGTCTACCGAAAGCTAAGACAAGGAAATATGATGAAGCGTACAGTATATAGCGATTGGCTTCACTGCCGCTACGGTGGGAGACGAGGAAAGACCGGTGAGTTTAATAAGTCTGAAAATGTTGGCAGTGGACAGCCAATAAATTAAAGAGCCGCGCGCAAACTGGCACAAACTGGGGTGTAATGTCACTTACAGACATTACACCCCAGTCATGCTGATAATATGCGCAACAATCATCCCGCTTTCTAAGTACCAGCAAGCACAGTTGGCATCATACAAGGTAGCGTACCAAATAGCTCAGTCCGAAAATCCTCACACCGTAGGAGAGGAGCTGATACTGCCTGCAGCATTAGACATGATCTCCGTCATGCTGGAATGCAAGTGCTGAGAAAATCCGAACTCTGTTCAATGACATACGCCAGATGTATAAATGACATGGCCGACGATCTGAAAGAACAGCTGGTTGATAAACTCAAAGACAAAACCTTACAATGTGATGAAACAACTGGCAGCAGCAACGACTGATCATTGTGTATGTACGCTTTGGCATGACAGACTCCCTGTGTGAGAGACAGAGCCACAGCTGAAGAGCTATTCAGACTGCTGGACAGCTTCCTGACTGAGAATGGGCTAAAGTGGGAGAACTGCAGTGGTGTTTGCAGTGATGGTGCATGGACCATGGCAGGGATGAGAAAAGGACCGTGCACTCATTAAGAAGACCTCGCCTCATGCTGAGTGGACACACTGTTCTACACAGAGAAGCACTGGCATAAAAACACTCCTCTGAACTTAGTAAGGTTATGTCCGACATTGTAGGTGCTGTCAATTTTATAAAGACCAGGCCACAAAAAGAAAAAAAATAGTCTTCTCTAGTATTTGTGAGGAGATGAGAGCTGAAGCAAGGTGGATGTCACGAGGAAAAGCCTAGTCCCGTGCTTTTGAGTTCAGGGAGCAGATAAGGATGTTCTTTGAGCAGGAGCAGAAGTCCGAAGTCGCAGAAAAATTTAGTAAAAATTTGTCAGAAAACAAAACTGGCCTAGCTGAGTGACATATTTAGAAGGCTAAAAGAACTAAATCTACAGCTTCAAGGGAAAGATAAACACCTCCCTCAGGTCACAGACAAGATCAGCTCCATCACCTGAAAGCGACATGATGAAGGAAACACTGAATCATTCAAGAACCTGCATGAGTATGTTGACACTACTGGCGATGACGCCACGTCAGTGATTCCACATACTAACCATTTCAGCACTGATGGGATTCTTTAAAAAGTACCTCCCCCTGAAAATAGTTCCCAGTATGACTGGGTGAGAGATTGCTCTTTACCATGACGGACCGATGCAGCGTCCTAATTGTTGCTGATGCCGCACCGAACCACCTGTCGATCTGTTTAAATATTAAATTTATTGATTGTAATTATTATTGATTGATTATGATTGTATTTAATTTACTTTTCAGTATCAAATAGTTCGATTAGTCAAAAACGTTTGTAGTTTAAATACGTAAACTGATGCACTTTAAGCTGTTCTTTGTTGTACGTTTCATTTTCTTTTTTTTGTTTTCTTTTATGTTAATGAGGATACAATGTTATCTTAGAACAATTTATAGACAAATGATAGTAATCACAGTCATGGCGGAGCGTCACATAATCAGAACATTTTAATTGACTGACAAAAAAACTAAAATAAAGTTCAAAATAATCAAAAAAAAAAAAAAAAAACCAAACACATTCAAAAAAGATCAAGAGACACAAAAAAAACTTAATGTTTTGGTTCTGTTTTGAGTCACTGACGGATGAATCAAATTCTTTTTGTCCAAATTTGCACCTCCAAGGAAATAAGGGCTTGTTTAAAATAGAGAACGAGCCACTGTGTTCATGGAGTTTAAAAGTACATCTGACAAATTATCAGCGGTGTTCGAGGAAAATTCCAGTCGAAAACAGAAGTGATTGCATGAACGATGGAGGATTACTCTCTTACAAAAGAGGACAATTACATCGGACATTTTCAAAATCTCCAAAGAAGAAACGCATTTCAATTTTCACAACTTTAGCAACAAGAAACAAGCTTTCACGACTTGAGAGCAAAACTAGTGGAAGCCGCAGTAAGGCATGGCATCAATCCGGTTATGTTGGAATAACATTCAAAAGATGGGACTAAAAAGTTCACAAAGAAAGAACAGAAGCTGACAAGTATGTCCTAACTGTTATTCAGCAGACATTGAGGACACAGTAGATTGTTATGCACAGTAAATATAGATTCTTTAATTTGAAGCTTCTGTTGAATGGCGTGACACAAAATGTGTTTGTTTTCAAAACTCAACCGTACAACTTTCTCTGGTTCTCATGGTGGTAATCATGAAGACCACGTGTAACAGGGAATCAGTACACAGTGCTAATGGACTTATTCATGTACCTCCTGGGATGGTTCTCTGCTCTGACTTATCAACTACAGATGTTTATCTGAAATCTTGTCAACGTTTCTACTAGATGTACTCTCGAACAAGGACATCCAGGTTGGGATCTGTTCATATGGACCGATGTACTGCATAACTGGTCAGGAACTGTAACAAGTAACCAACCAGGACACTGCTGATCTAACTATCCATATATCTGGTTCTCAGCTTAGTTTGACGAGAACCCACAGTATAATTACTAGACTGAATCATGGTATTTAAAAAAGAAACATTCTAAGAGACTCAATAGAAACAAAGCAGAGACCAGAACCAAACTATTCAGTATGACTTCAAACTTTATTACCTTTACAATTAGGCTTGTTTTTGACTCAGAGCTGAGCAGTTCCATGTTATGAGAAAGAATTAGAAGAAACTTTGACTTAAATTAGATTAAACTCTACAGGATTTAAAAAAAAAAAAAAAAAAAAACCTCTGTCATTAACTAGCGTGTCAGCAACATCTGGATAGAATGTCTGCCATATCAACTTTCAATAGTACTTCATAACACTGAAGAGGTTTCTTACCAAGGATGAAGGGCGTGAATAAAATAGTCTTTGAATTTAAAACTGTTGCTTTTCTCGGAGCAAAAGAAGATTTTAAAAGACACAAAGTCAGATTAAACTCTAACATATTAATGAATTAAGAAGTTCCAAAAAGAATTTAATGAAAATGAAGGACTTTGTCTACAAAGAAACTGAAAAATTCAAACTTCAAATAATCGACCATGTTAGAAACTTCTGAAAATCAAGAATAATCAATTATTGATCAAGTTTATCCTAATACGATCAACGAGCTGTTGGAAAAACAGCAGATATCTACACAATGTGGATGACAGCATCATAGTCATCAGATGCTAATCATAGATCAGCGTATGAGCTCGGAGCGTTCTCAGCTTAATGTCTCATTTGGACGGACACCCTCACATACAGTTCATGAAAGAAAATTGAGGGATTTAAATACAACATTTCTGAGAGGATGGCACGAAAATGAAGGGTTTTGTGGTCGAGCAAAGGCATGGCCAGTTTAATAAGCACAGGACAATTTAAAGTGTTCTAGATAAAAACTAAGACGTTAACGAGAGATTTTAAAAGAAGCCGTGAAAATTTAACTTGTAAACAAACTCTATATAGAGTTCTGCATCGAGCCGACTAGAGATGGAAGCATGGACTAGTATGGACTAGTTGAAATAAAACTCACAACAATGATGAACGCGTCACCAAGTTGAGACAATGTTTGAGGAGTGGAGTAAAGCTACGCACAGCCGCAGACAAAAGAACATCAGACGAGTCAAACAGTGTAACCAAAAACTCTTGTCGGAAACAGATTTAACGCATCGGGTCTGAAAAGCATGAGCGATGGAGCTCTGATTGTTTACTTTTAAAAGAGGACAAATATGTCAGACATTTTCAGAACGTTTCAGATCGGAAAGGGATTACGATTAAATAGGAACAATATTTGATTACGATCAAATATAAACGATTCTACAATAAAAACAGCGCTTGAGCAAATAGAAACAAGCTTTCACAATGTGAGAGCAGAAAGAGCCGAGGCCATAAAACAAATATGCTAACAGTCACAAAAACAAAGCCCAGAAGATGAAGAAGTTTGTTATAACCGTTATTCAGCAGACACTGAGGATTTAGTAGATCTATGGCTTCTCAGAGTCAAAGACTCATAAACTTATACATGTTTAGAAATTTTTTGAATAATAATAATAATAATAAATTGAGTTTGAGGAGAATCAAAACTTTGTGATGGATGAATGGTGTAACCTCCCGTCCTCCCAAGTCAGAACCTGTGAGATTAGAATGAAGATCAGTTGGAGGATTCATATATTTACTGACGATTAATAACGAACTGTCCCCGACAGACCTGGATGGAATGTCTGACATATCAACTTCCAATAGTACTTCATAACACTTCCACACCTTCAGAAACTTGCACTTAAATTTCTATGCTCACCATCTTCATCTGACTCTTTCTAAAGCAGGGTAAATGGTGTCAAAGAGGGGAAATTGCTTTGGAGCAAATAAAACTCCACAAACAAACCACTTTTAAGTCTTTTTTTTCATATGATTTAAGTTGCAACTTTGCATTGAGACTCAGTTTTGATGACTTAAGAACTACTGGAAGGGTCACTATTGGGTGACCAACACATAATCAATTCAGTGGTGACACAGTGAAATATCTTCAACACTATTTATCTGACGTTGATCTGCAGAAATAATCCAATAAAACTTTCACATTCAGCCTACAGAGAGCTTTGTTTGTCATGGAGTCGAACAGTGAAAGATATGGTAAATACTTCCAAAGATTTGTTTGTGATAATCCGACAGTTAGAAAAACACCTACTTTTTAATCTCACATTTTCTGCCGCTGAGTTCAGGGAGCCAGAAATCATTAAGAGACAACAGGTCAAGTTTGACTGGACAGAAAAGAGTGAAATTCTCAGATGCAACCCGGTCGCATTAATGTAGAATGTTTGATAAACGAGTAGAAACTCTGTTCAGAGACATGCTCCTCACTCCTACCCACCTGCTTGTAAAATTACAGAGTGGAGTTTCAGCACAGAGGAAGAATACATGGCCACACTGGCTAAAACCAGGAAGACTGTGACTATGGAATACTTCGTTCAGCTTCCTGACCCAGATCGAGAACCTGAACTGTACAAAAAAGTTAGCAAGCTCTATATGTGCACAGCAAAACACACACAAGAACCTGAATAAAAAGCATACTATAAACTCTGGTTTTTGTTTCCCAAGCCTAGACCAGCTGAAGAAACCAATGTTGATGATCAATGTTCTTCTGTTGATGATATTGATGCAGCCAAACAGTCCGAGAATGGACCTGCTTCTGAAACCTGAAATACCTTCTATGGGTTTTCTACAGATCCTGTGTCGGTGCATCCTGAAATGAGTATGAATACAGTTTCCTTATTGGTGAAAAAAAAAGGAACCCTCCACCTGAATTGAGATCCCAGAGACTCCTGATCTGGTGAAAGCGTGAGACGCTAATATTGATGTGTCTTTTATCCTCGATGCTCATCCTGTGTTGAAGATCAGTGTAAGAATATCATCAAACTGGAGACCAAATTGGCCAACAAATGTGTTTCATGCAAGCAGACTCTTAAAAAGAGAGGCAAGTGCTCAGTAGTACGAAGTCAGATGGAGTAAAATAGAGATAGTTAAACGTTCCTTTAGAACAATCTTTTATTTTGTTACTAGAGGAACTACCAACAGAATCTAGTGACATTTGAATGTCAAGTCTTTCTGATGAATTCAAAACTCGGTCTGAAAGCCTAAAGGAGGTAAGAAAAGGCGTATGGCCTAGGTTACGTACAGAAACATAAAATGAAAAACCTGCTATCATTCGATATATTCGCTGTTCACAAGAAAACAAGCATTAAAGCAAAATTTTCCAACCTACGAGTCCACGAGACTCCACTCCTACGAGAAACAAGCTTTCACGACATGAGAGCAAAACTATTGGAAGGCACGGCATTTTGAAACATCAAGAAAAAATGCTTACAATCTGGTGCTAACAAGAAGCACAGAATGCTAAAACAAAGCCCAGAAGATGAAGAAGTTTGTTATAACCGTTATTCAGCAGACACTGAGGATTTAGTAGATCTATGGCTTCTCAGAGTCAAAGTCTCATAAACTTATACATGTTTAGAAATTTATTGAATAATAATAATAAACTGAGTTTGAGGAGAATCAAAACTTTGTGATGGATGAATGGTGTAACCTCCCTTCCAAGTCAGAACCTGTGAGATTAGAATGAAGATCAGTTGGAGGATTTATATCTTTACAGAATAGAATGTCTGACATATCAACTTCCAATAATACTTCATAGCACTGAAGAGGTTTCTTAACAAAAGTTTCCGTCACTGTTTTTGCTCAAAATTCATGAGAAGTTTTTAATTGTAAATCATTGTGAAATTTTTTTTTTAAAAAAGTAATCAGAAGAGAAGCACACACAGTTGTATAAATGAGTCCTGCGACTGGCAGCATTAATCCAGCAAAGCTGTCTTGAAATTTTGGGTGCAAAGTACTTAAAACAAGTAGATAAAACGTAATATCTGTAATCTTCAGGTAACCCACACATCCCCAAAATGCTCCACCTTCACTCAACCAAAGTTAAAAAAAAGGGCAGCTTTACAAAAGCCGTTTATTTTGTTTTAAAGCTGTGGTTTTAAGTACAACCAGAGCCTGGCAGGGTTAGGCATCATCCATGTAGAGAAAATTTTTCCATCAGTACCTGATATACAGAGCATGCCGGGCAGGACGAGGTGTATAAAATAATAAAGTCTATGAATTTAAAACTGTTGCTGTTCTCGGAGCAAAAGGAGATTTAAAAAGACAGAAAGTCAGATTAAATTCTAACATACTGGTGAATTAAGAAGTTCCAAAAGGGGAAGGAATGAAAAAAAACTATCCAAAAACACTTCTGTCATAAACTGAAGTAGTGATTGCTCAAAAAACATGAGCAATAGAGCGCTTGGATGCTTTCAAGAGAGAACGATTACACCGGAGATTCTCAGAAAATGGAGTATGATTCACAAAGTACTGCTTGATCAAATAGAAAGTAAACAAGTAAACATTCTAACTGTCACAAAAACAAAGCATAGAAGCCGACAGGTACGTTCTAACTGTTATTCAGCAGACACTGAGGATGTAGTAGATCTATGGATTCAGATTTTAGATGCTTCTGATGAGTGAGGTGACGCAAAATTTACCTTTTAAACAACTTAAAACAGTCTACCACATGGAGAAACTTGGTATGGTTCTCCATGTGGTAACCATGCAGGTCCATGTGAAAGGAAGTCAAAACACAATTATTGCTACAACAATGTGAAAACGTACGACCGTCTAAAGAATAACACATCTTAGACTTGTTGATCTGTGTAGAAAAAGATTTAGTTTTTGAGGAAAACTTCAGTCAAAAAAAGTAGTGACAGGTCCAAAAGCATGAGGGATGGAGGATTATTCACAAAAAAAGACAATACATCAAAAATTCTCCAACAACATTCACCATGTAGGACTGTCTGACATGGAAACAACTACTTATACAGAGCTTCAATTTAAACATTCATTCAGAACAACTGTTCGGAAAAAAATTTAGAAAGAGATTAAGTGTCTTTGAGTGTCCATGGGTGTAGGTACTGCTGCTCTCAGAGCAGGAGGAGAAATTATTTGAATTCTCAGCAGTTGGGAGGTTGTATTCTTTTCTCCTCCCTTTTTATTTGAATGAACAACCATTGGTTGTTTCTGTCCACGCCCAGTCTGACCTCACTCACTCTGTAAAAGACATAATACAATCTTTCAAACTTTAGTTTGTTTGTTCCAGTTTTATTCAAACTTCTTTTGATCCATTCATCAGATCTAAAAACCCATCCAGGACCAACTCACATCTCCTGTAAGGGTTGGTTGAGCGTGAGCCCTCTATGACTCGATGATAACCTGAAACCGATCACTGGCCGGTGTGTAGGCTACGTCTAATACGAATGTCTGAAACACATCTTCCCTTTGATTCCGAACTGTTTCTTGGTGGAAAATCCACTTTTTCTACAAAAGTCTTCCCAAGTTAAAAAAGAAGGAGGGAAATCTTATTTAAGCCTGTAAAGTCTTTAACCACAAAAACCACTAAAATGTAAACCATTTATAATTCAGCCTCATCAATGACAAGAGCTACACGATGAGGATAAAACAGAGATGTGGAGAAGGAATCCAACCAAACCAAAAGAATCAGAACTGTGGTGATGCTGAACTGACTGTTGGAAAAACAACAGAAACAAACAAGACTGTCCTGATTGAACAGAAGCCAACTCCAGAAAAACAAACGAAAATTTCAATGTCTCATGTACACATACTGTAGAAATAAATAATAAAGTGGGTGCTGATATTTTCTTAGGTTTTGAACAAAAACGTAAAATAAATATATTTGGCTCAAATCTAAAAGCAACTTTTTCCCATTTCTATGAGTCTTGTGCATTTTAAACACAATAAATAAAACACCATCACTTAGATGTGTTTAATTTTAATAACAATCTTGAATCCAGCGACTGTTATCTAAATGGAATTTACTCTTTGAGCGTGCTGGAAAAGCACTGTACAAATACCATGCACATGTTTGGACAAAAACACAAGCAGAAAAGAGGTCTAAAAGATTAGACCGATTACACATAGATTTATGAATGTTAATAAAAAATCAGATGAAAGAAATCATTTGAAACATTATTATTATTATTATTATAGCCAGTCAATGAGAGACACAGTCAAGTCAAACACATGGTGTGGATTTTTACCTTCTATGGACACACAAGAAAAATGGAACTTCATTCACAATTAAAGCCAGTTTCATTCTTAATTAACCCCATTCTATGACATAATCAGAGACTTATTAGGGGTAAACATATCTGGAGAAGGTCAGATCTACGAGCTATAGTGGTGTCCTGGCTTTAGCGTTGCTCATTTATCAGCCCTCAAAACGATCACTAAAATTTCCGACCGATGTACAAGATCTTCTGACATCAATCTGAGCCACATCCAGTGGCACGTTAAAATTTAGAGACCTTAATCTACACATAGACTCCCCGAGAAACAGTCTGTGGCAGAGGTTTAATTAGCTCCTGTATTATATGTAACAACACACAAGATCAAAGAGAGAGCTGATCAAAGAGAGAGAGCTTCTTGGCCAGTTCAAGGTACCCTTTGGAGTAAATGTCAACCTAGAGACACATCTGGACAAAATTCTGAGCTATCACAGGATCGTCATCAAAAGGCCAGGCCATGCTCAGCATACTTCCAGAAACAAACTAACCTGGAAGCATGACCAGACCAGGTCATGCTCCAGATCAGGTCAACCTGGAGCATGACCTGATCTGGACCACGTTATATTAAGAGGGGAAGTTGCCATGGTTACTTAATTAACCCAGAAGTTACCTCCGTTTTTTAAACTGAAAGTTAACATTATCTAATAGCTAGTCCTTAAATTTACCAGGTAGGAACATAACCTGCTTTAGATCTGTTTCAGTCGGGTAAGTATTTGAACCGTAACTTTAAGAAAATCTCTTAGCAATTTTCAATAGATCCAAATGTGTTGGTCAGTTTCGGAGAGCAAACTCAGTCAAGGAATACAAATGTATTTGTATCAGGTGGATATGTCTCTGTTGAGTGTTGATGTTACTCAGACTACAGAGCAGCAGATTCTCTGCTATGATGATGATGTAGTGAACATGCTCGTCTCCTGAATTGAGTCGATCTGTCATGAGCTGCAGAAAAAAACCCAATGAAACTTTCACATGTGGACGGATTATTACTTCAGCCTACAGAGAGCTTTGTTTGTGCTTCATGGAGTCAAAACTAAGACTCTGGGAATGCTCAACAACTTACAAAAAGTATTGTTTGCTGTCCTTTAATGAGAAAATCTGTACAGCAGATCTGGACAAAATTTGAGAAAAGTGACCCTACGCCAGACGAGAAAAAAAAAACATCATCTGATCAGAGCCAGGTGTCATTAATAGACACTGCTATTTACAGAAAAAACTTCAGGTCATTTTGGATTCTTTGATACACATTCAAGAAACATGTCGATTAAAGCTTTGCCAGAGAACCTCGATCAGAACCAATGTTGAGGAAACCATCAGACTCATGGTACTCCTTAAAAAAGACAATCCGATAGGAGAAAACTTCCAAAGATTTGTTTGTGATAATCCGACAGTTAGAAAAACACCTACTTTTTAATCTCACATTTTCTGCCGCTGAGTTCAGGGGGCCAGAAATCATTAAGAGAAAACAGGTCAAGTTTGACTGGACAGAAAAGAGTGAGATTCTCAGATGTAACCCGGTCGCGTTAATGTAGAATGTTTGATAAACGAGTAGAAACTCCGTTCAGAGACATGCTCCTCACTCCTACCCACCTGCTTGTAAAATTACAGAATGGAGTTTCAGCACAGAGGAAGTCTACATGGCCACACTGTTACAGTTGATGTGACCAGGAAGACTGTGACTATGGAATACTTCGTTCAGCTTCCTGACCCAGATCGAGAACCTGAACTGTACAAAAAAGTTAGCAAGCTCCATACGTGCACAGCAACACATACACAAGAACCTGATTCAAAAGCATACTATAAACTCTAGTTTTCATTTCCCAAGCCTAGGCCAGCTGAAGAAACCAATGTTGATGCTCAATGTTCTTCTGTTGATGATATTGATGCAGCCAAACAGTCCTAGAATGGACCTGCTTCTGAAACCTGAAATACCTTCTATGAGTTTTCTACAGATCCTGTGTCGTTTCATCATGAAATGAGTATGAATACAGTTTCCTTATTGATGAAAAAAAAAGGAACCCTCCACCTGAATTGAGATCAGAGACTCCTGATCTGCTGAAAGCAAAAGACGCTAATATTGATGTGTCTTTAATCCTCGATGCTTATCCTGTGTTGAATATCTGTGTAAAAATATCACCAAACTGGAGACCAAATTGGCCAACAAACGTGTGTCGTGCAGGCATGTTGAGCCGCATTTTGTAATAACGGTGCATTTTGTAATAATTTCCAAAATGTAATAACTTTTTCATTTTATTTTGTAATAAAGCCGCATTTTGTTATAAACTGCCGCATTTTGTAATAAACTGCCCCAACGCATTTTGTAATAAATTTTGCCGCATTATGTAATAAGTTATTACATTTTGAGCAGATTATTACAAAATGCACTTGCAACTTTTTTATTTTCTAGGAAATGTAATAACATGGTGCATTATGTAATAATACCTAATATTGTTGTTTGTTAAACAATGAATTTCTACAAGAGTGACTTTTGTTGTTTTTTATGCAATTTTATGCAATTTCCCAAATCTATGTATGACAGAATACTCCAAATATAACTTTAGTTGCCTAATTGAAATTTGGAATTATATAGGCCAATAACTTGTGGCCAAATTCAAAGCTCTACATGGTCTGTCACTCAGCCAGGGAGGGGAGGGCGGGCTGTAATCTGATTGGCTGCTGATCATGCGCTGATCAGTGACTTTTGTTGTTTTTTATGCAATTTTATGCAATTTCCCAAATCTATGTATGACAGAATACTCCAAATATAACTTTAGTTGCCTATTTGAAATTTGGAATTATATAGGCCAATAACTTGTGGCCAAATTCAAAGCTCTACATGGTCTGTCACTCAGCCAGGGAGGGGAGGGCGGGCTGTAATCTGATTGGCTGCTGATCATGCGCTGCTTGCATGCTTAATTGAGACAGCCAACAGAGTTCAACATGATGCCAGGTATGAAAAAACTGTGCCAAATATTATCTGTGTAATTGAATATATGGAAGTATAAAGACATTTTGCAGTTGATCTAAAGTTATGTAGATGTTTTGCCCTTGATAAGAAATTATATGACTGAATTTAAACCTGCATTGTCCAAGTTATGCTCACTGCATTAAAAACAGTTTGTAAAGTAAAACTGAAATCTATGCCTCTAAGTACATATTAAAAGTTAATAACTTAAAGCAGGACACATTTGAAGGAAAACTGTGCATGTGCAAAAAAAACTACACACACACACACACACACACACACACACACACACACACAATAGTACACTGCTCAAAAAATAAAGTGAACATTTAAACAACACATCCCAGATCACAATGAATGAGGCATTCTGGTTAATAATGTATATTATTTACATAGTGGAATGAGTTGGAAACAAAATACTATGTGCATCAGAAGGAAGGGCTCACTGCACCAGCATATGGTCTTACACTGGGTGGAACCCTTCATTTTTTTATTATTTTGAGTAGACTAGTGTACATTATAGGGTTTTTTAACAGAAGGAATGAAAAGTTATGAACCGTCTATATTTTAAATGCCAATAAAACTTTGGGATTGAACTTTTTTTGTCGTTGTAAGAACATAAACTGTACTTTGCAGATCTTAATTAATTTGGATAACAAATAACTTGCTGTTTTGCTCTAAAATGGTTTAAGATGAATGCCAAACTTTACAGTTCCAAGCTGTTTCAAAGCTTGCCTCTCTGTTCACCCCTCTCATGTGTTATTCCGTGGGTAGATCTTCATTGTGAACAACAGCTTTGATAGTTGTGCTTCACCCTTCACTGTAAGTCTAATTACATAGTTTAACTTACTAATTCACTTCTTCCTAGTTTAGCCATATGGAGAATGTTGGATAAGAGAGCATTACCTTCCCTGTGTGAAGTCACTGAAAACCATTGGCTGAATGAGTGAAGCTGAATACCTAACATTCCATGCAATGAATTAACACAGTCATAAATAGTAAGCATCGAAATAGCTATTAAAAGGCTAAAAATGTTATAACAGGTGTGACAAACAATACATTTGTTAAAACCTTGTTTTTCAGTATTCCTACAAAAGCAGCGTCCTCTTTAATGATAGCATCCTTTACTGAGACAAATCTAGGGCTATAACAGAAGATCAACATTCATAAAGCAATTTGAATTATGGTACTGTGATGCCGCAGGTGGTGGTGGGTTATCAAAATTGTAATAATTAAAATACCTTCTTAAATATTAATTCAAGATAAAATATTTTAGTACTTGAAATGAAATTCCACAAATAAAATAAAAGTTTAAAAAAAAAGGCACAAAATGCAGTTTAGTTTTGGGAGTTAAACATTTTCCCTCTTTTGTCACCCTTGTAGGTCTGCTAATTATAACCCTGACCTGCACCCTGCTGGGGCTCATTGTAGGCCATGGACTAAAGCAAGCAATGACCGAGGAAATGTACAATGTCATAGTTTGCAAGTTGAGAGGAGAGTTTCATGTTCCAGTTGCTGAACGCACAAGAATTCAAAAAAATGCCTTGGTGCGTCTCTGGAGAAATCAAGGGGTCTATTCTCTCAGTGAGGATGGGCAGACACTGCTGTGTGCCGGCAAGCCAGTCATGCTACAGTCTAATGTTGATTGTGTTGTTAAAAAGGGTCTAGATGATACTAAGGGTTCTGGAGCAAGAAAGTTGAGCAAACGACTGAAAATGCATCATAGTGGCATAAGTGAAAGAAAGGTGCAGGAAATCTTGAACAAAACTGAGTGGTACCAACTTCAAAATGCAAAGTTTCTGAATAAGCCCCCTTTGATGACCATTCAAGCCAAAGAAGTGCAAGATCGACACCAAATTGACCTATTGGACATGGGAAAAATGAAAATTAGTTATGGTCAGGGTTTATACCGTTACATTCTCACACTGATGGATGTGTTCAGTCGTTACATGTGGCTGAAACCATTGAAAAGAAAAAGTAGTGTTGAAATTGCCAAACACCTTACCAAGATTTATCGTGAACATGGACCACCCAAAGTATTACAACATGACAAAGGGACTGAGTTTAAAGGGGCGGTGAAAATTCTAATGACATCTCTGCAAGTGAAAATAATTGAAAGTTCAGCATATCATCCACAAAGCCAAGGAAAGGTTGAGAGGACACATAGGTGGCTAAGAAAGAAGATCATGTATGATCTGGTGAAATTTCAAAGGAACGGAGTTAACTGGGTCAAGCACCTACCTGTATATTCAAGAGTGCTAAATGAGGATCTTAAAGAAGTTTTAGGCTGGAGGTCTCCATTTGAAGTATACTAAGGAAGAAAAAGCAACAGCATAAGGCATCCTTTATGCGGTTCTCCATCTTCTGTTCGTAAGGAGTCTGTGAGGAATCAACATTCAACTTTACCATCCTTGAGACATCGAGCAAAATTTGATACTAAACGAAAAAGGGTGAGAAGAATGGCACGGAAGGCCTCTGAGCACTGTGCTAAACTAATGATCAAGCGTGCATTCAAACAAAACCTATCACAACACTACAATGTTAAGGACGCTGTTTTGGTCAGAATGAGGGATGGTGCCCATCGAGTCTCCAAAAAGTATCACGTAAGGCGTGGTACAATTGTGAAAAAAAATCGAAAGCTCTCAAAATACAAAGTGAGTTTTAGGGACCCAAAGACCCTCCGACAAACACAAAAATGGTTCTTCGTGTCGGATATAACTAGTGCGACCCGGCTGCGAAAAAAGACACACTCTAAAAAACCAAAGACAGCACCATCAAAGAGAGGCCTTAACCCACTTTTGTTTCAGTACACACACACAGACAGACTAGAGGAATTTATGTCCATGGAGTTAAGCATTCGCTATGACCCTGACCCAGATGGAAATTGTCAGTTTGCAGCCATGGCTGACCAGCTATCCACCCTTGGAATATTTAGATCACCAGAAAGCTTAAGAGATGAAATTGTCCAAGACCTCAGGAATTATCCATACAATGGAAATGGAACACTCTTGTTCAACTTTGTCGAGGGCAATGACTGGGATGGATACTTGGAAAGAATGGCCCAAACTGGAACCTATGGTGACCACATTACATTGCAAAGAGCATCTGAAATTTTCCAGGTCCAGTTTCTTGTAATTTCCTCTCTGGGAATCAATGCCTCAACTATTGTATCAGAGTCAAACATATATTGTCACAACAATCCAGTGCTAGTACTTGGTCATGTGGCAGAGGGGCATGGAGAACATTATCTGAGTTTGGAGGGACCAGTCACACCATTTATAGAGCATGTTTTGGATGCTCAAGCAGGACAGTTATATGACAACAACACACTTTCACCACTGCAGCCTGCCTCACCAGATGAGACTGACCCACCTATCCAGCCTGCCTCACCAGATGAGTCTGACCCACCTATCCAGCCTGCCTCACCAGATGAGTCTGACCCACCTATCCAGCCTGCCTCACCAGATGAGACTGACCCACCTATCCAGCCTGCCTCACCAGATGAGTCTGACCCACCTATCCAGCCTGATGAGCCTGAGGACCCTGTTCTGACTACACCCCCTGTTCAGCCTGTCCTACCAACTGAAATCTTTCAGTCTATTATCAAAATGACCCTTGAGGATGACATGTCAATGCTTGGGACATTTAACAGAGTGTCTCAACATTTTAAAGACATTGCAGATCGATTCCATCCATCAATCTATCTAAGGGAAACATTAAGCCGAAGCCTTGGGTTGGACGTCGTTGGAAAGCACACAATTAGTGTACAAAGGTTGTACAAAGCAGCAGGGCGCTTTGGTGGTGTGGCATTAAAACTCAAGGAGCTGTTTGGGAAACATTCCAAGTGGTTTATGGCTTGGCTGGTAATTAGACATATTAGACATGGACAATTTGAAATTATGGATATATTTTGGAAATAGAAATTTTGTTGTTTGTTTAGCCTTTTGAGGCAATTTCATATTTGTTTAAAATTAATCTTAGTGGAAAAATTTGCTGGTCACAGCAGCTCTCTAAACAAGCAGAAGACACTTACGTTGTTTAAGGTAGAACTTATATTCATTGGTTCATTATTATTTTAAATTGGCCGCAAGCCTGCATGTGTTGGTTGCATTTATTGTTGTTGAAAGGTTCTATAAATGCATAAATAAAGCTGTTCTTTACCTATTCATCAGCGTTTCTATTTTGTATGTGCATATGTTAATGTTTACGAATGGATTAAATTTTGATACCCAGAGTTTTGTTCTGTATTACAAGAAGCATAATAAGGTTTGTTGGATCTTTATAACTATTCTTGATGTGGTTTTGGTATCCAATAAAAAAAATCTGGAATTTACATAATATTCTCTGTTAATGCAACCTTTGAATAGTGTACTGATAGTAATTGCTAAGTACTGCTACTAGGCTAATACAGTGATACTAATAATAGGCCTAGCTTTTACAAATACTTTAAAGTAAAATAAAATACAATTAACAAACAAATAAACTATGCTTTAGAATTGTTATTACATAATGCACCATGTTATTACATTTCCTAGAAAATAAAAAAGTTGCAAGTGCATTTTGTAATAATCTGCTCAAAATGTAATAACTTATTACATAATGCGGCAAAATTTATTACAAAATGCGTTGGGGCAGTTTATTACAAAATGCGGCAGTTTATAACAAAATGCGGCTTTATTACAAAATAAAATGAAAAAGTTATTACATTTTGGAAATTATTACAAAATGCACCGTTATTACAAAATGCGGCTCAACAAGGCATCTTAAAAAGAGAAGCAAGTGCTCAGTAGTACGAAGTCAGATGGAGTAAAATAGAGATAGTTAAACGTTCCTTCAGAACAACCTTTTATTTTGTTACTAAAGGAACTACCAACAGAATCTAGTGATATTTGAATGTCAAGTCCTTCAGATGAATTCAAAGCTCGGTCTTAAAGACTAAAGGAGATAAGAAAAGGCGTTTGGCCTGGGGTACGTACAGAAATGTAAAATGAAAGACCTGCTATCATTCGATATCATCGCTGTTCACAAGAAAACAAGCATTAAAGCAAACTTTTCCAACCTACGAGTCTTTTGGTCTGGATGCAGAAAGCAACAGTCCCATCTTTGTGACACACATCATCAAATACCTCAGAGACATGTTTGAGAAAACAATGATGACGTTAAAAAAGTTCACTTTGAGATTAAAGAGAACCAAAACGTTGTGATAGATGAATGGTGTAACCTCGCTCCCAAATCAGAACCTGTGAGATTGTGAAGATCAGTGGACTAATCACTTAATTACTGAGAACTTGCAGGAAACTGTCCCTGACATCCAACAGAAAGAAGACCAATCAAAATCTCACAATTGACCAAACTATTCTCAGACAAATGAGCTGGAAGCTGAACCCAAAGCAAGCCTCTGTGTTCTATGCAACTAGGGACTGGCGTATTCAATGGGTTAATGTTGGAGCAGGATGAGAAAAGTTGCATCACATCAAGTGTGTTCATTTCATGTGACTGCCTTGGCTGTTAAATCAGAATCTTTGACATATTATCACAACCATGTTATCGCAGCCTTTGGGATCAAGTGGTACAACTTTGCATTCTGAAACTTTCCATTCAGGGTCTTGGTAATAAACTGGACGATGTAAGTGTAGCTCTTCATCATCGATGACGTCTCTAAAGCTTCCAAGAACCTTTTTGATTCTGTGGATGTCAGACTAAACAGATCAAAGGTAACAACATGCCTTTTGATGGAGCGTAAACATAAAAATAAGTCTGACAGAAACCTATTGTTGCAGACAATAAGCACAGAGGAAAACTGCTCTACGGATGTCCTGCACATTTTATACACAAACAAGCAGGTTGATGAATACAGCTTTCAAACATTCCCATTGATGCAGATGATGTCCAAAAACATACACAAACCAACTGGTAAGATAAGACCAACCCTGTAAAGGTTCACGTAACAAACGCTAAAAATCATTACCAGCTACAGATTTGTAAACAGTTTTATGTACGAGCAAGATGTTTATTCCATCCGACAATGAGGAAGATATCATAAAGCTTGGATTGAAAATGAACGATCAATTTGGATAACTGTTTTATAATGTTGTTTTTTGTTGTTTTTTGGACCCTCTTGAAAATGAGATGTTACATCTCAAGGGGCTTCCACTAATAAACTAAACTAACAATCAAACAGCTGCCGATTCTGAAAAGCTAAAAATAATAAAGCTGTCCGTAGACAGTCGTCTGTAAAACTAGCAGTTAAATGTAACTTATATAAAACACAGGGTCTGAGGACAAAAGCAGCCATGGCATCAATGAGGTTCATTTGAATGTCTTGTGTTGCTCTCATCAGAGTTACATCTCTCAGTGGCTTTATCTTCTGAACATTGATGAGAATAAGATCTATACCAACTAAAGCTATTCAGGACAGAAGACCAACTAATGCAACGACATGATGCTTCTCCTTCTGGCTCTCAAACTAAACCTGTTACATCTTTGAGATCATGAACTGTTGAGAGCAGATGTTCTGTGTCTAACTGAATCTCAAGTCTTCAACTGGATGGTTAAACATAACAGAAATGTCTGATAGAAACTTTCCTCAGATGGCCAGCAGCAGTGGAGTTGCTGTTTACAAGAAGAACCACGGCAACTTTCATGAACATTGATTTGTACATAATGTAACAGATCTAGAGTCTGTTGTTCTAAAGTTTGAAGATCTGGTCTGAGTTCTGATTGCAGTGGTGTTCAGGATCTCCAGTTACACTTTAATCCCTTTCTGGAAAATCAGGCAAGTCTTTGTATCTTGTGTGTCGCCCTCATCAAGAACGTTGGAACCTACGTGGACTACAGACACCTCAGGGAACTGGTTGATGAGATGAGCATGGTTACGTCTAAGGTCAGGTTGCAGTAAATGCACATTCTATCAAAGTTAACCCTCCCGAAAGTCTTCAACGTGCTGGTGTGGAAACTGCATGAGGACATTTCATACAGACCAGTTCCCTTGCCTGGGTTGGGAACTGGAGGAAGAACCAGAGGAGGTGGCACAGGAGGAAGACTTCCAAGGTGTGGAAATGCAAGAAGACCTCAATCCACCGGAAAGGTCCAAGGCCCTGTTTTTACCTGAAAACTCGTCCAAACACTGGACACAGAAAGAGTTATCCGCTATTCCCAAAAGCCTTGTACGAGATGTACGTCAACAACTGTATAGAAAGGAGACTCTGTGTCCGAACGTTTGAGACCTTCAGACAAAAAATTGGACCAAGTAAAACCTGATCATGTAATTGTGGTAAAGGTAAAATCTCATCTTTTCAATCACAGTCATATTGTAACAGGCTCCACTGTGCATGCAACCACTAACAATTCTTTATTCATCTTCCCCACAGGTGTCACAACCGTAAAGGAGATGTCTCATTCAACTTTATCTCAAAGTTAACCAGAACTAACTCTTTAAGAAGCATTGAAAGACTTGGTGATTATAAAAATGTCGGTCCTACTTGAAATAAAACTAACAACAATGATGAACGCCTCACCAAGTTAGAGACCATGAATGACAAGTCAAGTAAAGCTACGCGGAGCAGCAGAAAATTCATTCAAATAGTTAGCCCACCAAAAGGTGTTGAAAAAGAATTTTTGACAACGATCACTTCCACTTTGTGAAACCAAAAAACACCTGTCGGAAATTGGAATTAGTAGATCTACAGGATAAAAAAAATAAACTCTGTCATTAACTAGTGTGTCAGCAACATCTGGATAGAATGTCTGCCATATCAACTTTCAATAGTACTTCATAACACTGAAGAGGTTTCTTACCAAGGATGAAGTGCATGAATAAAATAGTCTTTCAATTTAAAACTGTTGCTTTTCTCGGAGCAAAAGAAGATTTTAAAAGACACAAAGTCAGACTAAACTTTAACATATTAATGAATTAAGAAGTTCCAAAAAGGATTGAATGTAAATGAAGGACTTTGTTTACAAAGAAACTGAAAAGTTCAAACTTTGAATAATCGACCATGTTAGAAACTTGACTCCTGAAAATCAAAAATAATCAATTATTGATCAAGTTTATCCTGATACGATCAACGAGCTGTTGGAAAACAGCAGATACCTACACGATGTGGACGAAAGCATCAAAATATCAGGACACAAATACTAAACATAGATCAGCGTATGAGCTCGGAGCGTTCTCAGCTTAATGGCTCATTTGGACGGACACCCTCACATTTGTTACTACTCTGGCTCAATTAAACTATTCCGTCATAGAAAAGGAAGCTCTTGCTCTAATTTTGGCTATGCGGCATTTTAGTGTCTATGTTGACTCTGGAATCAGTTTAAATGTATACTCGGATCACAACCCTCTTACCTTTTTGAATTCTCTGCAGAACCCAAACCAGCGCCTTATGCGCTGGGCTCTTTTCCTTCAGCCCTACCACCTAGATATCAAGCACATCAAAGGCACAAATAATATCCTCGCTGATGCTTTGTCTCGGGCTCCATTGGATTGACTTGGCCCATTTAGCTTCAGGTGGTTCCCACGAATGGTTTGAGATGTGGAACTGGAGGCTGCACTCTTCAACATTCTGATAAGTATTGTACACATTGTGAGGGATTTAAATACAACATTTCTGAGAGGATGGCACAAAAATGAAGGGTTTTGTGGTCGAGCAAACTGAGAATAAAAAGTTCAAAGGCATGGCCAGTTTAATAAGCACAGGACAATTTAAAGTGTTCTAGATAAAAACTAAGACGTTAACGAGAGAGTTTAAAAGAAGCCATGAAAATTTAACTTGTAAACAAACTCTATATAGAGTTCTGCATCAAGCCGACTAGAGATGGAAGCATGGACTAGTATGGACTAGTTGAAATAAAACTCACAACAATGATGAACGCGTCACCAAGTTGAGACAATGTTTGAGGAGTGGAGTAAAGCTACGCACAGCCGCAGACAAAAGAACATCGGACGAGTCAAACAGTGTAACCAAAAACTCCTGTCGGAAACAGATTTAACGCATCAGGTCTGAAAAGCATGAGCGATGGAGCTCTGATTGTTTACTTTTAAAAGAGGACAAATATGTCAGACATTTTCAGAACGTTTCAGATAGGAAAGGGATTACGATTAAATAGGAACAATATTTGATTACGATCAAATATAAACGATTCTACAATAAAAACAGCGCTTGAGCAAATAGAAACAAGCTTTCACAACGTGAGAGCAGAAAGAGCCGAGGCCATAAAACAAATATGCTAACAGTCACAAAAACAAAGCCCAGAAGATGAAGAAGTTTGTTATAACCGTTATTCAGCAGACACTGAGGATTTAGTAGATCTATGGCTTCTCAGAGTCAAAGACTCATAAACTTATACATGTTTAGAAATTTTTTGAATAATAATAATAATAATAAATTGAGTTTGAGGAGAATCAAAACTTTGTGATGGATGAATGGTGTAACCTCCCGTCCTCCCAAGTCAGAACCTGTGAGATTAGAATGAAGATCAGTTGGAGGATTCATATATTTACTGACGATTAATAACGAACTGTCCCCAACAGACCTGGATGGAATGTCTGACATATCAACTTCCAATAGTACTTCATAACACTTCCACACCTTCAGAAACTTGCACTTAAATTTCTATGCTCACCATCTTCATCTGACTCTTTCTAAAGCAGGGTAAATGGTGTCAAAGAGGGGAAATTGCTTTGGAGCAAATAAAACTCCACAAACAAACCACTTTTAAGTCTTTTTTTTCATATGATTTAAGTTGCAACTTTGCATTGAGACTCAGTTTTGATGACTTAAGAACTACTGGAAGGGTCACTATTGGGTGACCAACACATAATCAATTCAGTGGTGACACATCTTCAACACTATTTATCTGACGTTGATCTGCAGAAATGATCCAATAAAACTTTCACATTCAGCCTACAGAGAGCTTTGTTTGTCATGGAGTCGAACAGTGAAAGATATGGTAAATACTTCCAAAGATTTGTTTGTGATAATCCGACAGTTAGAAAAACACCTACTTTTTAATCTCACATTTTCTGCCGCTGAGTTCAGGGAGCCAGAAATCATTAAGAGACAACAGGTCAAGTTTGACTGGACAGAAAAGAGTGAAATTCTCAGATGCAACCCGGTCGCATTAATGTAGAATGTTTGATAAACGAGTAGAAACTCCGTTCAGAGACATGCTCCTCACTCCTACCCACCTGCTTGTAAAATCACAGAGTGGAGTTTCAGCACAGAGGAAGAATACATGGCCACACTGGCTAAAACCAGGAAGACTGTGACTATGGAATACTTCGTTCAGCTTCCTGACCCAGATCGACAACCTGAACTGTACAAAAAAGTTACCAAGCTCCATACGTGCACAGCAAAACATACACAAGAACCTGATTCTAAAGCATACTATAAACTCTGGTTTTCGTTTCCCAAGCCTAGACCAGCTGAAGAAACCAATGTTGATGATCAATGTTCTTCTGTTGATGATATTGATGCAGCCAAACAGTCCGAGAATGGACCTGCTTCTGAAACCTGAAATAGCTTCTTTGGGTTTTCTACAGATCCTGTGTTGTTTCATCATGAAATGAGTATGAATACAGTTTCCTTATTGATGAAAAAAAAAGGAACCCTCCACCTGAATTGAGATCAGAGACTCCTGATCTGCTGAAAGCAAAAGACGCTAATATTGATGTGGCTTTAATCCTCGATGCTTATCCTGTGTCAAATATCTGTGTAAGAATATCACCTAACTGGAGACCAAATTGACCAACAAACGTGTGTCATGCAAGCATACTCTTAAAAAGAGAGGCAAGTGCCCAGTAGTATGAAGTACGATGGAGTAAAATAGAGATAGTTAAACGTAGAGTAACTTCCTACAGAATCTGACGATATTTGAATGTCAAATCTTTCTGATAAATTCAAAGCTCGGTCTGAGAGACTAGAGTTAAAGGAGATAAGAAAAGGCTTATGGGCCTGGAGTACGAAGACAAACGAACGTATCAAAGACCTGCTATCATCCCACAAAAAGAGACTGACGGACCCCAAACTTTATAGGTGGTGTACCACGTAGGGAACATTGGTCCTGACCTGCTGTCAGTAACCGTTTGTGAAGCAGCGAATCCGATCAAATTTAAAGGTAGGGCAATTTAAGCATGGAGAAAAATGAGAGATAATGACACAGATGTGTGAGTTCACTCATATGATAATCTTAAAACTTGGAACACAAGTAACTGCAACGCACCATTTCATCATAAAAGAACCACCAAAAGTCAAATAGCAAAAGTTTATTTGTAAATGTAACATATGGAGAAGTCAATCACCTGAAGTCGGAAAATAAATTTAAGCCTGCCGTCTTAAAAGAGGACACACTCTAAAAGTTGTAAACTGACACTAATAAGAGAGGACAGCATGCCTCCTCAAAAGGCTATAGACAACTTCTTCAAATATTTTCACATACTTTGTGAATACCTGCAACAGAAAAAAACTTAGGGTTTCTTAAATCTGATTTGAGTTTGACTGGATGTACTTGGTATGCTTTGTATACTATGGTCTAAAGTAAGCTGAAACATCATCTTCAAACCAAACACATCTCACTACTAAATAAAAATGTGGATTAGTTTGTTCGCCTGCGTGAACACATGGAAAAACAATCAACTTACAAAAGAAAGACTGTAAAGGTACACAAGAGATCACTTAAAGCTAGTTACCATGATGGCTAAATCAAGCCATGCTTTTATACTTCCTGCCTGCAAAGCCGTTGTAAATGAGATGCTCGGACCTGAAGCAGCTAAAGAAATAGCCAAACGTCTCTCTCTGAAATAAAAAAAATTCCAGACGTATTGATGAGATAGGATTAGTGGCTTTGGACAAGATCCATTGACGTCCGCATGTGAGCTGTTACTATGTAGACGAAAGCCATGAACTCCATTCCTTAATCTTGGGAGTGCAGAATTTCCCTCAGAAACACACTGCAGAAAACATGGCCAATTTTTATAGCCCATTCCATTGGATTTAATTGTGAGAACATCATGTTGATCAGATCCGAACGCTGACAGAAATACGCAACCAAACCCGACAAATTGTGACGTACTTTATGTCAAGCACAAGAGCCAAAGAGTAACTCACTGAAATACAGCAACAGCTGGTGTTTTGGGATTTATTTTTTTATGTCAAATGCTCTCATTCAATGTTGTTTGTTATGTTTTCTACAGATCATGTGTCGTTGCATCCTAAAATGAGTATGAATAAAGTTTCCTTATTGATGAAAAAAAAAAGGAACCCTCCACCTGAATTGAGATCCCATAGACTCCTGATCTGCTGAAAGCGTGAGACGCTAATATTGATGTGGCTTTAATCCTTGATGCTTATTCCTGTGTCAAATATCTGTATAAGAATATCATCAAACTGGAGACCAAATTGGCCAACAAACGTGTGTCATGCAAGCATCTTAAAAAGAGAGGGAAGTGCTCAGTAGTATGAAGTACGATGGAGTAAAATAGAGATAGTTAAACGTTCCTTCAGTACAATCTTTTATTTTGTTACTAGAGGAACTACCAACAGAATCTAGTGATATTTGAATGTCATGTCTTTCTGATAAATTCAAAACTCGGTCTGAAAGACCAAAGAAGGTAAGAAAAGGCGAATGGCCTAGGTTACGTACAGAAACATAAAATGAAAAACCTGCTATCATTCGATATCATCGCTGTTCACAAGAAAACAAGCATTAAAGCAAAATTTTCCAACCTACGAGTCCACGAGAGTCCACGCCTACGAGAAACAAGCTTTCACGACATGAGAGCAAAACTATTGGAAGGCACGGCATTTTGAAACATCAAGAAAAAATGCTTACAATCTGGTGCTAACAAGAAGCACAGAATGCTAAAACAAAGCCCAGAAGCTGAAGAAGTTTGTTATAACTGTTATTCAGCAGACACTGAGGATGTAGTAGATCTATGGATTCAGATTTTCGATGCTTCTGATGAGTGAGGTGACGCAAAATTTCCTTTTAAACAACTTAAAACAGTCTACCACATGGAGAAACTTGGTATGGTTCTCCATGGAGAAACTTGGTATGGTTCTCCATGTGGAAACCATGCAGGTCCATGTGAAAGGAAGTCAAAACACAATTGTTGCTACAACAATGTGAAAACGTACGACCGTCTAAAGAATAACACATCTTAGACTTGTTGATCTGTGTAGAAAAAGATTTAGTTTTTGAGGAAAACTTCAGTCAAAAAAAGTAGTGACAGGTCCAAAAGCATGAGGGATGGAGGATTATTCACAAAAAAAGACAATACATCAAAAATTCTCCAACAACATCCACCATGCAGGACTGTCTCTGACATGGAAACAACTACTTATACAGAGCTTCAATTTAAACATTCATTCAGAACAACTGTTCAGAAAAAAATTTAGAAAGAGATTAAGTGTCTTTGAGTGTCCATAGGTGTAGGTACTGCTGCTCTCAGAGCAGGATGAGAAATGATTTGAATTCTCAGCAGTTATAAGTTTTTATAATTTTCTCCTCCCTTTTTATTTGAATGAACAACCATTGGTTGTTTCTGTCCACGCCCAGTCTGACCTCACTAACTCAGAGAAACTGAAAAAGCCGGGACTCCTAGTGTAAATGTATTCACAACATACATGATAATGAATTAGAAAGTTTTCCATCTTTATGATCATTCAAATGTACAGTAATTGGGAGACAATGCAAGAAGACCTCAAGCCACCAGAAAGGTCCAGGCCCCTGTGCAACCTGCAAACTCATCCAAACACAGTAAGAGTTATTTGCTATTCCCACTGAGCCGGCTCTGAGATGTACGTCAACAACTGTACAGAAAGGAGACTCTGTGTCCGAACGTTTGAGACCTTCAGACTAAAAATTGGACCAAATAAAATCTGATCATGTAATTGTGGCAAAGGTAAACTCTCATCTTTTCAATTGCAGTCATATTTTAACAGGCTCCACTGTGCATGCAACCACTAACAATTCTTTATTCATCTTCCCCACGCTGCCCCTCTAACAACAAACTAGGCAGAGCAAACATAGTTATGTTAGGAGCAGAACGCTGCTGATGCTAATGAGGATCCAATAAACAATAATAGAAGACAAGACAAACAGCAGCCAACTTCCATATATATGAATCAGAAGAAAACCTGAGCAGAGAAAAAAATGGCGCTAACTGAGTCAGCAGTGTCCTTCTTAAAAATTGCTGGGTCCGTACAGCATGAGCGTTAGAGGGGGTGGCACTCTTCTCTCAGCGTGACTATGTTGCTGACGACAACACAAGCGACTGTAATATCACAGGCCCTCAGTGGACTGGCCCTCAGGCCATCCAGACACTTGAATTGTGCCTTCAGAATCCAAATCTTCATTTCCACGCTGGTTCAGGTCTGGCTGTGAGACACATTGAATCTGGTTTGAGGTCCAGGCTCGGGGTAGGGTGTCATCATGTTAACTCCCTCTCAGAGGAAAATAACATTGTAGTAACCTATAATGCTTAAGGGTAGAATAGTAGAAAGACATAGTGCAATGCAAACCTTACTCTGTTTAAATACCTGGTAGGAGTCGTTTTAGTGACCTGCATATGGAACGAATTGCTCTGCATCACCCACGGTATAAAGAAATGTCCCTACCCCAAAAAAACGGAGAGCATTGCACAGCATGTGTTCTGTGGTGAGAGCTGACCCACGGTTTGTCACATTTGAAATGTGTGGTTTTAAAAAGCTTTGTCAAAAAAGTTAACGAATCATTTGAAAATCAGTGACACGTTTTAAAACACTCTGGATATAAAAACACATCGATGCTTGGCTACAAACGCCTTGTGTAATTTGAGCTATCACAGGATCGCCGTCAAAAGGCCACGCCATGCTCAGTATACTTCCAAAAACAAACTAACCTGGAGCATGACCTGCTCCAGAACACATTATTAAGAGGGGAAGTTGCCATGGTTACTTAATTAACCCAGACGTTACCTCCATTTTTGGAACTGAAAGTTAACATTATCTAATAACTAGTCCTTAAATTTACCAGGTAGGAACATAACCTGCTTTAGATCTGTTCCAGTCTGGTAAGTATTTGAACCGTAACTTTAAGAAAACCTCTGAGCAGATCCAAATATGTTGGTCAGTTTCTGAGAGCAAACTCAGTCAAGGGATACAAATGTATTTGTATAAGGTGGATATGTCTCTGTTGAGTGTTGATGTTACTCAGACTACAGAGCAGCAGATTCTCTGCTATGATGATGATGGAGTGAACATGCTCATCTCCTGAATTGAGTCGATCTGTCATGAGCTGCAGAAAAAACCCAATGAAACTTTCACATGTGGACGGATTATTACTTCAGCCTACAGAGAGCTTTGTTTGTGCTTCATGGAGTCAAAACTAAGACTCTGGGAATGCTCAACAACTTACAAAAAGTATTGTTTGCTGTCCTTTAATGTGAAAATCTGTACAGCAGATCTGGACAAAATTTGAGAAAGGTGACGCTACACCAGACGAGAAAAAAAATGTCATCTGATCAGAGCCAGGTGTCATTAATAGGCACTGCTATTTACAGAAAAAACTTCATTTTGGATTCTTTGATACACATTCAAGAAACATGTCGATTATAGCTTTGCCAGAGAACCTCGATCAGAACCAATGTTGAAGGAAGCCATCAGACTCATGGTGCTCCTTAAAAAACACAATCCGTTAGGAGAAAACTTCCAAAGATTTGTTTGTGATAATCCAGTTAGAAAAACACCTACTTTTTAATCTCACATTTTCTGCCGCTGAGTTTAGGAGGCCAGAAATCATTAAGAGACAACAGGTCAAGTTTGACTGGACAGAAAAGAGTGAGATTCTCAGATGTAACCCGGTCGCGTTAATGTAGAATGTTTGATAAACGAGTAGAAACTCTGTTCAGAGACATGCTCCTCACTCCTACCCACCTGCTTGTAAAATTACAGAATGGAGTTTCAGCACAGAGAAAGTCTACATGGCCACATTGTTACAGTTGATGTGACCAGGAAGACTGTGACTATGGAATACTTCGTTCAGCTTCCTGACCCAGACCGAGAACCTGAACTGTACTAAAAAAGTTAGCAAGCTCCATATGTGCACAGCAAAACATGCACAAGAACCTGAGTCAAAAGCATACTATAAACTCTGGTTTTCGTTTCCCAAGCCTAGGCCAGCTGAAGAAACCAATGTTGATGATCAATGTTCTTCTGTTGATGATATTGATGCAGCCAAACAGTCCTAGAATGGACCTGCTTCTGAAACCTGAAATAGCTTCTATGAGTTTTCTACAGATCCTGTGTCGTTTCATCATGAAATGAGTATGAATACAGTTTCCTTATTGATGAAAAAAAAAGGAACCCTCCACCTGAATTGAGATCCCAGAGACTCCTGATCTGCTGAAAGCGTGAGACACTAATATTGATGTGGCTTTAATCCTCGATGCTTATCCTGTGTCGAATGTCTGTGTAAGAATATCACCTAACTGGAGACCAAATTGGCCAACAAACGTGTGTCATGCAAGCATACTCTTAAAAAGAGAGGCAAGTGCCCAGTAGTATGAAGTACGATTGAGTAAAATAGAGATAGTTAAACGTAGAGTAACTTCCTACAGAATCTGACGATATTTGAATGTCAAATCTTTCTGATAAATTCAAAGCTCGGTCTGAGAGACTAGAGTTCAAGGAGATAAGAAAAGGCTTATGGGCCTGGAGTACGAAGACAAACGAACGTATCAAAGACCTGCTATCATCCCACAAAAAGAGACTGACGGACCCCAAACTTTATAGGTGGTGTACCACGTAGGGAACATTGGTCCTGACCTGCTGTCAGTAACCGTTTGTGAAGCAGCGAATCCGATCAAATTTAAAGGTAGGGCAATTTAAGCATGGAGAAAAATGAGAGATAATGACACAGATGTGTGAGTTCACTCATATGATAATCTTAAAACTTGGAACACAAGTAACTGCAACGCACCATTTCATCATAAAAGAACCACCAAAAGTCAAATAGCAAAAGTTTATTTGTAAATGTAACATATGGAGAAGTCAATCACCTGAAGTCGGAAAATAAATTTAAGCCTGCCGTCTTAAAAGAGGACACACTCTAAAAGTTGTAAACTGACACTAATAAGAGAGGACAGCATGCCTCCTCAAAAGGCTATAGACAACTTCTTCAAATATTTTCACATACTTTGTGAATACCTGCAACAGAAAAAACTTAGGGTTTCTTAAATCTGATTTGAGTTTGACTGGATGTACTTGGTATGCTTCGCATACTATGGTCTAAAGTAAGCTGAAACAACGTCTCCAATCAAAACACATCTCACTACTAAATAAAAATGTGGATTAGTTTGTTCGCCTGCGTGAACACATGGAAAAACAATCAACTTGCAAAAGAAAGACTGTAAAGGTACACAAGAGATCACTTAAAGCTAGTTACCATGATGGCTAAATCAAGCCATGCTTTGGCAGAGACATTAATACTTTCTGCCTGCAAAGCCGTTGTAAATGAGATGCTCGGACCTGAAGCGGCTACAGAAATAGCCAAACGTCTCTCTCTCTCAAATAATATGATTTCCAGACGTATTGATGAGATAGGATTAGTGGCTTTGGACAAGATCCATATCAGTAATAAATTTGCGATATCAGACCTCCAGAGCGCCGTTGCTGCGAATTTAAAGTCCACAAACTCCATTCCTCAGTCTGAGTGCAGCATTTCCCTCAGAAACACACTGCAGAAAACATGGACAATTTTTATAGCCCATCCCATTGAATTTAAATGTAAGAACATCATGTTGATCAGATCCGAACACTGACAGAAATACAAAACAAAACCCGACAAATTGTGACATACTATCAAGCACAAGAGCCAAAGAGTAACTCACTGAAATACAGCAACAGCTGGAAACGCTGGTCCATAAATTAATAAATGCGATGGAACATGTTTAAAAGAATGACTAAGAAGAAGGAGCTGTCTGGGTGTCACTACCCTCATTTAAAACTGTTATCACCCTCATGAAGAGATGCTCAGGGTGCTCGCTCCGTTTGACCAAGCCATGGAAAACCGATTCTCTGGTTCATCAGAATGATCCACATTGAGCTTCAACGTCAAGCCTAAATAATAACAAAAACAGCTGCTGAAAATCTGAGAAAGCGGCTGACTGACACTGGCAACACTGTTGGATCCCAAATTCAAAACAATTGGATTTTTAGTCCACTGAAGACGACTGAAGCTGACAAGAGACTGAAGTGTCCCGATTAGATGAAGAGCCAACAGGCAGACCAAGGAGAATAAGCCTGTATGACAACACATTCTTCATGGTACTTTGAAACCGAATGATTAACTATTTTTAGGGCACAATCTCTGGTTGAGGAGAACAAGACAGCCAGTTCCATAATAGAAGTCCAACTTTACCGGACAGAAAGTAACACATCCACAAAACAAGATCCATTACAATATTAGAAGAATACCAAGAAAACATATCCACACCTTCAGAAACTTGTACTTAAATTTCTATGCTCACCATCTTCATCTGACTCTTTCTAAAGCAGGGTAAATGGTGTCAAAGAGGGGAAATTGCTTTGGAGCAAATAAAACTGCACAAACAAACCACTTTTCAGTCTTTTTTTTCATATGATTTAAGTTGTATATATATGTACAATCCTTTGAAGAAAAGAGTCTACATAAAACAAGAAAAGCAAGCCTTGTGTGGGAGTCTCTTTTTTCATTTGGAATAGTTAGCTGGCTGTCTAGCTTCACACAGTCACGTGTCGTGAGGACAGCACAGTAAAAAGACTATTATACAGCGGGTTTGTAACTTTGCATTGAGACTCAGTTTTGATGACTTAAGAACTACTGGAAGGGTCACTATTGGGTGACCAACACAAAATAAATTCAGTGGTGACAGTGAAATATCTTCAACACCTCATCCTTGAGTTGATCTGCAGAAATGATCCAATAAAACTTCCACATTCAGCCTACAGAGAGCTTTGTTTCTCATGAAGTCAAACAGTAACAGATATGGTAAACACTCTGTGAACTGGTCTCTGATCAGTGATTCATTTCCTGAGGACTTGGTAACGGGAAGCTACGAGGAAGAAACATGCTATCTTGACAAGATTGAAGCAGCGACACGGCGTCTGTCATAAACAGAAGAGGTGATACCGCATCGGGTTCGAAAAACATGAGCGACGGAGCGCTGATTGTTTGCTTTCAGACGAGGACAATTACGCCAGAGATTCTCAGAAACTTTTAGACAGAAAAAGGATTACGATTCGCAAAGTAATCCTTGATCAAATAGAAACAAGCTTTCACGACATGAGAGCAAAACTATTGGAAGCCACGGTAAGGCACGGCATTTTAAAACATCAAGAAAACATGCCAACAGTTACAAACACAAAGTATAGAAGCTGAAGAAGTTTGTTATAACCGTTATTCAGCAGACACTGAGGATTTAGTAGATCTATGGCTTCTCAGAGTCAAAGTCTCATAAACTTATACACGTTTAGAAATTTATTGAATAATAATAATAAACAGAGTTTGAGGAGAATCAAAACTTTGTGATGGATGAATGGTGTAACCCTCCTCCCTCCCTCCCAAGTCAGAACCTGTGAGATTAGAATGAAGATCAGTTGGAGGATTTATATTTTTACAGAATAGAATGTCTGACATATCAACTTCCAATAGTACTTCATAGCACTGAAGAGGTTTCTTAACAAAAGTTTCCATCATTGTTTTTGCTCAAAATTCATGAGAAGTTTTTAGTTGTAAATTATTGTGAAATTTTTTTTATTTTTTTAAAGTAACCAGAAGAGAAGCACACACAGTTGTATAAATGAGTCCTGCGACTGGCAGCATTAATCCAGCAAAGCTGTCTTGAAATTTTGAGCGCGAAGTACTTAAAACAAGTAGATAAAACGTAATATCTGTAATCTTCAGGTAACCCACACATCCCCAAAATGCTCCACCTTCACTCAACCAAAGTTAAAAAAAAGGGCAGCTTTACAAAAGCCCTTTATTTTGTTTTACAGCTGTGGTTTTAAGTACAACCAGAGCCTGGCAGGGTTAGGCATCATCCGTGTAGAGAAAATCTGTCCATCAGTACCTGATATACAGAGCATGCCGGGCAGGACGAGGTGTATAAAATAATAAAGTCTATGAATTTAAAACTGTTGCTGTTCTCGGAGCAAAAGGAGATTTAAAAAGACAGAAATTCAGATTAAACTCTAACATACTGGTGAATTAAGAAGTTCCACAGGGGAAGGAATGAAAAAAAACTATCCAAAAACACTTCTGTCATAAACTGAAGTAGTGATTGCTTAAAAAACATGAGCAATAGAGCGCTTGGATGCTTTCAAGAGAGAACGATTACACCGGAGATTCTCAGAAAATGGATTATGATTCACAAAGTACTGCTTGATCAAATAGAAAGTAAACGAGTAAACATTCTAACTGTCACAAAAACAAAGCATAGAAGCCGAAAGGTACGTTGTAACTGTTATTCAGCAGACACTGAGGATGTAGTAGATCTATGGATTCAGATTTTCGATGCTTCTGATGAGTGAGGTGACGCAAAATTTACCTTTTAAACAACTTAAAACAGTCTACCACATGGAGAAACTTGGTATGGTTCTCCATGTGGTAACCATGCAGGTCCATGTGAAAGGAAGTCAAAACACAATTATTGCTACAACAATGTGAAAACGTACGACCGTCTAAAGACTAACACATCTTAGACTTGTTGATCTGTGTAGAAAAAGATTTAGTTTTTGAGGAAAACTTCAGTCAAAAAAAGTAGTGACAGGTCCAAAAAGCATGAGGGATGGAGGATTATTCACAAAAAAAGACAATACATCAAAAATTCTCCAACAACATTCACCATGCAGGACTGTCTCTGACATGGAAACAACTACTTATACAGAGTTTCAATTTAAACATTCATTCAGAACAACTGTTCAGAAAAAAATTTAGAAAGAGATTAAGTGTCTTTGAGTGTCCATGGGTGTAGGTACTGCTGCTCTCAGAGCAGGAGGAGAAATGATTTGAATTCTCAGCAGTTGTTAGTTTTTATAATTTTCTCCTCCCTTTTTATTTGAATGAACAACCATTGGTTGTTTCTGTCCACGCCCAGTCTGACCTCACTAACTCAGAGAAACTGAAAAAGCCGGGACGCCTAATGTTAATGTATTCACAACATACATGATAACGAATTAGAAAGTTTTACATCTTTATGATCATTCAAATGTACAGTAATTGGGAGACAATGCAAGAAGACCTCAAGCCACCAGAAAGGTCCAGGCCCCTGTGCAACCTGCAAACTCATCCAAACACTGGACACAAAAAGAGTTATCTGCTCTTCCCACTGAGCCGGCTTGGGGGTCAAAAGCCTTGTGAGATGTATACAACAACTTTCCGTACGTCAACAACTATACAGAAAGGAGACTCTGTGTCCGAACGTTTAAGCCCTTCAGACTAAAAATTGGACCAAGCAACACAAATATGTTTGCATCAGGTGGATATGTCTCTGTTGAGTGTTGATGTTACTCAGACTACAGAGCAGCAGATTCTCTGCTATGATGATGATGTAGTGAACATGCTCATCTCCTGAATTGAGTCGATCTGTCATGAGCTGCAGAAAAAAAAACAATGAAACTTTCACATGTGGCCGGATTATTACTTCAGCCTACAGAGAGCTTTGTTTGTGCTTCATGGAGTCAAAACTAAGACTGTGGGAATGCTCAACAACTTATAAAAAGTATTGTTTGCTGTCCTTTAATGAGAAAATCTGTACAGCAGATCTGGAAAATTTGAGAAAGGTGACGCTACGCCAGACGAGAAAAAAAACATCATCTGATCAGAGCCAGGTGTCATTAATAGGCACTGCTATTTACAGAAAAAAACTTCAGGTCATTTTGGATTCTTTGATACACATTCAAGAAACATGTCGATTAAAGCTTTGCCAGAGAACCTCGATCAGAACCAATGTTGAGGAAACCATCAGACTCATGGTTCCCTTAAAAAAGACAACCTGATAAGAGAAAACTTCCAAAGATTTGTTTGTGATAATCCGACAGTTAGAAAAACACCTACTTTTTAATCTCACATTTTCTGCCGCTGAGTTCAGGGAGCCAGAAATCATTAAGAGACAACAGGTCAAGTTTGACTGGACAGAAAAGAGTGAAATTCTCAGATGCAACCCGGTCGCATTAATGTAGAATGTTTGATAAACGAGTAGAAACTCCGTTCAGAGACATGCTCCTCACTCCTACCCACCTGCTTGTAAAATTACAGAATGGAGTTTCAGCACAGAGGAAGTCAACATGGCCACACTGTTACAGTTGATGTGACCAGGAAGACTGTGACTAGGGAATACTTCGTTCAGCTTCCTGACCCAGACCGAGAACCTGAACTGTACAAAAAAGTTAGCATGCTCCATATGTGCACAGCAAAACATACACAAGAACCTGATTCTAAAGCATACTATAAACTCTAGTTTTCATTTCCCAAGCCTAGGCCAGCTGAAGAAACCAATGTTGATGATCAATGTTCTTCTGTTGATGATATTGATGCAGCCAAACAGTCCGAGAATGGACCTGCTTCTGAAACCTGAAATACCTTTAATGGGTTTTCTACAGATCCTGTGTCGTTGCATCATGAAATACAGTTTCCTTATTGATGAAAAAAAAAGGAACCCTCCACCTGAAATGAGATCAGAGACTCCTGATCTGCTGAAAGCAAAAGACGCTAATATTGATGTCTTTTATCCTCGATGCTCATCCTGTGTTGAATATCTGTGTAAGAATATCATCAAACTGGAGACCAAATTGGCCAACAAATGTGTCATGCAAGCATCTTAAAAAGAGAGGGAAGTGCTCAGTAGTACGAAGTCAGATGGAGTAAAATAGAGATAGTTAAACGTTCCTTCAGAACAACCTTTTATTTTGTTACTAAAGGAACTACCAACAGAATCTAGTGATATTTGAATGTCAAGTCCTTCAGATGAATTCAAAGCTCGGTCTTAAAGACTAAAGGAGATAAGAAAAGGCGTATGGCCTGGGGTACGTACAGAAATGTAAAATGAAAGACCTGCTATCATTCGATATCATCGCTGTTCACAAGAAAACAAGCATTAAAGCAAACTTTTCCAACCTACGAGTCTTTTGGTCTGGATGCAGAAAGCGACAGTCCCATCTTTGTGACACACATCATCAAATACCTCAGAGACATGTTTGAGAAAACAATGATGACGTTAAAAAGTTCACTTTGAGATTAAAGAGAACCAAAACGTTGTGATAGATGAATGGTGTAACCTCACTCCCAAATCAGAACCTGTGAGATTGTGAAGATCAGTGGATTAATCACTTAATTAATGAGAACTTGCAGGAAACTGTCCCTGACATCCAACAGAAAGAAGACCAATCAAAATCTCACAATTGACCAAACTATTGTCAGACAAATGAGCTGGAAGCTGAACCCAAAGCAAGCTTCTGTGTTCTATGCAACTAGGGACTGGCGTATTCAATGGGTTAATGTTGGAGCAGGATGAGAAGTTTCACCTCATCAAGTGTGTTCATTTCATGTGACTGCCTTGGCAGTTAAATCAGAATCTTTGACATATTATCGCAACCATGTTATCGCAGCCTTTGGGATCAAGTGGTACAACTTTGCATTCTGAAACTTTCCATTCAGGGTCTTGGTAATAAACTGGACGATGTAAGTGTAGCTCTTCATCATCGATGACGTCTCTAAAGCTTCCAAGAACCTTTTTGATTATGTGGATGTCAGACTAAACACATCAAAGGTAACAACATGCCTTTTGATGAAGTGTAAACATAAAAATAAGTCTGACAGAAACCTGTTGTTGCAGACAATAAGCACAGAGGAAAACTGCTCTACGGATGTCCTGCACATTTTATACACAAACAAGCAGGTTGATGAATACAGCTTTCAAACATTCCCATTGATGCAGATGATGTCCAAAAACATACACAAACCAACTGGTAAGATAAGACCAACCCTGTAAAGGTTCACGTAACAAACGCTAAAAATCATTACCAGCTACAGATTTGTAAACAGTTTTATGTACGAGCAAGATGTTTATTCCATCCGACAATGAGGAAGATATCATAAAGCTTGGATTGAAAATGAACGATCAATTTGGATAACTGTTTTATAATGTTGTTTTTTGTTGTTTTTTGGACCCTCTTGAAAATGAGATGTTACATCTCAAGGGGCTTCCACTAATAAACTAAACTAACAATCAAACAGCTGCCAATTCTGAAAAGCTAAAAATAATAAAGCTGTCCGTAGACAGTCGTCTGTAAAACTAGCAGTTAAATGTAACTTATATAAAACACGGGGTCTGAGGACAAAAGCAGCCATGGCATCAATGAGGTTCATTTGAATGTCTTGTGTTGCTCTCATCAGAGTTACATCTCTCAGTGGCTTTATCTTCTGAACATTGATGAGAATAAGATCTATACCAACTAAAGCTATTCAGGACAGAAGACCAACTAATGCAACGACATGATGCCTCTCCTTCTGGCTCTCAAACTAAACCTGTTACATCTTTGAGATCATGAACTGTTGAGAGCAGATGTTCTGTGTCTAACTGAATCTCAAGTCTTCAACTGGATGGTTAAACATAACAGAAATGTCTTATAGAAACTTTCCTCAGATGGCCAGCCGCAGTGGAGTTGCTGTTTACAAGAAGAACCACGGCAACTTTCATGAACATTGATTTGTACATAATGTAACAGATCTAGAGTCTGTTGTTCTAAAGTTTGAAGATCTGGTCTGAGTTCTGATTGCAGTGGTGTTCAGGATCTCCAGTTACACTTTAATCCCTTTCTGGAAAATCAGGCAAGTCTTTGTATCTTGTGTGTCGCCCTCATCAAGAACGTTGGAACCTACGTGGACTACAGACACCTCAGGGAACTGGTTGATGAGATGAGCATGGTTACGTCTAAGGTCAGGTTGCAGTAAATGCACATTCTATCAAAGTTAACCCTCCCGAAAGTCTTCAACGTGCTGGTGTGGAAACTGCATGAGGACATTTCATACAGACCAGTTCCCTTGCCTGGGTTGGGAACTGGAGGAAGAACCAGAGGAGGTGGCACAGGAGGAAGACTTCCAAGGTGTGGAAATGCAAGAAGACCTCAATCCACCGGAAAGGTCCAAGGCCCTGTTTTTACCTGAAAACTCGTCCAAACACTGGACACAGAAAGAGTTATCCGCTATTCCCAAAAGCCTTGTACGAGATGTACGTCAACAACTGTATAGAAAGGAGACTCTGTGTCCGAACGTTTGAGACCTTCAGACAAAAAATTGGACCAAGTAAAACCTGATCATGTAATTGTGGTAAAGGTAAAATCTCATCTTTTCAATCGCAGTCATATTGTAACAGGCTCCACTGTGCATGCAACCACTAACAATTCTTTATTCATCTTCCCCACAGGTGTCACAACCGTAAAGGAGATGTCTCATTCAACTTTATCTCAAAGTTAACCAGAACTAACTCTTTAAGAAGCATTGAAAGACTTGGTGATTATAAAAATGTCGGTCCTACTTGAAATAAAACTAACAACAATGATGAACGCCTCACCAAGTTAGAGACCATGAATGACAAGTCAAGTAAAGCTACGCACAGCAGGAGAAAATTCATTCAAATAGTTAGCCCATAAAAAGGTGTTGAAAAAGAATTTTTGACAACGATCACTTCCACTTTGTGAAACCAAAAAACATCTGTCGGAAATTGGAATTAGTAGATCTACAGGATAAAAAAAAAACTGTCATTAGCTAGTGTGTCAGCAACATCTGGATAGAATGTCTGCCATATCAACTTTCAATAGTACTTCATAACACTGAAGAGGTTTCTTACCAAGGATGAAGTGCGTGAATAAAAGAGTCTTTCAATTTAAAACTGTTGCTTTTCTCGGAGCAAAAGAAGATTTTAAAAGACACAAAGTCAGATTAAATCTAACATATTAATGAATTAAGAAGTTCCAAAAAGGATTGAATAAAAATGAAGGACTTTTGTCTAGAAAGAAACTGAAAAATTCAAACTTCGAACAATCGATCATGTTAGAAACTTGACTCATGAAAATCAAGAATAATCAATTATTGATCAAGTTTATCCTGATACGATCAACGAGCTGTTGGAAAACAGCAGATCCCAACACGACTGTGGACGAAAGCATCAAAATATCAGGACACAGATGCAAAACATAGATCAGCGTATGAGCTCGGAGCGTTCTCAGCTTAATGGCTCATTTGGACGGACACCCTCACATACAGTTCATGAAAGAAAATTGAGAGATTTAAATACAACATTTCTGAGAGGATGGCACAAAAATGAAGGGTTTTGTGGTCGAGCAAACTGAGAATAAAGAGTTCAAAGGCATGGCCAGTTTAATAAGCACAGGACAATTTAAAGTGTTTTAGAAAAACATGAAGATGTCAACGAGAGAGTTTTAAAGAAGCCGTGATAATTTAACTTGTAAACAAACTCTATATAGAGTTCTGCATCAAGCCGACTAGAGATGGAAGCATGGACTAGTATTTCCAGCTTTTGTTTAGACATCAGGTCTTTGAGCCTTGAGATGGTTGTGTTTTTGGTTTTAGGTCTGAGTTTATCACTAAACTTAGATTGATGGCCTGGTTGATAATTTTTAGTTGTATAATCTGAATCTTTGGGCGACCTACAGCCGTTTTAAAGAGAAACAAAACTTCGGATAAACTAACAGTTAATTGTTCAGAAACAACCTTCAGACAGTTTTTCACATTAAATTCTTGATCACGTTTAACGGGCATATTATACTCAATAATAAAAACTAATCTGGTTGATCTTTCAATTCTACAGTTCATCATCTTTCAATTAATTATTTATCTTTAATACTTTTCTTACACTCAGAGAAAAAATAATATGTTGAAAACTTTCATTTACTTTTTTTTTTAATAATCAGTCACCAAACTAAGACCAACAGAACAGATAAATAAACACAGTTTGAGTTCAACTTGTACTAAGACATGTCCCACAGTTTGATCTCAATGCTTGCTCTTCTACAGCAGGAGGAGAAATGGTTTAGATTCTCATCAACTGTGAGTTTTTTAAACTTTCCTCTTCCTTTATATTTGTCAGAAGGAGAAGGACCAAAGTAAAAGCAGTCCAGTGAACCTGAAACAGAAATGAAGCCTGTCTAAATTTCACTGTGAGAATGATGACAAAGAATCTTCAAAAGAAAAGAAATGTCTTAATGTAAATGTCTTGGTCAGGCAGCCGACCCAAGACTGAAGGCAAGGCAGACTGTCTTTAATTAAGCAGCTGGTCAATGATCAACAGGTGTCCCGAATAAAGGAGATGAAAGAAGGTCCCAGGCTTCCTCTGGTTGGGTGAGGGAACCATGACATTATTTGAATCAACCAATGATTGTTTCTCTCCACGCTCACTCTGTTTTAACAGTTTAATCTCAATAATTTTGTTTAAGGAACAGTTCAATCTCATTTTTAATTTGTTTAACTAAGGTTTTTATGACTTTATTCATCATTTTTCTTTTACCTTTTGGTTTTACTTAAATTGTACTTAAATCTTGAACTGGTGATCATTTTCTGATCCACGATTGGCCCAGACTTAGGTCTGCCTAGTTGTACCCATGTGTCATAAGCCTTCTTAGCATGATAACCTGCTACACGCTTATTCCAGCCCAGCTTAATACTTACTGCTTTTACACGTCTATGGGCTTGCACTTACATAAATGGAACCAACAACACGCATAGAACAGCCTGCAGAGGCAGCTGTATACTACTTAGTTCTCATGCAACAGTTGACATCTTCTCCCAGTTTAGTCTTATTTTACATACAAACAAGCAAACATTTGTTATAACGAACTGGTCATTTTTTTTTCTGCCTGCCTTGTATGAGTCATCTCGTCTGTGTGCACACCGCTCATCGGTAAACCAGGATCATGGCTGATTCGGCTGCCGCTGATTTCAAACAATTGACTTGGTGTCAAGCTGGTCCCTACTGGAACGTGTTCATTGGCATTCGATCAGCGTCCATGATGAATTACCATGATTACCATGGAGAAGGTAAAGTAAAACGGTGGCTCCCTCATGCCCATGATGCCCCTAGCATGTCCAGCAAAGAAAGTAATCATCTCAAATGCACCGTCGTTTCTGAAGAATGAAGCCCTAATGGCTGAATAGTCTGGTTTTGGCCGTGTTGTTTCGCCTACCCAAAGAATGTCGCTCGGCTGCAAATTCCCAGGGCTCCGACACATCATCTGTCACCACAGACAAATCCTAAAGGTGCTCAAGGACAGTCACTGTTCAATTTCAAAATCAAAGGAGTTTCATACATAGTTTTTGTGACCACAAAACAAATGAAGTGTTTCGACTGTGCCGTTGAGGGGTACCCAATTCGTGCCTCAGAGTCCAGTGTGCGCAGTGGATCCTGGGTCTTTGTCCATTCCACTGGCGCCGGCAAATGCTGGGTTTATCCAGGCTAAATATTTCACGGACGTTATTTCAAAACACAGGACTAGAACAATTGGCATTTCGAATGGGATCTGCAGCGGGCATACGTTCTGCGGTATTGCATTTAAAAGACACACGGTGAAAGTAAAAGTTTCTGTGTGAACTGTGTGAAGAAGAAGCTCATTGTATGTGGTGGCTTAAACATTAATCTTTTAAACCCTAATAACGATCTAAAAACATCTGATTTCATAACAACCATGTACAGTAACAAATTAGTTCCCTTAAAGGTCCCCTATTATGCTTTTTTTCCCTTATTTTATCCTGTGCTATGTATCTGATATGCATAATTTTACATTCCGCCACAATCTCAACACAATAGTTTTTAAATACTACCCTGTTTAGGAGCGCAGTTTCAGACCCGGAAGTCAAAACAGCTTGTTTCAGTCTTTTTTTATTTTTTTTTTTCCCGGGACCCGCCCCGTTGGTTGTCATTCATTGTGATTTCCCTACCCACCCAGCACAGCGTGGAGCGGGAGGGGCGAGGTGTGCTTCACAGTAGAGTGAAGCACGGAAATGGGTGGATATCAGGGTGGAGAGCAGGTAGAAGTGGGGGAGGGTGTTTGAGCTGCAGGGGGCTGAACAAAAAACAGATGTACGTCACTATGTTACACCAGTCGTTAGAGGTTTGGAGAACACGCCCCTTACTTTGACTTTAAATATCTCAAAATAGCATGAATCACAATAAAACACACTTTGGGGGATTGTTTGGGGTAGTACTAAGTAAAATAAAAGGTTAAAACCTCATAAAAGTCAGTTTTGCATAATAGGGGACCTTTAATCATTAAACCAACAAGAATCACTGTCCAGACCGCTACCTTGATAGATAATATATTTACCAATTTATTGGACACAAAAATGACAGCCGGAATCCTTATCAATGACATATCTGATCATCTCCCAGTTTTTACCATCTTTCACAACTTTTATCAAAAGAGTTCCGATACCAAAATTGAAGAATTTAAAATGCAAAGAGTCAAAAGTCCTGAAGCAATAACTGACTTAAGGGTAGATCTATTAAATCAAACCTGGAGTGAAGTTTATGCCTCTACTGACCCCAATAAAGCATACGATTCATTCCTAAACAAACTCATCAGTCTATATGACAAACACTGTCCAATAAGGAAACAAAAAATTACAAATCAAATTAAAAGAAATAAACCTTGGATGACCAAAAGTCTAACGAAATCCTGCAAAAAGAAGAGACATTTGTACAACCAGTTCATAAAATACAGAACCAAAGAGTCTGAGATCAAATATAAAACTTACAAAAATATGTTAACAAACATAATAAGAATTAGGAAAAAAAACTATTATCACAACTTATTAGAACGACATAAAAACTCTACTCAGGGTACCTGGAAAGTCTTAAATAGTATCATCAAAAATGACAAAACTAAAAGATCTCCATAACCTGATTACTTTATTGGTGAAAATGGTGAAATTATAAACAAAGTGGAGGACATTACAAATGCTTTCAACCATTTTTTTGTTAATGTTGGTCCTACTTTGGCCAATGAAATGACTGTTTCCACTCTAACGAACAAAATTGACTCAAAAATCTCCAACCCACATGTAAACTCTTTCTTTCTAAGAAATGTTGAAAGTTATGAAATCATGGACATTGTAAACAAATTCAAGAATAAGACATCATATGATTGTTTGGGACTGGATATGAAGTTGTTGAAAGAAATTATTTTTTGTGTTGTTCAGCCTTTCACTTACATATGTAATCAATCTTTTAACACTGGAATTTTTCCATCAAAAATGAAAACTGCAAAGGTGATACCCATCTTTAAAAGCGGAGATCAACATAAATTTACAAACTATAGGCCCATCTCATTATTAACCCAATTTTCAAAAATTTTAGAAAAACTATGCAAAACGTCTTGTCGTTGCAGTCTGTTAGACCCTCACGTCATGTTGTAAAATCATTTTAAACTTTCTCAATACTGTGGGTTTTAAATATATAAATTTTGCTCAAATAAGGTTTGTCTGCAACCACAACTTTTTCTGAATTACTCTCAAGACAACTTACACAAAAAATCATGGAATAAAGTCAATGGAAAAGTAAAACATCTTTAAAAGGAAGAAAAGCTGTTTTCAAAAGCAACGGTAAACAGGACTGGATGGCTTTGTGGCCACATACAAGATGACCATGAACGGTCTTTTAAAAGAGTTCAGAGAATATTTTAAGTCTGGGCTAAAGTTTCTTTGTACAAAGCTTAAGGTTGTACTTTTGAAGTCGATCATAGAGCTGCATTTTGATCAATCAATTTATCTGACTTTATTGTTGTGATTCTTCCATTACATAACAGGATGGCTGTCTGGTTTTATGCCACATAGACATCTGTTGCAAAAATGAAAGAACAGAGACAGACGAAGCGACGTCTCATTAGAACATTTGCCGTATCAACTTTCAATAGTACTTAACAACTGGAGAAAGAGGTTTCTTACCAAAATTTCCATCAATGAATTTGCTCAAAATGCACAACTCTGTGTCTAACTGAATCTCAAGTTTCCATAACAGAAAAGTCTTACAGTAACTTTACTCAGATGGCCAGGCGCAGTGGAGTTTCTGTTTATGTGAAGAACCACATCAAGTTTTGTAAACAACTATTCGTGCATAATGTAACAGATCTAGCATCTATTGTGTTGATCTGAAGACTCTGGTTGCAGTGGTGTACAAAACCCCAATTTACACTTTAATCCCTTCCTGGATAATCAGGCAGGTATTCCAAATGCTCTGGAGGTGTTGGATTGAGGCAGAGTTATGAGGCAAGACCAAGAACCTCCATCTAAACCCACTCTCTACCAAAGTCCGACGAAGAATGAGTTTTTACACAAATTTGTACACAAATTCAACTATGGTTGCTTTGATGCTACCAATAAATGACATAAAACAAAATACATAGAGGCTAAATTATGGTACAGAAGTGATCCACCCGTTTATGTATGGGATTCTCAGTTCATTCATTGGATGGACACCCTTATCTAGAATCTCTAAGAAATTATTGAGGGATTTTTAAATCCCTCAAACAAACAAAGTGCTTCTAAGCACTTTGTTAACTTAACTAGATTCTTTAAAACGCATTAACAATCTTAAGATGAGCAAAGTTAATGAGCGATGTTGGTGCAGCCGAACTTGGTCCTAAAATGGACCTGCATCTACAACCTGAGTTTTCTGTAGATCCTGTCTCGCTGCAAAATGTATGAGTGCAGTCTTCTTGATGATAAAAAAGGTGACCCTCTACCTGAATCTAAATCCCAGAGACTGCAGATCTGCTGAAAGTGTGGGATGTTAAATATCAGTGTCTTTTGTCCTCGATGCTTAATCCTGTGTCGAATATTCATGTAGGAATATCACCAGAGTGAAGACCACTTGATAACCAACAAATGTGTCATGCAAGTTCTCAGTACGATTGAGTAACATAGTAATAAAATGTTCTTTTCGGTACAATCATTTATTTTTGTTACTAGAAGAACTACCAACAGAATCTAGCGATGTTTGAATGTCAAATCTTTCTGACAAATACAAAGCTCGGTCTTAGACACTACAGTTAAAGGAGATGAGAAAAGACGTATGGCCTGGAGTACGTACAGAGACACAAATGAAAGATCTGCTATCATTCAATATTATCGTCATTCACAAGAAAAAATGCATTAAAACAACATTTTCCAACCTACGAGTCTTTTTACTTTGTCTGGAACCGGAAAGCGACCGTACCATCTTTGTGACACATCATCAAACCAAGTCAGAACCTGTGAGATTGTGAAGATCAGTGGACTAATCACTTAATTAATGAGAACTGCAGGAAACTGTCCACGACATCCATCAGATATAAGACCTAACAAAATGTCCCAGTTGACAAAGCTAATCTCAGACAAATGAGCCTGGAAGCTGAGCCAGAAGCAAGCCTCGGTGATCAGAGACTAGTGCAGAAAGAGGACTTTCATTGAATCAAGTGAATTCACTTAGCTTCATGTGACTGCGTTTACAGTCTGATCCGAATCTATGACGTATCCAGCCCAACCAGTGGGCCAACTTTGCATTCTCTCCTTCAAAGACCTTCTTTGCAATCTAAAACTTCCCATTCTTGCTTATTAAGTGTAGATCTTCATCATCGATGACGTCTGTATAGTTTCCCAGAACTTTATGATTATGTGGATGTCAGACTAAACAGATCAAAGGTAACAACATGCCTTTTGGTTGAGTGTCGGTCCTCCCTGTCGGAGATTTCTGTCAGCTACAACTGGTAAGAAACTCACCAACAGTTTGTTATTCATGACCCATCTGTGCTGGACTAGTGGCAGAAGCATTTCTAGACGATAACTCTGACTGCGATCATGCACCAAAACAATAATGAACCTGATCCGGATGAATATATAAAAATGACCAAATGTCTTGTTGCAGACAATAACCAGAGTAAAAGTGCTCCTCAGATGTCCTGCACATTTTCCACACAAACAAGAAGATTCATTAATGTAGATGATTTTCAAAAACACACATTAACCAACTGGTAAGATAAGACCAACCCTGTAAAGGTTCACGTACACTAAACATCATTCATTATCAGCTACAGATTTGTAATCAGTATGACGATGACAGCAGAGTTAGGAGGAACGCCCACATTACCTACAACAAAACCGCGTCTCTCCCCAAGTCCAGAAGTCCGACCAAAGAAAAGTTTTAGTTCAAAAGTATTCTTGGTTTGACGCAAAACAAAATACAGAGGCTAACATGGTGACCACGTACAATCAGGGCGCAGAGCTGATCTACCCGTTAGTGAATCAGTTCACTCATTTGGATGGACACCCTTATCCACATCTCTAAGACATTATTGAGGGATTTAAAGAACAACTTTGACACCAGAACTGGACTCTTTAAGACGCCTTGAAAGAGTGATTCTCAAAAACAACAAACGACTGCTGTCCTTCATGAGGAAAGTTTATTCCCAAAGCAAACAAAAAGGCTTTAAAATGCATTGAGTTAGGAATCATCAATGACACGGTTCCCAAAAGGTCCAAGAAGTAAAGGATTTAATGACAACTTTATGAAACTAAATTCTGGAAAAACTTTTAGTTCTGGTCTATGTGGTATCCAAACAGCTCGTCGAATGATGGGGCGATCATTCAGTCCAAGATAAGCTCCTTATGGAACACTACCAACAATGTGGTTGCAGCTAAAACCAAATCCCTCATGCATATAAAAAAAGAGCAAGAGGTTGGGGAACATTTCTATGAAAGGAAGAATTTATTTTCTGTCAACAAGTAAAAGTCCACGTCAGGCCTCTCTGCAGCTAAGTTTACCTGCAAGAATCCAGTGTGTCTTCCCTGAAACCAACACAGCCTGGTTAATCCTGCCAGTAGCATAAGATTTTGTCATAGATTAACCTATGATTTCCTTGATTTGATTAAGAGATGTATTTCAGTTTTCTCCTCTTTTTCTACTTTAAATGCAAGTTTTTGTTGATACTTTGTTCGACACAAATTGATCACATTTACTATTCGAACATTCATCAGTTTTTTCTAGTTTTATTCAAACTTCTTTTTATCTGTTTTGAGTTTTCAAGTGTTTTTACTTTAATATGTACCATCAACCATTATTGACTCCAAGTCAGTAACCTGGCTCAGTGACTCAACAGAAACTCGACCGGAATGCTGACTAACTACTTGTCATTCAACTTTATGATAAAATCTCTAAGAGAGAAGCGCTCAGTGACCAGAACTAGACTCTTTAAGAAGCATCGACAGAGTTTTGATGGTTATGAATATCACATACGTATCAATGATGGACAAAACTATTTTGCTCCACAAGGAAAGTTTTCTCCTAAAGCAAACAAGAAGGAAAATCTTTATTCGTAGTGCAAACATCAGTCTGGGCCTTCTATAATTACAAAAGTCTCAAAAATGTACTGACGTTAATGATCATAAGTGTTTGTTTCTCCAAAACATTTCCTACCAACATCATGCTGAAGTAACACAGACTTTAATGTGAAATGAATCAGACTAAAACAATGAAGGTTAACATCTTTCTTTCTTTAAGATGTAACTTTATTTTAAGTCAGGACCAAAATATAGCTCCAGCAAATCCCTCTGTGTGTCCGTGTAAATGTATTCACAACATAATGATAATGAATTAGAAAGTTTTCCAAATTTATGACCATTCAAATGTACAGTAATTGGGAGACAATGCAAGAAGACCTCAATCCACCAGAAAGGTCCAGGGCCCTGTTTTTACCTGAAAACTCGTCCAAACACTGGACACAGAAAGACTTATCCGCTATTACCAAAAGCCTTGTTCGAGATGTACGTCAACAACTGTATAGAAAGGAGACTCTGTGTCCGAACGTTTGAGACCATCAGACTAAAAATTGGACCAAGTAAAATCTTATCATGTAATTGTGATAAAGGTAAACTCTCATCTTTTCAATCACAGTCATGTTTTAACAGGCTCCACTGTGCATGCAACCACCAACAATTCTTTATTCATCTTCCCCACAGGTGTTGTCACAACCGTAAAGGAGATGTCTCATTCAACTTTATCTCAAAGTTAACCAGAACTAACTCTTTAAGAAGCATTGAAAGACTTGGTGATTATAAAAATGGCTGTCCTACTTGAAATAAAACTAACAACAATGATGAACGCCTCACCAAGTTAGAGACCATGAATGACAAGTCAAGTAAAGCTACGCACAGCAGCAGAAAATTCATTCAAATAGTTAGCCCATCAAAAGGTGTTGGAAAAGAACATTTGACAACGATCACTTCCACTTTGTGAAACCAAAAAACACCTGTCGGAAATTGGAATTAGTAGATGCACATCGGGTCGCACTGCTAGATCAAATAGAAACAAGCTTTAACAACATGAAAGCAAAACTATTGGAGGCATTTTTAAACATCTGATAAACATGCTACCAGTTACAAACACCAAAGCCCAGAGAAAACAGACATAAAAAACAGATACAAAGACTCATAAACTTATGTACGATTAGAAATTTATTGAATAATAAACTGAGTTTGAAGAACCAAAACGTTGTGATGGATGTATGGTGTAGCCTCAATTCCAAGTCAGAACCTTTGAGATTAGAATTACTTAATTAAAAGTTTAGGTCTGAGTTCATCACTACACACAGATTCCTGGTCTGGTTGTTGGTTTTAAGCTGTATAGACTGAAGCTCAGGCGACCTGCAGTCATTTATAGAGAAACGAACCTTTGAATAACTAACATCTCATAGAAATATCTGTCCTATTACATTTTAAAGGAAAATATCCCTGAGAGAACTGAGGGATTAAAAAGTACTTTGTGACCAAAACTGGACTCTTTAAGAAGCATTGAAAGAGTTTTGGTGGTTTATAAAAATCACATACATATCAATAATGAAAATACTGCTAAAAACTCACAACAATGAACTAAGATGGAGACAATGTATGAGGAGTGGAGTAACGATACGCACAGCCGGACACAAATCAGTCAAATACTTAGCCCACAAAATGGTCTTGAAAAAGATTATTTTACTATTTTCTCGTCCATGCTGTTTAACCAATAAACTCCCAGCGGAAACAGAACTGATGATTCCTCATGATTTCCAAAAAGCATGAGCGATAGAGCGCTGACGCTTTCAAAAGAGAACAATTACGCCCGAGATTCTCAGAACCTTTTATATAAGAAAATGATTACGATTCACAAAAAAACTGCTTGATCAAATAGAAACAAGCTTTCACAACATGAGAGATAAACTAGTGGAAGTTCTGGTAAGGCCCGGCATTTTAAAACATCAAGTAAACATTCTAACTGTCACAAACACAAAGCATAGAAGCCGACAGGTACGTTCTAACTGTTATTCAGCAGACACTGAGGATGTAGTAGATCTATGGATTCAGATTTTTGATGCTTCTGATGAGTGAAGTGAACCAAATTTCCTTTAAAACAACTTAAAACAGTCTACCACATGGAGAAACTTGGTATGGTTCTCCATGTGGCAACCATGCAGGTGACCTGTAACATGGAATCAAAACACAATGCTGATCAAGACATTATTGCTACAACAAGGTGAAAACGTACGACCGTCAAAAGATTGACACATCTTTAACATGTTGATCTGTGTAGAAAAAGATTTAGTTTTTAAGGAAAACTTCAGTCAAAAAAAGTAGTGACAGGTCCAAAAGCATGAGGGATGTGGGATTATTTACTCATAAAAAAGGTCAAGTACATCAAAAATTCTCCAACAACATGCAGGACTGTCTCTGACATGGAAACAACTACTTATACAAAGTCATTACAAAGTTTCATTTTAAACATTCATTCAGAACAACTGTTCAGAAAAAAGTCACAAACAGATTAAGTGTCTTTGAGTGTCCATAGGTGTAGGTACTGCTGCTCTCAGAGCAGGAGGAGAAATGATTTGAATTCTCAGCAGTTGTTAGTTTTTATAATTTTCTCCTCCCTTTTTATTTGAATGAACAACCATTGGTTGTTTCTGTCCACGCCCAGTCTGACCTCATTCACTCTCTAAGAGAAGCATTGCCATCTTTCGAGGTTTCGTTTGTTTGTTCTGTTTCAAATTATTCACAAATAAATAATAAAATGGGTTCTGATATTTACTTAAGTTATGGGAAAAAAAAAAGTAAAATATTCCAAAACAACTTTAAATTAATATATTTGGTAAATAAATCTAAAAGCCGCTTTGTCCTGGGAATTAGCGCCTCCAAATCCGAGACCATGGTACTCGCCCGGAAAAGGGTGGAATGCCCCCCTGCAGGTCAGGGACATGGTCCTGCCCCCAGTGGAGGAGTTTAAGTATCTCCGGGTCTTGTTCACGAGTGGGGAAAGGATGGAGCGGGAGATCGACAGGCGGATCGGTGCGGCATCAGCAATAACTAGGACGCTGCATCGGTCCGTCGTGGTAAAGAGAGAGCTGAGCCGAAAAGCAAAGCTCTCGATTTACAAGTCGATCTACGTTCCAACCCTCACCATGGTAACCAGGATCTACGTTCCTATCCTCACCATGGTAACCAGGATCTACGTTCCTACCCTCACCATGGTAACCAGGATCTACGTTCCTACACTCACCATGGTAACCAGGATCTATGTTCCTACCCTCACCATGGTAACCAGGATCTACATTCCTACACTCACCATGGTAACCAGGATCTACGTTCCTACCCTCACCATGGTAACCAGGATCTATGTTCCTACACTCACCATGGTAACCAGGATCTATGTTCCTACCCTCACCATGGTAACCAGGATCTACGTTCCTAACCTCACCATGGTAACCAGGATCTACGTTCCTAACCTCACCATGGTAACCAGGATCTACGTTCCTACACTCACCATGGTAACCAGGATCTATGTTTCTACCCTCACCATGGTGACCAGGATCTACGTTCCTACCCTCACCATGGTCACCAGCTGTGGGTGGTGACCGAAAGAATGAGATCGCGGGTACAAGCGGCCGAAACGAGCTTCCTCCGCAGGGTGGCTGGGCTCTCACTCAGAGATCAGGTGAGGAGCTCTGCCATCCAGGAGGAGCTCGGTGTTGAGCCGCTCCTCCTCCAGGTCGAGAGGAGCCAGATGGGGTGGTTCGGGCATATGGTCAGGATGCACCCCGGGCGCCTCGCGGGCGGGGTGTTTTGGGCACGTCCCACCGGGAGGAGACCAAGGGGCAGACCCCGGACCTGCTGGGCTGGCCAGGGTACGGCTTGGGATCCTTCCAGGTGAGCTAGAGGATGCAGCCGGGGTGAGAGAGGCCTGGGCTGCCCGCTTAAGGCTGTTGCCCCCGCGACCCGACCCCGGAACAAGCGGAAGATGACGGAACGGAACTTTTTCCCATTTCTGGGGGTCTTGAACACAATATATAAAACACCATCACTTAGATGTGTTTAATTCCCACAAACCTGAATCCAGTGACTGTTATCTAAATGGAGTGTGCTGGAAAAACACCATGCACATGTTGAGACCAATATCTGTGCTTAAAGGGGTTAATTAGACCGATTAAACGTAGATACAATATGGATTATAGAAATATTAATAAAAAACAAGATAGAAGAAATCATTTGAAACATAATTATTATAACAAAACTTATTAATACCCAGTCATTCAGAGACACTCTGCAGAGAAGGTGATCGGCTGCAGCCTTCCATCTGTACGTCTCCAGGACTCGGGGGCGTGCAGGTCGGATGGCAGCTGACCCTTCCCACCCTGGACATGGACTTTTTGAGCGACTCCCCTCGAGCAGGAGGCTCCGGTCCATTCGGACCAGAACGTCCCGCCACAAAAACAGCTTCTTCCCTTCTGCCGTTGGACTTATGAACTCTTTATAACCTGAACCCCACATCTCTTAGTCACCTCCCTCTTGTCACTTTACTATCTTTATTATTTTCTATTATTTTCTATGACATTGCACTACTTTTCTTTTTCTTCTGAGCACTCTTAGTTTTGTTAAAATTATTATTTTTATTTTTTTTTATTATTTTTATTTTATGTTTGCACACCTGTATCAAAGCAAGTTCCTAGTCTCTGATATTTTTCACTGACATGGCAATAAAAGCATTCTGATTCTGATTCATTCACAATTCAAGCCAGTTTCATTTTAACCCCCTTATATGACATTTTTGACCTATGCTTTTCTTGATTTGATACGTCTTGATATACGTACTTCAAGTGAAACAAAGACGTCTCGGTATGGACCAGTTCAATTCTTAAAGAATGAACTGGTCAAAGCTTTAAAATGAAACAACTGCGAGAAATGTCCAGGTGCTGCTGCTCTCGGAGCACGAAGAGAATCACAAAACTGGATACATCAACTAAAAAAAATAGTTCTGTGAAAGAACAAACTGAGAAATTCAAACATTCAACAACCAACATGTTAATGTTTAAAACTTAGAAAACAGAAGAGTTTTCTCCTTTTTTTTCTATTTGAACCACATGTATAACTTGGTATGGTTCTCATTGAGGCGACCATGGAGGTGACCTGTAACATGGAATCGTTTCTGTATCTCCAGGGATGGATCTCAGCTCAGATGAAATTAGATAGAAAACAGCATAAACTAATGTTGGAAACAAAAACATCTTTAATTTAACCTCATTTACTTTGTTAAAGAAACAATACAATCTTTCAAACGTTCGTCAGTTTGTTTTGGTTTAAGTCAAACTTCTTTTCATCTGTCTTTAGTTTTTTTTAGTTTTTTGCTCAATATTTACCAAAAATCCCTGAACCCAGAATCTTAAAGAAGACCATTTGGACCAAAGTTAAAGAACTCATTAATCAATCATCAAAACCAGAAAATGAAAACAAAATGTAACAGTAATGATGAAAGCTTTCATTTACTTGTTTTTTTAAATGACCAGTTCATTCAGTCTGAGGACAACAAGCACTTAGACATGATGTCTTAAAGTTTGATCATCTCATCAGGAGGAGAAATGAATGGAATTCTCAGCAGCTGTGAGTTTTTATAGGCTCCTCCTCCTTCCTGTCTGAACAACCGATGGTTGTTTCTGGCCACGCCCACTTTGTTTAACACGGTTTAATCTTAATTACTTTTTTTTTTTTTTTTAAGTTTTTGTCTTCTTTCATCTTTTTTCTTAACTTTTAGTTTGTTTGTTTGTTTTTGAAAATAAATTTCAAACAATTTTTTTTGTTGTCGTGAATTTTTTTTTAAAGGTTTCTTTCATTTTATTTTCTGTTCATTTAAATTTTCTTCAAACTTTATTTTTTGGTTCATTTTTTTTAAAAATTCTAACTTCAGACTTAAATTTTTTTTGTTTGTTTCCTTTTTGTTGATTTTTTTTTTAGTTCTTGTTAAACTTTTTTTTTTTTACATTTTTTTTAACTTTTGGATTGTTTATTTTTAAAATTAATTTCACACAAGTTTTTCCACATTTTTACAGTTTTTCAAAAATTATTTTAAGTTTTTTTTTTAACCAAACCTTTTCTTCTTATTTTGAAATGATTGTTTTTCACAAAAAATCTAACTTTTTATTTTTCTTCACTTTAATTTTATTTGAATTTTTTATCTTCTCAAAAAAATTTTATTTAAATTCACTTGTTTTTTAAATTCAGTTTTCCATTGACTTTTTTTCTTTAAAACATTGAACTGCTTTTAAACTAAATTAAATTAATTTAAAAATAAAACATAGTCTAAAAACAAAGAATAATAAACAGTAAACGTCTTATAATAAATAATAAACGAAAGTATGAGACTGCGGAACAAGCGGCCGAAATTAGCTTCCTCTGCAGGGTGGCTGGACTCTCACTCAGAGATCGGGTGAGGAGTTCTGCCATCTGGGAGGAGCTCGATGTCGAGCCGCTCGTCCTCCAGGTCGATAGAAGCCAGATGGGGTGGTTTGAGCGCCTCGCTGGTGAGGTGTTTTGGGCACGTCCCACTGGGTGGAGACCAAGAGGCAGACCCCCGACCAGCTGGAGAGACTATGTCTCACATCTGGCTGGGGAACACCTCAGGATCCTTCTGGGTGAGATGGAGGATGCAGCTGGGGTGAGCGAAGCCTTGGCTTCCCGTCTGAGGCTGTTGCCCCCGCGACCCGGCCCCTGATAAGCGGAAGACAACGGAACGGAAACGCCTATCTCAGGGTTACCGACGGTGACAGAGCCTATCCCGGCTGATTTCAGACAAGAGGCAGGGTACACCTCAAACAGATCGCCAGTCTGTTGCAGGGCCACACACAAAAAACTCCTAGGGGCAATTTAGTAGTGGGCAATCAATCTCAGATGCATGTCTTTGGAGAGTGCAAGGAAACATAAGTTCCTGAAGAATTCACACTTACTCGGGGAGAACATGTAAACGCTACACAGAAAGGCCAGAGTTACTTCTTGTTTTTTCTATCGAAACTACAGAAAAAGTGTCCTGCTTTATTTCAGGCACTTTTTCTCCAACTCCTGTTGAAACTGTTTGCTCTCATCTGCCATCCAAGCGAAATTGGTGATGAAGGGTTTCCAGGTATGCTGGGGCAACAGTTGGAGCAAATGAGGAGGCGCTCTAGGAACCAGGTAGGTCCACGGTTCACCCTAATGGAGGGAGAATGGAACAATCCCAGAACTCATCTAGAAACCGTGTTCATGTCTTTATGCAATATTTTACGTCGTACACATAAAGACCATTTTAAATGATAATAATTAAGCTCTCGATTTACAAGTAGGTCTACGTTACTACCCTCACCATGGTAACCAGGATCTACGTTGCTACCCTCACCATGGTAACCAGGATCTACATTCCTACCCTCACCATGGTAACCAGGATCTACGTTGCTACCCTCACCATGGTAACCAGGATCTACGTTGCTACCCTCACCATGGTAACCAGGATCTACGTTGCTACCCTCACCATGGTAACCAGGATCTACGTTCCTACCCTCACCATGGCAACCAGGATCTACGTTCCTACCCTCACCATGGCAACCAGGATCTACGTTCCTACACTCACCATGGTAACCAGGATCTCCGTTCCTACCCTCACCGTGGTAACCAGCATCTAGGTTCCTACCCTCACCATGGTAACCAGGATCTACGTTCCTACCCTCACCATGGCAACCAGGATCTTCGTTCCTACCCTCACCATGGTAACCAGGATCTACATTCCTACCCTCACCATGGTAACCAGGATCTACATTCCTACCCTCACCATGGTAACCAGGATCTACGTTCCTACCCTCACCATGGCAACCAGGATCTTCGTTCCTACCCTCACCATGGTAACCAGGATCTACATTCCTACCCTCACCATGGTAACCAGGATCTACGTTCCTACCCTCACCATGGCAACCAGGATCTACGTTCCTACACTCACCATGGTAACCAGGATCTACGTTCCTACCCTCACCCATCGTCACCAGCCCTGGGTGGTGACTGGTGAGCTTCCTCCGCAGGGTGGCTGGGCTCTCACTCAGCAATTAAGTGAGCTCTGCCATCCAGTAGCAGCTTGGAGTGGAGCCGTTGCTCGTCTTGGTTGAGAGAAGCCAGATGGGGTGGTTCGCCTCATGAGTGCCTCGCTGCTGAGGTGTTGCGTTCCACCAGGAGGAGACCCAGAACCAGAGCCCGGACCTGCTGGAGAGACTATGTCTCACAGCTGGCTGGGGAACGACTCGGGATCCTTCCAGGTGAACTGGAGGATGCAGCCGGGGTGAGAGAAGCCAGGGTTTCCTGTCTGAGGCTGTTGCCCCTGCAAGCCGGCCCAGGATAAGCCAAATTTGGAGTTTGAAGAGATGATCATCAGAAATGTGGCGTCAGAGTGGACGTGTGGAGATGTTTTGTGGTGTTGTTCCACCCCAGAGAAGGATGTGAGTTGCTGTCAATATGTGGAGCTTTTAGTGACAGTTTAACATCTTATTAGGATTAACTGGAGCTAAAAAAAAAAATCTTTGCCATGGTAACCCACATTCCACCCAATGCAAAGGCAACTGTTGCTTTTTCCACCAACGGCTGTTCCAGCTCCACCCACCTAACTCGGCACCACCTCGCAGCTGTTTTGAAGTTCTCTCTTGAGCTGCTTGGAGCTACTGGACACACAAATTTCCAGAGCAGGGGAGTCATAAAGTAAATCTAAAGCATGTAAAACGACATGTGGTTAAAAATATTATTTTAAAAAGGTTCCATTTGGTGACAGAAGAAAACCGTTTGAGTCATGATTCCCTCACCTACCACCAGAGGGAGCCAGATCTTCCTGGCTGTCCGACCAAGAAATATCCTTGAACTCGATGCGTTATACTTTTCAAATTTTGACCAAGAGACATTCCTTTGTTCTAATCCTGTACCTTGCTGGACCCTATTTGTTGTCCTGCAATTGGGTCCTCCTCCTCCTTCTGCACCCTCATTGTGACAGTTTGTGCCAGGAGTTTTCCAACCAACGCCTGAGGCCTTCCTGTGTGTATGAAGACAGTTCTAAGTCCTTTTGGTGTGAGACAGGGGTGTCCAAAGCCGGTCCTTGAGGGCCGGTGTCCTGATGGTTTTACACAGCTGATGCACAGGAAGTGAAATCAACAGCCAATAGAATTTGGCACAATGACTAAATTAACTGGATCAGGTGTGAAGATGCAAGAACATATGGAAAACCTTCAGGACACCAGCCCTCGAGGACCGGATTTGGACACCCCTGGTGTAAGACCTTTAGGGTTTACTGAGGCTTCATCAAGATCTCATTTATCGTCTGGTGAGTTTGGCTCCTTTTCTTTTAAGATCTACAGTCTCAGAAGTTAGTTGGTGTCAGAGGAGACAGGCTCTCTCAAGATCAGGTAACTGACTTGCTGTGTCAACTGATAAAAGACTAAACAATCCGGTTGCTTAGCAACAGAGCTCTTAATGGGTGGAATGAATGGAACGTAAATATTCAGATGGAATTCTGTCTCCTAGTGATGGAGCTATATGTCCTTTCATTCTTCATGATGCAGCCGGACATGAAGGAGTTCATCTCTCGATATCTTTTAGCTGATTCAAACTAATAGATCAGTTTGAGGAAACCGTTTAGTTTGAAAAAAAACTGTCAAAATGGGCGACACCGTTGCAGAAAGGAGCAACCAACCAACCAATGAAGCCGTCGAGGCTGAATTGATGGATGTAATTCGTCCATTGATAGAAAGTTGTTTTCAGAGACTAACGCAGCCACAGATTGTTAAACTGTTAGCAGGAAATCCAGATGAAGATACAAAAGTAATTTTTAAAGAGTCAATGTATAACCTGATTGTAAACCTCGCTAATACGTTCCGGGATAGACTCAAATTCAATATTCATAGAGGAATTTCAAAGCCGGATATTTTGGCCACGGTGGGGAGCGCAGTACCAAGGACGTTTGCAGAAGTTCTGGACTTTGAATTCGACGTTAAAATCAGGGCTTCGGACACATTGACCAGACTGATTGTCACAGAAATTGCCGACAGAGTGAACATGAGCAGAGAAGCACCTCATTCTCCTGTTAAAGATATCGACGGCATAGTCGTAAAGACGTGTAAAATGGTGAAAAAAATATTTGATCTTTGCAATCTACAGAAACAATGCGTGCAAAGGCGAAAAGGAAAACTCCCTCCAATAAAATCATCCAAACACTTAGAGGAAACCTCAGAAAGTGAAGCTGAAATTGAAGGTTACGACACGCCAGGTTCTAAATTACGTATACAGGAAATAACAGAGCCAATGCATCCAGTGTCCACAGAGTCATCCTCTGGTGTCACCACTTCGAACATGTATGATGTTTATGGCTCGGCCGTTTTCAGACATCTAGAAGATAACACGACTTCTACGACGGCGGAAGAAAAGCATATGAAAAGACAAAAGAAACCCAAAAAGTTGTTGCAATGTTGCCGTGAACCTGAAGTGCGCTCGTTTTCTTTACCTGAATCCAGAGACACCTCAACAACAATGTCCTCACGTATTAAGGAAGAGAGGTATGTGCTTAAGGAGAAAGATAAGGCAACGCCCGCTCACACCGGCTCTTCAACAGAGGAAGAGTCTACTAGCGTAGCAGACCGAAAAAGGCATACAACTGACAGGTACCTGAGAGATCTAATCAGACCTTTAGTTCGATCATTTTTTCAGAGGACTAGCAAGACTCAGTGTGCGAAACTAATATCAGGACATCCAGATGAGGAAACAAAAGGCACTTTAAGAGAGTTAATGAATCAAGTGGTGAACATTTTCTCCCGAATAATGAAAGAGAAATATAAATCAAAACATGAGGTTTCAGATAAGGAGGTTCTAACGTCAGTGGGGAACGCTGTACCACAGGCATTTGCAGATGTCTTACAAATTGACGTGGACATTGCATCTGAGACGAATCACTTATTGACCAAATGTATTGTTACTGAAGTGACCGACAGAGTGAACATGCGCAAAGATCACCAGAAATCCCAGGAAAATATCGACGGGATTGTAACAAGAACATGTAGAATGTTGAAAACTTTCCTTGACTGTTGCAATTTGCAGAAAAAATGTATGGGGAGACAGAAATCCCCTGGGTCATCAATACTGATGCCCAAATATGCCTCCGACATAGAGAAAGCCCTGACAGGAAGTTCCACAGATGCTGAAGATACGGAAGAAAAAGTGACTTCTTCAAGACATTCATCACATCAGGACCGTATGAAAAGACGAAAACAGAAATCCAAATTTTTAAAATGTTGCTATGAATCTGAACAGCCTTCGGTATCGGTACACGAGACCAGACAAAAGTCAAGTTTGTTGTCCACTAGTGCGCCAGAAGAGAAAGATGTGATTCCAAAGAAAGGTGATAAATCAAAGCGTCCTATAAAAGATTTACCTCGAAAGCCGTCACTAGGACCCCCTACGGTTAGTTTGTCAACATCTGGAGAGAGGCGTCGTCAAGATAAACAAGAGCGCTGCAGAGCGTTTGTTAACACACTCGTAGAAAAACTTATCGTACAAATTTTTGGAGAAGGAAAGAGAGCCTGCTCTCAGTACGACGCTTCCGTCATTAAAGAGCGACTCTATAAACGGCTCTGGAAGGAAACTGAGAAGTCAGGCTATAACCTCACCCCCGAAAAGCTGAAACAGCTTGAAGAGTCCCTTTATAAAGACCTGTGTAAATCCCTGAACGTCCCAAGACTTTTGGCTGAGTTATGTCTGTTTGTGTCTGATCCTTATACGGATGACGTGATTACAAAGTTATATAAAAGGCGAATTTCAAGAAGGAATTATAGAAGAATCTGTGGATGTATCGAAATAAGCAGGGATGTGTCTTCAAAGAGCCCTGGTAAGGTGCCAGCGATCGCTAATCGAGCAGGGGAAGACCCGATAACCACAGACCAGATGACAGATGACCAGACAACCACAGACCAAGGAACCACAGACCGTGTAACCACAGATTATGCAACCACAGATAATGTAACCGCAAACCAGATAAACAAAGACCAGATAACCATAGAGGAGGTACCGGAAAGAGGCTGTTTTTCACGTGCTTGGAAAAACTTCCAACACATCCTTGGCCATAACAAGGTTGCACCATCTTGAAATAAAACTATGCATTTAGCATAAAATAAAAAGAACTTATGCAAACGATAAAATAAAATAAAAATAATGTTTAAAAAATTAAAGTCGATCTCCCGCTCCATCCTTCCTTCACTCGTAAACAAGACCCCAAAATACTTAGACTCCTCCACTCGGGGCAGGATCCTGTCCCTGACCTGCAGGGGGCATTCCACCCTTTTCCAGGCGAGGACCATGGTAATATAATCATTGCGTCAGCAATAACTAGGACGCTGCATCGGTCCGTCGTGGTAAGAGAGAGCAAAGCCGAAAAGCAAAGCTCTCAGTTTACAAGTCGATCTATGTTCTTACCCTCACCATGGTAACCAAGATCTACGTTCCTACCCTCACCATGGTAACCAGGATCTACGTTCCTGCCCTCACCATGGTAACCAGGATCTATGTTCCTACCCTCACCATGGTAACCAGGATCTACGTTCCTACCCTCACCATGGTAACCAGGATCTACGTTCCTACCCTCACCATGGTAACCAGGATCTACGTTCCAACCTTCACCATGGCAACCAGGATCTACGGTGTTACCCTCACCATGGTAACCAGGATCTTCGTTCCTACCTTCACCATGGTAACCAGGATCTATGTTCCAACCCTCACCATGGTAACTAGGATCTATGTTCCTACCCTCACCATGGTAACTAGGATCTACGTTCCAACCCTCACCATGGTAACTAGGATCTATGTTCCTACCCTCACCATGGTAACTAGGATCTATGTTCCTACCCTCACCATGGTAACTAGGATCTACGTTCCAACCCTCACCATGGTAACTAGGATCTATGTTCCTACCCTCACCATGGTAACCAGCTGTGGATGGTGACCGAAAGAATGTGATCGCGGATACTAGCGGCCTAAATGAGCTTCCGCAGGGTGGCTGGGCTCTCACTTAGAGATTGTGTGAAGAACTCTGCCATCCGGGAGGAGCTCAGTGTCAAGCCGCTTCTCCAAGTCGAGAGGAGACAGATGTGGTGGTTTGGGTATCTGATCAAGATGCTCCACGAGCGCCTCGCTGGTGAGGTATTTTGGGCACGGGAGACCAAGAGGCAACCCCGGACCTGTTGGAGAGACTATGTCTCACAGCTGGCCGGGAATGACTCGGGATCCTCCGGGTGAGCTGGAGGATGCAGCTGGGGTAAGAGAAGCCTGGGCTTCCCGTCTGAGGCTGTTGCCCCCTCGACCCAGCCCCGGATAAGTGGAAGAGGACAGAACGAAGAAAAAATTGAAGCCCACGTACATGTGTGCAAACATACACCATCGGGAAAAATTTGCACCACCAAGGTCGACATGACGGCCTCATGGCATTGATATTCTTTATTAATGTTGAAACCTAATCAACTTTTTGCAATAATGAAAAAAAAAGGTGTGATGGAGTGAGAAGGAGAGAAAATGAGGTAATGTGTAATGAAATAATCCTGTTCTGTTGTCTTCTGCTTATCCAGGGCCGGATCGTGGAGGCAACAGCTTCAGACGAGAAACCTGGGCTTTTCTCACCCCGGCTGCACCCTTCAGCTCCCTGGGGAGGATCTAGAGGTGTTCCCAGTCCAGCTTTGATAGTCTCTCCAATTGCCTGAAATAAGCTTCCTCCGCAGGGTGGCTGGGCTTTCGCTCAGGGATAGGGTGAGGAGCTCTACCATTCGGGACAAGCTCGGAGTAGAGCCGTTGGTCTTCTGGGTTGAGAAAAGTCAGATGGTGTGGTTTGAACGCCTCCTGAACACTTACCTGGCTGGCATGGTGTTCCGGACCCACCCAACCAGACAGGCCTCGGACCCGCTGGAGAGACTATGTCTCACAGCTGGACAAGGAACGCATCGGGATCCGCCCGGGTGAGCTGGAGGATGTGGCCAGGGCTGAAAGAGGCACTGACCACAGGGCTCCAGGATCTCCCTGGGTGAAACTGTCACCCCTATGAAGCTCAGGCTTCTCTCACCCCAGCTGCATCCTCCAGCTGCGTAGGTTTTCTCCAGGTACTCCGGTTTCCTCGCAGCCTCCAAAAACATTCATGTGAGGTTGACTGGCGACTACATGATTACCTCTAGGAATGAGTGTGTGCATATGGTTATATGTGTGAGGCTCTGCGACAGACTGGTGATCTGTTTGTGGTGTACCCAGCTCCTCAAATTATTCCAAGTTATCTTACAGTCCTCAATGAATCCAAGCGGTTTAGTTTTGGCACCATGTTCAATTAGGCTAGACAGATTAGGATTGTTGTGGAAAGGAGAGGCTGCAGTGAGACAGAGTATGTGTGTAATTATTCTTCTCCTTCCATCATCTCCCTTCAGGGAGCGCCACAATAAATCAGTTTCTTCCATCTAACCCTATCTCCTGCATCCTCTTTGGTCACACCAACTATCTTCATGTCTTCCTTCACTGTATCCATGAACCTCCTCTTTGGTCTTCCTCTAGTCCTCTTTCCTGGTGGTTCCAAACCCAGCATCCTTCTTCTGATGTACTCTCTTTCTCTCCTCTGCACATGTCCGAACCATCTCAGTCTGGTCTTTCTGACTTTAAAACCTCTAACATGTGCTGTTCCTCTGATCCTGTCCATCCTGGTCACTCCCAGAGAGATCCTCAGCATCTTCATCTCTGTTTCCTGTCTGTTCCTCAGTGGCAGTGTCTCTAGACCAATCAGCATGGCCGCTCTCACCACGGTTTTGAACACTTTTCCTCTCATTTTATCTGAAACTCTTCTATCACACATCACACCTGATACTTTTCTCCACCCATTCCAGCCTGCTTGAACACGCTTCTTCACCTCTTTTCCACACTGTCCATTGCTCTGGACTGTTGATCCTAGATACTTAAAATCTTCCACCTTCTTTATCTCTTCTCCCTGTAACCTCACTTTTCCATTTGGATCCCTCTCATTCACACACATGTACTCTGTCTTACTCTGGCCTCCATCTCAGTCTGACCTCTCTGACTTTAAAACCTCTAACATGTGCTGTTCCTCTGATCCTGTCCATCCTGCTCACTCCCAGAGAAATTGATTGAGAGGAAATTAAATGGAAGCGTAAGTTTAGGAGAAGAGATAAAGAAGATGGAGGAATTAAAACGGGGGTACCCGAACAGTCGATTGGAAGGATTCCAAACTCAGCGACTTTAACGCCATATTTAGCATCTAGCTAATTGCTAGACTAGACCCACTGGGTTTTTTCTCCCAAGAAAGCGTCAATCTTGTGGCTTTTTCTAGTGTTATTGACAAATTTTGGAATCCGTGACATAAAATTGCGTTGTTTAGTCTGAAATTAATGAGCAGCGCCTGTTGCTGTTGTTGCCCCTCCCCCTCGGAAAGCTCTAGAAAAAAGTCTGTGTGTATCTGTGTTAGAGAGCGAAAAGGGAGCAAGAGAGAGGAACTTGTCTCTGTGTGTGTGGGGGCAGGCGGTGGGGGGGGCAGTGGGTAGCACAGTGGCCTCACAGCAAGAAGGTTGTGGGTTCGAGTCCCGGGTGTGGACGATGCTTGGAACACTGTCCTTTCTGTGTGGAGTTTGCATGTTCTCCCCGTGTCTGCGTGATTTCCTCCGGGTACTCCCGTTTCCTCTCACCCTCCATAGACATGCATGCTGGGTTGATTGGCCGGTGCCAAATTGCCCCTAGGAATGAGTGTGTGTGTGTGTGGATGATTGTTTGTGTGTGGCCCTGCGACAGACTGGCGACCTGTTCGGGGTATACACTGCCCTTCCAGATCTGGCAGATCTCGGGAGGTTTGATATTTAAAAAGTAGATCTTGTGACAAAAAAGGCCGGGCACCCCGGATTCAAAATGTATGAACGAACTGAGGAAGTGTGTGAAGTCAGGCTGGCATGAAAGAAGAATGAGGAGGGATATAATTAAAGGAAATGTGTCAAAATAAAACTGTGGTCGTGGTTTTTTATATTTTATCCAGAAACAGTGTCATTGAGGAAAAGACAAGAAGAGATGAAGATGCTGAGGTTCTCCCTGGGACAGACCAGGACGGACCGGATCAGGAATGAGGACATCAGAGGAACAGCAGGTGTTGGAGAAGCCAGAATGCAATGGTCGAACATGTCTGGAGGAGAGTGAGGAAATGATACAACGTTTGGAACTACCAGGTAGGAGGCCTAGAAGCAGGGGTGTCAAACTCCGGTCCTCGAGGGCCAGTGTCCAGAAGGTTTTCATTGTGTTCCTGCTTCAACACAGCTGATGCACAGGAAGTGTGTGTAAATTTAAGAACACATGGAAAACCTTCAGGACAGTAGTGAAGAGGACGCCGTCTGGAGGGGTACAGGAAGGTGTGAGGGAGAATAATGGGTGTAGTGTGGCGTGTGTGTTGCCACGGAAGCTGGTGACTTTTGTTGCGGGGGTTATGAACACCACGGCGGAACTTAAATCGTAGACTGAGAGGATTCGAGTTGTGGTGAAGGCGGCAGTGCACCATTTTGGTTTGATGAAGCGGGAGGATGTGAGGGATGAGCTGCGGGTTCAGGCTGGTATGGACGCGTCGTTCTCGGGGCCGTGAACCATGGTGGTGTTCTTGGAGCACTGTTAGGGGGGATTGTGGGTTTTGGCAGGGATTTGGGCCAGCCGAGGTAGACTCCTACTCTCCTACTCCTACTCTCACCAGAAATGGAATATGGACCAATCTTTGGCACCGTCGTACAATTCATTCATCTTCTGATCCGCTTATCCCCAACGGGATCACAGAAGCTGCCGATGCCTATCTTTGCTGATTACAGGTGAGAGGCAGGGATGGACAAAGGAAACCCTTTCACTAATTCCAAGCCTCCTCCCACCTACTCATCGTAACACATTAAATCATTTAATAAAGTAAATACCGTTCCATTCTGTCGTCTTCCGCTCATCCGAGGCCGGGTCGGGGGTAACAGCCTCAGCTCCACACCCAATTTTTAAGTGAGAGCCCAGCCACCCTGCACAGGAAGCTCATTTCGGCTGCTTGTATCTGCAATCTCATTTTTCCGGTCACTACCCAGAGCTGGTGACCATGGTGAGGGTAGGACTGTAGATCCTGGTTACCATGGTGAGGGTAGGAACGTGGATCCTGGTTACCATGGTGAGGGTGGGAACGTAGATCCTGGTTACCATGGTGAGGGTGGGAACGTAGATCCTGGTTACCATGGTGAGGGTGGGAACGTAGATCCTGGTTACCATGGTGAGGGTGGGAACGTAGATCCTGGTTACCATGGTGAGGGTAGGACTGTAGATCCTGGTTACCATGATGAGGGTAGGACTGTAAATCCTGGTTACCAAGGTGAGGGTAGGAACGTGGATCCTGGTTACCATGGTGAGGGTAGGAACGTGGATCCTGGTTACCAGGGTGAGCGAAGGTACGTAGATCCTGGTTACCATGGTGAGGGTAGGAACGTAGATCCTGGTTACCATGGTGAGGGTAGGAACTTAGATCCTGGTTACCAGGGTGAGGGTAGGAACGCGGATCCTGGTTACCATGGTGAGGGTAGGAACGCAGATCCTGGTTACCATGGTGAGGGTAGGAACACAGATCCTGGTTACCATGGTGAGGGTAGGAACGTAGATCCCAGTTACCATGGTGAGGGTAGGAACGTAGATCCTGGTTACTATGGTGAGGGTAGGAACGAAGATCGACTTGTAAATTGAAAGCTTTGCTTTTCAGCTCAGCTCTTTCTTTACCACGATGAATCGATACAGTGTCCTAGTTATTGCTGACGCTGCACCGATCCGCCTGTCGATCTCCCGCTCAAACCATATAGGATGCATGGTTTGAAAAAGAGATGGACAAAGCAAACGCTTTCACCAATTCTAAGCCCCCTCCAACCCACTCTTTGCAACACATTAAACCATCTAATAAAGTAAACACCAAACTTTACAATGACATCAATCCTTTCACTCTCTCATCCCCGTCTGATCTCACACCCCTCTCCCTCTTACCGTCAATGCTGAGGGCTTCACTCGGTCATTATTTTTTGTGGTAAATAGGGCCCAGATGCAAAGTCAGTTTTAACCAGTTTAATGCAGAAGATGCTCGGCAGGATGACTGACCAGAGGACAAGAGCTCGGCTGGACGAGGACCGGAGGGTTAGAGCCCAGCAGGACGAGGGACCAGAGGGTTAGAGCTCCGCAGGACGAGGGACCAGAGGCTTGAAGCTCGGCAGGACGAGGGACCTCAGGGCTGGAGCTCGGCAGGACGAGGGTCCAGAAGGTTGGAGCTCCACAGGACGAGGAACCGGGGGGTTAGAACTCGGCAGGATGAATGCCCAGATGGTTGTAGCTTAGCAGGACGAGGGACAGGAGGGTTGGAGCTCCGCCGGACGTAGGATCAGAGGGTAGGAGCTCGGCAGGACGAGGGTCCAGAAGGTTGGAGCTCCGCAAGACTAGGGACCGGAGGGTTGGAGCTCGGCTGGACGAGGGACCACAGGGTTGGAGCTCAGTAGGAAGGCATGGTGCACCATGGTGAAGGACCAGAACGGCAGGGTGCACTAGGAGCTGGGGAGGGACCAGTATAGCAGGGTGCTCCATCATGGCTGCATGGCAGCAGCAATGCAGGCCACTGCAGCAGGGTGCAACATGGAATGATCCAACAAGGAAGTGAGGGACACCAGGGCTTCAAGACACACCTGGGAATTGGGAGCAGGTGTGTAAAATTAGAGCAGAGGGCAGGATAGGAGGAAGTGTTCAAATTTGTTCATTTCTTAGGCTGCCCTACTGTAGGTTACCGGAGGATTCGGTTCCATTCCTTCATCTTCCGCTTATCTGGGCCGGGTCGGGATTTTTTTTAGGTTGCTACATATATATTTTTTCAAAATGGGAAAAAAGGGAAGAAACCTCAAGGGGACCCACATGAAGGAGAGCTCTCTCCCCCGGGACGAGCAGACTTTTAATTAAACATGATCTTATTCTAGCTGAAGAAATCAGTAGATGTTCTTCATCCTGATGGAAACGGGACGGTAGATCAAACACAGAGACCTCATCAGTCTGAGAGAGGAGGACAACATGTGAACCATACTGTACCAACTAGTGGTGGAAAAAACTAAATGATAGAACATGCAAACTCCACACAGAAAAGCCTGTGATGCCTTGCCAGAACTCCGGGACTCAAACTGCCGACCCTCTTGTTGTGAGGGTCGGCACCCACATGGTGGTGCTAAACACCGCACCACCAGGAAGCCCAGGTCATACAGTTTGTCACGATGAGGGTGCAGAAGGAGGAAGTCCAGCAACACTTCCGTTCGTCGTCATCCGCTTATCCAGGGACGGGTCGCGGGGGTAACAGCCTCAGACTGGAAGCCCAGGCTTCTCTCGCCCCGGCTGCATCCTGCATCTCACCCGGAAGAATCCCGGGCAGCAACACTGTGGGAGAAAAACACACGGTTCAGAGGAATGTCTCATGGTAAATGTTTAAACCATGTCTTGGTCGGGCAGCCAGGGAGACCTGGCTAGAAGGAATGATGACCCGACCCTGAAGGCAAGGCACCCTTTAAATTTGCAGCTGGTCAATCACCTTCAGGTGTCCCAAATTAGGGAGATGAAGGAAGGCTCTCTCTGGTAGTAGGGGAGGGAATCTCGACACAATTTAATTACTATACCTGCCCATACAGTGACCGGACGACCCACAACAAGGACACCAAGACTCGGAGACTCCATACTCTCATAGGTTCCCCCAATGGACACAGTCAAATGGCCTCTTTTGCGGGCTGTAGGAACACATCTAGGAACATAGCGCACAATAAACAGTGTGGCTCAGTGTGAAAGTCTGATGCTGCCGATGTGAATCATGAACAGAACTTTCCCAGTACCAGAGGGCCAAAGCGGGAGAGGGAGAAACACAAGCGATCCAAGCCCACACTCACCCTGATGCCGGGACTCTGAAACCCGAGCAGAGCATAGAATAGAACTTCTAATAAAATCACCATTGATTTGTGTACTTTTATTGTGGAGGGTTTTGATTGCAGTTGAAACTAACTTTATATCTCCCACCTGAAGGAGGTGATGAAGGGGGGAAGTAGTTCTTCACCAAACCAGGTGCAGAGGAAGCCCCCTCACAAAATCTTTCCAGCACCACGGTGCACGGGCGTCCCGTGTCAGAATCCCCAGTCTGCGAAGCATATGTGGTCCGATCACCTCCAAACTAACTGTCCACGCTCTCCCCTATTCACTCACTGCGCCATGCACACCTTCCAATCCCCTCTTAGAGATAAGAGGGTCTACACCTCGGCTTCTCACCTGCTGTCAGGGGTGCGGATAGAACGTCTGCCTCATAGCCTTGCGGACCTGACATCAGGGACACCCTTGCCCCTTGGTGCTGGGAGACTCCTTGAGGGGGGTTTCTTCTGCACTTGGCTGGGTGGGCAGCCTCCTCTGCTTGGCATTGGAGTGATTTGTTAGTTTGTTATGTTGTTTCTGTGTGGTTCAACTTTTGTTTTTCAGATAATCCAACAGGTTGGCTCCTCACACTTTCTTCTTTCTCACTCCTATGTGTGACCAGGAGCGCCAGTTCAGGATCGGGCGGGGAGCGCCAGAGAAGCAGAGGCACAGACCATAAAAAACAGTTTTAACATCTATTTAAAACCTATTAAAATGGCAGGTTTTAATATAGTTCACATGTTGGGGTTTAGCTTACCGGCACCTCCTCGTCCCGGTCCATAGCCTTTACGGGCCCATTCGTCGTCCCGGGTCCGCCCTTTACGGGTCCATTTGTTGTCCCGGGTCCGCCCTTTACTGGGCCCATTCGTCGTCTCGGGTTCGTCGTTTATGGGCCCATTTGTCATTCTGGTCCTCAGCCTTCACGGGCTCACTCGTCGTTCCGGATCCACTCTCTACAGGCCAATTTGACGTCCCAGGTCCACCTTCTACAGGCCTATTTGTCGTCTCAGTACACCCTCTATAGGCCCATTCATCCGGACCGCCGACTGCGCGAACTTTTTTATCCAGTGGTATCCATAATGGACACCCCGTGTCTCTTTTCAGGAGGAGCCCTCGCCGCACGGTGGTGTGAAGTCGGACACACCACCGTGCCACCAGCCCATAGTCCAACAGGAAAGCTCCCCACTGTGTGTCTCTTGCTGCTCCGTCTCTAATTAAGACATTTAAAACATGCAATGAAATACAACACCTGCTCCATAAGCTCCTCCCTCTGTCCTCAGTATTCCCTGTCAGATCCGCAAATAAAAGCCACAGAAAGCACAGACATTTAGGATGTAACATAAACCATTAATATCAGTCAAATAAAACCCTGATAGAGTAAATCTCTCCAGGAATACCGGACGTACAGATTCCCATTCTGTTTTTCATGACACCAGACAGAACAGGGTTGCTCACTTGAGGAACTGTAAGCGCTCACTTGGATCCAGTGAAATACAGAGAGGTCAGTTTGGCCTGGCTTTGTGGACCCATTAAAGACTCCAGCTTTTGGGTTGCCAGGTTGGACACAGTGCGACCGAACTGGGACGCCGGTGGATAGGGAGGGCATTGATGGGGCATCGAGATGTTTACATTGCAGCACTTAAATTTACCTCGGGGACATCACTTATCACTTAACAATGGTCTTGCAAAGGGGCGGAGCCAATGGAATGAAAAGTCCCGACAGAAGTATGTCTCCTAGCAACAGAGGATTCATTCTTTTGTCCTTTGTTCTGGTGTAAAAATGCCATCTTTTCAGATTTCTTTCTATCTGCAGAAAGAACTCGCAGGATCGCTTTGTGTCAACCAGTTTGATTTAACTCATAAAGGTTGAACCGGAACATTTAACTGAACAACATGGATGATAAACACAATTTAAGTAATTTTAGATGGAGAACAGATTCAGATACTGATGTTTCTGACCCTTTGCCGGAAGATGATCCGATCGATATCACTGAGGACATAACCTTTTCTCAGTTATCCCGAAGAACAGAAACTATATTAGAGGAAGATGAAACTTCCGCTGTGGACAACTATCCCAGAATAGATGAAATCCCAGCAGACCCATGGATTGGAGAAATGCAGAGTCCAGACATAAGCAGCCCTGAACATATTGAATTTCAACAAATTATTTCTCAGCAGCAGAAAGTAGAGATCAAAGCTACCCCCGATGAGCCCGACAAGCATGTCAGACGCTCAGTTAAAAATGAAAAGATCGGTTCACACCATATAAACCCACAGACAGAAAATCTATCTGAAAATGATTCAAATGAAGAAGGTTTTCCTCAGAGCATAAGCACGGACTACACTACTAGATCAGAAGAAATACTTGAAAAAGCAGAAACAAAACACCATGAGAGTTCAGATAAACACCCTGTCAGAAGATCTCTCAAAGACATCACATCTAAACTGTTTAAAATGGTCAAAGATTCTTCAGAGGAGGAGGAAACAGATGAAGAGTCTACCACCCAAAAGTCTTCTACCCAAAAGTCTTCTACCCAAAAATCAGAAACGGTTCAAGAAGGCTCACTTAGAAACGAAGAGAAAAGAGATTTTAAATCAATAGTTACGGCGGAGGAAGAGTCCACGTACGACTCCGCTGGAGGAACCACTGGTTTCCGACAAGTGAAAAGTAGCAAAGAAATTTCAGATTTTGTTCGGCCTTTGGTTCAAACATTTTTCCAGAAAATAACCCAGGCTCAGTGTGTGAAACTGATCTCAGGATACCCAGACCTGGAGACCAAGTTTATTCTGAAAGATTTGATGAGTGACATGGTGATAAACACGGCTAGTTTATTGAAAGATAAAATCAAACTTAACTTAGAAGATGGAACTTTGAAAGACATTCATGTCCAAGTTTGTGACGCTGTGCCAAGATCATTTGCTGAGGTTTTTGAAATAGAAGTTGGCGTCGAAGACAAGACGTCTAACGCCCTGACCAATCTACTCATCGCAGAGGTGACAGCTAGAGTGAACATGGGTCCAGAAGAAGAATTTGCTCCAGTCAAAAATATCAATGGAATAGTTGCTAAAACGTGCAAAATGCTGAGAAAATTCTTTGACCTTTGCAATCTGAAAAATTGTTGCAAGAAAGATCAACCGAGCAGTGAGATGTTAGTGACTGTCGCATCAGAGGAGGTGGAAATTGTAGTCACTTCTGCCAAGACCGCTACTGCTGTGGAGGAGTCCCCACCCACCCAGCCTATGCCTTCTTTACCCAAAAAAACGGATAAGCCTGTTAAAGATACAAAAGTTGATTTACCTGAGACGTCTCAAACAGTTGAGACATCTCATACAGTCACAACATCCGTGACTGAATCTCTGCCCCCAAAACCTACAATTAAAAAGGAAAAGCCTCTGAAAAGCCGTGAAAAGGTGTCCAGATTCTTTAAATGCTGCCGTGAGGCTGAAATAAGTCCAACTACCACCTACGAGGACACAACCAGAGCAACCACAGATTTTTTGTCACCTCGAGACGAGACTATAAGTGTTTTGTTTGAGGACTCTAGCAAAGCGCTCAGCACTGTCATAGAAGAAAGGTCCACGGATGTGATCCCTGACAGTATGAAAGAAACCAAAATTTCATATGAGAACTACCTGAGTGAACTGATTCGACCTTTGATCAAATCGTTCTTACACAACTTAACTCGGATTCAATGTGTCAAACTCATGGCAAAGTGCCCGGATGAAGACACTCAGTCTGCTTTAAAAGAGCTAATGAATAAAGTTATTTTCATGTTCTCAAAATCCTTAAGGGATAACGTCACAAAGCAGACTAAAATTACAAGCGAGGACGTTTCAACCTCTGTAGGAAACGCCATACCGCAGACATTTGCAGATGCTTTAGCGATTAAAGTCCCGATTGAATCGGAGTCGACTCAATCACTAACCGACATGATTGTAACAGAGGTCTCTGAGAGAGTAAACCTGAGCGAAGAAGAACAAAAGCTTCCAGTCAAAAATATCGACCATATAGTGGCAACAACAAGCAAAATGTTGAGGTATCTCTTTCACTTTTGCATCCCTAAAAGACTATGGCCGACCAGTGTGTCTCCCCATGAAGAGTACACCCAGAGGCTTGAATTAGAGGAACCTGAGCTTGTTGCTCAAACTCCGTCTTTCATAAAAACTACTGTAAGCGGTTCTTTCAAGAGCCCCACGACCGCGTCGGAAAAATATTCCGATAAAGAAGAAAAGCCACGAAAAACAAAAAAGAGGGCAACGAGATTTTTAATTTGCTGTCCACCGGAGGAAGAAAGCCCAACTCCAATCATTGAGGAGTTCAGAGAGGTCTCAAAAGTACCTAAAAGTCCTTCGCTAGAGGACGTCATTGAGGAGTCAATACATGTCTCATTTGAGATGTCTGAAAGTCCTCCGGTAGAGGAAATAACAGATTCGAAGACGGCTGATGAAAAACACATGATCACTCACCCGGATTTAGCAGATGAAACTTTAATGATCCAGCCGTACGTACCAGAGGGCCAAGAACGCAACAAAAAATTGCTGGCATCACTGGTGGATAAAATTATCCTACAAATATTCAGAGAAGCAAAAAAAGGCTGCTCGATACAACAGTCTGATATTTTCAAAGAGCGACTCTTCCAGAAAATCTGGGTGGAAACAGAAAAGGTAGGTTTTCAACTCACACTGCAACATATCAAAAATTTGGAAAGACTCATTTATCAGGATCTTTGTGACTCTGTGACCCTACAAGAAATTATTGCAGATTTATGTGTGTTAGTTCCACAACCTTTCACAGACGAGATCATAGTAGACTCTTATAAAAGACGTGTTTTGAAACAGCCCATGAAGGGATATCGCCGTCCGAAAAACAAATATTGGCTTACAAAAATGCGTAAAACTTTGCCCGCACCAACCCCAACTTCTGTTAGTGTGATGGACACAAAAACTAGTGTAAGCACCGAGTCAAAAACTCAAGAACTATCTTCATTAACGTCAGACTATAGGTTACTTGTTGGTAAACTAGTTAACGATCTTCTATCTAGAATCTTCAGTGACGTACGTATGTCGTACATCCCAAAGAAACACAAACCTCTTTATGATCGTCTATTTGACAAGCTGTGGGATCAATGTGAACATTTCGATTTTAAAATTGATGTTCGGAAGTTTGATCAACTCGACAAAAAAATTCACTCGGTGCTTCTAAAACATGCCAGTCAACCCAGATTTAATTTGATAAGTGGCATGGACACGGGGGAAGCAGTTTATGATGAAGTGATCTGTAAGGTTTTTAAAAAACGAATGAAAGAGAAGCCCTTCAATGTCAAACAGTTCCTCTTGTATCTTTGGCACGTCATTCTACAACTTTGCAGATGTAATAAAGTTAGTCCTAGTTAAAAACATCTGCTGACATTTGACATGAAAATGTGGGGGACAAAATCAATAAAAGTCACAAATAAAGACCATATAAATATAGACTTTTTGTACATAATCATTAATAAATAGGTAAAAATAAATTACTGTTTTATTACACTTACTAATCTTAATTAATAAGCAAATGGAATTAAACATCATCAAAATTATTGCTTTGGTTTATCTGGACTGTTTTGTATCAGTTTTGGGATTCCTGAAATCAAATTTTTCCAGCAATCTGTTCCGTCGTTTCCCGCTTATCCGGGTTTGGGTCGCAGGACGGTAGACCCAGATTCGGGTCTATACTCAATCAATCCAGGTGTTTCCTGTCCAGATGTGAGACATAACACAAGTGGGTCCGGGGTTAGCTAGTGGGAAGGACAGCGTCCTAGCGTCCTAATTATCCTGATTAGGATAGGAACGTAGATCTTGGTTACCACGGTGAAGGTAGGAACGTAGAACCTGGTTACCATGGTGAGGATAGTAACGTAGATCTTGGTTACCATAATGAGGGTGGGAATGTAGATCCAGGTTACCACGGTGAGGATAGGAACATAGATCTTGGTTACCATGGTGATGGTAGGAACGTAGATCTTGGTTACCATAATGAGGGTAGGAATGTAGATCCTGGTTACCACGGTGAAGGATAGGAACATACAGTACATCCTGGTTACCATGGTGAGGGTAGGCATGTAGAACCTGGTTACCATGGTGAGGGTAGGAACGTACGTCCTGGTTACCATGGTGAGGGTAGAAACGTAGATCCTGGTTACCATGGTGAGGGTAGGTACATAGATCCTGGTTACCATGGTGAGGGTAGGTACATGGATCCTGGTTACCATGGTGAGGGTAGGAACGTAGATCCTGCTTACCATGGTGAGGGTAGGAATGTAGATCCTGGTTACCATGGTGAGGGTAGGAACGTAGATCCTGCTTACCATGGTGAGGGTAGGAATGTAGATCCTGCTTACCATGGTGAGGGTAGGAATGTAGATCCTGGTTACCATAGTGAGGGTAGGAACGTACGTCCTGGTTACCATGGTGAGGGTAGAAACGTAGATCCTGGTTACCATGGTGAGGGTAGGTACGTAGATCCTGGTTACCATGGTGAGGGTAGGTACGTAGATCCTGGTTACCATGGTGAGGGTAGTTACATGGATCCTGGTTACCATGGTGAAGGTAGGAACGTAGATCCTGGTTACCATTGTGAGGATAGGTACGTAGATCCTGGTTACCATGGTGAGGGTAGAAACGTAGATCCTGGTTACCATGGTGAGGGTAGGTACGTAGATCCTGGTTACCATGGTGAGGGTAAGAACGTAGATCCACTGGTAAATCCAGAGCTTTGCTTTTCGGCTTAGCTCTTTCTTCACCATGACGGACTGTTTCAGTGTCCTAATTATTTGAGATGCTTTATCGTTTCGTTTGTCAATCTCTCGCTCCATTCTTTCCCCACTTGTGAACAAAACCCCGAGGTACTTAAACTCGTCCATCTGCATAGTAATTTTACACAGATTTATAATAAAAAAAATTACACATCATAAACAGAAAAAAAAACAAGATTAAAAACATACACAAAAACCATAAAAAATCAAGTACAAACAACACAAAAAGCAGTAGATAAAAAGATGTTTAGTTCCTGGGTTGTGAGGTCATGGTTCTTTGATTGGGTAGAACATTTTCCCATTCCTGCAGATTAAAATTGAGCATGGACAACAGGTGGCGCTGCCCTAGTAAATAATAAAAAACAGAAGAGTCGTTTAAAGTTTTCTAAAACAAATGATCCATTAATGAATCTTTTTAACGGCGGGAAAAATTATAACAAAGCAAATATTTCGGTCCCGATGGGGGCGCTGAAGTAAGAGGAGGACCAAAGTAAGGAGTCCAGTGAAGCTGTAAAGGTGAACACATGGGCCAAACATGAAGGTCTCTATGGAAAATGTCCTGACCAGCCAGGAAGGATGGAAAGAAGGAAGATAGAAAGTGGGGAAAAGAGGGAAAAGAAGGATGGACAGAAGGATGGAGAGAGAGAAGAAAGGGGGAAACAAGGAGAGAAGGGAAGGAGAGAGGGATGGACAGAGAAAGGGAGGGAAGCAACGAAGAAAAGACGGATGGATGGACCGAGGGAGGGACCGAGGGAGGAAGGGAGAGAAGGAGAAAGAGACGAGAGAGGAAGGTAGTGAAGGGAGGGAAGGAAGCAAGGAAGGAAAGAGGAAGGAAGGAAGGAAGGAAAGATGTAGGTAGGAATTGTGGGAGGAAGGTAAGGAAGGAAAGAAGGAAGGAAGTAAGGAAGAGAGGGAAAGAAGCGAAGGAAGGAAAGAAGGAGAGAGGGAGCGAGGAAGGGAGGTAAGGAGAGAGGAAAGAAGGAAGGAAGGCAGGAAGGAGGGAAGGATGACCCAACCATGAAGGCAAGGCAGACTTCCTTTAAATAGGCAGCAGGTCAATCACTATCAGGTGTCCCAAATCAGGGTGGCTGAGGGAAGGTCCCGGGCTCCCTCTGGTGGTGTGTGAGGGAACCATGACAGGTTCAAATTTTAAATGAAAATATTTAATGAAAATAATAAAAGAATCTGATTGGCTCATGTTTTTTATTTATTTATGATTTCAGAAACAAATAAACAAGACATTTATATTCATTTGTAAAAAAAAAAAAAAAATTAATGTTGGAAAAAATATGGTTTTAATGAAGAAATGTCATTTTTACGTATGAATTATTACACTTTTGTTAAAAGTGAAAAAACACAAATTATTAACATGCATTTTCTATTTATTTACAAAAAAAATTAAAATAGGAGTTTTTAAGTCGTATTTACATATATTTTCTGTCTCTTCAAAATAAAAAATAAAAAAACAGATCCCAGCAGTATTTTTTTTCTCATCCCAGCCATGGCCTCCATGTGTTGGAGGAGTTTGACCCAGACCCCTCCCTTTGTGGAAGGTTTGAGGGGGGTAATACTGAGGTGAGAGGATGAACATGAAGGCCGAGAGTGTTGGTGTGAGGAAGTGTGGGTGAGACGCTAAAGAACGAGGTGTTTGAAGACGGAGGCGACAGACTGGGGGGGAAGGAGAAGTGACAGAAAGATGGGAAAGGAGGAGAGCTGGAGTAAGTGTGGAAAGGAGGAGAGAACCAGGGGGACGAAGGCGGGGAGAGGTACTCGCTGCATGGGGTGGAACAGGAGTGAGGCTGGAAGGGGAACCATGGAGGAGACTGGTCTCTGATGTCTGATGTGTTGGTTTCTGCACCGTCGGACACTTCCAGCCTGCTGAAATCCGGCTTACACGTCCAGCTTTCCAGGAGCTGCTTCAGTGCTTCGATCAGACCGGCTCTCTGTGCTGGTCTGATCTTCTGCATGAAGCTGGTCAGCTGGGACACACACTGCTGGAAACCAGCGTTCTCCATGCTGAGGTGAGGAGGGGGCTCAGCCGGGCACCGCCTCCTTACATCTGAAACATCAAACACACACATGTGAAAAAAAAGCTTTTCTTCATCTGCATTTTGAAGCTGAAAGTTTTAAAAATAAAATCTGGTCCAGCATGACTGACCATCACTCATGTACTTCCTGTCTGTCCACTTCTTTAGATACTCCACAGCCACGTCCAGGATCTCTGCTTTCTCTATTTTAGGGTTCTGCAGACGCTTTGAAGCGAGGATAGGAAGAGATGTTTTCATCAGGTGGTTTTTAGTTTGCTTCTTAGAGGGTTTTAAACAACAAAAAAAGACTCACTGGATCAGATGTAGAACTCAACAGCAAACTTCTCAGCTCAGCAAGACTTTGATTGATTCGGTCTCGTCTCTTCTTTTCCACAACTGGCTTTAGGATCTGAAGAGTGGGACTCGTCTTATTCAACCAAACACAAACAAAACTAATACAATACTATACTAATACTATACAAAACTAAACATTTCTCCAAAAAAAAAAATCCTTTACTCTATTTTGTTTCCGTGGTGACGCCTGTGTGAAAATAATAGTTATATATGATCATTAAATTTGGATTCCAGAACTCTTGAGGACAGACGGGCATGATGATCTGGATGTTTGATTTAAAGCAGGGGTCATAAACACGGTTTCCAGCCACCCTGCAGAGGAAGCTCATATTGGCCGCTTGTATCCGCAATCTCATTCTTTCAGTCACCACCCACAGCTGGTGACCATAGGTGAGGGTAGGAATGTAGATCCTGGTTACCATGGTGAGGGTAGGAATGTAGATCCTGGTTACCATGGTGAGGGTAGGAACGTAGATCCTGGTTACCATGGTGAGGGTAGGAACGTAGATCCTGGTTACCATGGTGAGGGTAGGAATGTAGATCCTGGTTACCATGGTGAGGGTAGGAATGTAGATCCTGGTTACCATGGTGAGGGTAGGAATGTAGATCCTGGTTACCATGGTGAGGGTAGGAATGTAGATCCTGGTTACCATGGTGAGGGTAGGAATGTAAATCCTGGTTACCATGGTGAGGGTAGGAATGTAGATCCTGGTTACCATGGTGAGGGTAGGAATGTAAATCCTGGTTACCATGGTGAGGGTAGGAACGTAGATCCTGGTTACCATGGTGAGGGTAGGAACGTAGATCCTGGTTACCATGGTGAGGGTAGGAACGTAGATCCTGGTTACCATGTTGAGGGTAGGAACGTAGATCCTGGTTACCATGGTGAGGGTAGGAACGTAGATCCCGGTTACCATGGTGAGGGTAGGAAGCAACAGCCTCAGACGGGAAGCTCAGGCTTCTCTCACCCAGCTGCATCCTCCATCTCACCCAGAAGGATCCTTAGGTGTTCCCTGTCCAGCTGTGAGACATAGTCTCTCCAGCAGCTCTGGGAAGGCAACCACCAGGGCTCCTCCAGGTGGAACGTGCCCGAAACACCTCACCATTGAGACGCTGGACAGGCATCCTAATCGGATGCAATTGTAATTTTGTGTGCACACAAAATAAAAGGATGAGGTTTGGAACACTGGTCCTTCTGTGTGGAGTTTGCATGTTCTCCCCGTGTATGTGTGGGTTGTCTCTGGGTACTCTGGCTTCCTCCCACCCTCCAAAAACATACGTTAGGTTGATTGGCTACGACATTTTTCCCCCTAGGAAGGAGTTTGTGTGGGTTTGGTTGTATGTGTGTGGCCCCGCGACAGACTGGCAACCTGTTTGGGGTGTACCCTGCCCCTCGCTTTGAATCAGCCAAGATGGACTCTGGCACCCCTGCAACTCTATATAGGAGTTAAGAAGGTGACTGACTGACAAAATAAGTGCTAGTGGAGAGTAAGCGGGCACAATGAAGACGGACGCTGACTGTTTCGTCACCCAAAAACATGGCAGAAAAAAAGAAAGAAAACCTTAGGAATGAGTGTGGATGGTTGTCTGAGTGTGGCCTTGTAACAGACTGGGGACCTGTTTGGGATGTATCCTGCCTCTTGGCTGAGCCGGGTTAGGCTCCGGCACCCCCTGTGATCCCGTTAAGGTTTAACAGTTAGAAGATAAAATTAAACATATCACTTTAAACAAGAGGATTTTTTTGTTTGACACTGAAAGGAACCTGCTTGTGTCTCATTTGTGGGGCGAGTGTGGCAACGTTAAAGCGGCACAAACACTTCCTTACGGGTCATAAAAGCTACCATGCTAACCATCCATCGGGACTCAAACTACAGGCAGAAACAGCCTGTAACCTAAAAGCAGATTTAGATCACAAACAGTCTCTTTTAATGAAGCCTCGTTTAAAACGACACATTTTCTGATCAAGAACAAGAAGCATTGATGATGTAATGATTATAAGTCCCACTAATAAGGAGACAAATATCAGACGTTGCCATGGCAACATGGCAAAACTGAATATAATGAAGAATCATTCTATTCCATCATCTTTCGCTCATCCGGGGCCGGGTCGCGGGGCAACAGCCTCGGATGAGCAGAAGCCCAGGTTTCCCGGCTGCATCCTCCAGCTCACCCAGGAGGATCCCGAGTCGTTCCCTATTCAGCTGTGAGACATAGTCTCTCCAGCAGGTCCGGGTTCTGCATCTTGGTCTCCTACCGGTGGGACGTGCCCGACACACCTCACCAGCGAGAACACGATTGAAGAATTGTGTTCAGTTTCAAAGTGTAAAAGTTATAATTTAGTTTGATCATTGGTTCAAAATGTGAAAAGATTGACTTAAAGAGAATTTAAATTGACTTCAATGATAAAAAAAAAGATATGAGAGATTCTTCCTTTGAAATGTGGTGATGTTACTTCAGGAGCCCCTCCTTCTCAGACCCCACACCCAAGAGGTTAATGACCCCTGATTTAAAAGGAATAAATTTAGAAAATAAAAAGTTTCCAACCTTTTTTCTGCTTTTTCCTTCCTCTTCATTCTGTTTTGCAGCTTTTCTGGTCATTTTGCTCCAAATGCCTGCAAAACATTTAAAAGAACTTCCAAACTTCAGAGTCTTAAACCAACCATCCCTGGATTCTGATTGGCTGACAGGTGTTACCAGCAGTGACGTCATAGAAGGACCAAAAGAAAAGGACAAAAAAAGAACCCCCTTATTTTACACATTTGTTTTTTCAACCATTTGTTCTTGGTTTTAATTAACAAATTAAACAGGATTAATTGTCTGTATTTTGGATTAAACTAAATCCAGTTGGAATAAAAATATTAATCAGTTTAAATCAGAATTTATTAACCTGATACATAATTAAAGAAGTTCAAGTAATGACGTTTTATCTCAAACATTAATCCAATTATTTTACTTTAAAAAAAGCAGTAAGGTCACAGGGGGTGTTGGCCTGATGGTAGAGATACCATCTCTCAACCTGGAGAACCTGGTTCAATTCCTGGTAGGCCCAGGCCATCCCTGGGACCACAGAAAATACACGAAAATAAAACCCCCGAAAAGACATTAAAAAATAGCAACAATAGTTAAACAAGCACCAAAAAAAAACACTTTTTATTCCATTAAATATACTAAAACTACATGATCTGGTTGATTTAATACTGCAGTAATAAGACCCATAAGCTTCCAGACTGTATCCAGATGTTCCAACTCAGAGAACCAGTATACTCTTAAAGGTACAGTAACCTTTAAACAACATGTCAAGAACTACAGAGACATGTTGTTCCTGATCGAGGGATAAAACTGTGGAAATAACTGGATCATAAAATAAAAAAACTCATTGATGGAAGTTTTAAAAGATGTAGAAATTATTATTATAATAAAATACAATGCACTACGTCATACCGGTTCATCTATACAAGGGATGGATCGATGGGTGGATAGGAGGGTGGATGGATGGGTGGATGGATGGATGGATGAATGGATGGATGGAAGGATGGATGGATGGATAGGTAGATGGATGGATGAATGGATGGATGGATGGATAGGTAGATGGATGGATGGATGGATGGATAGGTAGATGGATGGATGGATGGATAGGTGGATGGATGGATGGATGGATGGATAAGTAGATGGATGGATAGGTGGATGGATGGATGGATGGATAAGTAGATGGATGGATGAATGGATGGATGAATGGATGGGTGGATGGATGGATGGATGAATAGATGGATGGATGGATGGATAAGTAGATGGATGGATGAATGGATGGATGAATGGATGGGTGGATGGATGGATGAATAGATGGATGGATGGATGGATAAGTAGATGGATGGATGAATGGATGGGTGGATGGATGGATGGATGAATAGATGGATGGATGGTTGGATGGGTAAATTCTGTTGTTTCCTGCAACAGAAATCAAACAAGCTGTAAATACAAAATAAATAAAACAACATACATATCAAATAAAACAGGATTCTAAATTAATGAAAGTCTGATTTTATTTTTATTTCTTCTAATTTATTCCTGGTGATTTTTTTTTAGCACTAATTGGTTTGAAGTCTGGAAGTTTTTTAACTTCAGTTTTCTTGATTTTTTTCTTATTGGAAACATAATTTATTTTATTGTTTGCTTTTTTTTATGATTGAATGAAATAAACTGAAATAAACTCATAAAATAAGACAGGATTTAATCAGTTAAATCAAAACAAACTCAGAGTAACTTTATTTAGTTACTTGTTTAGATTCATAAAAATCAATATTTTAAAGATCAATTAAAAAAGACTAAAACCAACATCAAATAATATGTTATTATTATTTAAATAAAATAAGATCAGATTTCAAAGGAGGGTGATCGTGGGAAGGTCGCGTGGGAAAAAAAATCACGAGTGAGAAAACAAGCAGCTCGTGGATTCTTTTTTTATGACGTCATAAAGTCCACACTTCCACTTGCGCGGAGCGTGGGGAGGTCACACCTAGGTGTGAAGTGTGCGCATGCGCGGGCTTTTATTCTGACACACTTTTAGCAAAGAAAAGAATTGAAACCTCCTGCTCAGGCTGTCTGAGTGGGGGTGTGGGGGGTTTAACACCCTGTGGGTCTAACCTCTGAAGTCATGACCAGACACCCCTCATGTGAATCAATCCAGATTTGTTACATTTATCCCGTTTTCCATCATTTTTGAACACGTTCAGAATTCCTTTGACACACTTGTCAGATGTGACGTACGGAGAGGAACCGTGGATGTTTGGTTCCAAGATAGACATACTATAGACTCCTCATCGATGTGTGACAGCAGGTCGGTTTAATGAACCAGGAGAAGATGTTTCAGTGGACGAGGCAGGTCCAACAAATCAGGTCCCACTGGAAGCCCACTCAAACCTCGTCTCTCTATCACCAACATTTCACCAGGACTGTTTCCTTCCTACCCCGTCCCTCATGGAACAAATGGGAATGGAAGTCCAGATGTTCTGGACCTCCTGCCTTGTGTCTCCTGACGTGTCATCCCAACACGAGTCAGAGGAAAGTAGTGACTCTTCGCACCATGTGAGTACTGGTAAATGAGGATGGAAGGTGTTACAGTCTCTTGCACCCATTCACTGCCAGTAAGAACTCCTGAATCCTTCCTTTGGTGTTAGATCATCTGCATGCTTCACATAGAAAACCAAAGAATAAACTCTTGAACCAATCAGAAAAACTAAAAGTGAGACTAGCTGCTGTAAAACAGACACTTTTGGTTTGGCTTGGCTAAATAGCATCTGGCAATAACCTGGAGTCCAACAGCCAGAAGACAGTGAAGATGATCAGAATCAGAATGTTTTTATTGCCATGGTCAATGAAGAGGATCAGAGACTAGGAACTGGATGTGGTACTAGTGTTATAAAGTATTCATAAGTCAAACGGCAGAAGGGAAAAAGCTGGTTTTATGGCGGGATGTTCTGGTCCGAATGGACCGGATCCTCCAGCCCGAGGGGAGTCGCTCAAAAAGTCCACGTCCAGGGTGGGAAGGGTCAGCTGCTATCCGACCTGCACGCCCCCGAATCATGGAGACGTACAGCTCATGGAGAGATGGAAGGCTGCAGCCGATCACCTTCTCTGCGGAGCACACAATGCGCTGCAGTCTATGTTTGTCCCTGGCTGTGGCTCCAGCGTACCACACGGTGATGGAGGAGGTGAGGATGGACTCGATAATGGCTGTGTAAAACTGCACCAACGTCTGGGCGGGCAGCTTGGCTTTCTTCATCCTCTGATCAGGGAGCTGATGGATGGCTCCCACTTTAGGTTCTGTGTGATGGTAGTGAAGAGGAAGTGGAAAGAGTCCTCAGTGGTGATGGGGGAGTCTGTCAGTACGAGGGGGGCCAGGGGGGCATGGATACATGGACTGTCGTGTAACTTAAAAACATCCCTGATGTATGAACTGTAGACACAGTTAGTGGCTGGAATCCAGTCCCACATTCTGCATCCATGCATGGGATCCCTCCTCCCACTCAGATTCAGAACACTTGTACCCGCGGGTAGATTTGTTCTGTAGCCAAACTGCATTGGAGTCAGAAACACATCATAGACATGAACATTCACACCAGGTAATGCATTAAATAGAAGTAATACACGTGTAAAAATATGTAAAAAAATATATGTTAAAAGTAGGCACTAGGATTTAATGTCAGGCTTGGATTAAGGCAGGACCCAAATTAAAATAACTTAATAACTTTTATTTTCTTAAACGTGATTTAGGACAAATAATCAAAACAATCTGGCATAAGACGAGGGAAGACGCAGACTTATATAACATGAGGAAGGAGAAAACACAGGAGGAAACAATCAGGGAGGATTAGACAATCACACCTGTGGGAAACACACCAGGACAGGAAATAACATGGCCTGAAACGAGAGGAGAGTTAGTGTTTCAAAATAAAACAGGAAGTAACACAAGTGAGACATGGACCATTGAGTGCAAAACCAAAACAGAAGTTTGACAAGACATGACATTTATTAAGTAGAACAGCTGCAGATGGAACAAAACTGGTCCTGTAGCGCTTTGTCTTGCAGCTTGGCACCCGAAATCTGCGCCCTGATGGGAGGAGGTGGAACTCCTCAGATAGAGGATGTGAGTCACAGGTCACAATGATAGAGGCTACACGCTGTACCTGCCTGGTGTACAGGCCAGGGTCTCGAGGCTACACGCTGTACCTGCCTGGTGTACAGGGCCTCAAGACTCAGCTGGCATCCATGTGTTTGGTTTCTATGAGTTTTTTTCTCCTAAAGAAGGAGGCTCTAACGGCAGAGATGTTAGGCATCGTGCTAGTTTAGTTCTTACTGTGCTGATTGTGTGAAACGATTTGTGATGATATAGAATGTTTTTTATGGTTGTCTTTTTGGACGTCGTCATAGAAACTAATCAAAGCAGTTAACAACAATTTAAACCAGTGAGAAAAAAGAAGAATTCTTTTATTAGTCCCTCAATGGAGAAATTAATGAGCTGCATTGCACCGCAGCAGGCAGCCATGACAGTCCCAGAGGTGGGAGAAACAAGGGGTTAGATGTCTGCTATAGAGACACTGAGGAAGCTCAGTGGGATTCAAACCGGATTCTCCCGGTCCAAGGACAAACACTCTACCGCTGAGCCAACGCCTCCCCCATAAATAAAATAAAGATGCAAACTGAATTTTAAAAAAGAAAGAAAAATTACAACAAAAAAATTGCAAAAAGGCAAAATAAACCAAGAAAGAAGCAAAAAAAACAAAAACAAAACAGGATGCAGAGTGAGTTTCAGGCGGCACGGCTGTGCGTTTGAGTCTTGTGTGGGGACATAGCTTGGTACACTGTCCTTTCTGTGTGGAGTTTGCATGTTCTCCCCGTGTCTGCGTGGGTTTCCTCCCACCCTCCAAAAACAGACATATTAGGCTGATTGGCCGGTGCCAAATTGCCTCTAGGAATGAGTGTGTGTGTGGTTGTATGTGTGTGGTCCCACGACAGACTGGTGACCTGTTTGGGGTGTACCCTGCCCCTCACCTCGACTCAGCAGGGATGGGCTCCGGCAACAACCACAACCCTGTGAGGGATAGATGGTTAAGAAGGTGACTGACTTTTGAACCAAGTTTAAAATCCTCTTACTAACCTACAAGGCCCTAAACGGCATGGCTCCATCCTACATTAGTGAACTTATAGTACCTTATCAACCAATCAGAACACTCCGCTCACAAAATGCAGGGCTGTTAGTGGTTCCAAGGATTTCTAAAAGTACAGTTGGAGGTAGAGCCTTTACCCACCAAGCTCCAGTTTTATGGAATAGGCTCCCAGGTCAAGTGAGAGAGGCAGACAGTGTTCCTACATTTAAAGGGAGGCTTAAAGCATTCCTGTTTGAACAAGCTTATCACCAGGCCAGATAGAAACAGAGACATGTAGCTGCTAGATACTAGAAGCTGGGACAGTATGGCACACTGGGGTTCTGTCCTCTAATTCTATCTACTATTCTCTACCAGGCTGTCTTGGTTCTTGATGTATCCACATCCTCCTTGTCTGATCCCTGTCTTTCATCTCATTTATTCTTCTCTGATGTCTTTTCATTGATTTTTTTTCCACCACTAGTTTGTACAGTATGATTCACATGTTGCCCTCCTCTCACTTCCTCCTTCTGTTTCAGATTCCTAATGGATCCTGTGTGTTCCTGTCCTGAGCGTGGTCAGACTGAGGAGGTCTCTGTGTTCCTGTCCTGGGCGTGGTCAGACTGAGGAGGTCTCTGTGATCCTATCCTGAGCATGGCCAGACTGAGGAGGCCTCTGTGTTCCTGTCCTGAGCGTGGCCAGACTAAGGAGGTCTCTGTGTTGGATCTACCGTCCTGTTTCCATCAGGATGAAGAACATCTTTTGATTTCTTCAGATAGAATAAGATGATATTTAACTAACAGTTTCCCCATCCCGGGGGAGGGATCACTCCTTCATGTGGATCCCCATCAGGTTTCTTTTTTTCCCTCACCGAGAAGAAGGATTTAAACAGTAGGAATGTTCTGAAACTGTTTTTTTTTCTTTATTTGTTTTTATACATTGTTTTTCTTTGTTTTTGTACTTTTTTTAATATTAAAAGAATTGTTTTGTTGTAAAAATAAAATTAAATTAAAATTTTGTCTGTTTTACCATAAATTAAACTTTGAGTTCAAATTCACTTTTTCTTAAAGAAGGTAAAGTTTTGAAAAATCTTCATTTGTGAAAATTGAATTAAAAAATCTGTTGTTGTTTTTTTTGTTTTTGTTTTTTTTGGGGGGGGTTGCATGTCGGTGGGCGGGGCTTAGGGATGTGGCCCAGCAACCTGGAGATCATTTGACCTGGTGGATGAGCTGCAGACTCATCTGCAGACCTTCAGGACTGGAACCATGAGGACTTCTGTGTCTGCAGAAACTGAAGGGAAATCAGGCCCCAGGAGGGTAAGAAGAAGAAGATGGAGGGGTTTTTAAAATCTTTATGTTTCTGATCAGATGTTTGTTTTTCTGAAGGTTTCAAAACCTGTGATGGAAAAAAGAAGAAGAGACAGAATCAACCAGAGTCTGGAAACTCTGAGACTCCTGATGCTTGAAAACACACAGGATGAGGTAAGCACTGATTGGTAGATACCTTGATCAAAATGTGATTGGATAGAATAAAACATAGATCCCGGTTACCATGGTGAGGGTAGGAACGTAGATCCTGGTTACTATGGTGAGGGTAGGAACGTAGATCCTGGTTACTATGGTGAGGGTAGGAACGTAGATCCTGGTAACCATGGTGAGGGTAGGAACGTAGATCCTGGTTACTATGGTGAGGGTAGGAACGTAGATCCTGGTTACCATGGTGAGGGTAGGAAGGTAGATCCTGGTTACCATGGTGAGGGTAGGAAGGTAGATCCTGGTTACCATGGTGAGGGTAGGAACGTAGATCCTGGTTACCATGGTGAGGGTAGGAACGTAGATCCTGGTTACCATGGTGAGGGTAAGAACGTAGATCATGGTTACCATGGTGAGGGTAGGAACGTGGATCCTGGTTACCATGGTGAGGGTAGGAACGTAGATCCTGGTTACCATGGTGAGGGTAGGAACGTAGATCCTGGTTACCATGGTGAGGGTAGGAACGTAGATCCTGGTTACCATGGTGAGGGTAGGAACGTAGATCCTGGTTAACGTAACTAAAAAAAAACCCACTTTGAACAAAGCCCTTCTTTAAAACTTCCCTGGCATAAAGAGTGTTCCTAGCAGCTGGATCTGTGGAATAAAAAGGTGGGTCAGTCCTCTGCTGGCAGCACTGCAGGGGGTCAACGCTCCTTTTCAGATCATCAATGACCTGCTGCTGAGAAACGTTATCACTCTCTTTAAAAGAACGACGTCTGGAAGTTTTTTTTTTCCTCAAGCTGTGATGAATTTAAACACTTTGAAAAACCACTAAATTAATTGTTTTAGTTACTTTTTATCACAGCGGCACGATGGGTAACACCTCACCCACGTTGCCTAGTCTGGATGGTGTGTGTGTGTGTGTGTGTATGTGTGTGTGTGTGTGTGTGTGTGTGTGTGTGTATGTGTGTGTGTGTGTGTGTGTGTGTGGTTGGTTGGTGATGGTCAGAGGGGTTAATGGCTTCTGCCAGTCTGCTCCAGGGCAGCTGTGGCTATATCAGTAGCTTACCAGTACCTGGTATGGAGTGAATGTGTGACGAATATGTGAAGCATCTGAAGGCTTAGATCACTGCTCTTTCTGTGTGTAGTTTGCATGTTCTCCGGTGTATGTGTGGGTTTTCTCTGGTTTCCTCCAAAACATACATGTTAGGTTTATTGGAAGCTCAAAAAAACAGCACCTCGGAATGAGTGTGTGTGTGTGTGTGGCACCTCAACAGACTGGGGACCTATTCGGGGTAAATCCTGCCTCTCGCCGGCTTCTTGTCTAAACCATCCATTTTGATTTGGCTGTTTGGGAAGAGAGGTAGACATGGGCAGCTTGGAAAACAACGTGGTGGGACACCATCCTGGCTGCAGCAGGAGAGCACAACAGTAGATGAGATTTAAGTGATGGACAAAGGGGGGAAGAGAAGACACAGGTGCAGACATCAGGGAGAGGCAATTGAGACCAGGTGTGCTAATTTTGGTACCAGGCAGGATTAGAAAGGAGGGGCAACGTGACCAGGTAGAAACAACATGGACAAGAAATGGAAATTTAGATCTGATCTTGCGGAGCTCGCACCTTCTTAACCATCCGTCCCTTATGGGGTTGCGAGGTGCCAGAGCCTATCCCGGCAGATTCGAGGCGAGCGGCAGGATACACCCTGAACAGGTCGCCAGTCTGTCACGGGGCCACAACCACACACACGTTCCTAGGGGCAATCATGTCCTAGCTGATCAACCTAACATGTATGTTTTGGAGGAAGGAAGGAAACCAGAGGACCTGAAGAAAACCCATGCATACACAGGTAGAACATGCAAACTCCACACAGAAAGAACAGTGTTCCAAAGCCTCCTCTTCACCTGGGACTTGAACCTTCTTGGACCTTCTTGCTGTGAGGCCACCGAGCCACTGTGCAGCGTGTTAAAAAGAGGGAGGATATTTTGGATAAATATTGATCCGTTTTCACGCTTTTCTTTTTTTTTTTTTGGTAGAAACTGAGGAACCCGAAGGTGGAGAAAGCCGAGATCCTAGAGAGTGTCGTTGATTTCCTGAAGATGCAGACATGTCCCCAAACGGCACGGCGTAGCTATGACGACGGCATGCGGTCCTGCCTCATGCGGGTCCGTCAGTTCATCTCTACTAAAACCCAGCAGCTCCAGGAGGAGCGGCCAACCTCGGACCTTTCTGAACGTCAGAGCCCACCTGGCTCCGACCCCGCCGCTCTGACGCCTCACCTCTCGCAGCCTTCTGGTCTCCATGATGACACCATGAAGCTCCTGTCCTCTGGAAGCAGCTCTGCACACGTTCATGAGACCGTCTGGAGACCCTGGCCTCAGTGAGGGGGAGACACCGGACGAGCTAATGAGCTGATTGGCACACCTGGAGATAACGACGGCTCAATCACCCGGTCGCTATGGAGCCGAATGAAACGGGAGGCGTCCTGGGGGTCTTTACTTCCCATGTTGGGTCATAAATACAAACATAATGTTGTTCCACCACAGTGAAGGATCAAGATGTGGAGCTTTAAGATCTTATTAGGATTCACTAGAGCTTTAAACATCGTTGGCATGGCAACTCATATTCTGCCCACCGCAGAGCCAATTGTTTTGTTCCACCAACGGCTGTTCAGCTCCACCCAACTCTGCACCACCTAGCAGCTGTTCAGAAGCTGTTTGGAGCTACCGGACACACAGATTTACCCAGAAAGGGATCAAATAAGTATCTGAATCACTTCTGCTTGTGACCTGTTCAGAGTGTACCCCACCTCCCTCCTGGCACTGCTTTGGCACCCTGCTGGTGGACCGTGTGGCTCATATTGATTGACCTATCCAGTCTGACTGCTGAGCATCTTTCACACATGCAGCCCGCACAGCGTTTACGTCTCCTATTGACATGTTGATCAGGAGTCGTGTAGAGTCGTTTTGACCCCCACGGAGCAGAGACCATGAGGCTCATCAACACGTGTTCTAAGTCCAGACTGAGACAGACTTCAGAGGAAGAGAAAGAAAACTATTTAAATGACTTGTTCTTGAAGCAAAACGAGGATGAAATGGAAATAAAGTTTAAACTAATTATTAAAGTTTGATTAAAAGCAGTTTTTTATTCTGTTTGTGTTTGAATTTACAGAAATTTTGGTGGAGAAAAGTTTCAGATGTGATAAAAGAGTTTCAGCTAAAATGAAAGTGTGTCTATTCGGGTCCATTCATCGTCCCGGGTCTGCTCTTTATGGACCCACTTTTCGTCTCAGGTCCGCCCTTTATGCGCCCATTTGTCGTTCTAGGTCCGCTTTTTACAGGCCTACTCGTCCCACGTTTGCCCTTTACGGGCCCACTCGTTGTCCCGGGTTCGCAGCCTTTACGGACCGACTCATCTGGACTGCCATCCATGGGAACATTCTTGCCCGGTGTCTTAATTATTTATCACCAGGCAAGAAGGTTATGTATCCCAGCATGTCTCTTTCAGGGGGAGCCCTGGCTACACGGTGGTGTGCAGACTAAATTAAAAAATTAAATTAAATTAAAAAAGACTAACACACCACCGTGCCACCAGCTCATAGTTCCACAGGCGGGCTATCTACTGTGTGTCTCTGGCTGCTCCCTCAGGTCTGGCTCTCCTCTTCCCCCAGATGCCTCTTCTAATCCAATCAGAGACTGCACCACTTCTTAGCAGCAGGTGAAGGAAATAAAATAATTAAGCTGCGATCATGCTGCTTATTTGCATTTAGCAGTATTTTGGTTTTCGTTGGGACAGTCTTTACACGAGCAATGGAGAGTGTGGAAAAGAGGTGAAGAAGCGTGTGCAGGCAGGCTGGAACGGGTGGAGAAAAGTATCAGGTGTGATGTGTGATAGAAGAGTTTCAGATAAAATGAAAAGAAAAGTGTAGAAAACCGTGGTGAGAGCGGCCATGCTGATTGGTCTAGAGACAGTGTGGTGAGAGCGGCCATGCTGATTGGTCTAGAGACAGTGTGGTGAGAGCGGCCATGCTGATTGGTCTAGAGACAGCGTGGTGAGAGCAGCCATGCTGATTGGTCTAGAGACAGCGTGGTGAGAGCGGCCATGCTGATTGGTCCAGAGACAGTGTGGTGAGAGCGGCCATGCTGATTGGTCTAGAGACAGCGTGGTGAGAGCGGCCATGCTGATTGGTCTAGAGACAGCGTGGTGAGAGCGGCCATGCTGATTGGTCTAGAGACTGTGGTGAGAGCGGCCATGCTGATTGGTCTAGAGACAGTGTGGTGAGAGCGGCCATGCTGATTGGTCTAAGGACAGTGTGGTGAGAGCGGCCATGCTGATTGGTCTAGAGACAGTGGCACAGAGAGAAAGAAAGGAAACAGAGATGTTTGTATCAGAGATGAAGATGCTGAGGATCTCTCTGGGAGTGACCAGGATAGACAGGATCAGAGGAACAGCACATGTTAGAGGTTTTAAAGTCAGAGAGGCCAGACTGAGATGGTTTGGACATGTGCAGAGGAGAGAGAGAGAGTACATCAGAAGAAGGATGCTGGGTTTGGAACCACCAGGAAAGAGGACTAGAGGAAGACCAAAGAGGAGGTTCATGGATACAGTGAAGGAAGACATGAAGATAGTTGGTGTGACTGAAGAGGATGCAGCAGATAGGGTTAGATGGAAGAGACTGACTTGCTGTGGCGACCCCTTGAGGGGAATGATGGAAGGAGCAGAATGTATTTGTTGAGACAAATGTTACCAGTTTGTGCTTCAACACCTTCTTCACACACGTGGGCGTTTAATGACTCCTTTAAAGCCAGTCCTCATCCGACAGGAGAGGTGTGGGCTTTATTTAGGAAACATTCTGGTTTAAAAACACATGTTAGTTTCCATTTGAATACAATTTCTTTTCTTCTGAATCAAACTGTACAAAATAAAACTTAAAACTAGAAGAATTTGACTGAAAGAAGGGAAAAAACCCTCAAATTTTTCTGATTTATAAAAGAAAAACATCAGAATTCATGAAAAAAAAAAACTTTATTAATAACAAACAAAAGGCAATAAGATTTAATTCTGATGAACAAGTAGAACCATGAGGAGTCCTCAGGCTTTTCTTCCCTGAGCTTTCTGGAAGTCCTGCTGCAAGCTGCTGAGAATCTCTCGATGTTCCTCAGACTTCTTCTCCATGTCTTTGAGGAGCGCCTCGTAACGCTGGCTGCAGGGAGTCAAGAACAAGCAGCGTCAGTAACCGTGGTAACCGACATTTGTCCCCATTTCCTGCCTCGTTACTTTGGATGCATAAAGACTGGGAAGAGTGGATGATGCCAGTTCACATGGCGACACCTCAAGCCCAGCTCCACCCACTCTCACACTTAACCGGGGAGTACTGCCAAAAACAGATTCTGATTGGTTTAGAGTAAAGAAAAAAAATCAGAATCACTTATGAGGTCGAGGGGGGCGGGGTCTAACCTGGCTGGTAACAGGCATTAGGCAGGATACACCCCAAACAGGTCACCAGTCTGTTACAGGGCCACACACACTCATTCCTAGGGGCAATTTTGTAGTGACCAATCAACCTAACATGTATGTTTTTGGAGGAAACCAGAGAAAGGGGGAGGCGGTGGCTCAGTGGTGGAGCATTCGCCCGCGGACCGGAAGTAACACGGAAGTTTGCGGGTTCAAATCCCACTGATTCGAACCCGCCTAACCCCCTGCTTCTCCTACCATCGGCGCCGTCATGGGCAGCCTGCTGTGGTGTAGGAATGCAGCACACAAATTTAGCCACTGAGGGATGAATAGAGTGAGTAAAATTAAAAACTCACAGATATACGGGGAGAACATGCAAACTGTGCACAGAAAGAACAGTGTTTGAAGCCAAAAAAAACACCGAGCCGCAAAAAAAAAAAAAATCGGTTGGGGGTTTGAATCCCAGAATAGGGGTGAGGCTTCGAACCCTGTCCTTTTTATGTGGAGTTTAATGTGTTATTTTTATACATTTACTGAACATATTCGTCTAATTATGGTTCATTTTTGTTAATTTAATTGAATCTATTTTATAAATTTTTTGGCCATTTTTCTCAAAATGTTGATAAAATTCTCCTATTTTTATGCTTTTTATATAATTCAAAAGCATTTTTTCTGCTTCTTCGTTTGTTTTAATAATCTTTATGATTGTAGTTGGATGTGTGTCGAAGGGGGGGCGGGCGGGGTGTCACATGTGTACATACATTAACCAACATTAACAGTAAATGTAGGACATTTTCTTACATTTCTCCTCCGATGTACTCCAGCCTTTTGGCCACGGTGGATTTGGCTTCTTCCAGGTCTTGTTTGACTAAAATTGGACCAATAAGTTTGTAGACATTGTTTGAACTGTCGAGCAAGTCCAGCTCCTGAAGACAAAGATACAAGTCCAAAAAAGATGAGACACAAAGAAACAGAGAGTTAAATATATCCGATTCAAATCATCTAAAAAACATTGAGCAACGTGCTACTCGTGATGGCAGCAGGTCAGTGTAACGCTCCATTTTTTTTTTTAAATTGTAGCTTTATGAGCTGATCTCCTTCATCAGCTCCTTCATGTGGAGTCTTCATGGACGTGTGGAGATGTTCAGAAGGAATGAAGACAGGATCTTCCGAGTGACATCATCAGTGATTCCTGTCTGAACATACCCGGCTTCACTATGGAACTAAAGATGGTGGACTGCTGCTGTTGTTCCACCACAGTGAAGGATCAACATGTGGAGCTTTTAGAGACAGTTTAACATCTTAGTAGGATTAACTGGAACTTCAAACATGTTACCACGGTAACCCACATTCCACCCACCGCAGAGTCACCTGTTCTGTGTTCTCTGAGTGAGAGCCCAGCCATCCTGCGGAGAAAGATCATTTTGGCCGCTTGCATCTGCGATCTTATTCTTTCGGTCACCACACACAGCTGGTTACCATGGTGAGGGTAGGAATGTAGATCCTGGTTACCATGGTGAGGGTAAGAACATAGATACTGGTTACCATGGTGAGGATAGGAACGTAGATCCTGGTTACCATGGTGAGGGTAGGAACGTAGATCCTGGTTACCATGGTGAAGGTAGGAACGTAGATCCCGGTTACCATGGTGAGAGTAGGAACATAGACTCTGGTTACCATGGTGAGGGTAGGAACGTAGATCCTGGTTACCATGGTGAGGGTAGGAACGTAGATCCTGGTTACCATGGTGAGGGTAGGAACGGAGATCCTGGTTACCATGGTGAGGGTAGGAACGTAGATCCTGGTATTTTTTTTAATTATTTTGTAGTTTTAAGAGCTGATCTCCTTCATCAGTGAGGAATGTGGAGTCTTCATGGACGTGTGGAGATGTTCAGAAGGAATGAAGACAGGATCTTCTGAGTGACATCATCAGTGATTCCTGTCTGAACATACCCGGCTTCACTATGGAACTAAAGATGGTGGACTGCTGCTGTTGTTCCACCACAGTGAAGGATCAACATGTGGAGCTTTTAGAGACAGTTTAACATCTTAGTAGGATTAACTGGAACTTCAAACATGTTGCCACGGTAACCCACATTCCACCCAGTGTAGAACCAACTAACTTCTTGGCAGCTCTTACAAGGGCTGTTGCAGCTCTGTTCCAGATCCACTCCACCCAATTCTGCACCACCTAGTTGCTTGGAGCTACCAGACACATAAATTTCCCCAGCAGATGATTCATAAAGTCTATTTACTTTATTTATAATAAACATGTGTTCGTAAAACAGACATCAGATAAACCAACGTTTATTGTTTATATAAATAAACACGTGGTAATAATAAATTAAATTACCTCCTTAACGATGTTGTTTTCAGTTTTCTGTGTCTCCAGTTTTTGTCTGGCCGCCATGCTTTTACTCACATCTAAAAAAAAAAAAAAAAAACATGATTAAAAATAAAAACAAACTGATTAAAATTCAAACTGATTTAATCTCCTTATTTGGTTAAAAGCTCACCTTTCTGGATTTGAGTGTATTTTTCAACTTCTGCTTTTAATTTCTTCTGAATCGCATCCGTCATGTTTTCAAACAGATCAGGAGAATTTTTAAATGAAAGTTTCTGGATTTAATTATAATTATTTTTAATGCAGCGATGGAAACGTTAGCCGCTGGATGCTAACTGGAAGAAGACGCGAGGAGACAGGAAGTAGTTAAAAATTTATCCTTAGATTAAACTAAAAAAATGAAATTCGTTTCATTTTTTTAAAAAAAAAGAAAGTTTCAACAATTTTTTTCTATAATTTTTTCTTTAAAAAAAAATCTTTGTTTATTTTTTTTTTTTTTTGCATTTAGACCGGAAGTGAATAACGTGGTACGTCGGAAATACTATTTTGTAGTCCGAAAATACTATTTTGTAGTCGAGAAAAATTTATTCTTAGATTAAATTAAAAACATTAAAAATATTTATTTTTTTTTAAAAGAAAGTTTCAACGAATTTTTTTCAATTTTTTTTTCCTTTTAAAAATAAATCTTTGATTTTTTTTTTTTTTTTTGCATTTAGACCGGAAGTGAATAATGTGGTACGTCGGAAATGCTATTTTGTAGTCCGGTAATACTATTTTGTAGTCCAGAAATATGAGCGTAAAGGGTAAATAGACTGCATTAAAGTGCACTTCACCAACTTGTTTTTATATATTTTGCTCTAATTAAAACCTCATTACTATCAAATGGGCAAAATGATCATTTTAACCTTTTTTTTACATTCATTTTAATATTTCAATCATGTCGTAATTGTAGTTTTTACTTCCCTTGAACAGAAGGGGGCAGCATTACACTTCAATACAAACAACCTGCTGAATTTATTTAAAGAAGAAGAAGCTGTTTGTAAAATGGCTTCTTTTTGGAAAACAGTGGTAGCAATAGGACTTTTATCTTTAGCTCATGCAGCTTTTTCAGCGGCTCAACGTGAGTTTACTAAAAATAAACCATCTTATTTCTAATATTTCTACTTAAATCCATGTTTTCTGGGGTTTTTCTTATTAAACAACCGCATGCAGGCCTCAGCATGCTAAACCTGATTAGCTTAGCTTTAAATCTGTATTTTGAAAACTCCTGCTTTGATTATGATTTAAATCATAATATTTATCTCACATAAAATCTAAAGAATTGTTTAATTTGTTCTATTTCCTTTAAAATAACTATAAATGTTATTTTTTTCATTAGATCGATCATACATGAGGCTGACTGAGAAGGATCATGAGATGCTGCCTGTGGATGTGAGTAAAAAAAAAGAAGAACGTGGTGTAAAACGCAAACATAACGTAGGAACGTAGATCCTGGCTTCCATGGTGAGGGTAGGAACGTAGATCCCGGTTACCATGGTGAGGATCAGATCATAGATCCTGGTTACCATGGTGAGGGTAGGAGCGTAGATCCTGGTTACCATGGTGAGGATCAGATCATAGATCCTGGTTACCATGGTGAGGGTAGGAACGTAGATCCTGGTCACCATGGTGAGGGTAGGAACGTAGATCCTGGTCACCATGGTGAGGGTAGGAACGTAGATCCTGGTTACCATAGTGAGGGTAGTAACGTAGATCCTGGTCACCATGGTGAGGGTAGGAACGTAGATCCTGGTTACCATGGTGAGGGTAGGAACGTAGATCCTGGTCACGATGGTGAGGGTTGGAAGTAGATCCTGGTTACCATGGTGAGGGTTGGAAGTAGATCCTGATTACCATGGTTACCAAGACCTGAGTTACTTAAACTCCTCCACTAGGAGCTGGACCCTGTCCCATACGTGTCGGGGCACTGCACTCAAGGATTATGGGCTCTGATTCCCATCCCGGCTGCTTCACACTTAACAGCAAACCAGTCAACTCAAATTAAAACCGAAATGTATTTTTATCTGCACAATTCTCACCTTTTTAAAGCCTAATTTCCATTGTTTTTATTTTCAGATTGTTTTGCAGACTCTTCTTTCATTTATTATGAGCTGTTATGGAATTGTTCACATCGCAGGAGAATTTAAAGATTTGGACGCTTCAGCGGAGCTAAAAAACAAGTAAGTATTAATCAAACTCCTCAAAAATGTCAAGAAATTATTTCAGATTAATTACACTTGTAATGAAACCATAAAACTTTAGACAACATTTTCCAGTCTATAGAGCGTACCTGAGTATGAGCCACACCTGTTTCTAAGCAGCAGGAAACCACATTCTAACATGAGATATTTACAAAGAAAGAGTTTTTAAAGTTTTTATAACATCCCTTAACTTTTCTTTCTGTGACGCTGCAGTAACACAGCGTCACCATGGCAACGTCTCACCTTCCAAACGTCTCACTCTTAACACTATGTTTACGTTCAGCAGCACTGTTTCCTTCTTCATCAGCAGCTTCATTACTTTCAAATTAAAAGCTGCTTCATGTGTATCCATCGGTACACGGTTAAAGTCTTCCTCGTACTGTTTCTGCTCGAGCGCTAGGGTTAATAGCGAGACGTTTGGAACGTAAGACATTGGCGTGGTGATGCTGTGTTAGTGCAGCGTTACAGAAAGAAAAGTTATGAGGGCTCCTGCAGCTTAGAAACAGGTGTGGCTTATACTCATGTACGCTCTATAGACCGGAAGACAATCTCTGATCATCGTTTTTTGTTTTACCAGGACTTTCGACTCCCTGAGGAACCACCCGTCCTTTTACCTTTTCAACCACAGAGGGCGGGTTCTTTTCCACACGCCGGACGAGGAGACGTCCTCTGCTTGTAACCAGGACCCTCTTCCTAACCCACTACGGTTACGCAAGCTGGAGCATTTGCACTGAGACTCCGCCTGATGATAGCTTAGAGTTTGTAAAACTGAGAATCAGTCTGTTTATTTTTTACCTGTAAACAAACTAAAATGGCATCTGTCCACCTGACGTGCCAACGCTGTTTATGTTTATACGTAAGATCCCTAACGCAGAGACATCACGTCCCTCTGAACTGAAGCGGGTCCTTCCAAACGAAGGGTTCAAAAGAACAGAAGACTTTTTGGTTTGGAAATAAAATCCGGAGACATTTGTCTCGTTCTGATGCTAACGTTTGTTTCAAAGACTTTTTTCCGTCTTTAATTCTGTGAACTTGTTTTAATTTAATAAAAGTCCAAACTGGTTTTACAACGTCTTTTTTTTTTTCTCACTCGGACCGTCATACCGCCCTCTAGTGGGAGTTAAAGAGAACCCCATGAAAGTTTAATATTGATGGCCCTAATTTAAATATTTACACATTATTGGGGGTTTCTTCTTTCATTATTTCAGGATCTATGTTCCTACCCTCACCATGGCAACCAAGATCTATGTTCCTACCCTCACCATGGCAACCAGGATCTACATTCCTACCCTCACCGTGGTAACCAGGATCTATGTTCCTACCCTCACCATGGCAACCAGGATCTACGTTCCTACCCTCACCGTGGTAACCAGGATCTACGTTCCTACCCTCACCATGGTAACTAGGATCTACGTTCATACCCTCACCGTGGTAACAAGGATCTACATTCCTACCCTCACCGTGGTAACCAGGATCTACGTTTCTACCCTCACCGTGGTAACCAGGATCTACGTTCCTATCCTCACCATGGTAACCAGGATCTACGTTCCTACCCACACTGTGGTAACCAGGATCTACATTCCTACCCTCACCATGGTAACCAGGATCTACGTTCCTACCCTCACTGTGGTAACCAGGATCTACGTTCCTACCCTCACTGTGGTAACCAGGATCTACATTCCTACCCTCACCATGGTAACCAGGATCTACATTTCTACCCCCACCAACGCATAAGCTGCAGGATGGCTGGGCTCTCACTCAGACGGGTTCAGGAGTTCTGCCATCAGGGCAGAAACTCGAAGTAGAGCCGTTGTTCCTCTGGGTTGAGAAAAGCCAGATGAGGTGGTTCAGGCGTCTATCCAGGATGCCTCTCACACTGGTAAGGTGTTTCGTCCCACTGGGAGGAGACCAAGAGGCAGACCTTAGACCTGCTGGAAAGGGAACACCTCCAGGGTGAGCTGGAGGATGCAGTCGGGGTGAAAGAAACCTGGGTTTACTTTCTGAGACTTTCATCCCAGAGGACACACCCCGAACAAGCAAGACGATAGAACGGAGGAGCATCTTACAAAACTCCATTACAAACGGTCACCATGGAAACCATCTTTTCTTAATCTCAAGTCACAAAAAAAAAAAAACTTTGTTGTTTTGATTTTTTTTTATTACAAAAGCATAAAACTTTGAGGTTTTTTTTACATGTTTGTAACAAAAATGTCTTTTTTAAAAAATATTTTTTTATCTTGACATAAATTCACAAAAATATTCTATTTACTGACAAACAAACAAACAAATAACGGAGCGTTTCGGATGGAGAACAGAACTTCACTGTAACTGTCAGGGGTGTATCTAGCGGGGATTGGTCAGGGGGCTGAATCCGCCCCAGACAGGGATTACTGGTGTGTTACTGGTGGTCATTATTCACAGATCCTTATTGCTGGAGCACAAACAGGAAGTTTAACAAAATAAAAGCTGCTTTATTGAAATTTCACTACATTTTAAAATGTTTGAATCTGAAGTAAATCTGCATATTTTCAGAATAAAATTGCATATTTAAACTTTTCCGAGTGACAAACATTTATTTCAAAGCTGCTTTAATCGAGTCAAATTATTTTTAATTTTATGTCATTAAATTAATTCTGTGACAAAAAGTAAAATTTTTTAACTTTGAAAATGTGTTGATTCTAATTTTTGACCTCAGTCTTTTTTCTGAGCTGTTAAAACATCACTGCCTACGTTTTGTTTTTCTCAACAATGTGCTTCTGGTGATGGCAGCAGGTCGGGTTTTACTGGAGTTTTAAGAGCTGATGTCCTTCATCAGGGACGAATGTGGAGTCTTCATGGACGTGTGGAGATGTTCTTAGGATTATTAAGGATTATTAGGATTCACTGGAGATGACAAACATCGTTTTCCCAATAACCTACATTCCACCCAGCGCAGCTCCACACCACCCAACTCCACCTAACAGCTGTTCTGAAGCTCTCTCTTGGACTGCTTTGAGCTATCGGACACATACATTTCCCCTGAGGGAATTCATTATTCTCAAATTAAATGCACGTTGATTATCTGAAATGTTTTGGGGTTTTTAGTCGTGTGGATGTTTGGAGCATCGATCGTGAGGGAGGGGACCTGAGGGACTCACACATCAAGCCGTAAACTACCTTCCGTGATTATTTGGAAGAAACAAAGAGGAGTTTCCGTCCAACTCAGTGAGAAAGTTCTCCAGCTGCTGGATCAAAACACGCTTTTTAAACCTGGAAAGAAAAGGAACGAAGTTTAATCGAAATCAACAGGAAACTTTATTCATTTCTATCAGGCTGCAGCAGATCATCATTTCAATGTCCAACAATAACCAGGGGCGGATCCAGGGTTTCCTAAAGGGGGGGATGTGAGGTCATTGACAAAGCCAGTTATAGAAGGCTGGGGGCATTCCTCGCAGAATATTTTGGAAAATAAGGGTCATTTTCCTGCATTTTGGTGCCCATTTTCTGACCCTGCAAGGCGATAGCTTGACTGGTCCCCTTTCATTTCATTTGCTTTTTTTTTTTTTTTTTTTTTTTTTTTTTGTGTGGACCAAAAGAGGGCGGGCATGCGCACCCTACGCCCATCCCCTCTGCATCCCACCCGGAAATCCATTTTTAAAGTATTATAAAACAATTGTTTATTTTTTTTTTTCGGGGTAACCGGAGCCTACACCAGCTGATTTCACCCCGAACAGGTACATAGACACACTTCAACCAATCAGCCATGGAGGATAAGAAAACCCATGGATACATGGGGAGAACATGCAAACTCCACACAAAAAGACCACTGTTTCAAGCCTCGCCACAACTCTGGAACTCAAACTCTTGACCTACTTGCTGCGAGGCCATCATGTTAACTACTGCACACCCGTGCAAAATAGAAATGTTCTGTTCCGTTGTCTTTCGCTTATCCGGGGCCGGATCGAGGGGGCAACAGCCTCAGACGGAAGCCCAGGCTTCTCTCACCCCAGCTGCATCCTCCAGCTCACCCAGAAGGATCCCGAGTCGTTCCCCAGCCAGCTGTGAGACATAGTCTCTCCAGCAGGTCCAGGGTCTACCTCTTGGTCCCCTCCTGGTGGGACGTGCCCGAAACACCTCACCAGCGAGGCGCTCGGAGGGCATCGACTAGATGCCCGAACCCACCATTTGGCTTCTCTTGACCTGGAGGAGGAGCAGCTCTACTCCAAGCTCCTCCTGGATGGCAGAACTCCTCACCCGATCTCCTCTGCGGAGGAAGATCATTTTGGCCGCTTGTATCCGCGACTGTGATTTAAAAAGAACTGCAGCAGAGTAAATTAAATTTTAAACGCAGCTCACTAGTGAGTGGTACGGTTTTTAGAACAGCCCGCGGGCACCATGTGGGTGACCCCTGCTTTAGACCCTCAGTAGAAACTAAGGCGCTCCTGAACGTGAGTTTTTTTCTCACCTGGCCGCCTCTCGGATGGCGTGCTGAATGAAATATTTCTGAACGTTGACCGATCCTTTCACCTGCTGGAGGAGAGCCAGGATGGCCTTGTAGTCTGAGAGAGAGAGAGACACACACACACACACACACACACACACACACACACACACACACACACACACACACATTTAGTCTCATTGATGAGTAACAAATAAACTAATGAGTCATCATGTGTTCCGACTCACTGCGTCCAGGTTTGCGGACTTCCTTGAGGACCCGGCTCCTGAGCTCGGCCTGGCAGCCGTCTAACGGGGAGATGAAGATGGTCTCCAGGACTTTGGCCTCGGCCTCGTTGGGGTCCAGCTCGCTCTCAGGACTCAGACGCTCGTAGTTTTTCTCCAGCAGATGATCCTCTAAATGATCCAGAAGCAGACCGTCTCCATCCACACTCATGTCCTCTGGAGTCTCCGCGGGTCCGTCCAGGTTCTCTGGAAGTTTTGTTTCTGCAGGCCAGACGTCTCCGCAGTCCAGCGGAAGGTTGGCGTCACCGTTGGTGTCGGAAACCATGGCGATGCCATTGTCCTCTCCTGCTGGGGGTGAAGAAACACTCCATCATCTTCAACCAGACTTTGTGGATTCTTCTTCTTACCTTTCTGTGCTTTCAGGAGATTCTGCTGAGTCAGAAGTCCTGCCGGGTTTTTACCCGTCGCCACGTGGTTGGTGTTTCCGGACGGTCGTCGTAGCAACGGCGACATGCTCCTCCTTCGCTTCACAGTGGCGTTGGAGTTGGAATCCCCAGAGTTTGCCCTCTTCTTGTTTTGAGGACTCGTCACAAACTCGTCCGCCTCGTCGATCATCATCCCCTAAAAAATCAGAGTGAACTTTTTACCCCCAAAGAGATCAAAGTTTCTTCTTTAACGCGACAAACTGGAGCAGTGTCGTTATTATACCGGACGCTCTTGGATGAAACGCCCATTTATTGGATGAAAAATGGGCGTAAAAATGTTCCTTTGAATGTTTACGAGCAAAGTTGGACCGTTTTTGGTTTCTTGTATTATTTGCATGAACCAACCAGAATGATGGCAGGGAGTAAAGTATGGCAGTGTGATGGTCTGGGCATGCATGGCTGCTAGTGCCCCTGGGACACTAGTGTTTGCTGATGACGTGGACAGAAGCAGCCAGATGAATTCTGGCCGCGCTCAGCTGGCCAACACCTCGGCTGCTGCTATAGATTATGGGGCTCTGCTGCCTGGAGAGGGGCTTGGCTTGCTGGACTTAGAGGCCAGTCACTTCTGTGTTGCCCGCTATGGGGGGGCAGAGGCACCCAGAGATGCAGTTATTTGTTTCTTTTGGCTTGAGCCTGCCAGGGCCCCTCGTCACTAGTTTGGGGTTAAGAAGTGCACGGAGATGACAGGCCTCCAGGTTAAGGGGGGTAGGATAGGGAAGAGGGATATTAAGTGTGTAGTGGGCTGCCTGGATTGGGCACCTGGCTGTGTTTTGGGCTGTTTTGGCTGCATATAGGGTGGCCTGGCCCTGTTGAGCTCCTGGACCCTTGAGGTGAGTCCATCCCTCTTGGTGTGGACCTTTGCTTCCGGCACCCCCTGGGCTCACCTACAGCCGTGCAATACAATTGCCACCTCTGCCCTGTAGCCTGGGAGTCCTGGCATCTATGACGCCGGTGCCCCTTGGTGCTGGGGGAACCCGGTAGGAGTGTCTCTTATGCACCTGGCTGGGTGGGCGGTCCCTTTGGCTCGGCCTTGGGGTTCCGTAAGCTGCCTTATTGTGGTGAAGGGGTTTGCGTGCCCCAATGATCCTAGGAGCTATGATATCCGGGGCTTAATGCCCCTGGTAGGGTCACCCAAGGTGAGGGGCCAGACAAAGCACGCCTCAAAAATGCCCTTTGAAGAGATCAAGCATGTCTAAGTAGCCCTTGCCCGGACGCAGGTCACCGGGGTTCTCCTGTGGAGCTAGGGCTGAGGGTGGGGCACAAGAGCGAGTGCCTGGTGACCGGGCTTTATTCATGGAGCCTGGCCTGGCTCAGGCCGAACAGGGGACATAGGCCGCCCTTCCATTAGGCTTACCACCTGAAGGAGGGGGCATAAGGGTCGGGTGAAGGAAGAGATGGGTGGCAGCCAACGACGGGAACCCTGGCGGTCAGACCCTTGGCAGCAGAAGCTGGCGTTTGTATTCTGATATACTTTTTTTTTTTTACCTTTTTATCCTGCTTGAACGGGTTCCCAAACGTGTGCAGCCTCTTGGGCTGATCCGGGTCGATCTCTCTCAGAGGAGACGGCATCATCTTCAGATACTCCTGGTAATTTCCCATCTGAGCCACTGGGATGCTGTGCAGGTAATCTGAAAGCAGCATCACTGGGATTATCTCCTGTTTATCACCAGCATGCCATGAGTTAGATCGTACCTTCATCCTGTCCTCGGATCAGTTTAAAAGATTTCCGTAGAAGGTTTGATCTCATCCTGGTGAGCTGGTCCAGAAGGTTCCGTCTGGGGATGTCGTAGGCGTTCCGGTACGCCTGAGGTTTAACCTCCTGTGTAACCATTATAACCAGGTTAATACCACATCAGACCCTTGCACTGACAGACTTCTCCATCACCACTGTAGACTCTTTCCGCTTCCTAAAGTGGGAGCCATCCATCAGCTCCCTGATCAACAAGGCCCAGCAGAGGATGTACTTTCTGCGGCAGTTGAAGAAAGCCAAGCTGCCCGCCCAGATGTTGGTGCAGTTTTACAGAGCCATCATCGAGTCCATCCTCACCTCCTCCATCACCGTGTGGTACGCTGGAGCCACAGTCAGGAACAAACACAGACTGCAGCGCATTGTGCGCTCCGCAGAGAAGGTGATCGGCTGCAGCCTTCCATCTCTCGAAGACCTGTACGTCTCCAGGACTCGGGGGCGTGCAGGTCGGATAGTAGCTGACCCTTCCCACCCTGGACATGGACTTTTTGAGCGACTCTCCTCGGGCAGGAGGCTCCGGTCCATTCGGACCAGAACGTCCCGCCACAAAAACAGCTTCTTCCCTTCTGCCGTTGGACTTATGAACTCTTTATAACCTGGATCCCCACATCTCTTAGTCACCTCCCTCTTGTCACTTCACTATCTTTATTATTTTCTATTATTTTCTATGACATTGCACTACTTTTCTTTTTCTTCTGAGCACTCTTAGTTTTGTTAAAATTATTATTTTTATTTTTTTTTATTATTTTTATTTTATGTTTGCACACCTGTATCAAAGCAAGTTCCTAGTCTCTGATGTTTTTCACTGACATGGCAATAAAAGCATTCTGATTCTGATTCTGAGATTTTGTGTGTTGCTAAGCACCCACCTTGCTAAGCAGAGCGATTTGGAAACCAGCGAACTCTTTAAAGTTGATGTCGATACGGAGCGGAGCTTCTCCAGTGATGCCCTGCAGCAGCTGTTTGAAGTCCGTCCGGTGGGCCAACGATAGAGAGCTGGAATGATTCTTCACCTTCATCCCAGTTTCCTGGGGAGCTTTTTTACCCACGGACACGATTAAACGATCAGACTCCATTTTTGCCTGAAAAAAAAAGAAGAATAATTTGGAAAAAAATTAGCCCTCGTTGATTTTTGTACCGTTTTGTCCCATGGTCTTGCGCTACTTTGGGGCCGGGTCGCAGGGGCAACAGCCTCAGACCGGAAGCCCGGGCTTCTCTCACCCCAGCTGCATCCTCCAGCTCACCTGGAAGGATCCCGAGTTGTTCCCCAGCCAGCTGTGAGACATAGCCTCTCCAGTTTGTTTGGGGTCTGCCTCAGTGTATCATCCATAGATGCTGGTTACTATGGTGAGGGTAAGAACGTAGATCCTGGTTACCATGGTGAGGGTAAGAATGTAGATCCTGGTTACCATGGTGAGGGTAAGAACGTAGATCCTGGTTACCATGGTGAGGGTAGGAACGTAGATCCTGGTTACCATGGTGAGGGTAGAAACGTAGATCCTGGTTACCATGGTGAGGGTAGGAACGTAGATCCTGGTTACCATGGTGAGGGTAGGAACGTAGATCCTGGTTACCATGATGAGGGTAGGAACGTAGATCCTGGTTACCATGGTGAGGGTAGGAACGTAGATCCTGGTTACCATGGTGAGGGTAGGAACGTAGATCCTGGTTACCATGGTGAGGGTAGGAACATAGATCCTGGTTACCATGGTGAGGGTAGGAACGTAGATCCTGGTTACCATGATGAGGGTAGGAACGTAGATCCTGGTTACCATGGTGAGGGTAGGAACGTAGATCCTGGTTACCATGGTGAGGGTAGGAACATAGATCCTGGTTACCATGGTGAGGGTAGGAACGTAGATCCTGGTTACCATGGTGAGGGTAGGAACTTAGATCCTAGTTACCATGGTGAGGGAAGGAATGTAGACCCTGGTTACCATGGTGAGGGTAGGAATGTAGATCCTGGTTATCATGGTGAGCGTAGGAACGTAGATCCTGGTTACCATGGTGAGGATAGGAACGTAGATCCTGGTTACCATGGTGAGGGTAGGAACGTAGATCCTGGTTACCATGGTGAGGGTAGGAACGTAGATCCTGGTTACCATGGTGACGATAGGAATGTAGATTTTTTGGCTTACTTATTGTACATATTATAAAGTCTATGTTTGTGTCTCCGTTTCTTTTTGGTTCCATCTTTCTTTTATTATATTTTTTCAAACCCACCTGCTGGCTCAGCTTCTTCAGGTAGGAAATGACACTGTAGCTCAGGCCGCAGTCCAACGTGTCCGCAATCAGGTTCGGCGCACCCATCATCCTCGTCGCCTTTTTCAGAGGCTGTTTAAAACAACCACAAGGAAGTTTTTAGAAATGTTTGAATCACAGATTAACCCTCAATTAAAGCTCTGCACAAAATGTAAGAAAATCCACCAGAGTGGACGTGGCATTTATGAAGAGGGTTTCGTTGTCTTTTATATGCGTTTCTCATTGCTCCAGTTCTTCATGCTGCCATTCCAAACGTTCTAAAGTTTTCCGTTTATATGGGGCAGGAGCGTGGGGGCAACAGCCTCAGACGGGAAGCCCAGGCTTCTCTCACCCTGGCTGCATCCTCCAGCTCACCCAGGAGGATCCTGAGGTGTTCCCCGGCCAGCTGTGAGACATAGTCGCTCCAGCAGGTCCAGGGTTTACCTCTTGGTCTCCTCCCGGTGGGACGTGCCCGAAACACCTCATCAGCGAGGCCCACCCTGCAGAGGAAGCTCATTTTGGCCACTTATATTTGCAATCTCATTCTTTCGGTCACCACCCACAGCTGGTTACCATGGTGATGGAATGAACGTAGATCCTGGTTACCATGGTGAGGATAGGAACATAGATCCTGGTTACCATGGTGAGGGTAGGAACGTAGATCCTGGTTACCATGGTGAGGGTAGGAACGTAGATCCTGGTTACCATGGTGAGGGTAGGAACGTAGATCCTGGTTACCATGGTGATGGTAGGAACGTAGATCCTAGTTACCATGGTGAGAGTAGGAATGTAGATCTAATTGTAGTTCCAGAGCTCTTTCTTCACCCCGACGCATTGATGTATCATCCTAGTTATTGCTGACGCTACATCAATTTGTCGATCTCCCGCTCCATCCTTTCCCCACTCGTGAACAAGACCCAGAGATACTTAAACTCCTCCACTTGGGGCAGAAACTATCCCTGACCTGCAGAGGGCATTCCACCCGTTTCAGGGCGAGGACCATGGTCTCAAATTTAGAGGCGCTGATTACCATCCTGGCTGCTTCACACTCGGCAGCACTTCGTTCAGCAGTCTACGTTCAGCAGCTCCTGACAACTCCATAAAAGCCACGTCCACACTGGTGTGTTTTTTCTGTGTGTTATTCACCATCAGGTAGTACGGAGGCATCGTCTTCAGGTACGTCTCAAAAGCCTGCCTCCACTTCAGGTTGGGCTTCAGTTTGTGCACTTTGAATAAATCATCTGAAAGAAGGCGGAGTTAAAATACTGGCACCTCCTTCACATCGTACTGACAGATACTGTCGTCGTGGCGACTGCCAGACTCGATCATTATTTACAAACTGTTTCTAGAAGTTTGCACTTCCTGACTTTAAAAAATAAAGTTCCTGGTGTTAGCTTACCGAGAAGTGGGAGGAGCACCGGGTAGTTGTAGGGCATGACGAACAGGTTGACACATGTGAGTGTGGTGCTGGCTTTCAGGTAACCAAACGGGTGCCCGAGGTCACTTTGCTTCCCGCTGTTGCTGACAAAAACCTGAGAAAAGAGATCATAAGAAGCTGAGCTTCAAAAGTAAAGACGGATTTATAGACCTTCTTTAACCGATTCCGTTGATCGACTTGTAAAGAGAGAGCTTTGCTTTTCGGCTAAGCTCTTTCTTTACTACGACGGATCGATGCAGCGATACGTTACATACGTAGGAACCAGACGTTCCTACCCTCACCACGGTAACCAGGATCTACGTTACTACCCTCACCATGGTAACCAGGATCTACGTTCCTACCCTCACCATGGTAACCAGGATCTACATTCCTACTCTCACCATGGTAACCAAGATCTACGTTCCTACCCTCACCATGGTAAGCAGGATCTACGTTTCTACCCTCACCGTGGTAACCAGGATCTATGTTGCTACCCTCACCATGGTAACCAGGAGCTACGTTCCTACCCTCACCATGGTAACCAGGATCTATGTTCCTACCCTCACCATGGTAACCAGGAGCTACGTTCCTACCCTCACCCATGGTAACCAGCTGTGGGTGGTGACCGAAAGAATGAGATAGCGGCTTTCACCCAGAGATCGAGTGAGGAGTTCTGCCATCTGGGAGGAGCTCAGAGTACAGCCTCTCCTCCTCCAGGTCGAGAGAAGCCAGATGGTGGTTCAGGCTTCTGGTAAGGATGCCTACCAAGAGCCTTGTTGGTGAGGTGTTCCGTCCCACCAGGAAGAGACCAAGAGGCAGACCCCGGACCTGCTGGAGAGACTATGTCTCACAGCTGGCTGGGGAACGACTCTGGATACTTCCAGGTGAGCTGGAGGAGGCAGCCGGGGTGAGAGAAGCCTGGGCTTTGTGTCTGAGGCCCCACGTGACCCGGCCCCAGATGAGCGGAAGACAACGGAATGAAACAGAATGGATTTTAAATATGGCGTAGTAACCCATTGAAGGATGAGATAAAAAATATAACTGAATTCAATTCAGCAAAGATAGTGTTTTGCCAAAGAGGAACCCAAATACGGTGCCCTGAGGCACACCAGCAGAAAAAAATAACAGACTGATTGTGAGGGTGTCTCCTCTACCTGCCAGCACATATGTGGGGACTTCCTCTCCAGGATGTACTGAGTAAGCGGCGAGGGCTCCAGCTCGTACTTGTCAAAGGGAAGCTTGTCGATTACCATTGGCTCGCAGTCCACGCAGGAGAAGCGGACCACCGGATGGGCAGAGCGAGGTGGCTAAAAGAGAAGCATGGAGAAAGACTCTGGTTCATGCCCACCTTAAATGTTTAGTGTTGGCAGTAAGAAATGCAGAGTTCAGGTGGGTAGATGTGAAGACATTTCCATGCTCACCAGCGTTGGAGAGTTCTGATCTGGCCAAAAGGACTCTGGTATGGGCCAGTGGCCCACCGGCACGCCCGTCTTTGGGTTCGGTCTAACGTAAATGAGTTTGTGGCAGCTGTGCCAAGGCTGCAAGCCAAAGGGCGGCGACGGGCGACCAGGCTCACCAGAACTATCCCCTAAACACATGACGGCATTAGAGAAAAGAAATCCACAGTCAACCTCGACTGAAAAAAAAACACCTTAAAATTGTCTTTAATAAAATATATATATATATATATATATATATATATATTTAATTTTTTTTTTTTTTTGTTTATTTTGAATTACTCTATTCATCCCTCACCGGGGAAATTTGTTTGCTGCACTCCTTACACCGCAGCAGGCTGCCCTTCAATGGCGCCAATGGTGGGAGAAGTGGGGGTTAGGTGTCTTCTCCAAGGACCCTAGACGTGTTCTCCGTGGTACGCGAACCCGCGGCCTTCCGGTCCGCGGGCGAACGCGCTAACCACGCGGCCATCGTCTCCACCCAATATGTTTTATATATATATAGATGTTTTATATATATATAAAACATCTTAAAACTGTTTTTTAATTTAAAAACCACCTTAAATCTGTCTTTTCTGTAACAAAAACCACCTTAAAAATCTATCTAAACTATGGGGGCGTGGCTTTTTAATTTGCACCAATTGGATCAAAACTCACCTTCTCCTGTGAGAGGAGGGTCCGGGCCCGTCTTCTCAAAATTGATGACAACCCCACTTTGAACCTTCTGAACGAGTGACTCCAGACACTGGTTTAACATGCGCTGTGTTCGAACGCAGTACGATCGACCTGGGAATCAAACGAATCAACTCCTCTGTCACACTTATAGCACACATTAGGACTCTCTTTACATTCATTTTGAGCATCACAGCAACATAGTTTATATTTTTACTTCATGTAAACAAGTAATAAGAACTAAATAAAGTTACTCTGGAATTGTATTTGAATATATTTTAAATACAAACATTCAGTGACTTCCAAACTCTACAAACATGTGGAACATTAATCGTCTCCATCCTTCCCTCACGTCCCACACCGCTGCCATCTTTATTAACAGGTGATCGGCTGCAGCCTTCCATCTCTCGAAGACTTGTACGTCTCCAGGACTCGGGGGCGTGCAGGTCGGATAGCAGCTGACCCTTCCCACCCTGGACATGGACTTTTTGAGCGACTGCCCTCGGGCAGGAGGCTCCGGTCCATTCGGACCAGAACGTCCCGCCACAAAAACAGCTTCTTCCCTTCTGCCGTTGGACTTATGAACTCTTTATAACCTGGATCCCCACATCTCTTAGTCACTTTATAACCTGGATCCCCACATCTCTTAGTCACTTTATAACCTGGATCCCCACATCTCTTAGTCACTTTATAACCTGGATCCCCACATCTCTAGTCACTTTATAACCTGGATCCCCACATCTCTTAGTCACTTTATAACCTGGATCCCCACATCTCTAGTCACTTTATAACCTGGATCCCCACATCTCTTAGTCACTTTATAACCTGGATCCCCACATCTCTTAGTCACTTTATAACCTGGATCCCCACATCTCTTAGTCACTTTATAACCTGGATCCCCACATCTCTTAGTCACTTTATAACCTGGATCCCCACATCACTTAGTCACTTCCCTCTTGTCACTTTACTATCTTTATTATTTTCTATTATTTTCTATGACATTGCACTACTTTTCTTTTTCTTCTGAGCACTCTTAGTTTTGTTAAAATTATCATTTTTATTTATTTTATTTTTTATTATTTTTATTTTATATGTTTGCACACCAGTACCAAAACAAGTTCCTAGTCTCTGATATTTTTCACTGACATGGCAATAAAAGCATTCTGATTCTGAACAGTCTCTTCACCACTTGTCTTGACTATTGTAATTCACTTCTCTTTGGTTGCCCTCGGAAATCTCTCAATAAACTTCAGCTGGTACCACACTCCTCTGGAACCCCCTCTTCTCATCACATCCCGCGGTTCTTCAATGGCTCCTAATTCAATCCAGAATAATTTTCAAATTCATCCGTAATCCTGCTCCTTCCTACCTGTCTGATCTCTCGTTCTCTCAGGTCGTCTGCATCCATCCATCTTACTGTCCCCCCGTCTGACCGTCTTAGCACCTATCTCCCGCTTACCCTCCAAGGCTAATAAAACTCCGGCATGATAAACACTCAAGTTCATTCCATGAACATGATTAGGTATAATGAGGCTAAGCACAAGGCATCTCCTGTTGCTGCAGCTGTGCATCTGAAAGCCAGCTGATTTCCAGCTGCTTTCTCATGTTTTAAACGGTTGATTTAAGCCAACTGTCATGGCGGGTGTTGTTAATTGGCTGATAGCTCCTCCCCTTTTTGGCCCCGCCTCAAAATCTCCCTCTTTGTGAAGCCAGAACCTTGGCACCTCTGCTCTTCTTTCTGCATGAAGAGCTTTTGAAGATTCAATGGAAGCTAAGATGTACAAAAACACACTTTATCAGGAAGTAAGACCTCCTGCATCGTGTCCAATCCTTATCATAGGTTATTGAAGTATAACGAGGGGATGAAGTCACCCCATTCTTCCAGAACAATAGGTTAGATATGGGAACGCCCTCATACAGTGAGTGGGGGTTCACGTCTTCAACGTGACACAAGTTACAGTTCTTATCTTTAATTGTGGCTTCGCAGCAGAACATAATCTGTATGCAACAGATAAAAAGTCAGTCAAACCTCCAGTGACTTCACACATCTGCGTGATGGAAGACTCGTCAGTGGGGACGCTGCCGAGCTGCTCTGTGTCTGGAGCGGCGCCTCCCGGCAGTCGTAACACCAAAGCGAAGAGACGCTGGTCCCAGCGGAAAGGTTCTTTGGTCAGCTCGCTGCCGGCCAGCGGGGAGTTAAGAGGAAGATGGAGCTACGCAGTAGGACAGACAAAACGGGTCAGCAGGCGGACAGAAAGAGACAGACAGGCTTTGCTTTTATTCTCACCTCATCTGGAACTCCGGCGCTGTGTGTCAGCTTGTTGCCGTCGGTGATGGTAATGATCACAGAAGGGTCCAGGAAGAACGGGTTACGGCCCTGCGGAGGAAAAACATATCTTTTAGATTCCTACACTCCAATACAGGACTGTTTTATTACATTAGAACACAGTTTTAAGGTGGTTTAATTACATTAGAATACAGTTTAAGGTGGTTTTGTTCATTAAAGAAGAGTTTTAAGGAGGTTTAATTACATTAGAATACAGTTTTAAGGTGGTTTAATTACATTAGAATACAGTTTAAGGTGGTTTTGTTCATTAAAGAAGAGTTTTAAAGAGGTTTAATTACATTAGAATACAGTTTTAAGGTGGTTTAATTACATTAGAATACAGTTTAAGGTGGTTTTGTTCATTAAAGAAGAGTTTTAAGGAGGTTTAATTACATTAGAATACAGTTTTAAGGTGGTTTAATTACATTAGAATACAGTTTAAGGTGGTTTTGTTAATTAAAGAAGAGTTTTAAGGAGGTTTAATTACATTAGAATACAGTTTAAGGTGGTTTTGTTCATTAAAGAAGAGTTTTAAGGAGGTTTAATTACATTAGAATACAGTTTTAAGGTGGTTTAATTACATTAGAATACAGTTTAAGGTGGTTTTGTTCATTAAAGAAGAGTTTTAAGGAGGTTTAATTACATTAGAATACAGTTTTAAGGTGGTTTTGTTCATTAAAGAAGAGTTTTAAGGAGGTTTAATTACATTAGAATACAGTTTTAAGGTGGTTTTGTTCATTAAAGAAGAGTTTTAAGGTGGTTTTGTTCATTAAAACTCTCCTCTTTTGTACCAAATCAACTTAAAACTTGTCAGTTTGTTGTCTTGAACTGCCTTGACTGTGTGTTTGCTTTAAGTGGTGAAGACCCTGGCCTCTAATTGACCCTCACAGGACGTGTCTAAGCAGATTTACATGCTCTTGATGGTCAGACTGCTTCTCTGGAATAATCCAGTCTGACTTGTTAGTCGAGGTGTGAAAAATAGAAAACTTAAAACAGAACAAAAACAAACCCTAAAACTAATTTGTATTTTTTTGTTCACTTATTATGGGATGTATAGCACAGACCTGTCCGTAGTTGTCTATGCCTGTGACGAGCCGGTTGAGGTTAACCAGGTCAAAGGCAGTTCGCAGGGCGTGGCCTAATGTGGTCAAACCACTGGCCTGCAGGTTCTTCAACTCACACATGAAGGTGGCGTGGTTTTCCTTCCAGCCGGCCTGCAGAAAGAAAGCAGCATGAGGACGAGTAGATACACATACACTCACACAGAAACACACACATAAATCACCCTCACCATGGTAACCAGGATCCACGTTCCTACCCTCACCATGGTAACCAGGATCTACATTCCTACACTCACCATGGTAACCAGGATCTACATTCCTACCCTCACCATGGTAACCAGGATCTACGTTCCTACCCTCACCATGGTAACCAGGATCTATGTTCCTACCCTCACCATGGTAACCAGGATCTACATTCCTACCCGCACCACGGCAACCAGGATCTACATTCCTACCCTCACCATGGTAACCAGGATCTACGTTCCTACCCTCACCATGGTAACCAGGATCTACGTTCCTACCCTCACCATGGTAACCAGGATCTACGTTCCTACCCTCACCATGGTGACCAGGATCTACGTTCCTACACTCACCATGGTAACCAGGATATACGTTCCTACACTCACCATGGTAACCAGGACATACGTTCCTACACTCACCATGGTAACCAGGATCTACGTTCCTACACTCACCATGGTAACCAGGATATACGTTCCTACCCTCACCATGGTAACCAGGATCTACATTCTTACCCTCACCATGGTAACCAGGATCAACAATCCTCTCGAACACCTCTCTAGTGAGGTGTCTCGTCCCACCAGGAGGAGACCCAGAGGCAGACCCCGGACCTGCTGGAGAGACTATGTCTCACAGCTGGACAGGGATGCTCCTGGGTGAGCCAGAGGATGCAGCCAGGGTGAGAAAAGCCTGGGTTTCCCGTCTGAGGCAGTTGCCCCAAGACCCGGCCCCAGATAAATGGAAAATATGGAATGGAATTTATACCCATAAAAAAATGATTATGTGACTTTAACAACTGTTTACAAAATAAAAATAAAGTTAAAGGTGTATAAAGTCACTTTGATGACGTCACATCAGGTATTTGCATAAAGTAGTTTTGACTTAATTATTGTTTGATTATAGGTTATTTTATAGGTTAAAATGTGGATTAAAAATAATTGTAATAAATCACATATAAATGAGCTTTTGAATGAAAATAACATCATATTTTATATTTTTAACAATAATAAAAGATAATTTATTAAAATAAATAAATGTATAAAAAACTGAATGAAATTAAAACGCCTCCATTTTTTAAACACAAAAGCAAAATGTCGGCTTAATGTTTAGGAGGCAGTGCGGCTTTTTTAAAACATTTACTCCCTGTTTTTTTCACCAAAAAATCCTAAAACACTAAATAATATCTATTAAAGTCTAAAAAGCATAAAAACGTGGGATTTTCTTTCTAGTTATAATATTTTCTGTGGTATTTTTTTACCTTTACTCCATACGGCGGCTCATCGAATGTAACTAGCATGTACCTGTCTCCTCTGCTAGCAGGGTCTCTGGATCGAAGCTGCAGGAAAATAAAGATGAAATATTTCATATATTCAGGTTAATTTTAAGAAAAGATCTTTGTTTACCTTCATAAAGACCTCCACCGCGCCTTTAGCCACATCTAGAAACGTCGAACCCAGATAAGTTCTCTGGTTCATGGATGCAGAAGTGTCTAAGAGGAAAAGTAAAATCGGCATTTTTTAAAATGTAAAAAGGAATTATCTGGTAAATTATTTCACATGTGTGCAACATAACATCACTGCTCTACTCGCGCTGTTTAACTTCAGCACTCTACGCCCACTGCATTCACTGCCATTCTATTGGGTTAGCTTTACAACACTGATAGCATGACCTTTCCAAGATGGCCGCCAACTGACTTCTCTTGTTTACAAAGCGATTATTTGCCCTTTCCAAGATGGCCACCCATGGATAATTCAAATTCAGTGCACGGCCATCTTGGACATGGCAAGTCAGCAGTCAGTAAACAGAGAAATAGGTGGTTGGCAATCTTGGAAAACGCGGGCTATTAGTTTGTAAACAAAACTGTAAGTTGGTGGCCCTCTTGGAAAGGAGAAGCTGTTCGTCTGTAAGGAGAGAAAACAGTCATGAAGCCATCTTGGAAAGGGCAAACATCAGTCTGTTAACAGGTAGTGTGACGTTTCCGGTTGACGTATGACGTTGTATTTTCCCAGCATGCGCAGTGACTCCTGCAGCGACAAAAGAGACTAAAAAAGAAAAACATCAGGTTGGAAGAAGGACGCTGTCATTTTTTAATCTATTTCTTCCACACACATGCTGACGACAAGGTAAATAATCTCATTGTTTAAAATCCCCTTTAAAACCTTCATGTTTACGTGTTGTTTTTTAGATTTGATTTTTAAGTCGCTTCGCTAACGGTTGTTAGCCGTTAGCTTTCAAAACATTATTATTATTATTAATGTAAACAAAGAACAAAAGGATAACATTCACTATTTATTTGTTATTATTATTCATTATTATTATTATTGTTTAAAACATTAGTAATAAAGCTTGATATTCTAAAACAGACCATAATAATCATGTAAACACATGACGTTTGTTTATCTGATCAATATGTTTATTTATAAATTATTTCAAATTAAAACTCAAACATTATTTAGAATTTTTTTTGTTTAAAAATCTTTGTTTAAGTTTTAAATGTTTAATAAATTTATTACTAAAATCTTGATTGTGATAAAATTGAAAATAAAAGTAAAGAAAATATAAAAATAGGACTAAATTTATATTTGATATGAACGTTCCGTCGTCTTCCACTTATCCGGGGTTGGGTCGCCGGGAAGCCCAGGCTTCTCTCACCCCGGCTGCATCCTCCAGCTCACCGGGGAGGATGCCAAGGTGTTCCCTGTCCAGCTGTGAGACAGTCTCTCCAGCAGGTCCAGGGTCTGCCTCTTGGTCTCCTCCCGGTGGGATGTGCCCGAAACACCTCACCAGTGAGGTGCCATCCTTACCAGATGCCCGAACTACCCCATCTGGCTTCTCTCGACCTGGAGGAGGAGCGGCTCGACACTAAGCTCCTCCCGGATGGCAGAGCTCCTCACCCGATCTCTGAGTGAGAGCCCAGCCACCCTGCGGAGGAAGCTTCGTTCCACAGCCAGCTGTGAGTGAGACATAGTCTCTCCAGCGGGTCTAGGGTCTGCCTCTTGGTCTCCTCCCGGTGAGATGTGCCCAAAACACCTCACCAGCGAGGCGCTCGAGGTGCATCTAACCAGATGCCTGGTAAAAATGTTGGCTTCATAAGAACAGTAAAAATAATACAAACCTAGTTTTAACCTGTGTGTCTGCTGTGTCCCAGCATGGTCTGAGGTGGGTGTGTCTGGAGGCGTTTCCTGGTGGCAGAGCGGTGTGGGGGGCGCGGGGCCAATGCAGCAGCAGCATCGCCAGCCGGAGCTTGTGGAAGGAAAGCTTCCCGTGTTCGTCTTCCCCACCGAGCTCGTCTTCTACGCAGATGAGCAGACGTCCCACAAGCAGGTGCTCACCCTCTACAACCCCTATGAGTTTGCCCTCAAGTTTAAAGGTCAGTGGGGAAGCCAGGGTACGGCGAATGCGCCGGTCTCTCTCACGGGTTTAACCCTGCTTCTCCTTCTCGCTCAGTGCTGTGCACAGCGCCAAACAAGTACACGGTGGTGGACTCTACGGGAGCGGTGAAGCCACAGTGCTGCGTGGACATGTAAGTCCTTCATCCCTACTAACCGTAGAACAACCAGAGTCAGTGAGAGTTTGTTCATCTTCTCGGGGGCAAGATGCAGGATACACCCTTAACAGGTCACCAGTCTGTTAGGGCCACACTCACTCCACACACTCATTCCTAGGGTCAGTTTCCTAGCAGCCAATCAACCTAACATGTATGTTTATGGAGGAAACCAGAGAAAACCCACACATCCACAGGGAGAACATGCAAACTACACACAGAAAGACCAGTGTTTCAAGTGTTTCCTCCACAACATTAAACTATTCTTATCAATCTATGACAACAGTCTGACCTCGCTTTCACTTGGTATGAGGTGAAGAGGGTCTATTTAACCAATCGTTTTTAGTTGAGACCGGGCAAGACGCACGCGAGTCGGGACCGGGCGAGGCGCGCGCGAGCCGGGACCGGGCAGGACGCACGCGAGTCGGGCCCGGGGCAAGGCAGGGCCGGGCAAGGCGGGCGAGAGTCGAGACCGGACGTGACGCGTGTGATGGACCCGAACAGTCCGTTCCTGATTAAACTTTCTAAACAGTCATTAAATTCTCAGTCTGGAGACGCGTTTCCAACACGTGTGTGTAGCATGGTTGATCTCTGGATGGATGAACACGTTGGATGGATAGATGGGTGGATTGGTGGATGGATTTGTAGGTGGGTGTGTGGGTGGATGGATGATGACTAACCTTCTCCCTCCATCAGAGTGATCCGGCACAGAGATGTTCGGCCGTGCCACTTTGGAGTATACGACAAGTTCCGCCTGCAGGTCTCCGAGCAGAGTCAGCGGAAAGCTCTGGGCAGGAAGGAGGTGACGGCCACGCTGCGGGCGTCAGCCTCGATGGACCCGCCCACACCCCGCCCCCAGGAGGAGGAGCGCCGCTTGAAGGAGCAGCTCAGCGACAGCGTCTTCTTCGAGCAGGCCGCCTTACATTCAGGTTAGAGCAGCAGGTGGCGCTGGCGTTCAACCAGGGAGGGAAGGAATTACATCATCGGTCACTTTATTTACAACACAGAGCTCTTATTTTGAAAGGATAAATCTGTGTGTTACCACTGCAACGCCAGTCTATAAGTTAGACTTTTTGTGGGCGGGACGGCAGACCTGATGCTTGTGTGTGATCGCCAGAGAGCCGCTCCGGAACTGGAGGCCCCAGTCTTCTTAGCGTGCTTCTGGGGGTGGTCTGCATGGTCGTCCTGATGCTGCCCACGGTGGGAGAAGCCGAATCCACGGTGCCTGTCTACCTCCATCTCAGTGTTAACAAGAAGCTGGTAGCTGCTTATGTTCTCGGTAAGTTTACCAAACAGACCCGCGTCTAAAACATCAATACCGAGGTATATGAACTGAAAGTAGTAGCCTCACAGCAAGAAGGTTGTGGGTTCAAGTCCTGGGTGGCCTTTCTGTGTGGAGTTTGCATGTTCTCCCCCTGTATGCGTGGGTTTCCTCCCACCCTCCAAAAACAGGTGTCCATAGAAATGTGTGTGTGGCCCCATCACAGACTGGCGACCTGTTTGGAGTGTGCCGGAGTTTATCCCGCTAATTCAAGGCGAGAGGGAGGGTACACCCCGAACAGGTCACCAGTCTGTCGCTGGACCACACACACACACAGACAGACAGACAGACAACCATCCACACACACACTCATTCCTAGCAGCCAATCAATCTAACATGAATGTTTTTAGAGGGTGGGAGTAAACCAGAAAAAACCCACACATACACAGGGAGAACATGCAAACTTGGCACAGAAAGACCTGTGTCCCAAGTCTCATCCTCACCCAGGACTCGACCCCTGACCTTCTTGCTGTGAGGCGACCGTGACGCCCTAAAAAAAAATTTTTTCCAAATGTCGTAAAAATATAAACAAATTTGTACCAAAAAAAGGTCAAAATTTGGGGGAAAAAAAGACACAAAATTAAATCAAATTTAGCAAAAAAACAAAACTATAAACATAAAAATATTTCACATAAATTTACCAAAAATAATTAATTTAGAAAAATTAATCACAACCAATATGACTTAAAAAAAATTCAGTTTTTATTTCTTCACACATCAAATAAAAAAATGGGTTGTTTTCGTACTTTTTTTTTATTTTAAACTTGGTTTCAAACTAAAATAAATAAATTTTGCAAATTTTCTCTTTAAAAGTTTAAAAACTTGACAAATTCTTTTGATTCTTCACTAAAATAAAATTATATAAAAATCTACTCAAATTTTGCTCCAAAAAAAGTTTTCTATTTTATTTTTATAAAAAAAAATGTAACCAAAATTTAACAAAAATTTTTGCCCCAAAAATTTGCCAAATTTTAAAAGAAATTCACAAAAATTAACCAAATTTTTGAAAAAAAAAAAAAAAGAAAATAAGGAAAAAAAAAAATAGAAAATTTTACATACAAATCATACAATTGTTTTGTTTCAGAATTTATTTCTTAACACATTAAATGAAATAGAAAAACACTTTTTTTTTTTTGTTTTACTTAGTTTTAATTTGAGTTAAATGAATCTTTTCATATTAAATATCAATACATTTTAAGATGTATCGTCCGTATCGTCGTCCGTATCGTGATCCCACCTGATTGACGGACTCCTCTTCCTCCAGGTCTTCTCACCATGGTCATCCTACGCACATGAAGTTTGGATGGACGAAGAGGCCCGCTCTTATCTGGTCCTCTGAAAACACATTGTACTCCTTTTCTTTTTTCCATGTTTGATCCGGGACGAGGTGGACCTGCGTCCGTATCGCTTCGTAGTGGAGGTGGAAGCAGAAACGTGGACGTGTGGACGAGAGCTTTCGTTTTTTCCAACCATCAGATACTTTTACATTTTGCTGGCTGTAAAATAAAAATGCTTCATCATGTTTAATAAAGTCTGAAATGGATCGTGTCACTGTTTGGAGGGTTTGATGGTTCCCCGGGCAACGCAGTGAGTTGGCATTTCCTTTCAGGGGGCGCCACAGCAGGTCTGTTTCTTCCATCTAACCCAGGCATGGATAAACTACGGCCCGCGGGCCACATGCGGCTCATTAAACGTTTTAATCTGGACCACTGAACTTGAAAAAATTAAATAAACAAACCTTGTTAAAGTTTTATTTTTTCTGTAATTCTCGTGTTTCGTCACCAGATGGCGCCAAAGAAACAACACTTCTCCCATTAAAGTGTGTGTTTTCGTGATGCCCACATTGTCAAAATAAATACTGTATTTTCACGAACATAGGGCGCACCGTATTAAAAGGCACAGTCCAAATTTTGCGTGCTCTGTATTTAACACACACATAAGGCGCATCTGATGATAGGGCGCAGGTTTTATATACGTATCCTCTACTACGCAAGTCCGCCTTACAACAACATACACACATACACATTGACGCGCACACACACGTGCGTATTTAAAAATAGATCGGCAGTAAAACTGAGTTTGGTTGGTTTTATTTAAATATTAGTTACAGTCATCATAAAGTCATTTATCAAATCCATCCAAGTCCTCATCCTCTGGTTCAGAATCTAACAGCTGCTCTAAATCCAACCTCGCAGGTTCACTTTCCACGCTGTCAGAGTCACTTTCTGAACCGCGCAGCTCCTCGGAAATGATGCCTGCTTTTGGGAAAGCTCGGACAACAGTGCCAGCAGACGCGTTAGCCTGAGCATCTACAATCCACTGGCAAACTGTGGCGTAACTCGCCCGGCGCAGCTGATCGCCATCAGTTTAAACTGAGCTTCATAAGCGTGTCTCTTTTCCATTTTCAGTGTTGTTAAAACAGCAATGTTCTGCATAAAGCACACACCTGTTCTTTTATACATAATCCACACACACACTTCACCCTTTAACATTCTCATGTTTTCAACTGCGTCCACCTGATGGTTCTCTAATACGTCCACAAATATGAGAGGGCGCACCGCTCATTTTAAAGAAAATTTGAGACTTTTAGGTGCGCCTTATGGCCGTGAAATTACGGTAGTATGCATCGATATGGAAAGCTAGGGGTGTGCGATACCGCAAGTTTTGGTATCGATCCGATACCAAGTAAACACCAGACCAATATCGCCGATACCGATATCGATACCGATATTTAAATTTTTTAAATGACTATTTTTGCATGAAGGGTTTGGTCATATATACTATAGTATGACCAAGTATATGTATAAACACAGGTTGGTAGAGAGATCGATAGAAGTGACCATTTAAAAACAAATGTTAACTAAAAGTTGATTATGTTGTACTTTCATAATTAAAATTGGAGCGTCTCCATTAATGAGCGCTGCCTCTGGGAAACAGAAGGGGTCAGGGTTTTCTCCTCCGTTTCTGAAGTTTTTCTTTGGGGTGATTCATTAATTTGTAGTGTTACCCCTATATTTAACAGCCTTTCTGCACATGGTACCTCAAAGTACAGCCACACGGTGCTTCTCTTTTTTTCTTCCATCTCTACTTTTACCGACTTGCGTTTCTTTTTTTTGTTTCCTGGCCCCGAGTCGCTGAGTCATGTGACAAGTCAAAGCGAAAGACAGGGGGCGGGGCCACCTCGCTTTAGCATACAGGCGCGACACACAGCATTTACACATGTTTTGCAGACAGATCAATTAGGTTAACTTTTTGAAAAAAAAAAAAAAAAACCGGAAGCAAAGTGCGAGGGGTAAAACTTCAACCAAAGTATCGATATTGTGGTTCGAGTACCGATATCGATATCGATACTAGCGTTGGTATCGATATTATCGATATTTGGATCGATCCGCCCACCCCTATGGAAAGCCATCGGGACCAATACACAAACGTAAACAAGCATGTTAATGTTAAAACAAGCAAAACGTTACATCAAGCTCTTAGATTTTAAACCAAGCGCCGCTAGATTTGAAATTTAACCCTCTTTATGTAACATTAACGCTTGTTTAAAATCTAGCGTCATTCTATCGGTCTAATCTAGAGGTTACCAAAGCATGCCATCCATCTGATCCTGTTCCCCCTGGTAAAATGTTAGAGCTAAATGTGGCCCGCGAATCAAAAAGTTTGCCCACCCCTGGTCAAGGCTAATACTACACAGTCTGTTGAAACATAAACCAGATGAAGATAACCATCTTACCACCAGATGTGACGTAACGAGAGTCACATTTCTGGACATATGTAGCTAATCAGAGAGGAATTCTGGATGTTTGTTTTCAGGACGTATTATAGACAGATTTCATGTAATTTTACCAAAATGCATCACTGCTGTGTGGCAGCAGGTTGTTCTAATGAACCAGGAGGAGATGTAAATGCAGTGAAACTCCATCAAGGAGGATATACTTTAACTACCACACACACCTGTCCTTCATCAGCTCCACTGGCTTCCCATCCACACCACATTCAACACAAAACCTTGCTGTATACGTTCAAAGCATTACACAGTCCAGGGGCAGATCCAGGATTTTCTAAAGAGGGGGAGGGCGTGACATCATTGACAAAGAGGGGAGGTGGTGGCTCAGTGGTTTGAGCGTTCGCCAGCAAACAGAAGTTCGCTGGTTCGATTCCCACTGAGTGCACGTCTAGGGTCCTTGGAGAAGACACCTAACTCCTCGTTTCTCCCACCCATGGCGCCCTCATAGGTGGCAGCCTGCTGCGGTGAAATGCAGCACAGAAATTTCCGGATGAGCGTTTAATCAAGTATATTAAAAAAAAAAAAGCCAGTAGAGAGATGGCTCGGGACATCTCCCCAAAAACATTTTGAAAAAGAAGAGTAATTTTCCTGCATTTTGGTGGTGCCCATTCGCCCTGCAAGGGATAGCTTGACTACCGTATTTTCTGGACTATAAAGTGCACCGGCATATAAGCTGCATCCACTCTATTTTTAATGACGGCCCCGCTTTGAAATCTTCAATTTCCATTTCGCGGGCGATGGTTTTGGCTTTAAGTCAGATCTGTACAGTGGATACAGCACGGCCACCTGCTCTCTGCGTATTCACCCAGTCCTCCAGGACATTTTCAAGCTCTGGACACCTGCTTTTATGTCCCCTGAAAGCTTTGCTCGACTTCGGGCATTGCATAAGCTCTTCCCGCTGCCTCCTCCAGCGTCTCACCGTAGACTCGTTGATGCTTAACTTCCGAGCAGCAGCGCTGTTTCCTTCCTGTAATAGCGACATCGATGGCCTTCAACTTAAAACTGGCATCATACGAACTTCTTGGTGTGGGTTCCATGATGAAGAGGTGAAGATAATAGGATTGGAAATTTGTCGTCCTTCTATCTGCTTCTACCAGTTATATATGCTAAAGAGGAAGTAGCGTATTCTTCTTTGCATTTATTTATCTTAGTTTTGATTCTAGTTCCGGTTAGAGCGCCCCTAGCGGTGGAAAAAAATCCACAGAATAGCCGCATGGTTCAAAACCTATGAAAAAAGTAGCGGCTTGTAGTCCAGAAAATATGGTAGTCACTTTTCCATTCTTTTTTTTTGTGGACCAAAAGGTGAGAAGACGGTGCGTGCATCCCCCCCTCCCGTTGCTCCTCCCTAGATCCGCCCCTGATATTTAATTAATCTTCCAATTACGTTTTATTTACTCAAAATGACAAAAAAACTCAACAAATACTTGTTTTTTTTATTCAGTCCTGATGTCTGAGCGAGATGGAAGCTGGTTTTGGATTACAGACGTTACCACGGAAACACGGACAACAAATTTCAGCCTGAAAATAAAATAAAACAACACTATTTTCATAAATAAAATAAAGACATTCGCTCCTTCTTTTAAAACGTCCTCCTCTCTGTGCTTCACCAATCACTTTCTTTTGATGCCAACGTGCTGAACGGAGACAAGGAACCCTCGAACATGGAGCCAATCGAGGCTAAACACAAACATAAGGGGGCTGCTGATGGAGCCGAGTGGGATTCCCAAAGAGGGACGGACACATGGACCGAACACACGGCCATGTGGGGCTCCAAATAGATCATTAAGGGTCCAAAGAAGGAGCTTTTTGGGACCCAAATAGAGCCGTAACAAGCCAGAAAGCTGGGCCAAGGGAAGCGGGGGCCGACTACCCGAGCCCGGTGTCATGGATGTCGTACTTTGGAGAAGCGCGCAAAGCTGCCCAGGCAGCCCCGACTCTCTTAAAGTACGCGGCATGGAGAACAACCGTCTCTGGAGTCCCAGGGGTGCGAAGCTCCATGTCTGAAATGCTCAAAGTTGACGGCAAACACTTAATCATCTTGAAAAGGGTTCTGAGAAATTAATCCAGGGCTGAAATAAAGACACAAAAAGCAAAAAATTTGAGCTGAAAATGCAGCGACAGGGCTGAACTGAGCTGAGTGGGACTCCGAATCGTCTCACCCACAAGGGGCTGAAATGAGTAGCCACATAGCGACTCATGTGGAGCCCAGAGGAGAGAGCTTTGAGAACTAAAACAGAGCCGTTTAGGGGGCCGAAAATAGAGAAGTAGGAAGCTGAAATGAGGGGCCGAATACAGAGCCATGTAGGACTCCAAGTAGAGGGATTAAACCCAGAGCGTTAGGGGAAGGGTGTCATCACAGTGCAGTCTGAAGCTGTTAAACCTCACGTTTCTTTTTAAGACTTTGAACTCATATCCAGGGCGACCCGGGTCAGACGGAGAGGTCCAGCAGCAGCTTCCTCACATAGAAACCTTTCTATAAATAAAATTAAAAAAAAAATAACATTTCTTTTTTTTGTTTTTTTCTAGAACTTTCTTTCTACAAAATAGAATCCTGTTTAAAATCCAGGATGCAGAAGCTTTTAGTGTGAAAAACCAAACGTCTGGTTCCGGCTTAAAGGGGAAAACTTCAGAACGGCTTCTCCGAATTTTTTAAAGACCTGCGTCTAACATTCGCACAACTAAACATTCTGTACAAAATTTACACAAAAACAGGAAAAACAATAAGTTAAATATTTACAGTCTGCAGAATGAACACGTGCTGATGGGCACCTGGGAATGTCCAGTGCTGGATGTGGGTAAAAGCAGAACACCATGAACACAACCCATTAGCAGCTGGTGCACTACGTAACCCCCCCTTCTTCATCCCACGTCCATGGAAACAGCAGATTAAGAGGCAAACTCTACGTGAAGGAGGACCGTCTCCTCCGCTCACTTTGGGGACAAGTCCGGGATGGAAGCGAAGGGCGAGTTGCTGGACGACGAAGGAGAGACTCCCTCCATCTTTCCCGGGGAGTCGGTGGAAGAGCTCACGCTGCTCAGACTGCCATCCAGGAGGTCCGAAGACAGACTAAGGGGTAGAAAAGGGGCAGAGAAGTCCGGCTCAAAATACTGAAAACTCATACAGACAATATTGGGGTGGTTTGGGCATGTTGTTAGGATGCCTCCTGCCTCGCTGGTGAGGTGTTTTACGTTCCTACCCTCACCATGGTAACCAGCATCTACATTCCTACCCTCACCATGGTAACTTGGATCTTCGTTCCTCCCCTCACCATGGTAACCTGCATCTACGTTCCTACCCTCACCATGGTAACCTGCATCTACGTTCCTACCCTCACCATGGTAACCAGGATCTACGTTCCTACCCTCACCATGGTAACCAGGATCTACGTTCCTACCCTCACCATGGTAACCAGGATCTACGTTCCTACCCTCACCATGGTAACCAGGATCTACGTTCCTACCTTCACCGTGGTAACCAGGATGTACCTTCCTACCCTCACCGTAGTAACCAGGATGTACCTTCCTACCCTCACCATGGTAACCAAAATCTACGTTCCTACCCTCACCATGGTAACCAAAATCTACGTTCCTACTCTCACCATGGTAAACAGGATCTACGTTCCTACCCTCACCATGGTAACCATAGTCTGACCAGCTGGTGACCATCACTTATGGTCACCACCTGTTGGTGGTGACTGAAAGAACTTGAACGCGAATACAAGAGGCTGAAATGAGCTTCCTCCACAGGGTGTCGAGCTGCTCCTCCTCTCCAGGTTGAGAGGTGTTTCGGGCACGTCCCACCGGGAGGAGACCAAGAGGCAGACTCTTGGTCTGGAACAACTCGGGATCCTTCCAGGTGAGCTGGAGGATGCAGCCGTGGTGAGAGAAGCCTAGGTTTCCTGTCTGCGGCTGTTGCCTCCGGCAACCGGCCCCGGATAAGCAGAGAGTGACCGAACAGAACAGACATTACATGTTTACAAAGCAAGGCAGCAGTCGATCGTGTTCGACTCTTAGTCCGTGGATTGATTTCAAGTCGACCGCCAGAAGTGTTGGGGAAAAAAATATGAAATAAGGTCAGTCTTGTCAACTCGGCGACTTTGACGCTATACTTACCGAGTATTCAGACCCTCAAAAAAAGGTCGGGCACCCCTGGCATTAAGCATGTTTATCAGTAAGTAAACGTAAACAGTTTTTCTCACCAGGAAGAGAGTTCAGACATGGTGGAAACATCGGGCGACAGCATGGTGGTGGTTCCTTGGAAAAGTCTCTTAGGTTGGCTCTCGAGGTCCATCTCACCTGAAGAAAAAAAAAAAAAACACTCAGACAAAAACGTAAAACTTTTTTTTTTGTGTTTTAATCAGGAAGAAAAATCTGGGACTTTAATAATAAATAATAATAATAATTAAAAAAAATCCCTTTCAGTTACCAAAATAAAAGCCCTGCAAAAAGTACATAAAACATTCATTCATTATCTTTCCACCGCTTTCTCTCAAGAGCTTGTGAAAGGTGCTGGAGCCGATCCCGGTTGATTTTAGGCATGAGGGAGGATACACCCCAAATAGGTCACCAGTCTGTTGTAGGGCCACACACACACCCACACACCCAAACAGAGACAGACAACCATCCACACTCACACAATCATTTCTAGGAACAGTTTCCTAGCAGCCAATCAACCAAACATGTATGTTTTAGAGCGAACCAGAGAAAATCCACACATACACAGGAGAACAGGCAAACTACACACAGAAAGACTAGTGTTTCAAGCCTCGCACCCACTCTGGGAGTCAAACTCTGAGCTTCTTGCTGTCTCACCTATGGTCACCAGCTGTGGAACGTGACGGAAAGAACAAGCGGCCGAAATGAGCTTCTTCCACAGGGTGGCTGGGCTCTCACTCAGATATAGGGTGAGGAGCTCTGCCATCTGGGAGGAGCTCGGTGTCGAGCCGCTCCTCCTCCAGGTCAAGAAAACCCAGATGGGGTGGTTCAGGCATCTGATAAGGATGCCTCCCGAGCGCCTCGCTGGTGAACTCTTTCAGGCACGTCCCACAAGGAGGAGACCAAGAGGCAGACCCCGGACCTGCTGGAGAGACTATGTCTCACAGCTGGCCGGGGAACGACTCGGGATTCTTCTGGGTGAGCTGGAGGATGCAGCTGGGATGAGAGAAGCCTGGGCTTCTCGTCTGAGGCTGTTGCCCTCGACGACCCGGCCTCAGATAAGCGGAAGACGACGGAACAAAAATAAATAAAATAAACCTAAACATTGTAAGTGTTTATCCATGGCAGCGGTCTCAGCATGGTACGGAGCAGCATGGTACAGTTTAACATGGTGTAACAGACTGCAGAGTGTCTGACCTTTGCGTTTGACGGGTCCCAGGATGCTCGCTCTGATACAGTTGATGGGGCTCTGACTCCGCCTGTGGAGAGAAACACGTGATGAATCGACGTGAAACGTTCTATAAAGTTTCAAAACGTTTTTGGTGCGGACCTGAAACGGCGTGTGGGGCTCGGGATGGGACTCTGCGTCAGACCGTTACTGCTCACCAGGATTTGTAGAGACGGAGAGAAACACTGCTGCTCGAAGAAAAAGAAAAAAAAACACAGGAAAAAAAAAAGAAAGGGTTAAAATGATTTATTTTAAAAAGTAAAACAAACGCATGAAATAAAACAGGAGTGTCCAACTCCGGTCCTGGAGGGCCGGTGGCCTGAAGGTATTCCATGTCTTCCTGGTTCAACAGCCAATCAAATTTGGCACAATAATTCGTCATCCTGGATCAGGTGTGTAGACGTAAGAACACATGGAAAACCTTCAGGACACCGTAACGACCTCCAGGACCGGACTTTGACACCTGTGATATAAAAGAAAACCTCCCATCCTGTTCCTTCCTAATCCATTCTCATCATAATTAATACCCAATATTAAACCTCCTTCATGTGGTCGTCCACAGGGGCAGATGTTTAAAGCCCACTTATTTCCCAGCTTTTAAATCAGTGGTCCCCAAACTTCTGCACCACAGATCAACTGGTCTAAAGATGTTGTAGAAAAACTAAATAAGATCAGCATGAGGCGGTGGCTCAGTGGGTAGAGCGTTCGCCTTTGGATAGGAAGTTAACCAGAAGTTTGCGGGTTCGATTCCCACTGAGCTCATGTCTAGGTGTCCTTAGAGATGACGCCTAACCCCCTGTTTCTCCCACCATTGGCGCTGCCGTTGCTGTCTGCTGTGGTGTAATGCAGCACACAAACTTCCCCGTGACTAGACTCTCAGAGATTTGGTGAAGAGCTCTGCCAACCACGAGGCGCTCGGTGTCGAGCTGCTCCTCCTCCAGGTCAAGAGGAGCCAGATGGGGTGGTTTGGGCATCTTGTCAGGATGCCCACCCCGAGCGCCTCACTGGTGAGGTGTTTCGGGCACGTCCCACCAGGAGGAGACCAAGAAGCAAACCCTGGTGACTAAAAGAATGAGATTGCAGATACAAGCGGCTGAAACGGCTCGACTCTCAGTCAGAGATCGGGTGAGGAGTACTGCCATTCAGGAGGAGCTCGGTGTCGAGCCGCTCTTCCTCCAAGTTAAGAGAAGACAAGCGGGTATCTGAGTAGGATGCCTCTCGAGCGCCTCGCTGGTGAGGTGTTTCAGGCTGTCCCACCGGAAGGAGACCAAGAGGCAGAGCCCAGATCCGCTAGAGAGACTATGTCTCACAGCTGGCCGAGGAACGACTTGGGATCCTTCTGGATGAGCTGGAGGATGCAGCTGGAGTGAGAGGAGCCCGGGCTTCCCATCTGAGGCTGTTCTCCCCGCCACCTGCCCCGGACAGGCAGAAGACGACGGAACGGAATAAATCTACTTTAATTTTATGATGAACATTATTAGCAGTGTCTTTATAAGATGAGTAACAACCTCTCTCTCTAACGCACTCTGGTTTCCATGGCAACAGTAAAACATTAAAATATGGAGTTAGTGTTATGGAGTCATTCTGCTGTTGGCATGCATGTTGACATGTGTGACCAGCTGCTGGAGGAGTTGGTTCAGTCCTGAAGGAGCTGAGGAGAAGGAGACGGTCTAGAGGAGGTGCTTCCTGTGTTTTTACGGTTTCCATGGAAACGTCCAGTTGCTCGCTTGAGGAACTGGAGGCGCTCACTTGGACCCAGTGAAATACAGAGAGACCAGTTTGGTGTTCTTCACTGCGGCCTGGTTTTGTGTACCCATTCTGGACTCCAGCTTTTGGGTTGCCAGGTTTGACAGTGCGACCGGACTGGGACGCCAGTGGATAGGGGCGAGGTGGCATCGAGGTGTTTACACTGGCAGCATTCAAATTTACCTTCAGAGATCAATAAAGAATGTTTTATTCCATTTAATCAGTAGGAATCCTGAGCCTGTTTTGCCCAAGTTCTATCTTGGGCTGAGACTTACAGAGCGTTGCCAGGGTCCAGTCTACTTTGTAACAGTCAGTTTACTTTGTGGTAAAAAATTTAAGGTTAAGTAAGATTAATATTGAATTTGAAACCATCTTCATAATAATGGGTGTCTTTAATTAACCAGATGTGATGAAACAAGACGTCTATTTCACATCCATGGTGTGAGAATCTTGTTCCAGCCTGTTCACACAGATTCCAAGCTGCTCAAGGACAAGCAAAGATACATTTTACAAACTCAATCCTAAGAATGCAGCTTCTGTCCAGCAAGTAGCAGGTGAAAGATAACAACATGTTAAGTTTCTTCATTCCAGTGATAAATTATTAGCCGTTCCGTTCCGTCGTCTTCTGCTCATCTGGGGCCGGATCACAGGGGGAAAAGCCTCAGACCTGAAGCCCAGGCTTCTCTCACCCCGGCTGCATCCTCCAGCTCACCCGGAAGGATCCCGAGTCGTTCCCCAGCCAGCTGGGAGACATCGTCTCTCCAGCGGGTCCAGGGTCTACCTCTTGGTCTCCTATCATAATATCTATCATACATAATGTTCAGCCCAACCAATCAGAATGAGGTATGAAGCCTAGCAACAGAGAAGCCTTCCCTAACAACAGAGGTCCTTAAAACATCTGTGATCGATCGAATTTTGGTTTGGATGAACTTCTGATGCTGCAGAATTTAATCTTTTTAACTTCAATAAATTCTATTTTTTTACTTCTTATTTGTGTGACAACTTACTAAGAAAATTCCACAGCTTCAGGTTTAATAAAACATGTCGTCTTTCCTTCATGTCTAACCATTTGGCAGCGTTTGACTGACTCAGACATCTTTACAGATGACTCAGTTTGTGTAGAAGTAGACGTACACACAGATAGGGACACAGGCATGCTTTCTAAAAAGACCTGTTGTGACTAAAACCCACCCAATTAGATAATCAGCTCATCTGTATCGATCACAAATCATTTAAAGTTTGTTGAAGGATAAATTACACCCGAGTGGGGTGTGCTTCACGGATAATGACGTCTTTCTTTTCCCGATTCCATAAGAAAACCAATGCTGGTTAGGTCTTCTACTGCATGGAATCAACAAACAATGAGGTTAATTAAAAACTAACATTTAGAAAAGACTTTATTCCAGATTTAAATGAACAACTTGTAATAATTTGACTAAACTGTTGGGTTTGTTTTGAGCTGTATTTGGTCCAATGGGACCAAAGAATGAACTTGTTATTCTAATGTGTACGTCATTAAAGAACCCACGAGCGCCTCGCTGGTGAGGCGTTTCGGACACGTCCCACCGAGAGGAGACCAAGAGGCAGACCCCGGACCCGCTGGAGAGACTATGTCTCACAGCTGGCTGGGGAACAACTCGAAATCCTTCCAGGTGAGCTGGAGGAGGCAGCTGGGTAAGAGAAGCCTGGGCTTCTCGTCTGAGGATGTTGCGCCTGCGACCCGACCCCGGATGAGCGGAAGACAACGGAACAGAACATCATTAAAGAGTGAAACCCGATAAGATGAGGATCCACTTAATAAGAGCTGACGGAATGAAGTGAGATGTTTACCTTTTTTCCTATTCCTCTGGTCGGAGACGGAGCGGGTGAAACTGGTACAAAGTCAATTCGCTTTGGAGATGAAGATGCAGATTTCTCCAGATCGTTGTCACTCTGTGAACAGCAGCAGAGCCGGTTAGCTGCCGCCGTTAGCCTCGCTGCACAGCGTAATGTGGGAGTATTATACTACCAAACCAGCCTGAACCTTCAGAGACTGGCGGCCCTGTTAACTCCCAGATTAATCTAGCATGCCGGCGTTTGGCCGCTTTCTATTTCTTCCCCGGAGAAAGCGGCACCGGAGCCAAGCATGCGTGGACAGTGAAAGCCTTTGTGTTTTTCCTACTTACCAAATTCAAGCTTTCGTCCCAGGAGTGGCTGAGCTGCATGGCCGCTTGGATTTCCCTGTTGGAAAAATACAAAAAGTGAGGGTCGAACATTTAGGAAAACATGGATGTATCTTTATGTTCCCTTCCGTTGTCTTCTGCTTATCCAAGGCCAGGTTGCAGGGGCAACAACTTCAAACCAGAAACCCGGGCTTCCGTCTTCCCGGCTGCATCCTCCAGCTCACCCAGGAGGATCCTAAGGTGTTCCCTGTCCAGCTGTGAGACATGGTCTCTCCAGCAGGTCTGGGGGTCTGCTCCTGGTGGGACTTCCCCGAAACACCTCACCTGCGAGGCGTATCCTAAATAGATGCCCAACCACCCCATTCTGGCTTCTCTCAACACAGAGGAGCAATGGCTCTACTTCGAGCTCCTCCTGGATGGTAGAACTCTTCCCTCTCTGAGCGAGAGTCCAGCCACCCTGCAGAGGAAGCTCATTTCGGCCCTTTATATCAAGAATCTTGTTCTTTTCGTCACCACCTATAACTGGTTACCATGGTGAGGATAGGAACGTAGATCCTGGTTACCATGGTGAGGGTAGGAACATAGATCCTGGTTAAAATGGTGAGGGTGGGAACGTAGATCCTGGTTACCATGGTGAGGGTAGGAACATAGATCCTGGTTACCACGGTGAGGGTAGGAACGTAGATCCTGGTTACCATGGTGAGGGTAGGAACATAGATCCTGGTTACCACGGTGAGGGTAGGAACGTAGATCCTGGTTACCATGGTGAGGGTAGGAACGTAGTTCCTGGTTACCATGGTGAGGGTAGGAACGTAGATCCTGGTTACCATGGTGAGGGTAGGAATGTGTATCCTGGTTACCATGGTGAGGGTAGGAACATAGATCCTGGTTACCACGGTGAGGGTAGGAACGTAGATCCTGGTTACCACGGTGAAGGTAGGAACGTAGATACTGGTTACCATGGTGAGGGTAGGAACGTAGATCCTAGTTACCATGGTGAGGGTAGGAACTCGTCCAAATTGAGCATATATAAGCTTCTATCACATACCGTTCATGAGCCGTCTCCCTGTTCATTACGTCCACTCCTTCTTCCTGAAAAATAAGATAAACATATTAAGAAATGTAACGATTTGGAGATACATGGATCGTTGTTCAGTCCGTATCGGAGTCAGAGACTATCAGATGATCACCACTAGAAGATCACTGATCCTGTGAACTCCACATGTTTTTCTCGCATGTTTTTAAGCACACCATCGCTCCCTACGCCTGAGGGAAATGGTGGTCTGACATGCTTACATTTAACATTCCTGCAGCTCTTTCGGTTTCTTACGTGTTTAATCTGATGGAGCCTGGAGCTGGGGATGCGGATGGGCGAAGACGATACCTGCGGGCACAGAGGCAGTCGGAGGTAAGTGTGAAACATCAAAAGTAAATGAGGAGCAGCTCTGTACGGTGCTGCGGCTTTAGTTTTTCAAAAACAGAGTAATGTAAACAGTTATAAAACTTTACTAAGAACATAGCGTGGTGTTACTGTGACCTGTTTAAATACAGCTGTTCTCCCGCGCTGCAGATTTACCAACAACAGTTTAGTAAAGTTTCTCTTTTTTCACTAAAACCAGATTTACTGGAGAGAAAAGTGAAATTTCTTATTTTATTTGTTGTTTTTCATCATTGTTTAAAACAAATTAAAATCAGAATCAGAAAGACTTCTATTTTGATGGTTAGTGAACAAAATTCAGAGACTAGGAACTTCCTGTGGTACTAACGTGTAATAAACATAGTAATAAAAATAGGAGATGTAACCATGGTTACAAAACCGTAGAAACATCCTACTTTAATACAAGAACATGTTAATATTTATTTATTGTACAATAATCATCCCTCAATGGGGAAATAACTTTGCTGCTTTGCACCGCAGCAGGCACCTGGGATGGTGCAATTGGTGGGAGTCATTAGGGGGATAAGGTGTCTTCACCGGGGACACTTAGGCGTGAGCTCAGTGGGTATCGAACCAGCTTCTCCACGTCCAAAGACAGACATTCTACCAAAAACACCTCATTCAGTGTTTATGTAGATCATTTCATTCTAGGAGGATAAAAAATACATTTAAAATATTTCAAAATAAAAGGTTTGGCTGGTTGTTTTCCTCTACTTGTTTTGTCGACTGGTACAAAATGCCACAAAAACAAAATTAATGACATTCACAAATGCTAGGACCTCCAACTCTCAGCTCCTTCCTTTAGTAACCACCCTAAATGGCACTGTTATAGAGCATGTTACACAGCTCGCTCTCATTCACTCCTCATATTCAAAGTCTGGTAAAGAAGTTAAAAGTCAGACTTGGCTTCTTTTTTAAAATTAAGTCTTGTTTGTCTTTCAGTTAGTTGCTGCCACATTTCTCCCAGTTCTTGACTATTGAGACATAATACACAGACATGCATCTGCACAGTCTCTACAGTCACTTGACACAGTTTATCATGGAGCTCTCAGGTTTATTACAAACCTCCGATCACTTACTCATCCCTGTCTGCTTTATTCTCGTCTCTTTCTTCACGCCGTTTCATTCATTGACACATGTTCATTTATAAATCATTACTTGGACTCCTTCCTTCTTATTTACAGACCCATATTACCGTAATTTCACGGCCATAAGGCGCACCTTAAAGTCTCAAATTTTCTTCAAAATGAGCGGTGCGGCTTTTTGTGCGGTGCGCCTTGTGTGTGAGAGAAAGCGGACCTAAAAGAAAACGCTATGCCCGCGAGGCGGACCAGAAAGAAAAGGCATGAGAACGTTAAAGAGTGAAGTGTAAGCGGCGTGGGAGCGATGGATGACCGAAGGAGACCACATTTTCACGAAGGGTGGAAGGCAGCGCCGGGCGAGTTACGCTACAGTTTGCCAATGGATTGTAGATGCTTGGACTAACGTGTCTGCTGGTACTGTTATCCGAGCTTTCGTAAAAGCTGGTATCCTTTCTGAGGAGCCGCACAGTACAGACAGCGACTTTGACAGCGAGGAGCGAAGTGGACCTGCTCTGAAACAGAGGATGAGGACTTTGACGGATTTGAATAAAGACTATTACCGGTAATGTGCTTGTTTAGTGTCGTTACTACTTAAATAAAGTACAACCAAACTCAGTTTTGCTCCCGATCTATTTTTTAATACCCACATTTGCATGCGTGCGTGTGTTGTTGTAAGGCGGTGTGTGACTGAGACTGCGCCTTTTCGTACGGTGCGCCTAATGGCCGTGAAATTACGGTACACTTAAACAGAATGCCAGCTACAGGCTACCATCTCAGGACCACTATCTTTTGTCAGTGCCCAGAGTTTGAACTGAGATGGGGCAGAAAGCCTTTCAAATGACTGGAACCATCTGGGTCTGCGAGAGCTGGTCTCCCTAAACTCTTTTAAATCTCAACTGATAGACTCGGGAGAGATGGTGGCTCAGTGGGTAGAGCGTTCGCCCGCAAACCGGAAGCTCGCAGGTTCACATCCCACTGAGTGCACATCTAGGGTCCTTGGAGAAGACCCTAACCCCTCGTTTCTCCCACCATTGGCGCCGTCATAGGTGGCAGCCTGCTGCGGTGAAATGCAGCACAATAATTTCCCGTGAGGGATTAATAAAAAAAAAAGACTTGGAGAATAGTCGATGTGGTTGTAAATGTTTTCATTGAATGTTTTATTGTGATATTTTTAATTTGAAATGTTTGTTTGGTCCTGGAGGCCGATGCCTCTTGGTCAGGTCACTCTTATAAAAGAGATTGTTAATCTCAATGAGCCTAAACCTGGTTAAATAAAGGTCAAATAAAATAAAATTAAAAAGAATCGATAAGATGGTATAGATAACCATCACTGTGAGGTGTGACTTGTCTGACATATCACCTGGAAGGACTGGTTCTGTGCCATGTGGGGTTTGTGGACTACTGTAGTGCTGTTCCTTCGGTTCCTCATCATCTCCCTCTGAAAAACCAGGGAGCTGTCACTGCAAAAAAAAAAACACATCCAATCAGAGATTCATTTCCAGTACACACACAAACAGAAAACCAGATAGTTTTCATGACATAAACCTGAGGCCATTGATCATCGGAGCACTGTTAGATCTCCTCAGATATCCCTCATTCTGATTCAGAGATGATGGTAAATCCAGGTCCAGCTCCATTTTCTCTTGAGCATTTCCTCCAGGATTGTTCATGGTTCTGGATAAAGCAGCCATTCACCAACTCAAAACATTCAATCTAATGGATTCTTACATGTTTGAAAAAAACAAACAGGCTAAAACCTAAAAAAATATATGGAAAAACTAGCAAAATGAAGCTGATTTTCTACTTTTTTTTAAAAAAATCATTAAAGTTTTAAAAGCATGTGTTTATTAAAAAATAAAAGCATGAAATTAAAATCAAATCCAATCAAACTTTGTAAATGGATGATTAGCAGCTAACAGGCCTTATTAACGATTTAACATCTTAAATCAACTTATTTTACCCTTAAATTTAAAAATCACCGTCTTTAAAAGCTAAATAAACGTCACCTGTTTGCTGTAATTCAACAGACGTCGTAAAAGCAACAGAAAGTTAATCCTTCGCTGTTAAAACATGCTTTTTTTAATGAATACAAACTACCATCGACGCTAAAATAACATCAATTTGCAGCGAAAAATTTAAGTTTACTTGTAAATAAATAAAGAAAAAACATATGTAATTAAAGTGAATTAAATCCTCTGTTTCTATGTGATTATTTGAGTATCTCGTCGTTCAAAATGAAGTAGAATTGGAGATTTTTAAACGGAAGCTAAATGCTAATTAGCCTGGAATGACCACGCCCCTTAAATTTGAATAAATTCTTCTTCTACTTCTTTTTAAAAAACGACACATGCGCATTACTGCCATCTAGTGATCACTACATACAGATCCTCTTAAGAAACCCTGTAAACAGCAGGAAAGTTTTAAATAAAATTAGAATAAAACGCTTTAATTCAAACTTATCAGTGTCTTGTTAGAAAATTTTAAAAACAACAATATTTAATAAACTTTTAGTTGATTAACTTACAGAAAAAATAAATGAATTAATGTAAAAAATCTTAACCGAAATGTTTTAAATTATTATTTTTTATTAATTCCACAAAAAAATTATTATTAGATTAAAAGTTCAAATAAAAACTTTATAAACACTTGACGTCACGATTTAAAGAAACAGTGACGTGAAGTTAGTTTTACATTGAAAATTCAACAAAGTCAAGGAGACCCTTAAAGTTATAACATGGCTACCTGTGTGGAGGTCTCAGGGACGCACCCTAAAATTTGGGGGTTTGGCCCCATTTAACTTACACAGATACAGAAGGAGCAGCTTGGTGGAACAGAGCTGGAACAACAACTTGGTGGAACATAGGGTCGTAATTTTTAAATGTCATTGTTTAGTATCTGACTAAGGGTGTATGTTTGGGTTTTTTTTTTCATGGCTCCTACATTACGAGGCAGAGGGACCCCATCTTTAGTCTTCCTCTAGTCCTCTTTCCTGGTGGTTCCAAACCCAGCATCCTTCTTCTGATGTACTCTCTCTCTCTCCTCTGCACATGTCCAAACCATCTCAGTCTGGCCTCTCTGACTTTAAAACCTCTAACATGTGCTGTTCCTCTGATCCTGTCCATCCTGGTCACTCCCAGAGAGATCCTCAGCATCTTCATCTCTGCTACCTCCATCTCTGTTTCTTGTCTTTTTCTCGGTGCCACTGTCTCTAGACCAATCAGCATGGCCGCTCTCACCACACTGTCTCTAGACCAATCAGCATGGCCGCTCTCACTACACTGTCTCTAGACCAATCAGCATGGCCGCTCTCACCACACTGTCTCTAGACCAATCAGCATGGCCGCTCTCACCACGGTTTTCTACACTTTTCCTTTCATTCTAGCTGAAACTCTTCTGTCACACATCACACCTGATACTTTACTCCACCCGTTCCAGCCTGCCTGAACACGCTTCTTCACCTCTTTTCCACACTCTCCATTGCTCTGGACTGTAGATCCTAGATACTTAAAATCTACAACATAGATGGAGGTAGCAGAGATGAAGAATCTCTGCTACCTCCATCTATGTTTCCTGTCTTTTCCTCAGTGCTACTGTCTCTAGACCAATCAGCATGGCCGCTCTCACCATAGTCTCCCATCCCAATTTGGACACACCAAAATTTGGGCGTTTAGTCCTAGCTCTAAATAATAAAATATCATTGTTAACTAAAGGCAAAGTGTGTTTTCAGTCGTTTACCTTCTTCGTTATTTTAAGTACTTAGGATCAACAGTCCAGAGCAATGCAGTGTGGAAAAGAGGTGAAGAAGCGTGTGCAGGCAGGCTGGAAGGGGTGGAGAAAAGTATCAGGTGTGATGTGTGATAGAAGAGTTTCAGCTAAAATGAAAGGGAAAGTGCAGAAAACTGTGGTGAGAGCGGCCATGCTGATTGGTCTAGAGACAACGTGGTGAGAGCGGCCATGCTGATTGGTCTAGACACAGTGTGGTGAGAGCGGCCATGCTGATTGGTCTAGAGACAGTGTGGTGAGAGCGGCCATGCTGATTGGTCTAGAGACAGTGTGGTGAGAGCGGCCATGCTGATTGGTCTAGAGACAGTAGCACTGAGGAAAAGACAGGAAACAGAGATGGTGGTAGCAGAGATGAAGATGCAGAGGATCGCTCTGGGAGTGACCAGGATGGACAGGATCAGCGGAATGTCTTTAGGCCTTCTTTAAATGTTTCCACACGTCATCGGGCTCTGAGGAGTCCTGGAAGGCTCTGTCCCCCATTGTGGTCAGCCTGGTCCTGGGCTGGTGGAGGCAGAGGGCAGAGTGAAGGTGTGGAGAGGTGCTCAGTGAGGTACTTGGGGGCATGAACATGGGCACGTTGACTAGTGAGGAGGAAGATTTTGTAATGAATTCTGGACCAATGGGAAGCCAGTGAAATGTTTTGAGAATAGGGGTGATGTGGTCAAATTTTCTCCTCCTCGTCAGGACCCCAGCAGAGCATTTTTGGATGTGCTGCCAGGGTGGAGTCTGTGTGGAGTTTGCATGTTCTCCCCGTGTATGTGTGGGTTTTCTCTGGTTTCCTCCAAGACCAGATATGTTAAGATGATAGGCCGCTATGAAAAATTTCCGCTCGGAATGAGTGTGTCTGTGGCCCGGCGACAGACTGGCATTCTGTTTTGGGTGTACCCTGCCATCACCCTCCGCGACCCCGTTCAGAGAAGCCAAGTTTTTGGCTTCACAAAAAGGGAGATTTTGAGGCGGGGCCAAAAAGGAGGAGGGCCTATGAAATGACATGACGTCACATCCGCCAATGGACAAACCCACCATAACAATTGGTGTAAAACAAACCGTTCAAAACATGAGAAAGCAGCTGATGAATTGTGCGTCTTCCCGTGTGTTACCACGTAGTGTTATGTATCAGTACGAAGAGGAATTATCACCAGGAATACACCCCTGTACTGATTGGTCACGCTTTGTTTTGAGGCAAAGCTGTCACATCACCAAAGTTCCCGGATGTCCGACTTCTTCCATACGTTCACCACAAACAATACTGGCAATAGACCATGCAGATCGCTCCTAGCGGCTTTCAGATGCACAGCTGCAGCAGCAGGAGATGCCATGTGCTTAGCCCCATTATAGCTAATCATGTTCATAGAATGCACTAGTGCTGGGATGAGCAAACTACAGCCCGCGGGCCACATGCGGCCCGTCAAACTTAAAATTTTTTGAATAAATAAACTTTGTTAATGTTTTATTTTCCTTTATTTTCCAGTTTCACGGCTCTCGTTAGCAGGAATTTCTATTCACTAGGCTTTTAGCATTTTTATAATAGGGTCGTTTACTGGTCTGTGGCTACAATAGGAGCCATTCACGGCCATCATAGGTAACACAGGCTCATTGATCGAGCCCTTCTTACTATTTTTTTTACCTTTTACTCAGGTTAGTATAAATAGATCCAGTTTTCAGTCCATTTCATTCAGATTGAAAATGATTTCCGGATGGAAGTCAAAACGTCTCGATCAAGAATTAAACTGTCCAGAAGACTTTTTAAAAACTTTTTCAACTATGTTTTATTTTCCTGTAAATCTGATGTTTCCTCACTAGATGGCGCCAAAAACAACACTGCTCTCATTAAACTGTTTCTCCGTGACGCGCACATCGTCAAAATAAACCGTGCGCGCCTGTTTGGAAAGCCATTCGGGGTCACTACATGTGTGTAATCTAGAGCTAAATGTTAAACTGAGCGCGCTAGATTTGGAATTTAACGAGCTTGATGTTTCTGAAAAAAAAAAACCCCACACAGGACAGTGATGGTGACATCCTGAAGGCTCTAAGACCTTCAAAATAAAATACACTTTCATTTGATTTTCAATGTTTTAAAGACTCATTTCAAAGCCAGAGATTTTGTTTTAATGCGTTTCCTTATTTTCATTGTAAATTAAATCACATTTCCTCCAATGAGGTGAGGTTACCAAAGCATGCCATCCATCAGCACCTGTTCCAGCCCCTTGGTCAAGTGTTAGAACTCAAAGTGGCCCGCAAACCAAAAAGTTTGCCCAATCCGGCACCAGAGTGTTCATCATGCGGGAGTTTTATTAGGCTTGGCGGGTAAGCGTGAGATAGGTTCTAACTGCAGGTGTCTCCTGCCCAAAGCGGGAGACTTGGCATGTCTGCCCGATAGTGAATGAATGAATGATCCAACATCTTCGTTTCATCCGTCGTACTTTATTTGGATTTTGAGAGAGTTAAACATCTTTAGGAGCTGAAGTTTAAAACCAGCATGATTCCCCCCCACTCTCTTTCTCACTCACACACACACACACAGACACACACACACACACACACACAGACACACACACACGGAAACTTAACGGAAACCTTTGATCTTTGTTAAAACTTTCAGCTCATTAGCAGCTTTTATCAATAAATTAATCAATTTATTTCTTAAAAAAAAGAATAAAAAAAAAAAAAAAGAATTTAAAATATTTTTGGGCTTAAAAGCATCAAATTTCTTTCTGAAAGTTCTCAGTTTTTTTTTCTTTGTTTGGAAGAATCATCTCAGGATTCAGGGTTTGGATCCTCAGACCGGGATGAGATCTTCAGACCGGGATTAGATCCTCTGGGATCTACAGATTAGGACCGGACTCCTCAGACGTTCAGGCTTTGTATTTCTCCTTCCCGGTCTCACTGATGACACAGATGTGCTGGAAGACAGAAAAACGATTATAAACACCTGCAGGATCTCCTCGGATCGGTCGCTCAGGGACTCTTACATTCAGGTCTCTAAAGTACTCGTTGTAGTCCAACGCGTAGCCCACCACAAACTTATCCGGCACTTCAAAACCTACGACTGGAGGAGAAGAGGAGGGAGAGATGAGATGTTAACGTACAAACTGAGATTATTAATAAACGCTGGAGCAGAATAAACCAAAAAGGGAACGTACAGTCTGGTCGGTAGCCGACGCTCCGAGGCGTTCGCTTCACCAGGAGACTGGAGAGAGAAACAAATAGAGGTTACTAGGATCCAAGATGGAGGAGGTTACTAGGGTCCAAGATGGAGGAGGTTACTACGATCCAAGATGGAGGAGGTTACTACGATCCAAGATGGAGGAGGTTACTAGGATCCAAGATGGAGGAGGTTACTACGATCCAAGATGGAGGAGGTTACTAGGGTCGAAGATGGAGGAGGTTACTAGGGTCCAAGATGGAGGAGGTTACTAGGATCCAAGATGGAGGAGGTTACTAGGGTCCAACATGGAGGAGGTTACTAGGATCCAAGATGGAGGAGGTTACTAGGATCCAAGATGGAGGAGGTTACTAGGGTCCAACATGGAGGAGGTTACTACGATCCAAGATGGAGGAGGTTACTAGGGTCCAAGACGGAGGAGGTTACTAGGATCCAAGATGGAGGAGGTTACTAGGATCCAAGATGGAGGAGGTTACTAGGATCCAAGATGGAGGAGGTTACTACGATCCAAGATGGAGGAGGTTACTACGATCCAAGATGGAGGAGGTTACTACGATCCAAGATGGAGGAGGTTACTAGGGTCCAACATGGAGGAGGTTACTAGGATCCAAGATGGAGGAGGTTACTACGATCCAAGATGGAGGAGGTTACTACGATCCAACATGGAGGAGGTTACTAGGATCCAAGATGGAGGAGGTTACTAGGATCCAAGATGGAGGAGGTTACTAGGATCCAACATGGAGGAGGTTACTACGATCCAACATGGAGGAGGTTACTAGGATCCAACATGGAGGAGGTTACTAGGATCCAAGATGGAGGAGGTTACTACGATCCAAGATGGAGGAGGTTACTACGATCCAAGATGGAGGAGGTTACTACGATCCAAGATGGAGGAGGTTACTAGGGTCCAACATGGAGGAGGTTACTAGGATCCAAGATGGAGGAGGTTACTACGATCCAAGATGGAGGAGGTTACTACGATCCAAGATGGAGGAGGTTACTACGATCCAAGATGGAGGAGGTTACTAGGATCCAAGATGGAGGAGGTTACTAGGGTCCAACATGGAGGAGGTTACTAGGATCCAAGATGGAGGAGGTTACTACGATCCAAGATGGAGGAGGTTACTAGGATCCAAGATGGAGGAGGTTACTAGGGTCCAACATGGAGGAGGTTACTAGGATCCAAGATGGAGGAGGTTACTAGGATCCAATATGGAGGAGGTTACTAGGATCCAAGATGGAGGAGGTTACTAGGGTCCAAGATGGAGGAGGTTACTAGGGCTCAACATGGAGGAGGTTACTAGGATCCAAGATGGAGGAGGTTACTAGGATCCAAGATGGAGGAGGTTACTAGGATCCAAGATGGAGGAGGTTACTAGGGTCCAACAGGGAGGAGGTTACTAGGGTCCAACATGGAGGAGGTTACCAGGGTCCAAGATGGAGGAGATTACTAGGGTCCAACATGGAGGAGGTTACTAGGATCCAAGATGGAGGAGGTTACTAGGGTCCAACATGGAGGAGGTTACTAGGATCCAAGATGGAGGAGGTTACTAGGGTCCAAGATGGAGGAGGTTACTAGGGTCCAACATGGAGGAGGTTACTAGGATCCAAGATGGAGGAGGTTACTAGGGTCCAAGATGGAGGAGGTTACTACGATCCAAGATGGAGGAGGTTACTAGGGTCCAAGATGGAGGAGGTTACTAGGATCCAAGATGGAGGAGGTTACTAGGATCCAAGATGGAGGAGGTTACTAGGGTCCAAGATGGAGGAGGTTACTAGGATCCAAGATGGAGGAGGTTACTAGGGTCCAACATGGAGGAGGTTACTAGGGTCCAACATGGAGGAGGTTACTAGGATCCAAGATGGAGGAGGTTACTAGGGTCCAACATGGAGGAGGTTACTAGGGTCCAACATGGAGGAGGTTACTAGGATCCAAGATGGAGGAGGTTACTAGGGTCCAAGATGGAGGAGGTTACTAGGGTCCAAGATGGAGGAGGTTACTAGGATCCAAGATGGAGGAGGTTACTAGGATCCAAGATGGAGGAGGTTACTAGGGTCCAACATGGAGGAGGTTACTAGGATCCAACATGGAGGAGGTTACTAGGATCCAATATGGAGGAGGTTACTAGGATCCAAGATGGAGGAGGTTACTAGGGTCCAAGATGGAGGAGGTTACTAGGGTCCAAGATGGAGGAGGTTACTAGGATCCAAGATGGAGGAGGTTACTAGGGTCCAAGATGGAGGAGGTTACTAGGATCCAAGATGGAGGAGGTTACTAGGGTCCAAGATGGAGGAGGTTACTAGGATCCAAGATGGAGGAGGTTACTAGGGTCCAAGATGGAGGAGGTTACTAGGGTCCAAGATGGAGGAGGTTACTAGGATCCAAGATGGAGGAGGTTACTAGGGCTCAACATGGAGGAGGTTACTAGGATCCATGATGGAGGAGGTTACTAGGATCCAAGATGGAGGAGGTTACTAGGGTCCAAGATGGAGGAGGTTACTAGGGTCCAACATGGAGGAGGTTACTACGATCCAAGATGGAGGAGGTTACTAGGATCCAAGATGGAGGAGGTTACTAGGGTCCAACATGGAGGAGGTTACTAGGATCCAAGATGGAGGAGGTTACTAGGATCCAAGATGGAGGAGGTTACTAGGATCCAAGATGGAGGAGGTTACTACGATCCAAGATGGAGGAGGTTACTAGGATCCAAGATGGAGGAGGTTACTAGGGTCCAAGATGGAGGAGGTTACTAGGGCTCAACATGGAGGAGGTTACTAGGATCCAAGATGGAGGAGGTTACTAGGGTCCAAGATGGAGGAGGTTACTAGGGTCCAAGATGGAGGAGGTTACTAGGGTCCAAGATGGAGGAGGTTACTAGGGTCCAACATGGAGGAGGTTACTAGGGTCCAAGATGGAGGAGGTTACTAGGGTCCAACATGGAGGAGGTTACTAGGATCCAATATGGAGGAGGTTACTAGGGTCCAAGATGGAGGAGGTTACTAGGATCCAAGATGGAGGAGGTTACTAGGGTCCAAGATGGAGGAGGTTACTAGGATCCAAGATGGAGGAGGTTACTAGGATCCAAGATGGAGGAGGTTACTAGGATCCAAGATGGAGGAGGTTACTAGGGTCCAAGATGGAGGAGGTTACTAGGATCCAAGATGGAGGAGGTTACTAGGATCCAAGATGGAGGAGGTTACTAGGGTCCAACATGGAGGAGGTTACTAGGGTCCAACATGGAGGAGGTTACTAGGATCCAAGATGGAGGAGGTTACTAGGATCCAAGATGGAGGAGGTTACTAGGATCCAAGATGGAGGAGGTTACTAGGATCCAAGATGGAGGAGGTTACTAGGGTCCAAGATGGAGGAGGTTACTAGGATCCAAGATGGAGGAGGTTACTAGGATCCAAGATGGAGGAGGTTACTAGGGTCCAAGATGGAGGAGGTTACTAGGATCCAAGATGGAGGAGGTTACTAGGGTCCAACATGGAGGAGGTTACTAGGGTCCAACATGGAGGAGGTTACTAGGATCCAAGATGGAGGAGGTTACTAGGATCCAAGATGGAGGAGGTACTAGGGTCCAAGATGGAGGAGGTTACTAGGGTCCAAGATGGAGGAGGTTACTAGGATCCAAGATGGAGGAGGTTACTAGGATCCAAGATGGAGGAGGTTACTAGGATCCAAGATGGAGGAGGTTACTAGGGTCCAACATGGAGGAGGTTACTAGGATCCAATATGGAGGAGGTTACTAGGGTCCAACATGGAGGAGGTTACTAGGATCCAATATGGAGGAGGTTACTAGGGTCCAAGATGGAGGAGGTTACTAGGGTCCAACATGGAGGAGGTTACTAGGATCCAATATGGAGGAGGTTACTAGGGTCCAAGATGGAGGAGGTTACTAGGATCCAAGATGGAGGAGGTTACTAGGGTCCAAGATGGAGGAGGTTACTAGGATCCAAGATGGAGGAGGTTACTAGGGTCCAAGATGGAGGAGGTTACTACGATCCAAGATGGAGGAGGTTACTAGGGTCCAAGATGGAGGAGGTTACTAGGATCCAAGATGGAGGAGGTTACTAGGGTCCAACATGGAGGAGGTTACTAGGGTCCAACATGGAGGAGGTTACTAGGATCCAAGATGGAGGAGGTTACTAGGATCCAAGATGGAGGAGGTATGGTGCACTACATTCAGTTCCTTCAAGATTTGGGGGGAGGCAGTGGCTCAGTGGAAGAGCATTCGCCCTCAGACCGGAAATTAACCGGAGGTTCGTGTGATCGATTCCCTCTGAGTTCATGTCCAGGGTCCTTTGAGGAGACACCTCACCCCCATTTCTCCCACCATTGGCGCCGTAATAGGTGGCAGCCTTCTGCGGTGTAATGTAGCCCACAAATTTTCTCGGTGAGGGATGTGCATTATTATTATGTTACAATCGCAGCTGCCCTTGCGACCATTGTTGTTTTTGGCGGCCATCTAAGTTTTCGTTTTAGTCTTCGTCTTTGGACGAATTTTAATTTAAGTTTTAGTCATGAAAACTCCAAAGAGTTTTCGTCTAGTTTTCGTCAGGGAGACTTAGAACATTTTTAGTCTAGTTTTCGTGTAAAAAAAAAAAAAACTTTAACAACCGTGTCTTTATTACTGAGAATAATGCAGGTTGTTTTTTTTAAAAAAAAAAAAAATCTGCAGAGCTTTAACTAAAACAGCAAACATTGTAAAACAACGTAAATACATATATTTTTTTCAGTGAGTGAGGAAAAGTAAATCATCAAGAGACTGTCATGACATCAGTATGAGATTAATCAAACAGGTCATCGATAACATTGTCAAACCTCTCACACACATTTGTAACTTATCATTTCAATCTGGACAGTTTCCAAAAAAAATGAAAATGGCAAAAATAATTCCTATCTTCAAAAGTGAAGATAAACATGATTTTACCAACTACAGACCGATTTCTCTGTTACCTCAATTCTCAAAAATACTGGAAAAACTGTTCAATACACGCCTGGAAAACTTTATACATAAACATCACATTATCAACGAAGGTCAATATGGATTTACGACAAAAAGAACTACCTCAATGGCTATACTCGACGCAACTGAGGAAATAACAAGTGCGATAGATTGTAAAAAATATGCAATTGGAATTTTTTATAGATTTAAAGAAAGCTTTTGGTACAATCAATCATGCAATATTACTTAAAAAATTACAAGAACACGGGATAAGGGGAATCGCTGGGGAATGGATACAAAGCTATTTAACGGAAAGAACGCAATATGTGCAAATAGGGTCTACTTCATCTGAGACTCTTAGTATTTCTTGTGGTGTTCCCCAAGGCTCCGTATTGGGACCAAAACTTTTTAATATTTACATAAACGATATTCTTATGGTATCACAGTCGCTAAAACTCATACTGTTTGCAGATGATACATCTATATTCTATAGCAGTCATAATTACAATGAACTTATCAGTACAGTCAATAAGGAGCTCAGCAAAATAAAAAAATGGATGGATATCAACAAATTATCTCTTAATCTGAACAAAACTAAAGTCATGTTCTTTGGAAACACAAAAACAAGCTCCAAACAACCAATTGTAATTGAAAATGTACAAATTGAGACTGTAGATGAAGCAAAATTTTTGGGAATCATCATAGACAATAAACTGTCTTGGAAACCCCACGTCAGACATGTAAAAGCAAAAATATCCAAAAGTCTCTCTATAATAAATAAAATTAAACATCACCTTGATTTCAACTCCTTGCGCACATTGTACTGCTCGATGGTTCTTCCATATCTCACTTATGGTGTTGAAATATGGGGGAATACCTATCAAACGACACTATCACCCTTAACTGTCTTACAGAAAAAAGCACTACGAATTATACATAAAGTTGGTTTTTTGGATCATACTCACAACCTCTTTGCACATTCTAAACTCTTAAAATTTAAAGACCTTTCTCAGTACTACTCAGCAATCACAATGTTTAAAGTATACCACAAACTACTGCCAAAAAATTTACAAAGTCTATTTAATCTGAATGAAAAATCACATAACCTGAGAGTAATAGGAGACTTTAAACTGCCCAAAGTGAGAACCACTAAAAAAAGCTTTTGCATGTCTGTACGTGGTGTAAAACTCTGGAATAGTCTCGAAAAATCCTCCAAGCAATATCAAAATGTAAATACGTTCAAACTAAACTACAAACATATGATTTGGTCACAGTATATGGAATGTCTAATGTAATTATATCACTGTCTTCTGTTGGAGTGTTTTTTTGTTTTTTTTGTGTGTGTTTTTCTTTTGTTTTTTTTTTTTTTATTTTTTTTATTTTTTATTGTGGTGGTGTGGGTAACCAGGTCCGTATCCTTCCATTTTCAGTAATCGTCTTAAGGTTGAAACAATATAAAATTAATTATTTATTGTAAATATGTATCATATGAGCACTGGGGGTGGGGTTAAATAAGTTTTCTTCCCCCCACTCCTTCTTGGACACTAGAAACTTTGATTTGTGCACTTGTTATACCTTCTTATTATTTCTATTGAGTTGCTGTACAAAAAAATGTTTATGTTGATTTGAGAACATGCTACCTTGTCCAAGATAAATAATAAAAAAAAAAAAAAAAAAAAAAAAAAAGAACGTTGTAACTTATTCATACTTAAAAATGACACCTCTTAATAACCCTGTAAACAAAGTAAACATTGTACTGTCTCTTTAAATCAGTCATTAGCACAACCAAGCTAACTGGGAAGCTAGCATTAGCTTGAAGTTAGCATGCTGTTTAAAAATATGTGTAAAACTTTAATTTTCTGACACCAAGCTCATTTGTTACTGTTTTCACCATGGTGTGTGACTTCCTCATGGCTGGAGGTGTGTTGTGTAGACGGTGTGAACGTGCAGCATTGTGGGGGGCGTGCCGCCGTTAGAGACAGATGCAGCCGCTGTGTTTTTTTTCTTTTCACAGACAGAAATGTGAAAGTCTGACGTCTATTTCGTTACGTTTTTGTCTCGTCAACACAAACTTGCAAACGTCTCGTTACGTTTTCGTCACCAAAATTTCGCATTTATTTCGTTATCGTTACGTCATAAAAAAATGCTTAGTCAACAAAATCATTTCGTTTTCGTCATCGTTGACGAAAACACTGCCTGCAACAGAATGGCGACCTGTTCAGGGTGTACCCTGAATCAGTCAGGATGGGCTTCGGGCCCCCCGTAACCCGAGAAGGACAGACGGTTAAGACGCTGACTGACTGACTGACTGTCAAAAATTTTTTTTTGCAATTTTTGAACAAAATAGCAACTTTTTTTTTGCCATTTTTTGACAAAAAAAAAAATCAACTTTAGTTTTTTATAAAATTTGGAGATATTTCAACAAAAAAGCAACTTTTTTTTTTGTTGCAATTTTTTGACAAAAAAGCAAATGTTTCCGACTTTTGTCCAATTTTTGACGTATTTGAGACATTTTTGCGACTTTTTCAACAAAGAAAAAGTCTCAAAAGTTGCAAAAAAAAAATCCAAACAAATTTGCAAAAACCCGTTATTTTACGTGTTATTTTACGTGTTCCTTTACATGTTGCAGTCCGTCTTTAACGGTCCGGAATGACTTTGGGACTCACCTGGCGACTTTCACCATTTTTGGGTTATACTGTTTGAGGAGCTGCAGTAACGTCTTCATGGTTTTCCCCGTGTCGATGATGTCCTGTAGAGAGACGAGCTTAGGATTGTGTGTATCCAACGTTTCTTAAAAACAACCTGGCTCTTTGTTTAGTTTCTGATGGTATCTGGTCTCGACAGGTAATGTCTGTCCAGTCCTGATCAGAGATTGGTTGTAAACGTTGATCATTTGGTAATTAAATAGTTTTTTAAATTTAGGCCCCGCCTTCTTTCTCAGTTGACTGATTGTAATTGGCTGATTTTATAATCTTAGTACTCTGAGTGTTTAACCAAAATGACAGAAAACATACGAGGAAGACGCCAACGTAGGCGAGTGTATGTATTTGCACCGATGGATGGAAGTAAGGTCTGAACACCACTACCATCCACCACTTCCTTTTCTAAACTTATCACAATAAAATCACAGAAAAACAACTGATAAAACGGTGAAAAACAACCGGCGACCAAAAGAATGAGATAGGCAGATACAAGCGGCCAAAATGGTTAGACTCTCACTTAGAGATCGGGTGAGGAGTTCTGCCATCCGGGAGGAGCTCAGTGTCAAGCCGCTCCTCCTCCAGGTTGAGAGAAGCCAGGCGGGGTGGTTCGGGCATCTGGTCAGGATGCTCCCGAGCACCTCGCTGGTGAGGTGTTTCGGGCACGTCCCATCAGGAGGAGACCAAGAGGCAGACCCCGGACCCGCTGGAGAGACTATGTCTCACAGCTGGCGGGGGAACGACTCGGGATCCTTCCGGGTAAGCTGGAGGATGCAGCTGGGGTGAGAGAAGCCTGGGATTCTCGTCTGAGGCTGTTGCCCCGGCAACCCGGGGGCAGACAGTCCTTTAAAAATGTAGTGGGTGTGGCTTATACTCAGGTATGCTCTATAGACCAGAAGGTATTAATATTGAGCCAGTAAATTGAGTTAAAACCTGCAGAAATGTGGTGTTTAAGGACTGAAGTGAATGCAGAGAGTAGAAAACAAACGTACCTCCACGATCAGCACGTTCTGCAAAGAGAAGAGAAAAATAAATGGGATTTAAAGGGACCAGAATTCATCATGGTTATTAGAATGTCTGTCTAGGTCTTGGGTTCTATGCTGTAAACACTCCAATGGATGCTGTTCTCTCCATTCATTTCCCTCCAGGAGGTGCCACATCAAGTCAGTTTCTTCCATAACCCTATCTCCTGCATCCTCTTCAGTCACACCAACTATCTTCATGTCTTCCTTCACTGTATCCATGAACCTCCTCTTTGGTCTTCCTCTAGTCCTCTTTCCTGGTGGTTCCAAACCCAGCCTCCTTCTTCTGATGTACTCTCTCTCTCTCCTCTGTACATGTCCAAACCATCTCAGTCTGACCTCTCTGACTTTAAAACCTCTAACATGTGTTGTTCCTCTGATCCTGTCCATCATGGTCACTCCCAGAGAGATCCTCAGCATCTTCATCTCTGCTACCTCCATCTCTGTTTCCTGTCTCTAGACCAATCAGCATGGCCGCTCTCACCACACTGTTTCTAGACCAATCAGCATGGCCGCTCTCACAACACTGTCTCTAGACCAATCAGCATGGCCGCTCTCACCACACTGTCTCTAGACCAATCAGCATGGCCGCTCTCACCATACTGTCTCTAGACCAATCAGCATGGCCGCTCTCACCACACTGTCTCTAGACCAATCAGCATGGCCGCTCTCACCACACTGTCTCTAGACCAATCAGCATGGCCGCTCTCACCACACTGTCTCTAGACCAATCAGCATGGCCGCTCTCAGCACACTGTCTCTAGACCAATCAGCATGACCGCTCTCACCACAATGTCTCTAGACCAATCAGCATGACCGCTCTCACCACACTGTCTCTAGACCAATCAGCATGGCTGCTCTCACCACACTGTCTCTAGACCAATCAGCATGGCCGGTCTCTCCACACTGTCTCTAGACCAATCAGCATGGCCGGTCTCTCCACGGTTTTGTACACTTTCCCTTTCATTATAGCTGAAACTACGGATGAATAACGGATGATGTTCTAGATGTAAACAATCAGAGCTAGCAGGAACAGACTGCTTGAATGCTGACCAGCTGAGTATGAACAGTTTTTATTGTGTTGTGTTTCATTTTCTGGGTTTAGTGGCTGAATACGGCATCCGAACTTTGCTGGAGCGTCCCGTCGTAACCGATCACCAATCATCTAACAAAAGTAGCCTCCTAAAAAGAAACTCATCACACACTCAGCCTGCACTGATGTTTCTCGATGGACCCTCCTACCGCTCCTGAAGTTTTGAGCTGCACAAAATATTGCAAGCAGTGAGGAACGGTCAATTTCCTGCTCTGGCAAAATTCACTCCGGCTTCACAGAAGACCAAAGTTTGTCACCACTAGATGCAAGATGGTGGACGCTAAGATTTGCAAGGCCATGTCTGAACCATCCCTGTTTCGCCAGCGTTAAACCGGCAGCGACTAAACGTTGCACAGACTTCGGTGGAGCGGTTGTAAGCGTTTTACGAGTGGACCCGACATTGCTGGAACGGTGTCGGGTGTTGAAGCAGCGATCCATAGCAGTGATGATCTTTGGTTTAGCATTATAGAGGTGTCTACGCTCACTACTGCTAAGACAGCGCCAGCTTCAACGTTGCACCGCTAAGCCAACGCCCATTTTGCCCGTGGTGATGAAAAATTTTAGCGCCCCATCCCACCGTTCAAGGAATCCTCCAGCAAATTTCAGGCGGTGTGACCCAGTGTACTGAGTCTGAGTCAAACATCCTGAACCATCCTGTCGTCTTTACCTTTCCCGTCAGCGTGGACAAATCGTCTCCTCCGATCACTTTGATCTCCCCGGTTGATTGGTCGTTCTGCACAGGAGAAAATATTTGTCAGAGCCAATCAGAGTGTGTTTATTTAAACTCCTGTGTTTACAGGTTAACAGACTCACTGATGATGTCACTGAAAAGGATCTACAAATAATGACCCTCGTTTATTAAAGCTGTGCAAAAAACATCATGTATGTTTGAGGCGTAGACAGAGAACACGACAGGGTGAGGCTGGTATTTATAAGGCAGGGTCCGACGTGAAGGGATGGTAAATACTACTAAGAAGTGGTGCAGACCCTGATTGGTTAATAAGGGCATCTATGGAAAGAGGAGGGCAGAAACGGTAGCTGAGACACACAGTGAGGAGCCCTCCTGTTTTACTATGGGCTGGTTGGGCAGTGGTATGTCAGCCTAAACACCACCGTATGGCGAGGGCTCCTCTTGTCCTTCACGAATCCTACCGGCGAAGAAGAATCCCGCAGTTGGAAGTTCGGATGAGTGGGCACGTAAAAGGCAGACCGGGACAAAGAATGGGCCTGTAATGTACAGACCCTGGACAACGAGTCGGCCCGTAAAGGCTGCAGATCCGGGACAACCAATGGGCCCGTAATGGGCAGACCCAGGACGATGAATGGTCCCAGAATGAGCGGACCCGGGATGAGGAGGTGCCAGTGGGCGAAACCCCAAAAACGCAAACTATTTCAAAGACTGCCAATTTAATAGGTTGTAAATAAATAATCTTAAAATTGTTTTTTATGGTCTGTGACTCTGCTTCTCTGGCGCTCCCTGCCCGATCCTGAACTGCGCTTTCAACCCAGCGTCATGTTGCTATGTGGGTCTAGCAAGGTATAAACAGGTGCTCTCTAAGGACCGGAAAATATGGTAAACAGATTTGGTTTTTAAGCAAGACACACACACACAGACAGAGAGACAGACAGAGAGAGGGACCTTACACAGTAGCTCTTCAAACGGATAAAGTCCACCGTCATCGGGATGGAGCGATCACTGTTCCTGTTCAGTGCTTTGATGTAGTCCAGCAGGTCTGCGAAGAACTTGTACCCCCCTTTCAGCACGCATAGAGCCACGATGTGGTGGCCCCCCATCTCCTTCATGATCTCTCTGGCCAGCCTCTCCGTCCTGATGCCACATGGAAGAGACGGAGAAGAAAGGATGGAGGCTGAGCTGCTGGGTTCCAGGTCTAATAAAGTCTTTATTTTGGTCTTGTATTCATAGGGGCACCCGACATGGTGCCATCTTTTATTTTAGACAGTTTACATCACAAGAAAGCGTAGTTTTATCACGTTCATCTTTGAAATGCAACATTTTAACATGTTTCTAGTTCGGTCAATGTCTTCTGCTTTATCAGAAACCGAGTCATGAGGGCAACAGCCTCAGATGGGAAACCCGGGCTTCTCTCACCCCACTTGTATCCGTGATCTTGTTCTTTTAGTGACGCAACTGGTTACCACCGTGAGAGTAGGAACGTAGATCCTGGTTACCATGGTGAGGGTAGGAACGTAGATCCTGGTTACCATGGTGAGGGTAGGAACGTAGATCCTGGTTACCACGGTGAGGGTAGGACTGTAGATCCTGGTTACCATGGTGAGGGTAAGAACATAGATCCTGGTTACCATGGTGAGGGTAGGAACGTAGATCCTGTTTACTATGGTGAGGGTAGGAACGTAGATCCTGGTTACCATGGTGAGGGTAGGAGCGTAGATCCTGGTTACCATGGTGAGGGTAGGAGCGTAGATCCTGGTTACCATGGTGAGGGTAGGAACGTAGATCCTGTTTACTATGGTGAGGGTAGGAACGTAGATCCTGGTTACCATGGTGAGGGTAGGAACGTAGATCCTGGTTACCATGGTGAGGGTAGGAACGTAGATCCTGTTTACCATGGTGAGGGTAGGAACATAGATCCTGGTTACCATGGTGAGGGTAGGAACGTAGATCCTGGTTACCATGGTGAGGGTAGGAACGTAGATCCTGGTTACCATGGTGAGGGTAGGAACGTAGATCCTGGTTACCATGGTGAGGGTAGGAACGTAAATCCTGGTTACCACGGTGAGGGTAGGAACATAGATCCTGGTTACCATGGTGAGGGTAGGAACGTAGATCCTGTTTACTATGGTGAGGGTAGGAACGTAGATCCTGGTTACCATGGTGAGGGTAGGAATGTAGATCCTGGTTACCATGGTGAGGGTAGGAACGTAGATCCTGGTTACCATGGTGAGGGTAGGAACATAGATCCTGGTTACCATGGTGAGGGTAGGAAAGTAGATCCTGGTTACCATGGTGAGGGTAGGAACGTAGATCCTGGTTACCATGGTGAGGGTAGGAGCGTAGATCCTGGTTACCATGGTGAGGGTAGGAGCGTAGATCCTGGTTACCATGGTGAGGGTAGGAACATGGTAAATTTAAAATATGTACTATTTTAAATTTAAATTTATCAATATTAATAACAGTTTAATTGCATTTTTTTTTTAAATTGATTCCCAGTAAATTAACTCACAAACAATAGAAACTTGCAAAAATTTGCTATGAAATTGTTTCCAACACTTAAAGGCCAAAATAAACCTCGATACCACGTGTTAGAAAGTGTTTGTTAGTGTCCCTATCTGTGCCACCTGGGACCATCTTTACCACAGGAGACTCATCACCTGTCCTGGATGAGTCCATGGGGAATGTAGACCCTGTCCAGGTCCGAGGCGTAATGCTTCGGTATGCAGAAAAGATCCAAATCATATCCCTGCTCGTCGTCACTAATCTGCAGGAGAGAGAGAGAGAGAGAGAGAAGACCGTCAAGTCTCTGTCAAAGATGGGCGAGATGTTTAGGAAAAATTAACCAATCGCTGACTGTTTTATTGGTTGATCAATAAAATTATCGATTCCACCAAGCCTCTGTTAAACAGTAATCGTCTCCACTTGTGCAGCCCCTTTTTTTAACCTGCATTAGTTCTCAAAGTGCTTTACATTGTAGCCCACATTCATCTACATTCGTACCTGATGGTGGAAGCTGACATGCAAGCTGGAAACCACCATCAGGAGACATTGGGGGTTCGGTGTCTTGCTCAAGCACACCTCAACAGACGGGGGATCAAACTCAGGACAATTGCCCTACCCACTGTGCCATCGTTCCTCTTCCACCAAGGCACTATATTCCAGCTCTACCCAACTTGGCACCACCTAGCAGCTGTTCAGAAGCTGTTTGGACCTCTCTGTTGGACTGCTTGGAGCTACTGGACACATACATTTCCTCAGAAGCGTATCATCTGTGTTTGTATAATTCTAGAGAACCCCAGTAAGGACGAGTGGATCAGAAGATGAAACTTTTTTAGACTGTTTTTCTGATTTTTCATACTTTGGACTCTTGGAAAAGAAAACATTTCCTTTTAGTTACACGTACCTGTTTCCACGGAAACCAAAACAAATAATCTCCTGTTTATCGATTTAATTTCCAGGATTTTAAAAATTAAATTTCCTGTTTGCGTGCAGCAAGTTAACAGAGAGGAGAACTGGAATCATGTGACAGGATTCCAGGAGGGTGGGAAAGAGGTTTGAAAAACCCAAAATCATTTCAGGTCCAGATCTAAGTTTAAATAAAATGAACAGAGTGTGTACGATGACTCATGTTATGAAAAATTAACAGAAAAGCCAATACGATCAGAGTGAGAGTACAGTCAGTAACAGTAACAAGAACAGAGAGGACTTTAGACTGTGTTCAGACACACAGATAAAAAATTACATCTATTTTAACAGATTATCTTTTTTTAATTCACCCATTGAGTAGATATGGACTTATTTACCTCCCTGAGTGAGGCCAGCATCAAGATGAATGATACAGTAACAGACCAGACACGCTAATTCATGACCAACCGACTGCTTTAGAGAAAACAAATGGTCGTTGATGTTTTGCATCCGGGCAAAAAACTGAAATCAGGGAAATACTTGCCAAGATGTACAAAACCACACCTGATGTTGTGTTTGTCTTCGGCTTCAGGACTCAGTTTGGTGGTGCCAAGACAACAGGCTTTGCCATGGTCTACGATTCATTAGATTACGCCAAGAAAAACGAGCCGAAACACAGACTGGCCAGGCTGGAGGTCTTCTATGAGAAAAAGAAGACCTCCAGAAAACAGTGAAAGTAACGAAAGAACAGAAAGAAGAACGTACGAGGCATCAAGAGAGCCAGTGTTGGTGCTGCTTGGACGGGCACGGACGGTCTTTGCACTCAAGATATTCATGTACCGTAATTTCACGACCATTAGGCGCACCGTACGAAAAGGCGCAGTCTCAGTCACACACCGCCTTACAACAACACACACGCAAGCATGCAAATGTGCGTATTAAAAAATAGATCGGGAGCAAAACTGAGTTTGGTTGTGTTTTATTTAAGTAGTAACGATACTAAACAAACACATTACCGGTAATAGTCTTTATTCAAATCCGTCAAAGTCCTCATCCTCTGTTTCAGAGCAGGTCCACTTCGCTCCTCGCTGTCAAAGTCACTGTCTGTACTGTGCGGCTCCTCAGAAAGGATACCAGCTTTTGTGAAAGCTCGGATAACAGTACCAGCAGACACGTTAGTCCAAGCATCTACAATCCATTGGCAAACTGTAGCGTAACTCGCCCGGCGCTGCCTTCCACCCTTCGGTCATCCATCGCTCCCACGCCGCTCACACTTCACTCTTTAATGTTCTCATGTGTTTTCTTTCAGGTCTGCCTCGCGGGCACCGCGTTTTCTTTTATGTCCGCCTTTTCCCACACACAAGGCGCACCGCACAAAAAGACGCACCGCTCATTTTGAAGAAAATCTAAGACTTTTATATGCGCCTTATAGCCGTGAAATTACGGTATGTCAAATGAATAGGAATCAAAACTCAATAAATGAATTGATTTATGAAGGTGTGTGGACGTTAGTGTGACTCTAACGGTAAGACGTGGGGAAACGATTAGACTTTGAGACAGAAGCTGAATGAAATGAGGACAGTGAAATGAAGCATTTAAAGCTGTGAGTAAACAAATAGAAAAAAAAAACAAGTCAGTGTGGGATAAAAAAGACAAATGGACCAAATCATGGAAATTTAAGATTTTTCTTTTTGTTTTTTTTAATGTGCCTCTTGCTATGGCAGGAGCTCAGAGGTCAGTTTGAACACAACATGGTTCATTTAATCAGGCCAGAGAAGGTCATTATCTAACTCGACCTACAAATGTTTAGTTTTAATCACCTGCTCTGTTTGCAGTTCAACCAATATCAAACTGAGAAGCTTGAGAAGCACCAAGAACAGGTCGCCAGTCTGTTGCAGGGCCACTCACACACACTCATTTCTAGGGGCAATCAAGTAGTGGCCAATCAAACATGCATGGATTTGGAGGAAACCAGGAAAACCCACACATACATAGGGAGAACATGCAAATAGATCCTGGTTACCATGGTGAGGGTAGGAACGTAGATCGTGGTTACCACGGTGAGGGTAGGAATGTAAATTCTGGTTACCATGGCGAGGGTAGGAACGTAGATCCTGGTTACCATGGTGAGGGTAGGAACGTAGATTCTGGTTACCATGGTGAGGGTAGGAACGTAGATCCTGAGGTAAACGTTAATGATGTTTACTTCCAAAAATGACAATTTCTGTACCATCGTGTTCCGCTTATCTAGGGTCAGGTCGCTGAGGTAACAGCCTCAGTCGGGAAACCCAAGCTTCTCTCACATCCTCCAGCTCACCTGGTAGGATGCTGAGCGTGTTACCTGTCGAGCTGTGAGACATAGTCTCTTCAGCGGGTCAGGGACCTACCTCGGGGTCTCCTCCTGGTCGGACGGAACACCTCACTAATAATGCCTTCGGGAGCCATCCTACCAAGATGCCCGAACCACCCAATTTGGCTACTCACAACCCTGAGGAGAAACGGCTTTATTCCAAGCTACCACGCTGCTGTTCCACCAAGCACCTGTCCCACCTCTGTTCCTCCAAACACCTGTTCCACCTAGCACCTGTTCCACCACGGTGCGGTTAGTTAAACTGTTTAATAAATTTTGGTTCTAAAAACTTTTAAATGAAATAGAAATTTTTAATCATTTTTTTAAAATTATTATTCAAATTTGTAGGCAATAATCCCGCGCATGCGCGTTGGAAACATCCTCTCTAAACATTGGAAACTATTTCTAACCGCTGTTTTAACGCGTTTTATCTGAAAAAAAAATCTCTACACTATAAATAATAAAACACATTTTAGGCGGATTAAATATTTATTGCTTGTAATTTTTTGAAGGTTGAAGCTGTTTTTTTTTGTTTTTTTTAAATAAACGGAACTTACCACCACGCAGTGACCGGGCGCCGCCATTTTTCTCCTGCGATGCAGTAACACAAACTAATATTTCTAAAAACAGAAAATCAGAGTCCAGCGGTGCTGCGTGACTCAACCAGCATGGACACGCAAAGCTTGCGGGTTTTTTTTTTTTTTTTTGGACTAGTTCCGGGTTAGTGGTAGCTGGAGTATGAGAACCAATCAGAGGACAGGAAATCTAAATGCGAAAGTTGTAGTTTTTAGGCGAAACTGGGACTACAAGCTGATACCAAATAAAATAATTTTAATAAAAATAATTATATTTCTTGCGGTTAAAACTTGTTGCAAATAAATTCAATTTATTTTATTCAATTAGTTTTATTTGTAAAAATCCAAAAATTACACACAAAAAAACAAAACGTTTTTTTTTTGCACTACTTTCTGGTTCGTGGTAGCTGGAGTATGAGAACCAATCAGAGGACAGGAAATCTAAATGCGGAAGTTGTAGTTTTTAAGCAAAGCTGGGACTACCAGCCGATACAAAATAAAATAATTTTAATAAAAATAATTATATTTCTTGTGGTTAAAACTTTTTGCAAATAAATTCAATTTATTTTATTCAATTATTTTTATTTGTAAAAATCCAAAAATCACACACACACAAAAAAAAACCAAAAGTGACCCCAGAGGTGGGTCAAGGACGGAATGGGCATCAGCCCACTATTTATAGGCATATAAATATGTAAATTTCTAATTTAATACCCTCTTCATCTTTCAGGGTTTGCCTCATAGGGGGCGCCATTGCAAGTAAGTTTCCTCCATCTTGTGACCCTGTAACTCCTAACAGATACATGTCAGTCAGTCACCTTCTTAACCATCTATCCCTTACTGGGTAGCCGGGTGCTGGAACCCATTCAAGGCATATAAATATTATTTGAGGCGAGGGGCAGGGTACACCCAGAACAGGTCGCCAGTCTGTTGCGGGGCCACTCACACACACTCATTTCTAGGGGCAATCATGTAGTGGCCAACCAAGGAATGTAAATCCTGGTTACCATGGTGAGCGGAGGAACGTAGACCCTGGTTACCACGGTGAGTGTAGGAACGTAGATCCTGGTTACCATGGTGAGGGTAGAAAGGTAGATCCTGGTTACCACGGTGAAGGTAGGAACGTAGATCCTGGTTACGACGGTGAGGGTAGGAACGTAGATCCTGGTTACCATGGTGAGGGTAGGAACATAGATCCTGGTTACCGTAGTGAGGGTAGGAACGTAGATCCTGGTTACCACGGCGATGGTAGGAACGTAGATCCTGGTTACCTTGGTGAGGGTAGGAACATAGATCCTGGTTACGGTGGTGAGGGTAGGAACGTAGATCCTGGTTACCACGGTGAGGGTAGGAACATAGATCTTGGTTACGGTGGTGAGGGTAGGAACGTAGATCCTGGTTACCATGGTGAGGGTAGGAACGTAGATCCTGGTTACCATGGTGAGGGTAGGAACATAGATCCTGGTTACCGTAGTGAGGGTAGGAACGTAGATCCTGGTTACCATGGTGAGGGTAGGAACATAGATCCTGGTTACCGTAGTGAGGGTAGGAACGTAGATCCTGGTTACCACGGCGATGGTAGGAACGTAGATCCTGGTTACCTTGGTGAGGGTAGGAACATAGATCCTGGTTACGGTGGTGAGGGTAGGAATGTAGATCCTGGTTACCATGGTTTTTGGCTCTGCTTTTTCTTCACCACAACAAATCAATGCAGCATCCTGGTTATTGCTGACACTGCACCGATCTGTCTGTGGATCTCCCACTCCATCCTTCCTCCACTCGTGAACAAGACCCAGACATACTTAAACTCCTCCCTGTCCCTGACCCACAGGGGGTACTACACTCTTTCCAGGCGACGATGATGGAGGCACTGACTCTCATCCCGGCCGGTTATTTTTGTTTGATTTTTTTTTTAAAGTTTTTTGCCCAAAATAACAACTTCATCCACACAGTAAAACAAAAAAATAATTTCTATTCCAATCGTTTGTGATACATTTTCATGAGTAACAGCACGTCCAACCGAGTCGTAAGGAACATCAGAGAGCATGCTCGCAAAGGTTACAATGTCCAAATATTCCAAAGATAACACAGTAGCAAAACCTTACGTACGAAGAAAGAAAAGTTCAAATAAAAACAGAGTATTTTTAAGACAAAAACATGATCAAACTGCACAGTTCTAGACAAAAAAATGTTTTTTTAAGCGTCTGCCGGATTAAATCCAGCGAGAATGTGGGTCGATGAAAAAAAAAAAAAAAAACAAGAGTCCAAACGACCGTGTGAGAGCAGAGACTGTATTAAAAAAAAAAAAAAAAAAAAAAGCTCCCACGTCGTTTTCTTTCCTTCAGATAAAATAATTTGGCCAAACCTGAAAAAAAGCACAGAAAAGTTTTAGTTTTAACAACTTAAAACAAGAAAAACTGGAAAAAAAATTTTGATTTTTTTTTTTTGACGTTTCAGAAGCTGTTTGGAGCTCTCTGTTGGACTGATTGGCGATACCGGGCACACAAATTTCACCATCAGGGGATTCATAACATTGCCAATACCAGCTGCGTACCTAGTTTCCGTTTACTTGCGAAGAAGTTGTTCCTCCGTGATCGACGGCTGCTTTCTCTCTGCTGCGATTCTCTCGCTCTTCGTCCTCTTCGTCTCGCTCCTCGTTCCCGCTGTGGTTTTTACAGTACAACCTGAAGAAGAACCAACGCCACGTGAAACCAGTGTCTTAACATTAGGTAAATACGTTGGTTGGATTGTGCCCGGTGTGGGCAACTCGGTATGAAAATAGAAGCTCAAGTTATTGCAATACAAAGCCGAGACCATGGTCCTCGCCCGTAAAAGGGTGGAATGCCCCCTGAAGGTCAGGGACAGGGTCCTGCCCCAAGTGGAGGAGTTGAAGTATCTCTGGGTCTTGTTCACGAGTCGGGGAAGGATGGAGCGGGAGATCTACAGACAGATCGGAGCGGCGTCAGCAATAACTACGAAGCTGCATTGATCCGTCGTGGTGAAGAGCTGAGCCGAAAAGCAAAGCTCTCGATTTACTAGTCAATCTACGTTCCTACCCTCACCATGGTAACCAGGATTTACGTTCCTACCCTCACCATGGTAACCAGGATCTACGTACTTACCCTCACCATGGTAACCAGGATTTACGTTCCTACCCTCACCATGGTAACCAGGATTTACATTCCTACCCTCACCATAGTAACCAGGATCTACGTTCCTACCCTCACCATGGTAACCAGGATCTACGTTCCTACCCTCACCATGGTAACCAGGATCTATGTTCCTACACTCACCATGGTCACCAGCTGTGGGTGGTGACTGAAAGATTGAGATTGCGGAACAAGTGGCTGAAATGATCTCCCTCTGCAGGGTGGCTGGGCTCTCACTCAGAGATAGAGGCAGGAGCTCGGTGTCGAGCCGCTCCTCCTCCAGGTTGAGAGATGCCTGAAGGGGTGGTTCGAGCATCTGGTCAGGATGCCTCGTCTGCACCTCGCTGATGACGTGTTTCGGGCACGTCCCACCAGGAGGAGACCAAGAACCAGACCCCGGACCTGCTGGAAAGACTATGTCTCACAGCTGGACAGGGAACACCTCAGGATCCTCCAGATGAGCTGGAGGATGCAGCTGGGGTGAGAGAAGCCTGGACTTCTCGTCTGAGGCTGTTGCCCCCGCGACCCGGCCCCGGATAAGCAGACAACGACGGAACATTAATTCGACTGGCATGTAAAAATGTATTTATTTCTTTTCCATAATGACACACAGCGTGTGGGCGTACTTGTAAATGCCGCGGGCCATGTTCTCGATGTATTTGGCTTTGTCCTCCAGGCCGCAGTGGTAGTGGTAGGTCCTCACACACGCTTTGATTTCACAGCCGATGGTGGCGCCCAGCTGAGTGCACAATGTGCATTTCTAAAACAAAATAGCCCAAAATTAAAACATGGATAAATAAATCGATGTATGAAGAGTCAGGAAGGAAAATTTGGGACACTGCAAGTAGAAAAAAGGAGCATTAATGGGAGAAATTTCCAAAAGAAACATTCTGATAACATGCGTAATTTAAAAATGCTTTCTGTTTTTTTTACATTTTTAAAGTAACAGCTCCGTCACCAAAATAAAATTCACGAAAACTAGACAATAAAAGTTGACTTTATTTTCTCTCAGCATTGATTTGTGGAGATTCATCGATCGTTATTCTGCTATTTTATGAAACTAATCGAATTAATCAATTATCAAAATAGTCGTCACTAATTTGGTCATTGATTTGTTAAAAAGTTTTTAAGGTTAATGACAATTAAACTGGTCTCCAAGTGAGGCAGCAGTGAGCATATTGGTGATGCGTGGTACCAAAATAGGAGGAGAAGTAGATCGCAGCCAATCATTGGCCTTCATTTCACCCATCTCACGCAATCCAGCAGATACAACAAGAGGGTGGGAAAGAAAAACACGGATAAATTCATCCAAAGTTTGGGATCATTTTCTGCTAAATGTGAAAAAGACAGGTGGGGAAAACGAGGGCACATGGCAACAGAGCTCTTCAGTCATGGACTCTTATTTTGGAAAGGATCGTGTCCGATATGAGGTCGCTGTCGATGGTTGAAGGCAAGGGTTTCAAAAAATGATCGGAAAATTCAATCCAGGATACAAGATCCCGTCCTCTGCAGCGGGCTGTTGGTTGGGTACTCCTTTACCCAATGGTAGATCTGTAAACACTGATTTGTTTGTGGTAAAGATGCCAGTCACCTTCTTAAAGGGCCCATCTCATGTAAAATAACTCTTTTCACATTGTATCCTCTGCACACACACACGCAAAATGTGGGGTTTACAACATGCATTACACCACAGTTATGAAAATATATTGATTTGGTGGAGCGCAGTCACAGACCTGGAACTATGAAAGGCTGGGTATCGCTCATCCCCCCGCCCGTCCTGACAAAGTACAAGCTCCGCCCTCTGCTCTCACTGAGACGCTATTCCTCCGCCCATCTCTGAGCGGGAGGGGGAAGGCGGGCGTAAACCCGTGCGTAGCTACAAAAAGCGGGTTTCAAGCAAGAAAATAAAAAAGACGCAGAGCAGCGAACCAGCCTGTATATTGGACGTTGAAAGCGAGTTTGTGAGGGCGTAAGGCCGGAGTGGAGGCGGGTGAGGAGGGCGGGCGGGTGGTGAGGAGGGAGGGGGGCGTGTGTGAAGTCCGTCCTGGCTACGTCAAATGTGTCATACTTTAGACATCTGCTCATTGGTTGTTTTGTCTGAGCGTTCCAGAAATCCACAGAAAAACGGGCTAAATCAATCTAGAAAGACACACACACACACACACACACACACACACACACACACACACACACACACACACATATACAAGGCCCAGACATCAAGGTAGAAAACTCTGGAAAGTCCATTTTGCATGAGATGGACCCTTTAACTGTCTATCCTTTCCTGGGTTTGGAGGGTGCCAGAACCCATCTCAGCTGATTCAAAGCGAGGGCCAAGGTACACCTCGAACTGGTCACTACTTTGTCGCGGGGCCAGACATACACACTCATTTCCAAAGGGCATCATGTAGCGGCCAATCAACCGTATATGTATGATTATGGAGGGTGGAAGGAAACACATTTCACGGGCTTTCATGATTTACTTTAAGAACATTTATTTTTTTATATTTTTTCTACCTTTTGTTGTCCTTTTATCCGATTAATCAATAATCAAAATAATCGTTAGTTGCAGCCCTAATGGGCATAAACATTACTTCTAACCCCGGTGCCCAAACTCTTCACCCCCTGTGTGCACAAGACGAATACACCCACCATTCTTTTCCCTCTTTTTATTTCCTGGATGACGGTTTTTATGTCAAAGTTTCCGAACTCTGCGCGTGACGTGGTGGTCAGCTGGACCGTGCCCGATGAGAAGAGCTGGAGGAAAACAGATGGGAAGGGGTTAAAACCCAGCATGCATGGCAGTGAATCCCCCCAAGGAGAACTAACGTACCATGCATTTGTAATGCGCGGCCACTTTCTTGCAGCTGTCCGTGTGAAGCATTCCTCTAGTCCCATTCTCCTCTTCGCCGGCGTGGCAGAAGCCGCAGCGCTGGTCCCCGCTGGCGCCACGCATGGGTGAGCGGTCCCTCTGACGTGGCAGAGGAGCATCTCACACCCGCACATAAATACACACATAAACATAAAGACTTACATGTGAGGAACTCTCCTCCTCGGCCGAGCGGCTCTCCTCTGATTGGCCTCGCACACTGCTCCGCCCCTTTTCCACCCGGCACCTCCCTCTGCTCTGTGGGCGGGGCGAATCTGCATCGCTGACCTCTTCATCTAAACACGCCGGAGAAAAGAGGGAGAGTTTTTACTCAATAAAACCAGCTGGTATAAAAAAATAATGATAATAATTTTTTTTTAACCTTCGTCGTCCTCCTCGGAAGCATCTCGATGTTTACGACAATAAACACTGAAAGTAAAAGAAAATCACATCAGAGGTGTTACCATGGTAACCAGGATCTACGTTCCTACCCTCACCATGGTAACCAGGATCTACGTTACTACCCTCACCATGGTAACCAGAAACTACATTCCTACCCTCACCATGGTAACCAGGATCTACGTTCCTACCCTCACCATGGTAACCAGAAACTACATTCCTACCCTCACCATGGTAACCAGGATCTACGTTCCTACCCTTACCATGGTAACCAGGATCTACGTTCCTACCCTCACCATGGTAATCAGGATCTACGTTCCTACCCCTACCATGGTAACCAGGCTCTACGTTCCTACCCTCACCATGGTAATCAGGATCTACGTTCCTACCCCCACCATGGTAACCAGGCTCTACGTTCCTACCCTCACCATGGTAACCAGGTGTAAAGTTTCTTACAGGTAAATCCCCTGGGAGGGGTTCTCTTTGATCTGAGCTTTGTCCTTCTTAGCGCAGTAGAAATGGTACGTCCTCCTGCACGTTTTCACGTCGCAGCCGATCGTCGCTCCCGGTCTGCGGCAGGAACTACACATCTGATGAGACGGAAAAAGAAAACAAAACCACCAACATGATAAAAAACCCAGGGTAGTATGTTTGGCCAATTATCATTTCACAGACATTTCCAGACTGATCTGTTCAGCCCACAAAAACAATCACAATTTTCCCCAATCAGATGCCATGGGTAGGGGGTACAGTCCAGTCTCTCCTCATGCCCTGAGATGAAAAAAATCTGCCTAAAGTTTGGGATCATTTTAACCTAAAAAAACAAAGAAGCTCCCTGTGCACACTCTGTCAAAGAGAGCGCCACTGCTCCCTAACGTGGTGGAGAGATACTGCACAAAATAGAAAAATTATGAAAAGAGGTGAAGAAGCATGTGCAGACAGGCTGGAACGGGTGGTGAAAAGTATCAGGTGTGATGTGTGATAGAAGAATTTCAGATAAAATGAAAGAAAAAAGTGTAGAAAACCGTGGTGAGAGCGGCCATGCTGATTGGTCTAGAGACAGTATGGTGAGAGCGGCCATGCTGATTGGTCTAGAGACAGTGTGGTGAGAGCGGCCATGCTGATTGGTCTAGAGACAGTGTGGTGAGAGCGGCCATGCTGATTGGTCTACAGACAGTGTGGTGAGAGCGGCCATGCTGATTGGTCTAGAGACAGTGTGGTGAGAGCGGCCATGCTGATTGGTCTAGAGACAGTGTCACTGAGGAAAAGACAGGAAACAGAGATGAAGGTAGCAGAGATGAAGATGCTGAGGATCTCTCTTGGAGTGACCAGGATGGACAGGATCAGAGGAACAGCACATGTTAGAGGTTTTAAAGTCAGAGAGACCAGACTGAGATGGTTTGGACATGTGCAGAGGAGAGAGAGAGACATCAGAAGAAGGATGCTGGGTTTGGAACCACCAGGAAAGAGGACTAGAGGAAGACCAAAGAGGAGGTTCATGGATACAGTGAAGGAAGACATGAAGATAGTTGGTGTGACCGAAGAAGATGCAGGAGATAGGGTTCAGGGGTGTAAAACTCAGTTCCAGGATGGCCAGTGTCCCTGCATGTTTTCTATGTGTTCTTACATCTACACACTTGATCCTTGTTATTGAATCAATGAGCCAAAATTTATTGGCTGTTGATTTCACTTTATGTCCATCAGCTGTAGTGAACCAGAAAAACATGGTAAACCTTCAGGACAACAGCCTTCGAGGACCGGAGTCTGACACCCCAATTCAATTCAATTCAATTCAATTTTATTTGTATAGCCCAAAATCACAGAATGTCCGTCTCAATGGGCTTCACAAGAAAAAGAGGAATGTATTAACACAAATACACAACAAGAAAAATAACTAACAAATGCTAACTAAACAAGACTAGCACATTAATGCACTTAGACTCTCCTTCTCGGTGAGGAAAAACTCCTAAAAACCCATCAGTGGGGAAAAAATAAGAAACCTCATGGGGATCCACGTGAAAGAGAGATCCCTCCCCCGGGACGAGCAAACAATGTGTCAAAGATTATTGTTTAAATATTAGCTTATTCTAATCTACAGCTAAATATCTAAAGAAGTCAATAAATGTTCTTCATCCTGATGGAAACACGGGGGGCTCTTCAGCCCGGAGATGTCAAGTACGGGGATGAGTAGATGTTCTTCATCCTGATGGAAACACTGGGGGACTCCTCAGCCCGGAGATGTCCAGTACGGGGATGAGTAGAAGGGTTAGATAGAAGAAACTCACGTGCTATGGCGACCCCCGAAGGTAAATGCCGAAAGAAGAAGTCTCAGAGATTAAACGCGGATGGAGTCCTATTATTTGAGAACTAAATGGACTCTACTTATATAGCGCTTTTCTACCTGCATCGGTACTCAAAGCGTTTTACAGTGTTGCTCACATTCACCCATTCACACACACATTCATACCTGACGGGGATGCTGCCATGCAAGGTGCAAACCACCATCAGGAGCAATTGGGGGTTCAGTGTCTTGCTCAAGGACACTTCGGCATGAACTCGTGGCGGGGGATCGAACTGGCAACCCTCCGGTTACAGGGCGGTCACCCTACAGACTACTGCTACATAGGACGAGGTATGAGTGGGCTTCCACTGAGACCTGGTTGGTTGGACTATGTCTCCAAGCTGAAATCCTCACAGGTGAGCTGGATGATGCTGCTAGGGCAGGGGTGGGTAAACATTTTGGTTCGTGGGCCACATTGAGTTCTAACATTTGACCAGGGGGCTGGAACAGGATCAGATGGATGGCATGCTTTAGTAACTGTTAGATTAGACCGATAGAATGGCGTTTGATTTTAAACAAAGCACTAAATGTTACATCAAGAGCGTTAAATTTCAAATCTAGAGGTGCTAGGTTTGAAATCTAAACGCTTGATGTAACATTTTGTTTGTTTTAACATCTAACACGCTTGTTTTCGTGCGTGTATTGGCCCTGATGGCTTTCCATATCTGTACACACTGTTTATTTTGTGGGCATCACGGAGACTCAGACATTTTAATGGGAGCAGTGTTGTTGTTTTTGGCGCCATCTAGTGACGAAATATCAGAGTTAAAGAAAAAATTAAACATTAACAAGGTTTATTGATTTAATTTTTTCAAGTTCGGCGGGCTGGATTAAAATGTTTAACGGGCCGCATGTGGCCTGCGGGCCGTAGTTTGCCCATGTCTGGGCTAGGGTTAGAGAAGCCTGGGCTTCCCGTCTGAGGCTGTTACCCCGGCGACCCAGCCCCGGATAAGCGGAAGACGATGGAACAGAACCTTGAAGTCTTCGTGGGTATGTATGTAAACATCGATGGATCGATACGTACCAGTTTACTTCCTCTCTTAATCTCCTTTTTTACGTCTTCGAGAGAAAACCCTCCCATGTTTTCACTTTCTGAGGGCGACGTGACCAGGGCAGACGAGAAGAGCTGGAAAAAGGTGTGAACGTCATTAAAAACGTATCTCATGTTGAACATCGTAAACGGCGACGCCTCACCATGCACTTGTGATGCGCTGCCACCTTCTGGTTGTCAGACACCAGCAGCTGGCCGCAGTCCTTTTCGGAGTTGCTCCTGCAGAAGGCACATTTAGGCAGGCGGGCGACGGCGGATCCTTTCCTCAGTCCCGACATGGCGAGCGGTCTCTCCGGTTTGCCCTGAAGGGGAAACAAAACAACGTGACGACGTGAGTGTTTACACTAGACAACAAACTGTCAGCATAAAGTCTCAGCAAGATGGCAGGGATGCACCTTCATGTGGATCCTCACCATGGTAACCAGGATCTATGTTCCTACCCTCACCATGGTAACCAGGATCTACGTTCCTACCCTCACCATGGTAACCAGGATCTACGTTCCTACCCTCACCATGGTAACCAGGATCTAAGTTCCTACCCTCACCATGGTAACCGGGATCTACGTTCCTACCCTCACCATGGTAACCGGGATCTACGTTCCTACTCTCACAATGGTAACCGGGATCTATGTTCCTACCCTCATAATGGTAAGCAGGATCTACGTTCCTACCCTCACCATGGTAACCAGGATCTACTGTACGTTCCTACCCTCACCATGGTAACCAGGATCTACTGTATGTTCCTACCCTCACCATGGTAACCAGGATCTATGTTCCTACCCTCACCATGGTAACCAGGATCTATGTTCCTACCCTCACCATGGTAACCAGGATCTACTGTACGTTCCTACCCTCACCATGGTAACCAGGATCTACTGTATGTTCCTACCCTCACCATGGTAACCAGGATCTATGTTCCTACCCTCACCATGGTAACCAGGAGCTACGTTCCTACCCTCACCATGGTAACTAGGATCTACGTTCCTGCCCTCACCATGGTAACCAGGATCTATGTTCCTACCCTCACCATGGTAACCAGGAGCTACGTTCCTACCCTCACCATGGTAACTAGGATCTATGTTCCTACCCTCACCATGGTAACCAGGATCTACGTTCCTGCCCTCACCATGGTAACCAGGATCTACTGTATGTTCCTACCCTCACCATGGTAACCAGGATCTATGTTCCTACCCTCACCATGGTAACCAGGATCTACGTTCCTACCCTCACCATGGTAACCAGGATCTACGTTCCTGCCCTCACCATGGTAACCAGGATCTATGTTCCTACCCTCACCATGGTAACCAGGATCTACGTTCCTGCCCTCACCATGGTAACCAGGGTCTATGTTCCTACCCTCACCATGGTAACCAGCTGTGTGTTGTGACCGATCACAAGCGGCTGAAATGAGCTTCCTCCGCACGGTGGCTGGGCTCTCACTCAGAGATCCTGGATGAGAGAGCTCCACTATCTCTGAACGTAAGCCCAGCCACCGTGTGGAGGAAGCTCATTTCAGGCTGCTTACATCCACCACCTTCCAGGAACAAGAATCATTAGTAACAGTTTTTATTTCTTTCTATCATTTTTTTTTACTTAAAAATGTCACTCGGCGCGATTTAGAACAAAAAATTTGGATCTAAATGAATTAAAACTGAAAAATCCTGACACTGCAGATGTCCCTGAACGCACCACACATCCTTATAAATAAAAATATTTTTTTTATTCATTTTTACTCTTATTTTATTAAAAAAAAACATTCATGTTTATAATAAGTTTATATTTAGATACAAAAAAAAATCATAAAAACAAAACACATTTTTGTATTTTTATATATAAAAAAATTATTATAAGAATTTATTATAAGTTTTTGTTCAATAAAATATAGGAATATTTCCATAAAAAACAAAATAAAAGCATCTAAATGTATTTTTCTCTTGAAGGCCTTTAAGAAAATAAAAGTAAAACATATTTTAAATGTATTTAGATGATTTTTCTTTAATAATTAAAGATTAAATTATGATTGTTTTGATTAAAAAGTGTGAAATATTTGGAAGAAACAGTGTGTTTGTTTGTAAAGAAGAAAGAAAAGCGGCCTAAAAATCCCGCCTTTCCAGGAAATACCTTCTTTAAAACGTCCAGAGAGATTTCAATGATTTCTTACCTTCAGGACAGAATTTAAAAAGAAAAAATCAGAAAGAAAAAGAAAAATCTTTCAAAGATTGTGTTTTAATTTCCGTCCTTCAAGTGATTGTGGGTTTTTTTTTTTTACTGATAAGTTGGCTTTAATTAGGACTAGAACTACTTCCTTCTGTTAGTTTCAAAATAAGAGTAGAGTGAAAGCTTGGTTATGATTATCTGGAGGGGAAAAAAGACTGCGATGGTGAAGTTAAAGTTAATTAAAAAGATTTTTAAAAATTAAATTAGGAAAAATCCGTTCGGTGTCGGGTCACGGGGGCAACAGCCTCAAGCGGGCAGCCCAGGCCTCTCTCTCCCCGGCTGAATCCTCCATCTCACCTGGAAGGATCCCAGGTCGTTCCCCGGCCAGCTATGAGACATAGTCTCTCCAGCGGGTCCGGGGTCTGCCCCTTGGTCTCCTCCCGGTGGGACGTACCCGAAACACTTCGCCTGCGAGGCGCTCGGGGGGCATCCTGACCAGATGCTCGGACCACCCCATCTGGCTCCTCTCGACCTGGAGGAGGAGCGGCTCGACACCGAGCTCCTCCCGGATGGCAGAGCTCCTCACCCGATCTCTGAGTGAGAGCCCAGCCACCCTGCGGAGGAAGCTCATTTCAGCCGCTTGTACCCGCGATCTCATTCTATCGGTCACCACCCACTGATGTGACCATAGGTGAGGGTAGGAACGTAGATCCTGGTTACCATGGTGAGGGTAGGAACGTAGATCCTGGTTACCATGGTGAGGGTAGAACGTAGATCCTGGTTACCATGGTGAGGGAAGGAATGTAGATCCTGGTTACCATGGTGAGGGTAGGAACCTAGATACTGGTTACCATGGTGAGGGTAGGAACGTAGATCCTGGTTACCATGGTGAGGGAAGGAATGTAGATCCTGGTTACCATGGTGAGGGTAGGAACGTAGATCCTGGTTACCATGGTGAGGGTGGGAACGTAGATCCTGGTTACCATGGTGAGGGTAGGAACGTAGATCCTGGTTACCATGGTGAGGGTATGAACGTAGATCCTGGTTACCATGGTGAGGGTAGGAACGTAGATCCTGGTTACCATGGTGAGGGTGGGAACATAGATCCTGGTTACCATGGTGAGGGTAGGAACGTAGATCCTGGTTACCATGGTGAGGGTAGGAACATAGATCCTGGTTACCATGGTGAGGGTAGGAACATAGATCCTGGTTACCATGGTGAGGGTAGGAATGGAGATCCTGGTTACCATGGTGAGGGTAAGAACGTAGATCCTGGTTACCATGGTGAGGGTAGGAACAGAGATCAAAAACCATAAATTATGTATGAGTTTAGTTTTGTGAGGCGTTGGCCTGGTGGTAGAGGATCGATGTTCCTTCCCTCACCGTCGTAACCAGGATCTACGTTCCTACCCTCACCATGGTAACCAGGATCTACATTCCTACCCTCACCATGGTAACCAGGATCTATGTTCCTACCCTCACCATGGTAACCAGCTGTGGGTGGTGACCGGAAAAAAATTAGATTGCGGACACAAGCGGCCGAAATGAGCTTCCTCCGCTGGGTGGCTGGGCTCCTGGGCTCTCACTCAGAGATCAGGTGAGGAGCTCTGCCATCCGGGAGGAGCTCGGTGTCGAGCTGCTCCTCCTCCAGGTCGAGAGGAGCCAGATGCCCTTTTGCGGACATCTGGTCAGGATGCCCCTCCGAGCGCCTCGCAGGTGAGGTGTTTCGTGCACGTCCCACCGGGAGGAGACCAAGAGGCAGACCCCGGACCTGCTGGAGAGACCATGTCTCACAGCTGGCTGGGGAACGACTCGGGCAGGCACATCGAGGCGGCTCGTTGGGATTCGAACCTGCTCTACCGCTCTACCACCGGGCCAACGCCTCCCAAAACTAAGCAAAACTAAACTCAAACATAATTTATGGTTTTTGGTGATTTTTGTCAGACTTTTCAACAAACTGAAGGAATTAGTGAATGTGGGAAAGCTGCGTGCCCGTACACGGACCACATTCCTCCTGCTACGACTTGTTCACCCGCCAGACAAATGTGAGACGTTTCTAACGCTGGTGGCAAGAGAGTCGATTTATTCAACCTGGTACCCTCTCACCCGTTTAAAGAAGAAGTTCTAAAAACGAAGAAGTTTATTGAGGGCTGGGCATCGGCCTCACAGCAAGAAGGTCAGGGGTATGAATCCTGGAGTGGGAGCAAGACGGTCAGGGTGTTCAAGTTCTAGAGGGGTGAGGCTTGGAACACAGGGGGTTTCTGTGTGGAGTTTGCATGTTCTCCCTGTGTATGTGTGGGTTTTCTCTGGTTTCCTCCCGTTTCATTCCGTCGTCTTCCTCTTTTCCGGGGCAGAGTCGTGGGAGCAACAGCCTCAGATGGGAAGCCCAGGCATCTCTCACCCCGGGTCCATCCTTCAGTTCACTCGGAAGGATCCTGAGTCGTTCCCTCTGCCAGCTGTGAGACATAGTCTCTCCAGCGGGTCCCTCCAAAAACATACATGGCAGAGGGAAGGATGGTTCAGTGATTAGGGTGACTGCACTGTAACCGGAGGGTTGCCAGTTCAATCCCTCACCAGGAGTCCATGCCAAGGTGTTCTTGAGCAGGATACTGAACCCACACTTGGTCCTGATGGCGGCACCTTCCATGGCAGCATCCACCATCAGGTGTGAATGAATGGGTGAATGTGAGGTACGATGTAAAGAGCTTTGAGTGCCAACGGAGGTGGTAAAGAGCTGGAGAAGTAGAAAACATATACCAGGTTATCTTGATTGGTCACTAAGAAATCACCCCTGGGAATGAGTGTGTGTGTGTGTGTGTGTGTGTGTGTGTGTGTGTGTGTGTGTGTGTGTGTGTGTGTGTGTGTGTGTGTGTGTGTGTGTGTGAACACACAACAGACTGGTGACCTGTTCAGAATCTATCCTGCAACTCACCTGAAATCAGCCAGGTTAGCCTCCAGCACCCCCGCGGCACCATTTTGGATAAGAGGTTAAAAAATAAAGGAATGTTATTGTTCAGTATGGTCAGGTTGTTCTCAGCCCTGGATTTTGTTCTCGGCCACGCCCACTTTAAAATAGTGAAAGCTGATTACAGTTTTCCATCATTGGTTTTACCTTTGATTTAAATCTTAATTATGGGCTGCAGGGTGGTGTCACCGGAAGACGGGCAAGGGTTAGTTTTAGTTTATTTTGAAGTTTTAAAAAAAAGAAGTTAAAATAAATAGGTTTTTTTTGTACATTGTACTTTATTAAACTCTGGTGGAGAAATGTGTGTGTCTCTTAGGTCCAAGCAGCTTTGGAACAGCTGCAGGGTGGTGCCTGGCTAGGTGGGGTAGAGCTGGAACAGACCGCGGTTCTGGACCGGGCAGGGAGCACCAGGGAAGCAGAGGCACAGACCATAAAAAAAGTTTGAACATTATTTATTAAAAACATATTAAAATGGCGGGTTTTAAAAGAGAGTTCACAGGTTGGGGTGTGTGCCCACTGGCACATCCTCGTCCCTGGTTTGCCCTTTGCGGGTCCACTCATTGTCCCGGGTCCAGTCTTTACTGGGCTGCTCGTAGTCCACGGTTCGCAGCCTTTGGAGCCCACTCGTCGTCCCAAGTCCACTCTTTACGGGCTCACGCGTCATACCATTCCGCAGCCTTTGCGAGCCTGCTTGTCGTCGAGGGTCCGTCCTTTACATGCCCACTCCTCCGGACCACCGACTGCATTAACCTTCTTGCCTGGTGCGATCAGGGAAGGACACCCCCTGTCTCTTTTCAGAGGGAGCCCTCGATACGCGGCGGTGTTTACCAGCCCATGGTGGGGGTAGGAATGTAGCTCCTGGTTACCATGGTGAAGGTAAGAACATAGATCCTGGTTACCATGGTGAGGGTAGGAACGTAGATCCTGGTTACCATGGTGAGGGTAGGAACATAGATCTTGGTTACCATGGTGAGGGTAGGAACGTAGATCCTGGTTACCATGGTGAGGGTAGGAACATAGATCCTGGTTACCACGGTGAAGATAGGAACGTAGATCCTGGTTACCATGGTGAAGATAGGAACGTAGATCCTGGTTACCATGGTGAAGATAGGAACATAGATCCTGGTTACCACGGTGAGGGTAGGAATGTAGATCCTGGTTACCATGGTGAGGGTAGGAACGTAGATCCTGGTTACCATGGTGAGGGTAGGAATGTAGATCCTGGTTACCATGGTGAGGGTAGGAACATAGATCCTGGTTACCATGGTGAGGGTAGGAACATAGATCCTGGTTACCATGGTGAGGGGAGGAACGTAGATCCTGGTTACCACGGTGAGGGTAGGAACATAGATCCTGGTTACCATGGTGAGGGTAGGAACGTAGATCCTGGTTACCATGGTGAGGGTAGGAACATAGATCCTGGTTACCATGGTGAGGGTAGGAATGTAGATCCTGGTTACCACGGTGAGGGTAGGAACATAGATCCTGGTTACCATGGTGAGGGTAGGAACGTAGATCCTGGTTACCATGGTGAGGGTAGGAATGTAGATCCTGGTTCAACAGGACTCTCTCGTGGCTTCCTCTCTGGTTCTCCTCTGCTCTTCCCTCAGCTGCCTCTAATAAACCAATCAGGTACTGCACCACCTCTCAGACTGGCACTTAAAGCTCTACCTCCATCTTGGCAGCAACTCCCATCCTTCACTGTGGTGGAACTACACTATTTTTTTTCTCAAACAGTCTTCATAATAAAAGCTCATATTTATTTTGATAAATAACACATTGTTTATGACGTCATTTTGAAAATTTTTCACAATAAAACTAAGTTTAAAGTTTAGTTTTTGTGCAGAAATTATGATAATTTTATGTTGTTTATGAAGTAATTAAAAAATGGAAAAAATTTAAGATTTTTTGTACAAAAATATCTTAATTTTTATGCATTAATGTAATAAACAAAATTTTTTATTGTTTATTACAAATTTAAAAAAAATATTTTTAAAAAAAGCAAAAAAAGTTTATAATAAATTTTAAAAAACTTTTTTTATTTTTGTGCAAAAATATTAATAAAAAAATTATATTCTTTTAAATAAAGTTTAAAATAGTGAATAAAAAAAGTTTTTTGATATATTTTTGTGCCTAAATCATAATTAAAACAGACATTTTTTTATTACATAATCCGGTTTTTGAAGGACAAAATGAAAAAAATGAAGGTTAACATTTATTTTTGAGCATAAATTTTAAAATAAACACACATTTTTATTTTTCATAATAAAATCTAAGAATAAATAAAGAATAAATAAAAGTTTTAAAGTTTATTTTTCTTCAGGATGTAAAACCAGCTTCCATTTTACTGCTTATCTATTCTAGTGAATCTAACGCGCTTCATTTAAACCACGGCACGCACCACAGGAGCGGAGAGGAGAAGGTTCCTCCTCCTCTCCAGTGAGGATGATGCTGGTGAGGCACTGAAATCCTCAAGAGTCAGATTTACTGATGATCCTTTTCGTCCAATCAGAATCCCTCTTTTAATCACACTCACGAATCAACACAAACAATTTAAACAGTTTATTGCAGGAGTGCAGAACCAGATGGTGAGCAGGTTCAGGATGATGAAGGACCAAGAGGTTGAGGGTTAGATAGACGAGGGACCAGAGGATACGGGCTGGCAGGATGATGAGGGACCAATCATCCTGCAATAATGATTGCCGTACCTTCTGGTCCCTCGTCCGGCCGAGCTCGTACCTTCTGGTCCCTCGTCCGGCCGAGCTCGTACCTTCTGGTCCCTCGTCCGGCCGAGATCGTACCTTTTGGTCCCTCGTCCGGCCGAGCTCGTACCTTCTGGTCCCTCGTCCGGCCGAGATCGTACCTTTTGGTCCCTCGTCCGGCCGAGCTCGTACCTTCTGGTCCCTCGTCCGGCCGAGATCGTACCTTTTGGTCCCTCGTCCGGCCGAGCTCGTACCTTCTGGTCCCTCGTCCGGCCGAGATCGTACCTTCTGGTCCCTCGTCCGGCCGAGATCGTACCTTTTGGTCCCTCGTCCGGCCGAGATCGTACCTTTTGGTCCCTCGTCCGGCCGAGATCGTACCTTTTGGTCCCTCGTCCGGCCGAGCTCGTACCTTCTGGTCCCTCGTCTATCTAACCCTCAACCTCTTGGTCCTACATCATCCTGAACCTGCTCACCATCTGGTTCTGCACTCCTGCAATAAACTGTTTAAATTGTTTGTGTTGATTCGTGAGTTTAATTTAAAGAGGGATTCTGATTGGACGAGAAGGATCATCAGTAAATCTGACTCTTGAGGATTTCAGTGCCTCACCAGCGTCACCCTCACTGGAGAGGAGGAGGAACCGTCTCCTCTCCGCTCCTGTGGTGCGTGCCGTGGTTTAAATGAAGCTCGTTAGATTCACTAGAATAGCCGGACGAGGAACCAGAGGGTGCGCGCCTGGGCGGTCGAGGGACCAGAAGGTACGAACCCGACCAGACAAGGGACCGAAAGGTCCGGGCCAGCTAGAGGAAGACATCAAAAGGTACGCGCCCAGCTCGATGAGGGACCAAAAGGTAGGAGCTGGGCAGAATGAAGGGACCACAAGGTGCGAGCTCGTCCTGACGAGATACCAGAAGGTATGGCCCGAGGGACCAGGAGGTAGAAGCTCAGCTCGATGAAGGGACCAAAAGGTACGAGCTCAGCTAGACGAGGGACCAAAAGGTACGAGCTCAGCCGAACGAGGGACCAAAAGGTACGAGCTCGGCTGGACGAGGGACCATAATACCAGGGTCACCCAGGAGCAGGGTGTAGCACCACAGTGCAACAGGGGATGCCCTTCATCTTCATTGTGCCACGGGGTATCCTGCACAGTGGCGCAGTGGTAAGCATTGTAGCCTCACAGCAAGAATGTCGGGGTTTTGAGTCCCGGCGCACGAGGCTTGGAACACTCTCCTTTCTGTGTGAAATTTGCATGTTCTCCCCATGAATGTGTAGGTTTCCTCCCAAGCTCCAAAAGCATGCATGTTCGGATAATTGGCCCCCATACAATTGCCCCAGGCAAGTGGTGGATGAAGTACACACTGAGTTTGGTTGTGCTTTATTTAAGTAGTAACGATACTAAACAAGCACATTACCGGTAATAGTCTTTATTCAAATCCGTCAAAGTCCTCATCCTCTGTTTCAGAGCAGGTTCACTTCGCTCCTCGCTGTCAAAGTCACTGTCTGTACTGTGCGGCTCCTCAGAAAGAATACCAGCTTTTGTGAAAGCTCGGATAACAGTACCAGCAGACACGTTAGTCCAAGCATCTACAATCCATTGGCAAACTGTAGCGTAACTCGCCCGGCGCTGCCTTCCACCCTTCGGTCATCCATCTCTCCCAAGCCGCTCACACTTCACTCTTTAATGTTCTCATGTCTTTTCTTTTAGGTCCGCTTTTTCTCACACACAAGACGCACCGCTCATTTTGAAGAAAATTTGAGATTTTTAGGTGCGCCTTATAGCCGTGAAATTACGGTAATTTAATTTTTTTATAGAATATAAAACACTTTTTTTTTTTTGTTAATGAACCAGAGTTTATCCCGGCTGGTTCGAGGGGAGGGCTGGGTACATCCCAAACAGGTCGCCAGTCTGTCTTGGCAGTGATGGAACGTAACGAAGTAAATGTACTTCGTTACTGTACTTAAGTAAAACAATTTGTGTATCTGTACTTTACTTAAGTGAAATTTAAGACCGGTACTTTTACTTTTACTTCACTACATTTTTAGAGTAAATATCTGTACTTTTACTTCGCTACTTTTTAAAAGTGTGTTTTACATTTTTTGTTACATTTTTGTTCAGAAATTTGAAAAATACACAGGTTTTTTTTTTTTAGCGCATCTTGAAGCCACATCGCCAAAATTAAAAATCCATTGGCAAACTGTAGCGTACATCGCCCGGCGCTGCCTTCTACCCTTCAGTCATCCATCGCTCCCACGCTGCTCACACTTCACTCTTTAACGTTCTCATGTGTTTTCTTTTAGGTCCGCCTCACGGGCAAGGTGTTTTCTTTTAGGTCCGCTTTTTCCCGCTCATTTTGAAGAAAATTTGAGATTTTTAGGTGCGCCTTTTAAACGTGAAATTACGGTAATTCGTTTTAAGTGAAAGCGTTCATGGAAACCCCGCCCGCGGAACATGCAGTCAGTAGTTTGACATTGAGAAAGGTCTGTTGGAGTTGATCGGAATTGAACAGTGCTGAGTCCGGGAGGACTTGGATGTTTCCTTTGGGTAGTTTAGTCGTGGTTTTTTGTTTGGGTTGGTTGAATTGGCGTGAGTTTGTTTTGTGGTGCGTCTTTTTTCTTTTGTTTGTGGGTGGTGGGGGTACACGGTTGTCCTGTGGGCGGCCAACCGACGGCCTGTACAGGTCCGGATTGGTCCGCCTGCGGTCACCGATTAGGGGTTGATGGAAGTTGACGGGGGTGTGTGCTGGGGGTTGGATGGTCGGGCGGGGGAGGTTGGTGGTGGGGAGGGGTCGGAATCAGGGGAGGGATGGTCTACTAAGGGTATTAAACGGAAGTCTCGTCTGTCAGGGGGGGATGGTGGCACGGACAGGGGGGAGGGACAGGGTCGCGGAAGGATGGGTGTGTTTCACGTGGTGGTTAGGTTTGATGGGGGTGAGGGATTGAGGGGTTATGATCCTTTGAGACTGACCAGGATTTTGAAGGACAAGGTGGGGGAAGTTCGGTTTGCTAGGGTGTTGGATGATGGGAATCTTTTGATAGGATGTGGGGATGTAGATCAGGTTGGTAAAGCTATGAAATTGCAAGTGGTAGGGAAGTGTAAGGTTGTCAGAGTGGTTAGAGTGGGGGATAGGTCAGGGGGTGGGTGTGCTGGGGTTATATCAGGGGTTCCGGGGGGGGTCAGTGAGGAGGACCTGGTTAAACACTTGAGAGTGGATAGGGGACGGGTGGTGAGGGTGGAGAAGCTTGTCAGAGCGGGTGTTAGAGCAGACACTGTGTCGGTGAAGGTATTGTTTGAGGGCAAAGATTTGCCAGGGATGGTGTATTTTGGATTAATAAGGTACAGGGTGAGGGAGTTTGTCAGGGCGCCTATCAGGTGCTTTAAGTGCCAGCAGTTTGGACATATGGCCTGGGCGTGCAGGAATGGTAGGAGGTGTGGTCGGTGTAGTGGTGACCACGAGGAGGGGCCATGTGGGGAGGGCGTGGGACTTAAGTGTTGCAATTGTGGAGGAGGACATAGTGTTTCATTTATGGGGTGTGAGGCCATGAAGAAGGAGTTGAGGGTGCAGCAGGTTCGTCGGGAGGGTAAATTGTCTTATGCGGAAGCTGTGAAGGCTGTTGGGGGTTCTGAAGTGAGGTCGTCTGGATTGGGGACGGTTAGTGCTGTTGTGGGAGTATCTGACGGTGGTCAGGTGGGGTGGGTGTCGCCACGGACCTTGGTGGCTTTTGTTGCAGGGGTGATAAATGCTACTGCTGGTTTAAAATCTAAGACGGAGAGGTTACAGGTTGTGGTTAAGGCGGCTGTGCATCACTTTGGTCTGGTTGGTTTGACGTGGGAGGAAGTTAGGGATGATTTGAATGAGCAGGCAGGGCTGGACGCGGCAGTATCTACAGGTTCATTATGTTAGTTCTCCAGTGGAATGCAAGGAGTTTGTTGGCTAATGGTCAGGATTTTAAGGCTTTTATTGCGGGTGGCATGGTTAAACCTGATGTTGTTTGTGTTCAGGAGACGTGGTTGAAACCGAGGTTTGATTTTGTGTTGCGTGGATTTGTTGGGATTCGAAGGGACAGGCTTGAGAGAGGGGGTGGTGGTTGTGCAACCTTTATAAGGGAGGGGTTGCCTTATCAGGTGGTCGGGAAGGGTATGGAGGGGGAGTATGTGGTGGTGCGTGTGTGGGCAGGGAGTAAGTCTGTTACGGTTATTAATTATTATAACCCGGGGAAGGGTTTAGCTGTGGACGAGCTGGATGGTGTTGAGGGACAGGATGATGGTTCTGTACTCTGGTGTGGGGATTTTAATGGGCATAGTGTGCTGTGGGGAAGTGAAAGGACGGATGCTAATGGTAGGGTGGTGGAGCAGCTGCTTGAGAGGAAAGGCTTGGTATGTCTGAATTCGGGTCATGGAACGAGACTAGATGTAGCAACCGGGAGGGAGTCGGCGCTGGACTTGACGTTGGGCCATCCCCTTCAGGGATGGCCCATTTGTGTGAGTGGTGGGTGCATAGGGATGGCACAATGGGCAGTGACCATTATCCGATTTGGTGCAGGTGGGGGATAGGGGTAGGGCCACGGGTGGATCGGGGTGGGGGTAGGTGGGTGTTAGATAAGGCTAACTGGAGGGGGTTTGCGGAGGAGAGTGATAGATTGTTGGGTGCTGTGGATGGAGATTTGGATATAGAGGAGTTGGATGGACGGATTAAGGGGGGCATATTGGAGGCGGCGGGGAAATTTATTCCAAGGAGCAGGGGCGGAGGCGGGAGGCGGTTGGTGCCGTGGTGGAACAGTGAGTGTGCTGAGGTAGTTAGGGAAAGGAACCGGGCTTTACGCTTAGTGAGGTGCTCACACAACTTTCAGCACTTAATGGAGTATAAGAGAGCTCAGGCTAGGGTACGCAGGACGATTCGGGCAGTCAAGAGGGGTTATTGGAGGGGCTATTGTGGCACTATTGGTAGGGACACTCCGGTGGGTTCAGTGTGGGGTATGATTAGGAGGATGGGTGGGGGTGCACGGTGTTTTGATTTACCGGCTCTACGGAATGGGGACCGGATTGTGGTTGGGGACCAGGAAAAGGCAGAGGTGTTGGCACAGCGGTTTGTGGAAACTCAGAATGTTGAGGCTTTGTCGGTGGAGGGGCGAGCTGTGAGGAGGCAGTTGGAGGAGGGATTTGCAGGGGAGCTGGGCAGGGATGATGATGTCATGGAGGTGGTAAATGATGTGTTTACAATGGGGGAGTTGGAAACAGCTTTGGCGAAAGGAGGTCAGTCGGCGCCTGGTAAAGATGGTATTGTATATGGCATGCTCAGACAGCTGGGTAGTGTGGGTAAAGGGAAACTTTTGGGATTATTTAATAGGGTGTGGAGAGAGGGGGTGGTGCCGGCAGAGTGGAAGGAGGCAGTGATTCTCCCGATTAGGAAGCCTGGAGCGGATACAAGTGATCCAGGAAACTACAGGCCGATTGCTTTAACGTCTGTAGTCTGCAAGTTGATGGAGAGGTTGGTAACTCAGAGGTTGGAGTATAAGTTAGAAAAGGAGAATCTATTGTCACAATACCAATGTGGTTTTAGAAGGGGTAGGAGCACTTTGGATTCGTTAGTTCGGTTGGAGGATGATGTTAGGAAGGCACGGGTGAATAGAGAGGTTTTGGTGGCGGTATTTTTTGATGTTGAAAAAGCCTATGATATGTTGTGGAGGAAGGGACTGTTGATTACACTACGCACGATGGGGATTAGAGGGAGAATATTCAATTGGGTTCGGAGTTTCTTGGAGGGGCGGAGGATTCAGGTTAGGGTTGGGAGAGCGTTGTCGTCGGGTTATGACGTGGAGAATGGGACGCCGCAGGGGAGTGTAATTAGCCCTACCTTGTTTAATGTTATGTTTAATGGTGTGTTTAGTGGGGTGGGGAATGATTTAGGTAGATCACTGTTTGCTGATGATGGGGCGTTGTGGAAAAGGGGACGGAACAGGGAGTATGTGGTTGGGAAGGTGCAGGAGGGTATAGACAGGGTGCAGGCTTGGGGTGACAGGTGGGGTTTTAGATTTTCGGTGGACAAGACAAAAGGTATGATGTTCTCGAGGGGCCGGGTTGGCACTGTGAAGGGTTTGAAGCTCTATGGTAGGCACATAGAGATGGTGGGGTCTTTTCGTTTTCTGGGTCTAACTTTTGATAGGCAGTTGGTGTGGAGGGAACATGTAAGGTACTTGACTAGTAAGTGTGACAAGATATTAAATGTCATGAGATGTCTGGCTGGGGTGGACTGGGGGGCCAGTTTTTCAGCTTTGAGGTGCCTGTATGATGCCCTGATAAAATCCAGATTGGATTATGGATGTGTGGTTTATGGTTCGGCGGCGCCTACAGTGTTACGGGATTTAGATGTGGTGCAGGCCAAGGCCCTGAGGATTTGTTTAGGTGCTCTGAGGACTTCGCCAGTGAGTGCCCTGAGGGTGGAGGCGGGTATCATGCCACTCGCTCTGAGGAGGAAGCACCTGGCGGTGAATTATTGGGTTTCCTTGAGAGGAAAGAGCCATAATCACCCTGGGCGGGGGGTTCTGGATTGGTCCTGGGAGAGGGGTGTGAAGGAAACTTTGAGTTTTGGGTGGGTAGGGGGTTTGTGGGCACGGGAATTGGGTGTGGGGGATTTGGAGTTGGAGCGGGAGGACAATTTTCAGATGGTGCCACAGTGGAGGCTGGGAGAGGTGAGGGTGGAATTGGGGATGGTGGGGTGGAGACGGAGGTTTGGGGTTGTGAATGTGGCGGGAGCATTTGGGAGTATTGTTGAGGAGACTTATGGGGATTACACATTGGTGTTTACGGATGGTTCAAGGGATCCGGTTTCGGGGAGGACGGGTGCGGGAATGGTGGTGGAAGGGTCTGGAGTGGAGGTAGGGGTTCGCACGTCAGATCACTTATGTATTTTCACGGTGGAGTTATATGCAGTGTGGATGGCTGTGGTGTGGGCGATGCAACATGGTGGTGGGAAAGTACTTATATGCACGGACTCGTTGTCAGTGGTTCGGGCTCTTGAACTGGGGAGGGTGAGGTATCATCAAGGTTTGTTTTGGGATGTTTTGAATATGGTGTCGGGGGTGGTAGGAGGGTCGTTGGTGTTTATGTGGGTTCCGGGCCATTCTGGGATTGGGGGGAATGAGCGAGTGGATGAGGTGGCAAAGAGGGCTGCAGATCGGGTGGTGGTGGAGAGGGTCGTGGCTCTGTCACGAGGGGAGGTGAAGGCGTTGGTCTGGAAGGGGATAATGCAGCAGTGGCAGATGGAGTGGGAGTCAGAGGTGAAGGGACGACACTTGTATGAAGTACAGAGGACGGTGGGGGTGACTGTGGATCCGGTGGGTGGTGGAAGGCGGGGGCAGGTGGTTTTTAGCAGGTTACGTATTGGGCACACGGGATTGAATGAAACGCTCAAGATTCTGGGTAAACATTTGGATGGGTGTTGTGATTTCTGTGGGGAGTTGGAAGGGGTTAGTCACGTGATGTTAGCGTGTAGAAAGTATGAGGAAGAAAGAGAGCCTATGATGGTGGTGCTGAGGAGTGTTGGGATGAGACAAGTGAGCTTGGAGGAGGTGTTTTTGTATGGACGTCAGGGGAAGGGTTTTGGTGCCCTGTACACTTTTTTGAGGTGTACAGGGTTATTGAGGAGGATTTGAGGTTCGTGACAGTCAGTAGGTGGCGGTAATGCACCCAGGTTGGTGCTTCATGCCGCGAACTAAAGAAGAAGAAGAAGAAGAACCCCGCCCGCGGGTTTTGGTAGGTGGAAGTGTTCGCAGGAGAGTCATACAGAAGATTGAGTTGATCGGAATTGAACAGTGCTGAGTCCGGGAGGACTTGGATGTTTCCTTTGGGTAGTTTAGTCGTGTTTTTTTGTTTGGGTTGGTTGAATTGGCGTGAGTTTGTTTTGTGGTGCGTCTTTTTTCTTTTGTTTGTGGGTGGTGGGGGTATACGGTTGTCCTGTGGGCGGCCAACCGACGGCCTGTACAGGTCCGGACTGGTCCGCCTGCGGTCACCGATTAGGGGTTGATGGAAGTTGACGGGGGTGTGTGCGGGGGTTGGATGGTCGGGCGGGGGAGGTTGGTGGTGGGGAGGGGTCGGAATCAGGGGAGGGATGGTCTACTAAGGGTATTAAACGGAAGTCTCGTCTGTCAGGGGGGGATGGTGGCACGGACAGGGGGGAGGGACAGGGTCGCGGAAGGATGGGTGTGTTTCACGTGGTGGTTAGGTTTGATGGGGGTGAGGGATTGAGGGGTTATGATCCTTTGAGACTGACCAGGATTTTGAAGGACAAGGTGGGGGAAGTTCGGTTTGCTAGGGTGTTGGATGATGGGAATCTTTTGATAGGATGTGGGGATGTAGATCAGGTTGGTAAAGCTATGAAATTGCAAGTGGTAGGGAAGTGTAAGGTTGTCAGAGTGGTTAGAGTGGGGGATAGATCAGGGGGTGGGTGTGCTGGGGTTATATCAGGGGTTCCGGGGGGGGTCAGTGAGGAGGACCTGGTTAAACACTTGAGAGTGGATAGGGGACGGGTGGTGAGGGTGGAGAAGCTTGTCAGAGCGGGTGTTAGAGCAGACACTGTGTCGGTGAAGGTATTGTTTGAGGGCAAAGATTTGCCAGGGATGGTGTATTTTGGATTAATAAGGTACAGGGTGAGGGAGTTTGTCAGGGCGCCTATCAGGTGCTTTAAGTGCCAGCAGTTTGGACATATGGCCTGGGCGTGCAGGAATGGTAGGAGGTGTGGTCGGTGTAGTGGTGACCACGAGGAGGGGCCATGTGGGGAGGGCGTGGGACTTAAGTGTTGCAATTGTGGAGGAGGACATAGTGTTTCATTTATGGGGTGTGAGGCCATGAAGAAGGAGTTGAGGGTGCAGCAGGTTCGTCGGGAGGGTAAATTGTCTTATGCGGAAGCTGTGAAGGCTGTTGGGGGTTCTGAAGTGAGGTCGTCTGGATTGGGGACGGTTAGTGCTGTTGTGGGAGTATCTGACGGTGGTCAGGTGGGGTGGGTGTCGCCACGGACCTTGGTGGCTTTTGTTGCAGGGGTGATAAATGCTACTGCTGGTTTAAAATCTAAGGCGGAGAGGTTACAGGTTGTGGTTAAGGCGGCTGTGCATCACTTTGGTCTGGTTGGTTTGACGTGGGAGGAAGTTAGGGATGATTTGAATGAGCAGGCAGGGTTGGACGCGGCAGTATCTACAGGTTCATTATGTTAGTTCTCCAGTGGAATGCAAGGAGTTTGTTGGCTAATTGTCAGGATTTTAAGGCTTTTATTGCGGGTGGCATGGTTAAACCTGATGTTGTTTGTGTTCAGGAGACGTGGTTGAAACCGAGGTTTGATTTTGTGTTGCGTGGATTTGTTGGGATTCGAAGGGACAGGCTTGAGAGGGGGGGTGGTGGTTGTGCGACCTTTATAAGGGAGGGGTTGCCTTATCAGGTGGTCGGGAAGGGTATGGAGGGGGAGTATGTGGTGGTGCGTGTGTGGGCAGGGAGTAAGTCTGTTACGGTTATTAATTATTATAACCCGGGGAGGGGTTTAGCTGTGGACGAGCTGGATGGTGTTGAGGGACAGGGTGATGGTTCTGTACTCTGGTGTGGGGATTTTAATGGGCATAGTGTGCTGTGGGGAAGTGAAAGGACGGATGCTAATGGTAGGGTGGTGGAGCAGCTGCTTGAGAGGAAAGGCTTGGTATGTCTGAATTCGGGTCATGGAACGAGACTAGATGTAGCAACCGGGAGGGAGTCGGCGCTGGACTTGACGTTGGCGTCTTCTGGGATGGCCCATTTGTGTGAGTGGTGGGTGCATAGGGATGGCACGATGGGCAGTGACCATTATCCGATTTGGTGCAGGTGGGGGATAGGGGTAGGGCCACGGGTGGATCGGGGTGGGGGTAGGTGGGTGTTAGATAAGGCTAACTGGAGGGGGTTTGCGGAGGAGAGTGATAGATTGTTGGGTGCTGTGGATGGAGATTTGGATATAGAGGAGTTGGATGGACGGATTAAGGGGGGCATATTGGAGGCGGCGGGGAAATTTATTCCAAGGAGCAGGGGCGGAGGCGGGAGGCGGTTGGTGCCGTGGTGGAACAGTGAGTGTGCTGAGGTAGTTAGGGAAAGGAACCGGGCTTTACGCTTAGTGAGGTGCTCACACAACTTTCAGCACTTAATGGAGTATAAGAGAGCTCAGGCTAGGGTACGCAGGACGATTCGGGCAGTCAAGAGGGGTTATTGGAGGGGCTATTGTGGCACTATTGGTAGGGACACTCCGGTGGGTTCAGTGTGGGGTATGATTAGGAGGATGGGTGGGGGTGCACGGTGTTTTGATTTACCGGCTCTACGGAATGGGGACCGGATTGTGGTTGAGGACCAGGAAAAGGCAGAGGTGTTGGCACAGCGGTTTGTGGAAACTCAGAATGTTGAGGCTTTGTCGGTGGAGGGGCGAGCTGTGAGGAGGCAGTTGGAGGAGGAATTTGCAGGGGAGCTGGGCAGGAATGATGATGTCATGGAGGTGGTAAATGATGTGTTTACAATGGGGGAGTTGGAAACAGCTTTGGCGAAAGGAGGTCAGTCGGCGCCTGGTAAAGATGGTATTGTATATGGCATGCTCAGACAGCTGGGTAGTGTGGGTAAAGGGAAACTTTTGGGATTATTTAATAGGGTGTGGAGAGAGGGGGTGGTGCCGGCAGAGTGGAAGGAGGCAGTGATTCTCCCGATTAGGAAGCCTGGAGCGGATACAAGTGATCCAGGAAACTACAGGCCGATTGCTTTAACGTCTGTAGTCTGCAAGTTGATGGAGAGGTTGGTAACTCAGAGGTTGGAGTATACGTTAGAAAAGGGGAATCTATTGTCACAATACCAATGTGGTTTTAGGAGGGGTAGGAGCACTTTGGATTCGTTAGTTCGGTTGGAGGATGATGTTAGGAAGGCACGGGTGAATAGAGAGGTTTTGGTGGCGGTATTTTTTGATGTTGAAAAAGCCTATGATATGTTGTGGAGGAAGGGACTGTTGATTACACTACGCACGATGGGGATTAGAGGGAGAATATTCAATTGGGTTCGGAGTTTCTTGGAGGGGCGGAGGATTCAGGTTAGGGTTGGGAGAGCGATGTCGTCGGTTTATGACGTGGAGAATGGGACGCCGCAGGAGAGTGTAATTAGCCCTACCTTGTTTAATGTTATGTTTAATGGTGTGTTTAGTGGGGTGGGGAATGATTTAGGTAGATCACTGTTTGCTGATGATGGGGCGTTGTGGAAAAGGGGACGGAACAGGGAGTATGTGGTTGGGAAGGTGCAGGAGGGTATAGACAGGGTGCAGGCTTGGGGTGACAGGTGGGGTTTTAGATTTTCGGTGGACAAGACAAAAGGTATGATGTTCTCGAGGGGCCGGGTTGGCACTGTGAAGGGTTTGAAGCTCTATGGTAGGCACATAGAGATGGTGGGGTCTTTTCGTTTTCTGGGTCTAACTTTTGATAGGCAGTTGGTGTGGAGGGAACATGTAAGGTACTTGACTAGTAAGTGTGACAAGATATTAAATGTCATGAGATGTCTAGCTGGGGTGGACTGGGGGGCCAGTTTTTCAGCTTTGAGGTGCCTGTATGATGCCCTGATAAAATCCAGATTGGATTATGGATGTGTGGTTTATGGTTCGGCGGCGCCTACAGTGTTACGGGATTTAGATGTGGTGCAGGCCAAGGCCCTGAGGATTTGTTTAGGTGCTCTGAGGACTTCGCCAGTGAGTGCCCTGAGGGTGGAGGCGGGTATCATGCCACTCGCTCTGAGGAGGAAGCACCTGGCGGTGAATTATTGGGTTTCCTTGAGAGGAAAGAGCCATAATCACCCTGGGCGGGGGGTTCTGGATTGGTCCTGGGAGAGGGGTGTGAAGGAAACTTTGAGTTTTGGGTGGGTAGGGGGTTTGTGGGCACGGGAATTGGGTGTGGGGGATTTGGAGTTGTGGAGCGGGAGGACAATTTTCAGATGGTGCCACAGTGGAGGCTGGGAGAGGTGAGGGTGGAATTGGGGATGGTGGGGTGGAGACGGAGGTTTGGGGATGTGAATGTGGCGGGAGCATTTGGGAGTATTGTTGAGGAGACTTATGGGGATTACACATTGGTGTTTACGGATGGTTCAAGGGATCCGGTTTCGGGGAGGACGGGTGCGGGAATGGTGGTGGAAGGGTCTGGAGTGGAGGTAGGGGTTCGCACGTCAGATCACTTATGTATTTTCACGGTGGAGTTATATGCAGTGTGGATGGCTGTGGTGTGGGCGATGCAACATGGTGGTGGGAAAGTACTTATATGCACGGACTCGTTGTCAGTGGTTCGGGCTCTTGAACTGGGGAGGGTGAGGTATCATCAAGGTTTGTTTTGGGATGTTTTGAATATGGTGTCGGGGGTGGTAGGAGGGTCGTTGGTGTTTATGTGGGTTCCGGGCCATTCTGGGATTGGGGGGAATGAGCGAGTGGATGAGGTGGCAAAGAGGGCTGCAGATCGGGTGGTGGTGGAGAGGGTCGTGGCTCTGTCACGAGGGGAGGTGAAGGCGTTGGTCTGGAAGGGGATAATGCAGCAGTGGCAGATGGAGTGGGAGTCAGAGGTGAAGGGACGACACTTGTATGAAGTACAGAGGACGGTGGGGGTGACTGTGGATCCGGTGGGTGGTGGAAGGCGGGGGCAGGTGGTTTTTAGCAGGTTACGTATTGGGCACACGGGATTGAATGAAACGCTCAAGATTCTGGGTAAACATTTGGATGGGTGTTGTGATTTCTGTGGGGAGTTGGAAGGGGTTAGTCACGTGGTGTTAGCGTGTAGAAAGTATGAGGAAGAAAGAGAGCCTATGATGGTGGTGCTGAGGAGTGTTGGGATGAGACAAGTGAGCTTGGAGGAGGTGTTTTTGTATGGACGTCAGGGGAAGGGTTTTGGTGCCCTGTACACTTTTTTGAGGTGTACAGGGTTATTGAGGAGGATTTGAGGTTCGTGACAGTCAGTAGGTGGCGGTAATGCACCCAGGTTGGTGCTTCATGCCGCAAACTAAAGAAGAAGAAGAAGAACCCCGCCCGCGCGGTGTTCCTCTGTGTATGAATCTAACGTACTTTTCTTCCTCAGAACAGAACAGGGAAATGAACTTCTAACAAGCTAAACTTAGCCTGGAAATTACTCTTAAAAAAATCACTTTAAAATGATTGATTTCAGTCAAAAATAACTTTTAAACACTTTAAACTTTATTTAACTTTTTAATTTATTGGAAAAAAGGAAGAAAAAAGAGGACATTTGCTGTTTTTCGCTAAAAAACTAAGAAAAACAGGCTAAGCAACGTTTTCCGGATTTAAACGGTGAGTATTTATAAATTTTTTAACTATAAACTTTTATTTTTTTAATGTCTAAACTGTCATTTATTTAAATTAGAATCTGAATAAATTATAATAAACTTATTAATTAATTAGGTCATTAGTTAGCAGTGAAGCTAACGTCAATAAAATCAACAAAATAAAGTTAAAAACATTAAAATTAAGACTTTTATTTCTTTAAAATAATTTGTTAGTGTTTTTATGTGTTTAATTTTTTTTACGTTCATTAATAAATTTTTTAATTGAAATTTTAGCAAAAAATTTTTTTCTATTTTATTTGTAAATTAAATTAAAATTTTCTCTTTTTATTTTTTATTAATATTTTGTCTAATATTATTTTTTTAATTAATTTTTAACGTTATTTTGTTTAAATTTATTTATTTACATTTATAATTAAATGTAATAATTTTTTATTTGTTTTTTGTTTTTGTAAATTAAGTAAAACATTTTTTGTCTTTTAAAAAATCGTTTATTTTTCTATTTTTTTCTATAACTTTATGTTTTTTCTTGTATTTTTTTTTATTATTATTATTATTGTTTTTATTTGTTCAAATTTTGGATTAAGTGTAAAATAAAATATAAAAAACATTTTTAAAATTATGTAGTTTGTAAAATTTCAATTTAATTGTCTTATTTTTTATTTAATTTTTTTTTTTTTTTTTTTTTACTGTAACTTTATGGATATTTTTTAAAAATAATTACTGTTTCTTTAAATTTCTAAACCTTCAGAAATTTGGCTTAAAATTAAATTATTAATAATAATTTTTCAAATATCTGTTTTTTTTTCATGAGTGTAGCTGTTGCCCCGGCGACCTGGCCTTCTTCTTTTTTTTTACCTCTTGTTGCTATGGTGATGGACAGGCTGACAGACGAGGGTTAGATAGGAATCTCCACGGGTGAGGTTACAGAGAGAAAAAATAAAGAAGGTGGAAGATTTTAAGTCCAGAGCAATGGAGAGTGTGGAAAAGAGGTGAAGAAGCGTATGCAGGAAGCCTGGACCGGGTGGAGAAAAGTATCAGGTGTGATGTGTGATAGAAGAGTTTCAGATAAAATGAAAAGGAAAGTGTACAAAACCGTGGTGAGAGCGGCCATGCTGATTGGTCTAGAGACAGTGTGATGAGAGCGGCCATGCTGATTGGTCTAGAGACAGTGTGGTGAGAGCGGCCATGCTGATTGGTCTAGAGACAGTGTGATGAGAGCGGCCATGCTGATTGGTCTAGAGACAGTGTGGTGAGAGCGGCCGTGCTGATTGGTCTAGAGACAGTGGCACCGAGGAAAAGACAGGAAACAGAGATGTTTAGCAGAGATGAAGATGCTGAAGATCTAGCTGTGAGACATAGTCTCTCCAGGAGGAAGATCATTTCGGCCGGTTGTATCCACTATCTTGTTCTTTCCGTCACCACCCACAGCTGGTGACCACGGTGAGGTTTGGAACGTAGATCCTGGTTACCATGGTGAGGGTAGGAACGTAGATCCTGGTTACCATGGTGAGGGTAGGAACGTAGATCCTGGTTACCATGGTGAGGGTAGGAACGTAGATCCTGGTTACCATGGTGAGGGTAGGGACGTAGATCCTGGTTACCATGGTGAGGGTAGGAACGTAGATCCTGGTTACCATGGTGAGGGTAGGAACGTAGATCCTGGTTACCATGGTGAGGGTAGGAACGTAGATCCTGGTTACCATAGTGAGGGTAGGAACGTAGATCCTGGTTACCATGGTGAGGGTAGGAACGTAGATCCTGGTTACCATGGTGAGGGTAGGGACGTAGATCCTGGTTACCATGGTGAGGGTAGGAACGTAGATCCTGGTTACCATGGTGAGGGTAGGAACATAGATCCTGGTTACCATGGTGAGGGTAGGAACGTAGATCCTGGTTACCGTGGTGAGGGTAGGAACGTAGATCCTGGTTACCGTGGTGAGGGTAGGAACGTAGATCCTGGTTACCGTGGTGAGGGTAGGAACGTAGATCCTGGTTACCATGGTGAGGGTAGGAACGTAGATCCTGGTTACCATGGTGAGGGTAGGAACGTAGATCCTGGTTACCATGATGGGGGTCTTCTTTTAAACGAACAGGAAGTCCGAGTGAATCTACATGGGTTTCAGTCTGTATTTTTTTTTTCCAGCGGTTTGGACTGAGAGTACCCGCCTGCAGTCATGCCGTTCCCCTTCGGAAAATCCCAGAAGAGTCCAGCTGAAATAGTCCGGAGCTTGAAGGATAACGTGGCACACATGGAGAAGCTGGAAGCTGGCGACAGCAAGAAATGTGAAAAGGTCTGTTTTTATTGGTCCGTTTTTATCTGAATAAATCAAACGACCGTCTGATTGGATCGTTGGTTGTTAAGGTGGCAGAGGAGGTGTCCAAAAGCCTGGCGTCTCTTAAGGAAGTGCTGTGTGGATCGGGCGACAAGGAGCCTCAGACTGAAGCGGTGGCACAGCTGGCACAGGAGCTCTACAACACCAACCTGCTCATCGCTCTCATCGCCAACCTGCAGAAGATTGATTTTGAGGTGAGTGAATAATTAGGATGGTTCACTTATTGATAAATTCAAATGGTGGCACTCAGTGGGTAGCACAGTGGCCTCATAGCCAGAAGGTCGTGGGTTTGAATCCTGGGCTTAGGCCACTGGCCTTTCTGTGTGGAGTTTGCATGTTCTTCCTGTGTATGCGTTGGTTTCTCCTACCCTCCAAACACATACAGTCCATGTCAGGTTGATTGGCCAACACATGATTGCCCCTAGGAATGTGTATGTGTGTGGCCTCGCTACAGACTGGCAACCTGTTCGGGTTGTACCCTGCCCCTCGCCTCGAATCAGCCTGGATGGGCTCCAGCAACCCTCCATCGAGCCCGGAGAGAGCTGCCCAGGTGTGTGTGTAAGCGCAAGCGCGTCACTACGGCTGGCCTGATTCCGCAGGCTCCCCAGGGCCGGGCGGGCCAGTGGCCGACTGAGCTCGGGGAGGGCTGCCCGGGCGTGTGCGTTACAGGCAGGTGTGTATGGAGGACCTTGTTCTGGGGCTCAAAGCCAGAGAGGGCTGCTCAGTGGTGGGCCAGGGAGGCCCGGAAGGATCTTGAGTCATTCCCCAGCCAGCTGTGAGACATAGTCCCTCCGGCAGGTCCGAGGTCTGCCTCTTGGTCTCCTCCCGGTGGGACGTGCCCGAAACACCTCACCAGCGAGGCGCTCGGGAGGCATCCTATCCAGATGCCCGAACCACCCCATCTGGCTTCTCTCAACCTGGAGGAGGAGCAGCTCTACACCGAGCTCCTCCTGGATGGCAGAACTCCTCACCCAATCTCTGAGTGAGAGCCCAGCCTGCTTTATTAATCCCGTTAAGGGAAATCCATGTGTCCAGTTGCTCCAAACAGCTTCCGAACAGCCGCCAGGTGGTGCTATGGTGACTGGGAAGGTGCTGAAGCAGCTGTTGGTGGAACACATAAGAGTTGTGTTGAAGACAGGATCTTCTGAGTGACATCATCAGTGATACCCGGCTTCACTATGGAACTAAAGATGGTGGACTGATGGTGTTGTTCCACCACAGTGAAGGATCAACATGTGGAGCTTTTACAGTACTGACAGTTTGAGTTGTTATTATGTGCATTGGGAGTTTTCCCACGTTGTTGCCATGGAAGCAAGAAACTGCACTATTTGTGCAGGTAAAGTGGCGTGGATTGTGTGGCGACCCCTGAAGGGATATGCCCATAGTAGAAGAATTACACTGCAGCAGGTTGCCAGGACGGCACCAACGGTGGGAGAAATGGGGGGTTGGGTGTCTTCCCTGATGACACCTAGACATGAGCTCAGTGGGATTCGACCTGGCGAACTTCCGGTCCAAGGACGAACGCTCTACCACCGATCTGTCGCCTCCCCTTAAATGTATTCCTGTCTGACCTTTGTGATTTTTTTTTTTCTGTCTCAGGGGAAGAAGGACGTGGTCCAGCTGTTCAGTAACATAGTGAGACGTCAGATCGGCACTCGCACACCCACAGTGGAGTACATTTCCACGCATCCTCAGATCCTCTTCATGCTGCTGAACGGGTAGGTTCTGCTGCTCTTCCTGAACAGTATGCGTTTCGACAGCTCCCTGCCAAGCAAGCAGGAACTTGCTGCATTCACAAGGAGATGAACATAGAGATGGAAGCGTTCCGGTTTCACAGAAAAAAAAAAAATCCCAGAATTTGTAGTTTCTCATTAACATAAAATATTTAAAGAATATTATGAAACTGCTATTATTAATTTCCCCCCGGCAACTAGGTCAGGGATCCCAGGTATTATCTTATGATTGGTGTAATGGGGAAATATTTTTACCAATCAGAGAACAGAGATGAGAGCATGACATAAATACAAGCATCCATCCGCCATGTTTGTAGTTCTTTAGCTATAATAAAGAAATCAATCATGTTTTACGGGCCATGTCGGTAACGATTCCCCAGATTGAGAATTTAAAGACAGTCTTTAGAAAGTTTATCAAAAAAAAGTTTGTTTTTACTCTGTTTTCTGGACAAAAATGACTGTTCGGGTCCGTTAGATACGTCAAGTCCGGTCCCAACCAGAAAGGAATGAACGTTTGGTTAAATATAACGGTAAATTGATCCTTGTTTTTCTTCCTGCTTCAAACCAACAGCGACGCTAGCGTCTCACTCGTACGGTTTCTGCTCGTAGCGCCCGCTGGTGGCTGTTAGAAAAATAGGCCGGATTATTGCGTAAGGTCACGGTTATCATAAGGCAGGGGTGGGCAATTAATTTTTATCAGGGGCCGCATGAGACGGTGGCCGCGTGGTTAGAGTGTTCGCCCGCGGACCGGAACGTCGCGGGTTCGCGTCCCACGGAGAGCACGTCTAGGGTCCTTGGAGAAGACACCTAATCCCCCGCTTCTCCCACCATTGGCGCCGTTGAAGGGCAGCCTGCTGCGGTGTAAAGAGTGCAGCAAACAAATTTCCCCGGTGAGGGATGAATAGAGTAATTCATCATCATCATGAGAAGCCTGAATCGTGTCAGAGGGCCACCAACTTTCTTTGATTGTAAAATACTTAAATATTTTGAATAGCTGGTACTGATCATCAGAAGAATAAAGCACTCTGTAAATATCTTTATTAGGTTATGTCAAACTGTGCTCTATTGGTTAAATAAGAAAAACAATTATTGAACCAGTGCAGAGTCCAATAAAGACTCCTTAATAAACTCTCCATCGGAAAACGCTTTACTTTTTCTGGCGATTTTGTGAAAAATGACATAACTTGTCCTGACGGCTGCATCTCTGGGAGTGTGAAGTTTAGTTTGTAGTTTTCATCAGACTCCCTCGCTCCCACGCTCTTCACCAGACAGATTTCATGCTTGGTGGTGTAGTGGTGAACACAGCGACCTGTGTACCACAGACTAAACACACTGCTTTAATTTCTATAAAGAAATATTTGGAAGTCCATGTTTTGTTGAAAATACGGCGTTCGTTATCAACTTTTCTTTTATTGGGGTGTGCCGACATCTTGGGGATAACCCGGCGAACGGCATCACCTTCACTCACACACGTGTATACGCGAGTGAAGGTGCTACGTCTACAACGTGCATACGTAGCGACGTAACGCTTTTCAAAATAAAAGTAAAAAAAAAAAGTTTAATTTATGGTGTTTATGATTGGCCTCACGCGGGCCGGACAGGGACGTACAAAGGGCCGGATGTGGCCCGCGGGCCTTAATTTGCCCAGGTCTGCCATAAGGTATTACTTTTTCCCATCTCAACGCTTCCCTGTAGCACCTGACCACCGCTCTCCTGTGCAGATACGAGAGCGCTGAAGTGGCTCTGAACTGCGGCATGATGCTGAGAGAGTGTCTCCGTCACGAGCCGTTAGCCCGGACCGTGCTCTTCTCTGAAGACTTCTACAACTTCTTCCGCTACGTGGAGCTCTCCACCTTCGACATCGCCTCCGATGCCTTCGCCTCCTTCAAGGTACAATAATTTTATTTAGAATTAAAATTTATAAGAAGGCGGCATCACTGCATAAAGTTATGTGTTGATTTCCTCTGAACCTGAACTAAAATGAGACGTCTGATCAGAAACAGAAAAATAACAAAGATTAAATAGAGATTTTGTTCAATTTAAACTGACTTTTAAGAAAAAAAAAAGAATTGAATAAATATTAGCTTATTTCTGTCGCCTGTTTTTTTTTTTTTTAGACACTGATTGTGTAAATTCCTTTTTTAAAAGTTCCCCTTCAAAAAAAAACTGCTTTCGACACCCAGACGTTTATTTTTACTTAAAAACAGACCTTAAATAACAGTTTTATGGTAGTTAAAGCTCTTATTTTGAAAAAAAAAAGAAGACAAAATAGTATAAAAAAGTTTTTGTGTCATTGATAAAAAAAAAAAAAAAAACCTCCGCAGTGAGTCGGTCACCTTCTTATCCGTCTATCCCTCATGGGGCTGCCGGAGCCCATCCCGGCTGATTCAAGCCGAGGGGCAGGGTACACCCCGAACAAGTCACCAGTCTGTCGTTGGACCACACTCACTCATTCCTAGGGGCAAGTTGGCACCTGCCAATCAGCCTAGCATGCATGTTTTTGGAGGGTGTGAGGAAACCGGAGTACCCGGAGGAAACCCATGCAGACACGGGGAGAACATGCAAACTCTTGCATGCCTCTTGCATGCCACCTAGGACTTGAACCCACAACCTTCTTGCTGTGAGGCCACTGTGCTACCCACTGTGCCATCATGCCGCCCTGAATCCTCCACAATAAGATTATAGTAATTGCCCACCTCTGATCTAGTGTCTTTTTCTCGCGTTATAGGAGATTTTTAGATTCTGTGACGTAAGATCACGATGTTAATCCTGTAATCAATGGTCCCAGGAGTCGTTGGCCTTGTGGTAGAGTTACTGTCTTTCGACCTGAAAGAACCTGGTTCGAATTCCACCGTGTCCATGCCGTCCCTGGGACCACAGGAAGTCAGAAAAAAAAGAAAAAGAAACTCGATAAAGCCTGTAATCAATAAGCAGCCCGCGGTGCTGCTGTGGACAAAATGAGTGATCAAAAAAGAGGATTTTGTTGGTGTGTGTGTGTGTCTGTCTGTGTGTGTGTCTGTCTGTCTGTCTGTGTCTGCCTGTGTGTGTCTGTGTCTGTCTGTCTGTGCCTGCCTGCCTGCCTGTGTGTGTTTGTGTGACCAAAAACATACATGTTAGGTTGATTGGCCACCACATGATTACCCCTAGAAATGTGTGTGTGTCTGTCGTCTGTCTCTGTGTGTGTGTGTGTGTTCCTGCGACAGACTGGCGACCTGTTCAGGGTGTACCCTGCCCCTCGCCTTTAATCAGCCAGGATGGGTTTCGGCACACCCTGTAAAGCAGGGGTCCTCAACCTTTTCTGCGACACGGGTCTAAAGGTGATAAAACCGGTCTTTTTAATCAATAATAATCAACTTAAATCCACGAGAAAATTTATTAACAGCGTCTTTATAACGTGGAAACATTCACTCTGCTCGAACGCACTCTGGTTGCCTTGGTAATGGTAAACATACCTTCAAAATAAAAGACATCACAAAAACAAAGTGATTAAAACTACCAGTGAGGCTCCTCACAGTAAAACCCAATCAGTCAGAGTTCTGAGTTTGTTTTGCTGGAACCAGACAGTCCCATCTTGACCTGAAATCTGAAAAGTGTTTCTAAAGTCCAGTCTGCTTCGTAACTCTGTAACTCCCCTTAAAGAAGCTTCCTGTAGATCTTTGTTTTTTACTCATTTTTTTAGTTTATGGGTTTAAATTTAATGGGATGACGTCATTAACAGATGTGAGGAAGAAAATCTGATGACTTTTCAAAATAAAACATCATCATGGCTCGAATAATAAACCAGAGAGAAATAATGAAAGTTATTCCCGGTACTACATGACCCACAGACTGGTACCGGTCCGCGGCCCGGTGGTTGGGGACCACTGCTGTAAAGAATAGACGGTTAAGAAGGTGACTGACTGTTAACCGTTTAACAAAAGTCGGCTCCCGTTAAAGCAACGTCGCATTCGCTCGGCCACCGCTGATTATTCTCAAGCGGCCCCTCTTCCCGTTCCCAAAGTTTTGAGCTTCAAAAAGTGGTGAGGAGCGGACCTTACAGGCACTCTGCTGTGAGGAGAAAGAAAGCAGAAACAGACCTTCTCCATCTTGTTTAATGAACACATAAAATGTTTGAGCTTCATTTAAACTCCTTTTTTTTTCAGGATCTCCTCACGAGACACAAGATCATGTGTGCAGATTTTCTGGAGAACAACTACGACCGGGTGAGATTTTTTTCCTGACTTTTCATCTGAAACTTTAAATCTGCTCGCTTGAGACTTAATCATTTTTTTAACCGTATTTTTCAGGTTTTTACGGAGTACGAAAAGCTTCTGCACTCCGAGAACTATGTCACCAAACGACAGTCTTTGAAGGTACTCACTCTGGCTCGTTTGTTGGTTGTAGATGTTGGTCTAACGTCTTTCACATCCCTAGTAGAGCTGTAATTCTTAGCTTGGGGTCGGGCCAAATTCTATCAGGCTCGGGTCCTTTCGGGTCGAACTTTTCAGGCCCGATTACAGCTCTAATCCCTGTGTTTTCTGGTCTACAGAGCGTGCTCCTAAATATAAGCCACACCCACTACGTTTTTTAAGGAAAACACATTTTGTTCAAACATTAGCTGCACATGTTTCAGGATCCCACATTGGTCCGTTGTTTTCCGTTTATCCGGTCCGGGGTTGTGGGGCAACATCCTCAGGCGGGAAGCCCTGGCTTCTCTCACCCTGGCTGCATCCTCCAGCTCATCCAGGAGGATCCCGAGTCGTTCCCCAGCCAGCTGTGAGACATCTGCCTCTTGGTCTCCTCCCGGTGGGACGTGCCTGAAACACGTCACAAGCGAGGCGCTCGGGAGGCATCCTGACCACGTGCCCGAACCACCCCATCTGGCTTCTCTCGACCTGGAGGAGAAGCGGCTCGACACCGAGCTCCTCCCGGATGGCAGAGCTCCTCACCCAATCTCTATACTGAGAGCCCAGCCACCCTGCGGAGGAAGCTCATTTTGGCCGCGATCTCATTCTTTCGGTCACTACCCACAGTTGGTTACCATGGTGAGGGTAGGAACGTAGATCCTGGTTACCATGGTGAGTTTAGGAACGTAGATCCTGGTTACCATGGTGAGGGTAGGAACATAGATTCTGGTTACCATGGTGAGGGTAGGAACGTAGATCCTGGTTACCATGGTGAGGGTAAGAACGTAGATCCTGGTTACCATGGTGAGGGTAGGAGCGTAGATCCTGGTTACCATGGTGAGTTTAGGAACATAGATCATGGTTACCATGGTGAGGGTAGGAACGTAGATCCTGGTTACCATGGTGAGGGTAGGAACGTAGATCCTGGTTACCATGGTGAGGGTAGGAGCGTAGATTCTGGTTACCATGGTGAGGGTAGGAGCGTAGATCTTGGTTACCATGGCGAGGGTAGGAGCGTAGATCCTGGTTACCATGGTGAGGGTAGGAACTCTATAGGTGAGGGTAGGATGAGCTTCATTACTTTCAAATTAAAAGCTTTTTCATTTCTTCTAGAATTCCCAAATGCCAAGGGTGTGTTTACATTTTTATTTACTGTATTTCAATGTGGTACAAAATTCTAAATAAGTGAGCCCCTGGTGAAGTTGGTTTTGTAGATACGATTTTTTTTTTTTCCTCACGTTTATTTTTGTTGTTGTTTCACAGCTTCTGGGAGAGCTGCTGCTGGACCGGCACAACTTCACTGTGATGACAAAGTACATCAGCCGATCAGAAAACTTGAAGCTGATGATGAACCTGCTGAGAGATAACAGCCGCAACATCCAGTTCGAAGCATTCCACGTCTTCAAGGTACGAACCACAAACACAGAAGACATGGAATCTTCTTCTTTCGGCATTTCCCTTCAGGGGGCGCCACATCATGTCAGTTTCTTCCATCTAACCCTATCTGCTGCATCCTCTTTGGTCACACCAACTATCTTCATGTCTTCCTTCACTGTATCCATGAACCTCCTCTTTGGTCTTCCTCTAGTCCTCTTTCCTGGTGGTTCCAAACCCAGCATCCTTCTTCTGATGTACTCTCTCTCTCTCCTCTGCACATGTCCAAACCATCTCAGTCTGGCCTCTCTGACTTTAAAACCTCTAACATGTGCTGTTCCTCTGATCCTGTCCATCCTGGTCACTCCCAGAGAGATCCTCAGCATCTTCATCTCTGATACAAACATCTCTGTTTCCTGTCTTTTCCTCAGTGACACTGTCTCTAGACCAATCAGCATGGCCGCTCTCACCACACTGTCTCTAGACCAATCAGCATGGCCGCTCTCACCACGCTGTCTCTAGACCAATCAGCATGGCCGCTCTCACCACGCTGTCTCTAGACCAATCAGCATGGCCGCTCTCACCACGCTGTCTCTAGACCAATCAGCATGGCCGCTCTCACCATACTGTCTCTAGACCAATCAGCATGGCCGCTCTCACCACACTGTCTCTAGACCAATCAGCATGGCCGCTCTCACCACACTGTCTCTAGACCAATCAGCATGGCCGCTCTCACCACGCTGTCTCTAGACCAATCAGCATGGCCGCTCTCACCACGCTGTCTCTAGACCAATCAGCATGGCCGCTCTCACCACACTGTCTCTAGACCAATCAGCATGGCCGCTCTCACCACGCTGTCTCTAGACCAATCAGCATGGCCGCTCTCACCACGCTGTCTCTAGACCAATCAGCATGGCCGCTCTCACCACACTGTCTCTAGACCAATCAGCATGGCTGCTCTCACCACACTGTCTCTAGACCAATCAGCATGGCCGCTCTCACCACGCTGTCTCTAGACCAATCAGCATGGCCGCTCTCACCACACTGTCTCTAGACCAATCAGCATGGCTGCTCTCACCACACTGTCTCTAGACCAATCAGCATGGCTGCTCTCACCACGGTATTTCTCCCACCATCTTCAGCTCTTCTCCCTGTTCATTTGGATCCCTCTCATTAAGATCAATTCATCAGTTCTTCCTTTCCCTGGAGGTATAAGCAGAGGAATGTCATTTGAGGGGTTCATTACCCGAAATTAACAGACGAGCTAAGGAAACAGCGGATGAGGCAGGTTGTAGTGAACGGGTAGCTTCACTGCCAGTTCTTGGAGTGTCTGTGTTAGTGCTAGACTGGCTCCACACGGTCATAGTCTGATGGCACATAGCGGGCACAGCGTCTGGTTTCCATTCCCGTTCACTCCATGAGGGACGAAGCAGGACGGAAACAGTCCTGGTGAAATGTTGGCTACATAGAGACAAGGTATGAGTGGGCTTCCGGATCGATTGGCACTGTGTCCAACCTGGCGACCCAAAAGCTGGAGTCTGGAATGGGTCCACAAAGCCAGGCCGCAGTGAAGAACACCAAACTGGTCTCTCAGTATTTCACTGGGTCCGAGTGAGCGCCTCCAGTTCCTCAAGGGAACAACCGGACGTTTTCATGGAAACCAAAAAAACACAGGAAGCACCTCCTCTAGTCTGCTTCTCCTCAGCTCCCTCAGTATTGAACCAACTCCTCCAGACACGACGGATGTGGCTCCCAGAGCCAGCTAGCCGTAGGGAGCTAGCCGTTCGGATCTAGCCGTATGAATGCAGATCAATTCATATCGAAATAAAAACATTTGGTTTTTTTTCTCCGAAGGTTTTCGTGGCGAACCCCAACAAGACCCAGCCCGTGCTGGACATTCTGCTGAAGAACCAAACCAAGCTCGTAGACTTCTTGAGCCACTTCCAGACGGACCGATCCGAAGACGAGCAATTCTGCGACGAGAAAAACTATCTGATCAAGCAGATCCGAGACCTGAAGAGACCCACGGCGCCCGAGGAAGCCTGAGCCGGTCACACGCAGGGTTTCACCAAACAAACACACCACAAAATTCATTTTAGAAAATAGGAAAAAAAAAAACCAACCAGATTTCTATCATGTGGTTTAATGTTGATTTAAATCACATGCTTCTTATTTAGTATTAATATAAAAAAAAAGCTTATTTTTTCTTTTTTCTGTTTCCTTTTTCCCACCAAAACAAAAGCACTGCGGTCTTCCTCCAACTCCATCTCCTCTGATTCGTTTTATTTTGAAAGGCTGAGTTGTAAATCTATTATTATTTTTAAAGGTGTATTCCAGGTGGTTTCCTCGCTCTTCCTAAGTGCTTACGATTGGTTCATTTGCCTTGGCGTGCGTGTAGAAGGCAGTTCGGCGCGCTGCAGTCTGCCTCGCATACAAACCTTTCAGGAATCAATAGATGATGTAACTCTTCCTCTGTGCAGCCGGCGCTTAACGTGACCGAAATAGAAGCGAAGCATCGGCAAACGCTGCAGGGTTTTCACCAGCCGATTGATCACCGTGACCGGTTCCAAACCAAACCGCTCTCAAACACACGTGTGCTGGAACACGGAAGCACAGATTTGTCATTTTTCTGATGTCATGTTAATAATAAATGAAGAGGAAATTTTGATGGAATTTTTCTCGAATGTTACACAGCGAAAATAATGACCTTTATTTTTGCGGGAACGAGGCGTGGTGGAGTCTGTAAACATCGCATCGGCTGGTTTTGTACATTTTAACTTGGGAAAACCTTTTTTTTTTTTCTTCGGGTGGTGCAACACAAACGTTAATTCATAATGAATTGCTGTGTTGGCGCCGTGTGATGAACTTTTTTTGCCTTATTTAAAGACGTTCGCCCGTCGGCCCGTTGGGGTGAAGAGAGAGCTGTGCCAAAAAGCAGAGCTCTCGATTCACCAGTCCACCTACGTTCCTACCCTCACCATGGTAACCAAGATCTACGTTCCTACCCTCACCATGGTAACCAGGGTCTACGTTCCTACCCTCACCATGGTAACCAGGATCTATGTTCCTACCCTCACCATAGTAACCAGGATCTATGTTCCTACCCTCACCATGGTAACCAGGATCTATGTTCCTACCCTCACCATAGTAACCAGGATCTATGTTCCTACCCTCACCGTGGTAACCAGGATCTACGTTCCTACCCTCACCATGGTAACCAGGATCTACGTTCCTACCCTCACCATGGTAACCAGGATCTACGTTCCTACCCTCACCATGGTAACCAGGATCTACGTTCCTACCCTCACCGTGGTAACCAGGATCTACGTTCCTACCCTCACCGTGGTAACCAGGATCTACGTTCCTACCCTCACCGTGGTAACCAGGATCTACGTTCCTACCCTCACCATGGTAACCAGGATCTACGTTCCTACCCTCACCATGGTAACCAGGATCTACGTTCCTACCCTCACCATGGTAACCAGGATCTACGTTCCTACCCTCACCGTGGTAACCAGGATCTACGTTCCTACCCTCACCATGGTAACCAGGATCTACGTTCCTACCCTCACCTATGCTCACCAGCTGTGGGTGGTGAACGGAAGAACGAGATCACTGATAAAAGTGGCTGAAATTATCTTCCTCTGCAGGGTGGCTGGGCTCTCACTCAGCGATAGAGGGAGGAGCTCTGCCATCCGGGCGGAGCTTAGGGTAGAGCCGTGTGTCTTCCGGGTCGAGAGAAGCTAGATGGGTTGATTCGGGCATCTGGTCAGGATTTTTCCGAACACCTCGGTAGTGAGGCGTTTTGGGCACGTTCCACAGGGAGGAGACCAAGAGGCAGACCCTGGACCCGCTGGAGAGACTCCCAGCTGGACAGGGAACACCTCAGGATCCTCCCGTGTGAGCTGGAGGATGCAGCCGGGGTGAGAGAAGCCTGGGTTTCCCTGAGGCTGTTGCCTCCGCGACCCGGACCGGATAAGCAGAAACCAACGGAACGGAAACCAGTCAATTTGTACAATTAAATGCTTAAGCTCTTAATCTGTTTTTCAAACCAAAGTCGAGACTTAAAAGATAAAATTTTATTTTTTTTTGCTCTAAATGTGATTCCGAGTGTGAATTGAGTTAAAATTTTCGAATATTCGTCACTTTAAGCTTCAGTTTTCATCAAATCGAGGGCTGCACAATATCGATAAAATATCCAATCCCAGTTTTTCTTTGATATTTTAATATAAATTTGATATTCAATTCTTAAAATCAGGTGTAAAATATTAACCTTCATTATTTAAGTTCCAAAACATACTTTTAAAAGTCTGTGCAATTCGTCATTCGTCCACAAGTGATGCCTTCTGGGGAGTTTTTATGAGTCCAGTAGCTCCAATCAGTCCAAGAGAGAGCTTCTGAACAGCTGCTAGGTGGTGCTGAGTTGGATGGCATGGGGCTGGAACAGCTATGAATCCTAATAAGATTTCAAATTGTCCCTAAAAGCTCCACATGTTGATCCTTCACTGTGGTGGAAAACAGACTAAGCCAAGCGTTGGCAAATAACGGCCCGTGGGCCACACGCGGCCCGTTAAACATTTTCATTCGGCCCACCAAACTTGAAAAAATTAAATAAGTAACCCTAAATGTTTTATTTTCCTGCAATTCTGATGTTTCTTCACTAGGCAGCGCCAAAGATACAACAAACACTGCTCCCATTAAAATGTGTGTGTCTCCGTGATGCACACGCTGTCAAAATAAAACAGTGTAGACAGATATGGAAAGCCATCAGGGCCAATACACGCACGTAAACAAGCGTGTTAGATGTTAAAACAAACAAAATGTTACAGCGTCATTCTGTCGGTCTAATCTAGAGGTTACCAAAGCATGCCATCCATTTGATCCTCGCCCGGCCCCCTGGTCAAATGTTAGAACTCAATGTGGCCCACGAATCAAAAAGTTTGCCCACCCCTGAACTATGCTGACACACACACGTACACACACAGACACACACACTCATTCCTAGGGGTAATTTCCCAGCAGCCAATTAACCTAACATGCATGTTTTTGGAGGAAACTGGGTAAAACCCACACAGGGAGAACATGCAAACTCCACACAGAAACCCCATGTGTTCCAAGCCTGCCCTCTAGAACTTGAACACCCTGACCGTCTTGCTGTGAGGCCACAGTGTGTCGCCTAAAAAAAAAAAAAAAAATTAAAAAAGCCCAGTTCATATGTTAATATCGCGATATCGATTCGATGTCGATACATCGTGCAGCCCTTAAAAACACCTGTATTTTTTTCCACATCATGGTTTTGTTACGTTAGGAATTTAAAGCACTCTAAATCGCACTCCCTGCCAAAGAAAGTGTCTTAAAATTATTTAAATTCACCTTTTTTTAATGTGAAACAAACCTAAGTTTAAAAAAAAAACTTCATTTCAAAATAAGAGCCTTAAAATGTTGACTATTTAAATCTTTAGTATTATTTGACAGATTAGTGGGAACGTGTTTTCAGCAGCTTGTTGGAAACACCGTTAGAGGTGCTGTTGGTTACACACACACACACATTTCATGGTTTTGTTTCCCTACCTCTTATAAAATATAAAATCACTGGTTTTATTTTGTAAAAGCAGCACTTCTTGTTGTTCATTAGTAGGAAATATTTGACTTTTTCTGTTTTAATTCATTACCTTCTTTTTTTTTCTCCACACTGGATTTTATTTTATTTACCATGGGAGCAAATTCTATGTAAATAACTTTATAAAGGATCATTAAAGTGTGAGGAGTGGATGAAAATAAAGAGTTATGATGACTTATTGATGTCTTTATTTGGTCACGTAGGAAGCCAGAAAGCAAAGCTCTCAATTTACATGATCCATGATTCTACCATCACCATGGTAACCAGGATCTACGTTCCTACCCTCACCATGGTAACCAGGATCTACGTTCCTACCCTCACCATGGTAACCAGGATCTACATTCCTACCCTCACAATGGTAACCAGGATCTACGTTCCTACCCTCACCATGGTAACCAGGATCTACGTTCCTACCCTCACCATGGTAACCAGGATCTATGTTCCTACCCTCACCATGGTAACCAGGATCTACGTTTCTACCCTCACCATGGTAACCAGGATCTATGTTCCTACCCTCACCATGGTAACCAGGATCTACGTTCCTACCCTCACCATGGTAGCCAGGATCTACGTTCCTACCCTCACCATGGTAAGCAGGATCTATGTTCCTACCCTCACCATGGTAACCAGGATCTACGTTCCTACCCTCACCATGGTAACCAGGATCTACGTTCCTACCCGCACCATGGTAAGCAGGATCTATGTTCCTACCCTCACCATGGTAACCAGGATCTACGTTCCTACCCTCACCATGGTAACCAGGATCTACGTTCCTACCCTCACCATGGTAACCAGGATCTACATTCCTACCCTCACCATGGTAACCAGGATCTACGTTCCTACCCGCACCATGGTAACCAGGATCTACGTTCCTACCCGCACCATGGTAACCAGAATCTACTTTCTATCCTCACCATGGTAACCAGGATCTATGTTCCTACCCTCACCATGGTAACCAGGATCTACGTTCCTACCCTCACCGTGGCGACCAGGATCTACGCTCCTACCCTCACCATGGTAACCAGGATCTACGTTCCTATCCTCACCATGGTAACCAGGATCTACGTTCCTATCCTCACCATGGTAACCAGGATCTACGTTCCTATCCTCACCATGGTAACTAGGATCTACGTTCCTATCCTCACCATGGTAACCAGGATCTACGTTCCTATCCTCACCATGGTAACTAGGATCTACGTTCCTATCCTCACCATGGTAACCAGGATCTACGTTCCTACCCTCACCATGGTAACCAGGATCTACGTTCCTACTCTCATCATGGTAACCAGGATCTACGTTCCTACCCTCACCATGGTAACCAAGATCTACGTTCCTACCCTCACCATGGTAACCAGGATATACATTCCTACCCTTACCATGGTAACCAGGATCTACGTTCCTACCCTCACCATGGTAACCAGGATCTACGTTTCTACCTTCACCATGGTAACCAGGATCTACGTTCCTACCCTCACCATGGTAACCAGGATCTACGTTCCTACCCTCACCATGGTAACCAGGATCTACGTTCCTACCCTCACCATGGTAACCAAGATCTACGTTCCTACCCTCACCATGGTAACCAGGATATACATTCCTACCCTTACCATGGTAACCAGGATCTACGTTCCTACCCTCACCATGGTAACCAGGATCTACGTTTCTACCTTCACCATGGTAACCAGGATCTACGTTCCTACCCTCACCATGGTAACCAGGATCTACGTTCCTACCCTCACCATGGTAACCAGGATCTATGTTCCTACCCTCACCGTGGTAACCAGGATCTACGTTCCTACCCTCACCATGGTCACCAGCTGTGGGTGGTGACCGAAAGAATGAGATCGTAGATACAAACGGCCGAAATGAGCTACATCTGCAGGGTGGCTGAGCTCTCACTCGGAGATCTGGTGAGGAGCTCTGCCATCATGGAGGAGCTCAATGTCGAGCCGTTCCTACTCCTTCCGTCCCTTCCATGATGGACCAGTCTTGTTTACTGCTTGTGAGAATGCCCAAAAAACTAGGTTGAGCGGAGCCAGACGGAGTTATTCGGGCATCTGGTCACGATGCCTCCCTTCTTCTGATGTACTTTCTCTCTCTCCTCTGCACATGTCCAAACCATCTCAGTCTGACCTCTCTGACTTTAAAACCTCTAACATGTGCTGTTCCTCTGATCCTGTCCATCCTGGTCACTCCCAGAGATATCCTCAGCATCTTCATCTCTGCTACAAACATCTCTGTTTCCTGTCTCTAGACCAATCAGCATGGCCGCTCTCACCACACTGTCTCTAGACCAATCAGCATGGCCGCTCTCACCACACTGTCTCTAGACCAATCAGCATGGCCGCTCTCACCACACTGTCTCTAGACCAATCAGCATGGCCGCTCTCACCACACTGTCTCTAGACCAATCAGCATGGCCGGTCTCATCACACTGTCTCTAGACCAATCAGCATGGCCGCTCTCACCACACTGTCTCTAGACCAATCAGCATGGCCGCTCTCACCACACTGTCTCTAGACCAATCAGCATGGCCGCTCTCACCACAGTTTTGTACACTTTTCCTTTCATTTTAGCTGAAACTCTTCTATCACACATCATACCTGATACTTTTCTCCACTCGTTCCCGCTTGCCTGCACACGCTTCTTCACCTCTTTTCCACACTCTCCATTGCTCTGGACTGTTGATCCCAAGTACTTAAAATCTTCCACCTTCTTTATCTCTTCTCCCTGTAACCTCATTAAAAATCATTTCTGCAAAAAAAAAAAAAAAAAAATCTCAATCTTTCAAAATAAATTGAACTTTATTTATGAACTACTTTTCAAACATAAAGTTACACAAAATGCTAAAAAATAAACAAATCAGACATTAATTAAGATCCATAATTAATAAATTTTGATTTTATATGAATTTTTAATGTATTTTTTTAAATGGTTTGTTTCCATGGTGACATCATCAAACAGAGCAAAGCATGATGGGGAACTAGGTCAAAGTTGACAGAGAGGGAGAAGGTCCTGGGAGGTTTTGGGGGAGGTGGGATGGATGGGTAGATGGGGGGGTAAGGATCGGGTGGGCGTGTCGCCCCTTAGATGAGGGGTGGGCTCTCTACAGGGGTTAAAGATCACCAGCCTCATGGTTTTTTCTTTTTTTTTTTTGACCAGAACTTTAGTTTAAATTTTTAAAAAATGCTGCAAAAAGAAACAATTTTTTATCTTTTTGATGTAGTTTTTTTTTATTTTTTTTTATTCTGCAGGATTATTTTTTAAATCTGAGTCTGACCCTCTGAGGGTGGGGTCCTGCCCCACCCCCACAAAGAAAAAAAAACCTCAATCTGATAAAAAAAGAAACTTAATGGAAGTTTTAATTTTAAAAAAAGAAGAAAATGATTCATCCTTTTTTTACAACATGGATTCTTTTTCAGGTGAAGTTTTTAAACATTTTATCATCTTTTTAAACCTTTTATTTCTATTTGTTTTATTTTGGAATCTTTTGCTTTATTTTTAATAATTTCTTACATTTTAAGCTACTTTTTATTTTGTATTTTTTCTATTTTAAACTATTTTAAAACCTTATTTTTCATCATTGATTGTTTACGTCTTTTCTCGTTGTCACTAAATAGGCGCCAATTTAAGAAAATTTCGCTTTAAAAGCTTATTTTTAATGTAAATTAAACGCAAACATAAATTTTTGTTGTATTTTTATCTTTGAATTTAAAAGAAACGAGTTTTTTAAGCTTTTAATTTGTAAAGAAGTTTTTTTCATTCAAACTTTAGCCTCATTAAAAAAGAGAAAATCTGCTTAAAAAAAAGCTTCATTTGTAAAACTTTATTTAAACTAAAGATTATGAGTTTAAAAAATAATAATTTTACTGATTAAAGACTTAAAAAAAACTCTTAATTTAACATGCGGTTATTAGTGTTTAGGCCCAATCAGCAGGGGCGGCACTACAGAGCTTACACAGGGGGCTTTTCCCATCTAGTATATCCTATTAATCTCTACGGTTTTTTTTTTCCTCCGGTAACTCCAAACAGCTTCACTACAGATGCTAGGTCAGGGGTGGGCAATTAATTTTTATCAGGGGCCGCATGAGAAGCCTGAATTGTGTCAGAGGGCCTCCAACTTTCTTTGATTGTAAAATACTTAAATATTTTGAATAGCTGGTACTGATAATCAGAAGAATAAAGCACTGTGTAAATATGTATATTAGGTTATGTGAAACTGTGCTCTATTGGTTAAATAAGAAAATTTATTTTTTAACTTGTTAATCTCCTTAAACAATAACTTGTAATGCTTTCCACCTCATGTTACCTCTTCAGTGAGAATAATCCAGTCTGTTCGGGGCTTGAACATTGAAATCTGGTGGAATGTCTGAAGTGGCTAGCTATGTGAAGGACAGCTGAGAGGTGGTCATCAGTCATAGAGGATCTGTGTTTGGATTTGTTGAACTTCATAACTGAGAATGTCTGTTCACATTGATAGGTAGATCCAAAGAGGACTAGGATCCTCTGAGCATGCCTCCTCAGGTGTGGAAAGTTCTCCTCTTTGAGGGCGGAGTAAAAGTCCAGCAATGAGACTGACTTGAAGTGATCTGCCAGATGTGTGTCAGACTGCAGATCACTTCACTTGGTGCATCATCCACACTGCAGCTGAAGGGAGAAGAAACCATGTGCATTTCACTCTCAAGAGTTTTGAAATCTCCTTGAAAACTCAGCATGCGTGCATGCGTGCATGCGTAGCGACGTAATGCTTTTCAAAATAAAATAAAAGTTAAAAAAAAAAAAAAGTTTAACTTATGGTGTTTATGATTGGCCTCACGCGGGCCGGATGTGGCCCACGGGCCTTAATTTGCCCAGGTCTGCTACAGATGGTGGTACCAAGTTGGGTGGAGGAGAGCTGGAACAGCCGCTTGATGGAACCCAAACAGTAGGAAAGAAATACATTCTGTTGTGTTCCGTCATCTTGGGCTTCTCCTGGACCGGGTCACAGGGTGTCGGGCTAATAAAGGACTATGTGCCCCAATACTACCACCAAAAACAATACCCCTTCTGAGCATGTACAGACATTAAAACTGGAGGGTTTCATAGCATGGCATTACTCTTTAAAGTGGTATGAAACCCCCCCCCATGTTTAATGTCTGTATGTTTTTAGAAGGTTTTTTTGGAGGTGGCACAGTGGGTGGCACAGGACCCCTCACAGCAAGAAGGTCATGGGTTCGAGTCCCGGGTGTAGACGAGGCTTGGAACACTGGCCTTTCTGTGTGTAGTTTGCATGTTCTCCCTGTGTATATATGGGTTTTTTCTGGTTTCCTCACACCCTCCAAAAACATAGATGTTAGGTTGATTGGCCGTGTGTGTGTGTTTGAGTGTGTGAGTGAGACTGGCCAGTCTGGGATATTGGCAAGTCTATTGGCAAGACTTGGCCTATCTGGGTCTCGGCTGATCCTGCCTCAAATCAGCCGGGATGAGCTCCGGCACCCCCTACACCTCAGTAAGGGATAGACGGTTAAGAAGGTGACTGACTGGCGTTTTTAGAATGTTTTTTATTTATAGTAGTTTTTGGGGCAAACAGTCCTTTTTGAGACCAACAAGGGCAACAGCCTCAGACGGTAAACCCAGGCTTGTCTCACCCCGGCTGCATCCTCCAGCTCACCCGGGAGGATCCTGAGGTGTGAGCTGATCTCTCTCTGCTGGAGAGAGATCGTCTCTCCAGCAGGTCCAGGGTCTGCTTCTTGGTCTCCTCCTGGTGGGACGGTGCACCTCACCAGTGAGGTGTTTGGAAGGCACTAGATGCCTGAACCACCCCATCTGGCTTCTCCTAAATGTGTTGAATAAAGTAAAGAACTCCGTGCAGCCAGATTATGCACGGCTGGACTTTAATCACTGAGGAGAAAAAAAAAAGATTAATTTAAACAGGAAGAAAATCTTAGTTTAAGTGAAATGTTCTTAAATATGAATTTTTTTATAAGTTTTTATGATGGTTCGACAACGGGTTCAAATCCTGTAATGGGGCACGGCTTGGAACACTGGTATTTCTGTGTAGAGTTTGCATGTTCTCCACATATATGTGTGGGTTTCCTCTCACCCTCCCACCTTCGTCTGTGTGTGTGTATACACGCAACAGACTGACAACCTGATAAGAGTGTACCCTGCCTCTTGCCTGTAATCAGTCAGGATAGACTCCGGCACCCTCTGCACTTGGTTAGGGATACGTGGTTCAGAAGATGATCCAGTGTTGCATGTGTGTGTAAGGTTATCACGGTGAAGGTAGGACCGTAGATCCTGGTTACCATGGTGAGGGTAGGAACGTAGATCCTGGTTACCATGGTGAGGGTAGGAATGTAGATCCTGGTTACCATGATGAGGGTAGGAATGTAGATCCTGGTTACCATGGTGAGGGTAGGAACATAGATCCTGGTTACCATGGTGAGGGTAGGAACGTAGATCCTGGTTACCATGGTGAGGGTAGGAATGTAGATCCTGGTTACCATGGTGAGGGTAGGAACGTAGATCGACTCGTAAATCGAGAGCTTTGCTTTTCGGCTCAGCCCTCTCTTTACCCTTACGGATCGATGCAGTGTCCTAGTTATTCCTGACGCTGCACCGATCAGTCTGTCGATATCCCGCTCCATCTTTCCTCCACTCGTGAACAAGACCCAAAGATACTTAAACTCCTCCACTTGAGGCAGGATCCTCATAAGCTTCTAGACCTGTCAGTGAAGAGTCTTCTTGTCTTATTTTGAAGACCTGCTCTGCTGCTTGTTGGAGGGTCCGAGTGTCCGTTCTCGTTTACTCCATGAAGGAAGGCAGGATGATCACCGCGTCCGATCACGGTGGGGTACGGATTATTTTAATGTTCATGATGGATGTTTCTGCTTGTTTTTCAGAATCAGGTGGAGGAACCCCACCCACCACACATTCCTTATCCTCCACCTGCACCTCCATCCAGCACATGGTCCTCTATCCTCCACCTGGACCTTCATCCAGCCTGTGGTCCTCTACACAGTCCCCCATCCTCTGTCCAGTCCTTTACCCGGTCCTCCCTCCAGTCCCTTGTCCGGTCCTCTGTCCAGTCCTCCGTCCGGTCCTCCAGCTAAGGTGCATCTAGTGTAGTCAGTGACGTAGCTCAGCATCTACTGCCCTGGTTGCTCCTTCTAGCTGGTGAGCTGTGAATGTTGTAGATGGAGGAGAAGCTGCAGTGTTAAACCCTCAGGTTTTTAAAGATGGATGGATTTCTGTGTTTGTAACGTTTCTAAAGGGTCTCCGGGTTGGAACGCCTCGTCTCAAGCCGCTCACAGGAAGCTTTGCTGGTTTGCTTTCAGCTTTTTACTGGTTCGCTGTGCAAATCCATGCAAAGCTGTCTGAGGGTCGGCATGTTCGGCTTCATCGGGTCGGAGTTTAAGCAAATAGAAAACGGTCCAATCAGAAAAAAGATCTGAACGATGTTCAAGTATTTCTAATTCATAAAAAAGCTTTTATTTTGAAAGTTAGAAACAAAAAACTTTTAATGTTTAAAATGATTCAATAAAACATTCAAATACTCACTGTTTTTATTTTGTTTCTTAAATAAGCTAAACTTTCTGTTCCATCGTCTTCCGCTTATCCGGGGCCGGGTTGCCTGGGGCAACAGCCTCTGTCGGGAGGCCCAGGCTTCTCCCACCCAGGCTGCATCCTCCAGCTCACCCAGAAGGATCCCGAGATGTTCCCCGGCCAGCTGTGAGACATAGTCTCTCCAGCAGGTCCAGGGTCTGCCTCTTGGTCTCCTCCCGGTGGGACGTACCCGAAACACCTCACCAGCGAGGTGCTCCGGGACATCCTGACCAGATGCCCGAACCACCCCATCTGGTTTTTCTCGACTTGGATGAGGAGCGGCTCGACACCGAGCTCCTCCCGGATGGCAGAGCTCCTCACCCGATCTCTGAATGAGAGCCCAGCCACCTGACATCTGTAGCTGAGAAGAGGATCCTCAGCAAGATACCGTCCATCAGGGACCATGTCCTCCACCCTCTGAACCAAACCTACATCAGGCAGAAGAGCTCCTTCAGGGACACGATGCTGTCCCTGTCCGGCTCTACTGAAAGACTCAGGAAGTCAGGCTTTTCAACTCCTCTCTGAGCAGGACCTGAACCACTACAGAACATCATGACCTGCCTACCAAAGATGCTGCTGGATACCTGAGTTTCTCCACCGGGATCGATAAAGTATCTAATCTCATGATGACAGCAGGTCCCTGTGTTGAATATGTTTAGTTTGTATTGTAGTTTGAAGGTCTGATCTCCTCCATTAGTGAGGAATGTGGAGTCTTCATGGACGTGTGGAGCTGAGCTCCTTCATGTGGAGTCTTCATGGACGTGTGGAGCTGAGCTCCTTCATGTGGAGTCTTCATGGACGTGTGGAGCTGAGCTCCTTCATGTGGAGTCTTCATGGACGTGTGGAGCTGAGCTCCTTCATGTGGAGTCTTCATGGACGTGTGGAGCTGAGCTCCTTCATGTGGAGTCTTCATGGACGTGTGGAGCTGAGCTCCTTCATGTGGAGTCTTCATGGACGTGTGGAGTTGAGCTCCTTCATGTGGAGTCTTCATGGACGTGTGGAGCTGAGCTCCTTCATGTGGAGTCTTCATGGACGTGTGGAGATGTTCAGCAGGAATGAAGACAGGATCTTCTGAGTGACATCATCAGTGATACCCGGCTTCACTATGGAACTAAAGATGGTGGACTGCTGGTGTTGTTCCACCACAGTGAAGGATCAACACGTGGAGCTTTTAGAGACAGTTTAACTTCAAACATGTTGCCACAGTAACCCACATTCCACCCAGCACAGAGCCAACTGTCATGTGTTCCACCATCAGCTGTTCCAGCTCCACCCAATCCAACTCTGCACCACCTAGCAGCTGCTTGAAGCTCTCTTGAGCTGCCAGGAGCTGCTGGACACAGATTTGTGAGATTTCTCTGAATCTGAATACTTTTAGTTTGAAGGATTTTTGGGAAAATTTTATACACTTTTGATCTAACAACAGCTTAAGATTTTTTTCAGACACATATTTCCTTTGTTCTTTTTCAAGTAAAAGAAACTTTAAAAAGAAAATCTAGATTTTTTTCAAAATTAATGTCACAGAAATAAAATTAAACTCAGTGATGATGTTAAAGATTTTTTCAAACAGTTTTTTCCATTTTTTTAATAAGTTTTTATTTAAAAAAATATTTTTCCACTTTAAAGACAATAAAACCAGGTCAACCAATCAAATATTTGTTAAAATTTAAATGATAAAAAATTACGTTTGTCACCAAAAAGTTTAACCCAAACAAAAACATTTTTTAAAATAAAATTTGTCTTAAAAGATGAAATTTGATCAATTTTACTTGTTGTGCAAAAACTGGTCGCTAGATGGCGATAAAGTCTGAGTTTGTATTTAGATTTTGAATAAAAACATAAAATAAAACATTTTAAAATCTAAAACTGTTATAAATAAAAAAATGAACTGTTTAAAATAAACTTCTGTGTTTTATTCGTTGATAAAATTAGTTCAAAATAACTTCTAAAAACGTTGGACATGTTGTTCCCAATTTTGACCGCTAGATGTCGCCAAGTCTAATTTTTTAATTGTCTTTTATTTTAGAAAAAGTAAGAAATTAATAATCATTTTAAATCATTTTAAAACTCATTTAAATGAGAATTTAAATTTGATAAAACGTATTTTTTCTTTTTGTTTGTTTCATGTGTTTGAATAAAAATTTTCACTAAAAAATTACATTTTGTTTATTTCTTTTAACAAATAATAATTAAAAAAAATCAAGAACATTTTTCTTCTTGTGATTTTTTTTTTTAACCTTGTATAAATCCGCTCTCAGGCACCAGGTAGGGGTGGAGGGGTGGAGAGGAGGTGTTCCATCCAGAGGGAGTGGGGTGTGTGCGCGCGCAGGCAGCATGTGGAGTAGGATCTGCTGCAGGGATGGATGGAGGGATGCTGAGGATAAAAACCTGATTCTTTTTTCTCCAACTTTCTGCTCTGACATGGCCGCGCAGCCTCTGTACCGTGCGCTCCTGCTCTGTACCCTCCTCCAGATGTTCTCCACACCTGGAGGACACCTGCCGGACTGCCAGGAGGTGAGGGCGGTCTTTCACAACCTTCATCCCGGATCTAAGTGGGTTCCAGAGACCCCGGTGTCAGGTAACCCTCCACACACACACACTCTCTCACACACACATTGTTACCATACTTCTTCACCAGGATTTGATTTTAAAATGACTTCTCTCATAAAGTAACTGACCGGATCGGGAAAGTAATTAGTTACTAATTAAAGTAACTTATTTTGAAATCTTGGATTTATTTGATGATTAAAAATTAAACCTGAGATATTTTAAAATGTTGTAAAAATCAGAAATTATACATAAAAATATTCTAAAAGTGACTTTTCTTTGTCTGAGTAATTTTTTTTTTCATCTTTGCTCATGAAATCAATCGTTTCTGGAAGAAGTTTCTCAACTTGAGGCTCCGTGTTTGTGAGACTGGATCCACATGGTCACAGTCAGATGGAACCTAGCGGGCACAGTGTCTGGGTTCCATTCCTATCCACTCCATGAGGGACGGGGGAGGAAGGAAACAGTCCTGGTGAAATGTTGGTTACGTAGATACGAGGTATGAGTGGTCCTCCAGTGACACCTGGTTTGTTGGACCTGCTTCGTCCACAGAGACATCTCCTCCTGGTTCATTAGAACAACCTGCTGACACACATCGGAGAGACATTTGGGTCAAATTACACCAGAATCTAATTGTGACTGGGTTCTGGACCGGGTGGGGAACGCCAGGGAAGCAGAGTCACGGACCATAAAAAACAGTTTTAACATTCCGTTCCGTCATCTTCCGCTTGTTCCGGGGTCGGGTCGCGGGGGCAACAGCCTCAAGCGGGCAGCCCAGGCCTCTCTCTCCCCGGCTGCATCCTCTAGCTCATCTGGAAGGATCCCAAGTCGTTCCCCAACCAGCTGTACGACATAGTCTCTCCAGCGGGTCCGGGGTCTGGCCCTTGGTCTCCTCCCGGTGGGACGTGCCCGAAACACCTCGCCCGCGAGGCGCTCGGTGGGCATCCTGACTAGATGCCCGAACCACACCATCTGGCACCTCTCGACCTGGAGGAGGAGCGGCTCGACACCGAGCTCCTCCCGGATGGCAGAGCTCCTCACCCGATCTCTGAGTGAGAGCCCAGCCACCCTGCGGAGGAAGCTCATTTCGGCCGCTTGTACCCGCGATCTCATTCTTTCGGTCACCACGCACAGCTGGTGACCATAGGTGACCATAGATTCCAACCCTCAACTCCTCAACAAACAGTTTTAACATTATTTATTTTAAACATTCTAAAAATGGCCGTTCTTAAAACAGTTTGTTGGGTTTAGCCCACCGGCTCTCCTCGGACCGGGTTGGCCCTTGACGGGGCCGGGAGGAGACCAAGAGGCAGACCCCGGACCTGCTGAAGAGACTACTACTACTCGGGATCCTTCCAGGTGAGCTGGAGGATTCAGCCGAGGGGTGAGAGACCCTGGGCTTCCCGTCTGAGGCTGTTGCCCCCGTGACCCGGCCCCAGATAATCAGAAGACCCTTCGTGGCCGAAGTGAAATAAACTTTGCCCGCGGCTGCTTTCACAATCAAAACAAAGATCCATGTTTTTTTCTCATACTTTATTCATCCCTCAACAGAAAAATTTGTGTGCTGCATTACACCGCAGCAGGCTGCCATGGCGGCACCAATGGTGGGAGAAACGGGGATTAGGTTCCTCCTTAAGTGCACCTAGGCATGGGCTCAGTGGGATTCGACCCGGCAAACTTCTGGTGAAATTCTGTCCAAGGGTGAACATTCTACCACTAAGCTACCGCCTCCCTTTCCAACCGGCTGTTTAGTTTGCAGTCACCGCATAAAAGTTTGGACCCAGAATCTTTGTACCTAAGATGTGTAGCTGGGGGCGGGGCTTCAAAGACTGCTCTTTCTGTGTGTAGTTTGCATGTTCTCCCTGTGTATGTGTGGGTTTTCTCTGGTTTTCTCCAAAAACATACATGTTAGGTTGATTGGCTGCTAGGAATGAGTGTGTGTGTGGCCCCATCACAGACTGGTGACCTGTTCAGGGTGTACCCTGCCTCTCACATGTTAGACTTGTTAATTAATTATCTGTTTAAGGTGTCAAATTTTGCGGTTAGGATTTATTTTTTTTCCTTCTGAGACGTCAGTCATCCATCTTTCTGTTGTGAACCAGCTTCATTCTTCTCTTTTTGGCCTCAGGCCGGCGACGCCAGCTGGGATTTTATCAGAAGGAAACACTAAAAAAAAGTCATAAAAATCTTCTTTGTTTAGTGACACAAAAAGCAGGAGATGAAAAACAGGATGATGTGATAAAAAAGTAGATGGATTTGTGTGACCTCCTTTTTTTCAGCTAAAGAACTACAAACATGGCGGATGGACGCTTGAGTTCTCTGTTCTGTGATTGGACGTTTTTCCATAGCTGCGATCCATGATCCAATTCTTCTTCTTCTCCTTTGGGCATTTTCCTCCAGGGGGCGCCACAGTCAGTTCCTTCCATTGAACCCTGTCTCCTGCATCTTCTTGGGTTCATGTCTTCCTCTAGGCCTCCTGCCTGGCAGGTCCTCTCTCTCCTCTACACATGTCCATCTCAGTCTGGCCTCTCTGACTTTATCTCTAAAGTCCCTGATTCCTGATCCAGTTGCTGGAGTGAAATTAAATTGCGTGGTTGATTAGGTGGCACCAGCCTGGTTACTTAAGGGCACGTTTGTCTTGTAAACATGTGGACAGATGAGTTGTTTTTAAGGGGTGATTGCTTTCACAGCTCTGAGGAGCTGAGATGTGAGGTGGTGGTTTTATGGTCCTGTACCTTATCCCTGATGGGAGAGGTACAAACAGTCCGTAACCTGAGTGGGTGGGGTCCATCCCCTGGGTGGGTGAGTGGGTGGGATCCATCGCTATCCGTCTTGCCTTCTGTTGAACTTGGAAGCTGTAGACCGCATCCAGATCTGGCAGCCGGTACCCCACGATCCCCTGTGCAGTCTTTACCACACGGGCCAAGTCCTTTCTATCCTGTGTGGTGCAGCTGCCGTACCCCGCAGTAATGCAAACTCCACACAGAAAGAGCAGTGATTCAAGCCACGCCCCCACTCCGGGACTTAAACCCTGACCTTCTTGCTGTGAAGCCACAGTGCTGACCACTGCATCACCGTGCAGCCGCCTCTTATGTTATCATTTTAAGATTTTTTAGGTGATGTTTTTGTTTATTTTGTTGATTTGAATTTTTTTTTTGCTGTTTTTTGTTATGTTTTTATTTAAAGAAACAGCTGTTTGTAAAAAAACAAGAATAATTTATTCTTTGTATCCATTTAAAGCTGCTCAGATTGATTCACAGCCACTGTTTTATTTTGAAAAATCTTGATATTAAAGATGAAAATGATGTGAGACGTGATTCCTGCAGATGTTTGGGAGGCGAGCTGGGAGTTTACTGGGAGGAGTGGGACTTTCTGCGATGAGGTGGCCCGCCTCTGTGTGTGTGTGTGTGTGTGTGTGTGTGTGTGTGTGTGTGTGTGTGTGTGTGTGTGTGTGTGTGTGTGTGTGTGTGTGTGTGTAAGGCAGATGTTTACGTGTGCTGCTGCAGGGCGAAAATACCAAAATAATAGTTTTTTTTTTTTTATCAGAAAAGAAATGCAGCTGGAGGATAAAAAAGAGTGAAATAAAAAGAAAGAAACTCTTCGTTTTTATCGTCCTGTAAAATCTGGAAGTAGAGAGGAACTCTTTGGGCTCATCAGGGAGATAAAAACGAAGCTTCCAGCAAAATGTTCTCCAGAGACGTTTTTAGACCAAAGGTGACGCTCCAGTTGAGACATCCAGAAAGTTTCCACCACGCCTCACTTTATCCTCATTTTATACGTCATCTAATTGAATTTAATCTCCTTTATTAATCCCTGAAGGTAAATTTGAGTGCTGCAGTGTAAACACCTCGATGCCCCCTCGCCCGTATCCACCGGTCACTGTGTCCAACCTGGCAACCCAAAATCTGGATTCTGGAATGGGTCCACAAAGCCAGGCCGCAGTGAAGAACACCAAACTGGTCTCTCAGTATTTCACTGGGTCCGAGTGAGCGCCTCCAGTTCCTCAAGCGAGCAACCGGACGTTTCCATGGAAACCATAAAAACACAGGATGGAAGCACCTCCTCTAGATCGTCTCCTTCTCCTCAGCTCTCTCAGGACCGAAACAACCCCTCCAGCCACGACGGATGTGGCTCCGAGAGCCAGCAGCTGGTCGCGCATGTCAACATGCATGTCAGCAGAATGACTCCATAACCAGTTAGCCGTTGGGAGCTAGACCATCCTTTCTCTCTACCTAGTGAGGTGAAGATTCTAAGTAGAGAGAAAGGATGGTTTGACAGAGGGGTGAAGGAAGCCATCTTTGTGATGAAAGAAAAATCCCTCACTGAATCAGAGTGGAGGTGTTAGATACATTCTGCCCGGGATTTACAGCAGCCTTTTGAAGCCATGGACTAAAGATGACACCTCGTGACCCAGTTTCACGCCTCTCGTTAGCAGGAATTTCTATTCACTAGGCTTTTAGCATTTTTATAATAGGGTTCGTTTGCTGGTCTGTGGCTACAATAGGAGCCATTCACGGCCATCATAGGTAACACAGGCTCATTGGTCGAGCCCTTCTTACTATTTTTTACATTTTACTCAGGTTAGTATAAATAGATCCAGTTTTCAGTCCATTTCATTCAGATTGAAAATGATTTCCGGATGGAAGTCGAAACGTCTCGATCAAGAATTAAACTGTCCAGAAGACTTTTTTGAAACTTTTTCTACTTTTGAATGTGACGCCACAAGCTTGGCACATCTTCCTTTGGGCAGTTTGGTCCATTCCTCTTTACAGAACGGCTCAAGCTCTATCAGATTGGATGGGAAGCGTTGACCTTTATCAGATCTCTCCATAGACATTCAGTAGGATTCAGATCTGAGTTCAGGCTGGGCCACTCAGGGGCATTAACAGTTGTTCTGAAGCCACTCCTTCCACATCTTGGAGGTGTTCTTTAAATCATTGTCCTGTTGAAAAATAAAACGTTGCCCCAGATTGAGGTCCAGATTGCTCGGGAGCTGATTTTCATCCAGGATGTGTCATTCAGCTTTCCCTCTATCCTGATCAATCTTCCTTTCATCCCCAAAGCAGGATGCTACCACCACCATGCTTCACTGTAGTGATGCTATTGTCCTGCTGATGAGTGGTGCCTGGTTTTCTCCAATCAGAACGCCTGTCGTTCACTTCAGAAAGTTCTATTTTGGTCTCAGAATTTTGTTTCTCATGGTCTGAGATTCCTTCAGGTGCCTTCTAGTAAACTCCAGATGGGCTTCTATATGCTTTTTAGTAAGAGGAGGATTTCGTCTGGCCGCTTTACCAAACGGACTGGGTGGTGTATTGCTGCGGAGATGATTGTCTTTTTCAATATTGTCATGATAGGGTGTTTTTTAAAAGGATTTTTCTGGAAGAAAACTGATTTAATCCATTCTAAAATAAGGCTGTGACATAATAAAATGAGAAAAAAGTAACATGCTGAGAATAATTTCCACATTCATCTAATGAGCCCTCAATCTCAGTTTTGGGACATTCAGGGTCATGGCTCACCTACCAACCACTAGCCTCCCCACCACCTACAGCCGGTGGTTATAGATGTAGATCCACCAGGAACTCGAACCAGCGACTTTCCTACACCAAGCCTTCAGAATCCACTTTGGAGGGCTTCTAATTGCACCACAGTAAATCTACTGTGAGAATAAAAAACCTTCAGTAATGAAACGAGAGACGTCTGTTTGAAGCCCTCCATCAGATATTTACAGACATTTCTCTGCTTGTTTCGGGTATTTTTGGAACTTTTCAGTCATCTGATGAGGGAACTAGAAGAAAGCTGGAGGCTGGAACATAAACTCCTTTTAAAGGATGATGGAGGGAAGAGAAGGTTTCATTTCAGATGGGAATCGATGTTTAGTCAGAATTAAAGATGTGTGGCTCCGGCTCGGGTTCTCACTCTGCTCCTGGTATTAAACATAGACCCCTGATAAACATCCTGAATCACACTGATCAGCTTGTATTATAAAAACATTCTGGTCCGTCGTCTTCCGCTTATCCGGGGCCGGGTCGCAAGGGCAACAGCCTCCGACGGGGAGCCCAGGCTTCACTCACGCTTTTGCACCTTTGCATGGACATCGGGGACAGTGTCTCTGGATTGGCAGACTGGGGTGGTAGTCCCTCTTTACAAGAAGGGGGACTGGAGGGTGTGCTGTCATGAAGCGGTGTGCAGGTGGAAAGAGGAGGACCCAGTTGCCGACAGAAAACATGGTTTATTTGAATTTGGCGGTCCATAATTACTGTGGAAAGAGAAACAAAGTTTCAGTGGCATGGCAAAAGGTTATTAAAAGAATGTGTATATAGTCAGGCAACCAGAGAGACCTGGCTGGAAGGAATTGTATGATCCGACAGGAAAGTCTGGGGTGTTTGCCCTTAAATAACTGACAGGGTGCACAGATGTGTGGAATGTGTAATCATCCTCAGGTAACACCAATCTGGTTGACGAGGGACATCCAGGGCTTCCTCTGGCGGCAGGAGAGCGGGATCATGACATGTGCTCCAACTATAGAGGGATCACAATCCTCAGCCTCCCTGGGAATGTCTATTTAGGATACTGAACAGGAGGGTCCGTCGGAATGTCGAGTCTCGGATTGAAGAGGAGCAGTGTGGTTTCCGTCCCGGACCAGCTCTATACCCTCTTCAGGATCCTGGAGGGGTCATGGGAGTTTTAGTCTACATGTGCTTTGTGGATCTGGAGAAGGCATTCAACCGTGTCCCACTGACCCTAAGGGACTCCTGTGGGCGGTGCTCCAGGAGTACGGCGTCTTGGAGCCCTTGGTACGGGCTGTCCAGTCTCTGTACGACTGGAGCCAGAGCTTGGTCGTGTAGCTTATAAAAACATTTTCTATCTATAGTCAGAACTTTATGTTCATCATAAAACTTTGTTTTCAGGAACAAAAACAGTTTTTTTTCTCATTATTTCACTGATTTCTTTTGTCAGAAAAACCAAAACGAGTTTAATTCCTGCCCAACATTTACAAAGAGTTACTGGGATTTCAGCGTTAGGAAATCTTCCACATTGACTTTCAAACTGTTGCCATGGCCACCAGCGGCCTGATCAAAATTATGGGATGTAAGATGATGAGCGAGGAGAGATGAGAGAGACTTTAAAGAGAGAAAAGAAGTGAAGCTGGAAGGACGAGATGTTTTTCTTCATGATTCTTTACTGGAAAGAACTGGGGCTCAAAATGAAGCTGGTTTACCAGCGGATTTAATTCAATTCAATTCAATTCAATTTTATTTGTAGCCCAAAATCACAGAATGTCCGTCTCAATGGGCTTCACAAGAAAAAGAGGAATGTATAAACACAAATACACAACAAGAAAAATAACTAACAAATGCTAACTAAACAAGACTAGCACATTAATGCACTTAGACTCTCCTTCTCGGTGAGGAAAAACTCCTAAAAAACCCATCAGTGGGGAAAAAATAAGAAACCTCATGGGGATCCACGTGAAAGAGAGATCCCTCCCCCGGGACGAGCAAACAATGTGTCAAAGATTATTGTTTAAATATTAGCTTATTCTAATCTACAGCTAAATATCTAAAGAAGTCAATAAATGTTCTTCATCCTGATGGAAACACGGGGGGCTCTTCAGCCCGGAGATGTCAAGTACGGGGATGAGTAGATGTTCTTCATCCTGATGGAAACACGGGGGACTCCTCAGCCCGGAGATGTCCAGTACGGGGATGAGTAGATGTTCTTCATGCTGATGGAAACACGGGGGACTCCTCAGCCCGGAGATGTCCAGAACGGGGATGAGTAGATGTTCTTCATGCTGATGGAAACACGGGAGACTCCTCAGCCCAGCGATGCCCACGGCAGAGATGAGTAGATGGATTTCGTCCTGATGGAGCGGGGATGAAGAAGCGCGGAGGTCTCCTCGGTGTGGCCATGCCCAGGACAGGAACGCAGAGTCCTGGATGGGGCTCTCTCCCAGAGAGGAGGGAGAGAGGTGGACAACATGTGAATTGTATTGTACCAACTAGCAGTGTAATTCTAAATAAACAGACAATTTAGAACAATGAATGAGATAGCAAGCCAGGGGTTTAGGGTAGAGGGTTAGAGTAGGGGGTAGGTGGAAAGAGCCAAGACAGTCTGGCAGAGAATAGTAGATAGAATTAGAGGACAGAACCCCAATGTACCATACTTTCCCCAGCTTTTACTATCTAGCAGCCAACTATTAATTATATCAGCTAAATGAAACTGTTTCTATCTGGCCTGTTGATAAGCTTGTTCAAACAGGAATGCTTTAAGCCTCCCTTTAAATGTAGGAACACTGTCTGCCTCTCTCACTTGAGCTGGGAGCTTATTCCATAAAACTGGAGCTTGGTAGCTAAAGGCTCTACCTCCAACTGTACTTTTTGAAATCCTAGGAACCACCAACAGCCCTGCATTTTGTGAGCGGAGTGTTCTGCTTGGTTGATAAGGTACTATAAGTTCACTAATGTAAGATGGAGCCATGCCGTTTAGGGCCTTGTAGGTTAGTAAGATGATTTTAAACTTGATCCTAAACTCAATAGGAAGCCAATGGAGAGACGCTAGCACGGGAGTAATATGATCTCTTCTATGAGTTCCTGCTAATAGTCGTGCTGCTGCATTTTGAACCAGCTGAAGACTTTTTAGGGAAGACTTAGGGCATGCTACGAGCAAAGCGTTACATTTAAGGTGGTTTTGTAGAATTTCAGACAATTTTAAGGTGGTTTTGTGCACTAAGTGACACTCTGAAGGTGGTATTTCTTCAGTAGACAACACAGTTAAGGTCACTCACCTTCTTAACCGTCAATCCCTTGCAAGTTGTGGGGGTGCCGGAGCCCATGCCGGCTGATTTAAGGCGAGGGGCAAGGTACACCCCGATCAGATCGCCAGTCTGTCGCGGGGCCACACACATACAACCATACAGACACACACAGACTCATTCCGAGGGGCAATCTGGCACTGGCCAATAAACCTAACATGCATGTTTTCGGAGGGTGGAAGGAAACCAGAGTAAAAAACCCACACAGACACGGGAGAACATGCAAACTCCACACAGAAAGGCCAGTGTTCCAAGCCTCGTCCCCACCCGGGACTTGAACCCAAGATTTTCTTACTGTGAGGCCATTATGCTACACACTGTACCACCGTACCGCCCCACATTTAAGGTGTTACTGTAAAGTAGGATGTAGCTTTAAGGTGGTTTTGTATGGTGTAGGACACTTTTAAGGTGGCACTGTAGGGTTTAGAACAGTTTTAAGGTAGTAGTGGATAATTTCAGACATTTTTAAGGTAGTTTTGTACAATAGGAGGCAGTTTAAAACTGGTATTGTACAGAAAAGGACAGTTTTAAGGTGGTTGTGTACAAATAGGATGCAGCTTAAAGCTGGTATTGCATGGTGTAGGATACTTTTAAGGTGGCACTGTAGGGTTTAGAATGGTTTTAAGGTGGTTTTACACAGTACAGTACAGTTTGAAGGTGGTGTAGGAGAGTACGGGGCTTGTTAGCCACCTTTATATTTAGTTGCATTGTTACATAATCTGTGAAATCACTTGGGAATGAGTTTGTTCCTCGCTTAATGAAACACATTCATCATCTGCAAAGAGACAAATCGTCCGCGTTACAGGAATCATCTCCACCTTCTGAAATCACCTGCATCTTATCTGCTGCATCTGTCTGAGGTTATGAAAGTGGTTAGCATTCACATGCTGTTGTGTGACGGCTTTATTGTCTTTCCGGCCCGCCTCCACCCGCCCGGGTGTGGCACCCTGCTGGGGGCGAGCAGGATCTTCTGATTCCTGTGTTATTAATGATCATGTCTGTCACTGAGCGCTGCCTCCTGCCAGCTGTTTACTGGGGCCACACAAAGCGTCTCGTGCCCCCCTTCCTCCTGACACCATCCAAACATAACTCCTCCTGAATGGATCAGTATTTCTCCACCCCCTCTTCGTTCGAGTGTGCCGCACTCCGCCGTGCATTTCAGTGTTTCAACTGATCTTCGGAGCCACGTGGGACAGAAAGGAGGGGAAACTCCTCTTTGTTTCTAACAATCACATGTTTATGGCCTATTTCTGTCTGAGGAAGGATCAGGAGGAAAGCAGCAGCTTGTTTATTAGATACAGAAAGCTGAAATATCTGGAGATGCAGCTCCGCCGCAAGCGTGGTCCCCTCCTTACAAATAGGTTCTAGTCCCAGGGAAGGGTCGGGTTGGAAGACTGTCCCTCTTCCCAGGTGTGTTATAGCCCCATCAGAGGCTCCTGGTTGGTACATCCATGTTGGTGGAATAAGGATGGCATCCTAGAAAGAAAAACTTTTACAATGATTGGACATTTAAGGTCAGAATTCTAATTTCGGACTCTGCATCGATCCGTCGTGGTAAAGAATAAGCTATGCTGAAAAGCTAAGCTCTCGAATTACAAGTCGATCTACGTTCCTTCCCAATGTCTAAGTGAAAGGCCAGCCACTCTGCGGAGGAAGCTCATTTCGGCCACTTGTATCCGCAATCTCATTTGTTCGATCACCACCAACAGCAGGTGGCCATGGGTGAGGGTAGGAACGTAGATCCTGGTTACCATGGTGACGGTAGGAACATAGATCCTGGTTACCATGGTGAGGGTAGGAACATAAATCCTGGTTACCATCGTGCGGGTTGGAACTAGATCCTGGTTACCATGGTGAGGGTAGGAACGTAGATCCTGGTTACCATGGTGACGGTAGGAACATAGATCCTGGTTACCATAGTGAGGGTAAGAACATAGATCCTGGTTACCATAGTGAGGGTAAGAACATAGATCCTGGTTACCATAGTGAGGGTAAGAACATAGATCCTGGTTACCATCGTGCGGGTTGGAACTAGATCCTGGTTACCATGGTGAGGGTGGGAACGTAGATCCTGGTTACCATGGTGAGGGTAGGAACGTAGACTGACTTGTAAATCGAGAGCTTTGCTTTTGGGCTTAGCTCTTTCTTCGCCATGACGGATCGATGCAGCATCCTAGTTATTGCTGACGCCGCATCGATCCGCCAATTGATTTCCTGCTCCATCCTTCCCCCACTCGTGAACAAGACCCAGAGATACTTAACCTCCTCCACTTGGGGCAGGACCGTTTTCCTGACCTGCACGGGGCGTTCCATCCTTTCCCGGGCGAGGACCATTGTCTCGGATTTAGAGGCGCTGATTCCAATCCCGGCCGCTTCACTCGGTGAGCTGGAGAGGTTCCATTTGGGTTCCTCTCGTTCACACACATCCTCTGTCGAGCTGTGGCTAACCTTCACAAAATAAAACTCTAAACTTTCATTTCATGTTTGATGAAAAGACTTTTTGTGCTTTTCTCAATAAAATTGATTAGAAAAAAGATTTTTTTCTAAACGTAGCGCGAGTGGGAGTGAAACGTTTCTCTCTAACTTTCAGAGGAAGTTTGGTTCTTTGTGTTTCGCAGTGTGAAGGCGACACTGAAAAGACGCCCGGAACAAACAGATGGAAAATAGTAAAGTTGTTCGGTTCTTTGTTCCAGCGGCAGCGGTTCTATCCTTGATCAGCTCGCGTCGACACGTTGAATAGCTCATGTTTTCCTCTGTGTCACACAGTTTACAACAAAGCCTCCAAATCTTTTGCTTTCAAATGCGGGTAAACAAAATCAGTCCTCGCAGGAGACGAGGTGTTCTAGAAAGTTACTGGAGATGGAACTAAAACACCAGATTAAAAATCAGAGGGAAAAAATGCAACTTAGAGAAAAACTAAACAGAGGTTTTAGTTTCTGTTTTACATCTAATTTACTCCATCATCAAAATTTTGGAAAAAAACCCCACAAAATTTCAAAATAAAGTGTTTTGGTGAATAAATCTTGTTGGTCTGAAGATAATTATTGCTGACAGTGCAGCGTCAGCAATAACTAGGACGCTGCCTCGATTCGTCGTGGTGGAGAAAGAACTTAGCCGAAAAGCAAAGCTCTTGACTTACAAGTTGATCTACGTTCCTACCCTCACCATGGTAACCAGGATCTACGTTCCTACCCTCACCATGGTAACCAGGATCTACGTTCCTACCCTCACCATGGTAACCAGGATCTACGTTCCTACCCTCACCATGGTTACCAGGATCTATGTTCCTATCCTCACCATGATAACCAGGATCTACGTACGTTCCTCCCCTCACCACTGTAACCAGGATCTACGTTCCTTCACTCACCATGGTAACCAGGAACTACGTTCCTACCCTCACCATGGTAACCAGGATCTGCGTTCCTCCCCTCATCATGGTAACCAGGATCCACGTTCCTCCCCTCACCATGATAACCAGGATCTACATTTCTACCCTCACCATGGTAACCGGGATCTACGTTCCCACCCTCACCGTGGTAACCGGGATCTGCATTCCGTCCTTCACCATGGGAACCAGGATCTACGTTCCTTTCCTCACCATGGTAACCGGGATCTGCATTCCGTCCCTCACCATGGGAACCAGGATCTACGTTCCCACCCTCACCATGGTCACCAGCTGTGGATGGTGACCAAAATAATTAGATTCGGGATACAAGCGGCCAAATTGAGCTTCCTCCACATTGTGGCCGGGCTCTCACTCAGAGATCGGGTGAGGATCTACAATCCGGGAGGAGCTTAATGACTAGCTGCTCCTCCTGCAGCACTCAAATTTCCCTTCCGGGATCAATAAATTATATACAATTCAATTCAGGTGGCCAATTTTAAGGCGGTTTTGTACAAAAGAGAGCTGTTTTAAACTTACAGTACGTTAGAGAACAGTTTTAAGGTGGTATCGAGCATGAAAAGGGCCGTTTCTAAGCGGGTGATGTCCTCTAAAGGGAAGATGTTTCTATAGATTTAGTTCATCTTTAAACTAAATAAATTGAGCCATTTAAAGATCCACAGTTACATTATTTAACGACGTGCCAGCCTACACGGCAACATTTACCTGCTAGTTAGTCTCCATCTCGGTTCTCACAGGAATCATTGATTACTCTTCTTGGAGCGTTTGTTCGTGTGCCGGTTAAATTCCCAGCAGGGAAGCCTCCTTGTTAGAGTTTACTGGTTTAAATCTGCCCATTTACAACAGCTCTGGGAGTCCAATTACTTCTACCTCCACCTTAACTCTCATGGTTTTTATGTCACACAATCAGGATGCAAACAATGTGTCAGAGCGAGCTTTGATCTTTGGGTCTAAAAACAGATATCTAGTACTTATCCTCAGAAGAGAAGCAGAGCTTGTTGTGGTGGAGTTTCTGTTGACCAAATTGATCTCTGAGGAGATCTGCTGAGGCTTCATGTTGGTGGAATGACTCATTTACAAGCAGCAATTTATTTCACACTCGGTTGAAAAAGAGGAATAAAAAAGTAGGCCTGTAGACCAGGGATGGGCTCATAGCCTGTAGACTAGGGATGGGCTCATAGCCTGTAGACTAGGGATGGGCTCATAGCCTGTAGAATAGGGTTGGGCTCATAGCCTGTAGACTAGGGATGGGCTCATAGCCTGTAGACTAGGGATGGGCTCATAGCCTGTAGAATAGGGTTAGGCTCATAGCCTGTAGAATAGGGTTAGGCTCATAGCCTGTAGACTAGGGTTAGGCTCATAGCTGTAGACTAGGGGTGGGCTCACAGCCTGTAGACTACGGCTGGGCTCAGCCTGTAGACTAGGAGTGGGCTCATAGCTTGTAGACTACAGCTGGGCTCATAGCCTGTAGACTAGGGATGGGCTCATAGCCTGTAGACTAGGGCCGGGCACACAGCCTGTAGACTAGGAGTGGGTTCATAGCCTGTAGACTAGGGGTGGGCTCATAGCCTGTAGACTAGGGCCGGGCACACAGCCTGTAGACTAGGAGTGGGTTCATAGCCTGTAGACTAGGAGTGGGCTCATATCTTGTAGACTACAGCTGGGCTCATAGCCTGTAGACTAGGAGTGGGTTCATAGCCTGTAGACTAGGGGTGGGCTCATAGCTTGTAGACTGTTTGTTACCGTGGTAACGATGCTTAAAGCTCCAGTGAATCATAATAAAATCTTAAACTGTCACTAAAAGCTCCACATCTTGCATAGATGCCAAGTTTTTGGCTTTACAAAGAGAGAGATTTTGAGGCGGTATCAAAAGGAGGCGGGGCTATGATGTCACACGACGTCACATCCGCCAATGGAAACACCCGCCATGACAGTTGGCGTAAAACAAACCGTTTAAAACATGGAAAGCAGCTGGTAAATTGAGCGTCTTCCGTTTGTTACCACCTATCAGTATGAAGAGGAACTACCACCAGGAATACACCCCTGTACTGCTGGTTCGCGCTTTGTTTTCCGACATAAGCTGTCACACGATCCGAATGTCCGACTTCTTCCAAACGTTCACCAAAAACAATACTGGCGAACTGTCGCGTTAATCTACTAATTTGTTCACCTCTGGTCCTTCTCGTCACCTGTTTTGTCTTGTGTTACAGTTCCTGTTTTATTTTGTTAATGGACGTCTTTTTCCTGCCTTTTTGACCCACAGCCGTCTTCTCATCCCTAATTGTTTGCACCTGTGATCTCCTCCTGTTTGGTTCCGTGAGTCCTGTCCAAGTTTAACACCCACCGGTCCAAACTTCCCCCCTCCTCTGTTTTTAGCTGGAGGGGTTCGCTGTAACTCATCGGGACCAATGTTACTTTACAATGCCCACCTTACAACTTTTTTTTTACCTCATTCCGTCGACTTCTGCTTATCGGGGCGGGTCGTGAGGGTAGGTACGTAGATCCTGGTTACCATGGTGAAGGTAGGAAGTAAATCCTGGTTACCATGGTGAGGGTAGGAACGTAGATCCTGGTTACCATGGTGAGGGTAGGAACGTAGATCCTGGTTACCACGGTGAGGGTAGGAATGTAGACCCTGGTTACCATGGTGAGGGTAGGAATGTAGACCCTGGTTACCATGGTGAGGGTAGGAACGTAGATCCTGGTTTCCATGGTGAGGGTAGGAACATAGATCCTGGTTACCATCGTGCGGGTTGGAACTAGATCCTGGTTACCATGGTGAGGGTAGCAACGTAGATCCTGGTTACCATGGTGAGGATAGGAACGTATATCGACTTGTATATCGAGAGTTTTGTTTTTTGGCTCGGCTTTTTCTTTACTACGACGGACCCCCACCTTATCGTGGTGGAGGAGTTTGCGTGCCCCAATGATCGTAGGAGCTGTGTTGCCCGGGGTTTTATGCCCCCTGTATGGTCACCCAAGGCAAATAGGTCCTAGGTGAGGGGCCAGACAAAGCGCGGCTATAAAAACCCCTATAAAGAGATCAAGCATGGCCAAGTTGCCCTTGCCTGGACTTGGGTCACTGGGGGCTCCGGGTGGGGCACAAGAACGAGCGCATGGTGGCCTGGCTTTTACTCATGAGCCCCGGCCGGGCTCAGCCCGAATAGGGGACATGGGCCACCATTCCAGTGGACTCTCCACCTGTAGGCGGGGCAATAGGGGTCAGGTGAAGCAGGAGATGTGCGATAGCAGGCTGCCACCTATGACGGCACAATGGCGGGAGAAACAGGGGTTAGGTGTTTTCTCCAAGGACCCTAGAAGTGCACTCTGTGGGATGCAAACCCGCGAATTTCTGGTTAACTTCCGGTCCGCGGGCGCTTTAACCAATGAGCCACTGTCCCCCAGGTTTTTTTAGAGTCCTGGTCCAAAATCCAATTTGAGTTTCAAAGGTTGCCAAACCCAGTGGGACTCTGTAGACAAAACTTTGAGAACCACTCTTTAAGACTTGCACTCTCTCTGCTGTCCACCAGGTTCCGATCTGCAGGTCTGCCAGAGCAAAGCAGCCAGCTGCTGTTCCCGGAAAATGGAGGAAAGGTTCCAGGCGGCCGCTCGGAGCAACATGGAGTCGTCTCTGCAGCTCGTCAGCAAACACCTGAAACGTCTCATCATACACAACGCCGCCATCTTTCAGGGTAGGAAGTCCGTCACGTGCACACTCACTGCAAAACTACGACCTGCTGAGAAACATGGTCTTGTTTCCCCGTTACCCCATTCCTATCATAATAAAGTATTAAATGAACTGTCCAAACAAAACCAAACACAACTAACTCGATTGATATTGAAACATGATTTAATTTTATTGTCCAGAAAATTCCAGTTTTTTACTCCAGAAAAATAAATACCCTTTGTGTGAGCTTTGTTTTTACAAACAGCAACTTAAAATCACATCATATTGAAACACTGGTCTTTCTGACTGGGTGAGGCGGTGGCTCAGTGGTAGAGCGGAAGTTAACTGGAAGTTCGTGGGTTCGTATCCCACTGAGTTCACGTCTAGGGTCCTTGCAGACCAGGCCTAACCGCCCTTTCTCCCACCATTGGTCCCGTCATAGGTGGCAGCCTGCTAAGAGAAAATGCAGCACACTAATTTTTCTGGTGAGGGGTCGATTAGATTAGAATTACTTTATTGATCCCACACTTAGGAAATTTGTGCGTTACAGCAGCAACAAGAAAGAAATAGACAGTATATATACGAGAAGGAAAATAATAATAATAATAAAATATTAAAATATAATATAGAAGGAATAATGTGACAAAAACATTGAGGTCAATACAGACTGTAAGCGCAAAGGGGGAAAAAAAGTAACATAAGAAGCACAGAGTGACAAACAGTGATGAATTACATGAGCATGAACCAGTTACCTGTTACTCTGTGAGTTATTAAAAAGTGTTATTGTGTTGGGAATGAAAGATTTCCGGTACCGGGCGGTTTTTGGCGCAGCTGTCTGAGCCTCTTGGAGAAGGAGCTCCGCTGCTTGTCCAGAAGTGGGTAGAGAGGATGGTCAGGGTTATCCATGATGGTAGAGAGGATGGTCAGGGTTATCCATGATGGTAGAGAGGATGGTCAGGGTTATCCATGATGGTAGAGAGGATGGTCAGGGTTATCCATGATGGTAGAGAGGATGGTCAGGGTTTTCCATGATGGATAAAAGTTTATTCAGTGAGCTCCTCTCCATCACTGCTTCGAGTGTGTCTTGTTGGCAGCCAATGATAGAGCCAGCCAGTCTTATCAGTTTATTAAGTCTGTTGGCGTCACTGGCTGCGATGCTGCTCCTCCAGCAGATGACAGAGAAGAACAAGGAGCTGGCCACCACAGACTGATAGAAGGTCTCCAGCATCTTGCAGCACACATTGAAGGACCTCAGCTTCCTTAGGAAGTAAAGTCGGCTGCAGGTCTTCTTGTACACAGCAGTACTGTTGCTCCTCCAGCTCAGTCTGCTGTCGATGGTCACTCCAAGGTATTTGTACTCCTCCACAACCTCCACATACCTACCCAGAATGTAGAGGGGCCGCAAGGCAGATCTGTTCTTCCGGAAGTCAATTAAGTATATATTTCATTTCATTTTTCTGTGTGTAGTTTGCATGTTCTACCTGTGTATGTGTGGGTTTTCTCTGGTTTCCTCCAAAAACATACTTGTTAGGTTGATTGGCTGCTAGGAATGAGTGTGTGGATAGTTGTATGTGTGTAGCCCCTCAACAGACTGGTGATCTGTTTGGTGGTGTGTCCTACCTCTCGGCTGAAATCAACCAGGATAGACTCCGGCCTCCCCCTCTTCCCGTTAGGACAAAGCGTTTCAGAAGTTGAAACAAAACTTAAATCTATCATTAACAGGATTTTTATGAACCTCAAATCGACATCCTCATCTGGGAGGAGCTCGGTGTCGAGCTGCTCCTCCTCCAGGTCGAGAGAAGCCAGATGGTGTGGTTCGGCATCTGGCTAGGATGCCCCCCGAGCGCCTCGCGGGCGAGGTGTTTCGGGCACGTCCCACCAGGAGGAGACCAAGAGGCACACCCCGGACCCACTGGAGAGACTATGTCTTACAGCTGGCCGGGGGACTGACTCAGGATCCGTCCGGGTGAGCTGGAGGATGCAGCTGGGGTGAGAGAAGCCTGGGCTTTCCCGTCTGAGGCTGTTGCCCCCCGCGACCCGGCCCCGGATGAGCGGAAGACGACGGAACAGAACAAATCGACAAAGTATTATAAACAATAACGATCGTCCGTCTCGAAGATATAAAAGTAGAAAACTCTTCTTGAGTTCGTGGTGTTTTTCTAACTTTCCGTCTGATCTGGGATGTTTCTCAGGCTCTGTCCGTGGGTTTAAACAGTCACACTGTGGGTTATGGAAAGCAGCTCGTGCCGACTCGCCAATTAAAAAGTTGAGCTTTAATAAGGACCGTGGGGTTTGCTGAAGTTGCTTGTTTCTAACTGTGTTAGCGAGCGCCACTCTGCCCCCCTCACCCACCTCCTCTCCACTAGCAGGGACTCAATACTAATTGCTTTAGTACGGGGCTTTAGAGAAGTCCCCAAACAGCCCCAGACTGAACGCATCTTAACATCTTATCTGCTTCATTTTCATCTTCTCTGTCTCCTCTTTTCTCCTCCGTCTGTCTCTCTCTGACCCTGTCCTGTCTTTGCCAATCGGCTCAGCTACTCTGCCTCGCTTTGTCTGCCTCTCGTGTTTGTGCGACCACAGGGAGTTGAGTGCATGCCTTGTTTGCAATCTTCTCGGCTTCTCTTCTGCCACAGATCAAAGGCCTTCCCCTCTGCACTCCTCCGTCCTGCTTCCCTCTTTCCCTGCAGCTCCACCTGCTTTCCCAGGCCTCGCTTTGCTTTAACCCGTTTGAAGTCGGGTCTGTCCAAACTTTGGTCTTTAAAGTTGTGAGATGACAGGCGGTCTTAACACTTCTGGATCAGCAGGAAGTACAGCAGGAGAGGAGAGGCGTGATTGGATGAAAATATCTGTCTGACCTTCTGATTGGCTGGTGGGTCTGTAGCGCAGAGTGGATAAAATATTTGACTCAGAGTCCTGAGGCCTCATTTATCAAGCTTACTGTATAAATAGGAAACAGAGATGGAGGTAGCAGAGATGAAGATGCTGAGGATCTCTCTGGGAGTGACCAGGATGGACAGGATCAGAGGAACAGCACATGTTAGAGGTTTTAAAGTCAGAGAGGTCAGACTGAGATGGTTTGGACATGTGCAGAGGAGAGAGAGAGAGAGAGAGTACATCAGAAGAAGGATGCTGGGTTTGGAACCACCAGGAAAGAGGACTAGAGGAAGACCAAAGAGGAGGTTCATGGATACAGTGAAGGAAGACATGAAGATAGTTGGTGTGATTGAAGAAGATGCAGCAGATAGGGTCAGATGGACATGCTGTGGCGCCCCCTGGAGGTAAACAATGGAAGGAGAAGACTGTATAAACACTTAAATCTGAGTGTACGCCAACTTCCACACAAACATATATATCTATGAAGATGTCAGAGTGCGTGAACGTCAACTCTAAGCAAAGTCAGAAGCTGACAAGTGATCAGACGTGGGAAAAGAGGACACCTTGTGGACAGAATCCGAAGTGAACTGAGGACAGAGAAATGAAGCATTTGAAGCAGTGAAGAAACAATTAGAAAGAACACATAAGTACCTGTCAGAGTAGGACCGTACGTAAGAAAAAATTAAGACATGGACATTGTTAATCACAATGTTTGAACTCATTTTGAAACCGTGCACTGTCAAGCACCCGCTGCTACGCAACACAGTACCAACTATAGATGAACATGTTAAATTTTGAGGGTAATGCAACCAAAGGTCGGGGTCATAAAGATTGAAGTCTCTTCTTCAATCTTCTTCTTCCTCCATTTCCCTCCAGGGGGCGCCACAGCAAGTCAGTTTCTTCCATCTAACCCTATCTGCTGCATCCTCTTCAGTCACACCAACTATCTTCATGTCTTCCTTCACTGTATCCATGAACCTCCTCTTTGGTCTTCCTCTAGTCCTCTTTCCTGGTGGTTCCAAACCCAGCATCCTTCTTCTGATGTACTCTCTCTCTCTCCTCTGCACATGTCCAAACCATCTCAGTCTGGCCTCTCAAAATGTAAAAACCTTCCACACATGACTGCTTCTCACAGTCATATTCATTTTCTCGCGGGTCAAATTACAAGTTTTATTTGGCCTCGAATGGCCCTTCAGCCTTAGTCTGTTCAAACCTGATCTGGAACAGTCCAAATGATTTGCTGGAAATTTCTGATGCAGCACATGATTGGATTTCATTTAGAAGACATTAGAGACCATAAAATCTTTGTGTGAGTATTTTCTTTCGCTCTACTTCATTCAAACCTTCCCGGATGCAGGTCCATGTTTCATCTGGTAAGATGAGCTCATCGTTTGTGTTATGTGGAATCAATACGGCTTGTAGTGTGTGGTTGTTTGTGAAGCAGCTGTGTTAAACCTGAACAATTATACGTGGAGAGAAGGAGTCAGTTCCTAGTTACGCTCACCATGGTAACCAGGATCTAGGTTCCTACCCTCATCATGGTAACCAGGATCTAGGTTCCTACCCTCACCTTGGTAACCAGGGATCTACGTTCCTACCCTCACCATGGTAACCAGGATCTACGTTCCTACCATCACCATGGTAACCAGGATCTACATTCCTACCCTCACCATGGTAACCAGGATCTACGGTACTACACTCACCATGGTAACCAGGATCTACGTTCCTACCCTCACCACGGTAACCAGGATCTACGTTACTACCCTCACCATGGTAACCAGGATCTACATTTCTACCCTCACCATGGTAACCAGGATCTACGTTCCTACCCTCACCATGGTAACCAGGATCTACGTTCCAACCCTTACCATGGTAACCAGGATCTACGGTCCTACCCTCACCATGGTAACGAGGATCTATGTTCCTACCCTCACCATGGTAACCAGGATCTACGTTCCTACCCTCACCATGGAAACCAGGATCTACGTTCCTACCCTCACTCAGAGATCTGATGAGGAGCTCTGCCATTCAGGAGGAGCTCGGTGTCGAGCCGCTCCTCCTCCAGGTTATGAGAAGCCAGATGGAGTGGCTCGGCCATCTGGTCGGGATGCCTTCCGAGCACCTCGCTGGTGAGGTGTTTCAGGCACGTCCCACCAGCAGGAGACCAAGAGGCAGACCCCAGACTTGCTGAAGAAACTATGTCTCACAGCTGGCTGGGAAACACCTCAGGATCCTCCTGGGTGAGATGGAGGATGCAGCCGAGGTGAGAGAAGCCTGGATTACCCGTCTCAGGCCGTTGCCCGCGTGACCCGTTCCTGGATGAGCGGAAGACGATGGAACTGAATGTAGTTTATGGTTATTGTAGATTATTGGTTCAACCATAATATCATCGTCCTTTTGTCTAAATTAAAAGTTTTGAACGAATACGTGACCGTATGTGTGTATGGATGAGTTTTACTCTGTATGTGTGTCGGTGTGTGTGTGTGTGTATTTGTACGCGTGTGTTTACACGTTTTTTTTTTCTGTGTGTGTCTCTGTGAGTGCGTATTTCTGTGTGTGTGTTTTTTAGAAAGTGGGTCATTGGTGTTCTTGAACGTGTCCAGAGTTGCCAGCCTTGGGGGATTTTGGGAATCCAGCCCAGGTTCATGAGGACGGCTTGTTCCAGCGAGGCGGTGTGTGTGTGTGTGTGTGTGTTTCACAATGAAGTTTTAGGAGCCACGAAGAGGACACACAAGAATTTATAAAGTTCTTCTGTAGTTTACTGAAACCTGCTGGACCAGTTTATTCTGGTTTGATTCTCGTTACGCTGAGTGTGTGTGCAGGTAGAGCAGTCGACCTACTGGGGGCACTGATGTGGGCACTGATGTGGGCACCTGGTGACCTCTGACACTTAATGAGTGGACGTTTGATGAACAAGAAGCACAAAGATATACAAACTCACCCGTGACAGTACCGCCTTAAAACTCTCTATGATCTCAGAAAACCACCTTAAAACGGTCTTAAAGCATCACCATAGAAACGGAGCAATACGCCGGGGTTGTTTTGTACCACTGAATGGATATTTGCTGTGGCTCCTACCCAACTGAGACCCCCTCTCCTGGGGTTCTTCTTTGTCTCTCACTGGCCAGACATTCGGCTCCATCATTTAAAATACACATTCAATAAAGTTTTTCTTCCTCCTCAGTCTTTATTGATGAAGGTATTGATTAGAAACGTTGAAGGACACCCGACCGAGGAGCCACAGAATAAACATATATATTTTTTATCATTTCCTCTACTGCAGTTTCTAAAGGTGTCTACTCTTCTTGTTTTTGACCCCCAAAGGCTTCCATGATTTCTTCAACTCCTTTTCATTTCTTGTCCATTCATCTCAAAGTGTACCAGAGCTGTTGGGAGATGTAGTTCTTTCCTGCTGGGAGATGTAGTCCTTTCAGTTGGGAGATGTAGTTCCTTTCTGTTATGAGATGTAGTCCTTCCTGCTGGGAGATGTAGTTCCTTTCTTTTGGGAGATGTAGTCTTTCCTGTTGGGAGATGTAGTCCCTCTGATGGGAGATGTAGTTCCTTCCTGGTAGGAGATGTAGTCCTTTCTGCTGGGAGATGTAGTCCTTCCCGTTGGGAGATGTAGTTCCTTTCTTTTGGGAGATGTAGTTCCTCCTGCTGGGAGATGTAGTCCTTTCAGAGTATCCTGGATTGTCGCCGTCCTGTTGGGATGGATCATAACAAGATACTCAGCACCCTTTACTTTGAAAGGATAGATTTTTTTTTTCACGAGGATCTAAAAGTTTGTTAACAAAATGAATAAATTTTCCAGAACAAACAAACAGAACGTTCTCAGTTTCAATCTGAGCCGAGAAACAAGTCGTTTGTGTTAAAGTTTTAACACAAATAAACTAGATGACACGTAGTCAGTGGGGAAAGCTGCTTTCTCTTTTTTCTGTGGAGATAATTCTCTTCCTGCAGATTCCTGGAGTTACGGCTGAATGCAAATATCCCCCATGTGGCGCCCGCTCGCTCGCTACCTCGGTATCAGCAGAGAGACAGCCGTTGCACTTCTGGGCCTGAGTGCCGGAATCAAACACACAGGCGCTTTTTAAAAAGGTGACTTTAAACAGGAGTCCAGGCCTGCCGGGAACGGGATGCGGGGCATCCTGCAGCGCCTGGCAACCGGCACAAAGCTCGCAGAGATGAGACGGCTTGTTTGGAAAGCTAAACAATGCATGTGAGAGTGCAAATGAAAGGTATCTGTGTGGATGAAAAGGAAAAGTGAGATGCTGTCAGACACGTTCAGTCGTACCGGCGGTGAATCTCCTGCGACCGGCCGCTAATGCCCAAACATTTTTTTCGTCTGTTTTGACATATTTAACAAATTTGGGTGAAAAGTGTGTCGATTTGTTCGTTTTTTATCTCAGAAGTAAAATGAAGCCACGTGATGGTTTGTTTCTAATCTTACTGTAATAAGGTTTATGGTTTGAATCTGGTGGGATGTCATGGCTTAGTACGTAGATCCTGGTTACCATGGTGAGGGTAAGAACGTAGATCCTAGTTACGATGGTGAGGGTAAGAACGCAGATCCTGGTTATCATGGTGAGGGTAGGAACGTAGATTCTGGTTACCATGGTGAGGGTAGGAACGTAGATCCTGGTTATCATGGTGAGGGTAGGAACGTAGATTCTGGTTACCATGGTGAGGGTAAGAACGTAGATCCTGGTTACCATGGTGAAGGTAGAAACGTAGATCCTGGTTACCATGGTGAAGGTAGGAACGTAGATCCTGGTTACCATGATGAGAGTAGGAACGTAGATCCTGGTTACCATGGTGAAGGTAGGAACGTAGATCATGGTTACCATGCTGAGGGTAGGAACATAGATCAACTTGTAAATCCAGAGCTTTGCTTTTCAGCTCTTTCTTCACCACAACGGATCAATGCAGCGTCCTAGTTGTTGCTGACGCTGCTCCAATCCATCTGTCGATCTCCTGCTCCATCCTTTCCCCACTTGTGAACAAGACCTAGAGATACTTAAACTCCTCCACTTGGGGCAGTACCAGGGGTTCCAGCGGTCTCCCATCCGAGTACTGCTCAGACCCAGCATGCTTGGCTTCTCAGGTCTGACTGGATCAGGCATTGACAGGCTGGTACGGCCTTTCAGGAGTCTTCATGACGGTGTAATCTGGAGGAGTTAGTAAGATGTTTTTCTTTTTGCCGTTTCGTTGCTTTAAGGTCCAAACGTTCCTCCTCCAGTCTGAGGTCATTAGAGTTCATCCCCGTGAGAGAAACTGAAGATGCTTGTCAATCTTTCTTCCACCGTCACCACGACAACAAGTAGATTTCCTTATCAAGGCCTTGTTGTTTTTCACATCTGTGTCTCTGAGGCTCTCAGATGTTTGAACCAGGTTCATAGAATGAATCGGCGTGGAGTGAAAGATTAGTTCTACCGAGTTCAGAACGACCTATTTTATCTCAGAATGTTCTCTCAGCTCTTTCTTCACCTCCGACCCTCCAGTTTGGCCCCTTCATCCCTCTACAATCATGCACTTAGAGTTCAAAGAGATGCATTTTTCATTTCAGACCATGAAATATTGAAACGCTTACGCAACATGTGCTCGCTCATCCGACCACAACCTTCATGTCGGTGTGAGGTGGAGCAGGCCAGATGGGCTCCGAGTTTATCCTTTTATTTCAACATGAAACGACTGCTAATTTTATTACATTTATCCCCATTCATTCCTTATTATTTTATTTAATTTAGTCAGTCGTGTTCCGTTTGAATCGGGTACAATAAGATACCTATAAATTTCCACTGTGGTGTACTGATGACGATCTTGACACATATTTCCATTCCAATACGCTACTCGTGATGGCAGCAGGTCCGTGTTTAGAGTTTCATAGTCATAGACGACATCTTGGAGTTCTTGAGCTGATCTCCTCCATCAGTGAGGAATGTTGAGTCTTCATGGCCGTGTGGAGATGTTCAGAAGGAATGAAGACAGGATCTTCTGAGTGACATCATCAGTGATTCCTGTCTGGACATACCCGGCTTCACTATGGAACTAAAGATGGTGGACTGCTGGTGTTGTTCCACCACAGTGAAGGATCAACATGTGGAGCTTTTAGAGACAGTTTAACATCTTATTATGAGTCACTGGAGCTTCAAATATTGTTGCCACTGTAACCCACATTCTACCCAGTACAGAGCCTACTCTCATGTGTTCCACCAAGCGGGTGTTTCACCTCTCCCCAACACAACTTGGCACCACCTAGCGGCTGTTCAGAAGCTGTTTGGAGCCCTCACGTTGACGGCGTGGAGCTACCGGACACATTTCAGATTCATGGAATTAATAAAGTATACAGAATCTGAATTTGTGCATTTTTGGGTTGATTTTAAGGTTTAAAACCAAAGTGTTTGTGTTTCTTAGAATTTACTTGGCGCTTTAACGGTCCAATCAGCAGGCGGCTTATTCACGTAAGACGTAACCCTGCTTGATCCCCAACCACACCTCTAAGACTCCATGAATGGATCGTGTAAACGATGTGGTATTCTACTGGCGCCTGAAAACACTCATGAACGATGGCAAGGTGTCACTATTTTGCAAGCGTGGTGATGTCACCCAGAGGGTAGCTTCACACTGGGAACCTATGTTTAGTGGTGGGCCAAATACTTCCCAGCTCTACCCACAGATCGGAGGCTTCGGTAGAGGATGAAACACAAGGTATCTGACAGAAGAGGGGGTAAAGTCATATGGCACAGGTAGGGAGACGGTGCCAGGTGTGGGGGAGCGGGTAATGAATTAATGAGTGAGTGACAGGATGACACAATCAGGGCCTGAGGCTCGTTCTGTTAAGCAAACAGTTCCTCAAATATTAATGCCCGCTGTCTCTGCACCCCCAAACTTCACCTATACCACCCCGCCCCCCTTGTTCCTACTTTAATTCCCTTAAGTGGATAACATATTGGGGGAGGGAGGACCTGCAATACGTACCCAGCAAACATCCTCTTCCTCCTGCTGTCTCCCTCTGTGCCCCTCACACACAGATGAATAATAAATGAAAGGGTGATCAATCTGAGGGGATCGATACTAACGAGGTACACGTTAGCCCGGCACAGTCGTGCCCGTCGTTGGTCTTTCCCAAAGTAAAAAGTCCGGCTAATGAGGTTAAGCTAGTGTTTGTTTTTAAAAGGCACAAAGAGGAGCTGATGAAGAGCTGGTGGATGAAAGGACCCCCTCTACCCACCCCTCCCCACCCACCCATAACCCAGCCCATCACCTCCACCCTGACAGGCAGCCTGGGGATTGGCAGAGGAGGGGTAATGAAGCTTGTCGGAGAGCTCTGTGCTTCACACCACTTAGCCTCTCCATCCAGCCTGCTTGTGGGGGTGAGGGGCTCTGATGAGGCTCCACCGGGACAGCTCACCACCCAAACATTTCTCCTCCCATCAGTCAGCCACGCGTAGAGCCCCCCCACCTCTATCCTATCCCTACATTCCTGGCATCGCCCGCCTAGAGCAACATGGTGTCCCGCTTCATCTATAATTCCTGAGGTCAGGATGAGGCACGGCGGTCTGGGCAGGAGGACTGAAAATATCTACTAACATTTACCAGCTTCACTTAACTGGTACCAGCTAACGAACTACGGGTAAGCGGCTGATGGGTGCAGACACCGTTTGGAATAACGATGTTAAACCATAACAAACTTAACAGAGTTACTTTTTGAGAATCAATGGTTACCATGGTGAGGATAGGAACGTAGATCCTGGTTACCATGGTGAGGGTAGGAAGTAGATCCTGGTTACCATGGTGAGGATAGGAACGTAGATCCTGGTTACCATGGTGAAGGTAGGAACGTAGATCCTGGTTACCATGGTGAGGGTAGGAACGTAGATCCTGGTTACCATGGTGAAGGTAGGAATGTAGATCCTGGTTACCATGGTGATGGTAGGAATGTAGATCCTGGTTACCATGGTGATGGTAGGAATGTAGATCCTGGTTACCATGGTGAGGGTAGGAACATACTGTAGATCCTGGTTACCATGGTGAGGATAGGAACATACATCGTGGTTACCATGGTGAGGGTAAAAACGTAGATCCTGGTTACCATGGTGAGGGTAGGAACGTAGATCCTGGTTACCATGGTGAAGGTAGGAATGTAGATCCTGGTTACCATGGTGAGGGTAGGAACATACTGTAGATCCTGGTTACCATGGTGAGGATAGCAACATAGATCCTGGTTACCATGGTGAGGGTAAAAACGTAGATCATGGTTACCACGGTGAGGGTAGGAACATAGATCCTGGTTACCATGGTGAGGGTAGGAACATAGATCCTGGTTACCATGGTGAGGGTGGGAACATAGATCCTGGTTACCATGGTGAGGGTGGGAACATAGATCCTGGTTACCATGGTGAGGGTAGGAACATAGATCCTGGTTACCATGGTGAGGATAGGAACGTAGATCCTGGTTACCATGGTGACGGTAGGAACGTAGATCCTGGTTACCCCGGTGATGGTAGGAACGTAGATCCTGGTCACCACGGTGGTTTCACCACGGGTAGAAACGTGAACGGGAGAGGAGACAGATGGGGTGGTTCGGGCATCTGGTCAGGATGCTCTCCGAGCGCCTCGCTGGTGAGGTGTTTCAGGCTCGTCCCACTAGGAGGAGACCAAGAAGCAGACACCAGACCCGCTGGAGAGACTATGTCTCACAGCTGGCTGGGGATCGACTTGGGATCCTTCCAGGTGAGCTGGAAGATGCAGCCGGGGTGAGAGAAGGCTGGGCTCCCTGTCTGAGGCTGTTACCTCCGCGACCCAGCCCCAGATAAGCGGAAGACGACGGAACGGAATCTTTATTTCTTTTTTTTAATCTGACCACCAGCTCTGGTCCACAGCTGCTTCCAGGCTGGATGTTCCGTGTGCTCAGAGAGTTCTCCAGAGAACAAGTGACTGTGAGGAAGTTATTAAAGCTGAATTCTGTGGAGAAGCTGCAGCAGATGGTGATCAGATGATTCAATATTTCATGAGAAAACTTTAAAGCCAGACGTGAACTGTCTGTGTACTCTCACAGGGTAATAAGATGGCAGTGCCTCCCTCATAGTCACACGTAGACGTGGAGTGGCAGCTTCACACTGAGCTGCTTACACAAAAATAAGACTTATTAAAACTGCATGAACTGCTGAACTCTGACAGAGTTCAAAGCAAATTGTGTAGAGGAAGATTTGGCGGTGGAGGTGGTGTTTGACCTTAAAGACCAGCTCAAAACGGCACCAGGAAATCCTGCCGTCGATCAGGAGGTGGGTAAAAATACTCCAAAATGAAATGAGCTCGAGAAGACGATAAAAGGAGTAAATCTGTACATGAATGGTCTGTCTAAAAATGTAAAAGACTTGGTACAAGATGTTTAAAAACAGGATCCATTTTAACAGAAAATCAAAGAACAGTCTAGGTTCTGCAGCCGAGGATCTGACCGCCAGGGTCCCCGTCGTTGGCTGCCACCCATCTCCTCCTTCATCCGACCCGTATGGCCCCTCCTGCAGGTGGTGATTCCACTGGAATGACGTCCCGTGTCCCCTGTTCGGGCTGAGCCTGGCCTTGCCCCATTAGTAAAAGCCCGGCCATATAGCTTGCTATTGTGCCCCACCCTCTGACCTGGCTCCCTCCTCTGTAGGGTGGCTGGGCTCTCACTCAGAGATTTGGTGAGGTGTTCTGCCATCCGGGAGCAGCTCGGTGTCAAGCCACTCCTCCTGATGGGGTGGTTTGGCCCGAGCGCCTTGCTGGTGAGGTGTTTCGGGCATGTACCACCGGGAGGAGACCAAGAGGCAGACCCCGGACCCGCTGGAGAGACTATGTGTTGTGATGTGGAAGGAGGAGGACCCAAATGCAAGACTTAAAACAAGGTTTATTAAGCCAGGAATCAGCAAAGCTGTAATCAAAGAAGAAGGATCAAAAGGTTATCAAAAAGTCAATCTCAGTTTCAAAGGAAGTCTGCTGGGTCGGGAGTCAGCCAGGGCTGGAAGGCATGAAGACCCGACGAGGAATGCTGGTGAGGCTGCCTTTAAATAGACAGCCGGCAGATTAGGTGCAAGTGATCCAATCAGGTGCAGGTGGTCCAATCAGCCAGAATTGGGGGAAAGGTGAGGTGGTCCCTGGCTCCCTCTGGTGGTGGTTGAGGGAACCACAACACTATGTCTCACAGCTGGCTGGGGAAGGACTTTGGATTTTGAAGGTTACATAAAACACCTCCAAATAACATTAGCCCAGGCATGGTTAAACTACGGCCCGCGGGCCACATGCGGCCCGTTAAATGTTTTAATCCGGCCCAAAAAAAATTAAATAATTAAACCATATTAATGTTTCACTTTCCTGCAATTCTGACGTTTCTTCCCTAGATGGCACCAAAGAAACAACAACACTGCTCCCATCAAAATGTGTTTTTTTGTGATGTCCATGTTGTCAAAATAGATTGTCAGGAGATTTCAAACCTACATTTTAAACATTGCGCACTAGATGCATGTTCTTAGCGCGCCAGATTACGAGCATGTAGCGGCCCCAATGGCTTTCCATATCTAGCATGCTTGTTTACCAAAGCATGCCATCCATCGGCTCCTGTTCTGGCTCCTTGGTCAAATGTTAGAACCCAAATGTTGCCCGCAAATCAAAAAGTTCCCCCCCCTGTCTTAGTTAGTGGTTCTCTGAAGGTTTTTTTTTAACCATCAAATGTAAACAAAACAGTTTTTTTCAACATAATTTTAATTTATATCTAAAAAGTTTGTTAAAAAAACTTCTACAGACGTCTGAATCCTTTGAACCAAAGAATAAGTCGGTGAGTTTAACGATGAAGCGGGTAATTAAAGTCAGACTCATCATAGAAATGTGTGTTTATTTCATTCACCTGAACATCTCGCTAATAAATGTTCCTGTTTTACTTTTAGAAACTTCTCAACTCGTCCCTGTTTCCTCACAGAGAGGATTAAAGAGGCAGAAAAACATTTCTCATGCTTGGAGGAAAACAAAATCCCCTCTGAAAGCTCCGTCTTTTTTTCACGTTTGTTTACTTCTAGGTTAAATCAGGCCGATTCTGTGCAGGTTCTAGAAAATCCTCTAACATCCACGATCACACTGAGCCAAACCTAACTTAACCCTTCCAGGTCACCTGATTGGTTGAGTTTGATCTTCTTTCTGGCTGCAGGCGGTGAGCCGGATAGGTCACAGATTTTACCGGCTCGTTTCCTTTCTCTTCTTCATTTTCCAAACCTTTATAATGAAAGCTGGTTGAATGCAGTCAGAGCGATGCTGTAATCTCCGTGGAGAGACTGCATCAGGCTCTCAGATAAAGTGTGTGTAATAATTGTAAGAACAAGAGCTTCAGTCTGCCTGAGCCGCTGCGGATTTTCCTCTCATGTTCTGCTTTGTTTTCTGCAGCTTATTTTACACTCTTACTCTCTGTTTGTTTGAAGACTACTTGTTTTATCCCGTCGAGTTTTTACGCTGCGCGGTGAGACTCACCTGGGGAAGTTTAGGACCTGGCCACGTGTCTGTGACCGGATTAAAGCTGCCGTAAACAATTACCCCCATCGTTTAGACGACTCAAGATGTTTGTTTGCTATGAATAAAAAGGTGGGGGTAGGAACGTAGATCCTGGTTACCATGGTGAAGGTAGGAATGTAGATCCTGGTTACCATGGTGAGGATAGGAGCGTAGATCCTGGTTACCATGGTGAGGGTAGGAAGGTAGATCCTGGTTACCATGGTGAGGGTAGGAATGTAGATCCTGGTTACCATGGTGAGGGTAGAAACGTAGATCCTGGTTACCATGGTAAGGATAGGAGCGTAGATCCTGGTTACCATGGTGAGGGTAGTAACATAGATCCTGGTTACCATGGTGAGGGTAGTAACATAAATCCTGGTTACCATGGTGACTGTAGGAATGTAGATCCTGGTTACCATGGTGAGGGTAGGAACGTATATCCTGGTTACCATGGTGACTGTAGGAATGTAGATCCTGGTTACCATGGTGAGGGTAGGAACGTAGATCCTGGTTACTACGGTGATGGTAGGAACGTAGATCATGGTTACCACGGTGAGGGTAGGCACATAGATCCTGGTTACCATGGTGAGGGTAGGAACGTAGATCCTGGTTACCATGGTGAGGGTAGGAACGTAGATCCTGGTTACCACGGTGATGGTAGGAACGTAGATCATGGTTACCACAGTGAGGGTAGGAACGTAGATCCTGGTTACCACGGTGAGGGTAAGAACGAAGATCCTGGTTACCATGGTGAGAATAGGAAGGTAGATCCTGGTTACCATGGTGAGGGTAGGAATGTAAATCCTGGTTACCATAGTGACAGTAGGAACGTAGCTCCTGGTTACCTGGTTAATTAGAGTACCAACAAAACACTGGATTGAAAACCAGGATCAAAAGGAGTTGTATTAATAAAATTTTAGTAAAATACGTTCCTATTTTTTTGTGAATTTAATTAGTAAAAATTAGAAAAATCAAATTAAAGAGTGAAAACCTTTTTGTTTTTCCTGTCACATAATTTCTTTCCATCTTTAACTGATTTCTAATCTGATTTCGACATTCAGGTGGGTGTGACCGTACTGAGCATGCTCAGTCTTCATTGTTTAAAATTAGAAAAGGTCATGAACTTGCAGTTTTCAGCTGGCAGTGAGAGGCGTTAAGATGGCACACACATGCAAGGAGAAAGTGTCCGAACTCTGATGAATCCCCGCGAGGGGTGTTGGGTTTAACCACCACATTTCAGAGCAAACTGTTGACAAGACCCCGGGGTTCGTTCCTGACTAGATCTCCTTACAAAGCGCCAGTATGAGTCCTCATGAGGTTAAGAGGGTAAAAATTAGACAAGTGTAGCGGGCTAATGACCAACTCCAGGGAAAATGTGTCCGACATCAGCTGCAGAGGACGAAGAGAACTGCTGATGAGAAGAATTTATTTTCAATTCTGAGTCTGAACTGAATTAATTAGCATTTTTTTGCAATAACAAATCTTTTAAACGACACCAGGTACAGTTGGCCCAGATAGGACCTGTGCATGAGGCGTCTATACGGAGCTTTTAGGACCACTTAACTTTTTGTTGTTCAGAGAATTTCCTTCTGTGAGTGTACAAAACAGTGGTGAGAGCGGCCATGCTGATTGGTCTAGAGACAGTGTGGTGAGAGCGGCCATGCTGATTGGTCTAGAGACAGCGTGGTGAAAGCGGCCATGCTGATTGGTCTAGAGACAGTGTGGTGAGAGCGGCCATGCTGATTGGTCTAGGGACAGTGTCACTGAAGAAAAGACAGGAAACATAGATGTTTGTATCAGAGATGAAGATGCTGAGGATCTCTCTGGGAGTGACCAGGATGGACAGGATCAGAGGAACAGCACATGTTAGAGGTTTTAAAGTCAGAGAGGCCAGACTGAGATGGTTTGGACATGTGCAGAGGAGAGAGAGAGAGTACATCAGAAGAAGGATACTGGATTTGGAACCACCAGGAAAGAGGACTAGAGGAAGACCAAAGAGGAGGTTCATGGATGCAGTGAAGGAAGACATGAAGATAGTTGGTGTGACCGAAGAAGATGCAGCAGATAGGGTTAGATGGAAGAAACTGACTTGCTGTGGCGCTCCCTGGAGGTAGATGATGGAAGAAGCTGGCAGACCGGATTAAAAGGTTTAACGGGCTGCATGTGGCCCGCGGGTCGTGGTTTGCCCGTGCCTGTCATAGACTGAAACACATCTAAGATTTAGGGAATGTAAAAACTTGATCCGCTGAAAATTAAATACTGCTTTTTTGTAACAGAAAGTTTTATTTTTTAAAGCTTCAACTTGCTTTATTTTTCAGAAAAAGAAAAATGAAAAAGTCAAGGACGATGTTTTCAAATTTTTTCAACATTTTTCTTAGAAACGGAGCCTTGAAAAAAAGACGTGTTCAAAAGGTTTCACGTCTTAGTTTTTAATAAAAATATAAACTTTTGAAAACTTTTCAGCAAAAGGTTTTTTATTCATTCAAATAACATTTTTAAAGGTTTTGTGATTTATTTTTTTTTTTATGTGAAAAATAATCCATTCAAACATCTGAAAAAAAAAAAAACATCTGGAAATATGACGTAAATTTTATGTCGACAAATAATGCAAAAAAATTTGCACCAGATTTGAAAACATGATGCACTTAATATTGAATTCTTGATCTTCAGACACAATAAAAGTACGTTAGTGTTCCTTGACTGGCGACATGTTAGAGTCCGGTAGCTCCATCGTTGGCTGCCACCCGAACCCTCCTTCACCCGCTATGATCACCAGCACCAAAGAATGAGATTGCGGGTAGAAGCGGCCGAAATGAGCTTCTTCCACAGGGTGGCTGGGCTCTCACTCAGAGATCAGGTGAGGAGTTCTGCCATCCAGTAGAAGCTCTGTGTTGAGCCGCTTCTCCTCCAGGTCGAGAGGAGCCAGATGGGGTGGTTTGAGCATCTGGTCTGGATGCCCCAGAGCGCCTTGCTGGTGAGGTGTTTCGGGTACGTCCCACCAGGAGTAGACCAAGAGGCAGACCCTGGACCTGCTGGAGAGACTATGTCTCACGGCTGGCTGGGGAATGACTCGGGATCCTTCTGGGTGAGCTGGAGGATGCAGCTGAGGTGAGAGAAGCCTGGGCTTCCCGTCTGAGGATGTTGCCCCTGCGACCCGGCCCCGAATAAGCAGAAGACGACAGAACGGAACTGTAAATGAAAAACTTCCTGCTGTCAGTCAATCCCTCTTCGTTTTTCTCGTTACTGATTTAACGCGTTCATAAAAAACCCTTCTTTTTTTTTTCACAGCATTTCTGCTTTTCTTCGGTTTATTGTAAGAAACACAAAGAAAGAAAAGACGTTCAATCCGACTGCTTTATTCAAGAAAGTTTTTTAAAATACTTGAGACCTCAGAGAAAAGTCATTTCCTGACATACTTTGTCTTGTTCTTTCATTTCTCTGCATTCCCAAGGCTTCCTATTACTTCTCAGAAAGCAGAGCCGCTGAAAGAAAAAAAGACGACAGCCGCAGTCGGGTCGACATCCAGTGGCCAACGCACCCAGAAAACTCTCCCCTTATTTAGATTTAAATCTCTTTTTCTGCTTTTTTTAACAAGTCTTTATGAGTGGACTTAAACTCTCTGTGACTAAATGAGACCCTTTGGTTTTAATCTGTTTATTTGTAGTGAATTAAATAACCTGAGGAGGTTCTTTAGACGGACAAACAGGAGCTCAGCGTCTGGTTTTTAGTCTAATTAGACTCGTTTAAATCTAATCAGCATGAAATAAGGAAGAACTTCAAAAGCACGTTCAAACACAGGAGTTTATCTGGAAGAAAAAAGGATTTCTGTAGATTTAAAGTGGATTTTTTCTATTTTGTTCTCACTAAAAACTTAAAAAAAAAGATTCTTATTTTTGTTAAACATGGTACTTTTTGTGTGCGGCACGGTGGCACAGTGGGTAGCACAGTGGCCTCACAGCAAGAAGGTCCTGGATGGGGACGAAGCTTGGAACACTGTCCTTTCTGTGTGGAGTTTGCATGTTCTCCCTGTGTTTGCATAGGTTTCCTTCAGGTACTCCGGTTTCCTCCCACCCTCCAAAAACATGCATGTTAGGCTGATTGGCCGGCGCCAAATTGCCCCGAGGAATGAGTGTGTGTGTGGATGGTTGTATGTGTGTGGCCCCACGACAGACTGCTGACCTGTTCGGGGTGTCCTTGAATCAGCTGGGATGGGCTCTGCCATCCCCGCAACCCCGTAAGGGATAGACGGATAAGGAGACAACTGATGGTACGTTTTGTCAGCTCGGAGATGTGATATCCGTTCCATTCACACCACCTAGTATCTATACTGAAGCTGTTTGCTGCTCTCTTTTGGACCTATTGGAGCTACGGGAACCACACATTTCCCCAGAAGGAGATTCATAAAGTATCTGTATGATTCCATGTATGTGGGTCTTTTTTCCAAAGCTGTCCGTTACTGCTGAACGTATCACTATGAAATAATGAGAGCTGAAAACATGTCAAAAAGAATCCAGTTTGTTTGGGACATCGCTGAATCAGATCAGCTTCAGATTTTATTTAACTGCATCTTAGAACGAAGTACTTTTGCCATTTTAACGCATTTTTAGTGATAAAACTGGGTGGTCTAAATCGTCTATCCCAGGCATGGCAAAACTACAGCCCGCGGGCCACATGAGGCCCATTAACCGTTTTAATCCGGCCCACTGAACTTGTAAAATTAAGTAAATAAACCTTGTTAATTTTATTTTTCCGGTAATCCTGATGTTTCGTCACTAGATGGTGCCAAAGATACAACAACACTGCTCCTATTAAAATGTGTGTGTCTCCGTGATGCCCACGCTGTCAAAATAAACAGTGTGCACAGGTATGGAAAGTCATCAGGGCCAATACACGCACGTAAACAAGCATGTTAGATGTTAAAACAAACAAAATGTTACATCAAGCATTTAGATTTCAAACCTAGCGTCGCTAGATTTAAAATTTAACACTCTTGATGTAACATTTAGCGCTTGTTTAAAATCTACCGTCATTCTATTGGTCTAATCTAGAGGTTACCAAAGCATGCCATCCATCTGATCCTGTTCCGGCCCCCTGGTCAAATGTTAGACCTCGATGTGGCCCAAGAACCAATACGTTTGGCCACCCCTGGTCTAACTCTTACAGGGTTACAGGGGCGATCCCATCCGGGCTGATTCGAGGCGAGGGGGCAGAGTACACCCGGACAGGTCGCCAGTCTGTCGCGGGGCTTGGTCTGTTGTGTGCTGACATTTATCTCACAGTGTTTGTGTTCTAAAGCCGTTCAGACTCGTTCAGCTTGCTTCCTTTGGTGCACAGCTCACATCCGTAAACATAAATACTTGTTTGGGTCACGTACAGGGTGTTTATGTCGGTGGCAGACGTGTGTGAAAGCAGAGAAACTGTATTCATGTTCTTCCTCCTGCCGCCGTGGCTTTAATTACCCGCCTCAGAGAGAGAAGCCAAAGGCCAACAGGTGTCTGGAGGAGCCCACTCTGGATGAAAGCCAGAGAAAATAATTACACGACCCGACTCTCCATGTGGAAGATAAGACAAAGTACCGGCTGCTCCGAACCCGGCCTTCTTGTAGTGAAACCTCAGATTGATGCTCCGCAGAGAGGTGGCGGTGTGCAGACAGATGGACCCTGGTCTTTGTGTTTGTTTGGTTAATCCTGATCAGTAGAATATTTTATCCGTTCATCGTTAACACGCAGCCAGGAGTGGACTTTAAAGGGCCGGCGCTCCTCTGCGCTGGCATTTCCACAGCTTCATTTTAAAGCTGGCTTTGAAGTTTTTTCATGAGAGCCTCGTTGATCTGAAACTAGTCATCATAAGGAAGAGTTGATTTGATCGGATTCGGCACCGATGGGCTCACTGCGTGCTGACTAACCTTGACTCAGTCTGATTAGATTTTTCATTCAAGAACAGATAAAAGATTTCAAACTGTGAAGACAAAGCGGCACGTATGAGTCACGGAAAGGCAATTACAGAAATACCACCACTTATTGTGGAAACTATGAAGGATTAAAGCGTCACAAACACGTGTGTCGGAACAAACAAACCGTCTCTTCTCATGTTTAAAAATGAATAGTTCAACATTTCAATTATTTACGTCACAGTTTTCAAAATTTCGCGTCAAAAATAAGACCGTGGAAAATAGAACGATTCATCTAGTATTGAAAAACTAGGTTGTTCTTGGGCATGGATTTTGTTCTACATCACCTTCACATTCTAACTCAAGCTGGAAGCGGCTGAAATGAGCTTCTTCTGCAGGGTGGCTGGGCTCTCACTCAGAGATAGGATGAGTTCTGCCATCCGGTAGAAGCTTGGTGTCGAGCCATTCCTCTTCCAGGTTGAGTGAAGACAGATGGGGTGGTTTGCTCGAGCGCCTCGTTGGTGAGGTGTTTCAGGCACATCCCACCAGGAGGAGACCAAGAGGCAGACCCAGACCTGCAGGAGAGACTATGTCTTACAGCTGGCTGGGGAACGACTCGGGATCCTTCCGGGTGAGCTGGAGGATGCAGCAGGGGTGAGAGAAGCCTGGGCTTCCCGTCTGAGGATGTTGCCCCTGTGATCCAGCCATGGATAAGCAAAATACATGACATAGAGTACATTAAAAAAAAAACCCTTCCCCACCCACCCAATCTCAACCACCCTCCTCCTGCTCACGTACACGGACTTCTTAGCTTGACTCAGACAAGTTAAGAACACACCCCCTCCTCCCGCTGCGGCGAGAATACCCGATCCTTCCCACAAACACCTGTGCACTAAAAAATGCCCCCAGAGCCCCGAACACCTCCCCCAACAGACCAAACAGCTGACCACACCCCAAAAAACAGTGAAAAACAGTCTCCCTTTGCCCACAAAATGGACACCCCTCACCTACGGAGCCATGTACACGATGTACAAAGTACATCGTGAGAGAATGAGAGTCAGAGTGAGACAGTGTGTGAACCCAAAAAGTTCTGGGTGGATTTTCATCAAATTTTCAGGATTTTTCCACAAGATGAAGAAGTGATTAAATGTTGGGGGCGATCCGGGTCACTGTTTAGATCCAGAAGAGTTCTAAAGATTCTATTTAGCATTTTTATTTAAGCTTCATGGCCGTGGTGAGAGCGGCCATGCTGATTGGTCTAGAGACAGTGTGGTGCGAGAGGCCATGCTGATTGGTCTAGAGACAGCGTGGTGAGAGCGGCCATGCTGATTGGTCTAGAGACAGAGTGGCGAGAGCGGCCATGCTGATTGGTCTAGAGACAGTGTGGTGAGAGCGGCCATGCTGATTGGTCTAGAGACAGTGTGGTGAGAGCGGCCATGCTGATTGGTCTAGAGACAGTGTGGTGGGAGCGGCCATGCTGATTGGTCTAGAGACAGCATGGTGAGAGCGGCCATGCTGATTGGTCTAGAGACAGCGTGGTGAGAGCGGCCATGCTGATTGGTCTAGAGACAGAGTGGCGAGAGCGGCCATGCTGATTGGTCTAGAGACAGTGTGGTGAGAGCGGCCATGCTGATTGGTCTAGAGACAGTGTGGTGAGAGCGGCCATGCTGATTGGTCTAGAGACACTGTGGTGAGAGCGGCCATGCTGATTGGTCTAGAGACACTGTGGTGAGACCGGCCATGCTGATTGGTCTAGAGACAGCGTGGTGAGAGCGGCCATGCTGATTGGTCTAGAGACAGTGTGGTGAGAGCGGCCATGCTGATTGGTCTAGAGACAGTGTGGTGAGAGCGGCCATGCTGATTGGTCTAGAGACAGTGTGGTGAGAGCGGCCATGCTGATTGGTCTAGAGACAGCGTGGTGAGAGCGGCCATGCTGATTGGTCTAGAGACAGTGTCACTGAGGAAAAGACAGGAAACAGAGATGGAGGTAGCAGAGATGAAGATGCTGAGGATCTCTCTGGGAGTGACCAGGATGGACAGGATCAGAGGAACAGCACATGTTAGAGGTTTTAAAGTCAGAGAGGCCAGACTGAGATGGTTTGGACATGTGCAGAGGAGAGAGAGAGAGAGTACATCAGAAGAAGGATGCTGGATTTGGAACCACCAGGAAAGAGGACTAGAGGAAGACCAAAGAGGGGGTTCATGGATACAGTGAAGGAAGACATGAAGATAGTTGGTGTGACCGAAGAGGATGCAGCATAAAGGGTTAGATGGAAGAAACTGACTTGCTGTGGCGCCTCCTGAAGGGAGATGATGGAAGGAGAAGACTTTTAAAAACTTTTTATCTCCTTTTAAAGCTTTTATTTTTTAGCTTTTGCTTTTTTAGCTTTAGGATCAGGCTGAACATGATTGGTTGATGATCCCTCTATATCAGGGTGTCCAAATCCGGTCCTTGATGGCCGGTGTCCTGAAGGTTTCCCCTATGTTCTTTCATCTACACACCTGATTCAGTTAATTGAGTTATTGTGCCCAATTTTATTGGCTGTTGATTTCACTTCCTGTGCATCAGCTGTATTGAACCAGGAAGACATGGTAGACCTTCAGGACACCGGCCCTCGAGGTCTGACTTTGGACACCCCTGATCAGGTCGATAGTCTGCACTCATGAACTGGCAGAAGAACTCCCTCATGGTTCTCTCACAGTCATTTTCTTGTTTAAAATGAAACCGACACTTTCAATCTGTGTTTCCTTTATCTTCTGAGCTGGTGGAGCTGCCGGCAAGCAGCCGACCATGTGTAGAAGTGTGTTCTGTTGTGTCTGGCACAACGAGACACTCCTGACATCATGTTGTAAATGCATCAGTTTCTCTGTGAGCGTAATTACATCTGTCACAGAGACGAAGCTTCTCATAGAAGATAAATCCTAGTTATTCTAACATCCTGGCTCTCACTGTGTGTTGACCTCATAATCCCATCATCAGGTGACATTTTGCTTTTTATCTGTCTGATTTTCTCCCGCTGGGCTGTTTATTAACACGCCGAGTCCCCGGTGAAGCTGCTCCTTCTGTCAGACCGAGACCACGAAAGAGATTTATTTTATCTTTTAACCTAAAATAATCTAACAAATAACTTGTTTGTTGTTTTTTAAAACCTCAGACTAATCTCACAAGATCCAGTTAGAGACCAAAACCTGGCTGAGAACTCACCTTCAGAATAAGAGCGTCGACAAAAAACATGGTGAATAATATATAAATGTATGAAGAAACTGGTTTTTATACAGAATAACTTACCCTCACCATGGTAACCAGGATCTACGTTCCTACTCTCACCATGGTAACCAGGATTTACGTTCCTACCCTCACCATGGTAACCAGGATCTACGTTCCTACTCTCACCATGGTAACCAGGATTTACGTTCCTACCCTCACCATGGTAACCAGGATCTAAGTCCCTACCCTCACCATGGTAACCGGGATCTACGTTCCTACCCTCACCATGGTAACCAGGATCTAAGTCCCTACCCTCACCATGGTAACCAGGATCTACGTTCCTACCCTCACCATGGTAACCAGGATCTACGTTCCTACCCTCACCATGGTAACCAGGATCTACGTTCCTACCCTCACCATGGTAACCAGGATCTACGTTCCTACCCTCACCATGGTAACCAGGATCTACGTTCCTACCCTCACCATGGTAACCAGGATCTACGTTCCTACCCTCACCATGGTAACCAGGATCTACGTTCCTACCCTCACCATGGTAACCAGGATCTACGTTCCCACCCTCACCATGGTAACCAGGATCTACCTTCCTTAATTAAAGATTAATTAAGAATTAAGGAACCGTACTTTTTACATGCTTTTATTTTTCAAGGTGTTGGTAAAATAACTCACATGCCTAGTGAAGCAGTCCTGGATCCTTTTCAGGTACGTCTCTTTGGGAATCTGAGATCAGAAGCTTCTTCTGAGGTGAAAATTCTATCACGTATAAGTTTCAGAGGAAAAAGATTTCACAGAAAATAATTTAGTTGACTCATTCGGTCCTCCATCTATGATTTATCTGGGTCGAGTATTTACACAGATACAGTAAGTCAACATGCTTTATGATCCTTAGAGTCAAATAAAAGAAGCAGAGAGAATAAAAGGAGTTTTTAAATCATCAGAAGATGGATTTATTGAACGGATGAGTCACAGAATGATTGTTCATCAGGAACAAAGTCTGCTGAAAGAAAAAGCAAATAAAGAAGAAAAATTCATTTCATAGCTTTGTTCAACTTTTTCTGAAATTAATCAGAAAATGTTCACAGTACGAAGCAAAGAAAACAGAATAGTTTTTTTTTTCTGGGCTTTTATTCAAAAGAAAAACAAGAAGGGTTTCCCTTTATTTTGGAGATGCTGGGAGATGTAGTCCTTTCTGTTGGGAGATGTAGTCCTTCCTGTTGGGAGATGTAGTTCCTTCCTCTTGGGAGATGTAGTCCTTCCTGTTGGGAGATGTAGTCCTTCCTGTTGGGAGATGTAGTCCTTCCTCTTGGGAGATGTAGTCCTTCCTGTTGGGAGATGTAGTTCCTTCCTCTTGGGAGATGTAGTCCTTCCTGTTGGGAGATGTAGTCCTTCCTGTTGGGAGATGTAGTTCCTTCCTGTTGGGAGATGTAGTCCTTCCTGTTGGGAGATGTAGTCCTCCTTGTTGGGAGATGTAGTCCTCCTTGTTGGGAGATGTAGTCCTTCCTGCTGGGAGATGTAGTCCTTCTTGTTGGGAGATGTAGTTCTTTCCTGTTGAGAGATGTAGTCCTTCCTGTTGGGAGATGTAGTTCTCTCCTGTTGGGAGATGTAGTCCTTCCTGTTGGGAGATGTAGTTCTTCCTGTTGGGAGATGTAGTCCTTCCTTTTGGGAGATGTAGTTATACATCAATGATGTCATTATACATGTAGTTGTAGTTATATAGTTGTAGATGTAGTTATACATGTATAACTACATGTAGTTATACATATAGATACCCCGTACCTGTTAACGTGAATGTTGCAAGATGAATGGAATCAATCCACATTAACGTGTGTGATCTGAACACAGATTTTCAGTGAGTCTTTCCACACGTAACCCTAAGAATGTAAATCTTTTACCACCGCTTCTCCTCTCAACATATTTCTGTGCACGTGGATGCAGATTTTCATGCGTACACGGAGGAACAGATGGCAGAGTGCATAATAATCAGCTGGACTCACACATATTTACATATTCATTACCTGCTCTTTTTGGCTCAAACTGGAGGGAAGAGTTTATCTGAGTTTCCTCAAAATTAAACACCTTCACAGCCTGAATTTACCCGATCCGTCCCTCTAACCCGGGAATCTCAAACTTCCGGCTGAAAATCTACTCGTGAGTGGAATTTTTAATATAAAATTATATCATTTAGCAGAAAATTTTGAGCTGGACGATTTCTAAAAAACAGCTGTCCGACACAAAACAACAAAGTCCAAAGTGGGCTCAAAATGAAATCTTCAGAACGAGACAAAACAAAGCAGAAGAAGGGACAGAAACTCAGAGAAAGTAACAGGGAGCACTGCAGCAGGCAGCCGCCCAGGGTAGCGCCTTAGCCGTAACTACGAATGAAGCATTCATTGACTTTTTTTTTCTTAACAATTAATCTGCTTCACAAAATGTTGATGTTACATTGAAATTGAAAAACCCAGTTTTTCTCCAGTTTCTAATGATAAAAAAAAACACTGCTTAGTTTATTTTTACACACAAAGAAAATCTTCTGTTGTGAAACCAGACTAATCTGGGATGGAACAGTTTGGGCCGTCTCATCTTATCTCCATCCGTTTTCTTCTTTTTGTCTGCTTTTCGCTCTGATTTCCCTCATTACTTTAATTCCTCTGCTTCGTCTCAAAGAGAAAACAAGACAAAACCAATTTTTCTCCACGATCTCAGACGCGTTTTTCCAGAACAACAAAAACCCTGTGGTTTATTTTTTTTAGAAACCAGGTGTCCACACTCACAGCTTCTCCTCAGAAACATTTATAATTAACGTGGCTTAAATTTGGCTCCATGAAAGTTTATTTGTTCTATTTAACATTCAAACAATAATCCTCGGGCGGCATGGTGGCACAGTGGGTGGCACAGTGGCCTCACACCAAGATCGGGGGTTCGATTACCGGGTGGGGGCAAGGTTTGGAACACTGGCCAATAGAACAGTTTGCATGTTCTACCTGTGTGTGTGGGTTTTCTCCGGGTACTCCGGTTTCCTCCTATCCTCCAAGACATGCATGTCAGGTTGATTGGCCGGTACCAAATCGCCCTTAGGAATGAGTGTGTGTGGGTGATTGTGTGTTGCCCCACGACAGACTGGCGACCTATTCGAGAGGTACCCTGCCCCTTGCCTTGAATCAGCCGGGATGGGCTCTGGCAATCCTGAAAGGGACAGACGGTTAAGAAGGTGAGTGACATTTTTAGAAGGTTTTTTTTGGTAGTAGTTTTTGGGCAAACAGTCCTCTTTGAGCACAACAGGATGCAACAGCCTCAGGCTTCTCTCATCGCGCTGCATCCTCCAGCTCACCCGGGAGGATCCCGAGTCGTTCCCCAGCCAGCTGTGAGACATAGTCTCTCCTGCAGCTCCGGGGTCTGCCTCTTGGTCTCCTCCCGGTGGGACAGAACACCCCATCATTTACACCTCATAAAGGAATAGACGGTTAAGAAGATGAATAGAAGAATAACTCATTAGAGTTAGTTTATATAGAACCAGATCTCAGGAATCAGTTCTTATATTCTGGTTTCCGGATGGATCCCTTCTGGATGAATGAGACCTTTTCTATGATGGATCCCTCCTGGATGAATGAGACCTTCTCTATGATGGATCCCTTCTGGATGAATGAGGCCTTCTCTATGATGGATCCCTCCTGGATGAATGAGACCTTCTCTATGATGAATCCCTCCTGGATGAATGAGACCTTCTCTATGGTGGATCCCTTCTGGATGAATGAGGCCTTCTCTATGATGGATCCCTCCTGGATGAATGAGACCTTCTCTATTATGGATCCCTCCTGGATGAATGAGACCTTCTCTATTATGGATCCCTCCTGGATGAATGAGACCTTCTCTATGATGGATCCCTCCTGGATGAATGAGGCCTTCTCTATGATGGATCCCTCCTGGATGAATGAGACCTTCTCTATGATGGATCCCTCCTGGACGAATGAGGCCTTCTCTATGGTGGATCCCTCCTGGATGAATGAGGCCTTCTCTATGATGGATCCCTCCTGGATGAATGAGACCTTCTCTATGATGGATCCCTCCTGGACGAATGAGGCCTTCTCTATGGTGGATCCCTCCTGGATGAATGAGGCCTTCTCTGTGATGGATCCCTCCTGGACGAATGAGACCTTCTCTATGGTGGATCCCTTCTGGATGAATGAGGCCTTCTCTATGGTGGATCCCTTCTGGATGAATGAGGCCTTCTCTGTGATGGATCCCTCCTGGACGAATGAGACCTTCTCTATGGTGGATCCCTTCTGGATGAATGAGACCTTCTCTATGGTGGATCCCTTCTGGATGAATGAGGCCTTCTCTATGATGGATCCCTCCTGGATGAATGAGACCTTCTCTATGGTGGATCCCTTCTGGATGAATGAGGCCTTCTCTATGATGGATCCCTCCTGGACGAATGAGGCCTTCTCTATGGTGGATCCGTCCTGGATGAATGAGGCCTTCTCAATGGTGGATCCCTCCTGGATGAATGAGACCTTCTCTATGATGGATCCCTCCTGGATGAATGAGACCTTCTCTATTATGGATCCCTCCTGGATGAATGAGACCTTCTCTATGGTGGATCCCTTCTGGATGAATGAGGCCTTCTCTATGATCGATCCCTCCTGGATGAATGAGACCTTCTCTATGGTGGATCCCTTAGGGATGAATGAGGCCTTCTCTATGATGGATCCCTCCTGGACGAATGAGACCTTCTCTATGATGGATCCCTCCTGGATGAATGAGACCTTCTCTATTATGGATCCCTCCTGGATGAATGAGACCTTCTCTATGATGGATCCCTCCTGGATGAATGAGACCTTCTCTATTATGGATCCCTCCTGGATGAATGAGACCTTCTCTATGATGGATCCCTCCTGGATGAATGAGACCTTCTCTATGATGGATCCCTTCTGGACGAATGAGGCCTTCTCTATGGTGGATCCCTCCTGGATGAATGAGGCCTTCTCTATGATGGATCCCTCCTGGACGAATGAGACCTTCTCTATGATGGATCCCTCCTGGATGAATGAGACCTTCTCTATGATGGATCCCTCCTGGATGAATGAGACCTTCTCTATGATGGATCCCTCCTGGATGAATGAGACCTTCTCTATGATGGATCCCTCCTGGACGAATGAGGGATGACCCAAACTTACTCATAAAGAACGTTGAACCTTCCTTTTTCCGTGCTTTACAAACATTTTTCCCGTCGAGCTTCCGAATCAGACGTTTGTCCTAAATTTGAGGAGGAAACGGCGCTGAGCTGCAGCCGGTGTAACCTGACCCATTTATTAGAGGGGGACCAATGAGCAGTGGCGGGGTGCTGAGACGGACTCCCCGGAGACAGGAAACCCAATCAGTCGGCTGCCCGGGGCTAAGCATAGGATCCAATCGCACAGCCGAGAAGCAAAGTCATTTAAAAAGCATCTGAAACTCACTGATGTGACAGAAGATACCTGCTCACCTCAGCCAAACACGGCAGGCTTGAGTTTAAACCCTAAATAAGCAATCAGAGACGTGCAGGTGGGCACGATGCTGGCGAGTGGACCAACTTTATACCCACTTTCTCTTTACATTTACCCTTCAAAACCAGGGAGTGAGTCCTAATAAAACATTTATCATGGCAGCTCTTTAATGTGGATGGCATTAAAAGGGTGAACGTAGGGAGGGGAGATGAAAGGTGGGTGAGAAGAGAAGCTGATTGGATGGTGGTGAAAGGTGGCAGAGATGGAGGAGGTAGAGTACAGGCACAAAGGAAGCTTAGAAAAGTAAAAGTGATGAAATAGGAAGTGAAAGACGGGGAGCTTCTCAGACTTTCCGAAGTCCCCGTGAGGCAGGAAGTATTGTTTCATGTCTTCAGACTCAAATCAACGAGGAAAAAGTCGGAAAAACGTTTCCAGTCAAAGCAGCTTCTGAAAATGTGCAGAATTTTATTTTTCATTAGAATATTGTTTGCATTTGGATTCTTTTTTTTGGGAAAAGGCTTCCCTCAGGTTTGAAACACTGTTCTTTCTGTGTGGAGTTTGCATGTTTCCTCTGGGTACTCTGGTTTCCTCTCACCCTCCAAAAACATGCATGTTAGGTTGATTGGCCGATGCCAAATTGCCCCTAGGAATGAGTGTGTGTGTGGCTCGATGACAGACTGGCGACCTGTTTCGGGGTAGCCTGCCTCTCCTTGAATCAGCCGGGATAGGCTCCGGCACCCCCCACAACCCTGTAAAGAATCGACGGATAAGAAGGTGACTGACTGACTGGCTTCCCTCACCCTGGCCGCATCCTCCAGCTCACCCAGGAGAATCCCTAGGTGTTCCCTGTCCAGCTGTGAGACAGAGTCTCTCCAGCGGGTCCGGGGTCTGCCTCTGGGTCGTGCCCGAAACACCTCACCAGCGAGGCGCTTGGGAGGCATCCTGACAAGATGCCCAAACAACCTCATGTGGTTTCTAACGACCCGGAGGAGCAACGGGTCTACTCCGAGCTCCTCCCAGATGGCAGAGCTCCTCCTTCTATCGCTGAGTGAAACATTTTTCCCACATTTTGAGCTCCTGAGTTCCTTTAAAGTTACACAACAGTCCGACCACTTTGACTCATTCATAGATTGCTCGATTCAATTTGAAGTTCTTCTTCTTCTCCTTCCATCATTCTCCTCCGGGGGGCGCCACATCAAGTCAGTTTCTTCCATCTAACCCTATCTGCTGCATCCTCTTCAGTCACACCAACTATCTTCATGTCTTCCTTCACTGTATCCATGAACCTCCTCTTTGGTCTTCCTCTAGTCCTCTTTCCTGGTGGTTCCAAACCCAGCATCCTTCTTCTGATGTACTCTCTCTCTCTCTCCTCTGCACATGTCCAAACCATCTCAGTCTGACCTCTCTGACTTTAAAACCTCTAACATGTGCTGTTCCTCTGATCCTGTCCATCCTGGTCACTCCCAGAGAGATCCTCAGCATCTTCATCTCTGCTACCTCCATCTCTGTTTCCTGTCTTTTCCTCAGTGACACTGTCTCTAGACCAATCAGCATGGCCGCTCTCACCACACTGTCTCTAGACCAATCAGCATGGCCGCTCTCACCACACTGTCTCTAGACCAATCAGCATGGCCGCTCTCACCACGGTTTTTGTACACTTTCCCTTTCATTTTATCTGAAACTCTTCTATCACACATCAAACCTGATACTTTTCTCCATCCGTTCCAGCCTGCCTGAACACGCTTCTTCACCTCCTTTCCACACTCTCCATTGCTCTGAACAGTTGATCCTAAGTACTTAAAATCTTCCACCTTCTTTCTCTCTTCTCCCTGTAACCTCACTTTTCCGTTTGGATCCCTCTCATTCACACACGTGTACTCTGTCTTACTCTGACTAATCTTTCTGTGTAATATTATCTAAAATATTAAACAGCAACATTAAAAGTGAGTTTCAGATCTTGAGTAACTGGGTGTCTCCTGTTTCTGATACAGGATCAGTCCCATGAGTCCGGAGACTGGTTGACCCTTCCAGTTCTTTCTATTCTGTATCATCTCTTTCTTTTGTTCGGTTTTTACTTGGAGGTTGAATGTTTTCTTTTGTCCTACAATCGTTCTGGCCTTGTTCATCAAACCACAAAGAGTTTTCTTCTGCTCCCTGCAGCCCATTAGGCTACAGGGACGTGTTGCAGCCATGCCAGCTAGACCGAGGCTAATGGTGCGTGCAGTCGTTGCCTCTGGTCAGAGGACCACCAGGCTCCTGCGTACGGAGGCCCTAATCGGTCATACTCTGAAACATTAAGCACGTCACATAGGGTAATGGATTGGCCTAATTAATATGAAACTCTGACGGAGACCAGACCTCGTTAAGGACGCCAGTCTTTCTGATGAGGATCCATACCGTATGAAATGATCCCTCTGTCTTACATCATGCCCGTCGCCATTTTTTAGTTGTAACCAGGATCTACGTTCCTACCCTCACCATGGTAACCAGGATCTACGTTCCTACCCTCACCATGGTAACCAGAGGCTACGTTCCTACCCTCACCATGGTAACCAGAGGCTACGTTCCTACCCTCATCATGGTAACCAGGATCTATGTTCCTACCCTCACCATGGTAACCAGTATCTATGTTCCTACCCTCACCATGGTAACCAGAGGCTACGTTCCTACCCTCACCATGGTAACCAGAGGCTACGTTCCTACCCTCATCATGGTAACCAGGATCTACGTTCCTGCCCTCACCATGGTAACCAGGATCTACGTTCCTACCCTCACCATGGTAACCAGAGGCTACGTTCCTACCCTCACCATGGTAACCAGAGGCTACGTTCCTACGCTCATCATGGTAACCAGGATCTACGTTCCTACCCTCACCATGGTAACCAGGATCTACGTTCCTACCCTCATCATGGTAACCAGGATCTATGTTCCTACCCTCACCATGGTAACCAGTATCTATGTTCCTACCTACCTTCATCATGGTAACCAGGATCTACGTTCCTACCTTCACCATGGTAACCGGGATCTATGTTCCTACCCTCACCATGGTAACCAGGATCTATGTTCCTACTCTTACCATGGTAATCAGCTGTGGGTGGTGACCGAAAGAATGAGATCGTGGATACAAGCGGCCGAAATAAGCTTCCTACGCAGGGTGGCTGGGCTCTCACTCACAGATCGGGTGAGGAGATCTGCCATCTGGGAGGTGCTCGGTGTCAAGCCTCTCCTCCTCCAGGTCGAGAGAAGCCAGATGTTTCTTGTTTGGGTATCTGGTCAGGATGCCTCCTGAGCGCCTCACTGGTAAGGTGTTTTGGGCATGTCCGACCGGGAGGAGACCCAGGGTCTCCACTTATTCGGCGCTGGGTCGCAAGGGCAACAGCCTTAGACGAGAAGCCCAGCCTTCTCTCACCCCGGCTGCATCCTCCAGCTCACCTGGAAGGATCCCGAGTCGTTCCCCAGCCAGCTGTGAGACATAGTCTCTCCAGCAGGTCGGGAGTCTGCCTCTTGGTCTCCTCCCGGTGGGACGTGCCTGAAACACCTCACCAGCAAGGCGCTCGTGAGGCATCCTGACCAGATCCGAACCACCCCATCTGGCTCCTCTCGACCCGGAAAAGGACATCACTCACTAAAATGCCAGTTCGTTTTTTTCCCCTCCCGATATTTTTTTTAGTCTTGCTCAATAAACGTAAAGAAAAATCCTGATTGGTCAGATCGTTTAGTCGTCTCTGTGGAAACAGTCTGACCTCGCAGCTTTGGATTTCACTGGGGAAGGACGGCTCTGTACGTAGGGAGATCGTCCTGTATCCGGAGGGTTTCCGGTTTGATTCCGCTGCCCTGAAATCATGCAAATCATGCCTCTCCTGATGGTGGTTTCCAGCTTGTATGGCGGCTGTAACATTTCGACCCTCCACAGTCAGTCAGAGAGTCATAATGGTGCTGAAATAAGAACTGTGTAACAGTGGGTCTGTGTTTGGAGGGTATGACCGCAGAGTTCAAGGACAGTCTTACACGTTCCGCCTCTGGCAGCGCCCGTCTCTACCCGAATGGTGTTTATTTAAGGAGCTCATCTTCCCACACACCCACCAGCCTGAAACACATCCCCTCCAATTCATCGCAGATAATTAAAAGGAGACTTGGTCTGTAGTTTCTGTTCACACACACACACACACACACACCGTGTCCGGGAGTGCACACTATGTCCTGCAACCCTGTCTCAGATCCTTCTGGATTAATTACTCTCCTCCCTGCCTGTGATCCCCGAGAGCGTCTGAGCCGTGTTAGCCGGCCTCTCGCTGGTGGGCACAGAGATGCCAGCACTTGCCCATTCATCACCTTGACTTTGGGAAGAGACACACCAGGGATGGAGCGTGTGGGCGGATGAGGGACGGGGAAGTAAGGGGTGGAAATAAAGGTGAGAAAAAAGTGACGGGGGAAGTGGGGAGGAAAAAAGCCGGGTCTCTTTCTGACCGCGGTCCAGATTATAAAACATAGAGGATGTGTTTCTGTAAGGTAGGGGAAGTGGCGGGTGGAGAGGGTGTGGGGGGTGCGTTGGCGCTTGGGGAGTACAGTATTAGAAATGAAAAAGAAGAATTTCTCTACCTTCAGATAAATAACCCAACGTCCTACAGCGCAGCGACTGTCCTCATTGTTTCCGCCCCAAAACTTTGTCACATCCATTTTTTATCTGGCTGGAGACGCCTTCTCCCCGCTAGATGGATGAGGGCCGGTGTGGGAGGCACAAGATGGGGTCAGAAGGTGGTCAGAGTGGGCCGGGTAGCACACCCACCCCCACATATAGAGGTTCTAATTAAGAGGAAAGAAAGAGGAAATCGGAGAGTCTGGTCGGCGTGTTCGTGTGGGTTTTATTATTTTCCTGCCAGGCTGGCACTTCATCTACTCCCCGTTTCATTTTACTCTTAAAGGGCCTGTTCCGTCCCATCTGCTTCCACTTATCTGGGGCCAGGTCGCAGGGGCAGCATCCTCAGCTGCTTACCATAGGTGAGGGTAGGAACGTAGATCCTGGTTACCATGGTGAGGGTTGGAACGTAGATCCTGGTTACCACGGTGAGGGTAGGAATGTAGATCCTGGTTACCATGGTGAGGGTCGGAACGTAGATCCTGGTTACCATGGTGAGGGTAGGAACGTAGATCTGGTTACCATGGTGAGGGTAGGAATGTAGATCCTGGTTACCATGGTGAGGGTAGGAACGTAGATCTGGTTACCATGGTGAGGGTAGGAATGTAGATCCTGGTTACCATGGTGAGGGTAGGAACGTAGATCTGGTTACCATGGTGAGGGTATGAACGTAGATCCTGGTTACCATGGTGAGGGTTGGAACGTAGATCCTGGTTACCATGGTGAGGGTAGGAACGTAGATCCTGGTTACCATGGTGAGGGTAGGAACGTAGATCCTGGTTACCACGGTGAGGGTAGGAACGTAGATCCTGGTTACCACGGTGAGGGTAGGAACGTAGATCCTGGTTACCACGGTGAGGGTAGGAACGTAGATCCTGGTTACTATGGTGAGGGTAGAAATGTAGATCCTGGTTACCACGGTGAGGGTAGGAACGTAGATCCTGGTTACCATGGCGAGGGTAGGAACGTAGATCCTGGTTACCACGGTGAGGGTAGGAATGTAGATCCTGGTTACCATGGTGAGGGTAGGAACGTAGATCCTGGTTACCATGGTGAGGGTAGGAATGTAGATCCTGGTTACCATGGTGAGGGTAAGAACGTAGATCCTGGTTACCATGGTGAGGGTTAGAACATAGATCCTGGTTACCACAGTGTTATGTAGGAAATGTAAATACTTCTTTTCAAATGACTTCTTTTGTTCTTATCATTCAACAGTGTCTCTAGTTAACGTAATCACTCAACTCCAGGGGGCCCAGACAGTTGAAGACACAATGTTATGTTATCTAAGGGATGGGCCGACAATCACTCAATTCCATCCCTGCCTGTCTCTAAGTGGGGGTCAGGAAATTTTCAGGCTCCCCTCACGCTACCCTGTTTAAAACACACTTCTTTATTTTTAGCACAGCAGACAGAGATGCTTTTCTTTGGTATCGAGTTTTTTTTTTTTTTTTAATAAACTTTTTTAATAAACTTTTATCCTTGTACAAGTGATTGAGATTATCTCGCTTTGTTCTAGTCTAACTTTGTACAAGTAAGTAAATGAGAGTGTCTGAGTTGTTCTCCAGTCAGCACAGCTTTTCTATCTAACACATGGTGAGGGTAGGAATGTAGATCCTGGTTACCATAGTGAGGGTAGGAACGTAGATCCTGGTTATCATGGTGATGGTAGGAACATAGATCCTGGTTACCATGGTGAGGGTAGGAACGTAGATCCTGGTTACCATGGTGAGGGTAGGAACGTAGATCCTGGTTATCATGGTGATGGTAGGAACATAGATCCTGGTTACCATGGTGATGGTAGGAACATAGATCCTGGTTACCATGGTGAGGGTAGGAACGTAGATCCTGGTTACCATGGTGAGGGTTTATGTGTTTATGTTTATCATATTAGTACGTCCTACACTTCAGTCTATTTTACATATGTTCTGTTCCGTCATCTTCCGCTTATCCGGGGCCGGGTCGCGGGGGCAACAGCCTCAGACGGGAAGCTCAGGCTACTCTAACCCCGGCTGCATCCTCCAGCTCACCCGGAAGGATCCCGAGCCGTTCCCCAGCCAGCTGTGAGACATAGTCTCTCCAGCAGGTCCGGGGTCTGCCTCTTGGTCTCCACCTTGTTGGACGTGCTCGAAACACCTCACCAGCGAGGGAGGGATCCTTACCATCTGACTTCTCTCAACCTGGAGGAGCAACAGCTCTACTCTGAGCTCCTCCCGGATGGCAGAGCTCCTCACCCAATCTCTGAGTGAGAGCCCAGCCACCCTGCGGAGGAAGCTCATTCCGGCCGCTTGTATCTGTGATGATGAGTTTTTTTTTAATTTATGAAACTATACAAAAGATTTCTTTGTGTTTTTCAGCATTTTTTATTGATGTTTTTCCGATTATTTGTAATCGAATTGGTCATTAAGTCCCTGGCACGCTGTGTCGCATTGACTGGCACATTTACCAGCCAACGTCGTTAAAAAGACCTCTTGCAACACTTGAAGGTCTTCATGAGGTTGTGTGACAGACATATGGTGAACATTTTTAGCATTCCTTGTTTCTCATTCATTTCTTTCCTGAAAAGAAGACGGACAATTTCATCATAAATTGGCATCTTTAAATTTATGCCACTAAGTATTTGAAACTGGGTAATCCCCGTCCGTTCTGAAATGCCCTTGTAGATTTTTTTATCGAGTTTATCAAACTTCTTCGGGTCAATTTTGAAATTCATAAATTCCACTTCGGCCCATAGTTTTTTATGGAGACGTTCGTAAAGATCGTCATAGTTTTCTTTTGTGCACGGGATTTTTCCATCGTTAAAGAAATCAACAATGAGGTCCTCGATCAGTTTGTTAATGTGAAACCTGCATTCCTCTTGCTGCCACTCTTCCCGTTCCTGTAGGTAATCAGTTTTTAACGAGCATTCACTCAGATGTTCCACGGATGAGAAGTCAACATTTTCATCGTCCACGTAATCCGTGCCTTCTCGCCCACATTTACATTTACATTTCGGTAATAACCGACAGATTTTTCCGCCACGGTAACCCTCCTTTGATGTCACCCCTTCAGGGGATTCTCCACAGGGTCTTGGCATAAACGGACAGGTTGTTTTATCAGAAGCGCTGTCCCTCTTTGGAGCCTTCCTCTTTAACACTCGTTTTCCAAACGAGTCGGTGATGATGTTTTCTGTGAACGGGTCTGACGCCGACAGGCTAAGCTCTGCGACGAGCTTCGGCACGGTCACAGATTTACAAAGATCCCGATAAATGGAGTTCTCCAGATTTTTGAACTTTTGAGGGGAAAGGTTGAAACCGACCTGCTCCACTTCCTCCCAGCATTTCTTGTACAAGCGCTCTTTAATCACAGTGGCGTCGTGCTGAGAACAGCCCACTTTCGCACTGCCAAATATCTTGATGACAATCTTTTCCATCAACGTTCGTACCAAAAGATCGCACTCCTTTTGTCTCTCCATTTCTTCCCGTTCACACTGTTCTTCAATCGTTAATTTTATATCTGAAGAGGTTTTGTGGGGTTCTCTGCGCTCTCCTGAAACGGATCTAATCGAACGAACATCGTGCACTTCCTCTTGAGAGGGCTCCAGATTTGAGAACAGCACTTCACCCTCTGGTGAAGAAATTGGACTTAGTTCTTTTTTACACCAGCATCTGAAAAATCTGGGTTTCACACTTTCAGCCTGGTGCCTTTGAAGACTTTTTGTTGAAAAAACCTCTTCTAACGACTCTAAATTAACTTCATCTGTATCTTGGTTTAAGTCTGTGTCCTCCATGGACCCTGGTTCCTCTTCTCCTTCCCTGTCTGATAGAGATACTACCTCCTCTTCCTGTTTAACCGGAGATGCCTCTTCTTCCTCAACAAGAGGAATTACCTCTTCTTCCTCGCCAGGAGCCGACACAATAGCCATTTTTTCGGACTCCACAGAGACGGGTTGTGGGCTCACTGTAGCTTTACGGCAGCATTGCAAAAATTCGGGAGTCTTTGTGGTTTTGAGGACTTTTTTGATATTTGAACACTTTTGACTTGATTCTCGATCCTTTGAACTCACTCCTTTAAAAGACACTCTTGATGGGGTTTTTATTGGGATGACGATAACCTCCTCCTCTTCCTCTGCCTGATCAGGCTCCTCCTCTTCGAGTTCTTTGGAGACGTACACAGGGCTCGTTTTACCTTTACGACAAAGTAAAATTCTTTTTACTTTTTTGCGCATTTTCTGAAACTTTTTATCAGGCTGTGTTGGCAAAGTATCTTCAACAGAAAGTATTTTCTCTTCAGGAGGAAGTACCACCTCTGCCTGAAGAGGCTCCTCCTCTTCCTGATGAGGCTCCTCCTCTTCCATTTCTTTGGAGACGTAAACAGGGCTCTTTTTACCTTTCTGACAAAGTAAAATTCCTTTTACTTTTTTGCGGATTTTCTGAAACTTTTTATCAGGTTGTGCTGGCAAAGTATCTTCAGCAGGAAGTACCACCTCTTCCGGGAGAGGCTCCTCCTCTTCCGAATGAGGCCCCTCCTCTTCCGAATGAGGCTCCTCCTCTTCCATTTCTTTGGAGACATAAACAGGGCCCGTTTTACCTTTACGACAAAGTAAAATTCCTTTTACTTTTTTGCGGATTTTCTGAAACTTTTTATCAGGCTGTGCTGGCAAAATATCTTCAGCAGGAGGCTCCCCCTCTTCCGAATGAGGCCCCTCCTCTTCCGAATGAGACTCCTCCTCTTCCATTTCTTTGGAGACGTACGCAGGGCTTGTTTTACCTTTACGACAAAGTAAAATTCCTTTTACTTTTTTGCGCATTTTCTGAAACTTTTTATCATGATGTGTTGGCAAACTATCTTCACGATGAAGTACCTCCTCTTCTGGAAGAGGCTCCTCCCCTTCCTGATGAGGCTCCTCCTCTTCCGGTTCTTTGGAGACGTAAGCAGGGCTTGGTTTCTCTTTATGACAAGGTAAAGCTCCTGCTACTCTTTTGCGCAATGACTGAAACTTTTTATCATGATGTGTTGGCAAACTATCTTCACGATGAAGTACCTCCTCTTCTGGAAGAGGCTCCTCCCCTTCCTGATGAGGCTCCTCCTCTTCCGGTTCTTTGGAGACGTAAGCAGGGCTTGGTTTCTCTTTATGACAAGGTAAAGCTCCTGCTACTCTTTTGCGCAATGACTGAAACTTTTTATCATGATGTGCTGGCAAAGTATCCTCGGGATGAAGTACCACCTCTTCCGGAGGAGGTCCAGCCTCTTCCGGTAAAGGCTCCGCCTCTTCTATTTCTTTAGAGACGTAAGCAGGGCTTGGTTTCTCTTTATGACAAGGTAAAGCTCCTGTTACTCTTTTGCGCATTGAATGAAACTTTTTGTCATGATGTGTTGGCAAAGTATCCTCGGGATGAAGTACCTCCTCTTCTGGAAGAGGCTCCTCCCCTTCCTGATGAGGCTCCTCCTCTTCCGGTTCTTTAGAGACGTATGCAGGGCTTGGTTTATCTTTATGACAAGGTAAAGCTCCTGCTACCCTTTTGCGCATTGACTGAAACTTTTTATCATGATGTGCTGGCAAACTATCTTCACGATGAAGTACCACCTCTTCTGGAAGAGGCTCCTCCCCTTCCTGATGAGGCTCCTCCTCTTCCGGTTCTTTAGAGACATAAGCAGGGCTTGGTTTCTCTTTATGACAAGGTAAAGCTCCTGTTACCCTTTTGCGCAATGACTGAAACTTTTTATCATGATGTGTTGGCAAACTATCTTCACGATGAAGTACCACCTCTTCTGGAAGAGGCTCCTCCCCTTCCTGATGAGGCTCCTCCTCTTCCGGTTCTTTAGAGACGTAAGCAGGGCTTGGTTTCTCTTTATGACAAGGTAAAGCTCCTGCTACTCTTTTGCGCATTGATTGAAACTTTTTATCATGATGTGTTGGCAAAGTATCTTCAGGATGAGGTTCAACCTCTGACTGAGGAGGCTCCTCCTTTTCCGAATGAGGCTCCGCCTCTTCCATTTCTTTGGAGACGTAAGCAGGGCTTGGTTTCTCTTTATGACAAGGTAAAGCTCCTGCTACCCTTTTGCGCATTGACTGAAACTTTTTATCATGATGTGCTGGCAAACTATCTTCACGATGAAGTACCACCTCTTCTGGAAGAGGCTCCTCCCCTTCCTGATGAGGCTCCTCCTCTTCCGGTTCTTTAGAGACGTAAGCAGGGCTTGGTTTATCTTTATGACAAGGTAAAGCTTCTGTTACCCTTTTGCGCATTGACTGAAACTTTTTATCATGATGTGCTGGCAAACTATCTTCACGATGAAGTACCACCTCTTCTGGAAGAGGCTCCTCCCCTTCCTGATGAGGCTCCTCCTCTTCCGGTTCTTTGGAGACGTAAGAAGGGCTTGGTTTCTCTTTATGACAAGGTAAAGCTCCTGCTACTCTTTTGCGCATTGATTGAAACTTTTTATCATGATGTGTTGGCAAAGTATCTTCAGGATGAGGTTCAACCTCTGACTGAGGAGGCTCCTCCTTTTCCGAATGAGGCTCCGCCTCTTCCATTTCTTTGGAGACGTAAGCAGGGCTTGGTTTCTCTTTATGACAAGGTAAAGCTCCTGCTACTCTTTTGCGCATTGACTGAAACTTTTTATCATGATGTGCTGGCAAACTATCTTCACGATGAAGTACCACCTCTTCTGGAAGAGGCTCCTCCCCTTCCTGATGAGGCTCCTCCTCTTCCGGTTCTTTGGAGACGTAAGAAGGGCTTGGTTTCTCTTTATGACAAGGTAAAGCTCCTGCTACTCTTTTGCGCATTGATTGAAACTTTTTATCATGATGTGTTGGCAAAGTATCCTCGGGATGAAGCACCTCCTCTTCCGGAGGAGGTCCAGCCTCTTCCTGATGAGGCTCCTCCTCTTCCGGTTCTTTGGAGACGTATGCAGGACTTGGTTTATCTTTATGACAAGTTAAAACTCCTGCTACTCTTTTGCGCATTGATTGAAACTTTTTATCATGATGTGTTGGCAAAGTATCTTCGGGATGAGGTTCAACCTCTGACTGAGGAGGCTCCTCCTTTTCCAAATGAGGCTCCGCCTCTTCCGGTTCTTTGGAGACGTAAGAAGGGCTTGGTTTCTCTTTATGACAAGGTAAAGCTCCTGCTACTCTTTTGCGCATTGACTGAAACTTTTTATCATGATGTGTTGGCAAAGTATCTTCAGGATGAAGTACAACCTCTTCCGGATGAGGCTCCGCCTCTTCGATTTCTTTGGAGACGTAAGCAGGGCTTGGTTTCTCTTTATGACAAGGTAAAACTCCTGTTACTTTTTTGCGCATTGACTGAAACTTTTTATCATGATGTTTTGGTAAAGTAGCTTCAGCAGAAAGTATTTTCTTTTTAGGAGAAGGTACCGCCTCCTTAGGTGCCATATGCGTTTCTGTTGGTAGCGATTGGTCTTCATCTTCTGCGATGAAGTCTATATCCTCCACCTCATCCTCCGAACCTTCTGCCACGATGGTTTCTCCTGCCGTGGAATTTGTTTTCGGTTCACGGCAGCGTTTTAAAAACCCGCAGATCTTTTTTTCCAGCACCAAACACTTCCCTTTTTCCATCGAGGATCCTTTTTCAATTAAACTACGTGACTTTTCGAGATCGGTAAGTATTGGTGTTTTATATCCAGGACTTTTTTTAATCCCAGCGCTCGACATAGGGGCTTCTGGTTGTTCAACTTCTTCTTTTTCTGGGCTGTAAATTTGTTCTTTTTTATGTTTGATTTTATGTTTATGTGGTTTGCAAATGCTAAAAAACTTTTCCACCATCGTGCATGTGTTTGTAACTATTCCCTCGATGTTTCTGTCCGGAGACTGCATTTTTTCTCTGCTCATGTTGACTCTGTCAGTGACTTCTGAAACGATCAGTTCGTTTAACGATTCAGCTGATTTAGTAGTCTCAACATTTTGGTCAACTTGCAAAACTTCAGCGAACGTTTTGGGGACCGCTTTCCCCACTGTGGCCAAAACGTCTTTGCTTGAAACTCTGGTTTCCATTTGGAGTTCTTGCCTGATTCGTTCAGTGACGAGCGTCACAAGTTCGTACATCAACGTTCTCAAAATGGCCTTGGTCTCCTCGTCTGGGTTTCCAGAGATCAGCTTGGAACTTTGGTCCTGGGTCAGGCTTTGAAAACAAGATCTAACCGGAGGTCGAATCAAGTTAATCAAGTCGGCTTCTTTGCTTTCCACGTGTGACGTTTTGGGTTCCTTCTTAATTTGGTCCGGATGTTTTCTGTACGTCTTATGGATATCTACAGACACGTCTGTCTGGGACATCACCCCTTTTTCTTCCGGGCTTGGTTCAGGTTGACGACAGCATTGTAAAAAACTTGTTTGCTTTTTCTCACGTGTCACTGGCCGTGTATGTACCCGTGTAACGTGGCGTTTAATTTCTACACTTTCATGTTCAGGTGATTTACGGACGGTTTTTTGTTCCGAGCCTGACTTTTGAGGGGTAAGTACCCGGTGTTCCGTTGCCACCTCTGGAACTTGAGCTCTGAATTGTTTTTTTTGCAGTGATTGATGTGAATTGCAAAGATCAAAGAATTTTTTCACCATCCTGCATATTTTTGTCATTATTCCGTCCATGTGTCGGACATGAGTGTGGTGGTCTTTTTTGTTCAGATTTATTCTTTCAGTGACCTCAGCAGCAATCAGTTTGGTCAGCGAATCAGACGTCTTGATTTTGATACGCAGCCTAATTTTCAAAACCTCAGCAAATGTCTTGGGAACCGCGTGCCCGACCGTAGCCAAGACGTCCGACTTGGAAATTTCGCTTTGTTCCTTGAGTTGAAATTTGTCCTGAAATAAACTGCAGATGGCGACGATCAAATCAAATATCATAGCTTTTAACATGACCTTGGTTTCCTCGTCCAGAGTTCCTGAGACCATGTTGTTGTACTGGGTTTGATTTATCTTCTGAAAAAAGGACCTCACGAAAGGTCGAATTAAATTAATTAATTCTTCTTCCCCGGATTCCATTTGCAAACGGCTCGGTCCTTCTTTGGGGTCTTCCCGTTTTTGAGACAAATTTCTTTGTGGAAGCATTGAAGGAATGACGTGCGACTCCTGCTCGTACTTAGGTATGGATTTGGCTTTCTCAATTTTCGAGGAAGAAGCGGCTGCATATGAAGACACTTTCTCTTGTGAAAGGATTGATGGAGGGAAGTCTGATTCCTGCTCGTAGTGAAGCGGGGATTCAGTTTCCTCAAATTTTGAGGAAGAAGCGACTGCATAATGATCAATGATTGGTTGTCGCTTATCAACAGAAACGTCTTTAATCTGTTGATAGGGAACATGTTCGGGCGATCTATCCAGACGAGTCTCGTGTACTTCTACGTACTTGTGTGTCTCCCCATCTTCTTGGGTTTCCACGTATTCGCGTATCACCACGTATCCGGGTGTTTCGACGTCTTCGGGTGGTTCGACGTCCTCGTGCAGAAAAACCACGTATTCACGTTTGTCCGCGTATTCGCGGGTTTCCACGTCTTCGTGTGGTTCCACGTCTTCTTGTGGTTCCACGTCTTCTTGTGGTTCCACGTATTCCCGCATCTCAACGTATTCACGTACCTCCACATCCTGGTGTGGTTCCACGTCTTCGTACATTTCTCCGTCTTCCTGCATTTCCCCGTCTTCCTGCATTTCCCCGTCTTCCTGCATTTCCATGTCTTCTATGTCTGAAATTTGGGGAATGGTGTCGTTCTCTGTGGACTGTCCTTCTATGGTGTTTATTTCCTGTTCCCGTAACTCATAGGTGTCTTCACTTGAGGTCTCTGGACTTCTGTCGGTTCTTTCCGGTGTTTTATCCATTCTGATTTTTTAAAGTTTAGTGTGACCAATTGAACTTTGATTTTAAAAATGTCCTACTGCTGAAATTTATGATCTAAAACAAGCAGGACATTTCACAAACTGGGACAATGAAGACTTCTGGTCATGACATCATCAATTGCAAGAACAGTGGAATGGACACATCACTGCTGGGAGACCAATCAAACAACCGTTCCATTGGTTACACCCACACAGAAGTATGTTGCTATGCAACAGGAATCTTTTGAACTTCAAATGAAATAAACAGGTCCAAGGGAATAGCCTAACAAAGCACAGCTCAAAATCCCCTGATTTAAATAAATAAATTCCTCTATTCATCCCTCACTGGGGAAATTTGTGTACTGCACTCCTTACACCGCAGCAGGCTGCCCTTTGACGGCACCAGTGGTGGGAGAAGCGGGGGTTAGGTGTCTTCTCCAAGGACCCTAGATGATGGTCTCTGTGGGCCGCAAACCCGCGACCTTCTGGTGCGAACGCGCTAACCACTGTGCTGCAGTCTCCCATATGAAGAAAGGCTCAGACATATGACTTTTATTGTTTAAATTAACACTTTTATTTTACAATTTTCTCAGACTGAAAACCAGATTAGTGGACTCTGAGAACCTGATTGGTCTAGAGACAGTGTCACTGAAGAAAAGACAGGAAACAGAGATGTTTGTAGCAGAGATGAAGATGCTGAGGATCTCTCTGGGAGTGACCAGGATGAACAGGATCAGAGGAACAGCACATGTTAGAGGTTTTAAAGTCAGAGAGGTCAGACTGAGATGGTTTGAACATGTCCAGAGGAGAGAGAGAGAGTACATCAGAAGAAGGATGCTGGGTTTGGAACCACCAGGAAAGAGGCCTAGAGGAAGACCAAAGAGGAGGTTCATGGATACAGTGAAGGAGGACATGAAGATAGTTGGTGTGACTGAAGAGGATGCAGGAGATAGGGTTAGATGGAAGAAACTGACTTGCTGTGTCGCCGCCTGAAGGGGGGTGATGGAAGGAGAAGAAGAAGAGTGGACTCAGAACCAGAATTTTATTATCCACGATTAGTTTCATTCTGTTCCGTCATGTTCCACTTATCTGGGACCGGGTCGTGAGGCAACAGCCTCAGTCGGGAAACCCTGGCTTCTCTCACCCGAGCTGCATCCTCCACCTCACCCAGAAGGATCCTGATGTGTTCCCTGTCCAGCTGTGAGACATAGACACTGGCTGGAGCCTTCCATCTATCCACGACCCGTACGTCTCCAGGACATAGAACCTAAAGTGGGGGCCGTCCCCCGTACACGCGGGGACTCCTCAGCCCGGAGATGTCCAGTATGGGGATGAGTAGATGTTCTTCATCCTGATGGAGACACGGGGACTCCTCAGCCCGGCGATGCCCTGGACGGGGATGAGTAGATGTTCTTCATCCTGATGGAAACACGGGGACTCCTCAGCCCGGAGGAGCTGAGGAGCTCCTCCAGCTCCTCCAGCTCCTTCATCCTGGAGCTCCTCCAGGATGAAGGACTCCTCAGCCTGGAGATGTCCAGGACGGGATGAGTAGATGGATTTCATCCAGATGAAACGGGGATGATGAACCGCAAAATAAAAGTCTTTCTGATTCTGATAGTCTGTTCAGCAGGTCCACGGTCTCCTTCAGGGTCTCCTCCCGGTGGGACATGCCCGTAACACCTTACCAGCGAGGCGTTCAGGAAGCATCCTAACCAGATGCCTGAACCACCCCATCTGGCTTCTCTCGACTCTGGTATGGTATGCACTGTGTGTGTATCATCGACTGTTTAAGACCCATCTGAGACCAGGTTCACCCTGGGTAAATCTTGCTCTGGATAAGTTGTAAATTTGGACTGTTGGCATTCAGACCGATCTGCAGCCAGAATTCAGGGCTGGGATTCAGTGACAGATCATATTCCTCGTTGGCATTGGAAGATGGTAAATGGACTCTACTTCTTCAGCTCTTTTCCACCTGCGTTGGCACTCAAAGCTCTTTACAGTGTAGCTCACATTCACCCATTAACACACACATTCATACCTGATGGTGGATGGACACCTTGGCATGAACTCCTGGTGGGGGATTGAACCAGCAATCCTCTGGTTACAGGGCGGTTGCCCTTACTTATCCTCTACCACATCTTTCAAGGTGTGGAAGGAGGATGGGAGAGGGTGTCATCTATTTTAGACACTAATTTGTAGACTTTCGAGGTGAGCTTTGGGTTGTTAAACACTAGAAGCTCCAAGATTTTCTCAACCTCCTTTCTACCCCAGAAAGAGTCATCTTACACCTCTATCTGACCTGCACACTGAGGAGCAGAGTCGTTTTTGCGATTCAATTAGTCTCCTAGTCCTAGTCTCCGAGTGCTAAGTGCCCTCCAAACGACTCTTAAGTGTCTTGTTTTAATAACTCAGGCCGAAGGCCTGGTGTCTCGAGACACCTCCACGGGCTTTAAGGTAGTGGTGGTCAATTGACCCCCTCGTTCTAGTGTTAAACCCATGAATGGTGTCATTCTGGGCAGAAGATCATGGTCCAATTGATTCAGTGGTACTTGGTAGTTATTAAGTAGTCTGTATTCTAGAAACTTGTTGCTCATTCCATGAATTTGTCTCATCCCCACAGTAGAGAATGTTTGGACACGCTCCGTTCCGTTCCGTCATCTTCGGCTTGTTCCGGGGTCGGGTCGCGGGGGCAACAGCCTTAAACGGGCAGCCCAGGCATCTCTCATCCCGGCTGCATCCTCCAGCTCACCCTGAAGGATCCCAAGTCGTTCCCCGGCCAGATGTGAGACATAGTCTCTCCAGCGGGTCCGGGGTCTGCCCCTTGGTCTCCTCCCGGTGGGACGTGCCCGAAACACCCCGCCCGCGAGGTGCTCGGGGGGCATCCTAACCAGATGCCCGAACCACCCCATCTGGCTCCTCTCGACCTGGAGGAGGAGCGGCTCGACACCGAGCTCCTCCCGGATGGCAGAGCTCCTCGCCGGATCTCTGAGTGAGAGGCCAGCCACCTTGTGGAGGAAGCTCATTTCGGCCGCTTGTACCCGCGATCTCATTCTTTCGGTCACCACCCACAGCTGGTTACCATGGTGAGGGTAGGAATGTAGATCCTGGTCACCATGGTGAGCGTAGGAACGTAGATCCTGGTTGCCACGGTGAGGGTAGGAACGTAGATCCTGGTTACCATGGTGAGGGTAGGAACGTAGATCCTGGTTACCATGGTGAGGGTAGGAACGTAGATCCTGGTTACCATGGTGAGGGTAGGAACGTAGATCCTGGTTACCATGGTGAGCGTAGGAACGTAGATCCTGGTTACCATGGTGAGCGTAGGAACGTAGATCCTGGTTACCATGGTGAGGGTAGGAACGTAGATCCTGGTTACCATGGTGAGGGTAGAAACATAGATCCTGGTTACCATGGTGAGGGTAGGAACGTAGATCGACTTGTAAATCGAGAGCTTTGCTTTTCGGCTCAGCTCTCTCTTTACCACGACGGACCGATGCAGCGTCCTAGTTATTGCTGATGCTGCACCGATCCGCCTGTCGATCTCCCGCTCCATCCTTCCCCCACTCGTGAACAAGACCCCGAGATACTTAAACTCCTCCACTTAGGACAGGACCCTGTCCCTGACCCGCAGGGGGCATTCTACCCTTTTCCGGGTGAGGACCATGGTCTTGGATTTGGAGGCGCTAATTCCCATCCCGGCCGCTTCACACTCGGCAGCAAATTGATCCAGTGAGAGCTGGAGATCACGGTCCGATGAAGCCAACATTTAAATTTTAAAATTTAAAGCATGCTTGGACATGCTTAAAAAAATATTCCCAGCAAACAGAGAACCTCCAAGGAACGTTAGCCTGAGGTTCTCTAAAGGTTCTCTAAACGTTAGTTGGTGGTTATGTTAGAACCTAACCTTCCCAGAACGTTTAGAGAACCAAATTCTTAACGTTATGGTTAAAATTAAGGTTAGAGGAACGTTCTGAAAACCAGAAAATAACCTTTAGAGAACCAAAAATAACCTTTAAGAAACGTTCTGCTAACCTTTGAAAAACCTTCCCAGGACGTTCTGGGAATGTTAAATTTTTAGCTGAGTTTACCTCTATTCTGAACGAGCATGTTCCTTTAAAAAAGATGAGGACAAAAAATAGATTCCGTCCATGGGTTAGCACCAGAGGTGTCAAGTAGCGAAGTAGAACTACTTCGTTACCTTACTCAAGTAGAAAATCTCGTTATCTTTACTTTAACGAAGTAATTATTTTTTTGTCTACTTTTTACTTTTACTCACTACTTTTTTATGCAATTATCTGTACTTTTACTTCGTTAATTTTATAAAAAGTAGTCGCTACTTTCTCCATTTTGTCACCGTAAAAAAGCCGCGACTGTTTGTCGGAGTTTTTTTTATTTAATGAACCCCGAATGCATCAAACAAAGAAACAGATGAATGATTGGCTGAAAGGTCCAGTCAATCATTCTGGCTAGCGATTGTTTACATTGGGGCGAGTAGCCCCGCCCACAAAATTATAAAGAGCAGGAATGTCGATTTCCGTGTTTGAGACTTTTTGCGGGCTAGTAAATCAAAGTGTTTCTGATGCTGCAACACTGATGATATCAGTTTTTAATATGAGTTTTTAAAAAAACAACAGCAAAGAAATGTTTTAAATATTATTTTCAGTCTGCAGTTATTGTAAACGTCTTTGCTGAAAATGTTGTAGATGGTATTTTTATAAAAATAACTTTGATCTGTGACGCACTATTTTATCTTTAGAAACAAAGCTAATTGAACTGATTAATCCATAAATAGTAGTGGATGAAGTATTTGTGCTTAAATTAGGTGATGCAGAGTGAAGCTTGGTAGCTGAAGGAACGTTACATAATGCCCTGCTTATGATAATACATTTGATTGTGTTCATTAATCGATTTCCAATACAGATTATTAAGAAATAAATGTTTCTGATTCATAAAGTTTCACACCACAACACTTTCATTTAGTTATCATATTTTCTGCTCCTTAAAGCATGTGATAATAGTTTAAAAATATGTTCATACGCTTTTGTTAACAATATTCCTTTTTTTCTGAAAATTACTTTTACTTTTCTACTTTAAGTAGTTTTGAAAATAAGTTACTTTTTACTTTTACTTAAGTAGAAAACTTGAATTGATACTTCTACTTTTACTCAAGTAGTTTTTTAACTCGGTATCTATACTTCTACTTGAGTAGAAAATGTTGGTACTTTTGACACCTCTGGTTAGCACTGAACTTTAAGATTAAAGCAAAGCTGTCAAAGAAGTTTTCTGATTGGCAGTGTTTTAAAGTGTGAGGAATAAATTACTCAAACCAGAATATTACAAAGATCACTTTATGAAATGTAGTTGCGACCCCAAAAGGTTTTGGCTGGTGGTGAAAATCAAGAAAAATAAAACTGCCTCGTTACATTTACCAAAAGCAATTAAAGCAGGAAACATTGTGTCAGATAAAAATGTAATGGTAGAGTCTGCTTATGCTCTTTCTTCTGCTTTTACACTCAGTGTTCTGAAGTCAACCATGACTAATGACCCACTACTACAGGACAATTCATACAAATCGTAATTCAAAATGCTTCACAAGATAAAAAAATGCAATAAAATCACAAAAAACATAGAATCAAAATATTTAAAATAAGTCAATAAAATAATTAAAACAGATAAAAAGAGTAATTCATAAAATGCGGTGTTTTCAGTCTAGATTTACAGTAAACATGGTCACAGTGTCGGTCTGTCTCACAGCCTGAGGAAGCTTCTCCATATTTAGTCCTGACTCTAGACACCAGGAGGAGGCCGGTCCCAGAGGCCCTCAGAGTTCTAGATGGTTCATGTTTAGTCCTGACTCTAGACACCAGCAGGAGGCCGGTCCCAGAGGTCCTCAGAGTTCTAGATGGTTCATGTTTAGTCCTGACTCTAGACACCAGCAGGAGGCCGGTCCCAGAGGTCCTCAGAGTTCTAGATGGTTCATGTTTAGTCCTGACTCTAGATACCAGCAGGAGGCCGGTCCCAGAGGTCCTCAGAGTTCTAGATGGTTCATGTTTAGTCCTGACTCTAGACACCAGCAGAAGGCCGGTCCCGGAGGTCCTCAGAGTTCTAGATGGTTCATGTTTAGTCCTGACTCTAGACACCAGCAGGAGGCTGGTCCAAGAGGTCCTCAGAGTTCTAGATAGTTCATGTTTTGTCCTGACTCTAGACACCAGCAGGAGGCCGGTCCCAGAGGTCCTCAGAGTTCTAGATGGTTCATGTTTAGTCCTCTAGACACCAGCAGGAGGCCAGTCCCAGAGGTCCTCAGAGTTCTAGATGGTTCATGTTTAGTCCTGACTCTAGACACCAGCAGGAGGCCGGTCCAAGAGGTCCTCAGAGTTCTAGATAGTTCATGTTTAGTCCTGACTCTAGACACCAGCAGGAGGCCGGTCCCAGAGGTCCTCAGAGTTCTAGATGGTTCATGTTTAGTCCCGACTCTAGACACCAGCAGGAGGCCGGTCCCAGAGGTCCTCAGAGTTCTAGATGGTTCATGTTTAGTCCTGACTCTAGACACCAGCAGGAGGCCGGTCCAAGAGGTCCTCAGAGTTCTAGATAGTTCATGTTTAGTCCTGACTCTAGACACCAGAAGGAGGCCGGTCCCAGAGGTCCTCAGAGTTCTAGATGGTTCATGTTTAGTCCTGACTCTAGATACCAGCAGGAGGCCGGTCCCAGAGGTCCTCAGAGTTCTAGATGGTTCATGTTTAGTCCTGACTCTAGACACCAGCAGGAGGCCGGTCCCAGAGGTCCTCAGAGTTCTAGATGGTTCATGTTTAGTCCTGACTCTAGACACCAGCAGGAGACCGGTCCCAGAGGTCCTCAGAGTTCTAGATGGTTCATGTTTAGTCCTCTAGACACCAGCAGGAGGCCGGTCCCAGAGGTCCTCAGAGTTCTAGATGGTTCATGTTTAGTCCTGACTCTAGACACCAGCAGGAGGCCGGTCCCAGAGGTCCTCAGAGTTCTAGATGGTTCATGTTTAGTCCTGACTCTAGACACCAGCAGGAGGCTGGTCCAAGAGGTCCTCAGAGTTCTAGATAGTTCATGTTTTGTCCTGACTCTAGACACCAGCAGGAGGCCGGTCCCAGAGGTCCTCAGAGTTCTAGATGGTTCATGTTTAGTCCTGACTCTAGACACCAGCAGGAGGCTGGTCCAAGAGGTCCTCAGAGTTCTAGATAGTTCATGTTTAGTCCTGACTCTAGACACCAGCAGGAGGCCGGTCCCAGAGGTCCTCAGAGTTCTAGATGGTTCATGTTTAGTCCTGACTCTAGATACCAGCAGGAGGCCGGTCCCAGAGGTCCTCAGAGTTCTAGATGGTTCATGTTTAGTCCTGACTCTAGACATCAGCAGGAGGCCGGTCCCAGAGGTCCTCAGAGTTCTAGATGGTTCATGTTTAGTCCTGACTCTAGATACCAGCAGGAGGCCGGTCCCAGAGGTCCTCAGAGTTCTAGATGGTTCATGTTTAGTCCTGACTCTAGACACCAGCAGAAGGCCGGTCCCGGAGGTCCTCAGAGTTCTAGATGGTTCATGTTTAGTCCTGACTCTAGACACCAGCAGGAGGCTGGTCTCAGAGGTCCTCAGAGTTCTAGATGGTTCATGTTTAGTCCTGACTCTAGACACCAGCAGGAGGCCGGTCCCAGAGGTCCTCAGAGTTCTAGATGGTTCATGTTTAGTCCTGACTCTAGACACCAGCAGGAGGCTGGTCCAAGAGGTCCTCAGAGTTCTAGATAGTTCATGTTTTGTCCTGACTCTAGACACCAGCAGGAGGCCGGTCCCAGAGGTCCTCAGAGTTCTAGATGGTTCATGTTTAGTCCTCTAGACACCAGCAGGAGGCCGGTCCCAGAGGTCCTCAGAGTTCTAGATGGTTCATGTTTAGTCCTGACTCTAGACACCAGCAGGAGGCTGGTCCAAGAGGTCCTCAGAGTTCTAGAGGGTTAATGTTTAGTCCTGACTCTAGACACCAGCAGGAGGCCGGTCCCAGAGGTCCTCAGAGTTCTAGATGGTTCATGTTTAGTCCTGACTCTAGACACCAGCAGGAGGCTGGTCTCAGAGGTCCTCAGAGTTCTAGATGGTTCATGTTTAGTCCTGACTCTAGACACCAGCAGGAGGCCGGTCCCAGAGGTCCTCAGAGTTCTAGATGGTTCATGTTTAGTCCTGACTCTAGACACCAGCAGGAGGCCGGTCCCAGAGGTCCTCAGAGTTCTAGATGGTTCATGTTTAGTCCTGACTCTAGACACCAGCAGAAGGCCGGTCCCGGAGGTCCTCAGAGTACTAGATGGTTCATGTTTAGTCCTGACTCTAGACACCAGCAGGAGGTCGGTCCCAGAGGTCCTCAGAGTTCTAGATGGTTCATGTTTAGTCCTGACTCTAGACACCAGCAGGAGGCCGGTCCCAGAGGTCCTCAGAGTTCTAGATGGTTCATAAGGTACTAACATATCACAGATGTACTTTGGTGCTAGACCATGGAGAAACTTAAACACAATCAGAGCAGCTTTAAAGTCTATTCTCTGAGCCACAGGAAGCCAGTGCAGAGACTTTAGCACAGGACTGATGTGATCATACTTTCTAGTTCTTGTTAGGACTCGAGCAGCAGTATTTTGAATAAACTGCAGCTGTTTTAAAGCCTTTTTTTCAGACCAGTGAGTAGACCGTTGCAATAATCTAACCTACTGGAAACAAATGCATGGATAAGAACCTATAAGTCTGTTTTAGTAACCAAACCTCTGATTTTGGCTGTTTTTCAGGTGGTAAAAGGCTGCTGATGTAGTTGATTTGATGTGACTGTTGAAGTTAAAGTCTGAGTCCATTATTACTCCCAGATTTCTAACTTGATTTGTCGGTTCTTGAGAGAGAGATTGAAGGTAACTGATGACACTTTCTCTTTGTTTCTGTGGGCCAAAGACAACAATTTCAGTTTTGTCTGAGTTTAGCTGGAGAAAGTTGTTTTGCATCCTGACTCTGATTTGTTGAATCCAGTGACAGAGTGAATCCACAGGTCCATGTTCACCTGCTGTCAGTGACACATAGATCTGAGTATCATCTGCATACTATGAAAGTGTACTATGTAGTTGTTTGTAATCTGAAGGACTCTTATTGTGAAAGTGTTCTATGTCATGTTTTATTTGTTTGTAATCTTAAGGACTCTTATTGTGAAAGTGTTCTATGTCGTGTTATATTGGTTTCTTATCTAAAGGACTCTTATTGTGAAAGTGTTTTATGTCATGTTTTATTCGTTTGTAATCTTAAGGACTCTTATTGTGAAAGTGTTCTATGTCATGTTTTATTTGTTTGTAATCTTAAGGACTCTTATTGTGAAAGTGTTCTATGTCATGTTTTATTTGTTTGTAATCTTAAGGACTCTTATTGTGAAAGTGTTCTATGTCATGTTTTATTCGTTTGTAATCTTAAGGACTCTTATTGTGAAAGTGTTCTATGTCGTGTTATATTGGTTTCTTATCTAAAGGACTCTTATTGTGAAAGTGATCTATGTCATGTTTTATTTGTTTGTAATCTTAAGGACTCTTATTGTGAAAGTGTTCTATGTCATGTTTTATTCGTTTGTAATCTTAAGGACTCTTATTGTGAAAGTGTTCTATGTCATGTTTTATTTGTTTGTAATCTTAAGGACTCTTATTGTGAAAGTGTTCTATGTCATGTTTTTTGTTTATAATCTTTTATTATTTTAATTTATTGATGTACTGCTCCGGCCCAGGTCGTCGAATGCTTTGTAGTAAATTATATGTTGAAACTGTTGGATACCCTTATCCAACAGGGCGTAAAAGCATGCCCTGAAGCAGGCCATGCTTTTACTTTATAAAATATCAGGATTGTTGTCATGATCCCCTTCTCTGCAGCCAGAGGGAGCCATGGACATCTCATCAATCTGACCAGGATCAGCCAGGGATGACTGATGATGCCAAACAGCTGTGCTTTGTGCCATCTATTTAAGCTGTATCACCCCGGACTTCCTGGTCAGGTCTTACAATCCTTCCCAGCCAGGTCTCCCTGGTTGCCTGACCATGAATCACATTACTGCAATAACTGTTTATCATGCCACTGACACTTTGTTTTTGTTTCTCAGTAATTCTGGACTACCAACCTTTCAATAAACCATGTTTTACTGTCTGCAACTGGGTCCTCCTCTTTCCACGTGCACTCCGCCTCATGACAATTGTTCAAAATGGGGTGAGCTTACACGGGAATATCTCATAGTTCCGTCCAGTCTATTTGGGATGAGCTGGTGTTCTAACTTCTGAAACACTTGTGGCGTTTTATGCCGTTCCGCCGTGTTCCACTTATCCGGGACCAGGTCACGGGGGCAGCAGCCTCAGACGGGAAGCTTCTCTCACCCCAGCTGCATCCTCCAGCTCACCCTGAAGGATCCTGAGTTGTTCCCCGGCCAGCTGTGAGGAGACCCAGCGGTTCTGGGGTCTGCCTCTTGGTCTCCTCCTGATGCGATGAGCCCGAAACACCTCACCAGCGAGGGTATTGGTGGAGGGGTTTGCATGCCCCAATGATCCTAGGAGCTACGTTATGTGGGCGCTTAATGCCCCTGGTAGGGTCACCCAAGGCAAACAGGTCGTAGGTGAGGGGCCTGACAAAGCGTGGCTCAAACACTCCTATGAAGAGATCAAGCATGGCCAAGTTGCCCTTGCCCGGACTCGGGTCACCATCACCCCACTTGGAGCTAGGCCTGAGGGTGGGGCATGAGAGCAAGCGCCTGGTGGCCGGGCTTTTACCCACGGGGCCCGGGCTCAGCCTGAACAGGGGACATGGGCTGCCCTTCCAGTGGTCATAGGGGTTGGAGATGGTTGCGTCATACAGATCCTTGAGCGTTTTCTGGACCAGTCCAGGATCCAAGTTTACTGAGTAGACTGTGCCACCTCAGAAAGCTCAGGTCCCTAAACGTCTGCAACAAGATGCCCTCCATGTTTTACTATGGCATCATAGAGACTGTGGGCGCCTGGGCAGCTGGTATAAAAACAAAGATTGCCAACAGGCTGATAAAAAAAGCTGGACGTTTGGTTGACTCACTCCTTGTCAGCGTGGAGGAGGTGGTGAGGGACAGAATGAACGCTAAACCCCACCCACCCTCTCCATGAATCTGTGGACCATCTGAAGAACAGCTTCAGTGACAGACTCCTGCAACCCCGCTGCTCAAAGGAACGGTACAGAAAATCATTCTTACCATCCTCCATCAAAACATTCACTTTCAAACCTGTAGGTGGCACGGTGGTGCAGTGGGTAGTAGAGTGGCCTCACAGCAAGAAGGTCATGGGTTCAAGCCCCGGGTGGGGACGAGGCTTGGAACACTGTTTTTTCTGTGTGGAGTTTGCATGTTCTCCTCGTGTCTGCGTGTACTCCGGTTTCCTCCCACCCTCCGAAGACATGCATGTTAGGTTGATTGGCCGGTGCCAAATTCCCCTTAGGAATGAGTGTGTGTGGATGGTTGTATGTGTGTGGACCCGTGACAGACTGGCGACCTGTTCGGGGTGTACCCTGCCCCTTGCCTTGAATCAGCCGTGATGGGCTCTGGCGCAGCCCGGTAAGGGATAGACGGATGAGAAGATGACTGACTGTGTGACTTTCAAATCCTTTCACTCACAACTAACTGGCATATTTGTATTTGGCATAGTTTTACGTCGGATGCCCTTCCTGACACGACCTCTGTGACTATCTGGGCTAATGTCCATTGCACAACCATTAGGATGGTTGGCATTTGTAGATGTTACACTGAGGGGTCCAACATCGACACGTGCAATGAAATGGTAAATGGACTCTACTTATAAAGCGCCTTTCCACCTGCGTTGGCCCTCAAAGCGCTTTACAGTGAAGCTCACATTCACACATTCATTCATACCTGATGGTGGAAGCTGGCATGCAGGCTGCGAACCACCATCAGGAGGCACTGGATGTTCAGTGTCTTGCTCATGGACACCTCGGCATGAGGCAGGGGATCGAACCCGAACCAGCAACGTTTTCACTCACAATTTGAAAAAAAAAAAAAAAAAGATGTTGGTATTTTTAATTAAATTTGCCAAGAATTCTTCTTCTTCTTTCATCATTTCCCTCCAGGGGGCGTCACAGCAAGTCAGTCTCTTCCAACTAACCCTATCTCCTGCATCCTCTTTGGTCACACCAACTATCTTCATGTCTTCCTTCACTGCTTGCTTGCTTGCTTGTCGAATGTCGCGAGAAACCAGTGTTGGTATATTACGCCTAACAGGGAACCGAAATCCCCTGTGATTTCAAAAATAAAAATCGATCATTGCTCTGGTCATTGCTCTAGAGTATGATCAGAGAGATTGACCGGCCGTAGCCAGCAACCGAGTGGGTTACTTCAGGGGCTCCACATCAAGTCAGTTTCTTCCATCTAACCCTATCTGCTGCATCCTCTTCAGTCACACCAACTATCTTCATGTCTTCCTTCACTGTATCCATGAACCTCCTCTTTGGTCTTCCTCTAGTCCTCTTTCCTGGTGGTTCCAAACCCAGCATCCTTCTTCTGATGTACTCTCTCTCTCTCTCTCCTCTGTACATGTCCAAACCATCTCAGTCTGACCTCTCTGACTTTAAAACTCTAACATGTGCTGTTCCTCTGATCCTGTCCATCCTGGTCACTCCCAGAGAGATCCTCAGCATCTTCATCTCTGATACAAACATCTCTGCTTCCTGTCTGTTCCTCAGTGACACTGTCTCTAGACCAATCAGCATGGCCGCTCTCACCACACTGTCTCTAGACCAATCAGCATGGCCGCTCTCACCACACTGTCTCTAGACCAATCAGCATGGCCGCTGTCACCACGCTGTCTCTAGACCAATCAGCACAGCCGCTCTCCCCACGCTGTCTCTAGACCAATCAGCATGGCTGCTCTCACCACGCTGTCTCTAGACCAATCAGCATGGCCGATCTCACCACGGTTTTGGACACTTTTTCTTTCTTTAATTTGCCAAGAATTAATCCTGGAAATTAGTCAGGTCCCAGCCACCTCTGACTTTTGACTTCTGAAGATCGTGCAGACTGATCCGGGGTGGTTTGCTCTTTCAGAGGATTTGACAGATGCAGGAGGATTTGAACCCAAGTGGTCGGGCGTTTGGAATCATAGAGAACAGATGATTCATTTTGGGTAGAATTATCTTTTTAATTATGGCCACTCCCCCGTCATGGGTATGAGGATTTCCATTGATGAGGTCCGCCTCGATAGATTTAAGAAGCTGGGTGTCATTAAGCTCCGTAAATGGAGAATTTTGAACGTTTCGGGGTTAAGTTTGGGAGTACGGGAAAGATGGACGGGGGAGATTCCAGTCGGTAAGATGGACAGTTCGGGAATGCGATCTAATAATAATAATAATAATAATGTATTTTATTTATAATGCACTCTATACTTGAAATCAAGTCTCAGAGTGCTACATGGATTAAAACATTAAAACTTAAAACAATTAAAAAAATACAGTACAATAAAAACAAACATACAATGCAAACAAATTTAAAAATGATAAGCTTTTTTAAAAAGGTGGGTTTTTAGTCCTTTTTTAAAAGCATCCTCCGTCTGTGGGGCCCTGAGGTAGTCTGGGAGGGCATTCCACAGGCGGGGAGCAGCAGCCTTGAAGGCCCTGTCGCCCATTGTTTTTAGCCGTGTCCTGGGTGGGTTCAGACGATGCTGTTGGCCTGACCGGGTCCTGGTTGAGGTATTGAGTGTGAGTAGTTCTGAGAGGTAAGTGGGGGCCTCACCGTGCAGACAGTGATGGGTGTGAAGGAGGACCTTATATTCAATACGGAGGTGAACGGGAAGCCAGTGAAGGCTGTGAAGGATGGGGTTGATGTGCACCCTCATCAGGACCCTGGCAGCGCTGTTCTGAACATGCTGGAGCTTTTGAGTGCTCCTGCCAGGGATCCCAATGAGAAGCGCATTACAGTAATCCAGCCTGGAGGAGACAAAGGCATGGACTATCTACTTAGCGATCGATAGCTGTTTTTGAAAAACAATGGAACACACAAAAATAAAAGTAAGGCGTCGCTTTCTGCAGGGTCGGTTGAATGAACGAGATTAAAAACAGTGACCTATTGCCCAAATCAACACCCTGATGCACCCTGTGGAGCCTGTTTGTGTGTAGGAGGAGCTCGGTGTCAAGCTGCTCCTCCTCAAGGTTGAGAGAAACCAGATGGGATGGCTTATGGGCATCGCTGGTGAGGTGTTTCGGGCCCGTCCCACCGGGAGGAGACCAAGAGGCAAATCCCAGACCCGCTTTTTTCAAAATTTTTTTGCAATTTTTTGACCGAAAAGCAACTTTTTTGCAATTTCTTTTTGCAATTTTTCATTTTTTTCCCAACTTTTTTCCAACTTTCTGACTTTTTTTGCAATTGTTTGACAAAAAAGTGACTTTTTTGTGACTTTTTTTGCATTTTTTTTTTTTTTTACAAAACAGTGACCGTTTTAAAACTTTCTTTTTTTTTTACTGTAAAAAAATCGCAATCTTTTTTCTTTTTTAAAAGTCGTTTTATTATCAAAAAATTGCAAAAAAAAGCAGAAAAATTGTAATAGAGACACTTTTTTTGTCAAAAAGTTGCAAGAAAAGTTGCAAAAATGTCACAAAACCGTCGCTTTCTCCTAAAAAATTCCAAAAAAGTATAAAAATGGAGACTTTTTGGACAAAAATTTGCTAAAAAAGACAGTTGTTCTTCAAAAAAGTCACAAAAAACCCCACTGGTTGCTAAACCCCCCGTCCCCTGGTTGGTACAGACTATCAGCCAATAGGACACAGCCTGGTTGTTATAGGCTCCGTCCCATTGGCTGTCATGGTAAACACTGAACATACCTTTTTATTTTAAAAATATCAATAATTTTTATGCATATTGTGTATTTTTTTTGTAAAAAACAACCAGACTTTAACATTTTTGCAGGTTTGAAGGTTTATTTTTTTAATTTTTTTGTTGTTTTTCGTCCGTCATCCGTTTTTATCACTAATTCCTTGAAACCAGAGGCTTGAAATAAAAAGGATGGAGGTTTCAGGAACAACATGTAGCAGGAGTGGGTTGCGTTGGTTAAAACAGGTTCTTTAATATGCAGAGACCCTGTTTCCTCTGAAGATCTGTCGGATTCCGTTTGACAAACACGAGGTGAAGGTTTTGAATTTTCCGGGATTTCCTTTAAGTTGTTTTCTGAAAACCGAACAAACGACGTCGTCATAAACGGACTTTTTCAGATTCATGCTCGTCAGAACTTTATAGGTCATACTTTTTGAATTCGTCACAAAAACTTTGTAAATCTTTTGATCGAGTTTATAAAATTTATCCGTTTCGATGTCAAAGTCGACCATTTCGGCTTCGGCCCACATCCTGTCAAACAGGCGGTCGTAAAGGTCTTCGTAGTTTTCTTTGGAACACGGAATCCGTCCGAAATCAAACAGCAAAGAAATGAGATCGTCTGCGACTTTATTAATATGAAACCTGCATTCTTCTTTTCTCCATCTTAGTAACCCGAGGAATTCTTCTTCCTCGTTTTCTGAAGGAGTCGTGACGATCACACCCTTTCTGTTTCGAAGGCTGCGGCTTTCTTCCTCAGAAAGCTTCGATCTCTTTGAGATATCTTTCTCTAACATCGACGCCTGCAAAAATGAGGGCTCTCCTTGGGTCAGAGGTGACGGCGGGCTCAGTTTTTTCTCTTGCCAGCATTTTAAAAATCTCAGGATTGCTTTCAATCTGTTTTCGTCATGTTGGGGTGTAATCGTCCGATCCGGAGACACGATATCGATGGAGATTTTCTCCGTTGTTTGCACCGGTTCTTCTCCCTCCTGGAGAACGAACTCTATGTTCTCCTCTATGTTCTCTTCCTGGTAACCTGAAATCCCATCGATTGTGGGCTCCACGGCGATGGGCGACATGCTTTCTTCGGTTTTACGGCAGCATTGTAAAAACCCAGGTCTCTTTTTGTGTTTTTTCTGTTGACTTTTATCAAATTGAACAGAAGAATCTTCTTCAGGAGGGATTTCATCCGAAGGCATTTCCTCCAGCTGTGATTGGTCACCTCTTTGGATTACGTACTCCTCTTCCTCATGACGAGATTCCACCATGGTACTCGTTGGTTCAGAACTCTGGCGTTTTTTCTGCGGGTGGCAAAGATCAAACAGTCTTTTCAGCATTTTACACGTTCTCACTACGATTCCGTCTATATTTTTGACCGGAACGTGTTGGTGTTCCGTGGTCATGTTGACTCGGTCTGTAACCTCGGCGGCGATCAGTTTGGTCAACGCGTCTGACGTCTTGATTTTGATTCGCAGTTTGATTTTCAAAACGGCGGCAAACGTCTTCGGGACAGCGTGCCCGACCGAAGTGAGGACATCCTTCTTAGAAATTCCACATTTTATGTTAAAGTGAGCCCGATCCCGGATCAAACTGGTGATGGCTATGACCAGGTCACACATCAACCCCTTTAGGACGTCTTTAGTCTCATCGTCTGGGTTTCCGGTCATTAAATTGGCGCATTGGGTCGTAGTCAGAATGTGGAAACAGGATTCCACCAGTGGTTGTATGATATGGATTAATTCAGCCTCCAGTGATTGGCCGTATTGTTGATCACTGCTTCCATCGTTGGAGTCGTCCATTTTTAGAGCTGCATTTACCAAATATTTTTAAATATGTGGATTTATTTTAGAAAGCTGTGCGACTCCGGTTTCTATCATGAGAGGATTGGAATCCACCCTACGGCCTCTGGTCTATGACACCGTCAAGATCAGAGGACAGCAATGTATTCTCGAAGCGTTGCCAGGCAACAGGATTCTACCAAGGAACCAGTTCTAATTGGACCGCCCCTTTTAGAATGTTGGATGTTACTGTAACCCTTTCCTTTTTGTTTTGACTAACAAATTCAAAATTCAAGAAGTTTTATTGTCACTGACTTCGGTCGGGTTTTCTTTGGTCGCTTCTCAATCAGCTTTTCATTCAGATTAAGACACAGAATACTTTAATAATGTCTGTAGTCTTGGAGCCAAGGTGTTTTTGTTCATTTTCTGTCTTATTTTGAAATCACTCACCTTATTTCCTTTCAGGTGCTGTTTTAATCTTAGGTGTGTCTCCCTGGTCTAATCGCCACTCTTCCCTAACGATCTTCACCTGGTTCCTATTTTCTCCTGCCAGTATTTAAGGGGTTTCTTTCCCTCACTCCCCGGCAGGGTTTTCTTGCCTAGTAGGGGTGTGCGATATCGCAAGTTTTGGTATCGATCCGATACCAAGTAAACACAGACCAATATCGCCGATTACAATATCGATACCGATATTTAAATTTTTTAAATGAGTATTTTTGCATCAAGGGTTTGGGTCATATATATAGTAAGTATATGTATAAACACAGGTTGGTAGGTAGATCCATACAAGTGTCCAGTTGCAAACAAATGTTAACTACTGTTAAAGAGGATTATGTTGTTCTTTCACAATTAAAATTGGAGCGTCTCTGTTAATGAGCGCTGCCTCTAGGAAACAGAAGGGGTCAGGGTTTTCTCCTCCGTTTCTGAAGTTTTTCTTTGGGGTGACTCTTTCATTTGTAGTGTTACCCCTATATTTAACAGCCTTTCTGCACATGGTGCAGGTAGCTTCAAAGTACAGCCACACTATACTTCTCTTTTTTCCATCTCTCTCTACTTTTACCGACTTGCGTTTTTTTTTTTTGTTTCCTTGCCCCAATTTGCTGAGTCATGTGACAAGTCAAAGCGAGAGGAGAAAGGGGGCGGGGCAGCCTCGCTTTAGCATACAGGCGCGTCTCACAGCATTTGCAGACAGATCAGTTAGGTTAACTTTTTGGGGGAAAAAAAAAAACGGAAGCATAGTGCGGGGGGTAAAACTTCAACCAAAGTATCGATATTGTACAAAGTTGGAGTATCGATCAATATCAATACTAGCGTTGGTATCGATATTAGGATCGATCCGCCCATCCCTACTGATCACCACTAATGATCTTCACCTGGTTCCTATTTTCTCCTGCCAGAATTTAAGGGGTTTCTTTTCCTCACTCCCCTGCAGGGTTGTCTTGCATAGTCTCCCCTACCTGCCCTTAGATATTTGAATCTTATCTCGTACTTCTAGGTGTAAGGTTTTTTTTTTTTAGATCTTCAGTGTTTTGCCTGGTGTAAGCTTGGTTTTAGTTTGATTTTTGTTAAACGAAAGACTTTGTTTGTAACCATCTACTGTCCAGCATTGTATTTACAAAACAAACCCTGACAAATAATCCCCTACTGGGAAAATTTATGTGCCCGATACCTCCTAGCAGTTCAAGAGAGAGCTCCAGAACAGCTGTCAAGTGGTGCAGAGTTGGATGAAGCTGGAACAGTTCTTCTTCTTTCCCTCCAGGGGTCGCCCATCAAGTCAGCCCCATCATGTCCAAACCATCTCAGTCTGACCTCTGACTTTAAAACCTCTAACATGTGCTGTTCCTCTGATCCTGTCCATCCTGGTCACTCCCAGAGAGATCCTCAGCATCTTCATCTCTGCTACAAACATCTCTGTTTCCTGTCTTTTTCTCAGTGCTACTGTCTCTAGACCAATCAGCAGGAAGCTGGAACAGTAGCTTGGTGGAATAGAGCTGAAACAGCTAATGGTAGAATACACAACTAGACGGCAAAATCTAGGATCCCGATGCACCCATGTTTGAAAGCTCCAGTGATAATAAGACGTTAAAGGCTCCACATGACATGAGGATTACCTGACCGGTCCACCACAATTTGTGAAGTTGAAGAACTGTGTCAAATTTCCCTTCGGAGAATAATAAAGTATATTCAATTCAATTCAGATGGTAAATGGACTCTACTTCTCCTGCTCTTTTCCACCCGTGTTGGCACTCTAAGTCCTACACATTGTAGCCCACATTCACCCATTCATTCATACCTGATTGTGCAAGCAGACACGCAAGCTGGAAACCACCATCAGGAGATATTAGGGGTTCGGTGTCTTGCTCGAGGACACCTTGGCATGAACTCCTGGCGGGGGATCGAACTGGATACCCTTCGGTTACAGGGCGGTCACTCTAATCACTTAGCCATCCTTCCCCCAGATGTATTCAGATGACTCGGCCATCGTCGGGTGTATGGAGAACGGAGCGGAGGAATAGCGCTGGGATGTGGGGAAAATCATCTGCACCGGAACAGGGCCACCCACAGCTGGTTACCATGGTGAGGGGAGGAACGTAGATTCTGGTTACCATGGTGATGGGAGGAACGTAGATTCTGGTTACCATGGTAATGGGAGGAACGTAGATTCTGGTTACCATGGTGATGGGAGGAACGTAGATCCTGGTTACCATGATGAGGGTAGGAACGTAGATTCTGGTTACCATGGTAATGGGAGGAACGTAGATCCTGGTTACCATGATGAGGGTAGGAACGTAGATCCTGGTTACCATGATGAGGGTAGGTACGTAGATCCTGGTTACCATGATGAGGGTAGGAACGTAGATTCTGGTTACCATGGTGAGGGCAGGAATGTAGATTCTGGTTACCATGGTTAGGGTAGGAATGTAGATCCTGGTTACCATGGTGAGGGTAGGAACATAGATTCTGGTTACCATGGTGATGCTAGGAACATAGATCCACCGTCCATAGCTGGTGTCCATAGATTTTTTTCCCTTTAGTTTTAATACATTCTTTTAAATATTTTTATGGTCAGTGCCTCTGCTGTCACGGCGCTTCCTGCCCGATCCTGGACAGTTAGCGTCTGCCCTCATTTTACACTTAGTCTGAAGTTTAGCTTGAAATCTGCACGTATATGTGTGTGTAGCACCAACACAGCCAAGTTCTAATTAATTATTAACCAGCACCGGTCGCTCTAATCTTTCATTAAATTCTACTCGTTATAATTAAAATCTTTTCATTTAAGTCGTTTAATCAGAGCCAAAAGAAAAACTACAGCATGAAGCTTTTTCTCACGTTTAGAGATAAAAACATAACATTAGAACAAAACACAACTGAAAATCAAGGACAAACATTGTTCATTTCTTATCTATTCATTAATTAATCAATGCCAATTCATCCATCATCTATTGACGTGTAGTGATACGTCCTTCCACACCTGTTTCCTTCTATCATCATCCTCCAGGGGGCGTCACAGCAAGTCAGTTTCTTCCATCTAACCCTATCTCCTGCATCCTCTTCGGTCACACCAACTATCTTCATGTCTTCCTTCACTGTATCCATGAACCTCCTCTTTGGTCTTCCTCTAGTCCTCTTTCCTGGTGGTTCCAAACCCAGCATCCTTCTTCTGATGTCTCTCTCTCTCCTCTGCACATGTCCAAACCATCTCAGTCTGACCTCTCTGACTTTAAAACCTCTAACATGTGCTGTTCCTCTGATCCTGTCCATCCTGGTCACTCCCAGAGAGATCCTCAGCATCTTCATCTCTGCTACAAACATCTCTGTTTCCTGTCTTTAATCAGTGACACTGTCTCTAGACCAATCAGCATGGCCGCTCTCACCACACTGTCTCTAGACCAATCAGCATGGCCGCTCTCACCACACTGTCTCTAGACCAATCAGCATGGCCGCTCTCACCACACTGTCTCTAGACCAATCAGCATGGCTGCTCTCACCACACTGTCTCTAGACCAATCAGCATGGCCACTCTCACCACACTGTCTCTAGACCAATCAGCAAGGCCGCTCTCACCACACTGTCTCTAGACCAATCAGCATGGCCGCTCTCACCACACTGTCTCTAGACCAATCAGCATGGCCGCTCTCACCACACTGTCTCTAGACCAATCAGCATGGCTGCTCTCACCACGGTTTTGGACACTTTCCCTTTCTTTCATTTTAGCTGAAATAAATGGGTGTTTATATAAACACTCTTTTATCTACACGGTCTATCCCTGAATCCATAAATCTAACCATCTAATCATCAGTTCTTCTTCCAACCAATCATATCAGACCTGTTTTCCTCCAAACCCCTTGCCATCCATTTGTGGCAAATATGTGATGATTATTTTTCTCTCAGTTTTTGTCCTTCACTTCTTTTAAATTGAAAAAAAAAACTTTTTTTTTTCCTTTGCTTGAAAAGAGAAAATAAAACTTTGGTAAAAATATTTTAGCTAAAAATCATTCATTACTGCTTTTTGTATCAGTGATGGCAGGAAATATACTTTATTCAGAACAGGAAGCACAGTCTTCCTTTTGTTTGTGACATCTTTCATCCATCCTAAATTCTTCTAGATGTAGTCGTTCTTGTTGGGAGATGTAGTTCTTCCTGCTGGGAGATGTAGTCCTTCTTGTTGGGAGATGTAGTCCTTCTTCTTGGGAGATGTAGTCCTTCTTTTTGGGAGATGTAGTCCTTCCTTCTGGGAGATGTAGTCCTTCCTACTGGTAGATGTAGTCCTTCCATCTGGAAGATGTAGTCCTTCCTGTTGGGAGATGTAGTTCTTCCTGTTGGGAGATGTAGTCCTTCCTGCTGGGAGATGTAGTCCTTCTTGTTGGGAGATGTAGTCCTTCCATCTGGAAGATGTAGTCCTTCCTGTTGGGAGATGTAGTTCTTCCTGTTGGGAGATGTAGTCCTTCCTGCTGGGAGATGTAGTCCTTCTTGTTGGGAGATGTAGTCCTTCTTTTTGGGAGATGTAGTCCTTCCTGTTGTGAGATGTAGTCCTTCTTTTTGGGAGATGTAGTCCTTCTTTTTGGGAGATGTAGTCCTTCTTGTTGGGAGATGTAGTCCTTCCTGTTGTGAGATGTAGTCCTTCTTTTTGGGAGATGTAGTCCTTCTTTTTGGGAGATGTAGTCCTTCTTGTTGGGAGATGTAGTCCTTCTTTTTGGGAGATTTAGTCCTTCCTGTTGTGAGATGTAGTCCTTCAATCTGGAAGATGGAGACTTAGTCCAGTAAATGTCACTGGAAAGTCAACTAACTAGATGCCAGAGCCACCTCCTCTCTTTTCCCCTTCCTCTCTCCTCCTCATCTCGGTGAGGGAGTACCAGTGCACGAACCAGAGGAAAGTTTTCATCTACTTTTAGAGTTTCCCTGCGTGATGCATTCAGATCCACCAGCATGTTTGTAAGCTTAGAGACGGTGCCATAAAGGCAGCAGTATCCCAGCTGTCTGTCCAGCACCCTTCCTGCTTCTCTCCATCTTTTCATCTCCCTGCCTGTTCTGTCATCCATCACACACTGTGCACCATCTGGTTCAGGAACTTCAAAAACACTCGTTCCAACCTGAACACACACGTTTTATTTTTAGACCAGATTAAAGCAGAGCAGATAATTTGTCTGTAATAATTATTTTTTTGTTGAAGGCTGCGCGGTGCATGGGCGTGATGCGCTGTGAAAGTTGGATTCAGGGTGAATGAGGGGGTGTGTTTTCATCCTAAACCAAAAAGATCCACACACATGGATTAATAGAGCTAAATTTGGAGCAGAGTGCTCGGGCTGCGTTAGTCGTGACCTCTCTCATCTTCTGGATGGGCCGCGGGCTTTTTATCCACGTTCTCAAATCACAACCCTGGAGAGCCGTGTGTGTGTGTGTGTGTGTGTGTGTGTGTGTGTGTGTGTGTGTGTGTGTGTGTGTGTGTGTGTGTGTGTGTGTGTGTGTGTGTGTGTGTGTGTGTGTGTGTGTCTGAGACTCAGTCCGTGCGCTGGAAATAAATCCATTATTGGAATAGACTTTCACTCAAGTATCACTTTTCTCAACAGCAGGATTCCTCAGAGTCTGAGTGTGTGTGTGTGTGTGTGTGTGTGTGTGTGTGTGTGTGTGTGTGTGTGTGTGTGTGTGTGTGTGTGTGTGTGTGTGTGTGTGTGTGTGTGTGTGTGTGTGTGTGTGTGTGTGTGTGTGTGTGTGTGTGTGTGTGTGTACATGGACAGTGTTCCTAATTATGGGCATTACATTTGAAGCTGGTGGTCTGTTTGCAGCTTTAGGAAGCCATATTTACTGAAAACAGAAACATGTAAACAGTTAAATCTCCATGGTAACAGAAACACTTCCTGCATCCGTTGGGTTTAGAAGTTTTTTGAGAGTTTTTGCTTGAATTACCGTAATTTCACGGCCATAAGGCGCACCTAAAAGTCTAAAATTTTCTTCAAAATGAGCGGTGCGCCCTTTCGTGCGGTGCGCCTTGTATGTGTGAGAAAAGGCGGACCTAAGAGAAAAAGCGGTGCCCGTGAGGCGGACCTGAAAGAAAAGGCATGAGAACATTAAAGAGTGAAGTGTCTAACTAGTATTTTTATTCACTTTGTTTTTGTGATTTATTTTATTTTGAAGATATGTTTACCGTTACCATGGCAACCAGAGTGCGTTCGAGCAGAGAGAATGTTTCCACGTTATAGAGACGCTGCTAATAAATTTTCTCGTGAAGACAACGTGGATTTAAATGTATTATTATTGATTAAAAAAGCCAGTTTTTCCGGCTGGTCTTATCACCTGTAGACCGGTCCCTGAAAATATTATCAGACACTGAACTGGTCCGTGGCGCAGAAAAGGTTGGGGACCCCTGGTTCTAAGTACACTTCTGCATAACCTTGTATCCTTATTAACATTAAAGAATAAAAAAAAAAGAAAAAGAACAGCTTTATTAACATTGTTTTTTAGTGTGTAACAGAAAATATTTAAAGTGCATCAATTAACTTGAATTTAAATAAAAATCATTCTTATTTAAACTATAAACAACAACTACTGTAGTGGATGTACAATTACACTTTTAATACGCACATTTGCATCCTTGCGTGTGTTGTTGTAAGGCGGTGTGTGACTGAGACTGCGCCTTTTCGTACGGTGCGCCTTATGTGTGTGTTAAATACAGCAACGGCGCACAAAACTGAGGCTGCGCCTTTTCGTACGGTGCGCCTAATGGCCGTGAAATTACGGTATTTTTACCACACCTCAGAGTCCATCCAACAGCTATTTGGATGAAATCCCTGATGCCACTCTGGCTCATTAAAAATCAACTGTGCATGCGCAGTCTTTGGTTCCGTTCTGTTCCGTCGTCTTCCGCTTATCCAGGGCCAGGTTGCGGGGGCAACAGCCTCAGATGGGAAACCCAGGTTTCTCTCACCCCAGCTGCATCCTCCAGTTTACCTGGGAGGATCCCGAGTCGTTCCCCAGCCAGCTGTGAGACATAGTCTCTCCAGCAGGTCTGGGGTCTGCCTCTTGGTCTCCTCCCGGTCAGACGTGCCCGACACATCCCACAAGAGAGGCTCTCAGGAGGCATCCTGACCAGATACCCAAACCACCGCATCTGGCTTCTCTTATCCTGCAGGAGGAGCTGCTCTACTCCGAGCTCCTCCCAGATGGCTGAACTCCTCACCCTATCTCTGAGTGAGAGCCCAGCCACCCTGCGGAGGAAGCTCATTTCGAAGGCTTGTATCTGCGATCTTGTTCTTTTGTTCACCACCCACAGCTGGTTACCATGGTGAGGGTAGGAACGTAGATCCTAGTTACCATGGTGAGGGTAGGAACGTAGATCCTAGTTACCATGGTGAGGGTAGGAACGTAGAGCCTGGTTACCATGGTGAGGGTAGGAACGTAGATCCTGGTTACCATGGTGAGGATAGGAACGTAGATCCTGGTTACCATGGTGAGGGTAGGAACGTAGATCCTGGTTACCATGGTGAGGGTAGGAATGTAGATCCTGGTTACCATGGTGAGGGTAGGAACGTAGATCCTGGTTACCACGGTGAGGGTAGGAACGTAGATCCTGGTTACCATGGTGAGGGTAGGAACATAGATCCTGGTTACCATGGTGAGGATAGGAACGTAGATCCTGGTTACCATGGTGAGGGTAGGAACATAGATCCTGGTTACCATGGTGAGGGTAGGAATGTAGATCCTGGTTACCATGATGAGGGTAGGAACGTAGATTCTGGTTACCACGGTGAGGGTAGGAACGTAGATCCTGGTTACCATGGTGAGGGTAGGAACATAGATCCTGGTTACCATGGTGAGGGTAGGAATGTAGATCCTGGTTACCATGATGAGGGTAGGAACGTAGATCCTGGTTACCATGGTGAGGGTAGGAACATAAATCCTGGTTACCATGGTGAGGGTAGGAACGTAGATCCTGCTTCAGAAGACACTAAAGTCTTTTCTACATTCATATTAAGGGTTTTATTTTAAAAAAATTGAACTTTTCTTATTAATAATAACATAAACAATGTTTCACTCCGTACGACTCGTCTGCTGCTGCCTTTAAAACCTTCCAAGGTCATTATTTCCCCAACACTGCGTTCCTTTTTCTCACTGGCATTGCTTCGCCCTTTGCGTGTTCTCTTGCTGTGGCCGCCATCCTGCTGAACACAGAAACACACTCACTTTTGACCTCATAAGAATCATAAAGCAGAGGTCTACACAGATAAATTTATAGCTGTGAAGTCTCCTTTAATTTCTTCAAATTGTCTGTGTGGGGTTTTTTTTTGGTCTATAAGATACTAATTACAATAAATATTTTCGGCGTCCCTCCCCCTTTCTCTCCCCGATCACAAAATCAGTCGCATGCCGCAATTTTGGAAAAAATAGTTTTTCATCCAGTTTTGTAGAATAAACAAAAAAGCTTTCCGATGATGTAAAAAATGATATTTATATGACAAAAACTGACAGATTTATGATTCTTTTTACTAATATCTTCTTCTTCTTTCGGCATTTCCCTTCAGGGGGCGCCACAGCAAGTCAGTTTCTTCCATCTAACCCTATCTGCTGCATCGTCTTCGGTCACACCAACTATCTTCATGTCTTCCTTCACTGTATCCATGAACCTCCTCTTTGGTCTTCCTCTAGTCCTCTTTCCTGGTGGTTCCAAACCCAGCATCCTTCTTCTGATGTACTCTCTCTCTCCTCTGCACATGTCCAAACCATCTCAGTCTGGCCTCTCTGACTTTAAAACCTCTAACATGTGCTGTTCCTCTGATCCTGTCCATCCTGGTCACTCCCAGAGAGATCCTCAGCATCTTCATCTCTGATACAAACATCTCTGCTTCCTGTCTTTTCTTCAGTGTTACTGTCTCTAGACCAATCAGCATGGCCGCTCTCACCACACTGTCTCTAGACCAATCAGCATGGCCGCTCTCACCACGGTTTTGTACACTTTCTCTTTCATTTTGTCTGAAACTCTTCTGTCACACATCACACCTGATACTTTTCTCCACCCGTTCCAGCCTGCCTGCACACGCTTCTTCACCTCTTTTCCACATTCTCCATTGCTCTGGACTGTTGATCCTAGATACTTAAAATCTTCCACCTTCTTTCTCTCTTCTCCCTGTAACCTCACTTTTCCATTTGGATCCCTCTCATTTTTTTTTTTACTTTTTTTTACTTTTTACTATTATATTCTCCATGTTTACAAACGGACGTTCCATTGCTATGTTTTGCGCATGCGTGAAGTCACCAGCTAGTAAGCAAACCCGATGGTACACACGTGATTTTAAAAAACAGCAAAAAATGAGTCAACGTAGCCTTTTTATTGCATAAATTATTCAAATGAACTGCTAATGATGTCAAAATGCGTATTTATATTAAAAATAGAATTGACATTTTATTTTGAAAGGATTTAAGCGCCTATGGTCACCAGCTGTGGGTGGTGACCGAAAGAATGAGATCGTGGGTACAATCGGCCGAAATGATCTTCCTCCACAGGGTGGCTGGGCTCTCACTCAGAGATCGGGTGAGGAGCTCTGCCATCCTGGAGGAGCTTGGTGTTGAGCTGCTCCGCCTCCAGGTCGAGAGAGCCAGATGGGGTGGTTCTGGCATCTGGTCAGGATGCCCCCTGTGCGCCTCACTGGTGAGGTGTTTTGGGCACGTCCAACCGGGAGGAGACCAAGGGGCAGACTCCGGACCCGCTGGAGAGACTATGTTTCACAGCTGGCTGAGGAACGACTCGGGATCCTTGCGGGTGAGCTGGAGGATGCAGCCGGGGTGAGAGAGGCCTGGGCGACTCATTTGAGGCTGTTGCCCCCCCCTTCCGACCCGACCCCGGAACAAGTGGAAGATGACGGAACGGTTTTAAGCACGAGTACGCGTCTACCGGAAGTAAAAAGTGATTTTTTTTTTTTAGTTTATTTTCATAGCTGTTGTTGAAATCTGATAAAGTACTGTTTATAAAACACGTTTTAATTTAGAGGGGGGGTCACATTTACCAGGGGTGAATCCAGGATTTTCTAAAGGAGGAGGAGGGGGTCGTGAGGTCATAGAAAAACACAGGTGTTCACCTGTAGGCGGGTCTGGGGGCATCCCTATCAGAACATTTTGAAAAATAAGTCATTTTTCTGCATTTTGTTGCATATTTTGCCCAAAGTTTATATAATTAAAGTAGTAAGAACACTTTTTTTTGTGGACCAAGAGGAAGGGTATGCGCCCCTATGTCCCCCCTCCCCTCTCCTCTGGGTCCGCCCCTGTTTACTCTCAGTCTGTACAATATAAATATAAACACATGTTCTCGTTGCTGGAGGGAACTCGGGGAACAAGTTCCATTTTATTTGTCCTTGTGTGACCATCCATCCATTTTGTTACAATTATACCAGCCAGGTTGTCGTAGCAACGGTCCAGCTGAGACTCAGTGAAGGAAACGACTCAATGACCTACCCCCAGGCCGGGCAGAGCACGGGCGGGACACCTGATCAGGGATTGTGGTCGTACTCACACTGTGGTCTTTCTGTCTGCATTACGAACATAATACAAGACTTCCTGATCGGACTTTGACTGGTTTTAATTAAAAAATTATGTTAGTTGTTTTTTACACGTCTCTATTTGCCAAAAATCCACCCACGCTGCCACCACCTGGTCACAGCCATGTGCTGTACCTGGTGTGTGTGTGCTCTAACAGATGGGGTAACGTAATACACGCCTCATATCCTCCCTGCTGCCCGCTGGCCTCTGATTCCATCTCAGTTTTACCAGCATCCTGCTCGTTTCTTCCTGGAATCGAACCACTCTGACTTGCTCTGCTTCCCTCACCCTAACTCATCCCCTAACTCGCCCTTTCCTCCCGAACACCGCGGTAGAGATTCCTCCTGAGAAGGTGTATCAGGTTTACCAAATATCAGCTTACTGTGATGTTTCCAACCTGGAAAACTGCGTGTTGTTTACAACCCGTTTTGTTCGTCTGTCCAGGTTAGCACTTTGTTCCCCCGTCCGGGCGGCCCTCGATCCGTCTCTCTGTCAGCTAGAGGTGAAACTCCAGCAGCTAACGGTGGAGTAATTTATTGATGTTTTCCTCTCATGGGGGGATAATGGTCTGTTGATGGATGAGGCAGCGTGGTGTGTGTCCGCCTTCACAGCATCAACCACAGTCAGCAGTCAGTCAACTCTCAGGTGGTATGAGACACCCACCTGAGTTATGTTACACGGCAACAGACACTCACCCAGTCTCCGACAGATTATAACGTGACAGAGCAGGGACTCATGGCAGTGCCCACCTCAGTATGTACTTTTACACCTGTACCCCATGTTTCTAATGCCACACAAGAGGTCAGATTGTCCCGCATTAAAGAAACCCATCTTTTACTCCCACCCTGAACGCGCCTCTATAACTCCATAGTATATGGGTTATACAAATGATTTAGTTTGGTCTAGAGACAGTGTGGTGAGAGCGGCCATGCTGATTGGTCTAGAGACAGCGTGGTGAGAGCGGCCATGCTGATTGGTCTAGAGACAGTGTGGTGAGAGCGGCCCTGCTGATTGGTCTAGAGACAGTGTGGTGAGAGCGGCCATTCTGATTGGTCTAGAGACAGCGTGGTGAGAGCGGCCATGCTGATTGGTCTAGACACAGTGTGGTGAGAGCGGCCATGCTGATTGGTCTAGAGACAGTGTGGGGAGAGCGGCCATGCTGATTGGTCTAGAGACAGCGTGGTGAGAGCGGCCATGCTGATTGGTCTAGACACAGTGTGGTGAGAGCGGCCATGCTGATTGGTCTAGAGACAGTGTGGGGAGAGCGGCCATGCTGATTGGTCTAGAGACAGCGTGGTGAGAGCGGCCATGCTGGTTGGTCTAGAGACAGTGTGGTGAGAGCGGCAGACAGTGTGGTGAGAGCGGCCATGCTGATTGGTCTAGAGACAGCGTGGTGAGAGCGGCCATGCTGATTGGTCTAGAGACAGCGTGGTGAGAGCGGCCATGCTGATTGGTCTAGAGACAGTGTGGTGAGAGCGGCCATGCTGATTGGTCTAGAGACAGTGTCACTGAGGAAAAGACAGGAAACAGAGATGTTTGTAGCAGAGATGAAGATGCTGAGGATCTCTCTGGGAGTGACCAGGATGGACAGGATCAGAGGAACAGCACATGTTAGAGGTTTTAAAGTCAGAGAGGTCAGACTGAGATGGTTTGGACATGTGCAGAGGAGAGAGAGAGAGTACATCAGAAGAAGGATGCTGGGTTTGGAACCACCAGGAAAGAGGACTAGAGGAAGACCAAAGAGGAGGTTCATGGATACAGTGAAGGAAGACATGAAGATAGTTGGTGTGACTGAAGAGGATGCAGCAGATAGGGTTAGATCAAAGGTGGGCAAACTTTTTGATCCGCGGGCCACATTGAGTTCTAACATTTGACCAGGGGGAACAGGATCAGATGGATGTCATGCTTTGGTAACCGCCTGATTAGACCGATAGAATGACGCTAGATTTTAAACAAGCGCTAAATGTTACATCAAGAGCGTTAAATTTCAAATCTAACGGCGTTAGGTTTAAAATCTAAGCTCTTGATGTAACATTTTGCTTGTTTTTAACATCAAACACGCTTGTTTACGTGTGTGTATTGGCCCCGAAGGCTTTCCATAATCATACAGTGCACCATCTAGTGAGGAAACATCAAAATTGCAGGAAAAATAAAACATTAACAAGGTTTATTTATGTAATTTTTTCATTTAGGCGGGCCGGATTAAAACGATTAACGGGCCACATGTGGCCCGCAGGGCGTAGTTTGCCCACACCTGGGTTAGAAGACATGATGTTATAATGATTAAATACAATACAAACATCTGAAAAAAATCTGAACATTTTATCTTTGAAAATACAAAACGGTTGATTTGCTTCTAGAACATGTCAAATGAATGTTTTTGGATTCATTCAGTAGAATATTTATAAAGGATCAGATTGAACCTGACCTCAGTCATCCAGGGTGACAGGTGGCTGACATCCAGCCTCCATTAGAGGACACCTGATCCTGCTTTTTGTCAAGGCACAGAGCGAGCAGTGCTTCTCACCCTGACCTGAGCCGGTTTAGAAGAGCCCTCGTGTCTCTTCGGCTCCACAAAGAGCCTCTTTCACCACAAAGAGTCGTTGAATGACACGAGAAGAGGATGAATGAAGCTTTTCTAATCGTCATGATTTCCTCATCAGACCTGCACTCATTTGGCAGCTTACAGAAACTGGTCACAGCCTCGCCCCAGCTGGGCGTTGAACCAGCAGCATCTGTGAGCTGGCAGCTTGCAGAGGGAAGCGGTTGGACGACCAGATGTGTTAAAAAATGTCCTCTAAGTCCAAATGTGAAAGGTCACACAAAGATCTGAGAAGCACGGCAAAATTTATCAATTTCATCTGTATTTTTATAACCAGATGTCATAAAATTCTTCTTCTGGTTACCATGGTGAGGGTAGGAATGTAGATCCTGGTTACCATGGTGAGGGTAGGAATGTAGATCCTGGTTACCACGGTGAGGGTAGGAACGTAGATCCTGGTTACCATGGTGAGGGTAGGAACGTAGATCTTGGTTACCATGGTGAGGGTAGGAATGTAGATCCTGGTTACCATGGTGAGTGTAGGAACGTAGATCCTGGTTACCATGGTGAGTGTAGGAACGTAGATCCTGGTTACCATGGTGAGTGTAGGAATGTGATCCTGGTTACCATGGTGAGGGAAGGAACGTAGATCCTGGTTACCATGGTGAGTGTAGGAACGTGGATCCTGGTTACCATGGTGAGGGTAGGAACGTAGATCCTGGTTACCATGGTGAGTGTAGGAACGTGGATCCTGGTTACCATGGTGAGGATAGGAACGTAGATCCTGGTTACCGTAGTGAGGGTGGGAACGTAGATCGTGGTTACCATGGTGAGGGTAGGAACGTAGATCCTGGTTACCATGGTGAGGGTAGGAATGTAGATCCAGGTTACCATGGTGAGGGTAGGTATGTAGATCCTGGTTACCATGGTGAGGGTAGGAACGTAGATCCTGGTTACCATGGTGAGGGTAGGAATGTATATCCTGGTTACCATGGTGAGGGTAGGAACGTAGATCCTGGTTACCATGGTGAGGGTAGGAACGTAGATCGTGGTTACCATGGTGAGGGTAGGAACCTAGATCCTGGTTACCATGGTGAGGGTAGGAATGTAGATCCAGGTTACCATGGTGAGGGTAGGTATGTAGATCCTGGTTACCATGGTGAGGGTAGGAACGTAGATCCTGGTTACCATGGTGAGGGTAGGAATGTATATCCTGGTTACCATGGTGAGGGTAGGAATGTAGATCCTGGTTACCATGGTGAGGGTAGGAATGTAGATCCTGTTTACCATGGTGAGGGTAGGAACGTAGATCCTGGTTACCATGGTGAGGGTAGGAATGTAGATCCTGGTTACCATGGTGAGGGTAGGAACGTAGATCCTGGTTACCATGGTGAGGGTCGGAACGTAGATCAATCGGGCGGAGGGCACTAAATCATTTGGAGAACGTTAGCACCCTATTTTTCATCATAAAAAACACTGTAAAAGACACCCTTTTAAAGTCGTGTATGAAAAGCAATGTTTTATGAAGACAGGAAGCTGTGAGCGTGGCGACCAGCCTCGCTGGCGCCCAGAGAAGAACGACAGGAAGAAAATAAGTGCCCAGGCTGAAAAATCAAACGGGAAAGATAAGAAGCTGGAACTTCTTCTAATGTCCCGTACGACTGTGCCCCCGTATGCCCATCCTCATCCACACGCTGTGTGTTTTAAATGAGATTCCAGCCTTTCTTTTCGTCCCCAGCTTCATTCTTACACTCCCAGCTCCCTGCTAAGTCCGGTAATGGAGCTCTAAATCCGCTTTGTTGTGGTCTCCTCCTGCCACGTGGTGCCACCTTGTTGATAAGACTTCACTCGTTGGTTTGAACAGACTGATTATTGAGCCTCCCTACATCTCTGGCCTGTTGTTCTGAGCACTTTCCTTCACGGTCTCGCCTCCTCCGGCTTCACCGTCTCATTGACATTATTAGATCTTCTAAGGAACACTTTTAAGATGGCCGGTTTGTACGATTGAAAGGCCAATCCCAGACTCCGTCTTTTCATCTGCTGCCGAAGCTTTCTAGTTTTTTCCTTTTGAGGCTTCTTGTCCTACTGTCGAACGCCCTCCACCCCCCTTCTAACCCCTCAGGCCCCGGCCGCGTGTGAGAAGATCAAGTAAAAGAGGCTAAGGAGAAAAAGAGGTTGTGCGTGGGTTTTCCTGAGCGTTGACTCGTCTGTTTGGAGCTTTGTTTTTTTGCCCTGATGGTTTGGTTTTATGCGTGTGGTTATTGATGCATGTTTTCTCTGACCTGGCTCGTACCAGACGGAGATGTGACGAGTTCGGTATGGAGTTCTGAAACCATGAAGAAGAAGGTCGGACACTCAATGATTTACTGAGCTGATTAATTTACAAATAATTAAAAAAAACATTCCGTTTAGCCAATAATAACTACAAAATATTAGCCAGGCTGGCACTACCTAGTGAGTCTACTCAGTTTCATTCCACTTCAGCAACAAGGTCAGGGATTGCAGGCATTGGCTTACAGTTGCAGCGATGGGAAAACGTCCTACCCAATCAGAGAACAGAGAGAACCAAAAGCCGACTGCCGGAGAAAAACTTTGGCAAAATTTTCTACAGACATGAACTACAAACATGGCGGTCAGTCGCTTGTGTTGAACAAGCAACTGACCGCCATTCTTGTAGTTCTGTAGCTATAATAATAATAATGCATTGTACTTCACTCCATACCAGGTACTGGTAAGCTACTGCTGTAGCCACAGCTGCCCTGGAGCAGACTGACAGAAGGAAGGCTGCCATTTTGCTCCATCGGCTCCTCTGACCATCACCAACATACCATTCAGACTAGGAAACGTGGGTGAAATGTCTTGCCCAGGGACACAGCAACAATTTAATATCAACAACTGATGAGAGGATGCCCCCCGAGCGCCTCGTGGTGAGGTGTTTTGGACACATCCCACCGGGAGACCAAGAGGCAGACCCCGGACCGGCTGGAGAGTCCATGTCTCACAGCTGGCCGGGGAATGACTCGGGATCCTCCAGGGTGAGCTGGAGGATGCAGCCGGGGTGAGAGAAGCCTGGGTTTACCGTCTGAGCCTGTTGCTCCTGCGACCCAACCCCGGATAGGCAGAAGCCGATGGAACGACTGACCTGGGGTTCCTGCGGTCTCCCATCCAAGAACTAACCAGGCCCGACATGCTTAGCTTCTGAGGTCTGACTGATCCGGCATTGTCAGGCTGGTATGGACACAAAATAAGTCGATCATCCATGCTTTGTCATCCGTGTTGGTAACGATTCCCCAGATTGAGAATTTAAAGACAATGTTTCAAAAGTTCATTAAAAAAAACATATGTTTGGGTTCATTACTTACATCCCGTCTGGTGCCCCACTGAGAGGAATGATTGGTTAAAACAGTACCTACCCATCCTGGGGCTGGCAAATCCTAATGCTGTGAGGTCAGACTGTTTCTACAAACAGAGAGACAGTCTAATATATCTATCTAATATAATAATAATATTATATATATATTATATTATTATGTATTATATAATAATATAATAATAATCCTGGAGACCTTCTACCAGTCTGTGGTGGCCAGCACCTTGTTCTTCTCTGTCATCTGCTGGAGGAGCAGCAACGCAGCCAGTGACGCCAACAGACTGAATAAACTAATCAGACTGGCTGGCTCTGTCATTGGCAGCAAACAGGACTCACTTGAGGCAGTGGTAGAGAGGAGGTCACTGAACAAACTTTTATCCATCATGGAAAACCATGACCATCCTCTCTACCCACTCCTGGACGAACAACGGAGCTCCTTCTCAAAGAGGCTCAGACAGCTCCGCTCCAGAACATCTCGTTATCGGAGGTCTTTCTTTCCGTACGTGATCGGGCTCTACAACGACTCACTTAGCAGATAGGAAGTTGTTGCTGTGACACACAAATTTCCCATGTGTGGGATCAATAAAGTACAAAGTATATTCCGAATCTGATTCTAATCGATAGTCTAATGTTTCAGGCTTAAACTGCATTAATGTGTGGTTGGAACACTCATGGGCAACCTTATTGTCTTCTCAAAATTGGTCTAGAGGTGGTGTCACTGATTCAAAGACAGGAAACAGAGATGTTTGTATCAGAGATGAAGATGCTGAGGATCTCTCTGGGAGTGACCAGGATGGACAGGATCAGAGGAACAGCACATGTTAGAGGTTTTAAAGTCAGAGAGGTCAGACTGAGATGGTTTGGACATGTGCAGAGGAGAGAGAGAGTACATCAGAAGAAGGATGCTGGCTTAACAAACACATCATGGTGATTATAAAGGCGGTGTGGCTTATAATCTGAGGGTTTCAGATTTAATCTCCAGGCCCAGAGATTGTAATGAGTTGAGCTCGAGTAAGATACAAAACCTGTCCTGATTGGTCGTGGTTGATCACCGAGCATCAGTTTAATTTCACTGACTTCCTGTTCTGTCCACAAGTCTCACTTGTTCTTGTTTTTTCTTGTTGTTTGTCTTCCTCCAGAGGCCTTCGACCTGGTGCTTCGTCACGGACGGAACTCCACCCTGACCGTTTTAAAGATGGAGTTTCCGGGACTGGGAGGCGGAACCCAGAGCTCCATCGGACAGTTCTTCCTGGACATGTCGCTCTACATTCTAGGCTCTGACTCCTCTGTGGACAACATGGTGGAGACGCTCTTTGGCAGACTCTTTCCACTGGTGTACCGCCGCTTGCTGGGCGCGCCCTCTGTTTCCGAGGAGTGCTTACGAGGAGCCTGGAAGGAATCCGCAGCGTTCGGATCGTATCCTAAGCTGATGATGACTCGCTTGTCCCGCGCGCTGCTGGCCACACGCGTCTTCCTGCAGGCGCTTAACCTGGGCATCGAGGTGGTGAACACCACAGACCATCTGCGCCCCGGCCGGGACTGCAGTCGAGCTCTGCTCCGGCTCTGGTACTGCCCGCACTGCCAGGGTATGCTGGGAGCACCGGTTTGCCGAGGCTTCTGCCAGACGGTGATGCAGGGCTGCCTGGGCGGAGCCACAGAGGTGCAGCCTCACTGGAGGAGCTACGTCGAAGGGCTGGGGAAGCTGGCAGGAGGCATGAGGGGCGAACAGGACGTGGAGGCCGTTATTCTCAGGCTGCCCTCTTTGATCAAGCAAGCGGTAAAGCACGCCGTCAGTGCCCGGAGCCGTCTCAGCAGTCTGGTGAGTTACACACACACGCTGGCAGAGCTTCTTCACACAGATATGAACATGATTAAATCATCCACGGCTCGTCACGGCTTCACAAGTTTGGAGCCCCGAGGAGGGGCAACAGGGAGAGGAAGGAGTGGGCAGAAAGAGGAGGTAACAGAAAGTAACAACACGTAATGAGAAGGAAAAAAATAAATGAATGAGAAGCAGGAAGGTCAAAAGTTTTGTTTACGTTTCGTCGTCTTCTGTTTATCCGGGGCCAGGTCACGGGGGCAACAGCCTCATACAAGAAACCCAGGCTTCTCTCACCCCGGCTGCATCCTCCAGCTCACCTGGTAGGATCCTAAGGTGTTCCCTGTCCAGCTGTGGGGCATAGTTTCTCCAGCGTGTCCGGGGTCGCTGTTAGCTGATGACAGGTCCATGACGATAGACCTGGTTATGTTGAGGACAGGACACGTGACGGAGCCGAACAACGTGAGGAGACGACACAGCCATCAGGGGTTATTGTTGGACATAAGAACAGGGAAACGGATAAATACTGCCAGCTCAGTACCAGTCTGCAGTGGTGGATGAACGACTCACTTTTTGTACTTAAGTAAAAGTATAAAAGTAATTGTTGTAAATTTGATGTTTCGTTCCGTCATCTTCCGCTTGTTCCGGGGTCGAGTCGCGGGGGCAACAGCCTCAAACGGGCAGCCCAGGCTTCTCTCACCCCGGCTGCATCCTCTAGCTCACCTGGAAGGATCCCAAGTCGTTCCCCGGCCAGCTGTGAGACATAGTCTCTCCAGCGGGTCCAGGGTCTGCCCCTTGGTCTCCTCCCGGTGGGACGTGCCCGAAACACCTCGCCTGCGAGGCGCTCGGGGGGCATCCTATCCAGATGCCCGAACCACCCCATCTGGCTCCTCTCGACTTGGCGGAGGAGCGGCTCGACACCGAGCTCCTCCCGGATGGCAGAACTCCTCATCTGATCTCTGAGTGAGAGCCCAGCCACCCTGCGGAGGAAGCTCATTTCGGCCGCTTGTACCCGCGATCTCATTCTTTCGGTCACCACCCACAGCTGGTTACCATGGTGAGGGTAGGAATGTAGATCCTGGTTACCATGGTGAGGGTAGGAACGTAGATCCTGGTTACCATGGTGAGGGTAGGAACGTAGATCCTGGTTACCATGGTGAGGGTAGGAACGTAGGTCCTGGTTACCATGGTGAGGGTAGGAACGTAGATCCTGGTTACCATGGTGAGGGTAGGAACGTAGGTCCTGGTTACCATGGTGATTGTAGGAACGTAGGTCCTGGTTACCATGGTGAGGGTAGGAACGTAGATCCTGGTCACCATGGTGAGGGTAGGAACGTAGGTCCTGGTTACCATGGTGAGGGTAGGAACGTAGATCCTGGTTACCATGGTGAGGGTAGGAACGTAGGTCCTGGTTACCATGGTGATTGTAGGAACGTAGGTCCTGGTTACCATGGTGAGGGTAGGAACGTAGATCCTGGTTACCATGGTGAGGGTAGGAACGTAGGTCCTGGTTACCATGGTGAGGGTAGGAACGTAGATCCTGGTTACCATGGTGAGGGTAGGAACGTAGGTCCTGGTTACCATGGTGAGGGTAGGAACGTAGATCGACTTGTAAATCGAGAGCTTTGCTTTTCGGCTCAGCTCTTTCTTAACCACGACGGACCGATGCAGCGTCCTAGTTATTGCTGACGTTATCTCCAAATTTGACGTTTTAAGTAAAAAGTATTGGACCATAATTCAAATGTTATTTTTTGTGCTGTAGGGTGTCACCATGGTAACCAGGATAAAATACTCTGTGTAATGACGGCTCAACTTTTTATTTAAAAGTAAACACAACAAACAACAATCTTCTGACTCTTTTAATTTGGGCTGTATTTGATTGGTCCTCGATTCGTTACTTCTTCTCCCTCTTGGAGACCGCATGTGATCAGCTGCTCCCTCCACAGGTTGATTTTGGCGATGCGGCTTCAAGTTGCGCTAAAAAAAAATACCTGTATATTTTTCAAATTTCTGACCGAAAATGTGACAAAAATGCAAAACAGACTTTTAAAAAGTAGCGGAGTAAAAGTAAAAAGTAAAATTTTTGTTAAAAAAAATACAAATAGACAATTTTTTATGTAAGTACAGTAACGAATTACATTTACTTTGTTACGTTTCACCACTGCCAGTCAGGTAGACCTGAAGAAGACACTCTGATTGGAGGACGAACCTCTTCTAACCAGAAACTTTTTCCAGTTCATTTTTCAACTTTTTTTCCCCCTTTTTTATCCTGACCTGGACGACTGACAGTCTGCACTGAAAACAGTCGATAAAATTTATCAGAATAAACTTGATAAGATGGATCAGGTCTGGAAAAGAACACAGAAAGCCTTCAGGACTCAGTGTGTGTGGCGAGGCAGGCGGGCGTTAGAACCTCCATGTTGGTTAAATATAAATGAGCATCAGAGTTTTATGTGGGCTGAACTTTTCACTCTCTCTCCGTTCCACACACACGCCATCATTTATTCACACACAGGTTGACCTCACTTACTCTGCAGCAGGTCGGCTTCGTCTCACTCTGATTTAAAGATGAGCAGCTTGTCTGTGTTTTTTTAACCAGTTTTTCAGGTGATTTTAGTTACAGGTTGTTTAAGTCGACGATTGTCTTCCAGGGTCTACGTTTCTAATGGTCACCAGGGTAACCAGGATCTACGTTCCTACCCTCACCATGGTAACCAGGATCTACGTTCCTACCCTCACCATGGTAACCAGGATCTACGATCCTACCATCACCATGGTAACCAGGATCTACGTTCCTACCCTCACCATGGTAACCAGGATCTATGATCCTACCATCACCATGGTAACCAGGATCTATGTTCCTACCCTCACCATGATAACCAGGATCTACGATCCTACCCTCACCATGGTAACCAGGATCTACGTTCCTACTCTAACCATGGTAACCAGGATCTACGTTCCTACCCTCACCATGGTAACCAGGATCTACGTTCCTACCCTCACCATGGTAACCAGGATCTACGTTCCTACCCTCACCATGGTAACCAGGATCTACGTTCCTACTCTAACCATGGTAACCAGGATCTACGTTCCTACCCTCACCATGGTAACCAGGATCTACGTTCCTACCCTCACCATGATAACCAGGATCTACGTTCCTACTCTAACCATGGTAACCAGGATCTACGTTCCTACTCTAACCATGGTAACCAGGATCTACGTTCCTACCCTCACCATGGTAACCAGGATCTACGTTCCTACCCTCACCATGATAACCAGGATCTACGTTCCTACTCTAACCATGGTAACCAGGATCTACGTTCCTACCCTCACCATGGTAACCAGGATCTACGTTCCTACCCTCACCATGGTAACCAGGATCTACGTTCCTACTCTAACCATGGTAACCAGGATCTACGTTCCTACTCTCACCATGGTAACCAGGATCTATGTTCCTACCCTCACCATGGTAACCAGGATCTACGTTCCTACTCTCACCATGGTAACCAGGATCTACGTTCCTACCCTCACCATGGTAACCAGGATCTACGTTCCTACCCTCACCATGGTAACCAGGATCTACGTTCCCACCCTCACCATGGTAACCCGGATCTATGTTCCTACCCTTTACTATAGTCACCAGTTTCGGATGGTGGCTGGGCTTTGACTGATAGAATGAGGACCTCTGCCATCCAGGACGAGCTTTGGAGTAGAGCCGTTGCTCCTCCTGGTCGAGAGAAGCCAGACTGAGTAATTCGGGCATCCGTTTAGAATACCTACCAAACACCTTGCTGGTGAGGTGTTTCAGGCACGTCCCACCAGGAGGAGACCAAGAGGCAGACCCTGGACCTGCTGGAGAGACTATGTCTCACATCTGGACATGGAACACCCAGGGATAGGATCCTCCTGGGTGAGATGGAGGATGCAGCCGGGGTGAGAGAAGCCTCGGTTTCGGTACAGAATTTACTGTATAAAAAATGAAAAGAACCGTGAACTTAAAACCCAAGTACGTAACGAGCCGTGATTTTTGTTTACAGTTACATCCCCAATAATAAGTGGGTTTCATCTGTGGGGTTTATTTATATCACTTAACTCCTGTAATTAATTAGGGCCGCCGTATTAGGCTTGTGTTTGTTTCTCTTTTTTATCTTCTTCTGGAAGCTTGTTTTTTACTTTTATCGCTGCTGAATTAAAGTAAAAATCTACTTAAAGAGAGATGAAGAGAAAAAAAAAAGAGTTATCTCTTATTGGATGACCTAAAACATGTCCGTCTGCTGGTGAAACGAGCAGCCTCTCTCTCTCTGTTACTCTAAGGTGAACCAGCCAAGATCCCGCTGCTTCCATCTTCCCCTCCATCATCCCTCCATTCCTCTCCCGGAGCTTCATGTCATCCACCTCCGTCTGTCATCTTCTACACCCTCTCATTCTTCCCCGTTTATTCCTCCTCACTCGCCGCTGCGAGAGAAGATGCATGATTTATGAAGCTCTATTTTTACCGAAGAGAGAGAGAGAGAGAGAGAATGAAAGGGAGGAGTGTGAAAGTGAACCCAAGGGGGAATAAAAAAGGGGGGACATTCATCACCCCACCAACTGTCCGATAACGGCAAACAGAAATCAGGTTTGAATCTAAAGAAACAAGATTAAAAACATCAAACATTTCTTTGATTTTTTTTAACTCTCTAACTTAAAAAAAACTCAAATCCCTTCAAAATATGATATGAGCTGTAATTAAATCATTTCTGGGTTTTTATTTCTAATTAATCAAGTGAACATGAAGAGGATGAAGAGGATAGGCCGGACCGTGTGATGTAGGGACCCTTTAACACATCATCACACATCAGATTTAAATCCATCTTTAATCTTTGGTTCAGTCCTGATGAGACGTTTTGTTTCCTGCTTGAAATTCAAATGAAAACCATTTGCATTTTTAATGTTTGATTTAATGATAAAAAGAAGGTGGAGCATGTTTACAGAAGATTATCCAACCAGGATCTACGGTCCTCACCATGGTAACCAGGATCTACGATCCTACCCTCACCATGGTAACCAGGATCTACGTTCCTACCCTCACCATGGTAACCAGGATCTACGTTCCTACCCTCACCATGGTAACCAGGATCTACGTTCCTACCCTCACCATGGTAACCAGGATCTACGTTCCTACCCTCACCATGGCAACCAGGATCTACGTTCCTACCCTCACCATGGTAACCAGGATCTACGTTCCTACCCTCACCATGGTAACCAGGATCTACGTTCCTACCCTCACCATGGTAACCAGGATCTACGTTCCTACCCTCACCATGGTAACCAGGATCTACGTTCCTACCCTCACCACGGTAACCAGGATCTACGTTCCTACGCTCACCATGGTAACCAGGATCTACGTTCTTACCCTCACCATGGTAACCAGGATCTACGTTCCTACCCTCACCATGGTAACCAGCTGTAGGTGTTAACTGAAAGAACAAGATGAGCTTCCTCTGCAGGGTGGCTGGACTCTCACTCGGTGATAGGGGCTCTGCCATCCGGGAGGAGCTTGCAGTAGAACTGTTGCTCCTCCGGGTCAAGAAAAGCCAGATGGGGTTGTTCGGGCATCTGGTCAGGATGCCACCTCAGCGCCTCGCCGGTGAGGCAGTCCAATGGCGTTCCACCTTTCTGGAGTTGACCCAGAGGCAGACCTCGGTCCTTCTGGAGAGGCTATGTCTCACAGCTGGCTGGGGAACGTCTCAGGATTCTTCCAGGTGAGCTGGAGGATGCAGCCGGGGTGAGAGAAGCATGGGGTTCCCGACTGAGACTGTTGCCCCCTTGACCCGGCCCCGGTTAAGACGTAACTGTTTTCAATAGAACCACATCCACACAAATTTTGCTTTAGAATCCTGTCTGATATCAAAAACAAGGACGCACCAATGATGTTTAACCATATAACTATAAAACACCGGTTAAACACGTCCAAACGGAAAACACAAGTTGTCCAAAATCTTCATTTTTGCACGTTTTTGAGTGACAAAAACCAGCAGGTTCATGTGGGTGAAATGGATAAAAATATATTCCTTTCATCAGATTCCCGGCTCTTGAAACACTTTTTTACTTTAAACACTTACTTTTTACTTTTCACTTTAAATCTGTGTTTAAATTGTTAAAAAAAAATAACCTGAGAATAAAAACTGTGATTCCTGAGTCCGTTCAGTCCATAACATCCAGGTGGACATCGGAGATGGGGGATGCTTGTCTGCAGCCATCTGATACCCAGATAATGGGAATCCAGGCCACGACCTGCTGTGGCATGAGCAAATCATTAGGCAGACCGATGCGCCGTGGTGGCGTTGGCGTCCCGTAGGGCGGCACAGACGCTCAATACCGGAACAGATTTATGCAACAACAAGCAGACATCTTCCTCTAGAGCTGCAGTGAAATTCCTCTTTGAGAGCCTGATACATCAGATGTCTGACTTCAACCCGTCAGGGTTTAGACGAGGTCAGACAGGAACCTCCATGTTTACAGATGACATTGTGATCTGTAGTGAGAGGAGGGAAGAGGTGGAGGAAAAGCTGGAGAGGTGGAGGTTTGCACTAGAAAGAAAAGGAATGAAGATTAGTCAGAGTAAAACAGAGTACGTGTGTGAATGAGAGGGATCCAAGTGGAAAAGTGAGGTTACAGGGAGAAGAGATAAAGAAGGTGGAAGATTTTAAGTATCTAGGATCAACAGTCCAGAGCAATGGAGAGTGTGGAAAAGAGGTGAAGAAGCGTGTGCAGGTAGGCTGGAACGGGTTGAGGAAAGTATCCGGTGTGATGTGTGATAGAAGAGTTTCAGATAAAATGAAAGAAAAAGTGTAGAAAACTGTGGTGAGAGCGGCCATGCTGATTGGTCTAGAGACAGTGTGGTGAGAGCGGCCATGCTGATTGGTCTAGAGACAGTGTGGTGAGAGCGACCATGCTGATTGGTCTAGAGACAGTGTGGTGAGAGCGACCATGCTGATTGGTCTAGAGACAGTGTGGTGAGAGCGACCATGCTGATTGGTCTAGAGACAGTGTGGTGAGAGCGGCCATGCTGATTGGTCTAGAGACAGTGTGGTGAGAGCGACCATGCTGATTGGTCTAGAGACAGTGTGGTGAGAGCGACCATGCTGATTGGTCTAGAGACAGTGTGGTGAGAGCGGCCATGCTGATTGGTCTAGAGACAGTGTGGTGAGAGCGGCCATGCTGATTGGTCTAGAGACAGTGTGGTGAGAGCGGCCATGCTGATTGGTCCAGAGACAGTGTGGTGAGAGTGGCCATGCTGATTGGTCTAGAGACAGTGTGGTGAGAGCGGCCATGCTGATTGGTCCAGAGACAGTGTGGTGAGAGCGGCCATGCTGATTGGTCTAGAGACAGTGTCACTGAGGAAAAGACAGGAAACAGAGATGGAGGTAGCAGAGATGAAGATGCTGAGGATCTCTCTGGGAGTGACCAGGATGGACAGGATCAGAGGAACAGCACATGTTAGAGGTTTTAAAGTCAGAGAGGTCAGACTGAGATGGTTTGGACATGTGCAGAGGAGAGAGAGAGAGTACATCAGAAGAAGGATGCTGGATTTGGAATGGCAATGGCTGGATAAATCTGATCATGTATGTAATCATCATAACGTCATGTCCAATAGGTCATGACCACCACCATGCCCTCCAACGCCTTCACATGTTCCTCAGTTTGGGTTGAAGTTTGTGGAACACACGCTTTATAAACCAGGGTTCTGGTTGTTTTGGTCACTGTTGGCTCAGGCTTGGCATGTAGACGTGAAAGAGGAAGATTGGAGTTGTTTCATCATCTCTTTGAGACGCTCTTCTCTCGGCAGCAGAGGAGAGGATCTCTATCACTGTTCCTCCAGCTGTGTGAGTCCTGATAGCATCTCTCATCCTCCATCTCTCCTTCACACGGCCTGATGTGGATCTCTTGGGTGTGTTTGAAGCTGTGCGTGTGTGTGTGTGTGTGTGTGTGTGTGTGTGTGTGTGTGCGTGTGTGTGTGTGTGTGTGTGTGTGTGTGTGTGTGTGTGTGTGTGACCGGCCTTCCTGCTCCAAGCAGATAAAAGCCTGCGGATCTTTGCAGGTTTTATCTCTCCTGATGCCCGTGTTGCTCGTGTTGCTCGTGCCCCGGGTGATATTAATATCCCACTAATGAGCCTCATCCTTGAAGTATCTAAAAACAATTGTTATAGGGGCCCGAGGGGGAGGAAGGAGCTGTTTCTCCCTGGTGCCCGGACTCCCCTGCGGCTCTGCCCGAATCCCATTAATCACAGCCTAGGGGAACAGTGGCGCCGCCTGGAGGTAGAGGAGGAGAACAGAGGCATCACAGGGGACATGGAGAGAGAGGGATGGGTGAGAATATGCTCTGGTTTAATTGAAGCTCACCTGGAAGGACCCCGAGTCGTTCCCCGGCCAGCTGTGAGACATAGTCTCTCCAGCAGGTCTGAGGACTGCCTCTTGGTCTCCTCCTGGTGGGACGTGTCCGAAACACAGCGAGGCACTCGAGAGGCATCTTGACCAGATGCCTGAAAACCACATCTGGCTTCTCACAACCTGGAGGAGGAGCAGCTCGACCCCAAGCTCCTCCACAAGGGCAGAACTCCTCACCAAATCTCTGAGTGAGAGCCCAGCCACTCTGCAGAGGAAGCTTATTTCGGCTGCTTGTATCCGCGATCTCATTCTTTTAGTCACCAACCACAGCTGGTTACCACGGTGAGGGTAGGAATGTAGATCCTGGTTACCATGGTGAGGGTAGGAATGTAGATCCTGGTTACCATGGTGAGGGTAGGAACGTAGATCCTGGTTACCATAATGAGGGTAGGAACGTAGATCCTGGTTTTCATGGTGAGGGTAAGAACGTAGATCCTGGTTACCATGGTGAGGGTAGGAACGTAGATCCTGGTTACCACGGTGAGGGTAGGAACGTAGATCCTGGTTACCATGGTGAGGGTAGGAACGTAGATCCTGGTTACCATGGTGAGGGTAGGAATGTAGGTCCTGGTTACCATGGTGAGGGTAGGAACGTAGATCCTGGTTACCATGGTGAGGGTAGGAATGTAGGTCCTGGTTACCATGGTGAGGGTAGGAACGTAGATCCTGGTTACCATGGTGAGGGTAGGAATGTAGGTCCTGGTTACCATGGTGAGGGTAGGAACGTAGATCCTGGTTACCATGGTGAGGGTAGGAATGTAGGTCCTGGTTACCATGGTGAGGGTAGGAACGTAGATCCTGGTTACCATGGTGAGGGTAGGAATGTAGGTCCTGGTTACCATGGTGAGGGTAGGTACATAGATCCTGGTTACCATGATGAGGGTAAAAACGTAGATCCTGGTTACCATGGTGAGGGTAGGAACGTAGATCCTGGTAGATCCTAGTTATTACTGACCCTGCACTGATCCGTCTGTCGATCTCCCGCTCCATCTTTCCCCCACTTGTGAACAAGACCCAGAGATACTCAAAAACCGTCCTGGGTTTTCCAGCTTACCTCCAAAGTTCATTGACCTTAAAACTTTATGATTAAGCAGCGAACCCGCTGCCACGTCTCTGAGAGGAGATCCTGGTCTCTGACATGGTTACTAATATTAAAACCAATCTGATCCATCTCGTTTAAACTCACCATGTGAGAGCACGGAGTTTACAGGCGGGCGCATGGTGCAACACGTCTACATGCACAAGCTGAACCAGCTGCAGAGATCTGCATCATATTGATTAACCCTGATGATTCAGCTCGTTAACAATTCTGGGCATCAGCATGTGTGCGCTATGCTAACACAGGAGTGTGTGTGTGTGTGTGTGTGTGTGTTTGTGTGTGTGTTTGTGTGTGTGTTTGTGTGTGTGTGCATTGCATTAATGGGTTCCTTTGCATTTTACCTGTGCTGAATGATACATGAAGGTAAGCTTGTTTGTGTGTGTGTGTGTTGGATCAGTCATAGTAAGATACCAATACCCGTGGTTATCATACAATGCCATACACACACACACACACACACACACACATACACCCATACACACATGCACATACAAACACACACATATCATACAGTCATTCACTCACACACACATACACACACTCACTCACACATATACACACACACAGATTTCACGCATGTAGCGCTTTACGAGGGGGAGGGGCCACAGCAGCAGCAGGCGCTGCTCATTGAGAACAAGCTTAACGACGTGATTTCACGTCAAAGACTCCAAAAATCTCCCATAAATTTACAAAAAGTCACTAGATTGTTGCTTTTTTTAAAAAAAAAAAAAAAACATGAAAAGGATTTTTTTTGAGGGTCAGAATTCTGACTGAAAGTAGTGCCAGACCAGAGTCGTTGAGTTGGCAACATTTACTTCCTGTCATTTCATTTTTTGCCCTCCACTCCTGCCGGTCAACTTGAGATCAGTCTGCGGGCGATCAGTAGACCAAGATCGACTGGTTGGGCATATAGCTGTAGTTCAAAGCCTGACAGATGGCAATATCTGACATTTTTACCCGGGCCAGGTCAGGCTCGAACGTGAGCAGTGATGTGATACACTTATAAAAACACACTAATTGTATTTTTTAGATCGCTGTGTTCAAAAACGGGTCGATAAAACGTGTCAATTCATGTATAAACGACTCATTCTTGGCATGAGCTGGGTGCGTGCACCATGCCCACATCTCAATCATTTCGGGCTCTAAACCGGTTCGGGCTGTTAATCAAAATATTATTGTCGGGGCCTTTTGGGTGGAACTTTTCAGGCCTGATTACAGCTCTAGTCGGGCACCACTGCTGTAGGGAAGTAACAAGGTCACATCAAATGAGAATTAAGGATATCAGTCGTGACGTGTAATAGAAAAGCGAGAGTGTCCAAAACCGTGGTGAGAGCGGCCATGCTGATTGGTCTAGAGCAGTGGTTCTTAACCTGGGTTCAATCGAACCCTAGGGGTTCGGTAAGTCGGTCTCAGGGGTTCGGTGGAGCCTCGCCCGCAGAGGTCCAAGTCTGTAGTTAGTGGGCATAGTCATTGAAAGCTTCCTGCTCTGGGATTCCTTACCGGTCCGCTTTGAGGTCGCTGGTTTATGCAGCAGAGTGAGACCTCCCTATCAGACCGCTTAGAGAGGTCTGTATATGTGTCTGAGTGAGACTCCCTACCGGTCTGCTGGATAAGCAGCAGAGTGAGACCTCCTTCTTGGTCGGGTTTAACAACACCTTCTTTATAACCCTCCATCTGACCAGCGGTGTGCGTCAGTGACGCTACTAAAGAAGGGTTTGGTGCCTCCAACAAGGTTAAGAACCACTGGTCTAGAGACAGTGTCAATGAGAAAAAGACAGGAAGCAGAGATGAAGATGCTGAGGATCTCTCTGGGAGTGACCAGGATGGACAGGATCAGAGGAACAGCACATGTTAGAGGTTTTAAAGTCAGAGAGGTCAGACTGAGATGGTTTGGACATGTACAGAGGAGAGAGAGAGATCTCACTCACTGTGGAACTGAGAAAGGAGTGCAGATATTTTTGGTAGGGATGAAAACAGGGCCGATGGGTACAAAAAAAAAATAAATCTGGAGGTTATTTGCATAACAAAAAGCTTTGTATCCCGTCCCAGCTGGGCATGCATTCATAATCACAACACTCCAACCCAGCGCTCTGACATGGTGCATCCACGTGGGACGCCATCATCACCGATCCAAAGTCCTCTCTGCCTCCAGCAGATAAAAGCACATCCTTTCCAGGTGCAATAAAAATGCAAATAGCTGCTAATGTTTAGCTTGTGTGTTAATGATTTGGCCCTTGTTTAATTTCCCCTGGGGACGCCGGTCGAGGTTTAATTCAGCATGTTAACAGAACCCTGCTCAGCAGTACGTCTGCTGCATGGTGATGGAGGACGGCCGCGCTGGACGTCTTCATCTGCAGTGAATTACAAAGGACCGTAGATACGGTTATCCAGGCCCGGGTCGCAGGGGGTAGCAGCCTCAGACGGGAAGCCCAGGCCTCTCTCTCCCCGGCTGCATCCTCCAGCTCACCCGGAAGGAACCCAAGTCGTTCCCCGTCCAGCTGTGAGACATAGTCTGTCCAGCGGGTCAGGGGTCTGCCTCTTGGTCTCCTCCTGGTGGGATGTGCCCGAAACACCTCACCATCGAGGCGTTCGAGGGGCATCCTGACCAGATGCCCGAACCACCCCATCTGGCTTCTCTCGACCTGGAGGAGGAGCGGCTCGACACTGAGCTCCTCCCGGATGGAAGAACTCCTCACCCAATCTCTGAGTGAGAGCCCAGCCCACCTGCGGAGGAAGCTCATTTTGGTCGCTTGTATCCGCGATCTCATTCTTCCACAGCTGGTTACCATGGTGAGGATAGGAACGTAGATCCTGGTTACCATGATGAGGGTAGGAACGTAGATCCTGGTTACCATGGTAAGGATAGGAACGTAGATCCTGGTTACCATGGTAAGGATAGGAACGTAGATCCTGGTTACCATGATGAGGGTAGGAACATAGATCCTGGTTACCATGGTGAGGGTAGGAACGTAGATCCTGGTTACCATGGTAAGGATAGGAACGTAGATCCTGGTTACCATGATGAGGGTAGGAACATAGATCCTGGTTACCATGGTGAGGGTAGGAACGTAGATCCTGGTTACCATGGTGAGGGAAGGAACGTAGATCCTGGTTACCATGGTGAGGGTAGGAACGTAGATCCTGGTTACCATGGTGATGGTAGGAATGTAGATCCTGGTTACCATGGTGAGGGAAGGAACGTAGATCCTGGTTACCATGGTGAGGGCAGGAATGTAGATCCTGGTTACCATGGTGAGGGAAGGAACATAGATCCTGGTTACCATGGTGAGGGTAGGAACGGATACCTTGTTACCACGGTGAGGGTACGAACGTAGATCCTGGTTACCATGGTTAGGGTAGGAACGTAGATCCTGGTTACCATGGTGAGGGTACGAACGTAGATCCTGGTTACCATGGTGAGGGTAGGAATGTAGATCCTGGTTACCATGGTGAGGGAAGGAACGTAGATCCTGGTTACCATGGTGAGGGTAGGAACATAGATCCTGGTTACCATGGTGAGGGTAGGAACGGATACCTTGTTACCACGGTGAGGGTACGAACGTAGATCTTGGTTACAATGGTGAGGGTAGGAACGTGGATCCTGGTTATAATATAAAGCTTGGTACTGGTCCTGTGTGTGTGTGTGTGTGTGTGTGTGTGTGTGTGTGTGTGTGTGTGTGTGTGTGTGTGTTTGGTGGTCTGATATGTTCCCTCTCTGCAGGTCGGCGGGATGTGTAGACAATCTCCTCAGCGGGCCTCTCGCTCAGTGGACCCCCCTTTTCCAAATCAGCTCCCCGCTGCCTCTCGCAGTGCTCAGCTTTCGGATCATGATGAGACCTTGGCTGGACTCCGCAGGTGAGTCTGTCACTCTGTTTCTGCGCTTCGGCTACAAAAACATACCCAATCAAATAACCTATTTCATGAAGCTGGTTCCACATTGTAAATCGGGATCCAGCTATAGATGAATCTATCGATTCTTTTCTTCCATTAATTGGATAAAACTTACTTTTTGTGTTTTTTTTTTCCTCATTATTTGTAAAGATCTTCTATTTTCCCTGCATGTTAAGATGTTTTACTCGTCTGTAAAACATCTGTTAACCATCCAAATGCTTGGGCACCGGGCATGAGCCCAGCCAAAGACGGACCTGATGGAGAGAATCCTACATGGTGAGCTGGAGGATGTGACCTGGGTCAGGAAAGACTGGGCATTCGTCTCTCGTGTCAGCGATTCCGGTGCCAATAGTCCTTACAGTAGTGCAGCCGTCGAGTGTACCAGTGTTTGTAAGGCTGTTCCACTGTGGACAGATCATCTCTCTCCTCTGTGCAGCTCTCTAAATGAGCAGGGTAATAACCGCCCAGCAGGGCCGTTGGCATCAGCTGAACAATACACGGATTAATGCCAATTAGGAACACAGACTGTTTGTTCTGGTCTGTTTTACCCTCTGTTTCTTTAGGGGGTCAAACCGAACGGCCCTAACTCCTCACTATACGCTGTGAGCTCCTCGTGTGGTGGAATCTTAGACTGTTGAAGAGGTGGAACCAGTGAGAATGATGTCATCATTCGGCTCCAAATTAATGAAACAAATTCTGTAAATATGAAAAGATTCATGTTGAATCTTTTCGTCCCGTACCGTCAACTTCCTCTTATCCGGGTCGCGGGAGTAACAGCCTCAGAAGGGAAGCCCAGGCTTCTCTCACCCCGGCTGCATCCTCCAGCTCACAGATCCCAAGTCGTTCCCCAGCCAGCTGTGAGACATACTCTCTCCAGCGGGTCCGGGGTCTGCCTCTTGGTCTCCTCCTGGTGGGACGTGCCTGAAACACCTCACCAGCGAGGTGCTCGGGGGCATCCTGACCAGATGCCCAAACCACCCCATCTGACGTCTATCAACCTGGAGGAGGAGCGGCTGTACACCAAGCTCCTCCCAGGTGAGGAGCTCCTCACCCGATCTCTGCGTGAGAGCCCAGTCATCCTGCGGAGGAAGCTCATTTCGGTCGCTTGTATCCGCAATCTCATTCTTTCTACGTTCCTATCATGGTGAGGGTAGGAATGTAGATCCCGGTTACCATGGTGAGGGTAGGAACGTATATCCTGGTTACCATGGTGAGGGTAGGAACATAGATCCTGGTTATCATGGTGAGGGTAGTAATGTAGATCCTGGTTACCATGGTGAGGGTAGGAACGTATATCCTGGTTACCATGGTGATGGTAGGAACATAGATCCTGGTTACCATGGTGAGGGTAGGAATGTAGATCCTGGTTACCATGGTGAGGGTAGGAACGTGGATCCTGGTTACCATGGTGATGGTAGGAACATAGATCCTGGTTACCATGGTGAGGGTAGGAACATAGATCCTGGTTACCGTGGTGAGGGTAGGAATGTAGATCCTGGTTACCATGGTGAGGGTAGGAACGTAGATCCTGGTTACCATGGTGAGGGTAGGAACGTGGATCCTGGTTACCATGGTGAGGGTAGGAACGTAGATCCTTTAAATTCTCAAACTGGGGAATCGTTACCAACATGGTTGATCTTCTTTTTTCAGGTATAGAACTACAAACATGGCGGACGGATACTTGTGTTCGTGTCACCCCGTTATCTCAGTTGGCTTTTAGTTGAATGTTTTCCCATCGCTGCAATCGCATGGTAATGCCTGTAATCCCTAACCTAGTTGCTGTAGGAAAATGAAATTGAGTGGAACCTCTAGGTGGCGCCAAATCCACTCGTTGAGTGGGACAGAAAATGAATACATTGATATTTCTGTGTTGAAAATTTGAATTTTTCTTTCATTTCAGGGAGTTCATCACCAATTTGAGAGGGTTCAGTTCTTTCTATAGCGGGCTGGGGGAGGCGCTGTGCAGCCGAGAGCCCGCTCCAGCCAATCAGTCCCTCTGCTGGAACGGCCAGGAGATGACCGACAGGTAAGCTGACTTCAAAGAGATGGAAAAAAGGGAGTTTATTACTTCCTGAATGATCGTTTACTCACACACAACCACACACACACACCCTGACTCTTCAGGATCATGTTCAGGAGGGGAGGTGAAGTGAAGGGTATGTGGAGAGTTGATGAGCTTCACACACACACCCACACACACCCTCCATCCTGCTCCTGCTGAGTGTAAATGTAAATCTTGACTCTGACTCTATGGGATGTTATTAATGTCGGGTGGGCCGTCACCCCTCCCGTCGCCCCGTCCCGTCGCCCCCTCCCGTCGCCCCCTCCCGTCGCCCTCTCCTCTGGTACTTAATTGCTGTTTCGATCCTTCATCCTGTTGAATCACGTTTTGTTTTCATATGATTTCATTTCAGACTCTCATCCACTCATCCATCTACCCATCCATCCATCCACCCATCCATCCATCCACCCATCCATCCATCCACCCATCCATCCATCTACCCATCCATCCATCTACCCATCCCTCCATCCATCCACCCATCTACCCATCCATCCATCTACCCATCCATCCATCCATCCATCTACCCATCCGTCCATCCATCCACCCATCCATCCATCTACCCATCCATCCACCCATCCATCCATCCATCTACCCATCCCTCCATCCATCCACCCATCTACCCATACATCCATCTACCCATCCATCCACCCATCCATCCATCTACCCATCCATCCATCCATCTACCCATCCCTCCATCCATCCACCCATCTACCCATCCATCCATCTACCCATCCATCCATCCATCCATCTACCCATCCCTCCATCCATCCACCCATCTACCCATCCATCCATTTACCCATCCATCCATCCATCTACCCATCCATCCATCTACCCACCCATCCATCTACCCATCCATCCATCTACCCACCCATCCATCTACCCACCCATCCATCTACCCATCCATCCATCCATCCATCTACCCATCCATCCATCTACCCATCCATCCACCCATCCATCCATCCATCCATCCATCTACCCATCCATCCATCTACCCATCCCTCCATCCATCCACCCATCTACCCATCCATCCATCTACCCATCCATCCATCTACCCATCCATCCATCCATCTACCCATCCATCCATCCATCTACCCATCCATCCATCTACCCATCCATCCATCCATCTACCCATCTACCCACCCATCCATCTACCCACCCATCCATCTACCCATCAATCCATCTACCCATCCATCCATCTACCCACCCATCCATCTACCCACCCATCCATCTACCCATCCATCCATCTACCCACCCATCCATCTACCCATCCATCCATCCATCCATCTAGGATGTTAGGTTGATTGGCCGTTATGAAATTGCTCCTTGGATGAAGTGTGTGTGCGGATGGTCGTCTGCGTGTGTGGCTCCGTAACAGACTGACGACCTGTTCGGTGTGTACCCTGCCTCTCGTCTGGAATCAGACGGGATAGACTCCGGTACCCTCCACGAACCCATTAGAGAGAAGCAGTTTAAAAGATGAAACAAAAGCAGTTAAAAGTTTTCATAGACTCAGTTATAAAGCTGTCTGCGCACACCTGGTCGGAAAATATCAGTCTCTACTCCGCCATCTATTGGAAGGCACTGCATTGAGTCTATGGTCAGATTTAAAGGCTTTAACGGGCAGCCTTTGGTCCTCAGGCCAGTGTTTGACCACACTCATAATTCATTATATTAACAAAACACACACACACACACAGGTCTGTTTCTACCTTCAAGAGAACAAACACATACATATACTACCATCTGGTGGACGCAACAGGGAACTGTAAAATCTGACAAACATTTTCTGGAACTGTGTGAATAAACATAAAAACAGTTTAATTATTAATAAATAATTAATTAATAGGCTAATTATATATATATTAGTTTTTTATATGTATTTTTTTGTGTCTAATTAATTAATTCAATCCATAGAATACCTTCAAGTTTTAATCAGAATAATGAGAATCTACAGAGTCCCATCTAAGTTTCTGAATCCCGACGAACCCTGTGTGAGGTTGTGAGGAGGGCAGATCCATCCTGAGGCACGAGGCAGGAACGGGGACAAAATGATGGAGAGATAAAAATGTCTTGAAGCGGAAATTTTCCCTCCGTGTCAACTGTGTGGGTCCTCGCCAGTAACTCAATCCAAGATCATTTCCTCTCAGAGATTCTGGATTATCTGCTCTGATTGGACCGTCATCCAGAACAGAACAAGGTGTCTGCTGATGGATCTGCCCGGGTCGCACCTGGATCAGAGATCAGGGGCCGCTGTTCTGAAGGTTTTTATTGTTTTCTACACAGAAATCCTCAATCTGTCTCTGAGAGAAAGCATGGTGAGAATAGTAGTGTACCAGTAGATCCTGGTTACCATGGTGAGGGTAGGAACGTAGATCCTGGTTACCATGGTGAGGGTAGATCCTGGTTTCCATCTTGAGGGTAGGAACATAGATCCTGGTTACCATGGTGAGGGTAGGAACGTAGATCCTGGTTACCATGGTGAGGGTAGATCCTGGTTTCCATCTTGAGGGTAGGAACATAGATCCTGGTTACCATGGTGAGGGTAGGAACGTAGATCCTGGTTACCATGGTGAGGGTAGATCCTGGTTTCCATCTTGAGGGTAGGAACGTAGATCCTGGTTACTATGGTGAGGGTAGGAATGTAGATCCTGGTTACCATGGTGAGGGTAGGAACGTAGATCCTGGTTACCATGGTGAGGGTAGGAACATAGATCCTGGTTACCACGGTGAGGGTAGGAACGTAAATCCTGGTTACCACGGTGAGGGTAGGAACGTAGATCCTGGTTACCATGGTGAGGGTAGGAACGTAAATCCTGGTTACCACGGTGAGGGTAGGAACGTAAATCCTGGTTACCACGGTGAGGGTAGGAACGTAGATCCTGGTTACCATGGTGAGGGTAGGAACATAGATCCTGGTTACCACGGTGAGGGTAGGAATGTAGATCCTGGTTACCATGGTGAGGGTAGGAACGTAGATCCTGGTTACCATGGTGAGGGTAGGAACGTAGATCCTGGTTACCACGGTGAGGGTAGGAATGTAGATCCTGGTTACCACGGTGAGGGTAGGAGTGTAGATCCTGGTTACCATGGTGAGGGTAGGAACGTAGATCCTTGTTACCATGGTGAGGGTAGGAACTAGATCCTGGTCACCATGGTGAGGGTAGGAATGTAGATCCTGGTTACCATGGTGAGGGTAGGAATGTTGAACCTGGTTACCATGGTGAGGGTAGGAGCGTAGATCCTGGTTACCATGGTGAGGGTAGGAACATAGATCCTGGTTACCATGGTGAGGGTAGGAACGTAGATCCTGGTTACCATGGTGAGGGTAGGAACGTAGATCCTGGTTACCATGGTGAGGGTAGCAACGTAGATCTTGGTTACCATGATGAGGGTAGGAACGTAGATCCTGGTTACCACGGTGAGGGTAGGAACATAGATCCTGGTTACCATGGTGAGGGTAGGAAAGTAGATCCTGGTTACCATGGTGAGGGTAGAAACGTAGATCCTGGTTACCATGGTGAGGGTAGGAATGTAGATCCTGGTTACCATGGTGAGGGTAGGAACATAGATCCTGGTTACCACGGTGAGGGTAGGAACATAGATCCTGGTTACCATGGTGAGGGTAGGAAAGTAGATCCTGGTTACCATGGTGAGGGTAGAAACGTAGATCCTGGTTACCATGGTGAGGGTAGGAATGTAGATCCTGGTTACCATGGTGAGGGTAGAAACGTAGATCCTGGTTACCATGGTGAGGGTAGGAAAGTAGATCCTGGTTACCATGGAGAGGGTAACCAGGATCTGGTTCCAATTTCCATGGAACTAATCAGCCTAACATGTATGTTTTTGGAGGAAACCAGAGAAAACCCACACATACACAGGGAGAACATGCAAACTCCACAAAGAAAGACCAATGTTTCAAGCCCTGCTTCCACTCCTGGACTTGAAACCCTGACCTTCTTGCTGTGAGGTAGTTGACGTGCACTGTATTAAATGGAATAATAAACGAGTGAGAGACAGACGTCCTTTAGGAGGAAAAGTTCGTTAAATGACTTTGATGAGAAAGATCTGTGAATATGAGGTCACTAAGACCATAATCACAGTCACACACACGCACACACACACACACTCACACACACACACACTCACACACATCGTCATTCATCAGCCTCCACAAAGTCAGACTTTTCATTAAACTCAGTTATTTATTCTTCTTATTAGCCGTGATGTGAGCTCTTAATTATCACATTAATAATGGAGGGATGTGTGATCCATTCGTTAGGAGAGGAGGAGGGAGGAGGAGGGAGGATTAGGCAGGTTAGTGTTTCATGTGAGCTCAGATATTTTTAGTAGAACTCTTCATCTCACTCCCTCTCTCATCAGGATGTCATCCTTCACCGGTCAGATTCTCAGACTCCAGCGAGGCGGTCCTTCATGTCCTTTACAGGTTTCTTCTTTTATCAGTGGTTTGATTAAACCTTACAGGTCATCGCTCCTAAACGTTCCCAAAGGAACGTAGATCAACGTGTAAATCCACAGCTTTGCTTTTCGGCTCTGCTCTTTTTTCATCTCGACGGACCGATGCAGCGTTCTAGTTATTGCTGACGCCGCACCGATCCGCCAGTCCTTCCCTCCTTCTTCCCCCACTCGTGAACATGACCCAGAGATACTTAAACTCCTCCACTTGGGTAAAATCCTGTCCTAAAGACCAGAACAGTTCTATTTGGTGGAATGACTGCAGTTTCCTTGCTTAACCACCAGGTGGTGCCAATGGATCTCTGTTCACTCTGTAACCCCATGATTCTTCTTCTTCTCAGGTTTCTCGGACCGGGTACGAAGCGACTGCACATCGAGTCTAAAAGTAACAAAGCTCCTGAACCGGTCATCAGCCAGATCATCGACAAACTCAAGCACATCAACCAGGTGAACATGACGGCCATGTTTTTATCTGAGATGAAATGTGTACCAGGTCAAACCAGCTGTGTGGAAAGGTGTATCAACCACACACACACACACACACACACACACACACACACACACACACACACACACACACACACACACACACACACACACACACACACACACACACACACACACACACACACACACACACACACACACACACACACACACACACATCACCTCAGTGGATTACAATGCCTTCCTGGCAGATCTACATCCCCACCTCCACTCAGCCAGTCAGCTGCAGCAAACACATAGAGGGCACAGGGGTAATTACCTTCCCCTCTTACCTCATAGATGTGTTGGATACCCCCTGCTGTCTTCAAACGGACCCCGTGCATATTTGTAGAAGATCTGGTTCTAAATGTTTTAAACGTGTTTCGGCCCCGGGCTGGCGTGTAAAACTTTCACTTTACAAACACCCCATAATTCAGCTGGTCGGAGCTCGAAAAATCATTAGGACAAAAGCAAACACCTCCAGGTTTTCTACGAGGCAAAAAAACCCGTCAAAATAAAACGTATTTATATTATTAGAGCAAATAAAATGAAAGACACGGCTCGTAAAAACTGAAATATTAAGTTTATTAATTAGTATTTAAGTGTAAAAATAAGTTTAAGTTTTATTTTACATTCATTAATGAGACTTAAATAATAAACAAGGTTTAGAAGTTCTGACGGACCCTTTAAACCAGAATCTGTCCTAAATGGTTAACGCGCTGCCCTGACCGGCCGGCTGTCTCGTTCTGGAGATTTATTTTGAGCGCACTTTGGACGTCATTTAGGACTTAGTTTGTGTCAGACAGCTGATTTTTCAGAAATCGTCCGGCTAGTTCCGAATGGCTAGCTGGTTATGGAGTCATTCTGTTGTTGACGTCCACAACCAGCTGCTGGCTCTTGGAGCCACATCTGTCGTGGCTGGAGGACTTGGTTCAGTCCTGAGGGAGCTGAGGAGAAGGAGACGGTCTAGAGGAGGTGCTTCCTGTGTTTTTACGGTTTCCATGGAAACGTCCGGTTGCTGGCTTGAGGAACTGGAGGCGCTCACTCGGACCCAGTGAAATACAGAGAGACCAGTTTGGTGTTCTTCACTGTGGCCTGGCTTTGTGGATCCATTCCGGACTCCAGCTTTTGGGTTGCCAGGTTGGACACAGTGCGACCGGACTGGGACGCTGGTGGATAGGAGCGAGGGGTTATCGAGGTGTTTACACTGCAGCACTTAAATTTACCTTCGGGGAAAAATAAAGTACCGTAATTTCACGGCCATAAGGCGCATATAAACGTCTTAGATTTTCTTCAAAATGAGCGGTGCGCCTTGTGTGTGAGAAAAGGCGGACCTAAAAGAAAACGCGGTGCCCGCGAGGCGGACCTAAAAGAAAACACATGAGAACGTTAAAGAGTGAAGTGTGAGCGGCGTGGGAGCGATGGATGACCGAAGGAGACCACAGTTTCATGAAGGGTGGAAGGCAGCGCCGGGCGAGTTACGCTACAGTTTGCCAATGGATTGTAGATGCTTGGACTAACGTGTCTGCTGGTACTGTTATCCGAGCTTTCTCAAAAGCTGGTATCCTTTCTGAGGAGCCACACAGTACATACAGTGACTTTGACAGCGAAGAGCGAAGTGGACCTGCTCTGAAACAGAGGATGAGGACTTTGACGGATTTGAATAAAGACTATTACCGGTAATGTGTTTGTTTAGTATCGTTACTACTTAAATAAAGTTTTGCTCAGTTTTGCTCCCGATCTATTTTTTAATACAAACATTTGCATGCTTGCGTGTGTGTTGTTGTAAGGCGGTGTGTGACTGAGACTGCGCCTTTTCGTACGGTGCGCCTTATGTGTGTGTTAAATGCAGCAATGGCGCACAAAACTGAGGCTGCGCCTTTTCGTACGGTGCGCCTAATGGCAGTGAAAGTACGGTATATTTAATTCAATTCAATACTACTTGTTTATAAAGCGAGCGTACGCCATCATCATAAAGCTTCACCTCAGTTCTTTATAAACGAGACTTCTGTCCTTCATGGACTTTTCTTTGTACTGGTGTCCAGTCATGTTAGGAGCAAAGACTTCCAACCTCGTCTCTGAAATTCAGAACAAAACATGGTCCAAAATCTCTCTGGGAGTGACCAGGATGGACAGGATCAGAGGAACAGCACATGTTAGAGGTTTTAAAGTCAGAGAGGTCAGACTGAGATGGTTTGGACATGTGCAGAGGAGAGAGAGAGAGTACATCAGAAGAAGGATGCTGGGTTTGGAACCACCAGGAAAGAGGACTAGAGGAAGACCAAAGAGGAGGTTCATGGATACAGTGAAGGAAGACATGAAGATAGTTGGTGTGACCGAAGAGGATGCAGCAGATAGGGTTAGATGGAAGAAACTGACTTGATGTGGTGCCCCCTGGAGGGAGATGATGGAAGAAGAAGATGCTGAAGTGTTTAAAGTTCCTTCCACTGAGACTAAAAGAACTAAGCTCTGCTCCTGGAGAACCATCTGAACCATAACACTCCCTCCACCTCGTAGTCCAACAAGCTCTGTTGTCATGGAAACCACTGAACCTACCCTTCTTCATCAGTGGCCTCATCTGCTGAGAATTGGGTTTTTTTTTCAGCCGTATGAAGTTCGGAGGTCTCTGGAGAAACACTGTTAATAATCCCTCATTCAGTCAGTCTGAATGAACGGCTCTGTACTTTTATTCCTGGACAAAACCGAGCAGGAAGTTTGGATAAAAATGAACCTGACGTTTTGTTAAACAATCATCTTTTCCAGCGAGCGAACGAGCATCCGAGCGATTACGGACAGGAGAGACTGTTTACTGAGCGGATCGACTTTTAATAGGATTCGGAAAGAAAATGCAGTTTGTGGAGATGACTGAGCTCATTGTGGTTCAGACTTTCAGACAATCCCACAGAAACATGAGCTCATGCAAATCAAATGTTCTTAGTAACCCAATTCTCCATTTTAATTAATTCCTGCTGCCATGGTGACGTAATGTACTTTAAATGGCTGGATTTCCATGGAAACATCTGTGTGAAGATGTAGGAAGAACTACATCTCCCAGTAGGAAGAACTACATCTCCCAGCAGGAAGAACTACATCTTTCAGCAGGAAGAACTACATCTCCCAACAAGAAGGACTACATCTCCCAACAGAAAGGACTACATCTCCCAACAGGAAGGACTACATCTCCCAACAGGAAGGACTACATCTCCCAACAGAAAGGACTACATCTCCAAACAGGAAGGACTACATCTCCCAGCAGGAAGGACTACATCTCCCAACAGAAAGGACTACATCTCCCAACAGGAAGGACTACATCTCCCAACAGGAAGGACTACATCTCCCAACAGGAAGGACTACATCTCCCAACAGGAAGGACTACATCTCCAAACAGAAAGGACTACATCTCCCAACAGAAAGGACTACATCTCCCAACAGGAAGGACTACATCTCCCAACAGGAAGGACTACATCTCCCAACAGAAAGGACTACATCTCCCAACAAGAAGGACTACATCTCCCAACAGAAAGGACTACATCTCCCAACAGGAAGGACTACATCTCCCAACAGGAAGGACTACATCTCCCAACAGGAAGGACTACATCTCCAAACAGAAAGGACTACATCTCCCAACAGGAAGGACTACATCTCCCAACAGAAAGGACTACATCTCCAAACAGGAAGGACTACATCTCCAAACAGGAAGGACTACATCTCCCAACAGAAAGGACTACATCTCCCAACAGGAAGGACTACATCTCCCAACAGGAAGGACTACATCTCCCAACAGAAAGGACTACATCTCCAAACAGGAAGGACTACATCTCCCAGCAGGAAGGACTACATCTCCCAACAGAAAGGACTACATCTCCCAACAGGAAGGACTACATCTCCAAGCAGGAAGGACTACATCTCCCAGCAGGAAGAACTACATCTCCCAGCAGGAAGAACTACATCTCCCAGCAGGAAGGACTACATCTCCCAGCAGGAAGGACTACATCTCCCAGCAGGAAGGACTACATCTCCCAGCAGGAAGGACTACATCTCCCAACAGGAAGAACTACATCTCCCAGCAGGAAGAACTACATCTCCCAGCAGGAAGAACTACATCTCCCAGCAGGAAGAACTACATCTCCCAGCAGGAAGGACTACATCTCCCAGCAGGAAGAACTACATCTTTCAGCAGGAAGAACTACATCTCCCAGTAGGAAGAACTACATCTCCCAGTAGGAAGAATTACATCTTTCAGCAGGAAGAACTACATCTCCCAGAAGGAAAGACTACATCTCCCAACAGGAAAAACTACATCTGTAATAAGTTTTTTTTGGAGGAAAAGCTTAAAAAACGGTGGAAAAAAGACATGAAAGGTTTCTGTTATTCGTTAACAAAACGAGTGCCTCCACTGAAATCCTTCAGACATATTTTTGCATGCCAACCAGACGGCATGAGGGTCACCGATCTGTCCGGAGGAGAAGATGGTGTCGCTTTAGAGACCTGCTAAGTGTTTAATGACATGAGGGCAGCAGAGAAAGTGATGTTCAGTTCAAAGGAGATTTACAAGCAAATCGCCATGGAAACAGCAGCTTATTTACCGTCTGATGTGGAAGAGGGAGTGTGGGTAATTACTCACATCTGTCTGGTGTGTGTGTGTGATCTCCAGTAGGATTCTTTACTGATTAGCAGCCACAGTATTTTCAGACTGTCATTCTTCCTTTCTGTGTTCGACCGGTCCGTTTTCATCCTGCACACGTTTTCCTTCCGTCCTGGCAGGATCGAGCAGGGTTTGAGGGAAACATGGGACCCCTATCCACTTCCTTCCAACTTTAATCCCCCTCATCTTCATTCCCGGCCTCCTAAGTGCTCTGACGATGGCACTATGAAATGTTTCATTTTTCAGCTTGTCAGAGTGGATCAGGGTATCAGTGTACACACAGACAGCCTGGCAGGGAGACCTTTGCCCTCCTACCTCTGCCCGGTGAAACACCACGAGGCGAAGGACGCAATGCCCAAGTCTCAGCTTGTAAAACAATGTTTTCTCACGCTTGGTGAGATGTCATAGCTGGGTCATCGCCAAGCTGAACTGTGTGTTAGAAACAATGAGGTCCAACTGACTTAGAAATGTAATTAGTTACCATGGTGAGGGCAGGAACGTAGATCCCGGTTACCATGGTGAGGGTAGGATCGTACATCCTGGTTACCATGGTAAGGGTAGGAACATAGATCCTGGTTACCATGGTGAGGGTAGGAACGTAGATCCTGGTTACCATGGTGAGGGTAGGAACGTAGATCCTGGTCACCATGGTGAGGGTAGGAACGTAGATCCTGGTTACCATGGTGAGGGTAGGAACGTAGATCCTGGTTACCATGGTGAGGGTAGGAACGTAGATCCTGGTTACCATGGTGAGGGTAGGAATGTAGATCCTGGTTACCATGGTGAGGGTAGGAACATAGATCCTGGTTACCATGGTGAGGGTAGGAACGTAGATCCTGGTCACCATGGTGAGGGTAGGAACGTAGATCCTGGTTACCATGGTGAGGGTAGGAACGTAGATCCTGGTTACCATGGTGAGGGTAGGAACGTAGATCATGGTTACCATGGTGAAGGTAGGAACGTAGATCCTGGTTACCATGGTGAGGGTAGGAACGTAGATCCTGGTTACCATGGTGAGGGTAGGAACGTAGATCCTGGTTACCACGGTGAGGGCAGGAATGTAGATCTGGTTACCATGGTGAGGGTAGGAATGTAGATCTGGTTACCATGGTGAGGGTAGGAATGTAGATCTGGTTACCATGGTGAGGGTAGGAATGTAGATCCTGGTTACCATGGTGAGGGTAGCTGCAAATTTATCCTACAGCCAGTTTGAGAGTGTGGATGAGTCTGTAACCACGCTCTAATTTACCGTGAGAATCAGAGGGTGTGTGTGTGTGTGTGTGTGTGTGTTTGTGTGTGTGTGGAATCAGGCCGCTTGAATTAGAACAGATTATTTCTGGAGATGTTTTCTTGTCCTGATGGGATTAGTTTGTTTTTCCACACATCTGTCTGACTTCCCACAGTATCACGTTCCCTCCTGGAAGCAGCAGAGCTCTGAGATCATCGGGAACGAAACTCATTATCTCATCTACTTACTGAGTGTTTCATTTGGACCATGAGTTTGCTGTTTGCAGGGTCACAGGTCATGAGGTTCGATTTCATTTTTATGTCCCAAAAAGTTTCAAACATTTAATCAGTTCATAAACACCAGACCATCTGTGATCTTAAATCAGAGGTGTATAACTCGGCCAGTTCTAACAGGACTTGATCGTTTGTTCTCTTCCTCCAAATGGACTTGAGACAAGCCCATTGTGATTTTGGGCTATACAAATAAAATTGAATTGAATTGAATATACTGGGGGAGAACATGCAAACTCCACACAGAAAGACCAGTGTTTCAAGCCTCGCCCCCACTCTAGAACGTGAACCCCTAATCTGCTGTTGACATCCATGTTGACATGGACGACCAGCTGCTGGCTCTCTGAGACACATCTGTTGTGGCTGGAGGAGCTGGTTCGGTCCTGAGGGAGCTGAGGAGAAGGATACGGTCTAGAGGAGGTGCCTCCTGTGTTTTTACGGTTTCCATGGAAACGTCCGGTTGCTCTCCTGAGGAGCTATACAAATAAAATTGAATTGAATTGAATATACCGGGGGCGAACATGCAAACTCCACATAGAAAGGATAGTGTTTCAAGCCTTGCCCCCACTCTAGAACTTGAACCCCTAATCTGCTGTTGACATCCATGTTGACATGGACGACCAGCTGCTGGCTCTCTGAGACACATCTGTTGTGGCTGGAGGAGTTGGTTCAGTCCTGAGGGAGCTGAGGAGAAGGAGACGGTCTAGAGGAGGTGCCTCCTGTGTTTTTACGGTTTCCATGGAAACGTCCGGTTGCTCGCTTGAGGAACTGGAGGTGCTCACTCGGACCCAGTGAATTACAGAGAGACCTGTTTGGTGTTCTTCCATGCGGCCTGGCTTTTTGGACCCATTCCAGACTCCAGCTTTTGGGTTGCCAGGTTAGACACAGTGCGACCGGACTGGGACGTGGCTGGGTAATGGCGAGTGGGCATCGAGGTTTTTAAAGTCCCACAAACTCCATCGTTTATGAGCATGTTTTTACATTTTCAGGACACTTATTTACAAGCATGAGCGTGATCGTTTCAATCTTAATTTCCTGCTCTCCATCTCCTTCCACCCGTCCTTATCTCAGCATGTGTTGAGTTGTGTGTGACACACTCCAGCGCCTTCGTCCCTACACACACTAATTAAAACCAGAACTTGGGAAACTCCTGCAGGTAGGACAGGAATCCAAGGCTGGAAAATAAACCAGATCCCAAACGCCACAAATTCCATCACGCAGTCTCACTTCCTGCGAGCCTCCGACTCGCCCCGACACCTCGTGCACGCTCACACAAACTGCTCCCTGTCCAAATGCACGCCTGTGTAAATCATGCACAGTTAATCTGAGGCACACATTTGGAGCAATCCGTCTTTTCTGCACGCGGGACTGTAACTAAAGCAGATTCATTTTACAGCTCATGTCCTGCTCTGATGTGGACCAGGACAAAATGGGCTTTAAATGAAGCCACAATTCATCCCTTCGTTTGTGACCGAGGAAATAAAACATACGAGTGTGTCCTTCTGGGTGCTGGGTAAACCTACACGAGGTGCCAAGCAGTCATGTTTGCTCCTCCTCTCTTACTGAGAGTCGCTGAAACAGGGACTCTCATACCCAGACGTGGTATGAAGGGTTCTGTGATTAGGACGCTGCATCGATCCAACGTGGTAAAGAAAGAGCTGGGCCAAAAGTCGATCTACGTTCCTACCCTCACCATGGTAACCAGGATCTACGTTCCTACCCTCACCATGGTAACCAGGATCTACGTTCCTACCCTCACCATGGTAACCAGGATCTATGTTCCTACCCTCACCATGGTAACCAGGATCTACGTTCCTACCCTCACCATGGTAACCAGGATCTACGTTCCTACCCTCACCATGGTAACCAGGATCTACGTTCCTACCCTCACCATGGTAACCAGGATCTATGTTCCTACCCTCACCATGATAACCAGGATCTACGTTCCTACCCTCACCATGGTAACCAGGATCTAGGTTCCTACCCTCACCACGGTAACCAGGATCTAGGTTCCTACCCTCACCATGGTAACCAGGATCTACGTTCCTACCCTCACCATGGTAACCAGGATCTACGTTCCTACCCTCACCATGGTAACCAGGATCAACGTTCCTACCCTCACCATGGTAACCAGGATCAACGTTCCTACCCTCACCATGATAACCAGGATCTACGTTCCTACCCTCACCATGGTAACCAGGATCTAGGTTCCTACCCTCACCATGGTAACCAGGACCTACATTCCTACCCCCGCCATGGTAACCAGGATCTACGTTCCTACCCTCACCATGGTAACCAGGATCTATGTTCCTACCCCCGCCATGGTAACCAGGATCTACGTTCCTACCCTCACCATGGTAACCAGGATCTACGTTCCTACCCTCACCATGGTAACCAGGATCTACGTTCCTACCCTCACCATGGTAACCAGGATCAACGTTCCTACCCTCACCATGGTAACCAGGATCAACGTTCCTACCCTCACCATGATAACCAGGATCTACGTTCCTACCCTCACCATGGTAACCAGGATCTAGGTTCCTACCCTCACCATGGTAACCAGGACCTACATTCCTACCCCGCCATGGTAACCAGGATCTACGTTCCTACCCTCACCATGGTAACCAGCTGTGGGTGGTGACCAAAAGAATGAGATCGCGAATACAAACGACCGAAATGATCTTCTTCCGCAGGGTGGCTGGGCTCTCACTCAGAGATAGGGTGAGGAGTTCTGCCATCTAGAAGGAGCTTGGTGTCGAGCCGCTCCTCCTCCAGGTCAAGAGAAGCCAGACCCCGGACCTGCTGGACAGACTGTGTCTCACAGCTGGCTGGGGAACGATTCAGGATCCTCCTGGGTGAGCTGGAGGATGCAGCTGGCTGTTGCCCCCTCTACCCAGCCCCGGATGAGTGGAAGACGACGGAACGGAACAACTGTGTCTTTCTGGGTGCTGTGGAGAGCAGCACACACACATTTAAACACACACACATACGTACAAACAAACACACATTCACATAGATATGGATACAAACACACACACACACACACACACACACACTCTCCGTTAACTGGGAGGTCATACAGAACATGTGAGGATCTTTTTCTTTACTGTTAATGAGGTCCAGTCCCCCCCGCACGCCCTCGTCCTCCTCACCCCTAGTCCAGAGACCCTCACCCGTCAGCCCACCCGCCACGCCCTCCCCACCGGGCTTAAAAAAACGATAAGAAACCCCGTTTTGTAATCTTTAGGTTTCCATCCGTCAGGAAGGCGGACAGTTCCTGCTCTGCACGTCGCAGCTCACCATGCACGCTCACACGCTGCTGTAGAACAGGAGGTCAGAGGTCACACTTCCTGTTTCCTGTCTTCACCAGGTCACCAGAGGGTCTCTGTGTGAGGGTCAGGGGCCTTCGCTGTTCCTGCCTTTTGTTTGGCACAGGGAGCTGAGGATCACACACACACACACTGCTTTACATCCTGCTACACTCAGAAGCCTGAGTTCTTTACACACGTTGGTTCATCGTGTTTATCTGTGTTATATCTGACTAGTTACATTACATCTAACTCAGTTACTAACTAACTAGTAACTAATGAACTCAGTTAGTTACTAGTTACAACCTAAAGAAACTGGATTTTAAAACCAGAGAAAAGTATCAGGTGTGAGAGAAGAGTTTTAACCTTGGTGAGAGCGGCCATGCTGATTGGTCTAGAGACAGTGTGATGAGAGCGGCCATGCTGATTGGTCTAGAGACAGCGTGGTGAGAGCGGCCATGCTGATTGGTCTAGAGACAGTGTGGTGAGAGCGGCCGTGCTGATTGGTCTAGAGACAGTGTGGTGAGAGCGGCCATGCTGATTGGTCTAGAGACAGTGTGGTGAGAGCGGCCGTGCTGATTGGTCTAGAGACAGTGTGGTGAGAGCGGCCATGCTGATTGGTCTAGAGACAGTGTGGTGACAGCGGCCATGCTGATTGGTCTAGAGACAGTGTGATGAGAGCAGCCATGCTGATTGGTCTAGAGACAGTGTGATGAGAGCGGCCATGCTGATTGGTCTAGAGACAGTGTGGTGAGAGCGGCCATGCTGATTGGTCTAGAGACAGTGTGATGAGAGCGGCCATGCTGATTGGTCTAGAGACAGTGTGGTGAGAGCGGCCATGCTGATTGGTCTAGAGACAGTGTGGTGAGAGCGGCCGTGCTGATTGGTCTAGAGACAGTGTGGTGAGAGCGGCCATGCTGATTGGTCTAGAGACAGTGTGGTGAGAGCGGCCATGCTGATTGGTCTAGAGACAGTGTGGTGAGAGCGGCCATGCTGATTGGTCTATAGACAGTGTGGTGAGAGCGGCCATGCTGATTGGTCTATAGACAGTGTGGTGAGAGCGGCCATGCTGATTGGTCTAGAGATAGTGGCACTGATAAAAGACAGGAAACAGAGACGGAGGTAGCAGAGATGAAGATGCTGATCCCGTCCATCCTGGTCACTCCCAGAGAGGACGTGAACGTCTTGTCATTGTTTTTAAAACCCTTTTTTTGCTGAAATAAAATCTGTGTTTGTTTTTGATCAACCTGAACACTCTTCATGAAGCAGCAGGTCAGAGAGAACGTCCAGTATGTTTACATGCTGTTATTTTGAAATAGAATACAGTTATGGATAGGCTTATGTTTTTTGCATCACGTTGGCACAGTGGGTAGCACAGTGGCCTCACAGCAAGATGATCGACGGTTCAAATCCCAGGTGGGAACGAGGCTTTGAACACTGGTCTTTCTGTGTGGAGTTTGCATGTTCTCCCTGTGTCTGTGTGGGTTTTCTCCGGGTACTCCGGTTTCCTACCACCCTCCAAAAACATACATGCCAGGTTGATTGGCCGGTGCCAACTTGCCCATAGGAATGAGTGTGTGTGTCTGTGTGTGTGGTCCCGTGACAGACTGGCGACCTGTTCGGGGTGTACCCAGCCCCTTGCCTTGACTCAGCTGGGATGGGCTCCGGCCTCCCCGCAGCCTCTATAGGGATAGACGGATAAGAAGGTTTGTGTTTCACAATAAGAGCCTTTTTTTACTACTGGATTGTAAATAAAAACTTTTATTTTGAAGTTTTTCTTCCTTGATTTTTCTATGAGTTGGGATGGAACCCTGCTGAAGGCGTGCATGTGAAGTGCTTTGGTTCTGCCTGTTATGTTCGGTACATAATCCTTCAGGCACGCCCGACCCGCTTTCCACACTGCCGCTAGGTGTGATCATGGGACGTGCTGATGGTGACTCTGGAAACCACGGCGATAACGTGTAAAGCAGACGAGCTGCAGACAAAAAGAGATTGTTTGAGGAACGTAATCTGATTTTGCGACTAGAAGCAGAAAAGGGACTTTTTAAGTGATTAAAACAGACAAACAAACGACCACATTCACAGACATAAAGTCAAGATTTTCATTTGGTTAGCCTCAAAAAAAAAGATTGAAAATTGCTGTCATACCAGATGTATTACACGTGTTAACCCTTCACAGGCGGGCAACGCCGCGGCCGGCCTCGCTTTACAATGCTCCATTCTTCTTCAGGAAAAACTATTTATTCAATATTTAGGAGCGAGGCTTAAGAGTCTCCATTTGGGCTGAAAGATTATCCGTCAGCGTTACGAAACCCCTGCCAGGAACGCCAAAACATCCACTTAGGACTCGCTCCAAACTGGAGAAATCTGGAAATAAACTTAAGAGCTTAGTCAGAAAGGTGGAGTGGACACACGCCCAGTTTAATGTGGGACTGGAATTCTGGAATGAACATCAGGAAATTAATCTTGTCTGCGTTGACTGTCTGAGGTTGCGTGACATTCCCCACCACGGACAGAGCAGGGCGAGGCGGGGCCAGCCGGTGTGAGACGGATTTCAGATTCAATAAAACTTATGGAAGGAGAGCTGGGGGGCCGAGCAGCTTTCCACCACTCGTTTTCTGTTCGTCTGTTTTCATCCCAGCTGCAAATATCCCGGCCTGTGGGGATCAGTTGCTTCATTTATCAAGAAAAATATTCCAAAAGTCTGGTCTGAAAGCTCCCGATGCGGCAGTTTGTCAGCTTCAGATCAGGAAATCACATCAGAGATCTCCCACTAATCAACGTTATCAAAACACAGGTTCATCCCGGACGTCCTGGAAGGTTGATTCTTGCTCTGTTAAAGCTGAACTGACTCGTTTTGGAACTTCTTGGGCTTTTTGGAATCAGAGTTTCTAAAGCTAGTTTTTAGCCATACATTTTTGCCTGTTTTGTTTTTTTTTTACATTAAACCACGAGTCCTCAAAAAAAAAAAACTTTCAGTCTATGTCATACTTAAAGGCTGACTCCGTTTTCTTTCAAACGCTGTGAAGACGGGCCGTAATGAGAAGAAACACGCACACAATCAGACGATTAAAAATGTTGTAAACAAGACCACGGGTTGGCCGTTTGTTAGAGAAACACAAAGACAGCAGAGCTTATGAAACCAGACGGCACGGCTTTGACCTGCTGCTGGTTGAAGTCTGTTCATTTGGAGGGACCAGTTCAAAGCTGGGCTTTGATTCTGTTACAGTATTACTGTCAATGGTCGATAAGTCCGTGTAATCCAGAGTGTCCAAACCCGGTCCTCAAGGTCCGGTGTCTTAAATGTTTTCCATATGTTCTTGCATCTTCACACCTGATCCAGTTTACTGAGTCATTGTGTCAAATTCTATTGGCTGTTGATTTCACTTCCAGTGCATCAGCTGGATTGAATCGGGAACGTTTGGAAAACCATCAGGACACCGGCCCTCAAGGATTGAGTTTGGACACCTCTGGTGTAATCCCTCATTCATCCAGGAGGGATCCATCAAAGAAACGGCTTCAAGTGTCTTCAAGACAGTGTGTTTGATGATTGAGACGTTTAGACTTCCATCTAGAAGTCATTTTAATCTGATAGACCTGAGAACTGTTTCTAGATAAACTAACCTGGAGGTTAGCTCCTCCCCCTAAGAAGGAGGAGCTAATCTCCAGGAAATGATTTCTGAATGAAAGTCAAAACGTCTCGATCCTCAAATAAACTTTCCAGAAGACACTTTGAAGACTTCATTTCCATAGGTTTTAGTGATCTTTTCCTTGTTGTTCTCCCACATCGGGGTCACAGTAACACTGAAACGGAGGACGTCCCAAACGTAAAACAAAATTTAGTTCTGTCAAAGAAAGAACAAACGCATTCAGAGGGAGCTCGACAGGAAGACCGGGATCTCTGAATCAGTCCAACATGGTGACAAAGCAGTTCAAAGTTCTGGATCTAGTTCCTCACCTTGTGGACACATTGGAAGGACTACATCTCCCAACAGGAAGGACTACATCTCCCTGCATGAAGGACTACATCTCCCAGCAGGAAGGACTACATCTCCCAGAAGGAAGGACTACATCTCCCAGGAGGAAGGACTACATCTCCCAGAAGGAAGGACTACATCTCCCAACAGGAAGAACTACATCTCCCAGGAGGAAGGACTACATCTCCCAGGAGTAAGGACTACATCTCCCAGCAGGAAGGACTACATCTCCCAACAGGAAGGACTACATCTCCCTGCATGAAGGACTACATCTCCCAACAAGAAGGACTACATCTCCCAGGAGGAAGGACTACATCTCCCAACAAGAAGGACTACATCTCCCAGGAGGAAGGACTACATCTCCCAGCAGGAAGGACTACATCTCCCAGGAGTAAGGACTACATCTCCCAGCAGGAAGGACTACATCTCCCAGCAAGAAGAACTACATCTCCCAGCAGGAAGGACTACATCTCCCAGCAGGAAGGACTACATCTCCCAGCAGCAGGTCTGGAGCATGTTGAGTTGGATGGAAGAAGAGGAAGAGCAGTGGAATGGGTGGATAGATGGATGAATGGGTGGGTGGGTGGTTTACTTTCAGACTTCTGACCCCATTTGAAACTAAACCGTAGAGGTTCGGACGTCCTGTTGTGATCCAGCTCACAGAGTAAAACATTCCAGTTGTCGTCATCATCATAGATTTCTGCTTCCAGTGATGTCTTCATCAAACAGACTCTACCAGCCTGTCCGTGTGCAGACACGATCATGTTCTGCAAACACGTCTGCAGACTTATTAAATATAAATACAGCCTGTAAACATCCCAAAAACGACCCGCAATCATCCACTTTGATCCCAACAGGAACGAAAATCAGGAATCTCTGTTTGATTTAAAGAACATGTAAGTAATATAAACCAGATCTAAACTCTGAATCATCCTGTCGAAGCTTCGCTCCCACAACATATGATTAGAACGAGCTGCCGAGAATCAGGCTCAGTTTTCATCACGTTTATCTGAAAACAGGACATGATGACTGTTTGCAGTTTTACAGCCGCACCACATCAGATGGCCAAATCATCATGAGCGCATGTTTGGGAGCTAGAGTTTGTAGATTAGATTTGTAGACAAGATGAGTCGAGGCATTGACAGAAACATTTAGAGCAGCAGATTCCGTCTGGGCCGAGTCATGCGGGCTTGTCTGGACATGTCGTGTGCACAGGACATAACTCAGGCCCTGATCTCAATCCCAGACCCTGCGAGGAGGCCTCAGCATTACTGCCTGCAGGAGAACAGATTTTATGGTGCGACTGAGACCGCAGCTCACTGTGGGCGTGCGTGTATAACAGAGGTGGCCGTGTAGCCGTGGGGACGGGCCGTAACGGAGCAGAGGAAAGTCTACAAGCAGAAATCCAATCATTTAAAGAGACAGGAGCTCATATTTTCTCACATTTATTATCAATCATGTTAAAGTAAGAGATTTTTTTAATAAAAATGTTTTCCAGACCTTTCTTTTTAATCCTGCCTCCTTAAATTTCTCCCCTAACCCAGGGGTTCCCCAGCTTTTCAACCCTCAACAGCCATTTTTAAGCTGATATGAACCCTCTTTCTGTCACGTGGCCGTGTTTTATCAGCTTGTTTTACACACATATAGCAGGCGATCTTTCAAGCGATGAATTTTATGTCCAAACTTATGACTGAAAACATCCCATAACTTTTATGAACAGCCGTACTTTACTGTCTGGTGAAAAAGGAAAAGTCATTGTATGTAAAAAAAAAAAAAGTTGATGTGATGAATGGAAGCTGAGCAGAGCTGGTTTTATTTTGGAGACCTGGAGATCATCTTCCACGTCAAACCAGGATCATTGTTCCTACCTTCACCATGGTAACCAATATCTACGTTCCTACCCTCACCATGGTAACCAGGATCTACGTTCCTACCCTCACCATGGTAACCAGGATCTACGTTCCTATTCTCACTATGGTAACCAGGATCTACATTCCTACCCTCATCATGGTAACCAGGATCTACGTTCCTATCCTCACCATGGTAACCAGGATCTACGTTCCTACCCTCACCATGGTAACCAGGATCTACGTTCCTACCCTCACCATGGCAACCAGGATCTACGTTCCTACCCTCACCATGGTAACCAGGATCTACGTTCCTACCCTCACCATGGTAACCAGGATCTACGTTCCTACCCTCACCATGGTAACCAGGATCTACGTTCCTACCCCCACCATGGTAACCAGGATCTACGTTCCTACCCTCACAATGGTAACCAGGATCTACGTACCTACCCTCACCATGGTAACCAGGATCTACATTCCTACCCTCACCATGGTAACCAGGATCTACGTTCCTACCCTCACCATGGTAACCAGGATCTACGTTCCTACCCTCACCATGGTAACCAGGATCTACGTTCCTATCCTCACCATGGTAACCAGGATCTAGGTTCCTACCCTCACCATGGTAACCAGGATCTACGTTCCTACCCTCACCATGGCAACCAGGATCTACGTTCCTACCCTCACCATGGTAACCAGGATCTACGTTCCTACCCTCACCATGGTAACCAGGATCTACGTTCCTACCCCCACCATGGTAACCAGGATCTACGTACCTACCCTCACCATGGTAACCAGGATCTACATTCCTACCCTCACCATGGTAACCAGGATCTACGTTCCTACCCTCACCATGGTAACCAGGATCTACGTTCCTACCCTCACCATGGTAACCAGGACCTACGTTCCTACCCTCACCATGGTAACCAGGATCTACGTTCCTACCCTCACCGTGGTAACCAGGATCTACGTTCCTACCCTCACCATGGTAACCAGGATCTACGTTCCTACCCTCACCATAGTAACCAGGATCTACATTCCTACCCTCACCATGGTAACCAGCTGTGTGGGTGGTGACCAAAAGAACAAGATTGCAGATACAAGCGGCCAAATGAGCTTCCTACGCAGGGTGGCTGGGCTCTCAGTCAGAGATCGGGTGAGGAGCTCTGCCATCCCGGAGGACCTCGGTCTCAAACCGCTTTATAAATAAAATTATATTTATGTTTTTATTTCTTTTTCACGTCAAAATTTGTTGTTTTAATATTAATATCTGCGAAAAAAATTTTTAAATGAACACCAAACCAAAACAACCCGATGGATGTTAAAGGTTAATAAAGTTCAACCCGGCCGATGAGCAGCAGGTTGCTCTCACAGCTGAGCCGACCAGCGACTGACCCTGTGGGATTTTCATGTGTGACAGACTTGTGGTTGTCTGGCTCACGCTGAGCAATCAGCCACATGTTTGCTTTTGTGTTCTCTCTCAGCATGACTTGCACTCCTGTGTTGGGGGGGTAAGCCCTGCGGCCGTGTGTGTGACCACCTGTCCGTCCAGCAGACCTGCATCTGAATGCAGAAATATTTTTATCTCCTTTTGTTTTTAGTTTTTAACTCCAGAAGTTTTGTCTGCGTGAGGTTTTATTTTCCCGGGAGCTCCCGGCACGGCCGGCTGCGCTGCAAACACATTCCTTCCTACCGCAGCTGGAGCAGAGGCCACCGCACCCTGCAGGTCAGGCTCAGACAGAAACGCTCCTGTGGAATCCATTTCTAACATTCACCCCTCTTCAGTCACCTCTAGTTTTAGATGCCATGTGCTTAGACACCCCGATGTGTGTCAGGCAGGATTTCCCAAACTTTCTTTTTTACGGTAAATACTTTTAACAAAAGAACGATCGGAGGAGAAGCAGCTCAACACCAAGCTCCTCCCGGATGGCAGAGATCCTCACCCGATCTCTGAGTGAGAGCCAAGCCACCCTGTGGAGGAAGCTCATTTAAGCCACTTGTAGCCGCAATCTCATTCTTTCGGTCACCACCCACAGCTGGTAACCATGGTGAGGGTAGGAACGTAGATCCTTGTTACCATGGTGAGTGTAGGAACGTAGATCCTGGTTACCATGGTGAGGGTAGGAACGTAGATCCTGGTTACCATGGTGAGGGTAGGAACGTAGGACCTGGTTACCATGGTGAGGGTAGGAATGTAGATCCTGGTTACCATGGTGAGGGTAGGAACCTAGATCATGGTTACCATGGTGAGGGTAGGAACCTAGATCCTGGTTACCATGGTGAGGGTAGGAACCTAGATCCTGGTTACCATGGTGAGGGTAGGAATGTAGGACCTGGTTACCATGGTGAGGGTAGGAACCTAGATCCTGGTTACCATGGTGAGGGTAGGACAGTAGATCCTGGTTACCATGGTGAGGGTAGGAACGTAGGACCTGGTTACCATGGTGAGGGTAGGACAGTAGATCCTGGTTACCATGGTGAGGGTAGGAACCTAGATCCTGGTTACCATGGTGAGGGTAGGAACGTAGATCCTGGTTACCATGGTGAGGGTAGGAACCTAGATCCTGGTTACCATGGTGAGGGTAGGAATGTAGATCCTGGTTACCATAGTGAGGGTAGGAACGTAGGACCTGGTTACCATGGTGAGGGTAGGAACGTAGATCCTGGTTACTATGGTGACGGTAGGAATGTAGCCATGGTAACCAGGATCTACGTTCCTACCCTCACCATGGTAACCAGGATCTACGTTCCTACCCTCACCATGGTAACCAGGGTCTACGTTCCTACCCTCACCACTATATCCTTCCAGGTGAGCTGGAGGATGCAGGCGGGGTGAGAGAAGCCTGGGCTTCCCATCTGAGGCTGTTGCCCCCACGTCCCGGCCCCAGATAAGCGGAAAACAATGGAACGGAAAGGATACACCCCAAACAGTTCTCCTATCTGAAGTCGGGCCACCCATAGCAGCCAATCAACCTATTGTATTGTTTTGGAGGAAACCAGGGAAACCCCACACTTACACAGGGGGAACATGCAAACTCCACACAGAAAGACATGCGTTTCAAGCCCTCTTCCCACTCCCCTTGAACTACTGATTCTCTCGCTGGCACACCACCATGCTCACCACTGTATTGAATGTGTTTTGGAAAAATTAAAACGCCACCAAGACGACAGATGTCCGACCATCATAGTTATAAAATTACAGCACGTTTAAAAAGACCTCCTCCACCCTGTCATTAAAAAAACCAAGACAATAAAACCATCAAAGAAAACAAACTTTACTCAACTTGTTTTTAAAGTTTGATAGATTTTCTGTTTTTCTCACTTTAAAAACTTTCCAGACGGCCATCAGTAACATTGTCACGCTTTTCTCTCAAACGTCACAGAAAAAAATGGAGTTCAAACAGTGACGGTGTTCTGTCGAGATGTGCTGCATCGTTGAGATGTGAAACGCGTCGCAGTTGTCGATAGAATGGTGTTCAGAAAAGTGAGGTCTCGTCTGAACCTGTGAGCCATCGCAAGATGTGAGAGTATAAAGAGCGGAAACTTCTTCTTCTTCTTTCGGCTTTTCCCTTTAGGGGTCGCCACAGCAAGTCAGTTTCTTCCATCTAACCCTATCTCCTGCATCTTCTTCAATCACACCAACTATCTTCATGTCTTCCTTCACTGTATCCATGAACCTCCTCTTTGGTCTTCATCTAGTCCTCTTTCCTGGTGGTTCCAAACCCAGCATCCTTCTTCTGATGTACTCTCTCTCTCTCCTCTGCACATGTCCAAACCATCTCAGTCTGACCTCTCTGACTTTAAAACCTCTAACATGTGCTGTTCCTCTGATCCTGTCCATCCTGGTCACTCCCAGAGAGATCCTCAGCATCTTCATCTCTGCTTCCTGTCTTTTCTTCAGTGCCACTGTCTCTAGACCAATCAGCATGGCCGCTCTCACCACGGTTTTGTACACTTTCCCTTTCATTTTATCTGAAACTCTTCTATCACACATCACACCTGATACTTTCCTACACCCGTTCCAGCCTGCCTGAACACGCTTCTTCACCTCTTTTCCACACTCTCCATTGCTCTAGACTGGAGAGTGTACTTAAAATATTCTACCTTCTTTATCTCTTCTCCCTGTAACCTCACTTTTCCATTTGGATCCCTCTCATTCACACACATGTACTCTGTTTTACTGTGAAAGAGCGGAAAACAACTTTGTTTAAACTTTATTCCACTTAAGAAATGATTACATTAAATAAGTTGCATCTCTCGATGTCAGAACGACGTCTGTGTGCCAGACAAAACCTGCGTGATATGATTCAGAATACTTGATTCAAATTTGTGTTCGGTAGTTCCAAGCAGCTTCTGAACAGCTGCTAGGGGGTACTAAGTTGGGTTGGGTGGTACTGGAACAACCCCTTGGTGGAACAGCCATTAGTAGAACATGAGACAGTTGGCTCTGTGTAGAATGTGGGTTACCGTGGCAACGATGTTTGAAGCTCCAGTGGATCACAATGAGATATTAAACTGTCACTATGAAATTTCTAGCAATAAAACTAAGGGGGGGAAGGATGGCTCAGTGAATGGGGCGACCGTCCTGTAACCGGAGGGCCACCTCTTTGTCCCCCCATCCCATTTAATGCAGGAGGAAATGTCTTGAATCTCCGACATGGCTGCATTGATGCTGAAGTGTCCTTGATCAAGACACTGAACCCCTAATGTGTCCTGATGGTGGTTTCCAGCTCTCATGGTAGCTCCCATCATCAGGTATGAATGTGAATGTGAGCTACACTGTAAAGCGGTTTGGGTACCAACACAGGTACATAAAAAAATAAGCGCTATATAAGTAGAGTCCATTTATCCATCACTAAAAGCTCCACATCCTTCACTGTGGTGGAACAACAGCAGCAGTCCACCATCTTTAGTTCCATAGTAAAGCCGGGTATGTTCAGACACTCAGAAGATCCTGTCTTCATTCCTTCTGATTCACTCCAGCAGGAACATCTCCACACGTCCACTTCATCTCCTTCCACCATCTCCCTTCAGGGGGCGCCACATCAAGTCAGTTTCTTCCATCTAACCCTATGTGCTGCATCCTCTTCGGTCACACCAACTATCTTCATGTCTTCCTTCACTGTATCCATGAAGCTCCTCTTTGGTAACAAATCCATGAAGTCCCTCATTCATCCAGGAGTGATCCATAGTAGAAAAAGTTTCAAAAAAGTCTTCTGGACAGTTTAATTCTTGATCGAGACGTTTCGACTTCCATCCGGAAATCATTTTCAATCTGAATGAAATGGACTGAAAACTGGATTTATTTATACTAACCTGAGTAAAAGGTAAAAAAAATAGTAAGAAGGGCTTGACCAATGAGCCTGTGTTACCTATGATGGCCGTGAATGGCTCCTATTGTAACCACAGACCAGTAAACGAACCCTATTATAAAAATGCTAAAAGCCTAGTGAATAGAAATTCCTGCTAATGAGAGGTGTGAAAATGGGTCACGAGGTGTCATCTTTAGTCCATTGCTTCAAAAGGCTGCTGTAAATACCGGGCGTTAGATACATTCTGCCCGGGATTTACAGCAGCCTTTTGATCCAGTTTTCAGTCCATTTCATTCAGATTGAAAATGATTTCCGGATGGAAGTCGAAACGTCTCGATCAAGAATTAAACTGTCCAGAAGACTTTTTTGAAACTTTTTCTATTCCTCTTTGGTCTTCCTCTAGTCCTCTTTCCTGGTGGTTCCAAATCCAGCATCCTTCTTCTGATGTTCTCTCTCTCTCTCCTCTGCACATGTCCAAACCATCTCAGTCTGACCTCTCTGACTTTAAAACCTCTAACATGTGCTGTTCCTCTGATCCTGTCCATCCTGGTCACTCCCAGAGAGATCCTCAGCATCTTCATCTCTGATACCTCCATCTTTGTTTTCTGTATTCATCTGATTCATTCCAGTAAAAATCCACCAAACCGTTTTTTTTTTTATAACCACATCAAAAACGAGCTCAAATCCTCATCTTTAATGACTAAAAACAAAAAGCCATAAAATCTTTGTTTTTCATGTTTTTTTTAACTTAAACTTTCATGAAAGATATTTTTTTAAACTTTGAGGAATTAGTGAACGACAACAAGCACCATGTGAGGAACATGTGACGGATGTCTGACACGACAGCGTTACGACCGTCTCTCCACCTCTAAAACATCACAGATGATGGAGAGTCATGCCAAACCAGCAGATGTGCTGAATTCCAGCCTGCTGCCCTCCGAGCGCTCCTTTCATCCCACTGCGACGCCTCCTGCTTGTTTGTTTTTTATTGATTTCCTTCCTATCTGCCAACGTCAGCGAGCATTTTTTCCCCTGCCTGTTGTTTTGGTCTACCCGAGTAAATTGTCTTCATGTGGGCCTCGTGTGTCGGGTCGAGGTCTGACAGGCTGTTTGTGTCTGTGACAGAAAGAAGGAGCTTTAAAAAGAGAGTCAGTGATAAACACGTCTGTTCCTTTCTGGAACAAACCCTGTTTCCAACAAACAGCCAATCAGGATGGATCACAGCGGGTCGCTCACTGATCCGTACGAGCACCACCTCAGTCTGAAGATGAACCACTGTGGAGGGTCAAACCTCAGTCTGGGACTTTAATGGACAGAAATGTGTTTGTTTGGGTCATTTAATTCCTCTAATGGTTTGTCTCAGATTTGTTCAGACTGCGTGAGAGTTTCTGTTTACCAGGCGGTCTGACCCTTGGCAGTCTTTGGTTACCAGCTGTGGGTGGTCGAAAGAACGAGATCCCGTAAACAAGCGGGTGTAATGATCTTCCTCTGCAGGGTGGCTGAGCTCTCACTCTGAGATAGAGTCAGGAGCTCTGCCATCTGGGAGGAGCTCAGAGAAGAGCTGGCCTTTCTCCGGGTTGAGAGAAGCCACATGGGGTGGTTCAGGCATCTGGTTAGGATGCCTCATGAATACCCACGTCCCATCTGGCGATCCAAAACCAGATCCCGGACCTGCTGGAGAGACCATTTATTTTCACACATAGTCTTTCTGTTCAGTAAATCTTCATTTTAGAGACTCTGGGTCTAAACTGGGTCCAACTGGATCCTGGTTCTTAAAGGGCCCATCTCATGCAAAATGGACTTTCCAGAGTTTTCTAGCTTGTAAGAGTGATGTCCGGGCCTTGTATATGTGTGTGTGTTTGTGTGTGTGTGTGTGTGTGTGTATTTGTGTGTGTGTGTGTGTGTGTGTGTGTGTGTGTCTTTCTAGATTGATTTAGCCCGTTTTTCTGTGGATTTCTGGAACGCTCAGACAAAACAACCAATGAGCAGATGTCTAAAGTATCATTTGACGTAGCCAGGACGGACTTCGCACACGCCCCCCTCCCTCCTCACCACACGCCCGCCCGCCCTCCTCACCCGCCTCCACTCCGGCCTTACGCCCTCACAAACTCGCTTTCAACGTCCGATATACAGGCTGGTTCGCTGCTCTGCGTCTTTTTTATTTTCTTGCTTGAAACACGCTTTTTGTAGCTACGCACGGGTTTACGCCCGCCTTCCCCCTCCCGCTCAGAGATGGGCGGAGGAATAGCGTCTCAGTGAGAGCAGAGGGCGGAGCTTGTACTTTCTCAGGACGGGTGGGGGGATGAGCAACACCCGGCCTTTCATAGTTCCGGGTCTGTGACTGCGCTCCACCAAATCAATATATTTTCATAACTATGATGTAATGCATGTTGTAAACGTGTGTGTGTGCAGAGGATACAATGTGAAAAGAATTATTTTGCATGAGATGGGCTCTTTAAGGTTGCCCACCCCTGCATTGGTCTGCAGAGAAAGAATAAAGCTGGCAGAGATAAGAGGCCACCCGGTAAACAGCAGGCACTCAGTTTCTCTGGAATTCCCCTCATACTTTCATAATCACACAGAAAGAGCTCGTTTATTTACACGGCCCTGCTTCCTGTTTTCTTCGCAGCTGCTTCGCACCGTAACGGCACCTGAGAGGCGGTGGAGGGCACGGTCACGCACCAGCGGGGCGGACGTCTGGAGCGAAGACGGAGAGGAAGGATTCCAAAGCGGCGACTGCGACGATGAAGACGAGTGTAGCGGCGTGTCGGGCCTCGGGCCGCCACCCAGACGCAAACGCTTACGCATCTTTGCAGGTTGAACCACCGACTCACTTCACTCTGGTTTACCATCACGCTGCAGTCACCCCAAAAACCCAGGAGGTGCCCACCACCCAGCCTGGGCTCCAGGCGGAGTACCAGCGCTGTCAGGGCAGCCTCGATCCACACACACCAAAACACAAAACATTTCTCATGTTAGAGCGTAGGGCTCAGTGGAGATCAAAATCCATGGCCAAGAACAACCAGGTGCTCCAATCTGAGTCCTACCTGGTGGTTTCCTTCTCACAGACTCATACACACACAGAGATACACACACTCATACACACACACTCACACACATATGCATAGACACAGACACACTTACATACACAGACATACACACACTCATACACACACACTCACACACATACACACGCTCACACAGACACTAACACACACACAGACACATACATACATACAAACACACACTCATACACACTCACAGACACACTCACATACATACTCACACACACACTCATACACACACACATACATACACACACACTCACCCACACACACACACACATACAGTCATACACACACACACACACACACTCATACATACACACGCTCACACACACATACATAAACACACTCATACACACACACATACATAAACACACTCATACACACACACACACATACACACACTCACACAGACACTAACACACACACAGACACATACATACATACAAACACACACTCATACACACTCACAGACACACTCACATACATACTCACACACACACTCATACACACACACATACATACACACACACTCACCCACACACACACACACACATACATACATACACACACACACACACACACTCATACACACACATATACATACGCATACACACACACTCACACACACAGACACACACACTCACTCACACATATACACACACAGTCACACATACACACGCTCACACACATACATAAACACACACACACTCACATACCCACACACGCACTCTCACACACACACACAATCACATACACACACACTCACATACACACACAGACACACACAGACACGCTCTCACACACACACAATCACATACACATACACTCACTTACACACACACACACACAGAGACGCTCTCACACACACACATACCGACACACACACATACATATACACACACGCACAAAATCACACACACACAATCACATACAGACACACACACACACACACACACACCCTCAGTCGGTTGGAGTTTGATTCTGGTTGCTAAGCGATCAGCGTCCATGGTTTGCTCGTGGGAGCGTTCTACCTGATCCGGGATGGAAGTATTCCTGTAATGTGAGGCACGCCGTCGGCAGGGTTCACCTTTCAGAACAAAGCGGTGAATGAGGACGTGATGAAAGGACGTGAAGAAACACACAGAAACAGCTTTGATAGCCGTAAACGATGATACGCTGGGAAAGCTAAACATTCCTCACCGTGGATGTTACCATGCCAACACGCTGATACCAGAAGCTGGCATGTTGATTAACCACAGCTGTGACCCCCTGATAGGTGGGCAGACGGGCTTACATGGTGGGGTTTATTAAAACACACACACGTCTAAGGAGGTGTAAAGCAGATCTGTGAAAGTTTGGAACAGCGCCACCATCTGAATGAAATCACATATAGATGGTTGCTACTCTACACACAGATTACAGCACAGGATCTCGTTGCTAGTGTGTGGCACACACGTGCATGTGTTGATATATTTACACACACACATGGCCATACTTTCACACACACGTTTAACAACACATTCACTGTGAGAGCATAGAGCTCCGCCCTTTTTTTTGCCAGCCAATGGGTATAGATTACCAATCTGATGAGGTCTCCAGTTCTTTGAAGGACCACAGAAAAGATCCATTCCAAGACAATATGGGGGTCTAGAGACAGTGTGGTGAGAGCGACCATGCTGATTGGTCTAGAGACAGTGTGGTGAGAGCGGCCAGGCTGATTGGTCTAGAGACAGTGTGGTGAGAGCGGCCAGGCTGATTGGTCTAGAGACAGTGTGGTGAGAGCGGCCAGGCTGATTGGTCTAGAGACAGTGGGGTGAGAGCGACCATGCTGATTGGTCTAGAGACAGTGTGGTGAGAGCGACCATGCTGATTGGTCTAGAGACAGTGTGGTGAGAGCGGCCAGGCTGATTGGTCTAGAGACAGTGTGGTGAGAGCGGCCAGGCTGATTGGTCTAGAGACAGTGTGGTGAGAGCGGCCATGCTGATTGGTCTAGAGACAGTGTGGTGAGAGCGGTCATGCTGATTGGTCTAGAGACAGTGTGGTGAGAGCGGCCATGCTGATTGGTCCAGAGACAGTGTGGTGAGAGCGGCCATGCTGATTGGTCCGGAGACAGTGTGGTGAGAGTGGCCATGCTGATTGGTCCAGAGACAGTGTAGTGAGAGCGGCCATGCTGATTGGTCTAGAGACAGTGTGGTGAGAGCGGCCATGCTGATTGGTGTCACTGAGGAACAGACAGGAAGCAGAGATGTTTGTAACAGAGATGAAGATGCTGAGGATCTCTCTGGGAGTGACCAGGATGGTCAGGATCAGAGGAACAGCACATGTTAGAGGTTTTAAAGTCAGAGAGGTCAGACTGAGATGGTTTGGAAATGTGCAGAGGAGAGAGAGAGAGTACATCAGAAGAAGGATGCTGGGTTTGGAACCACCAGGAAAGAGGACTAGAGGAAGACCAAAGAGGAGGTTCATGGATACAGTGAAGGAAGACATGAAGATAGTTGGTGTGACCAAAGAGGATGCAGCAGATAGGGTTAGATGGAAGAAACTGACTTGATGTGGCGACCCCTGGAGTGAAATGATGGAAGGAGGAGAAGAAGGTGTTTATTTTTGGCACAAAAAATCAGTTTAAAAGACGTTTACAGATTTTAGCTTCTTCAAATGCAGCCACCAGATCTTCCAGCTCAAAGACTTCCCAATCTCTTGTTCAGTAGAAATCAGTGCCAGACTGGCATGGGAAGGTTATTAATACGATCTCATTGACACTGGTTAATGATCCGGTATCATATCGATACTCTTATCGATACTTTTTAGTGTTAAAACCTATGTGAATGCAACCAAACCTTTTATTTTGAAATCTGACTTAGAAATAAAATATTTAAACAGATCATTATGTTCATTCCGATCTTTTCCGTCGTCTTTCGCTCATCCGGGGCCGGGTCGCGTGGGCAACAGCCTCAGACAGGAAGCCCAGGGTTCTCTCACCCCGCTGCATCCTCCAGCTCACCTGGAGGATCCTGAGGTGTTCCCCGGCCAGCTGTGAGACATAGTCTCTACAGCAGGTTCGGGGTCTGCCTCTTGGTCTCCTCCTGGTGGGTAGTGCCTGAAACACCTCACCAGCAAGGTGCTCGGGGGGCATCCTGACCAGATGCACGAACCATCCCATCTGGCACCTTTCGATGTAGGGGAGGAGCAGTTCGACACTGAGATCCTGGTTACCATGGTGAGGGTAGGAACGTAGATCCTGGTTACCATGGTGAGGGTAGGAATGTAGATCCTGGTTACCATGGTGAGGGTAGGAACGTAGATCCTGGTTACCATGGTGAGGGTAGGAACGTAGATCTTGGTTACCATGGTGATGGTAGGAACATAGATCCTGGTTACCATGGTGAGGGTAGGAACGTAGATCCTGGTTACCATGGTGATGGTAGGAACATAGATCCTGGTTACCATGGTGAGGGTAGGAACGTAGATCCTGGTTACCATGGTGAGGTAGGAACATAGATCCTGGTTACCATGGTGAGGGTAGGAACGTAGATCCTGGTTACCATGGTGAGGTAGGAACATAGATCCTGGTTACCATGGTGAGGGTAGGAACGTAGATCCTGGTTGCCATGGTGAGGGTAGGAACGTAGATCCTGGTTACCATGGTGAGGGTAGGAATGTAGATCCTGGTTACCATGGTGAGGGTAGGAATGTAGATCCTGGTTACCATGGTGAGGGTAGGAACATAGTTACCATAGTGAGGGTAGGACCGTAGATCCCGGCTGCCTTGGGAGGGTAGGAACGTAGATCCTGGTTACCATGGTGAGGGTAGGAATGTAGATCCTGGTTACCATGGTGAGAGTTTGAATGTAGATCCTGGTTACCATGGTGAGGGTAGGAATGTAGATCCTGGTTACCATGGTGAGGGTAGGAATGTAGATCCTGGTTACCATGGTGAGAGTTTGAATGTAGATCGACTTGTAAATCGAGAGTAATTTCTAGTTTAGAAATTAAAAAACAAATGAATATTTAATGAAACTTGGTCCTAAATGTGTTCGTGATTATTAAAGGCCGGTTTCTTCCTGATTGTTTCCAGGATGAGTTTTCCAGGGTGAGGTTTCCAGGGTGAGGTTTCCATGGTGAGGTTTCCAGGGTGAGGATCTGAGGCTGGTGAAGTAAAAGAGACTTTTGAGAAGTCGGAGAATCAGCAGGAGGCAAATAATACGTAACTAACTGGAAATATTCTGACCCAATGTTCCAAACAAGCGTCCCACTCTGAGCTTATAAACAACCTCTGTAAATCCAGCCAGTTCCTTCCACGCCCCTCACAAAAATATTGTAGCCCGCCACCATCTGTGTAAACAGGCCGAGCCGGGCCAGTTCTCACCGGTCTGTTCCATCTCACAGCTTACATGTACCGATCGGAGCAAAACAAGGGGATGAATTTATCCCTTCTCTGATGAATCCTGGGAGATTAGCCCGAAGGCAGGAAGAAGAGACCGGCTTTTAATTTCTCTAGATTCCCATCATCTACACGAAGGGCCCCACAGATTTCTTTTTTCTGTTTGTCCGTGTTCGTCTTGGAAAAGAGTTTGTTTGCTCAAGAGCTTTATTTACATTCACAGGCACTTTTTGGATGCTCTAAATTGATTCCAGGCCCGTTCCTGGGTCGTGTCCATCAGCTCCGCCACAGTCCACAAACACTCTGCACACAGCGGGACCATTCTCAGCAACACACAGAAGCCGGTGTGTAGGAATGTCCTAATGGCTCTGGAGGTTTACATTTCACATGTTAACCCTCTACGCTCACCTGGACCAGAAAATTCTCCCCTCAGTCTCACCGGCATTCCTCAGCCAGTTATTCAAACACGTCTGATGACAGGCCGAACACGGCAGGCTCCTCGGAGCTGCTGCAGGAAACCACGAGCTAACCACTAGAAAGGACACAGACAGATAGGGAAGCGGCCCTCCTCCAGGAATGTGTGGAGAATCCTGCTTGTTTGTCAGCAGGAGCGTTTCCACGACAAACATCTGGCAGCTACGTCTGCACCTACCGGCCGACGGGCCGGGAACCGATTGGAAACACATGTGTCAGGACCCTCACGTTACAAGATAAAGATAGCATCCAAAGAATGTCTTCAGCTCCGATAAGAAGCCGCATTGTCCTAAACAAGGTTGCCAGGTCGACCTCTGACCGCTGACCTGTGAGCGGGCTGACAGACCCTCTCTGTCTCCCCCTCCCCCGATTCCCCTTAGAACAGAATCGACCCTTTGTAGGTCGGATTTGTTCTGGTTTTTGGTGCAGAAACACTCTCTCTCTCTCGACGATCAGACCACGTTGGATTAATGTGATTTGGACGTGAAGGCAGAGGCCACCGAGTGCATCGTGTTTGTCCTCATCACCCGCCTACCCGCCGCCCCCCCCCCTTGCCCACTGATGCTAATTAATGGGTCTTGACTTGCGTTTGTTCCACAAGCAACAACCCAGAAAGTGTCTGTGATGAGTCGGTTTCCCGCGTTCCGCTCTTATCAGACTTAAACCACAAATTAGACGTTGAGTTGAAAGTTTTTTCCTGCTCAGCCTCCAGCGTTTTTTATCTCCCTCCTTCTGGCTCACCCGTCCTGCTCGGTCTGTACGTGGGAGGGTCTCTCAGCCTGGAATAACAGTGAGTGTTTGGAGGCCATAGCGACTGCTGCAAAGGGCAGGGCAGGGTCTCCTTTGGGCGTCCCGTTTGTCTTGGCTCAGTATTCCCAGCCTCTCTCTGCGGTCAGCCTGTGGGTGTGGAAGCAGACGCTCACATTCCCCCTAACCCATGGACAGAGGCCTGTCGTTGTGTTTGCCCGGTCACTGTAGAAGGAGAGGAGTTGGTGAGCGTGACAACACCCGTGGTGTTCATCTCTGAACAAACAAAGTCAGGTTTCTGCCAACATGAACAGGGCCATGATAAAACCTGAACTATGCAGACATTGGACCAGTCCAAATTCTAATGGCAACCGCCTCGCCAACCAGGAGGAAAGTTTTTGAGGGCACACTGGAAATCTAGCCAGCCTGGCGTCACCATGTACCGCAATCCTATTCATTTCATTACAGCAACTAGGTCAGGGACTGCAGGTGTTAGTTTAATGTTTAAACCCAATGAAAACATCTCTCCAATCAAAGAGCAGAGATGACAGTGTCTGTCCTCCATGTTTGTAGTTTTGTAGCTAGTCCTCACAAGAGAAGAACGATTAGTTAAAAAAAAAAGTCTCCGCCCACCATGGAGCGAGTGAACCTTACGGCTGTGAGGTCAGACTGTTTCCTTGGAGAAAAAAAAAACAGTTAGTTGGATCAGGCTGGCTTTCTATTCTGTTCAGTCAATTTCCGCTTATCCGAGGTTGGGTCGCTTAGGCAACAGCCTCAGACGGGAAGCCCAGGCTTCTCTCACGCAAGCTTCATCCTCCGGATCCTGAGGTGTTCCTGTCGAGCTGTGAGACATAGTCTCTCCAGCAGGTCCAGGGTCTGCCTCTGGGCCTCCTCTCGATTGGATGTGCCCGAAACACCTCACCAGTTAGGTGCTTGGGGGGGCATCCTGACCAGATGCCCGAACCAGCCCATCTGGCTTCTCTCAACCTGGAGGTGGAGCGACTCAACACCGAGCTCTCGGGTGGCAGAGCTCCTCACCCGATCTCTGACTGAGAGCCCAGCCACTCTGTGGATGAAGCTTATTTTGACCGCTTGTATCTGCGATCTAATTTTTTCGGTCACCACCCACAGCTGGTTACCATGGTGATGGTAGGAACGTAGATTCTGGTTACCATGGTGAGGGTAGGAATGTAGATCCTGGTTACCATGGTGAGGGTAGGAACGTAGATCCTGGTTACCATGGTGAGGGTAGGAACGTAGATCCTGGTTACCATGGTGAGGGTAGGAACGTACATCCTGGTTACCATGGTGAGGGTAGGAACGTACATCCTGGTTACCATGGTGAGGGTAGGAACGTAGATCCTGGTTACCATGGTGAGGGTAGGAACGTAGATCCTGGTTACCATGGTGAGGGTAGGAACGTACATCCTGGTTACCATGGTGAGGGTAGGAACATAGATCCTGGTTACCATAGTGAGGATAGGAATGTAGATCCTGGTTACCATGGTGAGGGTAGGAATGTAGATCCTGGTTACCATGGTGAGGGTAGGAATGTAGATCCTGGTTACCATGGTGAGGGTAGGAACGTAGATCCTGGTTACCATGGTGAGGGTAGGAATGTAGATCCTGGTTACCATGGTGAGGGTAGGAATGTAGATCCTGGTTACCATGGTGAGGGTTGGAAGATAAATCGACTTGTAAATCCAGAGCTTTACTTTTCGGCTCAGATCTTTCTTCACCACGACAGACCGATGCAGCATCCTTGTTATTCCTGACTCCGCACCGATCCGTCTGTTGATCTCCCGCTCCATCCTTCCACCACTAGTGAACCAGACCCCGAGATACTTCAACCCCTCCACTTGGGGCAGGACCCTGTCCCTGACCTGCAGGGGGCATTCCACCCTCTTCCGGGCGTAGTCTCGGATTTGGAGGCGCCCATACACTCCCATTGGTCTCAACATGCCAGCAGGTCACCAGCAGGTCAGCCAAATATTCACAGTCAGGTTTCTCACCTGCTACCCTTTCGCCCACAAAGCCTCGTCTTGAGATTCGCTGAGTTTCAAAGATCAGAATCCTGATAAAAGACCTCGTAATACGCTTTAAGCCGTTGAATCTTGAAGAACTAAATCAAATTTGACCAGCTTAGGTGTGTTCTGTGTGCACGTCGTCTGCCAACGCACAAGCAATCTAAACCATCCGTCCCGTTTCATAAGAAGCACCTGTGTTTGGAGACTTAACATTCCACATTCTGGGAAGCACACATGTGCCGCACGCGGCCCGGACACTCAACTTCTAACCCTGTTTGCCAGCTCTGGAAAATCACTTCTCTGCCCGGCTAGGTTCACTTGTAACAAAGTTTTGGGACACATTTAGCTTGTTGTGACAACTGCAGAGTGTAAGCGACAGGCCCGGGCGCGGAGGGGGGGTTCCCCCTTTCTCTGACTCACCACAGACAGACAGAAACAGACTCCCGAGACTCGCTCTCCAGCCTCTGTTTGACCTGCTGCGGTGATCCAAACAAACAACCCCCCTCTACCCTGCAGTGTCTGGATACATAGGCTGGTCTCCTGGGGATCGGTGACTAAAGGAAACATAAATTAAAAGCTGGAGCCCGTTGTTGACGTGTGTGTGATTATCATGCATGTTCGTTCACAGTGGAAGACCCTCTAGCATGCTACCAGTCAATGGTTAGACTGTTGACCCTTTAGCCCGGGTCGTAACTCGAGATCATCAGGCCGCAATAAAACCAGCTGGGTCATAAAACTAGCAAGGTGGCGTCTTTAGCGGAGTCATCCAGCCAACAGATGAGCTGAAGCAGGACAAAGCCCCCTCCCACTCCAGGTTTACATGCCCAGATATGTGCTTCATTACCAGGGACAGAGTTGGAACCTACATAGAAGTGAGGTTGGCATCGTGCTGCTGGCGTAATTATTCTGAACTAAACTTTAAACCTCAGTACCATCTTTAAACTGGCACCTAAATTTAGCCATTTTAGAACAATTCAGACAGAACGCCTGTGTGTGGCAGCTCACCTGGAAGGGTCCTGAGTCGTTCCCCGGCCAGCTGTGAGACATAGTCTCTCCAGCAGGTCCGAGGTCTGCCTCTTGGTCTCCTCCGGTGGGACGTGCCTGAAACACCTCACCAGCGAGGGACTCGGGTGGCATCCTGACCAGATGCCCGAACCACCCCATCTGGCTCCTCTCGATCTGGAGGAGGAGCAACTCAACACCGAGCTCATCCCAGATGGCGGAGCTCCTCACCTGATCGCGGAGGAAGCTCATTTCGGCTGCTCATATCTGCGATCTCATTCTTTCGGTCCACACCCACAGCTGGTGACCATAAGTGAGGCTAGGAACGTAGATCCTGGTTACCATGGTGAGGGTAGGAACGTAGATCCTGGTTACCATGGTGAGGGGTGGAACGTAGATCCTGGTTACCATGGTGAGGGTAGGAATGTAGATCCTGGTTACCATGGTGAGGGGTGGAACGTAAATCCTGGTTATCATGGTGAGGGGTGGAACGTAGATCCTGGTTACCATGGTGAGGGTTGGAACGTAGATCCTGGTTACCATGGTGAGGGTAGGAACGTAGATCCTGATTACCATGGTGAGGGTAGGAATGTAGATCCTGGTTACCATGGTGAGGGGTGGAACGTAGACCCTGGTTACCACGGTGAGGGTAGGAATGTAGATCCTGGTTACCATGGTGAGGGGTGGAACGTAGATCCTGGTTACCATGGTGAGGGGTGGAACGTAGATCCTGGTTACCATGGTGAGGGTTGGAACGTAGATCCTGGTTACCATGGTGAGGGTTGGAACGTAGATCCTGGTTACCATGGTGAGGGTAGGAACGTAGATCCTGATTACCATGGTGAGGGTAGGAATGTAGATCCTGGTTACCATGGTGAGGGTAGGAACGTAGATCCTGGTTACCATGGTGAGGGGTGGAACGTAGACCCTGGTTACCACGGTGAGGGTAGGAATGTAGATCCTGGTTACCATGGTGAGGGGTGAAACGTAGATCCTGGTTACCATGGTGAGGGTTGGAACGTAGATCCTGGTTACCATGGTGAGGGTAGGAACGTAGATCCTGGTTACCATGGTGATGGTAGGAACGTAGATCCTGGTTACCATGGTGAGGGTAGGAACGTAGATCCTGGTTACCATGGTGAGGGTAGGAATGTAGATCCTGGTTACCATGGTGAGGGTAGGAACGTAGATCCTGGTTACCATGGTGAGGGTAGGAACGTGGATCCTGGTTACCATGGTGAGGGTAGGAACGTGGATCCTGGTTACCATGGTGAGGGTAGGAACGTAGATCCTGGTTACCATGGTGAGGGTAAATCCGTGTAGTCCCTCATTCATCCAGGAGTGATCCATAGTAGAAAAAGTTTCAAAAAAATCCGGAAATCATTTTCAATCATTTTGAAAATGATTGAAAATGATTTCCGGATGGAAGTCGAAACGTCTCGTTGAAGAATTAAACTGTCCAGAAGACTTTTTTGAAACTTTTTCTACCATGGTGAGGGTAAGGACATAGATTCTGGTTACCATGGTGAGGGTAAGGACATAGATTCTGGTTACCATGGTGAGGGTAGGAACATAGATCCTGGTTACCATGGTGAGGGTAGGAACGTAGATCCTGGTTACCATGGTGAGGGTAGGAACATAGATCCTGGTTATCATGGTGAGGGTAGCAAAGTACATCCTGGTTACCATGGTGAGGGTAAGGACATAGATTCTGGTTACCATGGTGAGGGTAAGGACATAGATTCTGGTTACCATGTTGAGGGTAGGAACATAGATCCTGGTTACCATGGTGAGGGTAGGAACATAAATCCTGGTTACCATGGTGAGGGTAGGAACGTAGATCCTGGTTACCATGGTGAGGGTAGGAACACAGATCCTGGTTACCATGGTGAGGGTAGGAACGTAGATCCTGGTTACCATGGTGAGGGTAGGAACATAGATCCTGGTTACCATGGTGAGGGTAGGAACATAGATCCTGGTTACCATGGTGCGATGACAAACTTCTTCCGATGTACTCTCTCTCTCTCCTCTGCACATGTCCAAACCATCTCAGTCTGGCCTCTCTGACTTTAAAACCTCTAACATGTGCTGTTCCTCTGATCCTGTCCATCCTGGTCACTCCCAGAGAGATCCTCAGCATCTTCATCTCTGATACCTCCATCTCTGCTTCCTGTCTTTTCTTCAGTGCTACTGTCTCTAGACCAATCAGCCTGGCCGCTCTCACCACACTGTCTCTAGACCAATCAGCATGGCCGCTCTCACCACACTGTCTCTAGACCAATCAGCATGGCCGCTCTCACCACACTGTCTCTAGACCAATCAGCATGGCCGCTCTCACCACACTGTCTCTAGACCAATCAGCATGGCCGCTCTCACCACACTGTCTCTAGATCAATCAGCATGGCCGCTCTCACCACACTGTCTCTAGACCAATCAGCATGGCCGCTCTCACCACACTGTCTCTAGACCAATCAGCATGGCCGCTCTCACCACACTGTCTCTAGACCAATCAGCATGGCCGCTCTCACCACACTGTCCCTAGACCAATCAGCATGGCCGCTCTCACTACAGTTAAAACTCTTCTGTCACACATCACACCTGATACTTTTCTCCACCCGTTCCAGCCTGCCTGCACATGCTTCTTCACTTCTTTTCCACATAATGGCTGGAAAGAAAAAGTCCCCTTCTTTATGTCACTGTCCCAAACCGTCCACCCTGAAATACCTTCTGAATCTGGGGGTTTTTCAGTACCCTTCTCTCCACACAGAGCACAGGTGTTCCTCACTAATCATGCCAGGGTATTCTTAGTCCCAGCCTGGCGTTCGGTCCCTGATGGCTTGTTTTTAAATGCAGCAGAACAAGGCGCCTGTGTGCCCGTGTGCTGCTGCTCACGTCAGAAACTCTTCCTCCTTCTCTGTAAAGGAACAACAATGCCGTCACAGACACTGTACCCACCCCACTCAATCATCAGCCCCCCCCCACGCCTGACTCTTATTCACAGAGGGTTTAAAAGCTGGATCGAGTTGCACCTTGAGCTTAATTAGCAGGGCAGTACAGAATGCCAGGGTACAGCAGGAGGGAACAAAGTGGGCGGCTGGGTTACACAAGTAAAATCTGTGATGTGTGGACGTGGACGTCTGTGGAAGTGGTCGTGGGTTCCGTTCCGTCATCTTCCGCTCATCCAGGGCTTGGTCACGGGGCCAACAGCCTCAGACGGGAAGCCCAGGCTTCTCTCACCCCGGCTGCATCCTCCATCTCACCTGGAAGGATCCTAAGTCGGTCCTCGGCCAGCTGTGAAACATAGTCTCTCCAGCAAGTCCGGGGTCTACCTCTTGGTCTTCTCCAAGAGGCTACAAAAAGACCAAAACACCTCACCAACGAGGCGCTCGGGGGGCATCTCGACCAGATACCCAAACCACCCTATCTGGCTCCTCTCGACCTGGAGGAGGTGTATTCCTGTGTGGTAGCGTGTATCTCTGTTTATTGGCCATGTTTAATTCTCATCTCTCTCTCTCTTCGCTCGCCCTCAGATTTCGCCGATGACATGGATGACTTCATCTTCCAGGAGCAGCTGCTGACGCCACCGATGTCCCACAGTGGGGTGCACCCCTCCTTCTGGAAGCCCCTTGTCTTTGTGACTCTGCTGCTGTTGCTCCACCTCCACTGACTCCGCCTCCTCACACCCTCTTGGAACAAAAACTTCTTATTTGTTTTATTCCCTGATGGTGCGTTCATGTACATTCTGTAAATAAGAAACTCGTCCGTCATACGGTCTCCTGACGTACAGGACCGATGGGATTCACGTCCCAAACTTTCTTATGGAACACTTTACTGAAGCTTTTATACATCCAGACCAACCTGTAGAGTCATGACCTCCGAATTCCTCATCGTTTTCTCCCTCACATTACGTTTTACTGACCACATCAGATACCAAGCTTGTACCCCGGGTGCTCCTGCTGCTCCGTCCTGCTGCTGGTTGAGTGCAGTCCCTCATCATGAAGCCATGAAAAAGTCTGTGAAGATGTCTGGTTGGTGGGAAGGCTGCAGCCTTAGCGGTCTCTACAGGACCTTCCTGTGAAGAGGTCTGGGTGGTTGGATGGTTGGCTCTAGAAGGGGCGGAGATAGCAAGTGTGACGTCATCCATAACGTGCTGCTCCAAAATGAGCCCAGTCGTTATTTTCTTGCTAATTTGAATGATGCCATGTGGAATCTGTGCAGTCATTGGTCCAGTCTACAGTCACATGGTAACCACGTTGCTAAGGAGGGCGAGCCCCGAACTGCAGCCAATCCATCTGACAATCTGTCAAAATAAAATCAGTCAAACGTCCTGGACGCTACGTTGTTTCATCCCTCCATCTGATTGGCCGGTTTTTAATAGCAAAAAAAAAAGACCAAAATGGACACTTCTCCTTTAAGATCATGGGACCATTTCTATTTGCTGTTGGACCGATTGGGCTCTTGGACCGGTCGAGTGCTAATCAATGTAAAACTGAACCAAATTAAACTGAATAGAAACCCATTCTACTGCTACAATGATGTAAAGAGCAGCACCTCCCCGTCGCAGTGCAGCAGGAAAGCAAAGAATGAGAGATAAATCTTGTTTTGAAGTGAAATGAAAATAGTCCGTGTCACAGTTACCATATCACTCCGCCTGGGCATTCAGATTACTGTCGACTGGCGCTGGTGTCAAATGATACCAGTCTTACCATTCCATCTCCATTCTGGTTCTAAAGTAACAGAACCAGACTGGTTGCCATAGCAAAAATAGTGATATACATCATCACGGTGGAAAACCTCACTTCCATGTACAAGCTGGTACAACTACCCACTCATATCCTCTAGCCAGACTGGTGCCACCTACTGACTACCCTCCGTTTTATTTTCCTTCAACAACTAGGTCAGGGATAGCAGGCATTATCTTCCCATTGCAGCGATCGGTAAACGTTCTATCCAATCAGAGAACAGAGATGACGGCGTCCGTCCTCCATGTTTGTAGTTCTTTAGATGAAAAAAGAGATCAACCACAATATGACCGCTGTTTTAAAGCCGTTCTGTTCCATCGTCTTCCGCTCATCCGGGGCCGGGTCGCGGGGGCAGCAACCTCAGACGGGAAGCCGTTTTTTTTTTTTTTTTTTAACGGCTAGCACCACTTTAGCTTGTTTAGCTGGTCATGAAGTCGTCCCGCTTTGCGTGCACGACCAGCTGCCAGCTCTCAGAACCAGATTCACCGTGGCTGGAAGAGTCGATGCCGTTCTGACAGAACTGAGAAGGAGACGATCTGAAAGGAGGCGCTTTGATCCCAGTGTCCCTGCTGTTGTCATGGGTAACATCCGGTCGCTTGCTGGCAAGATGGAGGAACTGGGGACGCTCGTTCTGACCCAGCAGGAATGTGGAGGACCACTTTGGTGAGCTTCATTGAAGCCCGACTCGTCGACTCATAGCGACTGGTTTTTAACTGTTCAGATGCCAGCTTTTACACCATGTAAGCGGACCGGGAAGGCATCGAGGTGTTGGCACCGCAGCATCAAATTTACCTCCAGGGAGCAACGATTCCCAGTTTGAGAATTTAAAGACTGTCTTTAGAAAGTTTAAAAGTAAAAGTTTGTTTTTAAATTCTGTTTTCCGGATTGGGTGCGTTAGATACGTCACGTCTGCTCCCCAACACAAAGGAAGGATCAGTTACCGCCCACTGAGGAGCGAGTGAACACCAATACTGCGAGGTCAGACTGTTTCCTTACAGGAGAGACGATAGCTGGAGTTTGACTCCAAGTATCCTCGTGTTAGCAGCTGAAATTAAGTCTCTTATGAAAGTAATTTATAAAAAAAACTAAAGAAATTAACGAACTAAATCCTTATTTACGAGATTTAAGTGACTGTTTATAAGATTAAAGTCTTTATTTATGAAAAAAAAGATGCTAAATTCTAATTCATGGAGATCCGCCATCTGGGAGGAGCTCGGTGTCGAGCCACGACTCCTCCAGATCGAGAAAAGTCAGATGGGGTGGTTCCCCCAAGCACCTCGCTGGTGAGGTGTTTCGGGCACGTCCCACCAGAAGGAGACCAAGAGGCAGACCCCAGACCTGCTGGAGAGACTCACAGCTGGCTGGGGAACGATTCGGAATCCTCCTGGGTGAGCTGGAGGATGCAGCCAGGGTGAGAGAAGTCTAGGCGTCCCGTCTCAGGCTGTTGCCCCCACAACCCGGCCCTGGATAAACGGAAGACGACGGAGCGGATCTTCGTCTAAAGGCACTGAAAGTTTTTGAAGTCAGGGTCACGTTTTATGCTGACGAGTGTTCCCCAGTCGTCAGGATCCGGTCCTGAGCTCAGTAAGACGCCCCAATCTGTGCAACGTGTTTCTGTGTCATGTTTACAGTATCTGAAAAACCATTTCCTGCTCTGTTTGTACGCTTGTGGAGCAGTTAGACATAAACATGTAAAAATAATCCTTTTTATTGAATCACTCTGTTTTATAAAGGTTCTGTTTCATGTTTTATGTTTTCTTAGTGCTGGATTGTGTTTATCGTGGACGAGCCGTGACTTTTAACCCACATGTAGGCTGCAAAAGGTCAAACCAAGAACCTGAAAACAAGCACACAAAAGTTATTTATTCATATGTTCTGTTTATTGATTGTTTATGATGTAAAATAAACATGTTACATGGTTTTATATTCTAGTTACGACTGGTTATTTTTAATTTAACTGCTGGAAGATGTACCCTAATTTCACGACCATTAGGCGCACCGTACGAAAAGGCGCAGTCTCAGTCACACACTGCCTTACAACAACACACACGCAGGCATGCAAATGTGTGTATTAAAAAATAGATCGGGAGTAAAACTGAGTTTGGTTGTGTTTTATTTAAGTAGTAACGATACTAAACAAACACATTACCGGTAATAGTCTTTATTCAAATCCATCAAAGTCCTCATCCTCTGTTTCAGAGCAGGTCCACTTCGCTCCTCGCTGTCAAAGTCACTGTCTGTACTGTGCGGCTCCTCAGAAAGGATACCAGCTTTTGAGAAAGCTCGGATAACAGTACCAGCAGACACGTTAGTCCAAGCATCTACAATCCATTGGCAAACTGTAACGTAACTCGCCCGGCGCTGCCTTCCACCCTTCGTGAAACTGTGGTCTCCTTCGGTCATCCATCGCTCCCACGCCGCTCACACTTCACTCTTTAACGTTCTCATGTCTTTTCTTTCAGGTCCGCCTCGCGGGCATAGCGTTTTCTTTTAGGTTTGCCTTTTCTCACACACAAGGCGCACCGCACGAAAAGGCGCACCGCTCATTTTGAAGAAAATCTAAGACTTTTATATGCGTCTTATAGCCGTGAAATTACGGTAGTCCTTCCAGCTGGGAGATGTAGTTCTTCCTGCTGGGAGATGTAGTCCTTCTTGTTGGGAGATGTAGTTCTTCCTGCTGGGAGATGTAGTTCTTCCTGCTGGGAGATGTAGTTCTTCCTGTTGGGAGATGTAGTTCTTCCTGCTGGGAGATGTAGTCCTTCTTGTTGGGAGATGTAGTTCTTCCTGCTGGGAGATGTAGTTCTTCCAGCTGGGAGATGTAGTCCTTCTTGTTGGGAGATGTAGTTCTTCCTGCTGGGAGATGTAGTTCTTCCTGCTGGGAGATGTAGTTCTTCCTGCTGGGAGATGTAGTCCTTCTTGTTGGGAGATGTAGTTCTTCCTGCTGGGAGATGTAGTCCTTCTTGTTGGGAGATGTAGTTCTTCCTGCTGGGAGATGTAGTTCTTCCTGCTGGGAGATGTAGTTCTTCCTGCTGGGAGATGTAGTCCTTCTTGTTGGGAGATGTAGTTCTTCCTGCTGGGAGATGTAGTTCTTCCTGCTGGGAGATGTAGTTCTTCCTGCTGGGAGATGTAGTCCTTCTTGTTGGGAGATGTAGTTCTTCCTGTTAGGAGATGTAGTCCTTCCTATTGGTAGATTTTAGTCCTAGTTTAAGACAAACAAAAACAACCACAAAGAGAAAGGAGTTTCAGACTAAAGCAATTAAATAACATGGAGTTTTAAAAGAATCATAAGGAGAAAACAATGTTAAAGCGGGCTGGCACTGAATGATGGTCCTCAGGTTGTCGGACATTTTGCCAGAGAGAGAGACGTGAACGATGGAGGAGAGAAATGCAACCCGACAAATTAGAAAGAAAAACCTTCGTGAAGCCCCGCCCCTAAAAAAATACATAAACAAAAATAAACAAAAAATATGTCAATCATTTGCGCTGTTTTAATTTTTTCTCATTTTAAAGTTATATGATTGGATGATGACGTCATGCATATGAATGACTTCATTTATTTCCGGGCGTCGACATCTTTGATGACGTCATCGTCCACATCGTATTTCTTACTATTAAAAAATCTAAAACAGCACAAACAATAGGCACCATTTTTATTAGTTTTCTCGCATTTTTAAGCAAAATGAGGGCTGGATGACGTCATATTGATCTAGAAAAGAATCGTAAGTATCTAAAAAATTAAAACAGCAAAAACAAAAATTTACAGCACAAACGATTGATGTATTTTTGTTTATATTTGTTTATATTTTTTTCTTCACGGAGTGAAATATAAACCTAAAGGCATGCTGGGAAGACTTTTTTTGTCCCAGAGAAAATGGATTTAAAGAGTGGACAAAAAAAGGTGTTATTTTATGAGCTTTACTTCAAAGCTCAAAATGAATCATAAAATTTATGTTTCTGGACTCTGACCATAAATTTTGATCGTGGTGAATCAGGGCCGTCTCACAGGTTCCACCAGCAGAGGAAGAAAAAACTTTCATCTTTATCTCTGACAAATTATTAGATTAAAACTCCCATTTGTGTCCGATACCACCTTAAGATGGTCCTCTTCTTTAAAATACCACCTTAAAAATGTACTTTATTATAAAATACCGCAGTAGAAAAAGTTTCAAAAAAGTCTTCTGGACAGTTTAATTCTTGAATGAGACGTTTCGACTTCCATCCGGAAATCATTTTCAATCTGAATGAAATGGACTGAAAACTGGATCTATTTATACTAACCTGAGTAAAAGGTAAAAAAAATAGTAAGAAGGGCTCGACCAATGAGCCTGTGTTACCTATGATGGCCGTGAATGGCTCCTATTGTAGCCACTGACCAGTAAACAAACCTATTATAAAAATGCTAAAAGCCTAGTGAATAGAAATTCCTGCTAACGAGAGGCGTGAAACTGGGTCACGAGGTGTCATCTTTAGTCCATGGCTTCAAAAGGCTGCTGTAAATACCGGGCAGAATGTATCTAACGCCTCCAGTCCGATTCAGTGAGGGACTCACTGAATTCAGTGAGGGACTGAATTAACACAGTCCCTCAATTTCGAAGTCAAAACGTCTCGATCAAGAATTAAACTGTCCAGAAGACTTTTTTGAAACTTTTTCTACTATGGATCACTCCTGGATGAATGAGGGACTACACAGACTTATAAAATACCACCTTAAAACTGTGTTTTACTAAAAAATACCACCTTAAAACTGTATTTTATTGAACAATCCTGCCTTAAAATGTCTTGTTTTGTCCAAAACTACCTTTAAACTGTCCTCTAAAATACTTCCAAACAACTGTAACTGTACAAAACCTTGTTGAAACTGCTTTTAAATACCACCATAAAACACTGGTTAACTGTACAGTGCCGCCTTAAAAGTGTCCTTTATTGTACAAGAAGCTCCATCCTGAGGTGGACGAGTGCTGCCCGCATGAAGCCGGGCTGGGATGGGGGTTTACTCTCTCAATGCTAATGGGATGCAGGAGAATGGGCAAACAGCTCCATTCAAATGCAGAGCTCCATGTTTTCTTAGGCTGATGTAGAAACAGATTGCATGATGGGAGTGAAAGGTCAGCAGGAGGATCACTCACCGGCTCATCAAATATCAATGAACATACTTCACACAAAGATAGGGGGGCACCTGCAGGAGCTGGATGCCTCATCAAACTGCTGGCCCCCATTTAACCAGGCGAGATGCAGGAATTCCACCGGCATAGGAGAAGCCTGAGACACATTCAGGTTTAATTACCATGGAGCTGGAGCTTTTCCTCAGCAACCACTGGCTTCCAACATCAGCCAGAACGGAATGAATGGAGCTGCCTCAGGAATGCTGACACAAAGGAAGGAATGTCATTTCACAGAGAGCCGCTACCCCCCAGACCAACGGACACACACACACACACACACACACACACACACACACACACACACACACACACACACACACACACGGACAGAATAAAATGATTTAATCAGATTTTTTCTCTCATAAATCAGTAAACATCTAAAGTGATGAAGTTTCCCACGTTCAGATTGGGCAGCGAATGCATCTGAGAACCTGTCATATGAATTATGATAAAAAAAAAACACACATACTGATTCTAGGTTAAAGGTCACGGTAAACACACGGCACCAGAGATTCACTGGAAAAAAAATTAAAACAAAAACAAGACATTTATTACTTTATTTAATCATTCAGCCGTGATTAAAACAGTCATTATGCTTTTAACACAGATCGAAGCAGCAGGACGTTCATCCGTCCTTCTACCATGGGACATGTTCAGTCCTAAAATGTTCAAGACCTGTTGGCAGATGTAGTCCTTCCTGCTGGGAGATGTAGTCCTTCATGTTGGGAGATGTAGTCCTTCCTGTTGGGAGATGTAGTCCTTCCTGTTGGCAGATGTAGTCCTTTCCTGCTGGGAGATGTAGTCCTTCCTGCTGGGAGATGTAGTTCTTCCTGCTGGGAGATGTAGTTCTTTCCTGCTGGGAGATGTAGTCCTTCCTGCTGGGAGATGTAGTTCTTCCTGCTGGGAGATGTAGTTCTTTCCTGCTGGGAGATGTAGTTCTTCCTGCTGGGAGATGTAGTTCTTTCCTGCTGGGAGATGTAGTCCTTCCTGCTGGGAGATGTAGTCCTTCCTGCTGGGAGATGTAGTTCTTTCCTGCTGGGAGATGTAGTCCTTCCTGTTGGGAGATGTAGTCCTTCCTGCTGGGAGATGTAGTCCTTCCTGCTGGGAGATGTAGTTCTTTCCTGCTGGGAGATGTAGTCCTTCCTGCTGGGAGATGTAGTCCTTCCTGCTGGGAGATGTAGTTCTTCCTGCTGGGAGATGTAGTTCTTTCCTGCTGGGAGATGTAGTCCTTCCTGCTGGGAGATGTAGTTCTTCCTGCTGGGAGATGTAGTTCTTCCTGCTGGGAGATGTAGTTCTTCCTGCTGGGAGATGTAGTTCTTCCTGCTGGGAGATGTAGTCCTTCCTGTTGGGAGATGTAGTCCTTCCTGCTGGGAGATGTAGTTCTTTCCTGCTGGGAGATGTAGTTCTTTCCTGCTGGGAGATGTAGTCCTTCCTGCTGGGAGATGTAGTTCTTCCTGTTGGGAGATGTAGTCCTTCCTGTTGGGAGATGTAGTCCTTCCTGTTGGGAGATGTAGTCCTTCCTGTTGGGAGATGTAGTCCTTCCTGCTGGGAGATGTAGTCCTTCCTGTTGGGAGATGTAGTCCTTCCTGTTGGGAGATGTAGTTCTTCCTGTTGGGAGATGTAGTCCTTCCTGTTGGGAGATGTAGTTCTTCCTGTTGGGAGATGTAGTCCTTTCTGTTGGGAGATGTAGTTCTTTCCTGATGGGCGATGTAGTCCTATCTTATGAGTTCTTTTAAATGTGGGCACCCCAGGGTCACTAATGAGGGTTAAAAGTTGACATTAAAACCGTGTTTTACAGAAACACAGAATGAATTTTGTTGTGTTTGGCTCTTCAGTTGAAGTTTAGAACCACGTTTGACCCGCATGTCTAAACTATTCCCAACCACTGTGTTAGTGTAAGGTGTAAGTTAGCATGGGAATTCTAAAATTTAGTGTAGCATGAAAAATATCAACTACTTAAGATTTTAAGTACTTAGGATTAACAGTCCAGAGCAATGGAGAGTGTGGAAAAGAGGTGAAGAAGCGTGTGCAGGCAGGCTGGTACGGGTGGAGGAAAGTATCAGGTGTGATGTGTGATAGAAGAGTTTCAGATAAAATGAAAGGAGAAGTGTACAAAACCGTGGTGAGAGCGGCCATGCTGATTGGTCTAGAGACAGTGTGGTGAGAGCGGCCATGCTGATTGGTCTAGAGACAGTGTGGTGAGAGCGGCCATGCTGATTGGTCTAGAGACAGTGTGGTGAGAGCGGCCATGCTGATTGGTCTAGAGACAGTGTGGTGAGAGCGGCCATGCTGATTGGTCTAGAGACAGTGTCACTGAGGAAAAGACAGGAAACAGAGATGTTTGTATCAGAGATGAAGATGCTGAGGATCTCTCTGGGAGTGCCCAGGATGGACAGGATCAGAGGAACAGCACATGTTAGAGGTTTTAAAATCAGAGAGGTCAGACTGAGATGGTTTGGACATGTGCAGAGGAGAGAGAGAGAGTACATCAGAAGAAGGATGCTGGATTTGGAACCCAGCATCCTTTACGAACAAGGAGCGAGCTTTTTGAAGGTACACGCCTCTTTAACTGAAAACCCTAATTACAACCAATCGACCTGACTCAATCTGTTCATTAAACATGTCAAACATCCAGCTGCTTCAGTGTTTAAACTTCATCTGATCATCCAATCAGTGAATGACCTGCAGTTTGTAGACCTTTGATTGGATCATCAGGATTCTGATCAGATTAACAGGGCGGATCAGATTCCAGATTAGTGACACATCAGGTTAATGAAGCATCCAATCATCTTGTCTTTAGCCGCCTCATCTCATCCTTTTATGGCATCTTTCACACCTTGTTTTTTACGGGATCAGACGTTCTGTTTGTTCTGATGAATGATTTATTTATATGACAGGGACGGTGCCGTTAAACATGCTGGTGTTGTGACTCACACAGAGTCAGAGTAAAATAAGAATATTTACAACAGATCAGCTTCTTTTTTAAGATCATCCCTCGTTGGTGTACCCTGCCGTTTTCACAGATGGGTTTTCATTTAGTTTCATGAGGAATAAAAATATCTCAGTTCTGTTTTCGATGTTTGATAAAATGCAAGCAGCTGTTTTGAGTTTTAAATTTAGCAGAAATGAGGTGGAAAGTCTGTTTGTGTTAAATCTCTAATCTGATACGTGACCCTCTCAAACTGAAACACTGATCAAGCCCAGTGACTGTAGACCGGAACTGGACATGTTACAGGGTGCCGGACATGATGAACTGGACATGTTACAGGGTGCCGGACATGATGAACTGGACATGTTACAGGGTGCCGGACATGATGAACTGGACATGTTACAGGGTGCCGGACATGATGAACTGGACATGTCACAAGGTGCCGGACATGATGAACTGGACATGTCACAAGGTGCCGGACATGATGAACTGGACATGTTACAGGGTGCCGGACATGATGAACTGGACATGTCACAGGGTGCCGGACATGATGAACCATATCAACCTGCATGACAAATAGGAAGTAGCCTACAGGAGCCGCTGGCTCCAAAAAGTACCAGTGCTTAATGGCTTCTCTACGTTATTTGGGCTCAGGTAACTCCTCTCGACCTGGAGGAGGAGTGGCTCGACACCGAGCTCCTCCCGGATGGCAGAACTCCTCACCCGATCTCTGAGTGAGAGCCCAGCCACCGCCACCTTGCGGAGGAAGATTATTTCAGCTGCTTGTCTGTCGTTGTTTCAGTCACCACCCACAGCTGGTGACCATAGGTGAGGTCTGGGTACTCCGATAAGATCTGGGTACTCCGGATTCCTCCCACCCTCCAAAAACATGAGTGTTGGGTCGATTGGCTGTTTCGAGTTTCCCCGAGGAATGAACGTGTGTTTGGATGGTTGTTTGTATGCATGGCCCTGCGACAGACTGGCGACCTGTTCCGGGTGTATCCTGCCTTCTTCTGAAATCAGCCAGGATTGACTCCGGCACCCTGTAACTCCAGTAGAGGACGTATCAACGTTCGTCTTCTGAACTGCCTAACCTATAGGGATTGGATACCAATGCCGTTTGCCACCGGTGCCACGTCAGCATTTTTATCATACTGAAAACTTTCAGCCTTAACGGTATTCTTAACGGTCGGCGGAAAGGCGGGGCAAGAAAGCAAACACGTCGCCCTAATTTCTTTTAGTTTGCCTCCAACTAGTTGATTCCACATTCTGCCTGAGCGCTGATTGAACATTTAGCGTGCTAAATTACGTGCGTGTAGCGGTCTGGATGGCTTTCCATAGAGCACCGGGTGTTCTGTCGAGATCTGCGACAGTTGCCTCTGCGCATGCCCAGAACGCGTCATCCCCTTCCTTTCCTGAACATCTTGAGATCTCGACGAGGCCGCAGATATCTCGACAGAACAGAATAACAGAGCAGCTAAGTCTTGGTAAAAGATTCAAAGTGTGGTTGCGTTTATTTAAAGGTGATTCAGACTGCGCATGCTCCCTGAAATGTATAATTAAAAGTTGCTTTTAAAGTTGGACCGATAACTTAAACACCTCACCAAAACGTATAATATTCAAACGGAAGCTTGCACGGTGTTTGACCGTCATAGTGACGTAAACAGGGTGTGTAATGTGGATACACACACGTGATGTTTTATCAAAAATAATGTATATAATTTTAATAAAAATGAATCCAAACACCAGCATGTGAAAATAAGTCAGTGTTAACGGGTTAAAAGGTCTCATTATTTCTGATAAATTACTGACATAAAATCAATAAAAATATCACTATGTGTAAAAATTCTACATTTTTACCAAAATAAAATGTCATAAAATCATATTCTTATAGATTAATATCATAAAAAAAAAGTCTAAAAAAAAAAAAAAAAGTAGAACATAAACATTTATTAAACCTTTTCAGATCGTTTCCGGTTCTTTTAGAACCTCGTTCTCTGTGAGAAAAACTTAAAAATACCAGGATGTTTTATTTTGTAAGTTCTGGCTCAGATCCAGAACAGCGCTCTGCTCCACCCAGCCGGTGCTCCTGCTCCTCCTGTTCCACTCCTGGTGTTCCTGTTCTCCTGGTCTTTGTCCCCCGGAACTCTCTCTCCGGGTCTCCGGCAGACTTTTTTCCGCATCTGGATCCCGGTCCTCCGGTTTGGTCGGTTTTACGTTAAACTGGAAGAAAAAAAAACAACCAAAAACTCAACTTTAACTTTCAGTCTTTTTTTTTGTTTGGTTTTTTTTTCCGTCGAAGGAAAAAGTTTTCAGGAGTTTGTAAAAAGTTTTTTGGTCAATCAGACCTCCTGAAACCCCCCTACCCCCCACCCCGGGCCTGGGGACAGACTGGATTCTCTGTGTCTGTCCGCAGGGCGCGTTTGGATCTGCGTCCATGAGGGATCTGGACCGCTGTGAGAGGGATCTGGGTTCTGGACCGCTGTGAGAGGGATCTGGGATCTGGACCGCTGTGAGAGGGATCTGGGTTCTGGACCGCTGTGAGAGGGATCTGGGATCTGGACCGCTGTGAGAGGGATCTGGGATCTGGACCGCTGTGTTCTGGATTTTGGACTGCTGGTACCATGAAGACCCTCCTGGTCTCCTGCGCGCTGCTTTCTTTCTGCTTCTCTGCGGAACACAAACCGAAGAACTGTAACGAGGTTCGAGCCGCGTTCAGTTCCAAAGGTTTTAACATGAATGACGTTCCAAACAAAGGCATCACTGGTAAGTCCTACTCATACTGGACCCTCACTGGGTAACACTGGCATCATGTTGGCATTACTAGTTTTAATAGTCCTTGTTGTGATTTAGTGGATCCATATTGGTTTTACTGTTTTTTTACACTGGTATACTGGAGCCTATCCTCACCATGGTAACCAGAATCTATGTTCCTACCCTCACCATGGTAACCAGAATCTATGTTCCTACCCTCACCATGGTAACCAGGATCTATGTTCCTACCCTCACCATGGTAACCAGGATCTATGTTCCTCCCATTACCATGGTAACCGGGATCTACGTTCCTACCCTCACCATGGTAACCAGATCTACGTTCCTACCCTCACCATGGTAACCACAATCTACGTTCCTACCCTCACCATGGTAACCAGAATCTACTTCGTACCCTCACCATGGTAACCAGGATCTACGTTCCTACCATCACCATGGTAACCAGATCAACGTTCCTACCCTCATCATGATAACCAGGATCAACGTTCCTACCCTCACCATGGTAACCAGGATCTATTTCGTACCCTCACCATGGTAACCAGGATCTACGTTCCTACCCTCACCGTGGTAACCAGGATCTACGTTCCTACCCTCACCATGGTAACCAGGATCTACGTTCCTACCCTCACCATGGTAACCAGGATCTACGTTCCTACCTTCACCATGGTAACCAGGATCTACGTTCCTACCCTCACCATGGTAACCAGGATCTACGTTCCTACCCTCACCATGGTAACCAGGATCTACGTTCCTACCCTCGCCATGGTAACCAGGATCTACATTCCTACCCTTGCCATGGTAACCAGCTGTGAGTGGTGACCAAAAGAATGAAATCACAGATACAAGCGACCAAAATAAGTTTCCTCCACAGGGTGGCTGGGCTCTCACTCAGAGATCAGGTGAGAAGCTCTGCCATCCGGGACGAGCTCGGTGTAGTGACACTCTTACTCCAGGTCGAGAGAAGCCAGATGGGGTGGTACAGGCAGCTGGTTAGGATGCCTACCGAGCGGTTAGCTGGTGAGGTGTTTCTAGCACGTCCCCCCGGTAGGAGACCAAGAGTCAGACCCTGGACCTGCTGGAGAGACTATGTCTCACAGCTGGCAGGGGCACCACTCATCATCCTCCTGGGTGAGCTGGGTGATCCTGGTTTAAAGTTGATCACATTGGAGCGATCTGGGCTTCATTCTAGGACCATGTTGTCTTAATCTGGGACTATCCTGCGTCATATTGGGGTCATACTGGATTCTAACGGGTCTATATACGTCTATGCCACTGGTCCCACACCAGGCCATGTTGGTTCGTACTGGTAACATCCAGGTTTGTACTGGATTCTTTTCGTTTTTCTGTTTGAGCCAAACAGCTGCTTCTTATTTCGGAGCGGCTTCAGCTGCTTTTTATTAGTTTCTAAGAGTAAAACTCGTTTGTGGCCGAGCTAAACGCACAGTTACTCCTAATTTGGGTCCAGATTTCTTTCCACGGAGGCCGGTGTGTGACTGTGGGACGGAGGTGTGAAGGCCTCCTCTGGGTCGTCATGGAGGAAACACTTGGAGCTAATTCATAACAATAAGGAGCCGTAATGAGGGAGCCCGGTCCTTCCAGCCTTTATTCCTGACTTCCTGAGGAAGTGCTGGCCGACGTCCACATTGTGCAGACGTATGCCTCGTTCAGGTTGTGACCAACGACTCCGCATGAAGACCTGCACCCTGAAAACTAGTACCTACCTGTGTGCCAAATAGGAAGCACCCACCGGCTCAATAGAAGCCTATAAACTCCTATTGAAAAATTGGTGGCCATTTTTTTTTTTTTGACATAATTTGTCCTGTAGCTTTAAATTATTCAAGTTTGGTGGTGACTGCGGATACAAGCGGGCGAAATGAGCTTCTACCGCAGGGTGGCTGGGCTCTCACTCAGAGACCGGGTGAGGAGCTCTGCCAGCTGGGAAGAGCTCAACGTAGAGCCGCTCCTCTTCTTGGCAGAGAGAAGGCAGATGGGGTGGTTTGAGCGCCTCGCTGGTGAGGTGTTCCGGGCACGTCCTGCCGGAATAAGACCCAGAGGCAGACCTCAGACCTGCTGGAGAGACTATGTCTCACAGCTGGCTGGGGAAAACCTCAGGATCCTTCCAGGTGAGCTGGAGGATGCAGCTGGGGTGAGAGAAGCCTGGGCTTCCCGTCTAAGGCTGTTGCCCGCGACCCGGCCCCGGATAAGCGGAAGACGACGGAACAGAACATTAATAACTGGTCAATGGGAAGCATTCAGTCATCTTCAGACCCGACTGGGTCTGCCAGTCCCTGTCAGGGTCGTTAGGAGTGAAACATGTACCAGGAAACGAACAGTGATCGGTTCTGCTTTTTTGGTTCTAAAAACAACCTGAAACTCAAGCTGTGAAAACCACAGATCCTGTCGTGCAGGTACTTTCGATTCTGGGCGACAGTAATCACGTAGTTTGAACTTCTATGGCAGAGGTGGGTAAACCACGGTCTATGTTAGGGTGCCAGGGGTTTCAAAATGGCAGCAGACACTCTGCTGTTGAGCCTTTCAGGATGTTAGTATTTAGAATTTGGGGATGTTTTATTCGTTTTTCTGGTCAAAACGTCATTTTTCTAATTTTTTTGTTCCATTTATTGCTCGGCAACAAAACTCAGTTAAATTTTATGGAATTCCATACGTTTATATGCAGTATGGGGTGGCACGGTGGCGCAGTGGGTAGCACAGTCATCTCACAGATAGACTGTTGTGGGTTCGATTCCCGGGTGGGGACGCGGCTTGGAACATTGGCCTTTCTGTGTGGAGTTTGCATGTTCTCCTTGTGTATGTGTGGGTTGTCTCTGGGTACTCCGGTTTCCTCCCACCCTCCAAAAACATGGATGCTAGGTTGATTGGCTGCTACATGATTGGCCCTAGGAATAAGTGTGTGTTGGTCTGTGACAGATCGGCGACTTGTTCGGGGTATACCCTGCCCCTCGCCTTGAATCAGCCAGAATTCACCCCCCGAAAGGGATAGACGGTTAAGAAGGTGACTGACTGATTAATAGACAATATGATGAGCTCAGGAAGCTCAGACTGACGCAGACAGATTGGCTGAGTCAGGTTCTCCGGTGGCAGCGGTGGTACCTTCAAAAAGCTAGCTCCATGTTTGCCAGGCTAGACCAATGCTTGCGTAGTTATGGCTTTCAAGATTCAACGTAGTGGCAGAAAACGCAGTCAAATTGAGCCAATCAATTGTTTGGAGCCAATCAACACAAGTGATGTCACAAACTAGCTCCACCCTCTTTTGCTGTCAACCAATGAGCAAAAACTAGCTACAAAAACTAGTTGATATCACAAACTAGCTCCACCCTCTTTTACTGTCGACCAATCAGCATTACACACTGTGTAAACACACTGTCATCGCTGGAGGTTAAATCATCGCATGATAATTAATTATTAGAATTTAAAGGGATGTTTTTTTTTCCACTTGAAGCTCAACAAACGAACCGAGCATTTTGTTTCTTTTAAAAACTCATGAATCACAAAAAGAAAAGATTTATGTTTTGTTTAAAAACACTTTGAGCCAAATCAAACCGTTTAGTGGTTCAGATTTGGCAGGAGGGTCTGACGCCCTTAATCTGATGTTTTATTTGTAGGACGAACAAATATTTTGAAGCAGATAAAGTGAGAAAGAAATGAATGAAGTGATGGAAAAAAAAAAAAAAGAGCAGGATGATTTTATCTCATGGTTCAAAACGTCACGTTCCTACCCTCACCATGGTAACCAGGATCTATGTTCCTACCCTCACCATGGTAACCAGGATCTACATTCCTACCCTCACCATGGTAACCAGGATCTATGTTCCTACCCTCACCATGGTAACCAGGATCTACGTTCCTACCCTCACCATGGTAACCAGGATCTATGTTCCTACCCTCACCATGGTAACCAGGATCTACGTTCCTACCCTCACCATGGTAACCAGGATCTATGTTCCTACCCTCACCATGGTAACCAGGATCTACGTTCCTACCCTCACCATGGTAACCAGGATCTACGTTCCTACCCTCACCATGGTAACCAGGATCTACATTCCTACCCTCACCATGGTAACCAGGATCTACGTTCCTACCCTCACCATGGTAACCAGGATCTACGTTCCTACCCTCACCATGGTAACCAGGATCTACATTCCTACCCTCACCATGGTAACCAGGATCTACGTTCCTACCCTCACCATGGTAACCAGGATCTACGTTCCTATCCTCACCATGGTAACCAGGATCTACGTTCCTACCCTCACCATGGTAACCAGGATCTACGTTCCTACCCTCACCATGGTAACCAGGATCTACGTTCCTACCCTCACCATGGTAACCAGGATCTATGTTCCTACCCTCACCATGGTAATCAGGATCTACGTTCCTACCCTCACCATGGTAACCAGCTGTGGGTGGTGACCGAAAGAGTGAGATTGTGGATACAAGCAGCCGAAATGAGCTTCTTCCGCAGGGTGGCTGGGCTCTCACTTAGAGATCAGGTGAGGAGTTCTGCCATCCGGGAGGAGCTCTGTGTCGAGCCGCTCCTCCTCCAGGTTGAGAGGAGCTAGATACGGTGGTTTGGGCCTCTGGTCAGTATGCCCTCGAGCACCTTGCTGGTGAGGTATTTTGGGCACATCCCACCGGGAGGAGACCAAGAGGCAGACCCCGGACCTGCTGGAGAGACTATGTCTCACAGCTGGCTGGGGAACGACTCGGGATCCTTCAGGGTGAGCTGGAAGATGCAGCTGGGGTGAGAGAAGCCTGGGCTTCCCGTCTGAGGCTGTTGCCCCTTGTGACCTTGCCCCAGATGAGAGGAAGACAACGGAACGGTACGTCACGTGTGTGTGTGTGAGAAAACAAAATCTGGAACATTGTCACGCTTCAGGTGTGGACCAGAGATGAAGGTGTTTGTGGTACGGGACGTTAGACTGATAAGATATGAGCCGGTCAAAGATCACATCATAAGTAATGGTTAACTGGTCACTAGTTAATGTTTGACTGGTTTCTTGGAGGAAACTAGTTTGAACTCTGATTGTTTTGTAACAGTATAAGTCCTGCTGGTGCAGGTGTCGCTGCGTGGCCATGGTCCAGTCTGGTTTGGTTAAATCAACACCAGCTTGACTGAAAGCCAGTAAAAAGAATTAGTCATAACCTGACGAAGCCGGTTTGGATCTGAGTCAGACGTTTAGAAGCTGTGGATGGAGGAGCCGAGCCAGAGCATGAGCTCTGATAACATTCCTCACTGATGAGCTACGTCTTCATATCAAACACTCCTTCTTCTGACACGTTTCTGACCGGTTTTAAGAGAGACTGACACTAGAACCATCTTAGATGTACTAGACCCCTTGATGAGGGGCTAGATCAGAGGTGGGCAAACTGTTTGGTTTGCGGGCCTCTAAGCGCTTGATGTAACATTTTGTTTGTTTTAACATCTAACACGCTTGTTTACGTGCGTGTATTGGCCCCGATGGCTTTCCATATCATAGAGAGCACCATCTAGTGAGGAAATATTACAATTGCAGGAGAAATAAAACATTAATGAGGTTTCGTTCTGTTGTCTTCCGTTTATCCGGGGCCGGGTCGCTGGGGAAACACCCTCAGACAGGAAGCCCAGGCTTCTCTCACCCCGGCTGCATCCTATATGCTCACCTGGAAGGATCCTGAGTCGTTCCCTAGCCAGCTGTGAGACATAGTCTCTCCTACAGGTCCAGAGTCTGCCTCTTGGTCTCCAGAACGTGCCCAAAACACCTCAACAGTGAGACGCTCGGGGGGCATCCTGACCAGACGCCTGAAATGAGCTTGCTCCACAGGGTGGCTGGGCTCTCACTCAGAGATCGGGTGAGGAGTTCTACCATTCAGGAGGAGGTTTGGTGTCGAGACGTTTCTCCTCCAGGTCGAGAGGAGCCAGATGAGGTGGTTTAACAAGGTTTATTTATCAAATTTGTCAAGTCCAGCGGGCGGGATTGAAATATTTAACGGGCCGCATGTGGCCCACGGACCGTAGTTTGCCTATGCCTGGTTTCGTAAGAACTATCACTGGAGTGGGTAAAGCATGGCTTGAGGGCCTTACGTGGACCATGTGAATTCTAATTCAGGCCGTCAAACTTGAAACAATTTAAATAATCTCACAAAACAACTTAATTTTTTTTTTCTGAAATTCCGTCGTTGTTTGAAGATGAGTTGATGCAACAACTTTTTTTTTTCCAACACTAGAGGCTGTTTCTGTTATTTTTCCAGTGGAACGTTTAACATTTGACTCTCTTGATTGAATTTATTTTAATTTTTTTGCCCAGTTTGCCAGCAGAAGAGGTTTAGATGGGACAGATGGGATTCATCCAGACAGACATGGGAAAGAATTCAGTGTTAAAATAAACAGACAACATGAAGGCTTTGGTTTAAAAACTGAAATTAAAGCTCGTTTTCTGCTTAATTCATATGATCGTTTTGTTCAGGAAGCATTTTATTTAAGCATATCTTACGTCCTGGTTCGACAATGTTCCGTTCCGTCGTCTTCCATTTATCCGGGCCGAATCGCAGGGGCAACAGCCTCAAACGGGAAGCCCAGGCTTCTCTCACCTCGGCTGCATCCTCCATCTCACCTGGAAGGATCCCGAGTCATTCCCCAGCCAGCAGTGAGACATAGTCTCTCCAGCGGGTCCGGGGTCTGCCTCTTGGTCTCCTACCGGACGGACATGCCCAAAACACCTCACAAGCGAGGTGCTCGGGCGAACCACCCCATCTGGCTCCTCTCGAGCTGGAAGAGGAGCACCTCTGCCTCCTCCCGGATGGCAGAACTCCTTACCCGATCTCTGAGTGAGAGCCCAGCCACCCTGCGGAGGAAGCTCATTTCAACCGCTTGTATCCCGATTTCAAAAGATCGCACTCAAAGAGAGCGTGGCATGTTTGCTCTATTGCCCCGCCTCTCCGCCAATACGGTTAAGAACACGATATGGTTGAAAGTTTTTGGTCCAATGAAAAATGCTAATCGACACCTGGCAAGACAGTAAAGAAGTGAAGCGCCTCAAAGGGAAGACAAGACACAGGTGCAAACATAGCAGATGCAAATGTGAGGAATTAGGGCAAAGGTCAGAGCCAGGTGTGCCCTCTGTACGACTATCAATAGTAAAAACTATACATAACACGATCATCTGAACATTTGTTTTCTGTGTGATTGTGTTTGTTTTCATCTGTTTGTCCCAGTTTCCCTGAACGCATCACGCTCAAAACGTTACATCACACAGTCACGTTCTTAACCGTCTATCCCTTATGGAGTTGTGGAGGTGCTGGAGCCCATCCCGGCTGATCCGAGGCGAGGGGCAGGGTACACCCCAAACAGGTCACCTGTCTGTCGTGGGGCCACACACACACACTCATTCCTAGGAACAATCGTGTGGGGGTCAATCAACCTAACATGCATGTTTTTAGAGGGTGGGAGGAAACCGGAGGAAACCCACACATCCACAGGGAGAACATGCAAACTACACACAGAAAGACCAGTGTTTCAAGCCTCGTCCCCACCTGAGGCTCAAACCCCTGACCTTCTTGCTGTGCTACCCACCGTGCCGCCATAGATAAATCTCTTAATAAAACTCCATCTTTAATCTGTCCGGACTTGTTTGGTTGTGACTCGTAGGGTAAAAAAGTGGTATTAAAATGGGCATCGTAGTGTGAGTGACCGGATTGGAGGAAGGAGGCCATGCCAGTTTGTACTGGTTTGGTGGTGTTTCTCAGACCTCGTTGAGTCTTTGATAAACGCTCCTCAGCCACGCAGGAATGTTAAGTTCCTCATTTGGTATGCTCTGAGTGTCGCATCGGTTCTATAGCTGTGTGTCGGCTGAATGTCCGTTATTCCATCACCTCACCCCCCTCTGCATCTCCTCCTCACCCCCCTTTAAAAAAAAAAGACAAGTGAGCGACAGATCAGTGGGGGGTGGATGCTCTGTGTGGGAACAATTGAACTCCCCCTTTTTTTGGACTTCAGCCTCCCTCCTCACCACATTCCACACCGGACCACCAAGACCTGATCACAGGAGTCCCGGAGCTGGGAACACACGGCAACAAAGAGATGGTGGGGGCTCCTGGCGGGGGAGACTGACAGGAAGAAGGGTAGCAATAGGATCAAGCTGGTCTCCACGAGAAGATGTGGCCCCAGATAGAGAGGGAGGGTGGGCCAACCAGCTACTCACCGGGCATTTCTCCCTGATGGGGAGGAAAGTTTTGATCCAGCTGTGGTTTGTGGTACTCTGAAACCCTGCCACCCCGCCACCTTACCACCCTGCCTCACCCCTGAAATGATTGTTAACACACCCTGTTTATTAGAGTTAGAATCATATGGTGGCATGGCTTCATGCCTGCCACCTTTTTAAAATAAGACAGGGTTATCTGTGGGAACAAAGATCCTGGTTAACATGGTGAGGGTAGGAACGTAGATCCTGGTTACCATGGTGAGGAAAGGAATATACGTAGATCCTGGTTACCATGGTGAGTGTAAGAACGTAGATCCTGGTTACCATGGTGTGTGTAAGAACGTAGATCCTGGTTACCATGGTGAGAGTAGGAACGTAGATCCTGGTAACCATGGTAAGAGTAGGAACGTAGATCCTGGTTACCATGGTGAGGGTAGGAACGTGGATCCTGGTTACCATGGTGAGTGTAAGAACGTAGATCCTGGTTACCATGGTCAGAGTAGGAACATAGATCCTGGTTACCATGGTGAGGGTAGGAACGGAGATCCTGGTTACCATGGAGAGGGTAGGAACGTGGATCCTGGTTACCATGGTGAGGGTAGGAACGTGGATCCTGGTTACCATGGTGAGTGTAAGAACATAGATCCTGGTTACCATGGTGAGGGTAGGAACGTAGATCCTGGTTACCATGGAGAGGGTAGGAACGTGGATCCTGGTTACCATGGTGAGGGTAGGAACGTGGATCCTGGTTACCATGGTGAGGGTAGGAACGTGGATCCTGGTTACCATGGTGAGTGTAAGAACATAGATCCTGGTTACCATGGAGAGGGTAGGAACGTGGATCCTGGTTACCATGGTGAGGGTAGGAACGTGGATCCTGGTTACCATGGTGAGGGTAAGAACATAGATCCTGGTTACTATGGTGAGAGTAGGAACGTAGATCCTGGTTACCATGGAGAGGGAAGGAGCGTAGATCCTGGTTACCATGGTGAGGGTAGGAACGTAAATCCTGGTTACCACGGTGACGGTTTCCAATCAGAGAGCAGTACTTCTGTTTCTAACTATTTAAAGATACAGTAACCGTATTATGAGTCCATATTCGTTCCGGCTCAGATTGATTCATTCTGCATTAGAAATCATTTTTATACATTTGTGGAGAAAATAATGGAGTTTCTGACTGTTTCCACTACTTTGAAACGTCAGGGCGTTTACCGCCATGCAGCGGGTACCATGCCACCCTGCTTCAGGTGTTCGTTTGCACTTCAACATGTCATCAATAGGATTTTTGGGATGTGAAGAGTTAAAACAGATCAAAACTTTATGTGTCTGGACGTAAGGAAGAGACACAGGTTGAAGTAGAGAGAGATGTGGGAGGTGAACCGCTCTGTCTCTCCAGGACCTGTCTCTTCAGGTCATGTCTCTCCGGGTCAGGATGTGGGGAGTCGTTAAGGCGCAGACGGACATCAGCTCTTTGTATCCTAAGGTTTAGACTTTCTGCTTCTTTTGACAGGAGGCGATGAGTTCGTCTCTTCCCACCGCCCCGCTGGTGTCCGCTTTCCCAGCACCCAGCAGCTAGATCAGGAGCTTTGTTGGCCTTTTGTAGCTTTCAGCTTCCAGAAATCTGATCCTGTACCTGACCTCATTCTGCTTGGGGGGGCTCTGCCAGGCCTCGTCCTGCCTCCACATCTGGTGGACTTGAGCTGGATGTCTGGAATAAACATTGTCCTGGGAGTGGTGTGTTGGCGTTGCTCTCGGTCCCATGACGTGCTCTGTTTGCATGTTAACTCTTCAACAAGCTCTAATGTTTCTTTTAAAGAAAATTGGATTTTCTAAAATACTTTTTTATGGAGGTTCATCAGAACCAGACTCTGAGTGGCTGGAAGCCTCTCCCTGTGTTCCACCGCAGGCTGACGGGCGAGCTCTGAAAGGCTGATTGTGAGTTTTAAAGAGGACGAAAAAGAACTTTTAAAGTTTTTATTTTATTTAAACATTAATTTCACTTTAAAAACACACAAAGAGTTTTTTTTCATCTTAAGTGATGTCTAAGCTCAGCGTTCAGATGTTGTTCTTGGCCATGAGTTTTTTTCTCCTTTACGTCCACTTTTTAATGTAAATAAGGAGTGTTTTTAAAGCAGTTTTTTTTGTCTCCATGGAAACAGTCTGACTTCCCTGCTTTGGGGTTCACTTGGTCCACGATGGGCGGGGACTTTTTTTATTTAACCAATCGTTTCTTTCTGAACGTGACCGGACGTGACGTGTGTGAAGCACCCGGATAGTCAGTTTAGTCCAGAAAACAGATCAAAACAAACTTTTCATCCACTTTTTCCCCCAAAAGAAACTTTCTAAACCCCGTCTTTAAATTCTTCATCTGAGGAGTCGTTGCCAACAAGGACCGTGTACCACACAGAACTACAAACATGGCGGTTGATTTCACGTGACGCCGTCATCTCATATTTTCCCATTGCTACAGTCATATGCTTATACTGTATTTTCCAGTCTATAGATGGTACCTGAGTATAAACCACAGCTGTTTATAAGCAGTAGGATCCCACATTTTAACATGAGATAATTACACAGAACGAGAAACTGGAGTGCCATCCAGGAGTGTCACCGTGGTAACCAGGATCTAGGTTCCTACCCTCACCATGGTAACCAGGATCTACGTTCCTACCCTCACCATGGTAACCAGGATCTACGTTCCTACCCTCACCATGGTAACCAGGATCTACATTCCTACCCTCACCATGGTAACCAGGATCTACATTCCTACCCTCACCATGGTAACCAGGATCTACGTTCCTACCCTCACCATGGTAACCAGGATCTACGTTCCTACCCTCACCATGGTAACCAGGATCTACGTTCCTACCCTCACCATGGTAACCAGGATCTACGTTCCTACCCTCACCATGGTAACCAGGATCTTCGTTCCTACCCTCACCATGGTAACAAGGATCTACGTTCCTACCCTCACCATGGTAACCAGGATCTACGTTCGTACCCTCACCATGGTAACCAGGATCTACGTTCCTATCCTCACCATGGTAACAGGGATCTACGTTCCTACCCTCACCATGGTAACCAGGATCTACATTCCTACCCTCACCACGGTAACCAGGATCTACATTCCTACCCTCACCATGGTAACCAGGAGTTACATTCCTACCCTCACCATGATAACCAGGATCTACGTTCCTACCCTCACCATGGTAACCAGGATCTACGTTCCTACCCTCACCATGGTAACCAGGATCTACGTTCCTACCCTCACCACGGTAACCAGGATCTACGTTCCTACCCTCACCATGGTAACCAGGATCTACGTTCCTACCCTCACCACGGTAACCAGGATCTACGTTCCTACCCTCACCATGGTAACCAGGATCTACGTTCCTACCCTCACCATGGTAACCAGGAGTTACATTCCTACCCTCACCATGGTAACCAGGATCTACGTTCCTAACCTCACCATGGTAACAAGGATCTACGTTCCTACCCTCACCATGGTAACCAGTGTGGGTGGTGACCGAAAGAATGAGATCGCGGGTACAAGCAGCCGAATGTATATTGAGGCATGGGGGTACGCTCTCTTACAGGGTTGCGGGGGTACTAGAGCCCAGCTTGGATGGGCTCCGGTACTCCTCGCAATCCAGTTAGGGATAGACGGTTAAGAAGGTGACTGACTGTAAAGTTTGATGCTCTGAGTCTATAGAGTATGCCTCTAGGGATTAGTGTGTGTGCCCATGCGACAGACTGGCGACCTGTTTGGGGTGTACCCAGCCTCTTACTTTGAATCAGCAAGGATAGGCTCTGGTACCCCCCGTGAACCTGTTAAGGAAAGATGGTTCAGAAGATGACTGAATGATATGTATATCATACAGTAGTAGCGTTTGACTGTTAATTTCAGGCTCTCCTATTGGTTAAAAGGTCAGGTTAAGAACCAATCAGGAGTCTCCTTTGGTTTGTTTTTCTGTTTGACTTTTTCTGCTCTTTTAAAGACCGTTTTCATTCGTTCAGCGTGACTCAGTGGAAAGAAGGACCAGCCAGAAGGATCTGTGTACCTCTTTCTTCTTGTGATGATCACGCTCTGCTTCATTTTGGTCTCCTGTTTGTCCATCTGAATCTTCTCAGCCGTGTTTTGTTCACAGTGGTCCTTTGTTAATCGTAGGAATTATCTTCTAAGAACGTGGCTTGATCAGTCAGACTGTTTCCACTACACTACAGGATCCTCCACACTTCCTGTTTGCTCCTTTGTGATGTCATTTTATCAGCTGCAGAGTCCCTCCTCATCATGTGTTCATCTGGACGGCACAGTGCGGGCTCTGAATCAGACACACATCTTTTAAATTGTGAAAAATGGAACGTTTTCATCCACATATTTCCTGATTTTCCAGCAGCAGAGGGTTTTTTTTTCCCAGATTGACCAACAAGCTGACAGACGATTGGTTGGTTGAACTTGGCTTTACGTCGGATTGGCCCGGTAGCATGTTTGGGGTCACCAGCAGGGCGATAGAGACACAGCAGGACATCTGTTTAGATTTCAATCACATCCTGGAGAAAAACCGCCGTGTTTGATGTCAGAATTCCTCAGGAAGACGTGAACACGGATCCTCACCTCTCCCTCTGGTTTGAAGCCCGACATGAACGGGCTCCCTCCACCAGATGTTCCATGTTTAGATTAGTCCGATCCATTTGGTCATTTTTAGATGTAAGTCTCTGACCTCAGGGATGAGGTTGAACGCCTGGCTGAGGCTTGGTGAGGCTGGGTGAGGCTGTCTATGAAGTTTGAACGTGAGCGTAAGTGGGCTGGTCGTTTATTCTCAGTTATTAAAATCTAATAAAAGCACTGCAAATGAACCCAAGGCATGGTTTATTCTAGACCAAGGGTGGGCAAACTTTTTGGTTCGTAGGCCACATTGAGTTCTAACATTTGACCATGGGGCTGGAACAGTAGCAGATGGATGGCATGCTTTGGTAACCGTTAGATTACACTAGTAGAATGGCGCTAAGACTGAAATCTAAGCGCTTGATATAACATTTTGCTTGTTTTAACATCTAACACGCTTGTTTACGTGCGTGTTTTGGCCCTGATGGCTTTCCATATCTGTGCACACTGTTTATTTTGACAGCGTGGGCATCACGGAGACACACACATTTTAATGGGAGCGGTGTTGTTGTTTTTTTGGCACCATCTAGTGATGAAATATCAGAATTACAGGAAAATAAAACATTAACAAGATTTATTTATTTAATTTTTTTGTTCGGCGGGTCGGATTAAAATACTTAACGGGCCGCATGTGGCCCGCGGGCCGTAGTTTATCCACGACTGTTCTAGTCAGATGAAATCAGATGGATGACATACTGCATCACAGTCATATAAAGAAAGGATTATGGTATGATTTGTACCCCAGGCATCTCAACCAAAAAAACCTACTTCTCAGTAAAACGTGTGTCTGTAAAAAGACGGAACGTTGCTAAATATTTTACTGCAAATCAATATTTATATATTTTATTTTGAAAAGCCTGTTTTCTCACAGTGACCAGGGGCGAATCCAGGGGGAGCGTAGGGGCTCCCACTTTTTTGGTCCTGGATTCGCCCCTGTTGATGTTCAACAGTAAAAACCTGTTCATTTTCGCATGTCTTACTAAGATGCAGTGTGTGTGTGTGTGTGTGTGTGTGTGTGTGTGTGTGTGTGTGTGTGTGTGTGTGTGTGGGTGGATGGATGGATGGATGGATGGATGGGTATGGGTGGGGTGGCATGCATGTGTTGGTTCCTGGTCCACGTATCCAGGACAACCTGCTACTTCCCAGCTCTGGCGCTGTGGGTTTGAACAGGTGGATCAACGTTATCATGGCTGAACAATATGGAGAAAATACTGTATCTACTAAGAATGGCACGGAGGGCACAGTGGGACACAGTGTTTTTAAAGATCATGAACTACATTTCTCGGGTGAGGAGCTCTGCTATCCGGGAGGAGCTCGGTGTCAAGCCGCTCCTCCTTTAGGTCGAGAGAAGCCGGATGGGGTGAGGTGTTTTGGGATCGTCCCACTGGGAGGAGACCAAGAGGCAGACCCCGGACCTTCTGGAGAGACTATGTCTCACAGCTGGCTGGGGAACGACTCGGGATCCTTCTGGTGAGATGGAGGATGCAGCCGGGGTGAGAGAAGCCTAGGCTTCCCGTCTGAGGATGTTGCCGATGACGACCCAGCCCCGGATAAGCGGAAGACGATGGAACGGAACTAACTTCCCTCATTCTTTGTAACGATATCGATACCATATATGTAGATAACCTCTTCTTGTCCTTCTATCATCTCCCTTCAGGGGGCGTCACATCAAATCAGTTTCTTCCATCTAACCCTATCTGCTGCATCTTCTTCAGTCACACCAACTATCTTCATGTCTTCCTTCACTGTATCCATGAACCTTCTCTTTGGTCTTCCTCTAGTCCTCTTTCCTGGTGGTTCCAAATCCAGCATCCTTCTTCTGATGTACTCTCTCTCTCTCCTCTGCACATGTCCAAACCATCTCAGTCTGAAACCTGTTCCCACCCAGTCGCTCCATACTGGGATGTAGTGTGGTAAAACCATGCATTCTGTATGGAACGGTCTGTGGTTGCCGTGGTAACCGCCTCCTACTCTGCTGTCTTAGATTTTACGCCACCAGGACTGTGGCTTGTGATTCCTTCCTTTGAAAAACCAACATCTCCATCTCACTAATGTTCATGAGTAACGACAAGCGGCACTGGCTCGTTTGAATTTGTTCCGAATGCATCATGTCACTTGATTGGTTCATATTTTGACTTGTAAAGATAGGACAGTCTGTTTTGATGGTTAGGATTTCGTCAGTCAGTCACCTTCTTATCCATTTGAAGTTTTCAGAGTTACGAGGAGTGCCGGAGCCCATCCCGGCTGAGGCAAGAGGGAGGGTACACCCCCGAACAGGTTGCCAGTCTGTTGTGGGGCCACACACATACAACCATACACACACACTCCTAGGGCCAACCAGGTGCCAGCCAATCAACCTAACATGTATGTTTTTGGAGGAAACCAGAGAAAACCCACACATACACAGGTAGAACATGCAAACTTCACAGGGTTCTTTCATTTCAGGGTTACAGGAGCCCATCCCGGTTGAGGCGAGGGGGATGGTACACCCCTAACAGGTGACCAATCCGTAGCGGGGTCAGACACATACAACCATACACACACACATTCCAAGGGGCAATCATGACTTAAAGGAAACCAGAAAAAACCCTCACAGACACGGAGAGAACATGCAAACTACACACAGAAAGGACAGTGTTCCAAGCCTAGTCACCAACCGGGACTTGAACCCATGACCTTCTTGCTGTGAGGCCACTGTGCCACCCGCTGTGCCGTCACTTCTTGGTTGATCAACTCAGTGGTTCAGAGTTCCAAAACAAACTGGACCCAATCCGTCCCATAAACCCATCCAGTACGTCCATCAGACGTCTCTCTCTGTCAGCTGGTAATCTTCAGCAGGTGGGACGGAGCTGGAATCTGGTTTCTGACTGGCCTCTGAGTTCCTTCACAAAGCAGTGACCTGGGAAGTGCTGCAGGCGGGGAGCCTTTGTGTGCAGACAAAGCAAGAAATGCTGCGCCTGAGACGGAGCGAGAGGCCCGGCCTCCCCCCGGGGCTTCTGGGTAAATCTTTATGGATGACGGCGTTTTGGAATTTCACAAATGAAGAGTTTTAATTGGCCCTGGTTGGTTTGGTACACATTCTGCTGGCTCAGCGTGGGCTTTGTAAAAAAATGTATCCAAGAATTTTATATTTTGGAATGAAATGAGATTTAAAATGTGTTTTTTTTGGTGAAGAAGTTTATTAAATAGAAAATATTTTGTTAAAAACGAAGCTTTTTATCACTTGGATTTTTTTTAAGAGTTTATGACGTCTGGAGGCACTCAGAAAAACTTTTACATTCCGTTGTCTGCCGCTCATCCGGGGCCGGGTCACCGAGGCAACAGCCTCAAACGGGAAGCCCAGGCTTCTCTCACCCCGGCTGCATCCTCCATCTCACCTGGAAGGATCCCGAGTTGTTCCCCAGCCAGCTGTGAGACATAGTCTCTCCAGCAGGTCCGGGATCTGTTGAGGGTAGGAACGTAGATCCTGGTTACCATGGTGAGGGTAGGAACGTAGATCCTGGTTACCATGGTGAGGGTAGGAACGCAGATCCTGGTTACCATGGTGAGGCTAGGAATGTAGATCCTGGTTACCATGGTGAGGGTAGGAACATAAATCCTGGTTACCATGGTGAGGGTAGAAACTTAGATCCTGGTTACCATGGTGAGGGTAGGAACATAAATCCTGGTTACCATGGTGAGGGTAGGAACGTAGATCCTGGTTACCATGGTGAGGGTAGGAACGTAGATCCTGGTTACCATGGTGAGGGTAGGAACTTAGATCCTGGTTACCATGGTGAGGGTAGGAATGTAGTTCCTGGTTACCATGGTGAGGGTAGGAACGTAGATCCTGGTTACCATGGTGAGGGTAGGAATGTAGATCCTGGTTACCATGGTGAGGGTAGGAACGTAGATCCTGGTTACCATGGTGAGGGTAGGAACGTAGATCCTGGTTACCATGGTGAGGGTAGGAACGTAGATCCGGGTTACCATGGTGACACTCCTGGATGGCACTCTGGTTTCTCTGATGTTAAAACTGAGCAATAGGTAAATAAAATTTAAGAGGTTAAAAAGTTTTTATTATAAACGTGTCATTTTCTGTTTTCTGATGTGACATGTTTAGGTGTCGATCAGTACCAAATAAATACAGTTTATATTTAGAGGCTAGACGGAGGCCTCACAGCAAGAAGGTCAGGGTTGAGTCCTGGCGTTGATGCAGGGTTTAAAATACTGTTCCTTCTGTGTGTAGTTTGCATGTTCTACATGTGTATGTGTGGATTTTCTTTGGTTTCCTCCAAAATCAAACATGTTACGTAGATAGATTTGCTGTTATGAAATTACCTCTAGGAATGAGTGTGTGTGTGTACGTGTGTGTGTGTGTGTGTGGCCCCGCGACTATCGACCTGTTCAGGGTGTACCCCGCCTGATCTGGTCAGGAATTAGCAGGTCACAAGATAAATTGAACTTTATTAACTTTTTTTCAAATTAAAATTAATTTTTCAAAATAAAATCTCACATTTTATTTTTCTACTAAATTCTAAAAAAAATACAAATTATTAACATCATTCACTTGAGACGAAAACTGAGTTTGTTTGTTTGTTTGTTTGAATGTGAGTCACTTGTTGTGACATCTAAACGGGTCAGCGGAGTGTGTGTGTGTGTGACACAGACACAAATCCAGCCAAAATAGTTCTCGCTGTTTACAATGAGCCGCCGTGGTTGAGCGTACACATGAAGTGCAAATGAACCATTTGATATTCTTCTCCTTCCATCATTTCCCTCCAGGGGGCGCCACATCAAGTCAGTTTCTTCCATCTAACCCTATCTGCTGCATCCTCTTCGGTCACACCAACTATCTTCATGTCTTCCTTCACTGTATCCATGAACCTCCTCTTTGGTCTTCCTCTAGTCCTCTTTCCTGGTGGTTCCAAACCCAGCATCCTTCTTCTGATGTACTCTCTCTCTTTTTTGGAGTGGGTGTTTCATCTCGATTGTTTGTCTGCATTTTTATATCGAATCAACTCGCCCGGAAAACAGTGGAATGCTCATGGAAGTCAGGGACAGAATAAACATCTGTGGGTGATATCCGAAAGAACAAGATCGCAGATACAAGCGGCCGAAATGAGCCTCATCCCCAGGGTGGCTGGGTTCTCACTCAGAGATCAGGGAGGAGCTCTGCCATCTGGGTGGAGCTTGGAGTAGAGCCGCTCCTTCTCCAGGTCGAGAGGAGCTAGATGGGGTGGTTGGGACAACTGGTCAGAATGCCCCTGAGCGCCTCGCTGGTGAGGTGTTTCGAGCACGTCCCACCGGGAGGAGACCAAGAGGCAGACCCCGGACTTGCTGGAGAGACTATGTCTCACACCTGGACAGGGAACACCTCAGGATCCTTCCGGGTGAGCTGGAGGATGCAGCCGGGGTGAGAAAAGCCTGGGCTTCTTGTCTGAGTCTGTTCCCCCTGCGACCCGGCCTCGGATAAGTGAATCAGCTTGTTTTGACCAGTGAACTCTCCGGTTTAATAAAGCTGACATCATCTCAAAATCTGATTGGTTGGTTAAAAACATTTCCTTAAAACTTTCCATCAGAAACCAATCAGAATGTTTGTTGACTTCCTGTAAACGTTCATGGAGCAGTTTGAGGAACATAAACCGAGTAGAACTCCTCGTTACGATCAGGAATGTTTCATCCAGGTGACATTAAGCCATGTCCAACATGAGATTTCAGGGATTTAGTCTCTTAAAACAGCAGATGTCTTCGGTTGCATCAGTTCCAAGCCCCAATAAAGCAGCTGGATTGTTTCTGAGTCACAGTTTTATTTCACCCATAACCTGCCACTCCCTGTGAGCAGCGGCTCATGTCCACTTCTTGTCCTGCTTACGCGGGCTCATCGTGTCTACTCTGTTTGTATAAAAGCAGGTCATTCTGATCTAATCCATCAACATGAAGTGTTTAGCTTGTAAAGCTTGGCATCGCTTCCTCTAGTTTCCTGGAGTTGGAACCAGATCTCCGTCCCAATCCGCTCGTCGTCTCGTTGAACTTGAGCAGCTGGGTGACTGTAAATGTGTCCGTACTGAGTTTGAAGTTTAGAAATAAAATGTAGAGCAGGTCGTAACCTGATCCCGTCCATCTGTAAGAAACAGAAACATGTTCTGGTTCAACGTGAACGGAACATGTAGGAGAAATCAAAGGAGATTCTTCTTCTTCTCCTTCCATCATCCTCTTCAGTCACACCAACTATCTTCATGTCTTCCTTCACTGTATCCATGAACCTCCTCTTTGGTCTTCCTCTAGTCCTCTTTCCTGGTGGTTCCAAACCCAGCATCCTTCTTCTGATGTACTCTCTCTCTCTCTCTCTCCTCTGCACATGTCCAAACCATCTCAGTCTGGCCTCTCTGACTTTAAAACCTCTAACATGTGCTGTTCCTCTGATCCTGTCCATCCTGGTCACTCCCAGAGAGATCCTCAGCATCTTCATCTCTGCTACAAACATCTCTGTTTCCTGTCTTTTCCTCAGTGACACTATCTCTAGACCAATCAGCATGGCCGCTCTCACCACACTGTCTCTAGACCAATCAGCATGGCAGCTCTCACCACACTGTCTCTAGACCAATCAGCATGGCCGCTCTCACCACACTGTCTCTAGACCAATCAGCATGGCCGCTCTCACCACACTGTCTCTAGACCAATTAGCATGGCCGCTCTCACCACACTGTCTCTAGACCAATCAGCATGGCCGCTCTCACCACACTGTCTCTAGACCAATCAGCATGGCCGCTCTCACCACACTGTCTCTAGACCAATCAGCATGGCCGCACTCACCACACTGTCTCTAGACCAATCAGCATGGCCGCTCTCACCACACTGTCTCTAGACCAATCAGCATGGCCGCTCTCACCACACTGTCTCTAGACCAATCAGCATGGCCGCTCTCACCACACTGTCTGTAGACCAATCAGCATGGCCGCTCTCACCACACTGTCTCTAGACCAATCAGCATGGCCGCTCTCACCACACTGTCTCTAGACCAATCAGCATGGCCGCACTCACCACACTGTCTCTAGACCAATCAGCATGGCCGCTCTCACCACACTGTCTCTAGACCAATCAGCATGGCCGCTCTCACCACACTGTCTCGAGACCAATCAGCATGGCCGCTCTCACCACACTGTCTGTAGACCAATCAGCATGGCCGCTCTCACCACACTGTCTGTAGACCAATCAGCATGGCCGCTCTCACCACACTGTCTCTAGACCAATCAGCATGGCCGCTCTCACCACACTGTCTCTAGACCAATCAGCATGGCCGCTCTCACCACACTGTCTCTAGACCAATCAGCATGGCCGCTCTCACCACACTGTCTGTAGACCAATCAGCATGGCCGCACTCACCACACTGTCTCTAGACCAATCAGCATGGCCGCTCTCACCACACTGTCTCTAGACCAATCAGCATGGCCGCTCTCACCACACTGTCTCTAGACCAATCAGCATGGCCGCTCTCACCACACTGTCTGTAGACCAATCAGCATGGCCGCTCTCACCACACTGTCTCTAGACCAATCAGCATGGCCGCTCTCACCACACTGTCTCTAGACCAATCAGCATGGCCGCTCTCACCACACTGTCTCTAGACCAGTGGTTCTTAACCTTGTTGGAGGCACCGAACCCTTCTTTAGTAGCGTCAGTAGCGCTTACCCAACGTCACTGACGCACACCGCTGGTGAAACGGAGGGTTATTAGGGAAGGTGCTGTTAAACCTGACTGAGAAGGAGGTCTCACTCGTCTGCTTATCCAGCAACCTCAAAGCGGACCGGTAGGAAATCCCAGAGCAGGAAGCTTTCAATGACTGTGCCCACTAACTGCAGACTAGACTGAGGGGTGAACCTCTGCGGCGGAGGGTCCACCGAACCCCTGAGACCGACTCACCGAACCCCTATGGTTCGATCGAACCTAGGTTAAGAACCACTGCTCTTGACCAATCAGCATGGCCGGTCTCACCACACTGTCTCTAGACCAATCAGCATGGCCGCTCTCACCACACTGTCTCTAGACCAATCAGCATGGCCGCTCTCACCACACTTTCTCTAGACCAATCAGCATGGCCGCTCTCACCACGGTTTTGTACACTTTCTCTTTCATTTTATCTGAAACTCTTCTATCACACATCACACCTGATACTTTCCTCCACCCGTTCCCGCCTGCCTGCACACACTTCTTCACCTCTTTTCCACACTCTCCATTGCTCTGGACTGTTGATCCTAGATACTTAAAATCTTCCACCTTCTATATCTTTTCTCCCTGTAACCTCACTTTTCCATTTGGATCCCTCTCATTCACACACATGTACTCTGTTTTACTCTGACTAATCTTCAAACCTCCACCTCTCCAGCTTTTCCTCCACCTCTTCCCTCCTCTCACTACAGATCACAATGTCATCTGATTGTACGGTTTAAAACGAGCGGATCCGTCCCTCAGTGATATCAGCTCATCTCTGTTTGGTTACACGCTCATAGGAGGACGGGTGAGGGCGGGTGGAACATCACGCTTCTTCATGCCCACTTTATATAGACAGTTTCTCATGACCTTCTTTAGAAAAGTTATTTATTACCTCTTTGTTTTTTACTTACTACTCCGTTCCTACCCTCACCATGGTAACCAGGATCTACGTTCCTACCCTCACCATGGTAACCAGGATCTACGTTCCTACCATCACCATGGTAACCAGGATCTACGTTCCTACCCTCACCATGGTAACCAGGATCTACGTTCCTACCCTCACCATGGTAACCAGGATCTACGTTCCTACCATCACCATGGTAACCAGGATCTACGTTCCTACCCTCACCATGGTAACCAGGATCTACGTTCCTACCCTCACCATGGTAACCAGGATCTACGTTCCTACCCTCACCATGGTAACCAGGATCTATATTCCTACCCTCACCATGATAACCAGGATCTACGTTCCTACCCTCACCATGATAACCAGGATCTACGTTCCTACCCTCACCATGGTAACCTGGATCTACGTTCCTACCCTCACCATGGTAACCAGGATCTACGTTCCTACCCTCACCATGGTAACCAGGACCTACCTTCCTACCCTCACCATGGTAACCAGGATCTACGTTCCTACCCTCACCATGGTAACCAGCTGTGGGTGGTGACCGAAAGCACGAGATCGCAGATACAAGCGGCCGAAACGAGCTTCCCCCGCATGGTGGATGGACTCTCACTCAGAGATTGGGTGTGGAGCTCTGCCATCCGGGACAAGCTTGGAGTATAGCAGTTCGAAAGAAACCAGATGGGGTGGTTTGGGATTCCTATCAAGAGTTTTGGGCACGTCCCACCGGAAGGCGACCAAGAGGCAGACCCCGGACCTGCTGGAGAGACTATGTCTCACAGCTGGCTGGGGAATGACTCAGGATCCTTCCAGGTGAGCTGGAGGATGCAGCCGGGGAGAGAGAAGACTGGGCTTCACGTCTGAGGATGTTCCCCCTGCGACCCGGCCCCCGATAAGCAGAAGACCACTGAACGGATTGGTTCTTTGAGGGGAAGAAAGAGCAGAGTGTGTGACGTGTGAAGTTCTTTGAGACAGACTTCAGCAGAAAGGAAAGTAACCCAACAAACACACCTCACACCTCCCCTACGATGCCCCCGCCCCCTTCAATCCGGGGTAATTAGAGCCCAGACAGCAGTGAGGAGCAGGAAGGGAACTTTTCGCCTGCAGGGCGTCTATGTCGCGCCCACCAAAGCATCTTTGCCACCTCAAAGATGCCGCTTTCTGTTTATTCTACTGCTAAAGTAATCAGATTACTCCAGTAAATTCACTCCCCATTACTCCATGTTGTGTAACTACTGCTTCAGATCGGACGGAGTTCTTGAGTCTGAGGTTTTATGGCTTCTAATTGCTGACATGAAGAAGAAAGGGCGGGGCGGGGGTGTGGTGAGGGGCCTTGGTATGTGTATTGGTGGGTTATTATTGGAGTGATTGGGGCGCGAATTACTGTGTGTAGTGGATGTGGTGGCTGTCGTAGAGGGGCGGGGGGGTCAGAGGACACAACCTTTCTCAGAGGAGTTGCTGTTAACCTCGAACCTCGCTGGTTAAGCCTGCGGGGGCGGGGGGCGGCCTTTGAGGTCTGTCTGGTTCAGGGGCACATGATGGCAGGCGAAAAGGGGGGGTGGCGAGGTGTCTAATCTGGTTTTTGTCTGCGAGGCGTTCTGCCCTCCCCCACCATCCTTCCTCCTAGAGCGAGCAGGACAATGTCAGAGGGAAGTGACTTATTTTATGAGCCATTAAAGGGGAGGGGGCTTCTCCCACCGACGGGGAGCCAGCTCACACACACTCACATGTTTGTTTACAAGATGGCGCTCACTTGTTTGGACGACCATAAATGGTCGTTTCCTTCTGGGGTTTGACACCATAACAAAGCCAGAGCTCTCTGTCTTCTTACGTCCTGAATGACGAAGTGGGCTGGGGTCAAACGGTCGATGATGGACGCCCTCAATCCTAGGAGACTGTACTCGTTCCTAAGGATGCTTCACTTGTTTCTAGGAATGATTCGCTGGTTTCTAGAGACGTTTTACTCGTCCCTAAAAACGCTATACTCGTTTCTAGGGATGTTTTACTCATTTTTAGGGATGTTTTACTCGTTTCTAGGGATGTTTTACTCGTTTCTAGGGATGTTTTACTCGTTTCTAGGAATGTTTTACTCGTTTCTAGGGATGTTTTACCCGTTTCTAGGGATGTTTTATTAGTTTCTAGGGATGTTTTACTCGTTTCTAGGGATGTTTTATTAGTTTCTAGGGATGTTTTATTAGTTTCTAGGGATGTTTTAGTCGTTTCTAGGGATGTTTTACTCGTTTCTAGGGATGTTTTACTCGTTTCTAGGGATGTTTTACTCGTTTCTAGGGATGTTTTACTCGTTTCTAGGGATGTTTTATTAGTTTCTAGGGATGTTTTATTAGTTTCTAGGGATGTTTTACTCGTTTCTAGGGATGTTTTACTCGTTTCTAGGGATGTTTTACTCGTTTCTAGGGATGTTTTATTAGTTTCTAGGGATGTTTTATTAGTTTCTAGGAATGTTTTATTAGTTTCTAGGGATGTTTTACTCGTTTCTAGGGATGTTTTACTCGTTTCTAGGGATGTTTTACTCGTTCCTAAAAACGCTATACTCGTTTCTAGGGATGTTTTACTCGTTTCTAGGGATGTTTTACTCGTTTCTAGGGATGTTTTACTCGTTTCTAGGGATGTTTTATTAGTTTCTAGGGATGTTTTATTAGTTTCTAGGGATGTTTTATTAGTTTCTAGGGATGTTTTATTAGTTTCTAGAAATGTTTTACTCGTTTCTAGGGATGTTTTACTCGTTTCTAGGGATGTTTTACTCGTTTCTAGGGATGTTTTACTCGTTTCTAGGGATGTTTTATTAGTTTCTAGGGATGTTTTACTCGTTTCTAGGGATGTTTTACTCGTTTCTAGGGATGTTTTATTAGTTTCTAGGGATGTTTTATTAGTTTCTAGGGATGTTTTACTCGTTTCTAGGGATGTTTTATTAGTTTCTAGGGATGTTTTACTCGTTTCTAGCGATGTTTTACTCGTTTCTAGGGATGTTTTACTCGTTTCTAGGGATGTTTTACTCGTTTCTAGGGATGTTTTACTCGTTTCTAGGGATGTTTTATTAGTTTCTAGGGATGTTTTATTAGTTTCTAGGGATGTTTTACTCGTTTCTAGGGATGTTTTACTCGTTTCTAGGGATGTTTTACTCGTTTCTAGGGATGTTTTATTAGTTTCTAGGGATGTTTTATTAGTTTCTAGGAATGTTTTATTAGTTTCTAGGGATGTTTTACTCGTTTCTAGGGATGTTTTACTCGTTTCTAGGGATGTTTTATTAGTTTCTAGGGATGTTTTATTAGTTTGTAGGGATGTTTTATTAGTTTCTAGGGATGTTTCACTCGTTTCTAGGGATGTTTTATTAGTTTCTAGGGATGTTTTATTAGTTTCTAGGGATGTTTTATTAGTTTCTAGGGATGTTTTATTAGTTTCTAGAAATGTTTTACTCGTTTCTAGGGATGTTTTACTCGTTTCTAGGGATGTTTTATTAGTTTCTAGGGATGTTTTATTAGTTTCTAGGAATGTTTTACTTGTTTCTAGGGATGTTTTATTCGTTTCTAGGGATGTTTTACTCGTTTCTAGGGATGTTTAATTAGTTTCTAGGGATGTTTTACTCGTTTCTAGGGATGTTTTATTAGTTTCTAGGGATGTTTTACTCGTTTCTAGGGATGTTTTACTCGTTTCTAGGGATGTTTTATTAGTTTCTAGGAATGTTTTACTTGTTTCTAGGGATGTTTTATTAGTTTCTAGGGATGTTTTACTCGTTTCTAGGGATGTTTTACTCGTTTCTAGGGATGTTTTACTCGTTTCTAGGGATGTTTTATTAGTTTCTAGGGATGTTTTATTAGTTTCTAGGGATGTTTTATTAGTTTCTAGGGATGTTTTACTCGTTTCTAGGGATGTTTTACTCGTTTCTAGGGATGTTTTATTAGTTTCTAGGGATGTTTTATTAGTTTCTAGGGATGTTTTATTAGTTTCTAGGGATGTTTTACTCGTTTCTAGGGATGTTTTACTCGTTTCTAGGGATGTTTTATTAGTTTCTAGGGATGTTTTATTAGTTTCTAGGGATGTTTTATTAGTTTCTAGGGATGTTTTACTCGTTTCTAGGGATGTTTTATTAGTTTCTAGGGATGTTTTATTAGTTTCTAGGGATGTTTTATTAGTTTCTAGGGATGTTTTACTCGTTTCTAGGGATGTTTTACTCGTTTCTAGGGATGTTTTACTCGTTTCTAGGGATGTTTTATTAGTTTCTAGGGATGTTTTATTAGTTTCTAGGGATGTTTTACTTGTTTCTAGGGATGTTTTACACGTTTCTAGGGATGTTTTACTCGTTTCTAGGGATGTTTTACTCGTTTCTAGGGATGTTTTACTCGTTTCTAGGGATGTTTTACTCGTTTCTAGGGATGTTTTACTCGTTTCTAGGGATGTTTAATTAGTTTCTAGGGATGTTTTACTCGTTTCTAGGGATGTTTTATTAGTTTCTAGGGATGTTTTATTAGTTTCTAGGGATGTTTTACTCGTTTCTAGGGATGTTTTACTCGTTTCTAGCGATGTTTTTCTCATATTCAGGACGCTTCTACAACACTTCACTCAAATCTTAGGACACTCAGAAAACTTTTCTCACATGTTCTGACATTTTACACCACACTATGTAAGCGTCACTTTTTCATCTTCTTAGTTCCTGAGTTAAAGCGAAAGCTGAGGTCTAACAGTCAAAATAGATGCCGTCAATCCTAGGACTTTGGGTTTTACTGGTAAGTAGGGACACTTTAGTCGTTTTTTTGGACGCATCACTCGTTATTCGGGTTTTTACTAATTACTAGAGAAGCTTTGTCTGTTTCTAGAGGTGCTTTAATTGGTACTAAGACCAGTTTACTCACTTTTAAGGATGCTTTATTTGTTCCTAAGGACACATCCCTCATTCTTTAGGGTTTTACTTGTTCCTAGAGACATGTGACCCGTTTGGAGAGATGTTTTACTCGTTCTTAAGGAGTTCCTACCCTCACCATGGTAACCAGGATCTACATTCCTACCCTCACCATGGTAACCAGGATCTACATTCCTACCCTCACCATGGTAACCAGGATCTACGTTCCTACCCTCACCATGGTAACCAGGATCTACGTTCCTACCCTACCCTCACCATGGTAACCAGGATCTATGTTCCTACCCTCACCGTGGTAACCAGGATCTACGTTCCTACCCTCACCGTGGTAACCAGGATCTACGTTCCTACCCTCACCATGGTAACCAGGATCTACGTTCCTACCCTACCCTCACCATGGTAACCAGGATCTATGTTCCTACCCTCACCGTGGTAACCAGGATCTACGTTCCTACCCTCACCGTGGTAACCAGGATCTACGTTCCTACCCTCACCGTGGTAACCAGGATCTACGTTCCTACCCTCACCATGGTAACCAGGATCTATGTTCCTACCCTCACCATAGTAACCAGGATCTATGTTCCTACCCTCACCATGGTAACCAGGATCTATGTTCCTACCCTCACCATGGTAACCAGGATCTACCTTCCTACCCTCACCATGGTAACCAGGATCTACCTTCCTACCCTCACCATGGTAACCAGGATCTACCTTCCTACCCTCACCATGGTAACCAGGATCTACCTTCCTACCCTCACCATCGTCACCAACTGTGGGTGGTGACCGAAAAAATGAGATCACAGATACAGGCAGACGAAATGATCTTCCTCCGCAGGGTGGCTGGGCTATCACTCAGAGAACGGGTGAGAGCTCTGCCATCCGGGAGGAGCTTATTGTCGAGCTGCTCCTTCTCCAAGTCGAGAGGATGGGGTGGTCCGGGAATCTGGTCAGGATGGGTCCCGAGCGCCTCGCTGGTGAGGTGTTTCGGGCACGTCCCACCGGGAGGAGACCAAGGGGCAGACCCCAGACCTGCTGTAGAGACTATGTCTCACAGCTGGACAGGGAACACCCCAGGATCCTTCCAGGTGAGCTGGAGGATGCAGCCGGGGAGAGAGAAGCCTGAGGCTGTTGCCCTCGGAACGCGGCCCTAGATAAGCGGAAGACACGGAACGAAGGAGGCTTTATTTCTTCCCAAGACTGTTTTTTTATTTCTAAAACACGTTTCCTCGGACAGCTCACTTGTTCCTATGTAGACCCAGACTCTCTTTAATCGTCTCTTTTCTGTTCTATATTGTTTTTATTAGTTTTTTTTTTAAGTTTTTTCCTCCAACTTTTAGAGAAAATGTCTTCCACAGAGCTCTCGTCAGCCTTCCATGTCTCAGACTAACAATGTGACACTTGTCCAGACATTCCTGTGAAATGTAGACCATCGGGTATTTGTGTACTTTGGTAACTAGGGTTATTTTCCACATGGACGTAACCCTTTTGGTTGGAGGTCTTTGGTGTGGGCGAGCGAGGGGCCCCGCTCCAGGAGAGACTGCTCGGCTGTTTCACCTACAAGTTCAGCTTGTGTATGCTCTGTACCTCCAATCATGCGTGCACAAAGAGCCGTGTGTGTCTGCGATGTGTGAGTGTGTTTAGGTAGGGGCTGCCAACTGGGTACTCGTGCTTGTACGTGCACATGCGAAGGCTGGAAGATGAGTTTGGGGATTGAGAGAGGAGCAGTGATTTGAGGCTTATTTGGACTCCGTCCCAGACGGAGGGGTCGGTTCTGTGGCGCCAGAGTGCATCCCTCCCCCTGCAGCTTGTTTAGATGATTGTATTGCTCGGAGTCACTTCTGACCTCACACTCTGGGTTTTTATCTCCTTACATTTCAAACATGAGGATGTTTCGTGACCTGCTCTTTAATTTAGTTCATTCATCAGTGAGAGGTTTTAATCGGCCGCGTCATGGGAAACTATTTCTAATAAGGATTGAAGAGCTCTTCGTTTTGCAGCGATTTCCTGTCAGAGTTTCCACCAATCAGAACGTTTAGATTCACCGTCCAGCAAAAAATCTAAACAGATGAAGAACCAGGAGGGGGGCTTTCCATATCAGGGCACACTGCTTATTTTGACAGCATGGGCATCACGGACACACACATTTTAATGGGAGCAGTGTTGATTTATCTTTTACGCCATCTAGTGTTGAAACATCAGAATTACAGAAAAAATAAAACATTAACAAGGTTTATTTATCTAATTTTTTCAAGTTCAGCGGGCCGGATTAAACACTTTAACGGGACGCATG